>CM057456.1:526897500-528124583 GCA_016271365.2 Neoceratodus forsteri | reverse complement strand
CCTGCTTTTCACTGTCCCCTCTGCCCACCCACCGTTCATTCTATTCAGCCTCACTATCCTCCCTTTGTCTTTCTACCGCTGATGTACCTATAAAAGGTTTTATCCCCTTTTAACTGAGTTGGCTATCTTTTCCTCAGTTTGGGCCTTTGCTATTCTGACTTCCTCCCTGCTTCCTTCTGCCTTAACTGGTACAGCTCTGTCCTGCTCCTTCTGTGTTTCCTTATACTTCTGGAATGCAATCTTTTCTTCCTGACTTTCACAGCTACCTCTTTTGAGAACCATAGTGGCTTTTTCTTTCATTTTGATTTGTTTATTTGCTTCACACAAAGGCTTGTTGCCTCTGTGATGGCAGTTTTGATGATTCCCCATTGTTGCTCCACACCTCCTTCTATCCTGTTTGCTAGTGCTTTTCTGAGGCACTCTCTCATCTTGCCAAAGTCAGCCCTCCTGAACTCCAGTACCCTCACTTTTGTATAGCTTGACTCTGTAGCTGAGCTTAACATGAACCACACTGTTTGATGGTCACTTGTTCCCAGATGGCAACCCACTTCTAGATCTGAGATCCTCTCACTGTCCCCATTTGAGAGTACGAGGTCTAAGATTGCTCCCTCCCAAGTGGGTTCCAAACCTAGCTGTCTGAGGCCTGCCACCTGTAGGGCATCAAGAATGGCCCTGCTCTTGGATGTGGCTGCAGCAAATGTGCTCCAGTTAACATCTGGCATATTCGGGTCTCCCATCAACAGTATCACCCTTTCTCTGTCATTCTAAGAAAGCCTTCTATCATATCCTTGTCCATTCCCTCCCCCTGACATGGGGGTCCATACACAACCCCTGTGCGGATTGTGGTGCCCTTTCCAGTCTCCAAGGTGACCCACAGTGCCTCCTCTCCTCCCTGTTTACTCTTTTGTTCAGTTGCTTTTACCCCTTCCTTTACATAGAGAGCTACTCCTCCCCATCTTCTCCCCTGCCTGTCTCTCCTGTAGGTTATGTACCCTGGTTTGTTAACATCCCAGTCATGGTTTTCTGTGTACCATGTTTCTGTGATTTCTACCATATCCAGGCATCCCTCTTCCATCAAGGCCACCAGCTCAGGGAGTTTGTTGCCCAGACTATGGGCATTGGTACTCATTACCCTCCATTTCCTGATGGCCTTACTCCTTTTCCCCATCCCTGCCTTCTTGCCTTTGTCACTTTCTCCATTTACCCTGCCTTCTCCCTCTCGACACCTCTATGTTGGTGTTTACCACACTTACTACCGTGATTTTTTTGGGGGGCTAGGATTTCCCTGCTCCTTTCCAGTGCCTCCCCCCTTGGCTAGTTTAAATGCTTGCCAATGAAGCATTTAAACCTATCACCTAGGATCCTGGTTCCCCTCCTGGACAGATGCAGCCCATCATGCCAGTATAGGCTTGCATCACTCCGGGTGGACCCCAGTCCCCAATGAAGCCAAATCCCTGAGCTCCACACCAGTTTTCAACCACCCGATTGAATCCCATGGTACAGAACACCTAGCCTCTCCCACACCATAGATGGGCAGCACCTCTAGAAGGTTACCATGCATGCTACTTATCTAAGGCCCCTCCCCAATTCCACAAACTCTTCCTGCACTTCTCTAATCCCTTTCTTAGCCAGATCATTTGTCCCTAGGTGAACAATGACATCCTGCTCCCTCCCTGTGCAGCTGCTCTGGCAATCCTGAGGATTTGCCCTGTCCCTCAAGCCATGGTGTCAGGCAGGCACTTACCCCTCTCCCTTCCTCCCCAGTTCTACCTTCCTAACAATGGAGTCCCCACCAGGAGTTGTTTCCTTCCCTGCAGGGTCCCCTACCACCTCCTGTGGGTCTCCTTTGTGGAGGTTCCCAGCATCCTCCTTGGTCTCCACTCATGGTGCCTCCATAGAGGAACCACACTTTGCCAGAATGGCATAGGGTGTGGAGAGGTACAACTGGAGGATGCACCTCTGTTCCACCACCTCACCTCCCTGAGCCCACTGTGGTCCAACCACTCCTCTTTCTTGGCAACCTCTGAGGCAACGGCAGTGGCACTGGTGGTCTCTGGATGGAAGAGGAGGTCCCACAAATCCTGGCCAACTCAGCCTGGAGATGAGCAACCTCCTCCCTCAGCCCAGAGAGGTGCCTGCAGATGGGACAACACCGCATCCTCCAGAATGTCTGGCAGAGACTGCTGCTCCACAGCCACTGCACCACTCCCATCATGTCTTATTTCTGGCCTCTTAACAGTTTGCAATCCTTACTCTTTCCTCTGTTTTTTTTCTCTCTCTCCTTACTTTCTGCCTGTGTGCCCTTTAAGCTCCTGATTGTCCTGTTCTGAGACAAGAATATCCTATATTTCTCAGTAGACCCCTTACTTGCTCAGAGGCAGACCTCTAGCAGCTAGAGGGGGCCAGAGAGCTACTCTTGCCCTTCTAGGATGGTGGGTGTTTGGTGGCTCTGTGATCACTCACTTCCTGCTCCCAAACAGGAAGTTCCTGTTGTCAGTCAAATCCTGTGCCTATAAAAGTAGAACTAGCTTTGGGTGGGAAGGAGGCAATATAGTCCCAGCAGAGAAGTCCAGTCACACAGCAGTCCTTTCTCCTGGTGTCTTCTGCCAAGCTACTAGCAGAATCTTTCTAAGGCAGTCTTTAAATGTAGCTTCCTTCTAGCTAAGCCACTCCCCCTACTTACTAGATCTTTCTACAAGTAATTTAAACCTCACAGCTATCAAGTCCTTTCAATCACCTGAGATTTACACCTAGATAACTGTTCAGATAACCATTCAGTTCAGTTAACTCAGACAAACACAAACTTTTTTGTTTTGTTTTGTTTGTTTTACCCTAAATTAAAGGTCCAAGTACAAGAGTTCTACTTCTTTAGTCCCAGCAGAGAAGTCCAGTCACACAGCAGTCCTTTCTCCTGGTGTTTTCTGCCAAGCTACATAAACAGCACTCGGAGGCTTTTTCTGGCAGAAGTCTTATTATGCAGTTTCTAAGGATCTCATAATTTCTGTCGATAAGGGTGGTAAGGCTTATAATGTGCTGAGTGTCACACACTGATGATGTTATTGTGTCAGATGATAACGCAGACTCAACCACTGAGACGTACAGGAAAAGTTGTACATCATGGAGATGTGATGAGACCTGTAATCTCAGGCAAGTGACCTTTGATGCTATTCCACAGTTTGTGAATCGCTTTGTTGCCATGAAGAAGAAACAGAGATACAACTTATTATACAAGATTTTTCTCTGTGAAATTTGCAAGCATAAAGGATTTGCTGGGGTATTACTTGGCTTGTTTAGATAGTGGTGTGTGCAACAGTGTGTTTCATCATGTGTATTGTCATTAGGTCTAAACCTCAATCTCATATTCTTGTCAATAACGGGTATGCAAGGAATCACAGACACATTGCATAAGAGTAATAAAGCTTGTTTATTACTACCAAAACAATAATCACTGTTGCCCTAAGCAGTTCTTCATAATACGAACTGGGAGCCATTGCTAAGCTATCTCCTATACCTCAAGGATTCTCCAAGTCTCTTTGCGTCTCCGAGGTAGAAGAAGTAATGTCTTACTTTATATACCTAAGATAATTACCGTGATTAATGTGAGATAGAAACATTTCTAGTTACAGAAATGAGCCCTATTGGCTAAATTAGAAGTGGCTCCTCAGTCCAAGATAACATTACACAATTTTGTAGTAGTCATCACTTTGTAAAGACAAAGAAGTACAGTTTGTGCATAGCCGTGTAATAATACAAATCATCAGAAGATGGCAATACCAACTCATATATCATAATCATTATAAGGACATAGGTGTCCTAAGATCTTGTAAGCAAGAAATACATGTGTGTATTAGAAAGTAAAGTGTATAACAATAATATGCATACATATCCTGACATCTACTTTTATATGGTAGATGCCCCTAGCCCTATATGTTAGTATAACATGTACCTAAATGCTAGCTGTCTATGGTGGACCTCTAGGGGTACCAATAAGGTTGCAGGGACCTCGTGTTACAGTATGCTTGCTGTACACAATCCTGCAATGCTCAGCTTTGTCTGTAAAATATACTAGTTGAGAAAAGCTGTGTCAGTATACAAACGGCTTGATGAGTCATTGAAATCAGGAGATATACAAGCTGCAAAAATTGTGATAGAGGATGTGCAACTTAATAGTAAATGTTATGATGCACCTTGTGATAACACTTCCACCACTTCACCATGTGCTCTCACTCTTTGGGAATCCAAGATACTGAAGACATTTGGGCAACCCATTGCCAAGTTTGAACTGACAAAGAGAGAGAAGTTTGACTCTGTGTGTGTCTCATGTCACAGACTGCTTTACAGCCACCAGATTGTAACTGTTGATCTGGAAAAGATTATGTCTTTTAATGACATGTGGGCATGTGACTGTTGGCTTACCTACTAGTCAAGCATGACTTTGACCTGGACCCAGTGGTTACTATATGTTGGTACTGTTTCCCAAAGTTGAAGAATGACACTCTGCCACAGAAGTCTTTATTGAACAACATGGAGACAGATGTTACCCTACTGAGATTGCTGCACTGAATATGTTTGAACAGATCCTAATACAAACAATGAAACCATTTCAGACTATTCTCCGCTTGAACACAAAGACACAAAAAGTACCCCAGAAAGAGCTTGTGAAGTCTCTGAAAGGGTCTATCATGTATTTGCCACTGCTTCTGAAAGAGAATGTGGAGACAATCTCAAATGCAAACTGTTGCCATGCTAGTAACAGTGTCCCAACAAAGTCAAAGGTCATTTGACAAGATGTTGTCAATGTGTAGAAAGTGAAAAATGCTCTACACTACCTGAAGAGCAATAATCCTTTCTGTGCTGACCTTGACGTTGATGAACTCTCCAATATGAGTGCTGTTTGAAGTGATGGACACTAGGAAGCCAATGATTGAGAAGGTTGATGTTGCAACTCATGAAGATGTGTATGAGCAGTACACAATTCACCCTTTACATGGTAGGGAGCCAATTGGTGAAAATATTGAACTGTACCAGTTGAAACAAGTTGAAGGTAGTCCTGTTATCATATGGGAAGAAACACTGGAAGAATGCCGTTTCCCAGATTTATTCCCTTGAGGTACAGGAGGTCATTTGGATGCACATGAGGTGCATGTTCCATGTGCTGAATATCGTACATCAAGAGTCTTAAACAAGGATGGCAAATTCCATAGGAACATACAATATTTGTTCCACCTGCTGTGGGAGAGTGAGCTTAGTATCCTTTCTGCATCCATTGCACATACACTGCAGTTGACTACTGCACTGGATGGAATCACAGCAGTTCAGTTTCTCCAAAAACTCAAAGAAAAGGACAAAATGCTGCAAGTGAATTTGACATCTATACTGTCGAGTTTGCATTGTACAAAAGAATACTGATATTGCAGACACTCAGAGGTCATGACTATGCTGTGTGAGCATGGTGCAGCCACTTGGTTCTTTACTTTGTGCTGTGCAGAATACAGCTGGGATGAGTTAGTTGAACTGTTGCGGTGGGACAATGCTGTTGTTGATGGTATTTCATCAATGACACCTGGTGATATGTGCTCACTGGATCCAGTTTCTGTATCATGACATTTTCACCATCACTTCCATGAGATATTGACATTCACTAAAAATACCACCAACAGCTTAATCCAGTTCAAGGTCAATTGCCATTCATCTGTATCCCCCTCCCTGCATCGTACCTGAAAATAGGCAGGATTTGTCTAGTGCACTTACCCGGTCAACAAAAACTAAATAAATAAATAAATAAATAAATAAAAAATAAATTCATATTGTCTAAGGACAAACCTCCTCTTGGATTAGTCAAGCACTACTTTTGGAGGACAGAATACCAGGCATGAGGTGCACCACACATCCATATGCTGTTGTGGATTAAAGATGCTCCTCATATTGGTGAGAATGAAGCAGCTGAAGTTCTAAATTTCATTCAGCATTACATCACTTGTCACATCTCTGACATGTATGACAGTGCAACACTGTGGAAGCTGGTGCAGAAGTTTCAGCATCATCTTTCTGGGAAGTACTGCTGCCAACCAGTCATGAGTTGCAATGAGTGGTGCACCAGATGTCAATTTGGTTTCCCTAGATGTGTCTGCCAGCAAGGACATATGAATGACTTGTTCTTAGTCATGCATCACCATCTCAAGGAAAAGTCCACTAAAAGGGTCTATGAGTTACCCAGACAGGAGAATGAGGTGCTCACCAATGACTGCAGCCCTACTCTTCTTCTGATGTGGCAGGCAAACATTGATGTGCAGTTTGTCACTGATAACTCTCTGTCTCTTGTTTGGTAAGTCACTTTGCACATTATGAAACATGAGCAGAAAAGTTTGTTTGAACTTTGGGAAGATATTGCAATTTCCAGCTGGTCATTGAGCTCACAGCTCTGGTCTCTGTGATTAAAGACACTGGGCTTGATTCCAAGATGGGCTACACTGGCGTAAGGTAGGATACGCCAATCCTCATGGTGTATCCTGCAACTTATGCAGTGCGATACGCCCATTGCTATTCCAGGAGGGCACCTATGCCACTGCACCTGCGGGCTGCAACAATTGCAAGATATGATCACACATACACCACAGCCTGCAATGCCTGGCTCAATTGTGGGTTGCAACAGCAACTTAGTCCAATTCCAGAATGCCCACTGTCACAACCCGAAATTGTGATTCCAGGGCACACAGTGGTGTAGATGATTTCTGACAGCTCAGAGCTGTCATAACTGGCATCCAATGGCTGGCACTGTTGGATGCAGCCTAGCAGCATCATGGCAACAGTGCCATGCTGTCCCACTGGCTCCCACTAGCACACTCCCACCCCCAAACCCCCGTCCATGAGGGACTCCCGGGGTTCCATGTCAGTAGCCCCCCCCGGACACCTGTGCCATATGTCTTTGCCTCCCCATGCCCCCTGATGTGTTCTGCAGTGGTTCAGGGCAGGGGGGCTCAGGGTGGCTGCCTGACACTCGCTGCAAGATGTGACCTGCAGCATTGATATGCCATGCATGGACTAAAGTCACATGCATGGTGTATCTCACATGTCACAATTGCCAGGATCCTGCCACTTCTGGAATGTGGCATAGGGTCCATGACATAGAGGCAACTGGTGTAACTTGCAGCTGCGTGTGAGTTGCTCTGACCATCTTGGAATCTGGCCCACTGTCTCACTGGGAGTGTGGAGCATATGAGGCCAGTGATCGTGTGATTGGAATACACTTGTACAGCAAGTCTGATGCTGTACAGTTTCTCAGTGTTAATTACAAAGAGAAAAGAAGGCATGTTTTGAAGTCTCATGATGAGATTGAATAACTGGCTTTGCTTCACCCAAGAACATATTGAAGAACAACCTGATTGACATGTACTACCTACACTGGAATAGTATGATGGATGATATGTCCCTCTACCATATTGCCAAATGGTATGACTACTAAGCTGACCAAACATGAGATTTACAAAATCAGAGGCTTTGATGGGTGCCTTGCTAAAGGCACAAACCCTGGCTGATTGACCACTGTAAATTGAGTCTCTTTACAACTGACAGTAAGGAGCATTACTACTTTGCTCTAATGTTCCTCTTTAAGTCATGGAGAGATGAAACCACACTTAAAGGAGGCTGTGAAACATATGTAGTACAGTTCTACCTTTCATATGAGACTTCAAGAGTGAACAGTCTGAAACATACATTTGTAGACTGGAATTAGAAAAGGAGCAGATGGATCAAGCTAAGAAACAGCTTGAGGAAGATACCCCAGATAATTCACAGGACAACATAAATGCTGAGGGACAGGGCACTCTTGGAGCTCTTCTCCCAATGAATGATCCTGTGGTTCTGGTAAGTGAAGTTGAAAGTGCCATGAAACATGGTTTTCATATAACAAAGGATCCTAATCAACTGATAGACCAGCTAAATATACAGCAGTCTGCTGCTTATGATGCTGTCATGGAAGCAGTGAGACATGGCATCCTTCATGAGTAGAAAATGTACCTGCAGAAACTACCCACCATTGCTAATGTTTGTTAGCGGTTCCATTAGCACTGGCAAGAGTTTTGTTATTGAAGCCATCACAGCTGATATAAGAAAACATACAGGAGAAGTGATGTCTGTGGCTGTAACTGTTCCTTCAGACTTGGCTGCATACACAATTGGTGGTGTGACTCTAAACCAGTTATTTACGCTCCTGTAGAATATGGCAAAATGGGAGAGTACCAAAACTGTCCCATGAGGTGGTATCTGAGCTGCGCCCAATGTTTGCCAAGATGAAACTTCTGATCATTTATGAGATCAGCATGGTTTCAAATGTCATGCTTGCGTGTATCCATCTATGTCTCTAGAAGATTCTTGGAACTGACCATGGTGAGCCATTTGGGGGGAAGAATGTTGCTGTGTTTGGGGGATCTTCTGCAACTTGCACCTGTGAATGGAGAGCATGTCTTTACAACACTCTATGTAAAGCAAGCTAAGAGTACTATAGGATGCATTGGAGGAATCAGTCCTTGGTAATTGCTCCTTTACATTGAGCTGTATGAAAACATGCAGCAGAGTAATGATCTTGCCTACAAGGTAGTGTTGAATCAGGCTCGCATTGGCTCTTTGTCACAGCACAGTGTTTCTCTGTTGAACTCACACCATATCAGTAATGAGAGCACATCTCTGACTGAAGCATGTGATGTCTTCAGTAATGTGCACTCAGACACTGCTGAGATTGTGTGTCTCATGCCTTGACTCAAGCAGTGTGCTGAATTTAATAACATTATGTTGCAGAAACAGGGTCAGCAAATTATTACTCTGCATGCAGTTGACAATGTTGATGGTGCAGTCTTGAGTTGGAATCTGGTAGCAAAGCTGCCTGAATGACTGTCTGAGCTAAAGTCTGATGTGTCTTGTACAGCTGGATTAGAAGCAGTTCTAACTGTGTGCATGAATGCGTGCATCATTCTACACTGCAACCTTGATGTGGAGCATGGTATGGTGAATGGTGCAATGGGACACATAATTGACTTCCAGTACAATGTACAGACGATATTCATAGAGACACTCATTGTCAAGTTTGACAACATTGAACAGCCATTTCCTATTTCCAGGATGACTGTTAAAGTTCCAGATTGTGAAAGACATATATGTGACTAGGAAACAGTTTCCTGTGTGTGTTGCATATGCTGTATCCATACACAAGTTGCAAGGCTTAAGTTTGGACTCAGCCATGGGTGACATAAGCATTGGCATCTTTTAAGATGACATGTGCTATGTTGCATTTTCATGTGTGCAGACTCTGTCTGGTTTGTATATTATCTGCATAGCACTGCATAAAATACGTGCTGATAGATGATTCATTGCAGAGTACAACAGACTGCATACTCTGTACCAGTCGACATTGCCTCTTATACCACTACCCATGCATGCAGCAGAGTGCAATGCTACAGTCACAGGTTCTGGCATGAAAAAGAGGTACTGGACAGACAGAACAACATTGAATTTAAACAGCACTATGAAGGAATCCACATCATAAAAAAAGACAAGCTCTCCTCCACGAAAGAAGGTGCTTGGTATGAGTGTTGTCCCAGCATTTGACAACAGCACTGGAGCAGACTGCTATGCAAACTCAGCAATGCAAGCATTTCTCCAATTGCCTCACTTTGTTGCCACCATAAAATCTTCACATGACACAACACTGTCCAAATCATTGAAGAAGGTTGGGAATGATAGTGGTCAGCATGAAAACAGCATGTAGACTCTGACACCCTCACAACTTGTTTTGGGTGGATACAATGGCCATCAAAAACTCTCCAGTAACATTCAGCAGGATGTGACAGAGTTTACAATGGCTATCATTAACAGCTTGGACTCAGATAACATTTCCATTCAACAGTACTTTACTGTCACCTATGTGACAAAGTACACGTGCCTGTCCTGTCGACATTCACACAGAGAAGTAACAGAAAACATGCTGTGGATTTCATTGTATGTTCCATAGGCACATTCTGTGAAGTTCAGGGAACTGCTTAGGAATGCAGAGTGTGGCTGGAGGTGTACCCAGTGTGGAGGACAGTGTCTTCAGTCCATATGACTTAGGACCTCTTCTCAGTATCTTCTTCTAATCTTGCAGAGATTTGATGCAAATGGACTATGAGTTAACACACCAGTCAATGATTTTGTAGCTGGAAGAGTACAATTCACGGAAACATGCTTTGATACTCAGGCTGTGAAATTCCATCATGGATCATCTGTACATTCAGGATATTATGTAACATGGCTGAGGTACAGCAATAGCTGGATGGAATGCAATGACTACATGAGCACTTTTAAACAGAGACTACCTCAAAACCAAAAAGATGCTTATGTCCTGGTTCTCAAAAATTACAATGAGCTTCACCGGGTAGAAGATTAGTTGATAGAAATGTGATTTCACTCTGTTTCACATGCTCTAGTAGTCATAACAGTGTGCTGTGCAACCTTTACTGTACATGTGCAGCTCTCTTCATATTAGTTTATGAAGAGCAGCAGAAACAGATTAAGCACATGCAGATACTTATGATGCCAATAGTTAATGTAGGTGTTGCTATGATTTTTGCTAAAATGCAGCGTAAGTGGGCCTGAATTGGTGCAGACTGTGTGCATAGTCACATGACATACAACACTTACTTGAGCTGTAGAATAATCATAGAAACTGCATATCAACATCTCATGTTTATGCAGTTCAGTTGTACTAGTCAGTAGATTTCTGCACTGCCATGCTATGTGACATAGAATGTGTTGTAACTGCTGTGAACACTACTGTGTGTCAATGCACTGTTCGTAAAGTATGTTGAGAAACACAACCATATTTGGTGGTTTACAATCTTTCTCATACATTGTGTATGTTATGTTCATGTTACACATCTGTCTGGTGATGCAGGAGGACTGATTGTGATACAGTGCTGCCACTGCAGCTTTAGATATGTTTGCACACATATTGTTGTGCAATACTTGTTCATCTACAGTAAGGACATGCCTGATATTTTATATATATAGGTAGTGTCGACAAACACCTGTCCAGTGTTCACTTGAAGTGGCATATTTGCTGCCAAATGTACTTAGTGGTGAGAACAGCACATTAATATGGAGGGCTACTTAATTGAAGATTTGTAATAAACAATTACAGGTTGATATTGTATATGTGTAAACATGTTGTAATATATGGACATGGTCAAATAATACCATCCTGTCCCATACAAAAAAATCCCAGTAATGGAACACTGGCCGAAGTGATAATGTCATTGTTCTTCCCTGAAAATATTATCATTCAGAGCTGATAATACTATTGTTTCAGCTCTCAACGATAGTATTATCACTAAAATCCCTCCGCACATGTCCAAATCTGCCTGTCAACAAACCCAGTTGCCATGTGCCATGTCTCTTCCTGCACAACCGTACTGATGGCGTGCATCCCCATTGGCAGGTTTTCTCTTGTAGGCAGGCAGAACAGGCTGAAAAACATGACGTCTTTTTCCTCTCGCTTAGCGAGAGGAATGCATTTAGTTCGTTGCTTGTTTTGATTGCTTAAACGTATAATGGACTGTGTCGGGGATGCTACATTTACGAACGATGAAAAAACTAAAAGGTAGGACTGCCTACTAACTTCAAAGAAATAAAATGTTATCGGACACGAGCAGTGTGACAGTCATTAGTGCTGCGGATGGCTCAGAGACAGCGCATGCTCAATGCACCGGCCAGCCCGTTTCACAAAACCCACATAAAAAAGCAGCAAATTTTCAAAATGGGGTCCATATATTACAAAAAATAACAAATAAAGGGGTATGTATTAGAAGGCAGTCAGACCATCTCAAGGTTTTTGGGACTTTGGGAACCTCTTCAGCTTCGCTCTCGAGGTTCCAAGTCCCCAAAACCTCTCAATGGTCTCACTGCCTTCTAATACATATTCCTCTATTTATTATTCTATTTATTATATTTTCTGGAACTATGTACACCTCAGTAAACTCTTTATACTATTAAGTGTAAAAATTGTTACATTACCCATGATTTAGTTTTGAGAGTTATTCTACCTGTATAACAGTGTGTGTTATTGAACTGTATGTACCTTTACCATTAGAGCTTGTTCCTTTTCATAACTGTAGTGATAAAATGCTATGTTTTTGATTAATTAATGAAAGACTAATATGTAGTTTGTTTAGTAATCATAGCAGTTGTTTTAAAACTAATTAAAAATGTTACTATTAATTTGTATTTAGATTAGTATACTATCTGATTTCTGTTAATGATTGATATTTCTTATTGCTTCTTTTGTCATCGAATTGATTTATTTACAAGGTTTGTTATATACAATGAAATATAAATTATTTGATATTTATGAAAGAGCATTGTAAATCACACACTCTGCTCAATCTCAGTTCAAGGTATGTTCCTGATTTTTTTTTGGATTGACTTTATTAAGGGGACAGGTGAGGAATTTTTCCAGATGCACTTAACATTTAAATATTATAGCATAGTAACGCATTATAGCAGCAATCTTGGGATATGTTGTTATTGTGTAAGTAGTTTGTTAATTGCTTACCACATTTGGTTTTTGCCCACCCCAGGAACATTAACTTATTCAGTCTTATATCTTTTTTCTAACATATTATATACTTCTGTGATGAATTACACAGTGATGTTATGAGGTTGAGTGAGTTGTACAAATTGGCCTTCTGCATAACATAATTGGCATTTAATGATTAATATATTTTTAACTTATTTCTCTGTGTCCATTGTAATTATTGATTACTGTATATGATTCATATATTGTTCAAGTTTCCGATGAAGCAGAAATGACTATAATCAAATGGCACTACACATACATGTGTAGGAGGTATGGTTGTATATGAAAAACAAAGGTTTGGATAATATTTACCAGTAATGTATGGTACATTTTAGATATGTATTACAGTACAGGGTGCGATGGGCCCAGGCTGCCACACAAACATTTGGGCCAGATACTAAAGGGTTGCGCCATGCGCAACAGGGTTGCGCATGCGCAAGTCCTACATTGCGCCATTCTGCGATATTCAGCAGGAGGCAGTTGCGCCACTGAAAACAGATTGAGCAACAGCGCAATGCAAATGAATGCATGCTCAACAGGAGGGGGAGGAACCATGCATAAACTGCGCAACCCGATATTCAGTCGGGTTGTGCAGAGTTGTGCAGGCGCAACCCCCAACCTGCGCCTGCACAACTTTGAGCCAAAAAAGGATCAAGTTGAGGGCCACCCACAGGTGAGCTGCTGTATTGCAGGGCGCAACACAGCAGCTGCCACCCGTGGTTGGCCCCAACTCAGTCCCTGTGCCCCCACCAGCCCGATCGCTGGCAGAACGTAAAACAACCCCGCGCAAACAGGCTCCCAATGCCCAATCGCGGGCAGAACGCAACAACCCCCAGTGCTGATCGCGGGCAGAATGTAAAGATCCCCCCACCGAATATCTCCTGGTGGTCCAGTGGACTCGTAAGCCGATCGCTGGCAGAATGTCCAGTGACAACCCTCAAAGATCTCTCCCTGGTGTCTAGTGTCCCCACCCCACCCACCTACGAAGCCTCATCACCCCGCTCCCCGGCAGCCGGGCGCAGGTAGCACCCACCCGCTTGCCGCCCCGCTGCTCATCGACTGATCAACTGCAGGTTGCACGCCGATTGCGAGCTAGAGCCACTGGGCGTAGTGCCCATATTATACATGCAGTTCGATTTGTGAATGATGAATTCAACATCATTCACAAATCTGACTGTCATGGATATGGCTGCACACCCATTGGCTCTAGCCTGCACCATCGTGTGCAGCCCTACCGACAGTAGTCAGTGGCGCGGGCGGCAGGCAGGTGGATGCTGCCGCCACCGCCGCCGGGGGAGAGGATGGTGGGGTCGGGTGGTGTGGGGGGGATACTAGACACCAGGAGATGTTTAGGGTTGTCATTGACATTCTGCCCGCGATCTGGCATTACAGTCCACTGGACCACCAGGGAGATATTTGGGGGGGTCTTTTTACATCTCTGCCCGGGATCGGGCACTGGAGGGTTGTTTCACATTCCTGCCCATGATCGGGCATTGGGAGATGTGTTGGGGGATGTTGTTATGATACATTCTGCCCACATCGGGCATTGGGAGATGTGTGGGCGGGGGGGTTGTTTTCACGTTGTGCCCGTGATCGGCTGCAGGCGCGTTGGTCCCTCAACGCTGCTGCCCGGCAGGGCAGTCAGGTGCAAGTCCTCGGGATCGGCGCACCTACATGCTAATGGCATGCAAATAGGGGTATAATCAGATGCAAATGGCCCCCGCACCTTGCATGAATTATGGCCCCATTTGCATGTCATCTTTTGAATATCGGAAATTTTCGCATGGCGTAATGGTACTTGCACCACCGCAGTTTAATGCTCAACTCTGACAACTTGCGGTGGTGCAGTTCCGACGTTTACGTACAGTGGTTGTGGCTGGGTGATATTCAAAGCGAGTTGCCAGTAGCGCAACTCCTTTGAATATCACCCGGCCACCCTCGCTAACTATTTTAAGCAGCGCAGGCTTGCGCCCAAAATGGAGCAGTTTGAATATCCGGGCCTAATGGTTTAAATGCTGTGTACGTGTTTACTTCATTACAATGTCTTAAAGAAGGAAATTCTTTGCAAAAAAAACTCCCCTGATGCAGCAGTTAGGGTTGCTTCCATATTGACAAAAGTGAGGAAATTTGACGTTAGGGTGTTTAACCCTAACTCTGCATTCTCCCCCACATACACACACACACACACACACACACACACACACACACACACACACACAAACACCCATACAAGCAGGAGATGGTACAAGGTAACACAACCAATCAGAAACAAACACCATAAGGTAACAGAAAGAACATACAACTCTGAAACTTATCACAAGAGGCATCCATTATCATGTTTCCAGCAACTGTATCACTTTGCTACCATCCCAGTGTCTTGGAGGTACACCCAAATGCTGTGCAACCATGTAAGATGGCCACTGCATGAACTGTATACTCCATGCAGATAGTACATAATACCCATAAGTCATGGTAGGATTGCATTGTGAGTTGGACCCTGTTCTTCCATCCCTCCATAGAGATAGAACAACACTGTCCATATGTCACAGTGGGAATGCAGGAGCCTATGAACCATACCCTCCAATCCCTGCA
Source organism: Neoceratodus forsteri (assembly GCA_016271365.2). Taxonomy (NCBI): domain Eukaryota; kingdom Metazoa; phylum Chordata; order Ceratodontiformes; family Ceratodontidae; genus Neoceratodus; species Neoceratodus forsteri. The sequence continues at coordinate 528,109,387 of CM057456.1, read as the reverse complement.
TCAGCATACTGTAGTACAACACTACAGTATCTATGTGTCACTCTGACCATATGTTACAGTGTAACCTCAAGGTTGTTCAGACACTGCACTCCCAACCCTCCGTCAAGATATAAGTACAACACAATCTATATGTCACACTATCCAGATGCCACAGTGAGAGTACAGGGTCCTTCATACCCTGCAGTCCCATTCCCATTGGCATACTACAACACAATACATAAGTCACACTATCTGTATGTCACAGTGAGAACAGTGCAACATAGAGATAGATAAAAATATGGATTGTGTTGTACTAACTCAATAGAGGTATGGTAGTGCACTGTCCAAAAGGACCCTGTGTTTTCACTGTGACATATGGACAATATGCCATATGGAAAGTTTTTGTACTATTTTGATGTAGGACTGGGACGTAGGGTCCCACAGTAACATATGAATAGTGTGTTCTATGGATTCTGACACACCATGTCTATGTACGGATGGGAGTGCAGGGTCCAAAAGACAGTGCACTCCCAGTCCCTCGTTGACATAATAGAACAGTGTCTGTATGTAATGTTGGGCAGGGGTGTAGGCAGGGGGGTGTTTAGGGTGTTCAAACGCCCCCTGAAATGACTTCCAAAATTTAAAAATAATGGAATTTGAGGAATTTGACAGAGCAGGGCTGAGCATGATGATACTTTAAATGTGCATTTCCACGTTCCAAGGCAGTGCTGTCTGTGCAGTGTGTTGGGGCTGGTGTGTCTGCTAGTCTGCTTAGGCTGATATGGGGAGAGGGGCGGGTAATGTATGGGCTCACTCTCACTCACCAGCATTGATTGAATCTTTGGTGTCTCTCTGCTGTACTAGTTTGCTGAAGCTCCATGCTCCACTGCCATTTGCTCTCTTCAGCTCGGTTCCTCCTCTCAACACAGCAGCAGCCAATTAAGCCGCCCGACGTGGAACTGGCGGCAGCGCCTCCTACATGCACTGCGCCTCGTTCATGTTGTTGAGAGAGAGAGAGCGAGATACGAGTAGTGGTGGTGTAACTGAATGTGTCGAGTTGAGAGAAATGGGAGTCGGGAGAGAAATTAATTTTAGCCGCCAGTAATATTAGTACTGTCTGAGAGTCGCTCGTGAGTTGGACCCAGCTGCAGGAGAAGAGGGAGAGAGAGAGAGAGAGAGAGCACAACACCTGGAGGAGAGAGAGTGATTACTTAGATTAGCCATCTAGAGGCCAGTTGCCTGGCCAGCCTGTTACTGTCAGCCCCCCCTTGCGCATCGCCGGGTAGGATCCCCTCCACACAGACTTGTTAGCAAGCACTACATGAAGACCTTTTGCCTTCTGATTCATTTTCAGAATCATCTGAAGAAGGGGAAGGAAATTAATCCAGATCTCTCTTGTCATCTCAGACAGAAGCCTGGAGGTGGAGGTAAGGAATTAAATTCAATTTGACACACGGGCGGTGGGGGCTGGCAGACCAAGGGTGCCAATTGCATAATCCATTTGAAATGTATATGTCTTCCTAAACCACAAATAACCTTCTTGGAAGAGTAGAGACCAGAATCACAATTAGTATAGCATTTCGCTTTCTTTACATTAAGATACTGAGTAAGTGAGGTACTGGGCAGTGTAGCCTTATCACCATTAAGAGTGTGACATTTGCAAATGTATATTATGGATATTCTAGAAGCAATCCTGTCACTGTGACAGGATTGCTTCAGAATAATGTCCATATATATGTATTTTCAAAAGGAAAGAAGTTATTTAGTCACAATTAGTATTAATAAAACTAATTGTGACTAAATGGTTTATAATGTATGTAAAACTTTGTTATAAGTGAAATCTATCTACCTTTTGTAACAATGTTATTTTTTGTTTCCAATTGTTTAACCAGGAGTAGCATGCTAAGCTGAAAGCTTGTTTACAGGTGCAACCTGGGAGCACAGGAAGCTAAGTGACTTGCTCAGAGTCTCACAGTATATAAGTGGGGCTGTGGAATTCAAACCTACGTCTCCAGATTTGAAGCTCAGAGCCTTAAACCACTGCGCTATACTGCCTCACTATATACCATCGATGCGAGGTTGTGATGTTGTAAACCCATCGATTGTATGTCACATCAATGGGTTAACAACCTGGAGCAGTCTGCACGTGGGTGAAACTTGATTGGGTGGCCTTGAAATGGCTGCAGCCATGAGATCATGACCTGGAGCAGAGCGGCGATAACATAAAAAAAAATTCAGTAAGGAACTGCTTTCTTTTTTTAAAAGATAAACAGTACCATACACTATAATATATAATGTATGTTACATTGATCGTCAACCAGTTTTTTAACCCATCTTGAGGTTGCCATGGCAATGTAAACCTCTTGAGATTCACTTTTGAGGTTTACATGGTCGCCCTTGCACCCTCTCAATTGTTAGCAAACTGGTTAACAATTGATGACCATACATTATCTCTATCTTTCCTTTGCAAACAGAATGTTGTCCAAAGTGAATGGTATGCAGTCAGGAAAATTATGTTAAATTATGTTAAAAGAATAAATATAGAGAATACTGACTGGTCACTGTGCATAAAACCTGTGCTGCCACAGTGCTACTAAGTGGTTCTGATTCCATTTGACGTCTCGAGCAAAGCTCGAGAGGTCTTATGGAATCAGAATCTGAGTGGCAGCACAGCTGGCTTAGTACAGTAGCCCATCCAGTATTATTATATAGTGTATGGAGACACCTTGATCACCCCGCCCCTTGATCGCTTATTTTGCTACTCATCAATGAATTTCAAGCACCTCAGCCACCTTGGAAAATCTGGGGCCATCCTGTCAAAGTATTGAATGTTTGAATACTGAGATGTGAGTGTGTGGCGGTTTTTCCATTACATCTGAAAGTGCTGTCTTGCGCCCACTAAAAAACAGCCAAGATGTTGTTGTACCATAGTGTGGTGTAACCACGTTCCATGTACTTTGAGCTGTGGTACAACAACATTTTGACTACAATGGATTTCAGGGTGGAACAATCTAGGGGTCTCCATACACTATATAGAACTGTATTCTCAAAAAGGGGCAGGCATATGACAATAATGTCTTGTGTTAATCCACATAATAGCTCGTGCTTATGGGTGTGGTGGTTACTTACTGGAACATTTGCAGGCACCATCTGACATAGGAGTGCACTTTCTTTTTTTAAACAAGAGAAAGTGCACTCCTGTCTCTGATGGTGCCTGCAAATATGTGCTTAAAAAAGTGTAGCTGGACAGAACCCCAAAATCCCAGTATGCCCTGTATGACTGTAGGGCGCCATGTATGGTGTCTGTCTGTCTGTCTGTCCTGCATGGGGGGGTTGCCCATTTATACACAGACACTATTGTGAAATTAATAGGATGTACCCTCCCTTATGAGTGGTTAGTCTCCTCTTCTACCTGCTGTGTTAGTAATGCCTGGTAACAAGGCATTGTACCACCACGTACATGGATGATGGTGGAATGTCATGCTACCAGCACCGGGTCACTCTCCATAACTCACTCATGTGTTCTGTCATGGATTCCTAGTTGTCCCCCCCCCCCATGTTACTAAGTGTGCAAGCATGTGCCTCTTTTGTATATTTATATGTCGGGATTTGATTTTAATATTGTTTTACTAGCCCTAGTGCAAACTGGCCAGGGCTAGTGCAGATAATGCTCTACTTGGCCATTTTGAGTAGTGCAATTGTTTCACTGCTGTTAATGAAGTTAAAGTCCCTACTTTAGCAGGCTCTACCCCTCATGCTAATCCCTCTTAATGTTCCAGATGGCCTGGTGTGAGTCTGAAATTAACAACTTATTAAGAGCAACAATTACATGGCAGTTGAAGAGGGGCTTCACACAAAAAACAACACTCTAATGCTGGCCCGTCTGAGCAGTGGTTGGTTATCTGCTTCCCATGACCCAGGTTGAGGAACAGACCCAGGTCATCTGAGGGCCAGCTGGGGGCAGAAGGATGGAGCATCCAATGACTGCTCTCCTTCTCCGGGGAGGGGGGAAGTGTTCAGCATTTGATGGACCCTGGAGGAGGCCAGGGGCACCACAGCTATTGGCACCTGAATGTTTCAGGGGTGAGATAAATGCTGGACATCTTTGCACGTCCCTGCTCCAGCAAAAATGGCAGAAAAAACTTCTGCCAGCTGCTCAGAATGATGCCACCCTGGCACCTAGCCTCTATAGCTCTCCGCAGCACCACAGACTAAGTCCCAGTTTCACAGTACCACCGATGCCCTGAACCCTGGCCTGGGGAGGAGCCAGGGAGGCAATGTTGGCTACTGCTGACAACTTTCCCCATCGGAGATGGGCATGATATGGTGCCATGGCCCCACCCTGTGGGGCAAGCCAGGGAGTGTCTGTGGCAGCTGCTATAGGAGAGCACGGCAGGTCGCTGGTGAAGGGGCTGAGGGGAAGAGCGAGCTGCAGCCAAAAAGTATACTAAATTAAAAAAGAAAACACCACTCTACTGTTAGGATATTCAGCTAGTGTCCACAGTGTGATCAAGGGTAGAAGGGTAGAGTGCTGTTAACACACCAGCTACCATTTTTCTGAATGTGTCTCTGTGTCTGACAATATTTCCCTACATTTTGAGTGCTTGTATCTACCATTTCAGAGACAAAATGTTAAGAGGTACAGGGTCTGCCCTGCAGGTGGTGGGTTTTATCCCAATTCCCATCATCACCATAGCTGCTCCCTCTCTCCTCCAAACCTTGCAGCTCTGTACTTTCCCAAGGCACCACTTCAGACCAAACTCTGACATGATTATTCATCGATCCATAGCTCCCAGTCTGCCATCACTGGCAAGTATATGGGGTCCCCAACCCTTCTTAATGGACCATGCCAGCCAACACCATCCATACGTAATCAAAAGGGTAAAAATAGGCATTCCTGCCTTTCCTGGTGTACATCGTTCATTCTATATAGAAAAAGAGTTTGTACAGGATTAGACCTGTGTACTTTTTCTCTTGGTACTGATGAAAGGAAAATGTTTTGTCTTAAACGTTCTTGTTGTGGCAGAACATGTTTCAAGCAATAATTTTACAGATGAAACTGTCATGAAGTTTTCTGTTTCCCAAGCCCCTTGGGTTGTGGTGATGATAAATATTCACCATTATAATTGTGACCTAGTAGTGCAATCACCAGTGGGCTAGAGCAATTTGTAATCAACTTATTTTGTGGCTAGTGTAAAAACAGTAAGGTTAACCACCGTATGTGTGTATGTCGTGTAGAAGATTGGGGCTCCTGCAACTTAATGGGACATTTCTTGTGGTTTTTAGAGATTAAAGAGATCTACCAATACATCCTGAGTAATCAGCCCTTGCAGCACCTGACTAATCTGTGACTTACCGACACAGCAGTCAAAAATTGTAACGCTTTCCAAAGATAATGCAGCAAGGCCCTTGGCAGTCCACCAGTGCCCACATTTTATTACCAAGTGGCCATGATATTATTAAAAATTTACTGTAAAACCGTCACCCATTAATTATATTGGGACTCAGTTTCATTAATTTTTGCAGAGGATATAGGTTTTGCCTTTCTTAATGCTGCATTATCATTTGGAAAGCTTTACAATTTAGGATTCCTGTGGCAGTAAGTCACAGATTAATAATTCAGGTGCAAGGGCTCATCTTCGACACTCCGTGAATCTTTTTAATGTATTAAAACAACATCAGCTGAATGCTGTTCCTGTGACACTGTTCCATTTATCTATTAAATGGTAGAATTCAGGTTTGGCATTGCAGTGCAGAAGAAGACTGTGTCATTTAAGTCTCATCTACTGCCCTACTAGGGTGACCCAGATATGGTAATGACTCCAGGTTGTTAGTGGGCAGGTGGGGAACATGATTGAGGGTCCCAAGGACTGCTTTCCTCTCCCAGGGAGGGTTGCCAAAGTGGTCTTATCCAATGACTGCCACTGGGTGGAGGCCTGTGGGTAGTGGAGGCTCCCAAAGGGTTTCAAAGGGAGCTGGAGTAAGCGGCAGTTATGCAGTGTGTGCATGCCTATGTACATGCACTTCTGTGCCACTGCAGCCAGGGAGGTACTTGGGAGAACAATAGAAAATGGAAGGAGGGTGCACTTAATGAGGCCCCAGTCTATTTCCCTTGGCTGCACTGCCAATGGTCCCTGGGGAACTTCTGGACTGTGGTCTGTTGGGGAGGGCGCTACCTCTGTGACTGCAGTAACTGAGTTACTGCAGTCACAGAGGGAGTCCCGTCTGGTAATGAGGGGGAGTAGGGACAGGGATGAACAGCCGCCCATGTGGCCTGTGGAGTATAAAACCCTTTATGGCCAAAAAATTCTAGACTTCAGTTGTGTCCCCAGTCCAAGCATGCCATATTGAAAACCAGAGCGCCCTTACAGACGAGGCACCATCCCACAAGTTGGCATTACATAGGCATTACCGCTGTCATTGGAGCAATTGCCCAGGATGAAAAAGAAGACAGTAAGACACAAAATGGTAAGTAAAATGTTTATTTAACACTCACATCAATATGTTTAAAATTTTTTTCCCCAGACATTCATTTTACCCCAAATGCCTATCACAAGCTATAAGGGTTTGTGTTGGTGGTGTGGTTAATCATGGCATTGTTGGTCAGTCAGTTGCTCACCACAGTTACTTGTGGCACAGCTGCATATCGTATTGCATATGGGGTAGGTGGCTGATGGCACTGTTGGACAGCCAGTTGTCCACAACCATTGGAGGTTCTGCAGACTGTAATGCCAACCAGAGTCTACACTCCCAGACCCACACCCCTGATTCCATGGGGAAAAACAATTCCCCTGAAGTTAGGGGTTGGGTACATGTAACAAAAGTGTGTGTGTTTCCTTCAAAAAAGCCCCAAAATTCACCACAGAACATGTAAACCCCTCCAGAGCATCTGGGGGCCTAGTGGCCCCTGGACACAGCCTTAATGTAGAAATCTTTCAGACATCACAGTACAAAAACTGCATATGGGGTGGGTGGTTGATGGCACTGTTGGACAGCCATTTGTCCACAACCATTGGAGGTTCTTCAGACTGTAATGTCAGTCAAAGTCTGACTCCCATAGCTCTGATTCCATGTGAACAAAAAAAAAATTCCCATAAAATTAGGGGTGGGGAACATGTGACAAAAGTGTGTGTTTTCTTCAAAAAAAAAGGCCCCAAACTCCCCACAGAACATGTAAACCCCACAGAGCTTCTGGGGGCCTAGCGGCCCCCATACCCCGGACCGCAGCCTTTATGTAGAAATCTTTCAGAGACAACAGTAATAGTATTACAAAAACTGCATATGGGGTGGGTGACTGATCACACTGTTGGACAGCCAGTTGTCTACAACCACTGGAGGTTCTGCAGACTGTAAAGCCAGCCAGAGTCTGACTTCCACATCCCTGATTCCATGGAGGGAGGAAATCACAAATAAATTAGGGTGGGGAACATGTAACAAAAGAGTGTGTTTTCTCCAAGAAAACCCCCAAATCTCACCACAGAGCATGTATACCCCCCAGAGCTTCTGGGGGCCTGGTGGACCCCAGACTCTGGCTTTTGTTTAGCCCATTTACAAAATGTCCTATCTAAACACCCCCCAAAAAACAATCCTGGCTATGCCCCTGATGTTGGGAACACCATTCCTCCATCCAGATGCTACAACATTCTACATTTATCAGGTTTGGAGTGTGGGTTATTCACTGTACAGTCACATCCCTACATGCAGATAATAAAACAGTGCACATACCTAACAACGAAAACGTGATGTATATGTCACAGTTACACTGTAGGTTGCTTTAGACCCTGTGGTCCTATCCCTCCACAGATGGACATAAGCATCTAGCTGTGTAAATACAGTAGAATCTGGCCCCTGTACTTCCACTCATTAAGTTATCAGGAGGTGTTGCAAAATAGTAATAACCATCCCATATAAAAGAATTTTCATCTCAAATGTTCTAAATAGCCTTCTTAACACCTTCATGCATATTTTCAAAGAAGGTGGGTGTACCCCCCCAAGACACTGGGATGGCAGCAGAAGTGATACAGTTGCTGAAAAATTATGATGGATGCATCTTGTGGCATGTTTACGGAGTTGTATGTTCTTTCTGTTACCTTTCTGTTTTTGATTGGTTGTGTTGCCTTGTACCGTCCCCTGCTTGTATGTGTGTCATGTGTGTGTGTGTGGGGGAATGTCGAATTTACTCACTTTGTCACTGTGGAAGCAACCCTAACTGTTGCAGTAATTGAGTTTTTTTCAATGAATATAGATAGATAGATAGATAGATAGATAGATAGATAGATAGATAGATATAGCAAAAAAACTTTGTTAATGCACTAGTTAGGGTTAAAGCAAAAAGTAGGAAAATGTGGCATTAGGGTTTCCAACACTAACACCCCACCCCCACCCTGCAGGCTGGAAATCAGGCATGAGGTGTGAGTTGGGGTTCTCAGACCTAATGCTTACCCCCATTCCATCAGTAAAAGGAGCTGATATGTGTACAGTGTGTGAGAGTGGGTGAGCGTTAGGCTTGAGAACCCCAAGGAACACCTACACCTGGTTTGCTGCATGTAGGGTTGGGGTGGGATTTTAGGGTTGGAAACCTTAATGCTAAATTTATTTACTTTCTTCACTTTAACACTAACTAGCACATTAACAAAATTTTTTTTTGCAATTAATTTACACTTACTTTTTTATATAGTATAATTGTATCATTATTTCCCAGTGGAAGCATCCATTCCTAATTTTTCACATAGTTGATTGTATCCTTATTTGCCTGTGGGAGTGCGGGGCCATCTTGGCCCCACACTCCCATCCTTCCTTAGATGTGTATGTAACCCACCCCCACCGGCCCCCCTTGTTCAACTAGCAGGGCTGCTCTGCTCACACGTGGTGCCAATGAGAGGGATGGAGGTTGTCACTACAGTTCAGTTTACTAGTACATCTGAGCCTGCCATCCTCAGACAGGCAAACCAAGTGTGGGAAATACCTGGGTCACACCTGGGGGACCATTTACCATGGCCATCAACCTGAGTCCCTGGGAGAAAACGTTTGCTCACAATTATGCTAGGTTTGTACTTCTTTTCAGGGGCACTCAAATAAATCCAGAAACAGTGGAAGCAATAACAGTACTGTCCAAACCAGGTTGGGATTCTAGAGTGTGGCTTTTATTCACATACACAGAGAATAATCACAAAGTGAAGATGGACTCCCACAGGGCTACTCCTACTGGTAATGCAGAATACTGAGGTGCAGAGAACACACACAGCAAATCCTCAGGTTCTGAAATGGAAACAGAGAACACTCTCTGGTTCTTAATGGAGATTGGCACACATGGCCAGAACTGGTACACTTCCCTTGATGAAGCACCCTCGGCCAGTACTAGGAAACTTGCCCATATTTCATGAGGAATTTCTGGTGGCACCCTTGACCACCAAAGAGCACATACAGGCTAACAGAAAATCCAAACCCATGTCTGGGTAAACTATTTTCTTTAGGCACTGTCCAATTGCACTGAGGGAAAACACAGGTGCCCAAACTGAACCCAGAGAGGTAAACATGGTTACTCCAGATGGGGGGGTCTCCTACCTTTTGCTTCCAAGTTTATACTCAGCTATTCATCTGGTTAATAACACCCTCACAGAAAACTTGTAGATGCTATCTTGAAATGTCTTTCACATTTAACATACTACACTACACACCTCGAAGGTGTCCTGAAGTTAAAAGTTCTGTAATTGGCAATGTCTCTTCACTAGACCCCAACTTTAGCAGGCACTTTTAAATCAGACATGAACTAAAAAGGTCTGTACATGGCAAGTCTCTCTCTGGACCCCATATTAGGCAGACACTTTTAAACAGAAAACAGTCTAGGTGACAGAGTCTGTTTGTCAGAGAAAACTCACAACAGGAATGCAGGTGCCCCAGGGCCTTTCCACACAAAAGTCTTGGGTAGTCACAGAGCAGATGACTCTCAGGCAGCTACTACACAGTCCAGGTTGGACCAGGGGATTGTCCCTGAATCCTGGAATCCCCCCATCCCTCTGGGGATGGGGCAATGGAAAATCCTCTTTGAACAGTTCCCACCACTTCACTCTCTGTCTTCTATGTTCTTATTCTAGGGTGAGAACAAACTACTCAAACTACAGAGGTACCTCTCTGTCAGAGCTGAAAACTAAGGAGCTGCCTACTGCAGCCTCCTCCTGGCACTCCACTCTACAGACTACTGACTCTAACTCAACATTCTAAAGCTAACTCCCTGCAGCTACCATTCCAACATGACTTATGCTGCTGCAACAATTCTATGATTACATCATCCTCCAGCTCAGCTGAGACTGAGACCAGAGAATGACAGTGTGAAATCCATTTAACTTTCATTTCACAAGCTGCCTGTCCCTGCCTGCCACTGATTGTAAGTGGGATTCTAGTAAACCTTGGGAACAAGGGGGTTACATGTACATATATGTTTCTGTGGAAGTGCAGGGCCCTCTGAGCCATGCATTTCCATTTGAAAGACAACAACAATCAAGTTGTCAGCATAGCCTTCTTATTACCCTACCTGATGTACACATTACGGAACCTTTCAGAATCCCAGGCAAAATATGATTACGCACCACTGCAATGTCACTCCACTCCACACATGCAGAAAGACAGGTTTGGAAGGATTTAGAGAATGGTGGCTGTCCCATTCATGAGACAGTGTAATAAAAATGCTATGTTGAATGTCTGGGGTCAAAACATTGCAAGTAGGGAAGGGGACAGACTATTGTCACTGTATGGAGCACTGGTGAGGTCTCTGCTGGAGGATGGGTCTCAAGTCTGGACACCCTATCACAAGGTAGATATCGCTAGATTGGAGAGAGTTCAAAAAAAGGCTACAGGGGAGGCTAAGGGGATGAAAGGGAAAGATTACAAGACAAAATTAGACACACTGGAACTATTCTCGCTTGAACACAGAAGGCTACAAGGGGACATGTGCCTTATCTTTAAAGCATTTAGTGACCATGATCCTTGGAGTAAATTAGGTCTAAAGCTCAATGTAAAAAAACATAACATGAGAGCACACTTCTTTCAGTTACTAGGTGAAAATTGTAAAACATGGCATAAAAAGATGTGGTTCAACCAGAGAGTCATCCCTATATGGAATGCTTTACCCATAGAGGCTGTGGGAAGTGATACAGTGGGAGTATTTAAACACCAGTTAGATAGAGTGCACCAAAAGGGAAAGCTTTAGTTATGCAACCGGGTGAGCACTATGGACATTATAGTCCTCTTAGCTCTGAACAAACCTATGAAACCTATGAAAATATTTAAAATAACCAAAGTTATGAGTGTGCATAGCAAAATTTCAATGTATGTGCATAACTGGAATTTTTTTCATATTTTGAACTCAAATTTTCAACATACCCTTGTTATGACGCCACCTCATGAAGAAGGGCAGTGAAAATTTTCATATCACAACTGAAAGGTGATTTTGCTAAGGGACCCCTAAATGAACTTTTGGGTTAGAGTTACATAATTCCACTGATATTGTTTATGAGGGGGGTCTCAGAAAGGCCAGGTTGAAAACTTGGGGTGAAAATATGCAAAAGTGACAAAGTTATGTAGCAAATTTGAAAACCCCATTGAAATACATCGAACCACTCTTACCTTAGTTTCTCATGTAGCAGTCAACGGTTCCAGTGGTTCCAGCAGCAAGATGTGTCTTCAGTGGCAGAGTGGATCTTCACATTGGCACCTGTTCAGGTACGTGAGGGTGAGTTGGGGATCTGGGGAAGTGTGGGGTGGTGGGTGCTTAGTGGAATATTGCGGAGAGGATGAGGCAGAACTGGGCATCAGTAATGCAAACTGAAAGAAATGTGAATGTGAAATGATGTCCCATTTTAAAAAGACTTTTATTCAGGAGCAGACAACTTATTTTGGTGATTTAACAGCTACATTTCCAATTGAGTTGATTGAATAAGGTAGCTGTGAAATCAGCTTTTCAGTTGTTGGTTAGTGGGCCCCTTTGTTTGTCACCTCATTGTAATGTCTTAAGTAGTCATGTGAATGTGCTGGACTTATAGGCCTATCTCCATCTTACCTATCCTTTCTAAAGTACTCAAAAATACTGATCCATTCTCAGCTAAAATCTCATTTGGAAACCTTCTCTCTCATTAACCTAGAGCAATCCGGCTTCCGGGCCAATCATAGCACCATCACTGCCCTAGCAAAAGTAACCAATGATTGGATCTCTGCTATAGATGCTAAGAAAGTAACTGGTGCTGTCTTTTTAGACTTAAGCAAAGCTTTTGATACTGTTGATCACAAACTATTAGTCAATTGCCTTGCAAAGTTGGGTTCCACATATCACACCACACAGTGTTTCTCTAGCTACTTAACTGGGAGATCCCAAAAAGTAAAGGCAGACGGCTTATTCTCTGCTGCCTTGCCAGTTGCAAGAGGAGTCCCTCAAGGATCCATCTTAGGCCCTATCTTGTTTTCCATATATATTAATAATTTAGACGTTAACATATCTACATCCCATCTGCACTTTTTTGTGGATAACACTGTGTTGTATACTTCTGGTTCATCACTATCTGAAGTCAAGGGAGTGCTTCAAATAGACTTCGCACAACTTGAGCATAATCTAATAAAGGCAAAGCTTCTGCTCAACACAAAGAAGACTAAAGTGATGATATTCTCCCGCAGTGCTGTTACAGGCTCTCCCAATACCGTAGCCCAAGACTTCATTGTCACCACGCTAAACAAGCCCCTGGAAGTTGTAACCAAATTTAAATGTCTGGGTATCTGGATAGATAATAAATTATCTTTCAATGACCACGTTGAAGATGTCTCTAGAAGGTTAAAAGCCAGGTTAGGTTTCTTCTACAGAAATAGGCCCCCTTTTCCCTCTTGAAACTTGGAACAAACTTGTCCAGGCCACCTTTCTCCCCCTGCTCGACTATGGAGATATAATCTATTCCTCCACCACTCTTTCAAATCTAAGTAAACTGGACGTTCTCTATCACCATGCGTTACGGTTCATTACCAAGTCCCCTTACCGTTCGCATCACTATGACTTATATGCAGCTGTCGGTTGAACATCCCTTACTACTTAGACACCTGCTCCATGCTAGGCTATGGACTCTTAAACTGCTCCTGCAGAAATTGCCAAGCTATCTCTCATCCCCTCATTAGTATCTCATATAGTGCATACTCGTTAAGAAAATCTGACTTTATTATGCTTGATATACCAAGGACGCGGACCTCCTTTGGTAAACATGCTATTGCATATGCCCTTCCCTCCATTTGGAATCAATTGCAATCCATACTGAAACTAACTAGCACAGTTTCAATAAACTTCTACAAATTGCTAAGTTCAGCCAAAATAAAAGACACCTGTAACTGTCATTAAATCTCACTCTTCCCCACATGTGCCATATTTATACACGTGTAAGATATAATTGCCTTGCCATATTAACTGCTTTCCCTCCCCACCTACTCCTGGCCTTCCAATGTATAAGTTCCAATGCTACACTATCAAATCACTCCTATCCCCTTATCAGTTGTATTCTGTTTGTCCTAGCTGCCAAAATATATGTATTGCATATACCAGTCCTCATGTTTCATTTATCAGTATGCAACCTGTAAGTCATTTCCCAGTGTTAAACTAGTGTTTACCACCTGCGCTCATCATTGTGGCGCCTTGTATGTATATTCAGCCTGTATCATGTAATGCGCATTTCATGTATTTACTGTTATTACCTATCTGTATTGTACATTGCTTAGTCTATATGTATCAGGACCTCCTTGTGAATGAGCTTGCTCAATGGAGTTTTCCTGCAATAAACTTGAACTTGAACTTGAACAAATCTCAGGGCACTATGATACAAAATATCCAGAGGTCTTAATATAGTTGCAGATACATATATATATATATATATATATATATATATTTATTTATAGTCTCCATAATCAGCCTGTGACAAAAACAATGAATTAACTAGTTGTTTTCAAATGACCTGGATAATGCATGATTTATTTCTATGAAGAAAATATATTTTTTTTCAATTTAGTAGAAGCATATGAACATGCAAATCAAATTTCATGGATTCATTAAGAATTATTCCAAGATACTTATAAGAAGCAACCTTACTTAAGTCAGTTCCATGGAATCAACAAAGTCCAAGAGGGTAGCATCTTTCAGAAAAAGAGACATGCAAGAACAAGGGGACACAATTTAAAGATGGGGGGGTGGTTCAGGAGCAATGCGAGGAAATATTTTTTCACAGAGAGGGTAGTGGATGCATGGAACAGCCTTCCTGAGGAGGTTGTGGGGTCTAAAACTGTGGGAGAATTCAAGAATGCATTGGACAGACATAAGGCAATTCTTGTGGGGTGTAGGAAGAAATAGGCTGTTAGTTAACTAGGATCTGCAGCTTATCCTGTAGGTAGGGAAATGGGCAGACTAGGTGGGCCAAGCAGTCCTTATCTGCCATCAAAGTCTATGTTTCTATGTTTCATCCAAGGCCTTTAAGCCATTGCCATGGTTCACCTCCACCTACCAGTAATATCAATCCCCATCTCACCTATCTATCTGGTGCATGAGGCTCCAGCCTGACATAGGCCCGTGCCCCACAACATCCAGCACCACCTGACCCCCACATAGTAGCTCAAATATAATTAAGCAAACTACCTAACTAAACAAAAGAGCCTGACAGACAGCATGCAGTCTATACAATGCACTTGGATTGGAACATGGATTACAACAAAAAAATTGAACAACTATGTCCTTGAGAACCTTTACAGTTTATAACAAAATAAATAAATATAAGGGCCCTCCACAATGCAGCAATGCAGGTGATTCCAAACATAATAGAGCCCCATACCCAGTGTACAAGTAGTAACCTCCCTCTGATTATAGAAAAACAAACAGATAGGAGATCCCATGTGCACAAAAGCCCAGAGTCATAACTCCTCCATACCACTTCCTGCAGTATCCAGTTCTGAAGTCCTGGTGTTAAATGAAGCATGGACAAGGATCAACTGCAAATTCCGAAACACACCAACACAGGGATATTACCATGCCAAATCCTGACTTGATGCTCTCCAAACAGAAGCAAGTTAGTGTGGGACTGGAAAGATAACATGATGTCCTGAGTCCAGACTTAGATACAGTATAAAGAGGAGAGTAGTAGCAGGAACCCCAAAACGTCACACTGGAATAAGTGCCCATTGGGAGATCACAAGGCCAAGGTCCAAGGATACTGACGAAAGAGCTTGGGACCACACAGGTAGTATGGGCATTAATCCAGTCAGATTATAAACAGGAGAGAACACCAGCACCAGGAAGGGAAGGGAAGGGCAAGGAGGATGTCGATCAATGTTGAGCTTTTGATGAAAAAAGCAGTGAAGGAGTGAAATGGGGGAAGCCGCCTCAATGATCAACAGGTCTAGAATGTGTGATGGGTACCATCGAGGGCAGGCAGAACAGTACAGTCTAGAATCAATAAGTGGCCGAGGTTACCGGGGTTGAAGGAGTGTGGCACTCCCATAAAATATATCCCCAAAAGGCAGCAAACAGGGGAGCAGGTGTAACGATGCAGAAGGTCCACACCACCAAAGGCAAAACAGGGAAAGTGGAGAAATAAGCCACGGCTACTAGAGTAGCTCAGCATAGAGGCAATAGAGGCATGAAGATGAATATAGTTAAGTCCAGTCCAGTGATCCAAAATAGCTCACTACAAAGGGAGTAATGTTTACTTTTCTGGAACACAGGAACCCACAACTACCATTATGCTCACTTTTCTTTAAATAGCTCTGGAAACTGCTGTTTGAGATCCTGAGTGGTGAGTTTCACTGTCTCAAAAGAATACCAGTAGTTCTGGTACATCACCTGAAAGTGAGCTGGGTACAACATCCCGAACTTCATCTCTGTGGCTATGAGCTTAGCCATCATGGGGTGAAAGGCTGCATGTTTCTGATAGGTTCAAGCTGGGAGGTCCTGGGTTACTTGAAAATTGATGCCCTCTCACAAGATTTCTTTCACATATCTGGTCTTTTGAATTATGTGCCGTTTATCCAGAAAATTGAGAAGTTTGAGCATAAAGGGGCAGGAGGAGAGCCAGTCAGGGGTTTCAGGCAGAGGGAGTAGTGTGATCACTCAACAATGTATGCACAGCTGTTGGGAGAGGGGCCTGCCACCCTTTCAAGAAATTTTTGTGTGAAAAGGATTGAAGTGGTTCCTTCCACTCCCTCCGAGAGTCCAAAAACAATAAGATTGTTATGGAGGCTTCTCTCCTCTAAGTCCTCCATTTTTGATTTGAGTTTACTAATTTTTTGCCGCAAAAAGGTGGTCTCAGTGTTCTGACTATATCTGTAGTTTTTGATCTAGAAGGTCCTTGCCTCCACATCCCCCATACGCCTGCTCAAGTCACCAGTGTTAGACCAGAGTGATTTTAGCTCCTCTGTGAGCTCTGTGAGAGTGTACTTAAAAGGTGCAAACTCCATCAAAAAACTCTACTCAGAGAGCAGAGCAGAGGCCCACATGGGAGTGGAGTGGCCAGAGCCCAAGCCTTGGGCCTTCAGCCACTTAACATGCTTATCTGGGTCTTCAGGGGCATATGTCATGTTCCAGTTTGCTTCATCTTGACTTCAGACATCTTTGATGGGATTCAAACAAAAATCGTCCAGGATGTTACAGACGAGTTGTAAAAAATTAACAATATAAAGTGGCATGGTAGGGAGTACTGGAGAAGCAAGCAAGCAAGGAAGCAAATCTTTATTTATATAGCACCTTTCTAAAACCAAGGCGCTTTACAAGTAAAATGCAATAAAACATATGAATAACAATGAAATATACAGATGTATAAGTTAATTAAAATCATCTGGGAAGGCCATATTAAATAAATAAATCTTAAAATCTGACTTAAGCCTCTCGATGGTCAGGCATTCTCTCAACTGATGATGTAGAGAATTCCACAGGGTAGGGGCCAAAAAAGAAAAAGCACGAACACCAGATATCTTTAAATGTACCCTGGGTATCTCTAGCAATCCCTCGTCGGTGGATCGGAGAGGGCAGAGGGGGCAGTAGGGAGTCAAGAGATCTTGCAGGTAGCTGGGTCCCTGTTCATGTAGGGCTTTAAAGGTCAGTAGACAGACCTTAAAGGTGATCCACCACTGAACAGGCAGCCAGTACAGTCCAGGAACCAGCTGTTTCACACCAGCAATATTCCTCAGATGGTAGAAAGAGGATTTGACAACTGCTGACACCTGAGATTTCAGGGTCAGACCACTGTCAAAAATAACACCGAGGTTACACACCTGGTTTGAAGCAGTGAGCTGGATGCCATCAAGCCATAAGCCCGATGCCTGCCCAGCCCCCCAAACCCACCTCCCAGATGAACTGGGTCCACAAACAACACTTTGGTCTTGTCTGGATTCAGTCTCAGCCAGCTGGTGCTCATCCAGTCCTTGATATCAGAGAGACAGTTGTTAAACACAGAGACTGATCCCCCTGTCCAGGTAGAAAGGACATATACAGTTGAGTATCATCTGCATAGCAGTGAAAACTCAAACTGTAGTGCATAATGATATCTCCTAATGGCAGCATATACACTGCGAATAACATGGGTGCCAAAATGGAGCCCTGCAGCAGCCCACAGGACATGGGAAGGGCATCAGAGGAATACATTCAGGTGACCAACCTCTGAGACCTGCCCATGATGAAGGATCGAAACCATTCAAGGACTGTCCCTGAGAGAAGCCACAGGTGCTCCAAAATTACACCATGGTCCACAATGTCAAATGCTGCAGAGAGATCAAGAAGGACCAAGATGGTACAAGCCTTTTGATTTCTCGCTGTTAGGAGATCATTCAATACCCAGACAAGTGCAGTCCCAGTGCTATGTCTCATCCTAAATCCAGACTGGAGAGCATCATAAACACTGTGGGTCACAAGGTGATCATCCAATTGCAATGCAACTGCCTTCTCAATAACCTTCCCAACAAAAGGAAGCTTAGAGACAGGCCTGTAGTTAGCTGGACAGTCTGGATCCAAGGAAGGTTTTTTTAAGAGTGGTCATATGACTGCCTCCTTAAGGGGATCAGGAAAAACACTCCTCTCCAAGGAACTCCAGACAATTTTAGCTAGGATTGGGCAGATAGCATCTACACAGTCTGCTAATAGGAGTGTAGGGCCCAGATCCAAATTACAACTGGTTGGGCGCAATGTTTGGGTGATCTTCACAATGTCCATTAATTCCAGCCAGCTAAAATCTGCCCAGACAGACCAAGTGTTCATCACCTCTTGCTGACCACTTTAATCCCTCAAAGGGAGAGCCAGACCAATGCCAGACCGAATCTTGGCAACCTTATCTGCAAAGAATTGAGCAAACTCCTTGTGTTTGGCCCGAGAAAATGCCCTTACAGGTTGGAGACAGACTGGATTGCACAATCTGTCTATAGTCTGGAAGAGCTGAGCCAGTCGATTCTGTGCAGCAGTAATCTCCTGGGACAGGAATTCTGCCTTCTTATGGGAGATTTCTGATTGATAGCCCTTATAATGTTCCATCAAACTAAGCCTGTTGACATCCTGGCCCGACTTCCACCAAGCTCTCTCCAGCATTCGACCCACTCTCCTCAACTCCTTCAAAGAACTATTGAACCAAGGGGTCCTTGGGCAAAGAGTGAGTGGTCAAAGAAGAACAGGAGCAATTTTGACCAGGGCATCTCCCACCACTCTATAATAGGCCAGAACAAGACCCCCTGGACTCATGCATTCACCCAACAAACCCGATAGGTCCAGCACCACTGACAGACCTTCTGAGGTGATGCCTCTTAAAGGGCAGTACTGGACCATCTCCATA
Organism: Neoceratodus forsteri; assembly: GCA_016271365.2. Classification (NCBI taxonomy): domain Eukaryota; kingdom Metazoa; phylum Chordata; order Ceratodontiformes; family Ceratodontidae; genus Neoceratodus; species Neoceratodus forsteri. The sequence continues at coordinate 528,090,587 of CM057456.1, read as the reverse complement.
GGGGCATGTCCATTTGTGGGAGCCCTGAAACTGAACCTTATGGTGTGATGGTCAGACCAACTGACTGGTTTCACCCCCAAATCAGCTATCTCCATCCCCAGGAGGAACACCAGATCCAACGAGTGATCCCCTATATGAGTCAAGGAGATAACCACCTGTGTAAGGCCCAGCATAGTGATTACCTGGAGGAGATTCTGACCAAACTGTGAGAGTTCATTGTCGACCAAGGCATTGAAATCCCCATGTTGATGATGAAGTCCGCTATCTTATTCAGGAATTCTCCACCATCACTGGGTAGACTGTAAATGAGGAGTATCCCACACCCTACAACCTCACCCAGGATACACTCAAAGGACCTGGTGGACCCCACTGGCACATCCACAAGGCCCAGTTCCATCCTAAATATAATGGCAACACCCCCCACCTATGATCCAACCTGAGGCAGTGTATCACTGAGTACCCGGCCGGCACAGTAGAGGCCAATATAGGGCCTGCATTTTCATCCAGCCAGGTCTTGGTGATACATGCCAGATCTACTGTTTCAACAAGATCATCTATAATAGCCATCTTGTTTTAAATAGATCTGGCATTACATAACATGCCTGCATAGGATGGGTTGTTGAGGAAGACCTCAGCTGCTGCTCATTAACTATGGAGCCCTTGGGTATGGGGACAAGACAGGAAGTACCTCCGTCTTTTCTCCATTTTGCCCAAGTGCATCTCCTGGTCCCCACCACCTCAATCCATAACCCCCTTTCCATTCCCCTACCAGGCCCAGTTCTCCCCTTTTCCTTTGTCTAGCTATCCCCAAAGATTGACACCTCAAATAGGTTTCCAATGATAATGGGGGACATTCAAAGGGGCACATTTCCTTGAGCCTGGTGGGGGAATAATGCCTGACCATTTTTACTCCCTCTCAGCACATTATCCTGATACAGCAGAAGCAGAAAGAGTAAAACTAACCCTCCAATACAATGAACATTCTCACAACCATAAACACAAATCCCAATCCACCATAATAAAACCAATAACACAACAATAAACAACACTAAGCCTATATAGTTATCCCTAACCAAGTCTATATATTTAGTAAATTTTAAACTAACTTAGCTACACTGCAAATTACATAAAATAATAATAAAATAAATGTACAGAATAAATGTAATATAAAATATAAGTGTAAACAAAGCCCAGTCCTTGAAAGTTCAGACAGAGGTTTTTAGTCCATGGAGCTCCCACCTCCTAAGGCCAAAGACTGTCCATGAACAAACCAAAGGACTCTCACTCCCAGGGTCCAACAAAACCAGCAGAATGTTGGAGCCTTAAAAACAAAAGACTAAAGCTCACAATTTCTAACAGAGAACAGTATCAGTGTTCAATCTCTCATGGGCTCTCACCACCATACAGAGCAGAATGCTGGCCAATATGCTTCAATAAAAAGTTGGTCAGGACATACTTTGGAGTCTTTGAAGACAGCCAGTGGTATTAAGAAATGAGGCAAAGAATGTCAATAGCTTAAAGCATAAGCAAAGTTCCTTACTTCAATGCTGTACCTTAAGGGACCAATAAATCATCATTCAGGCTGAAGCAAATAAGGCAGAATAATCCAAAAGCCAAGGGGCTCTCCCCAGGACACTGTCCTCTCTCCAGACCCTACCATGGCCCTAGTGCCTCTCCAGCCACCATGCTGAGGACTGAAAGTGCCACCTATGCAGCTGCCCAACAACAGTGGCCCTGCAGCACACCACCAGGTCTAGGACATTGACCAGAGATGAATTCCCCTCAGCAGCAGACAAACAGCCATCAGAGATTACTTCAGCACTCCCTTCATGTCATTCCTTGTAGAAAAGAGTCCAGACAAAAACAAGGCCACTTCACCGAATCAGTTCCACAATACGTCCCTCCGCAGCATAGAAGTCAAGCAGTTCAAAATGCTGGAGATATCAACCAACATTCAGAGAGGCACTAAAATCCAAACACTCACTGCTGTTCTGGTGCACCTCCTACTGAACTATTGCTCGTGCCAGTGCTCAGCCAATTGCTTCTTGCAGTCCAGCTGAGACCACGACTGCAGGTATGACCTGACTTTTTAACCCTTTGTAAAATGTGAGGTTTAAACATTAACAAAGTTTCTAATGAAGTTTGTAGTTTGTAAAACAAATGCTGATTGCAATACATTATTTAACACTCAGCCCTGGGCCAGACCAAAGTTCAAACAATCAGAAAAATAACAAGGCTGAGAAACAAAGAAAACAAAATGAATTAACCAAAAACAAAGTAAACAGATTAAAATGAACTATTTATTATAACTTTCTGCACTACTGTAACTGTAACTGAGAAGAGCAGCTACTCAGCAGAGAGCATCACGTGACTCCTCTTTCAGGCTGAATTTGCCTAATTCCACCATCATTGTTCATGAGATAGTTTGCACTAAACACAGCCCCCGTTGAGAATCTGGCCCTGGGAGTGCAACTAGACACCAGGGAAGTATAATAACTATGGGAATGGCTATCAGAAGGGCGGGGGTGCCACTAGACATCAGGGAAACAGCAGAAAACATGGGTGGGGTGATCAGAAGGGAGTGGGGTGCCACTAGACAACAGGGAAATATGAACAATACACGATGGCAATTGTAGGGATGGGAGGTGCTACTAGACACTATGCAAACAGTGCCAACATACAGGGATGGTGATCAGAGGGGTGAGGGTGCCAGTAAACACCATGTTAAATAATTTGCAGTGCTGTATTTTTGTAATTAGTTTCAATAATGTTTGTGCAATTTTTGCATTAAACAGTGCTTGATACACACAAATTTATGTGTAATTTTTTTATTTCTAAAACAACCACACTGACATGTTTATTCAATTCTTTGTTTATTCCCGAATTTCTGATGAGCATCCTTTCAAAGCTACAGTGCAAGGAGTCTCTAATCAACTGATCACACAAGCTATCTCATTTACTGTATCAAAATGCCTTGGCATATCAGCATCTATTAATAAATTTAAAGGGTTGGCTACAAAAAAGAATGTTTCCTGTTTCATGTGTTTTAATAATAATAAAAAAAAACACACACAATCTCACTGTGTGCCATATTCTCAACAAACTGGTAATGTAAAGAACCAATCTTGTGAAGCATAATTAATCTGCTCCTTAAGTGTCATTCATCAACTGTCTACGCAGCATATGAAAACATTCTGACAATAGCACATTTGTGCTGCATAGACAGTTATACATGTAACAAAAAAAGCTGAATGATTAGCACATTGGTTTATTATTTTTGCATGAACATTTGTGATGGAGAAGACAGATTAATTACATAGCTTTAGACAGGCTGGTATTTCACTGTATAGCATATTTAGTGAATCTGTAACTGATCAAAAGTAACTGTTGTAAGCTGTCGCTTGTGTAATGTTTTTGTGTTTGAGACTGACTGTCCAGTTATAAATGTATGCTCTTCTCTGAGCACACTTTATAGATGACCAAACAATCATAATAGATTGACAAACAGTGACTCTTGAGCAGTTTCAGAATTACTAACTATGCTACACAGGCAAATACCAGACTGTCCCCCAAAGCTGTGTAATTTAATCTGTCCTCTGTGCCATGAATATTCACACAAAAATGAGAAAATGGGCCATTTTTTTTCAGCAGATAAAATCATTCTGTCTTTATTACAATAGTGCTATAATAGAATGATAACTTTTTAAATATATATTTGGTTAGTGTTATTTATTAGATGCTGCTCCACACTCCAGTATACCAAACTATAATGCAAATGAAGATCATACATTAAAAAAAAAAAACAAAGAATTCTCATTGGGTAAAAATACCTATTTTAAAAAAAAATCACAGATTTAAATGGAAGGGACCAGATTCTACTAGTGTGCTACTGTCTGAGAAACCTTCCAAGGTCAGTTGTCAACAGAAGTGATAAGAGGAACACTCAAGCAGACAGTCCCACTAACTGAAATTATGAAAGAATGAGTGTGTTATGTGAATACATTCTTAATTAAAAGCAAGACCTTTAGACATAATACCCACATAAGTGCATGCTAAAATTTGGTAGTATTGTATGATAAAAAAACTATATTGTGTTAGGACTATTGGTTCACATACTTAGTGAATATATACTTCTTTCTACTAGTTATCTTTTCCGTGGGGGGGGGAGGGTTTAATTCCATTGGGTTTTTATTCAGATTCTTAAGACTGATACTGTACATATAATAATTTGATTATATACTGACACATTGTTGAACTCTGAACATTTTAAGATGCATTAACTCATTTTCTAAGGGGTCCTTCAGAGATTTGTTTTTTTTTATTTGGCACTAATACTGATAATTGATACTACCATGTGCAAAATATTGTTACAGCACTGTAGGTCTTAATGTTTATGGAGTTTAACTGGTTGAGATTATAGTTTAGTAAATATCTCCAGATAGTTTTAATACTCTATGAATGTGTGAAACAGTTGTTCATACTACATGTAGGTATATTTTCTTTATACCCCCATATTTCTATATATAGAACATTTCTGTTGTATAATTTTTTTATCGTACAATAGTAACAAATTTTAACATGCACTTATGTGGGTATTACATCTAAAGGTCTTGCTTTTCATTCAAAATGTATTCACATAACACTCATTCATTCATAATTTCAATTAGTGGGACTGTCTGCTTGAGTGTTCCTCTTATCTCTTCTATTGACATTTGACCTTGGAAGGTTTCTCAAGAAGTAGCAAACTAGTAGAATCTGGTTCCTTCCATTTAAATCTGTGATATTTTTAAATTAGGTATTTTTAATCAATGAGAATTCTTTCTGTTTTTTTTTTTGGCTTGTTTTTTTATGTATGATCTCAGTGTTAATAGAATGTGATTCTCTAAGCAACTGGAATAAGTCTCTGATGAAGGACTTGGTTGGTCTAAAAGCTTAGACACTGTTTTCTTTTTGTAACATCTATGTTAGTCCAATAAAAGGTATCAAACCATTTGCTTCTGGATCTGTTCTTACAAGGACCAATATGGTAACTAAATTAATTTTGCACATAAACATTAAAAATCCTGAAGACTCCTCATTGATAGACCAAGTCCTGACTAACTGCCCATATAATTATCTGGAGATGGGTGTGATGGCTGACTTTGTTAGTGATCACCATGTGGTTTACTGCATTAGAGGTAGAAACTGGATGACTGGACCATCAAAATTCTTCAGATTGACATCATTTAGGGCTTTTGACTTTTTGGCCTTTGTATCTGACTTAGAACTGTTAAATTGTGAGAGACTTAAACTGATCCCAGATATTGATGATGGGAGGTCTTTATCGCTGAACTAATGGCAATATTTAACAAACATTTGCCTGTTAAGACCAGGAAAGTTAAAAACAAATCAGCTCCACAGTACTCGTCTCACTAACAAAAATTAAGAGGGCCAAGAATAAGGCAAATGAGAGGGCATAGTCTCTGAGGGTGCCAATGAACTAGGAGCATTATAAGAGGCTTAGAAATAAATACTGTATGTGGCTGGGGTAAGAGATGCAAAAAAAAAAACAACTTTTATAGGGATAAAACAAAGGACACAGCAGGAGACCAAAACAAATTTTGATCTATCATTAGAAATTTAAATGGACAGACTAAATTTAATAAAGATATTCACATGTCTCCTGATGAAGAATTTGGAAAAGAAATGCCATAGGTTTAATACATTTTTTGTGGAATTTGGAAATTGCTTTGGGAAATTGCAACAGCAACATAAAAACCCATGAGATAGAAAGTAGGAGGAACTATCTACTTTTCCTTTAACATGCTAGAACAGCATGAAGTACTGGAATTATCATTAGACTTAAATTCTAGCAAAAGTGGTGGCCTGGACAAACTGACCCCCTACCATGTTAAAACATTCAGCCCTCCAAATAGATGAAACCATTACATTTTTGTTTAATTGGTTCCTTTCCTCTGGCACAGTTTCTCAGTCTTGGAAGTTGTCCAGAGTTGTTCCAATTTTAAAGGGGGGCTGCCCTGGCCAGCTGACTAATTGCAGACCTATTTTTGCACTTGTTCTTGTTTCTAAGCTATTGTAAAGGTTGCTGGCTAAACAAGTTACTGTCCATCTGCAGATTCAATGTCTGTTTGATGATTTTCAATCAGGGTTCCACAAGTGCCTCGGTATGGTGGTCTCTGTGTTGAGGCTGTTGGATGATGTCCGCACAGCAATAGACTCCAGGCAATTTACTGGGGCTATTTTTGTTGACCTCTCTAAGGCCTTCAGCACAGTTGACTACTAAATTTTGCTGCACAAGTTATATGAAGTGGGGTTAAATAGAGAGGCATTAAACTTGTTTTGTTCATATTTGGGTAACAGATGCCAAACAAGTTTGGTGAATGGACCTTAGTCATCCCAATAGTAATCTCAAGAGTCATACCCCAGGGTTCGGTCCTGGATCCACTTCTTGTTTTGATTATTTGAGAGTTTGGAGGCCAGTGTGGGAGATTCATTATACCATCTATACACTGATGATATGGTAGTCTAAACATCAAGCCACTCAATACTGGAGTTTCAAGATACACTGCAGTGTAGTTTAGATGGGTTGCAGGACTCTTTTTTACAGTCTCCAAGTTAAAGGTCAATTCTTTAAAAATTAAGCTTATGCTGTTTGGTTCAGCCTTTAGACTTAGACATTGTTTAAAAATACTGGTAATGGACAAAAATGGGACTCCACTGGAATGCACAACAAACAAGAAAAAAAGACGGCTAATCTTCCAGGGCTTAAAAATTTCACTTCATTTGAATACGATATTCGGAAAAGTAAAAAAAAAAAAAAACTTTAATACAAACTTCTCCACAAGTAGGTACACAGTAAACTGTGAAATAAATAGGTAGTACCCCTGACATCAATGTTTCACAAATCATTTGTCATTTTTTCAAGATGCAATTAGCAGTTATCACACTTCCATTTTTATAGCTCAGTACCACCACCATGTGATATAAAAACACCAATCAAATAGAAAATATTTATATAATTTTACATACTGGCTAGTTCTCTTCAATATGGGGAAACTATTTTTTTTTTATGTAATACAGTTCAATATGCTGTTAAGCACATAGATGCACATTCTAAATTAATGCTTCTATTTTTATTTTCATTTTTACATGATTCGCCTCTCTACAAAAAAAGGACAAGTTTTTAACCTAAGCAAAGGGGGGATTTAAATTGCACTATCAAGTACATTATACATGCTATCCCAGCTGAGATGTATTAAAAAGACCATAATTAATCAAGAATGCACAGTCTAAATTAAACATATTGCTAATCAAGTCATAGAATACAGATATGGATATTCTTAAATATAAATATTCACTGTAAAAAATACAAATAGACATAGCTACAGCACACATAAATTCTTGAGATCTACCTATGCTTCTAGTCTAAAACACTCTGAAAGGTTCATATACAACTTTAGCGTCTTTTCTTTAGAAAGGGGGCCAACTGAATAAAATCATTTAAACCTGGCAGCTCTAGAGCTTTTAATTTGTATTGCCAATAAGTCTCTCTACATAAAAGAGCATTGTCCAAATCTCCTCCTCTTTCATTCAGCAACACTTGCTCTAATCCTATGAACATAAATGCATGATCTTTGTTGCGAGTTATATGTAATGCCAACGCATTATTAAGTTTACCATTTCTGATGCTACTTTGATGTTCCAAAATGCGATCCTTAAATCTTCTCACAGTCTTTACAACATAAAAACTGCCTCATATGTAAGTGGCTAGATATATAATTCCTTCAGTGTTTCAAGTTATCAATGTATTTACCTCATGAATCATCTGAGTTTGAGGCAGAATAAATTCTTTTCCCGCCTTGATATACTTGCATGCTGCACAGTTCTCACAACGGTAATTTCCTCATATGTTTTGAATATAATTTTTATTTGATCTTTCATAGCTATGTGTTAATAAGTCCGCCAGGTTCTCTCCCCCCCCCCCCCCCCCCCGGCTTTGGTAGGTGATTCTGGGCCCATTTGGAACGATGTCACTTAATTTCAGTTCCACTCTTAAAATCTGACAGTTTTTCTTTATTACTGCCTCTACCTTCTTTGCCTTTAGGCTAAAAGTGGTTACAAAATTAGGACCATTATTGAATCTCTTCTTTTACAGAATTATAGTTTTTTTCTTCACCACCACCATAATTTATTAACGACGCTCGCTGCAAATTCTTTGCTTTTACTACTGCTCTTTCTAAATCCTGCTGTATATATCCCCCTTTTCATAAATCTCCCAGTCAACTCACTAGCTCTATTTTTAAATAATTAATTTCACTACAATTTCATCTCAACCTTAAATATTGACTATACAGTATATTTCTAATCACATGCTGTGGATGGCAACTATCATAACGCAGAATATTACTGCAGTCAGTCACTTTTCTAAACAAATCTGTTTTAATAGTGCCATCTAATTTTTTATTTATCATCACATCCAAAAAAGGGAATCTGTGTTTTACTCATATTAACAGTGAATTTCAAATGTGCATTAGTTCCCTTTAAGTATTCGACAAATTCTTGTAACTCCTGACTAGTACCTTTCCATATAAAAAAAAATGCACAGATACCTATAAATATCTGGGCTTTGTTTTGAAACCAACATGGTGAGATAATACTCATGTGGACAAATTGTGCAGGTGGGTAGTAGGCCTGGCTTGCTGTATAGGAACCCAAAAATGTCTGGACTCTGAAACAATTAAAAAAATAGTCCAGGTTCAGATCTTCCCACTGTTCAATTATGCAGATGTTTTATATGACTGTTCTTCAAGTGACAGGTTACACAAGTTAGAGGTCATGTACAATCACCTTGCTAGATTATTACTTAGGAGTCCTAGGGACACTCATCATTGTGGCCTTTATCTTAGGCTAGGGAGGATTTCCCTGTCCAATATAAGGAAGTTACACAAGTTCCTGTTAGCATACAAAAGTGTTTTGTGCCTAGTGCCAGATTATTTGAGAATTAAATTATCTCAGAAGAGAATTTGATCCATCTTTAAACAACACATATTTATGAGAAATGGTGGTTAAAAGAATAAAAAACAAAAGATCTATGCACTTTTTCAGTCATCTGTTCCAATTCTATGGAATCAACTTCTGCACAAGCTTAGACCATTAGATTCATAATCTCCTCCGAATGCAGCTTTGAAACATTAATTTCTGAATTCCACTTTGGCACAGGGTGGTTTCTAGATACTATACAATCTGTTTATACAAATGTTAGATTATGTGTGTAGCTTTCTAAAAAAAAAAAATAACTGAGTGTTTATATTGTTTATGATTGTATGTTTGTTCTGTTTCACACAGGTCACCATTGTAAATGAGCTATACTCAATGGTTATAACCCAAAATAAATGAAATGAAATGAAATCAGTTTAATCACAAACTGCATCATCAGTTCATGTTCTCGGGGCCATTGTTTCTTCAAACTCGACTTTGGACATTCTTGCTGGTGGCGGGAGAGGGGATCATCCTTGGCTACAGCTTCCTCCTGATTGGCCAGGAATTTAGGAGTGACAAAGCAACCTTTTTGGAAACAGTGGCTAATCCCTTCAGGAGTCCCATCATCCCATGCCATTTTAATTTTTCTTATGGCATTAAGAAGGCTGATGCTTTTCACATAGTCAGTCAGGATAAGTTCATCCTTGCTGTCTAATGCTGTTCGGACTTTCTCCACATTGTCCTCATGTGTTGCCTCTTAAAACTGTAAATCCTCCATGCCAAGCAGCAAAATTATGGTGGTAGTGTTAGGGCGAAAGACAATTAATTTGATGCTACGTAACTCCTTAAGATCAGGGCACCCTTAGAAATTGCAGAATGATAACAATTTTGTGCCCACACAATTGCCAATTCCACAAATGGACTCATAGATGACTCATGTCATCCAAGCATTCTTGTTATTTCTGTACACCACAGGCAGGTGCCTCACACCATAGACAAATAGGGGTTTAGCAGAATTACCACTGACTAACAACTCCTGCTTCTCAGTCCTTCTCATGTTAGCACAACACATGACTGAGATCTGCACATTTGACTTCTTTTGTCCCATCTTCATCTCACTACAGAATTACAGATTACCACAGCCTACACACCACAATAATCTTCCAGTCTCATCAGCATTAAAAAATGTTTATGGGATAATATACTGCTAAGGTAACACATTTTGAACCATTATATTCATGGCAGGAACTTTTGTGTGGAAGCTTTTCCCAAATGCTTTTTAAAGGCAATGTTGTTTCATGACTTCCACTGCAGAAATGCAGGCATGAGAATTTGAAAAACTGGTGAACAAGTGCCTCCTCAGTCTTTCCATCCTTCCCTTTACATTTATAATTATGTTCAGGGTTCTGATTTCTATCCCATTCCAACAAAGTTTCCTCCTTACCTCTAAGAATGTCCAAGATTGTGGACACTGACAGACTAATAAGGACAGCCAGATCATCAATGTGAGTTTGGCAAGTTTTGCAATGGTGGTGATGATCTCAACTTTTTGAGAACAGTGACAGACAGAGGAGAGCATTTAGGCAGCTTTTTCTTAGTGTAAAACAGCTGGAGTTTGAGTGAGCAGTGAACTTTTAAATTTTAAATACAGTTTACAGATCAGCTGATTAATCAGCTGTCTGTCCATTGCTCTTTGACTGCTTGAGCTGGTTTGGGGGATTTTAGTTCTGATGAGCTTCTGGTAAAAGCAGCTTCAGCATCTGGTATACTGTATGCATTTTAAAATCAATTCACTGCAGTTACACATACTGGATTGGTAATGAGTGACTTATCTGCTGTTGCTGATTGTCTGGACTAAGCATGTCCAGTATAAGAGGCGTTGATTGTAACACTACTTTTTTTTTTGCAGTTTACGAAGAAAAAATTAAAAATAAGGGTAACACAAAGAAATTAGTTACTTGAGCACAAGAATCATATGAAAACTCAACACATCCTAAAAGAGTTTCATTTTGTGGTGGTACAATTCAAAGCAGTTAGCCCATTGTATCAGTCATGAAGTAGGAGTACCTGTTATAAAGAGGAAGACCAACAGGAATTTGTAAGTAGATAAAACCTATTTCAAAAGTATGTGTTGATAATTTGCATTATTACACAATGTTAGGATTGCTAGAAAAAAAATGAAATAACCTGAGCAGTATAGAAATGTATTTTATAAAGCAGGAAATTCTGAAATTAACAACCAAAGAACATTATGGATGACCATGACCAACTTGAATAATGTTCATACTATATAGACAATGGGCATTTACTATCAATGATTATTCTTGGATAATGATGGTCAAACCATGAATGACAATGGTCACTGAAAATGCATTACCATAGTTTAATCATGTACAACCATGGTTTATTCATGATCCTAAGAGTGGGAGACTTGGAATTTTAAGGGATTTAAAATAACTGCTGAATACACAACATCTTTATAATTGATATATAATTATAGTATCTTTTTCATTATGCTTAAATTATTGAGATAGAGTTAGTAGTATTGTGGTTTTATTCCTCTGTTCTGTAATTAGCTGCACTTTTTAGGTACCAACAAGCATAACTTGTAAGCTTGTATTGTCATCAGGCATACTCTTCTCTGCATGTCAGTAAAGTTTAAATATATCTTTTGGATTTGCTGTGCGTCATTTTGTGTGAGTGATGTCCTGTGCATCAGGGTACACAGAAAGCAGACTTATGTGTCATGTGGCAGGAACAGCAGGCACCACTCACAGTTGCTGCCCAGGATTAATACTTCACACTGCCATTTTTCCTCCTGCCCAGTTGCTGAGATGAGAACTCAGTCACATAATGCTACACAAAGAGGGGACTCTGGATCAGAAGCAGGCAGCACCACCAAAGCACTTGGATCTCAAGGACAGGTGGGCAGCTCTCACTAGTGAGAAACTGACTGGCTGGCCACATTGGGGGACTGGATGCTCCTGCCTGCTATGTCACAGTACTGGCTGGCTGGCTATTGCCCTCCATCATGGGCATCACTATGCATGGGCATTTGAGGCTGCAGTTGCCCCAAATGGTTGTGGCAGATATGACTTTTTTCTTATGTAGTGTGGCAAATCCTACATGCACCACTAGTCAGGAGTCCAGAGAAAAGGCTGAGCCTGCTACCATCCCATAGATGATATTCTGTTTTTTGTGATACAATCTCTATCACTGCAAGAGAGAGAACTAGTGAGAGAGAGAGATAGGATAATCAACTGGGTTTCATTATGCAATCTCTCTCACTATGAGAGAAAGAGAGAGAAAGAGGTGAGAAAAGACTGAGCTGTTTGAGGTGCACATCTTTAAAGTAAAGCACAGTAAGTCCAGAACCACAAAAGCACACCTTGCATTTCCTAAACAGATCATGCAAGTTACAACAAACAACAAACAGTTTGATGTCCAGTCATAATGTATGATATGAAATTGCATCCCTTTTATATAGTAAAAGCTGGTGATCACTCACTGAATTTCACTAGGTGTTCTTACTGCGTCTCTGAAGTAGAGATGTTGCAAAGTTTTAATTCACCAGTAAAGTTCCAACAAAGTTACTGACTACATTTCCATGGAGCAATCTGCAAAGTTCTACCATTACCATTAAAATTCACAGTTCATCTTATTGTATCCTCACTTGGTAACTTTACTCGTTACCTTCACTTTTGGGGTGTCAAATTCAAAGTTTTTGAAAAAGAGTCTTCTGGAGTGGTAAACAACTTGTATCAAGATTATATGTTTCAGCTTCTGCACTCACATGGTACATATCTATATAGTGATTCTGCCTTATTTTCACTTTTGCATTGTTAGTCCGTCAGAGAGAGGTGAAGGTGCCTGCAACAAAGCACTTTATTAGTGATTCAGAGAATAACAGTGCATTTTTTGGACTGTTTTTTTCTTTCTTGATTTATTTATTTAGTTCTGTGGGAGGGGCGAGGGGCAGACTAGATGGGCCAGAGAAGTCCCTTTCTGCTGTCAGATTTCTGATTCTATGAATAGTTTCATTCCAGTTAAGCTTTATTTAGAATATATTTTTTGCACTTTTTAGGCAGTTTCATTTTGCCCTTTTTTCTGTAATTTTCCTTTCTTTCTCTCTCAATCTCTTTTTTTTTTCTTGTTTGGTGAGATTATGTTGATAGTGATGGAAAGAGGATGGGTTCACACCCATGGCAGTGCCATATGGCTGCATTGCCCCCTATCACCTCCTCAGCATTCCCTCCAGCAGCAGGAACAGCAGCAGCAGTGTCCTCAGGGGAGTTCTGGTCAGTCTGCCCCTCATCAGCACCAGTAACAGAAACAGTAGCAATAGCAGCCCCAAGTTCTCCCAGTTTCCTAAGAGGGTCATCAGCCAGAACCTCTTAAGCCCACCCCTTGGAACCACCATTGTTACCAGCTCTACCCCAAGCAGAGGAGCCTTGCCCATCATCATCTGTTCCTCCAACATGAGATTGTCAAGGCCAGCACCACCGCTTGGTAAGATCTTTCCTTGTGTGGGAGTTCTTTGAAAGTGATGATAGTGACAACAGCATTGTCACATGCAAATTACACAAGGCCAGTGTAAGACAGGGGGAAAAAAGGGACACTCTTGGGTATAGATGGCCAGAGAACCCACCTGAAACTTCATCAAGCTGAGCAGTGGGTGGCCCAACAGAAAGAGGTGGTGAGAGGTGGTGGTCCCTCCTATGTTTCTGTAGAGATGCCATACAGCCAGTGTCTTCAGCATGTGACACAGCTGCAGTAGGCAAACTCCATTGAAGGGGCTGCACCAGATGTTCTGGCACAGGCAGGAGACCCAGCAACATCACCCACATTACACCATCCAGCACCATGAGGAGCTACGTAGTTTACAGGATGGAATGGGAGACCTCCTATGTAGGGTCACCACTATGGAGGAGATGATGGGAAGAATCCTAGCCAACCAACAGCAGTTGTTGGAAGTGATGGTGGAGCTGTGCCAGGGCAGTGTGGGTGGTGGTGCTTGCACTTCTGGGGCCAGTGATGTTGTTTAAAAAAACTCATGCTTTCCTTTACTTATACAGTATATAAATTCTGCCATCCTTTTTGTGAATCTGTGCTACATTATCTTACTCTTTTTCTTATAACAAAATATAAAATTTTTTTGGAAAAGTTGAATGTACATTTCTATACTGTTCTACTTGTCTGCATTTAGTATGCCCTTTACTCCCATACCAAGCTGCTTTGGTTCTGTCTTTCATAAAAAAATAACACACAAAAAGAATGTATTTCCTATCTATATTTTCTTTCATGATGCTCTGTCTCCAATTTCCATACATCACACCTTTCCTTTCTTTCTTTTCCTCACTATCTTTACTGAAAATGTTCTCAATTACCTGAATAAATGTCAGACAGCTATAGATTAGTAGTGCTGCCACTGCTACATGACACTGTGCTATGTGTCACTGCCCCAACACTGTTATTTATGCATTTTATATTAGTTGTGTGTTAATCACAACACACATTAGTTCTGTTCTCCCATGATTTGTGGTAAGTGTCCAAATGGAAATTCTCTCCCAAACCAGAAATAATGTGTCACTGAACAACAACACAATACTGACGGGCACCTTTCAGTTGTTAATTTGTCCAACCCCACACTGACTACTGGAGAACTAAATGTACTTTCAAAGGGCCTCACTTTCTGCCCAACAAAACCACTGCATAACATACTGTTTTGTGGTGAACTGAAGGAGTACTTCCATAGATTGAGACTTCAAGAATTCTTTCATGGCAGGGAAGAAATCACTGGTAGTGAAGACAGTGCAAACAGCAATAATGTAATGGATAAGAAAAAGGAATCTGATTTTACCCCCTCAAGTGGGTGTAACAAAAAACTAGACAATTACATTAATTGTTTCCGCCAACAAGTCAGTGGTCAGATCCTTACTAGGCAAAAACAAACCCATTATAACCTTTCTCCACTGGAACGGAGAGCTATAGGGACACTGAAATCAAACCACAACATTGTCATCAAAAAAGCTGATAAAGGCTCTGCAGTGGTGATTTTAAACAGAGAGGATTATATTATTGAAGATACTAGACAGCTAACAGATCTTACATACTACAGAGAACTGGAGAGTGACCCCACTACAAGATATAAAGATGAACTACGTGACTTAATTAAACTTTTCCTGACCATATCCGAGAGAAACTAACTCACCTCATCCCTGATGAACCCAGGCCAGGGACATTCTACATGCTGCCTAAAATACATAAACTCATAATCCAGGGAGACCCATAGTCTCTGGTAATGGTACCTTGACTGAGGGGATCTCAGGGTTTGTAGAGACCATTTTGAAACTGCTGGTTATGGAAAGAGACAGTTATATCCAGGACACTATGCACTTTTTGCGTGTACTTTCTGGTTATAAGGATTTACCACCTGATACCATTTTAGTGACAATGGATGTAACATCCCTCTACACTAATATTCCACACACAGATGGCATTGCAGCATGCCTTGAATACATACATGAGAAAGGACCGGAACAAAACATCAACCCTGAAGTGGTGGGGGAACTTATGGAATTCATTTTGACACATAACAACTTCAACTTCAATGATAAATATTATGTTCAAACTATGGGAACAGCAATGGGCACCAAAATGACTCCACAGTATGCTAACCTCTTTATGGCTGACTTGGAGGAGGATTTTTTAAGGCAGTATCCCCACAAACCACTAGCTTATTTCCGTTACATTGATGATTTGTTTATCATCTGGACGGAAGGCACAGATGCACTCAAAGATTTTCATCACAAATTTAATAATCTCCACCCTACCATAAAGCTTACCCTGGAGTACTCTACCACCAAGGTTAACTTTCTGGACACCACAGTCATCATTAAGGATGGAACCTTACATACATGTATTTACGGGAAGCCAACAGACAGACAGAATACCTGCACAAGAAAAATAACCACCCAAACCATACAAAAATCTGTCATATACAGTCAAGCACCCATTGTCACCGTATTTGTTCAAATGAGGATGACAGAGATACACATTTGGCTGTGTTGAAAACACCTTTATTGAGCAGGGACACTCTTCCAGGGAAATTGACAGGATAACAGAACGGGCAACACAAGTACCAAGACAACAACTACTTCAATATAAAGAAAAGACAGTTACAGACAGAATACCCTTGGTAGTCACATATCATCCAGACCTTGAACGTCTGCGTAAGATTATTAAAGATCTCCACCCAATATTTAGTGAGGATGAAATCCTTAATTGTATTTTTAAGGAACTCCCACTACTATCTTTTAAACATCACCAAATTTATCCAGCCTAATTATTAGGAGCAAACTTTCACTGGAACAGAATACCATGTCACACAATGGCACACGACCCTGCAATCAACGCCCCTGTAAGACTTGTGGGCTCATTTCTACCTCGGACTGTGTGGTTACATCACAAAACAGACAATTCCAGGTGCATGGGAGTTATACATGCATGTCATGACATGTTGTTTATTTCATTCAGTGCAAGAGATGTCCACAAACAGGTTATGTTGGAGAGACACGCCAACAGCTCCGCACTAGGATGAACTCACACAGACATACTATTACAGCAAGGAAGACTGAAAAATCAGTGGGGCACCACTTCTCCCAGCCTGACCACTCAATCTCAGATATGTCAGTAATGGTCTTAAAAGGAAATCTCAAAACACAACAGAGACGAGCTTTTGAGATTAAACTTATTTTACATCTCAATATGGTAGCAGATGGGATGAACGTTGATCTTGGCTTTATGGGACACTACAGAAACTAACATCCACAGACCTTTTCTTCTTCAAACTGACATATTATAGGATTTCAGCATGTGTGGGATGTGGGTGCGTGTGTGTATGT
The DNA here is from genome assembly GCA_016271365.2 of Neoceratodus forsteri. Classification (NCBI taxonomy): domain Eukaryota; kingdom Metazoa; phylum Chordata; order Ceratodontiformes; family Ceratodontidae; genus Neoceratodus; species Neoceratodus forsteri. The sequence goes on along the minus strand of CM057456.1, from coordinate 528,073,704 downwards.
ATGTGTGTGTGGGTATGTGTTGTGAGGTATGTGATATAACAGATGTGGGGCTTGCTGTCACATTGAGGTAAGTCTCTATTTAGATATATGGAGTTATAATGTGTTACTATTCTTATTTCACACACATAATGAATATTAATTCCTCCTTACTTTTTATCTTTGCCTGGGGGGGTTGATTCCAGTGCACCATATTCAAATTACCTAGCCTGCTAGTGTACATACAGGAGTGTTATCATATACTGTTACATATAATTTTTGTAACTCTGTACATATTGGGGTGCATGATCTCATTTGCATGGGGGTCCTGCACAGATCTTTTTACATTAGGCTAATATTGTAGCAATTTGTGGATATGTAGATATATTAGACCTCTGGTCTTACACATATACTTTATATTTACTTCTAGTTACCTTATCCTGGGGAGGGTGGCAGGTTTATTTCATGGTAGTTCTATCTAGTATCCTTGGAAATGTTACTATGCAGATAGTAGTACGGTTAAATAGTGTTACATTTTGCTCTGTAGGTATTAGGAGACATAAGCCCTTTTACTCAGGATTTCATGACAAGTTGAATTCCTTTGGGGGAACAATTGCAGTGACTGAAGTTAATATAGGTTCACTAGGAGAGAGAGAGAGAGAGAGAGAGAGAGAGAGAGAGTGTGTGTGTGTGTGTGTCTGTGGGAGAGAAAGAGAAAGAGAGAGAGAAAAAAGGGGGGGATAGAGAGAGAGACAACATCTCCTTTAAGCTATGTATCTCTCCCACCCACATTATGGTGATGTGGGGTGGGTTAGGTTGTATTGATTGTAGAAAGAGGAGGAGAGAAATTACATTTTTATCTCTTTTTCAGATTCCTTAGACACTTGTGGTACATCAAGTTGTTACATTCTCAGTATATATTGACATCAGTACATATCAGGCTACATGGTCTTAATTCCTTGAGGTTCCTCGACTAGAGTTTTTTGTTTGACACTAATATTATCAATTTATATTTAAATTATCATTTATATAGTCCTGAGGTTTTTGAAATTTCTTTGGGTCTTATATCTAGCTTGAGAATACAGCTGGGTGACAGGTCCAGCTAGGTTTTACACATCACACAGTGTGCACTGATGTTTTTAAGACAACTTTACTGGTAAATTCCTGTCTATAATGCAAACATTGAAACTTCATGAGCCCTATAACAATCTTAGTTTGACTTTAATCTGGCTGGGGTTTCCTGTCAGTAATCACATCCTTATACTAACTGTGACACTCATAGCTTGATTTAGGAGTTATCTGCTTCAGCAGTGTTATCTTATGTCAATTAAATTTATATGCAGTAGGATTCTTTGTATGTGTGTTCCACCAAGCATGTCTGACCCAAGGTTCTTTCTGGCTGAAGGCAGTATGGTACTGTTAAACTTCTCTGACATCATCTTCTTTTTTTTTTTTTTTAAATGAGTATTTTAAACCAATGGGGATTTTTTTCTGTTTTTCTCTGCATTATCTAGCTGTTATAAGTATTGTATTTTCTAAACAACTGCCATGAGCTTCTGAAGAAGGACTGGTTGGTCCGAAAGCTAGAGCACTTTGCTCTTGTTGTTACATCTATGTTGGTCCATTAAAAGGTATCAAATCATTTGCTTCTGGATCTAAACCAGAAATAAGTAATGTTGGTAATAAACTGCTGCTGCTGCCATTGCTACTATGCTGTTTAAGTTGCCCTCTGGGACAGCCTGTGTCATCAACCACTTTAGTACACACAGCTGTCAAGCACAATATATACATTTCTCACTTCTGAAAATTCTCTTCCAAACCAGAAATCAGTATTCCTGGTAATAAACTGCTGTTGCTGCTGCAACTATGCTGTTTAAGTCATCCTCTTGAACAGTTTGTGTTGTCCATCTCTTTAGTACACACAACTGCTATGCACAATATATATACATTTCTCATTCTGGATATTCTTTCCCAAACCACAAGTGTGTTCAAATTAAGGCTACTGGTAAACAAGAGCTTGAGGTTACATGGAAACAACTCCTACAGGTCACATGCTACTGTTCTATGTACTGACTTATCCTTAGTTTCTCTTTGCAGTCTGAGATAGTCAGTGGAAATGGACATATCTGCTATTTTCAAATGTGTAAAACCTTGCCCCAAAAAACAAAATAACAAAAAAATGTTTTTCAGCTTTCTTTTGCTTGATCTTCATCTTTTATTTACTGTACAGTTTGAGAGTCTTTCTTTAGTTGTTCTTTAGCTGTTATTTTCTGTACCGCGAACACTTATTTTTGCTATTTATTTATCTCTCTTAGTGTGTTTTTTGTACTGTCTGTTTACACTGTGTTTTTTGGGATTTAAAATGAGTGAGAAAGGTCAGGAGGAAAGTGTGGTGCAGGCAGCAGATGGGAGGCACTGTGCTTTTTATATCAAGAGGTCCATGGCACTGGTGGTAGGAGAAAGCAGCAGCACCCCCAGCAGCAAGATGTTCACTGCAAACAATCAGAAGATAGCCATGCATGCAAACATTGTCTATCTGTAACCAGATTGCCTGTGGCTGAAAGCCATCCCTGATATTATGTATCTCAGGAATGCTGAGGTGATTGGGGATAGAGCTAATGGTGTGTGTACAAAGGAACCACATTGAGATGGCACCACAATAAAACAAGGTATTTCAATGAAAACAGATAAATAGTTCATGCAATTTTGCATTGCACAGCCAGTGAAGGAACACCGGGGTAGGGTAAATCTAAAGAGGGGAGGAGTGGGGAGCAGCTGCGAGATGAGGGGCTAGCTGCACAACTGAGCAGACTTGACAGACCATGAGGCCCATTTCTATTGCCATTTTCATATGTTCATATGTCTGAGTCAGAAAAGAACCATTTTAAGATATGCGATTAATTTACTTTAATATTCTGTAAATTGGCTCTCCCCCAATACAAATAAAACTGTTCAGAACATAAAGTCACTACAATTGGCTCAACTGATCTCTGATCCAACTCATCTAAACTTTAAATCTTTGAATGACTCTCTGCTAGACTGTGTCCTGTCATTTCATCCCCACCATGTCTTGGATGCAGGAAGCTTTTCTGATGTCCTCAGTGACCATAATGTGATTTACTGTGTGTGCAAGGTACATTGTCCCAAAGCTCCCTCTAAATTTGTTCATCTCAGGTCCTTCTCCTAGCTGACCTATGGGCGCTAATAATATAAATTTTGTCCTGCAGTACTTTCAGTCCAGAATTATGGCTGTATGAGATCATGGTGCTCCCTTGAGAAAATAAAACAGTACGGGGGTGCCATCTTCCATGGATTATAGCTGAGGTTATGGTTTGCCTCCATATTAGAGACCCTGCCTGGTGCTCTTTTAAGATCATTAGCTCCCTGACTGCTTTGGCAAACTATTGTCATATTTTTAATGCCTGTACCAAAGCTGTAAGACTTGCTAAGTCTAAGTATTTTGCATTCACACTACAGAGCAACATTCATCATCCCGCTAGGTTCTGGAAAGTTATCCATTCTTTGTTCTCCCCTCCAGCCCAGTATCCCTCTCCTGTTCTCAGGGTTGGTGACTTCCTCATCTCAGATCCTTCTATTGTTGCCTTTTCCTTCATCTCCTACTTTCCTACCTGTGCCCTCTCTCTCATCCCTTCCTCCTTCTCCCCCTTCTTTCTCCTTATTACCTACTCCTCCTTTATGTGTTTTCCTTCTCTTCTACTGCTTCCCATAAGTCCTTTCTCGCTTTTAATCCTCACAAGTGTGGTAGCCCTAATGGCCTTTATTCCAAACTTCTACTTCTCTCATTCTCTGCCATTGCACTGCCTGTTAACCTGCTTCTCAGCCTTTCATTTTCCTCTGCTACTGTTCCTGATGCTTGGAAACAGGCTACTGACATTTCTATCCCTAAAGGTGATGATTTCTCTTCTTTTGGTAACTACCATCCTATCTCTCTCTCTCCTTCCTACCTTAGCTAAGTTACAGAAACACGTTGTACTATCACAACTGTCTCCTTTCCTTGACTCCTCCTCCTCCTCCTTCTTCACCCCCCTTTCAGTCTTGTTTTAGGAAATCAAACTCCACTTCCACTGCCCTCCTTTGGCTCACTGTCTCCATCCTTACAGGTATGAAGCAGCATCTGATTATGTCTGCCATTTTTGTTGATCTTGCTAAAGCTTTTGACACCATGGCATATCCCCTCTTTCTGGACAAGCTTAAAGCAATGAGATTTTCTGACACTGCAGTCAGCTGTTTTATTTCTTATCTTGAGGGAAGATCTTAACCTGTCTGGACAGGAAACATCATTTCATTGCCACTCCCTATCTGATCAGGTGTCCTTCAAGGGTTTGTCCTGGATCCTGTTCTCTTTTCCATATCCTTGAATGACCACCCCTCTGTCTTTTCCTCTGAGTCTGTTCATATGTACGCTGATGTTACAGTTAATTTTTCATCTGGTACTCCTTCCTGTATCTTACCTCACAGCTTCATCTGGCTTTCAACAATATTCTGTGCTGGTTCCAGATTAACTGTCTTTCCCTCAGTACCAAAAAACAGTCTCCATGACTTTTGGCACCCATCAGAGACTTTCCAGACTCATGCCTCTCCCTTCATTTCACATCCTTGATGGTGCTATTATTGAGGATGTATCCTGTTTTAAGTACCTTGGGGTCTGCCTTGACTATCATCTTGATTTCTCGGTGCATATTGATGCCATTTACCAAACGCTCCACCACAATCTTGGTGCAATGTATAGGAATAAGGTGAGTATCCCACTTCCTGTCCACCACAAGATTGTTTTAAAGACAATTCTCCCTATTTTTTCTTATGGTGACATAATATGTAGTGGAGCTGTCAAATCCTCCTTTGCCAGAATAGACCCTCTCTTTTACTCTTTTTGTTATTTTGCTTTAGATTTTTCCACCCGTACCCACAGTTTCTCACACTATTCCGCCCTTACACTTCCTTCTCTTGATGCCAGGAGCCTTTTCCATTGTGCCTTCTTTATATCTAAACACTGGTTTGGTTACCGTCCCCCCTACCTTACATCTCTCTTATCCTCTCCCTCAACTTCCTACAACTCTCTACACAATAATACTTCTTATTGCCTAATTATTCCTTCTAGAAAATCTAATGTTGGTCAGTCTGCTTTCTAATACTGTTTTCCTAAACACTGGTCCTCCCTTTCCTTTGTTAATTTGCTCTGCATCTTCTGCTTTCACTTTAACGTTTCTCCCTCCTGCATCTGTTTTTAACCCTTTTCCTCACCCCCACCAATAGTTTTGCCCTGGTCTTTTGTATTTTTGTTTTCTCTATTGTTTTTCTCTATTACATAAATCTGATATAATGTCATATTCAAGTTTGAATTATGCTGCTTGATATATTGTATTTGCTGTAAATGGTTTTCCACAACCCCTGTCCCAAGACACATCTGGAAACGAGCTGCTAGCAGCTCAATATGTCTCACCTGGTGAAACATTTGAAATAAGTAAAGAAATAAATACATACATATATACATAAATACATCAATCAATCAATATTACTGCTGTCTTTAAAAGTGCTATTTACCACCTAAAAAATCTAACCAGATTGCTTTGCTTCCTTGATACTGGTGATCTGCACTCATTAGTTCAAGCCTCCGTTACTTCACAAATTGAGTACTGCAATCCACTCTATTATGGCCTTCCAGCTATTCAGTCATGCCATATACAGCCTAGCATTTAAACTTGCCTTACAAGGGAGGGGGGGCTGGCTATATCAATCCCTCTTGAAACTACCTTACATCCTCCTCCATGCCTACCTTTCACTGTAATAAAAACACTAGAGTAATACATCTACCTTACAAAAGGGAGAATCCTGATATAAACATATTATTACTCAACACCCATAGTTTGAGCAATAAACTGGAAAAACTTAAATATGTTATGGAAAAAGAACAAATTACCATCTGTGGAGTCACTGAAACATGGTGTCAAGATGACTGGAATACAGAGATTCCAGGTTATGACACATTTTCAAAGAATAGGACAGATCGACTGGGAGGTGATATTGCATTAAACACCTCTGAAAAATACTCATCACACTCTGTTACCCAGCAGACATCATTAATAGTGATGCAGAAATACTTTGGGCCCAAATTAAACTACCCTTTGAGACTATACTTCTAGGTCTGGCCTACCGACCCCCAACCTAAACCTTGAACAAAATAAAAACCTCCTAACAGTAATAGGACAGTTTGATACATCTCAGAACTACATATTAATGGGTGATTTCAATTTTCTGAACATAAACTGGCAGACATGCCAGGGCAATGGACAAATTGAAAAATATTTTATAGAAACAATAATACATCAAAACTTTGAACAAATCATTACTAAAGGAACTAGGGAAAATAAAATTATGGACATCATATTGACCAACATGGACGACAGAATATCTACACCTATCATATTGGATCCCCTAGGGGTCAGTGACTACAATATGGTTAGAGCACACATACTCACAAAGAACACCTGTGTAAAAAGGAATAGTTATGATTAGTGACTACTCAAAAGCTGACTACAGTTTAATAAAAAACTACCTTGCCTCATGGGACTGGAAAACAGAACTCCATGGACTTAATTAAAAACAAGCATGGCACTTAATTTGGTCCAAACTTAAACATTGTCTTGACACTTGGGTCCCCACTAGACAGAAGTTTAATAATGGATACGGTAATCCCACCTGACAGTGACATTTTGACAGCAAGGTCTCCTACAGTGACTACTGCACCACGTCACTGTAGGGAACCCACTGGAACCCAGCACTGTCTGTCAGGGGTCCTGCATCCCCCTCAAATCAGCTCTGACTTGGAGTTGATAATCCTAAATGGGAGGGGTTCAGGGCAAAGTCCCCTGAAGAAAATACTCAGTTTCCTTTGAAACCAGCAGCTGACTGCAAAATGCGGGTAGATCTGCCGTTTTCACTTTCTGGTTGTTTGACAAAAATGTTGTCAATGACCAGTCATGGATCCAATGGATACAGAACTCCTATCTGGTGGAACAAAAGAATAAAAAGGTCAATACATAAAAAAGAAAATATAGGAAATATAAAGCTAGTCCTACAACAACTAACTGGGACTCATAAAAACAATGAAATAAAACAAAACAACTTATTAGGCAAGCAAAAGCAAGCTCTGAACAAAAATTAGCCACAGACACACTAGATAATAAAAATAAATTCTACAACTACACAGGATCACTCAAAACAATCCAAGCAACAATAGGTCCAATAAAAACAGACATGGGGATAATAAGTATGGAAAAAGCAATGGCTACAGAGTTTAACATTTACTTCTTACTGTTGTTACACCGAAAAGGAACCCTCACTGGAGCACTACCAACTTAAAATCAGGCAAACGTGGCACCTTCTCTATAGAAGAAGTAAGAAATGCTCTTCTTAAACTAAAAACTAACTCTTCAGCAGGACCAGACAAGATTCACCCAAGGTTTCTCAAAGAAATTACAGATGACATACTAGGCCCATTAACTTTGTTGTTCAACCTCTCACTAAACCAAGGACAAACAATCCCCATCTGGAACGATGCCCTTGTTATACCAATCCATGAATGTGGACTAAAGGAAGATGTATCAAAATACAGGCCCATAAGCCTAACATCAGTTACAGGGAAAACTTTCAAAAGACTTTTACTCACCAGGATAGAAGAACACCTTAGCATTAATAACTTACAAGACATAACACAACATGGATTTTTCCACGCAGGTCCTGTATAACTAATCAGTTAAGTTTCTTCAAAAATGTAAGTTCATCTCTAGATACAGCCCTACCAGTGGACATCATTTTTCTTGACTTTGCTAAAGCTTTCAACAAAGCCTTCCACCATGCCCTGATAAATCACATGAAGCAACTCAAATTTCACCCCTCCCTTATAAATGGGGTCACCTCATGGCTATGCAATCGCCATCAATGTACCATAATTAAAGGATATTCCTCTTCCTGAGGAGAAGTTACTAGTGGGGTTCCTTAGTGCTCTGTCTTCGTCCCAGCCTTATTTAGCATCTTGATCTCGTCAATGCAGCTGTCATCTAAGATCTGGATGGCAAAATATGCCAACGATTGCAAACTAGGCTGTAAACAACCTGGAAGCTGCAGAAAATTACCAAAAAGATCTCTTATTAGAAACCTGGGCTCATGACAATAAAATGATGTTCAATGAACAAAAATGCAGAGTCATGCACCTGGGACACAACAATCAGAAATACAAGTACAAATTAAATAATGTCATATTACAAGAAAACAATAATAAAAAGGACCTAGGAGTTACTGTCGAGTACAAACTTAATTTCGACACTCATACATTAGTAAATGTGAAAAAATGCCAATGTATCATTGGGTGTATCCTAAAGCACATAAAGAATAGACAATCTAGTGTCATACTTCCACTCAACACAAGTCTTGTAAGACCACACCTTGGTTACTGTTCCCCCTTTTGCACTCCCAACACAATAAAAGGAAGAAAATTGATTGAGGGAGTTCAAAGAAAAAAAAAAAAAAATCAGTGGAATGAAAAATCTCGAGTATGGAGAAAGGCTGGAACAACTTAACATCTTCTCTATGGAGTATTGGCAACTCCATGGAGACCTTTGCTTAACTTACAAAGCCATGAAGAAACCCCTCCTCATGGAAACCTTGGGTCTGGAAATAAACTGCTCCATGGTCCAAACAAGAACCCCCAGTTTCAAATTGAAGGGTGACACTTGCAGAACTCAACAAGCATTTGTCAATGCCAAATGTTGATTGCTTTGGTCCGTTGAGCTCGCTCACTGCCCCTCTGTCACTCACTCATTCTGTTTCTCCCAGTGCTGCAGGTTGCCCTTTTGTACTGGGCTCCAGCCTGCATTGCCACCTTTTTCTGCCCACAAAGAAATCTGTAGCAGTCACAATAGAGCTCCATTGAGCTTGCTTACTCCCCCTCTCTCACTCACTCATTCTGTTTCTCCTGCCACTGCAGGCTACCCTTCTTTGTACTGGGCTACTGCATGTGTTGCCGCCTTTTTCTCCCCACAAAGAAATCTGCAGCAGTCACGATAGAGCTCCGTTGAGCTCTCCCACTCCCCACTCTCACTCACTCATTGTGATTCTCCCAGCGCTGCAGGCTGCCCTTTTGTACTGGGCTCCTGCCTGCATTGGCACCTTTTGCTGCCCAGAAAGAAATCCGCAGCTGTCCTGACAGAGCTCCGTTGAGGTCGCTCACTCCCTGTCTCACTCACTCATTCTATTTATCCTGGCGCTGCAGGCTGCCCTTTTGTACTGGGCTCCTGCCTCTGTTGGCACCTTTTTCTGCCCACAAAGAAATCTGCAGCAGTCCCAAGAGAGCTCCGTTGAGTTCACTCACTCCACCCTCTCACTGCCTCATTCCATTTCTGCTGGAGCTGCAGGCTGGCCTTTTGTACTGGGCTCCTGTGTGCATTGCAGCTTTTTTCAGCCCACAAAGAAATCTGCAGCAGTCATGATAGAGCTCCATTGAGCTCGCTCACTTCCCCCTCTTACTCGCTAGTGCTGTTCCTCTCTCTGCTGCAGGCTACCCTTTTGTAATGGGCCCCTGCATGCATTTCTGCCTTTTTCTGCCCACAAAGAAATCTGCAGCAGTCCCAACAGAGCTCCGTTGAGCTCACTCACTCCCCCTTCCTCACTCACTCATTCTGTGTCTCCAGGCGCTGCAGGATGACCTTTTGTACTGAGATCCTGCCTGTGTTGGTGCCTTTTCCTGCCCACAAAGAAATCTGCAGCAGTCCCGACAGAGCTCAGTTGAGCTTGGTCACTCCCCCTCTCTCACTCGTTCGATTCTAATCTGTCCCAAACACTGATTTCAAACAGTGACTGCAGTATTCTGCACCAGAACCGCGAAAACGCATTTTAGCCTGGATGTGAAAAAATACAGTTGTACTGTTCATAAGGAGGTGTGGAAAAATGGCAGTGTTGAAAATATTACCAATTTGCGAAGGTACAAGGGTGCGTGGAAACTGCACTACGCACACTCATAATACAATCATTTTATGGAGTTTCATCACAACATTTTCAACATAGGCATTTTAGGACCTCTGCTCACGAATAGTGTCACTGTGATTTTTTTAATGTGTCCCAAACACTGATTTCCCACAGCGACCATGCTATTCTGCGCCAGAAGAGCGAAAACACATTTTGGTCAGGATGTGAAAAATGACAGCTGCACTGTTCATAAGGAGGTGTGGAAAAATGGCAATTTTGAAAACCTGGAGTGAAAATATTGCAAAGTTGCAAAGTTACGAGCATGCATGGAACCTGTGCAATGCACGCTCGTAACACACTCATTTTATGGACTTTCTTCACAAAATTTTCAGCATAGGCATTTTAGGACCTCTGCTCATGGACAGTGTAACTGTGATTTTCTTACTGTTTTCTGAACACTGATTTCCCACAGCGGTCATGCTATTCTGCACCGGAACTGCGAAAACACATTTTGGCCAGGATGTGCAAAATGACAGCTGTACTGTTCATGAGGAGGTGTGTAAAAATGGCAATGTTGAAAATCTGGAGTGAAAATATTGCAAATTGGTGAAGTTAGGAGCGTATGTAGCAACTGCGCAAGGCACGCTTATAAAACAGTCATTTTTTGGATTTTTGCCACCAAATTTGCAACATAAACTTTTTGAGACCACACCTCATGAACACTGGCACTGTCATTTTGTTAATCAGTCCTGAAAGGTGATTCCACGCAGTGATTACAAAATCACTTTTTGGGATCGATTAACGCCATGACAGTGGCTGAATTCATGAGGGGAGGGGGCCCAATAACCCCATGTTGAAAAATTAGTGCCAAAATTCAAAAAAATGCCTGAGATATGCAAAAAAGTTGAAAAAGCCCCATTTATGCCATTATACAGCTTACTGGCATTTCTTCAGTTTGCGGTCAGCTTTGAAGCTTGCAGATGTGTTCCCGGTCCACCGAAGAACGTCGTGCTAGACTCTGGAGGTAAGTATGGGGTGGGGGTGTGTGGGGAGGCAGGGTGTGCAGTGGGTGAATGCTGGTTGTGGGAAGGGCCAGGGAGAACGTGTGAGACTGTTTTCTTTTTTACAGGTTTAAACAAGAAAAAAAACACATGATGGGACTTTTTTTTCTTTACAGGGTCATTGGGCACACTATGGTGGGCTCCCAGTGTGCCACCTGAATGTCTAGGGGCATAGCTGATGGGGAATTGGGCACTCCCATTGGCACAAGGGGCATTGTGCATGCTAGGGTGGGCTTCCAGTGTGCCACCTGAATATTTGGGGGTGCTGTAGCTGATGGGGGATTGGGCACCCCCATTGGCACATATTCAGAACTGGGGGGAATAGAACTGAGAGGGAATTTGTACCCCCTCAGCATAAACCAACCATTTTGGTGGGGAGGGGACCATTATGCTGATGGGGAGCAGGCTCCCCCATCAGCAATGTGAACTCGTGCGGAGACTGCAGCTGATGGGGACTGAGGCCCCCATCGGCAAACACACACTGTTGTGTTTCGCACATGCTGATGAGGGGGATTGGGCACCCCCTGAGCACTGGGGGCTCACTAATATTGTTTGTGAACATGGCAGAAAGCCGCTGCCATGTTCACAAACAATATTATAGCACCAAAAGTCCGCCCAGCAATAACAGTTTGCGCCCTCATTGCAGCAGAATGGCTGATGCTACAATGATGAAGCAGCCCCTGATTTCAGTGGCTGAAATGTTTCAAGGTGGTGGCATGCTAGCTGAACTAGTGTCAGCAGCAGGGTGCCACCCCATTGGGGAAAGTGGACACATGGGGAAAAGAACAATAAAATATCACTAGACGAATACCCCACCTTCAGGTGACGAGCTCAAAAAAGGCTTTTGCCTCCTGAGCACATAAACAACTATGAAACTATACAGCTGTTGCAAAATTCAGCAGCTAGATTATTGACTGGAGTATCAAAATTCAATCATATTACTCCTGCCTTTAGGGAGTTGCACTGACTGCTAATCAAATGGCATTCTGAATTTAAAGTTATTTTGCTGGTTAACAAAGCCATAAATGGACTGGGACCTCTATACATCCATGAATTTATGGTAACCCATCAGGTGGTATATCGGGACTCCAGAGTTCTTCTCTCAGGTACCCAGGAGCTTTTGCAAATCTCAGTATCAAGATTAAAACCTGCTTGGGACTGAGCATTTTCAATGGTGGCACCTAGACTCTGAAATAGTATCCTAATTACCATCTGTTCTGACCCCTCAGCTGGAAATTTTAAATCTCAGTTAAATACCTTGATGCTTAGACAGCTGTTTTAGATGACTGATCAGCTCCATTAATCTTATTGATTACTAATACATTTTATGCAACATTTTAAACCTATTCACACTCATTGTATAATTTATTGACATATCCCCTCCTCACAACAGTTAGAGCAAATTTAACAAACAGTTTGAAACCTTTTATGAATATATCCTCCCCTTTTTATGACTGTGGGTGGAGCCAACAGGAGTATTGCATGTACAAAAGGAGTGATGTCATGTTTTCTGTCTGTGGAACTGACTGAAGGTGTAAATAGTCTCCTCCACCTTACCCTCCTCCCAGCAATGTTTTCCACCCTCAAATAAATATACTTTCATGTTAGTCAATGGTTGCAGGGTACATTTTCTTTCTTAAATGGGTGGTACAAGAACTGGAACCTGAGTAGTGGGAGGCAGCATTAGGTCTTTTTTGGGAGTAAGATCCACCTCCGCCTCCACCACAAACTTTTTTCTGATTCATGTGGGAGGGGCATGAGATAGCTCTAGAATGCTGTAACCAGATACACTAGTTTGGGACCTTATCAACCAACAGACATGCCTTGGCAGTGGAGAACAGAACAGAACAGAAGCTTTTTAATGCCTTCAAATTGACTTAAAAATCCTTTGGAACAAACGATTATCAGAGCCACCTGGGGCCTCAGAAGGAGACCTAGACACACATCTAGCTCTGCAAGAAAATTTTCTTTTTTTTTTGTGGGGGCTGTGGGATTCAAACTCAGATCTAACTGCCCAGATCATCAATGCTATAAAATGCTATAGTTAAAGAGGATAGGAAATCATTTCTAAATGATAGTTGTTTATAAGTTTTTATTCTCATAAATTATATGTATTCCCCTAAATTATCCATATGTACCTGAATAAAAAGTGATGTGAAAAACTGTATTTTATATTGTTTTGTTTTTTATGGGCAGCATTCTGTTACAGTTCTCTTCTTGGAACCATTATTGAGGAGTTTTAACTAAGTCACAGTTTGTACACAGAACTCTAAGCATAGTTCTGATAGGTCAACAACTCATAATTAACATTATATACACAAACCATGGCATAGTAAAAGCTCCAAGTTACTGGTTCCATGAAGAGAACTGTAACAGAATGCTGCCCATAAAAACTTAACAATGCAAAATACAGTTTTTCACATCACTTTTTATTCAGTTATAGTTACATAGGGATAGTTTAGGGGAATGCATATCATTTTTCAGAATAAGAATTTTATAAACAACTGTCAATTAAAAATGATTTCTTGTCCCCTTTAACAGACTCTAGCTGTTTTCTTACAGAAACCCCACTCAGTTAGATTTCAAGTATTTGCTAAATTGTAAATGTAGGTATCAACATTCTGTTAGTAGTTAGTGCTGATCATGATCTGTGACAAGATATTTTTTTTTTACAAATGAAGTGTATGGTAGGAAGCTGAAAACAGACTTTGGTAATAAAGTGTGTGTATTTCTTCTAAGTTGAGAATTATTAGAAAACTTTGAACAAGAAAACAATTGGTGATTTTAAAAGCTATTCTGATCAGAGCTGACATAAAAAATATCTTAAGTATTTTTTATTTTATCATGAACACTAGAAATAGGATGTCAGCATTCACTCCATTAAACCTGTTTTTCAGGTTTTTTATAGCATCTTGCTAAGGTAATCTTCCCAGAATGCAATATGTCATGGGGGGTAGAAATTGTTTTAATCATAAAGCATTGATGTTAGTAATGTATTTAGAAATGCAATTTTTAATTGTCTTTACAGTTACACATACAGTTTCATGTCAGGGCACATTTTTTGGAGGGGTTCAAATTATTTTAAACATGGGCACAGTACTTGGTAAATACAAACTTTGATGATAAAGTGTATTTTTTCTTTCAAGTTTGAGAAGTATGTATTATATATAAGTGTAACCGTGTTGTAAGTGGTTAAGTAGGCAGTGGTTTAAGGCTTTGAGCTACAAACCTGGAGACCTGGGTTTGACTCCCACGGCCCCCACTTGCATACTGTGTGACCCTGCACAAATCACTTAAAGGATTAGTCCACTCAGAATGTGCAAAAAACATATGTTATGTAGAGTGTTTTGATATGTATGTTAAGTCCTAGTGTGTCCTTCCCTCTGTCTCTTATTTGGAGTTTTTCCTAAATTGCCTGCTAGCTGTATGGTAGTTTTATGACCCCTGGAGATCTCCATAACAAATAGTTTTATTGGCGTTCTTTCTCCTACGATGCCCCCTGTCTCATGTGACAGTGTTGTAGCCATGCCCTTAGATTTAGCATGTGTATTGCTTTAGAATTAGTTTAGCAACAGCAGAGCCTTGTAACTGGTCTTATCCAGGGAGCACAAATGTCAACAGTTAGTTTAGCAGATACCTACAAGTCATCTAACAGGGGTTTCTGTAAGAAAACAGCTGCTAAATAGCTTTAATTCATTATTTGTGTTTTTGATGTTAAAACACTCCTGCTAGCTAGACCTGATGCACAGAGAAGAAAAATAGTGAGTGAGAGATATTTAGTAGCTGTTGTCTTACAGAAACCCCAGTTAGCTTGCTCAAAGGTTTGTAAATCTGATATTTTTTAAATGAATAAATACATATTTATGTTTAAGTCCATGAAACACCCTTATCTAGTTAATGCATTCACAGTCATAGTGGCTCTGCCAGATCTTGTTATCCACGGTGTCACATGGTACTGTGAACCCTTTACTTACTCTGGGTGTTGCTGGCATTCTCACTAGCAACTTGGCTGTAATAAAAGGGCCAGAAAAGCACAATGCTTTGCTGGGCTAGTCTTAAAAGATGGGTTAGGGGAAATTCTGTGAGTTTTATGGACAAGATCCCAGGATGCAGTAGTCAGACTCTTAACTTTCAACTTGGCCTTCACCTTCCAGCAGCATCTAACCTTTATGAAAAGTAGTTAGGAACTGCACTGTCTTGGGCTCACCCAGTCACTGCAACATAGAAACAAAGAAGCATAGAATTTGCAAGCAGATAAAGACCACTTGGCCCACCTAGTCTGTCCAGGTTTCCCTACCTACAGTATCACCATAGATCCTGCTTCATCTCTGGCCCATTTTTCCTTCCACTCTTTCTGTCCCCTAAGACTCCCTTATGTTTATTCCATGCATTCTAGAACCCCACCACTGTTTTCATCACAACCACGTCTGCTGATAGGCTGTTCCAGGAATCCAGAACCCCTTCTGTGAAGAAGTACTTTCTCACTGGTCTCCTTAATCTACCCCCCGCCAGTTTCATAGCATGTCCCTTTGTCCTCGAGCACCTTTTTTATCTAAAAAAAAATACTTCCTTACTGTATCTTGTCTACGCCTTTAGGTATTTAAATGTCTCTATTATATCCCCCTTCTCTCTTCCATGGTGTACATATTTAGGTCCTTTAATCTCTCCTCATAGGGCTTCTGATGTGGACCTTGCACTATTTTAGTTGCCTTTGTTTGGACCGCCTCCACTCTTTCTCATTCTGGAGATGTGGTCTTCAGAACTGGACACAGTACTCTAGGTGAAGTCTTACCAGTGATCTATACAGAGGCAATATCACCTCCCTCTTTCTGCTGGTGATACCACTCCCTATGCACCCCAGCATCCCTCTAGTCCTCCCAACTACCTTGTCACACTGTCTGACCACCTTTAAGTCCTCTAATATGATTACACCAAGGTCTGTTTCCTGGTTGGTGGTTGTCAGTACTCCCCCCCATTCTGTACTCTGCCTCTGGTTTTCCATGCCTCAACTCTAGTGCAATATTTTGTAGTTTTTTGCATTACAACCTAGCTGCCATATCCTTGACAGCTCAAGTTTTCTCAGCTCACTGCTTATCCTTTCCACCCTGCTTAGAGGTCAACCCTATTGCAGAGTTTAGTGTCATCAACAAAGAGGCAGATCTTCTCTTCCATCTCCTCTACTTGTCACTTATAAATGCAATAAAGAGGATGAATCCCAGTCACCCTTCCTTTCTTGCAGTGAACTCTGTTTACCACCATTCTCTAATGTCTATCCCCTAACCAATCTCTTACTCAGTTTACCACCTTTGTACCCACTCCTAAGCTACCCAACTTGCTTGTTATTCTTCTATGTTGAAGGGTGTTGAATGCCTTACTAAAATCTAGGGAGGCTACATGCACTGCTCCCCTAATCCAGTTCCTTGGTCACCCACTTAAAGAAGTCTATCAGATTCATTTGAAATGCTCCCAACCCCGGTGAATCCCTGCTTCCTTAAATCTTGCAACCCATTTGATTCAAGCTCCATTAATACCCTTGGGTAGACTCCATCTGGCCTCATTGCTTTGTCCTCTTTAGATTTGTGAGTCCCTTCAGGACTTTCTCCTCCAAAAATGGACAAGTGTGCACCTCTCTCCCCCCAATTCTCCTGTTACCTTTTGTGGCCCTTCCCTGTCTCTCTTCTCTGTGAACACTGAACAGAAGTATTTGTTCTAGATGTCTGACTTTTTCTGTTCCCCCTTTGCACAGCCCTCCCCTTCCCTTTTTAACCTGAAAATCCCACCCTTGGACTTCCTCCTTTTGCTTACCTAAAATATGTCTTATCCCCTTTTGTTATTGCCTTGGCTATTCTCTATTCAATGTTCACTTATATGCTTCTTACTACCTTCCTTGTCTCCCTCTGTTTCCCCTGATAAGCCCCCCATCCTCTTCCCTCTGCATCTCCTTGTACCTTCTGAATGCTACCCTTTTTCCTTTACCTTTTCGGCCAACTCACTTGAGAACTATAGCCGTCTCCTTTTACTCTTTATTTTGATTACTTGTTTTATGCAGAGATTTGTTGCCTTCACTATGGCCCTTTTTAGTCCCCCATTGTTTCTGCACTCCACCGAGGTCATCCCCTTCTGCCAGGTCATCCTGGGGCATTCAACCATCTTTTTAAAACCTGCCCTTTTGAAATCCAGTGTTCTCATCTTTGTATGGTTAAATTTAACAGCTTTCCTTATACTGAACAACCCAGTGTGGTGATCAATGATCCTCAGGTGGCCCCCACCTTGACATCTGCAACACTGTCTGTGTTGGTGAGTACCAGTTCTAATATTGCCCCATCATGAGGGTGTTCACTGACCAGTTGCCTGAAGAACTCCCCCTGCAGGGGGTACAGAATTTCCCTACTTCTAGTTGAAGCTGCAGCTGGGAAGCTCCAATCTACATGCAGCAAATAATATTCTCCCATCAGCAGCCCCTCCCCCTTTCTGACATCTTGCCAATGGCTTCCATCAATACCTTATTCAACTTCTCCCCCTGTGTTGGAGGTTTGTAGATCATTCCAGTGTAAAAAGTGGGTCTGTTTTCCACCTCTAGGGTGAGCCACAGTTCTCCCCATATTCCATTCATCTTTGTCACTTTTAGGCCCTCCATCACAGCTTGTCCTTTCCTTCCCATCCTGTCCTTCCTGAAGACATTATGGCCTGGTATGGCCGTATCCCAGTCATGGTGTTCAATGCTCCATGACACAGTAATGGCCACAGTATCCAGGCTAACCTCTGCCATGATGGCCTCAAGGTCTGTAATCTTGTTTCCCAGACTGTTACATTGCTTAGAATCTTATTTCCTAACTTCTAGCATTCACATACATAGCTTTCCCTGTTTTGTGACCACCCTGTCTGTGACCCCCTTTTTTCCTCTTTGCCTTCCCTCCTTCCTCTATCTCTTTTTACTGTTCCTGCTCCCATCCTCTTTCATTTCTTCCACCCTGCTTCCTGTATTAATTTGCACCCTGGAGGATTTCACTCATGGGGGTTCTCCCTATTCCTTACTTCAGTCTGTGGCACCGCACTGCACTGCATTGCAATTTCTGCTTCCCTGATCTCTTCTTTCAACCCCCTTGACTAGTTTAAATGTTCATCAAAGTAACATCTGAACCATCCTCTGAAAACTGCGGTTGCCATGCCAGATGGATGTAGGCTGTCACCCCTATAAAGGCCCTTATAATCCCAGGTGGACCTCCAATTCCCAACATAGCCAATCCCCCTCTTCTCATTACGATTCCCTCAACCATGAGTTGGAGGTCCTGGTGTAAAGATCTCATTCCTTTTCCCTGTGTAGACAGGCAGCACCTTAGCAAAATCTATTGAGTTAATTACCTGTATAAGACAGTTCTATGTGATAACAGTGATCAAATGAATTTTGGCAATGCACACTCATGACAAACAGTAGGAGGGTGCCCAAGACCTGTGGATTTATTGTTAATGTGGGGGTTTTGCCCTCTGCACCCCTCTACTAAAGTATTCTCAACTCTAGGGCTGTACATGTCTGGGGGGTAAAATACTTAAAAAAAAACAAGCCACCTGCCGGCAACAAAAAAAAAAGCGCCGTGTCAGATCTGAACCCTGCACCCTGCACCTCTCAACTGACCACCCTCTCCACCACACTACGAGACCAGCTCGGCAGCTGCCTGCCACACCCCCCACATATCTTCCCTCCCCTTCCTCTACCCCCATGCATGTAGCTTCCCATCACCTTACCTCACCCACCCAGGTATCTGATCACTGCCCTGCCAGGTAGCACTGAACACAGGTGCCATAACTGAGTAGCCATTTTTGCAAGCACTCAATTGCAGTCGCTGTGTTCACTGGATACTGTCTAAGACCCCTCTTAAGCTCTTTAAACTCCCCTAGCATTATCACAGCCCCTATCCTTAGGCAGGTCATTAGTCCTCAGGTGGACAATGACATCCAGCTCTGCCTCTTGTGCTGTTACACTGCTGAACCTCAGGATCTGCTTCCCATTCATCCAGACCATGGTGCCTCATAGCAACCTAACCTCCTTCTCCCCACATTTCTGTTCCCAACTCTATCCTTCTCAGAATCGAGTTATCAACCAGAAGTTGCTGCCTCCTCCTCTGGGGTCCCCTTCCACCATCCTTGTGGTCTTCACTGTGGAGGACCCCTACATCCTTCCTTGCCTCTACCATGGGTGCCTTTTCCTGGCAGTCCCACCTCACTATAGTACTGTAGGATTTGCTCAGAGATACCATTTGATGAATGTGCCTTTGACTGACTACTTCCAGCTTCTCAAGTCCACTGTAGTCCAGCCATACCTCCTTCCTGGCATCTTCTGAGGCAACAGTGGCAGACAAGGTGGACTTGGGTGAGATAAGAGTTTGCCTGAATCCCTGAAGTCTAGCAACCCCTCCCTCAACCCCAAGAGGTATATGAAAATGGGGCAGTACTGCAGTCTCCATAAAGCCTCCTTGAAAACTGCCACTCCACAGTCACTGCACCGCACCACTCCCAACATTCTCAGATTCTATTCTCCCTGTTTTACCCAGAACCACTTACAAACCCTTACCCTTGGCAAGGAGTTTCTAGCTTTCCCTTTGTTTGTTTTTTCTTCTTTGTTGCTACTTGTGTTCTTTTGTACCTTGTTTAAATCCTCTTAACCTCCTACCCTAGATAGGGTATTGCTCATATTTCCAGTATAGGGCTACCTTTTACCATCTGCTGTTCCCAGCAGTGAATGCAACAAGATGAATAAACAGGTGTCTTACCGCAGTCAATTGGCAGAGTCCTGCTTCCTTCTGTTGATGCCTGCCAGCACCTAAGATTTTATTTTTTATTTATTTAGTTTTTGTTGACCGGGTAAGTGCACTAGACAAATCCTGCCTATTTTCAGGCACGACCCGGGGGGAGGGGGATACAGATGAATGCCAACTGACCTTGAACCAGATTAAGCTGTTGGTGGTATGTTTATTGAATGAGGGAAATTTGGCCAGGACACTGGGGAAATTCCCCTACTGTTTTCAATAAGTGCCATGGGATCTTTAACATCCACCTGAACTACCACCAATCCAGGCAGATGGGACCTTGGTTTAATGTCTCATCTGAAAGACGGCACCTCAGAAGTGCAGCACCCCTCTCATACTGCACTGCAGTGTCAGTACTGGGATATTAACCCAAGTGCCAGGTGTGGGAACTGAACCCACAGCCCTCTGATCTCCTGACCTCAGAGGCGAGTGTGCTACCTACTGAGCCACTGACACTGCTGTGTCTTACACAGTCTTACACCTGTTCCTCTCCTTATCTGTTACAGTCAGTCACTGGAAATGTATGTGTGGGACATGTTGGCAGTGGTTGCTTTTAGGCAGAGTCTGCTCCCTTTCTGGTGGTCCACTATTGGCTTTAGGAAGTCACATAATGTACTCTGAACCCTTCCTCACTGCAGATGCTCTTCCTGGTCTGTGTTCTCCTCCCTGACCTTCCCCAAGGGAGTTACAGCTGTTTTGTTTGAACATATGGCTTTCTGTGTTATACACCACTCCACCTTACTGGCATCTTCTTCAGTTCACCTCCATGCCACCTCTGAACTGCAAAAGCATTTTCATTCCAATAGTCAAATCCTGGCTAATCAGTGCCCTTTAAGCCCAGATGTTTACATATAAAGGACATAGTCTAAAATAATATGTATACATTAGTACATAAATAGTCCACACAAATACACAATGGCGGCATTCTGTGATACACCCATGATGTTGCTGACTTAATTTTAAGCTCTCTTAATAGGTGAATAAAGACCAACATTTAAAAAGGTAGATATGCTTGTCATCCTGCAGACTAAAACAAATTATATGGTGCTGCTGATTAGAACTAAACTTTTTATTGATCTGATACTTAAATATATCTACAAATGAAATGACTACCTAAATTGCTGATTAACAAGGGGGTAAACTATAAATAGCCTCTTATATAACATACCCCTCCCCAAATAAAAACTGATGGTTGTCACATTCTGATGAGGAAATACCACATGCCTTGCAGTTGTGAACAATTTTTTAGATTAAAATTTGCATTTTTTCCAAATTAAAAAAATCATTTGCCAATATAAGGCTGAGAAAATATAACAGTGGTGCACACTATAGTATTAACTACAGTCATTACAAAAACATGAAAGTGCTGTAAGAACAAAGTATGTTGGGGTAGGTATTGAGGTTTAAAACACATAGCAAGGTAAAGAAAATAGTCTATATGAATGGTAAGATAAATGGCCCTATGTGGACAGTGAAAAAGCAGGGATACTGAGTGAATATTTCTGCTCAGTATTCACAAAAAAGGAGGGGGAAGTGCCTAATCCAATTAACAGAAGCACTCTTGATAAGGGGGTTGATCCCAGTCCTTTCACAGAAGAAAGGGTTCTGCATGAACTCCTAAAACTGAAGGTGGACAAAGCAATGGGGTCTGATGGAATTCATCCCAGAATTCTAAAAGAATTAATGGGGGAACTAGTGAAACCATTGACTACTCTTTTTAACAAATCATGTGAGGATGGTGTGGTACCCAAATACTGGAGGAAGGCGGATGTGATTCCCCTTCACAAAAGGGGAACCAAGACAGAGGCAGGAAACTACAGACCTGTCAGTTTGACCTCTGTGGTAGGGAAAGTGATGGAGTCACTTCTGAAGGAAAGAATAGTTGAGTACCTAGAGGCCAGTGTAGCACAGGACCCAAGGCAGCATGGGTTCACAGTGGGAAGGTCATGTCAGATGAATCTAATAGATTTCTTTGACTGAGTGACCAAAGTAGTAGACCAGGGAGGGGCTGTGGACATGGCCTACCTAGACTTTAGCAAGGCATTTGACACAGTCCCACACCAAAGATAAATAGTCAAATTAACCAGCCTGAGTAGGTCCCAGGGTGGTAGCCTGGGTAAAACATTGGCTGGACAACAGGATACACAAGGCAATTGTAAATGGAGTCCACTCTGAAGAAAGAGGGGTTACTAGTGGGGTACCGCAGGGTTCAGTACTGGGTCCAGTCCTTTTAAATGTCTTTATAAGTGACATTGCAGAGGGACTGGAAGGAAAAGTATGCCTCTTTGCAGATGACACAAAGATCTGCAACAGGGCTGATACACAAGGAGGTGTGGAAAGGATGAGAAGGGGCTTGGCAAGGTTGTAGGAATGGTCAGAAGTATGGCAGCTAGGATTCAATGCAAAGAAGTGCAAAATAATGCACCTGGGAAACAAGAACCAAGAGGAAGAATACACAATGGGTGAGGGAGGTAGTAACAACAACAAAAAAGGAAAGGGACCTGGGGGTAATCATATCAGATGACCTTAAGGTTATCAAGCAATGTGAGAAGACAGTAGGGAGGGCTGGGGGTATGCTGGGATGCATAGGGAGAGGCATCAGCAGCAGAAAACAGGAAGTTGTTATCCCTCTGTACAGACAGTTGGTGAGACCCCATCTGGAGTACTGCATTCAGTTCTGAAGACCCCATCTCTGCAAGGACATAGACAGGATAGAGGCAGTACAGAGGAGGGCAACTAAAATGGTGCAGGGTCTGCAAGAGAAGCCATATGAGGAGAGACAAAAGGAGCTTAGTATGTATACCCTCGAGGAAAGAAGGGAGAGGGGGGACATGATAGAAACTTTTAAGTACCTCACTGGAATCAGCAAAGTCCAGGAGGGTTGCATCTTTCAGAAAAAGAGACATGCAAGAACAAGGGGACACAATTTAAAGATAGAGGGGGGCTGTTTGGGGTGTCTTGCCTAATCGAAGAGTCACAAAGGAATAATCACACTTGGCATTCACACATCAGCACAATTTATTGCAAGCAAAAGATAATTACACTTCATTTAGCAGCAATATCACTATCAGCATTAATGATTACACTTTAGCATTCATTCATTAGCAATATTACTATCAGCATTAATATATACTTCAATTAAGCAAAACATGATACATCACCGATTCAATAAAGCATCATCCAAGCCTTTTCCCAGTAGCTGGGGAAGCCCCTAAATCATCTCACAGCCTGGCCAGGAGTTTTGAACCGGGAGAAAGTTCCACAGCGATGCGTCCACCCTGCAGATGAGGCTTCCAACCAGGCATTGAGAAAGCTACATTTATATCTTATTCTATGCTAAAAATAACCGTGCAGCCTTCATTGTGTTATTTTCCCACATTCTAGAAGCTGGCCGGGCTTCCAGGATGTTGCAAATTCACACGATAAGGACTGCTCAGAATTCCCCACACCTGCTAGGTCACTGTGCTCCAAACACTGGCCGGTGCCTAGAACACTATGAGCTAAGCAGAAGTTTAAACAAACTGCAAAACAGGTTGCCTGATAATATGCGACCTTCAAGTCAGCAAAATACACTGTCTGAAGCAAAACATAATAATGAGGCTATCTAAAGAGCAAACACCAATTAAATGAAGCAGCATGTAAAATGGAGTCACACAATACAAAATGGAGTATAAAATGACATACATTACATGAAATAGCATACAAAATGGAGTGACAATAATCAACATATTATACTATCACTACATTCGGTCCTTTGATTATTGTGAATACGATTTGTATGATATTGGTACCATAGCAAAATTACTACGAATATAACATGATAAGTAACAAGTCCAAATAAGCAAGATAATTGTCACTACAGCAATGATTATCAGAATATTTAACACTTTTGTAGCTGATGGAGACCATCCTGTAACACTGTCCTCCACACATATTCATTATTACTCATTAAATCACTCTGGGCCTTATTTCTTTGCATTATAGAATACATATGTCATTGTGCATTCTGTCCAATCAATAAATCACGAAATATTTTCTGCTACTCCATTCCCCATACCTGTGAAGCATTAAATAACTGCAAGAACTCAAAATCATAATTCAAAGTTAATCTTTGGGGTAAGAAAACAGTTGGCATCCATTGAGCTTGTAAGTTAATTAAGCTAAATACATCAATTCCTACTGCCTGAAGCCTGTTAGTCAGTGTTTCTATTTCAACACTATTTAAAATTCCCATGCCTGCCCCTGCTCCACCTAATAGCATATCATACCAAGCTCTTTTATATTTGCATTTTCTACTAAACATAAACGTTATGTTAAAATGGATTACATTTTCTGATACCGCTGCGCTACTGATGTACATGTAGATGGAACCTTAACTATACTATCATTGCTAATTACAGGATGATTTTTCAACACTGTAATGTGATCTGCCCAAGTAGTTCTATTAGTTATTGCAGTAGCATTCATGCAGAATAACGTGTCTATGTCAATCAAAGTAATACTTGCATTGAAAATGTCTGTTTGATTCATGCAGCAATCAAGTCTATGTTGTACAGTCACCATGCAACTATTCAGTAAGTTGCAGCATCTAATAGCAGTCTGGTTCTGTAATTTAATCCAATTTGTGTCCTGCATAGGTTGGCATCCTGCCATTGTCTCAACTGGTTTTCAAATGTTCACATCTGGTGAAAAAGTAATGTTCACTACAGGACATCCTTGGTTTTCAGGGCAAGTAAAGTTGTCTTGCACTCGTAAACTGGTGGAAGATTTCCAATCCCATTGTACAAGTGGGTCGTCAAGCTTCAATATTCTTCCACCAGGGGTAATAGGCTTTACCGAATGGACCGTGAGAGAGAGTGTTATTCCTTTTAGAATCCATTGAAGAACCTAGAAAATACACAGACTGATTATTCTCTAAGATAACATGGGTTCGCTGGTACATATTCCCATATCTCTTTCCCTGACCTGATAATTAACACTGTGTTGTCTCGTCCGGTGGCTATCACCTCAGCTGGTTCAGGAGGGCCATTTGGGTTTGTAACCCATATTTTGGCACCATTATTAAAACCTCCTGTGGATCTAAACCTTTATCCCCCTTGCTGTTAAGAGTGTGGGGCTTGTCCCTTATAGGGTCACTTTGTTAACTGGAATAATTAACAATTGAGCCACTCTGTCATACTGTTGAATTAACAGATTTTGTTCTCCACTATTCAACAAAATTACTTTCACTTCTCCTTGGTAATCACAATCAATCACCCCTCCCAAAATTTGTATTCCCTTGAGGGCTAGTTCTGATTTAGGTGTTATCCAACCAAAATGTCTCGGTGGAATTTGTATTCCAATACCAGTTTCTATCACTTGAATGTTTCTGCTGTTTATTCTGTATTCTTGAAGGGCATGTAAATCAAGTCCAGAAGCTTCTGGGGTTGCCCTGCAAGGAGACAGAGCTCCTAGTGTAATTTCCCAATATAACACTGATTCTGTAGTTGAGTAAGCACCTTGCAAATTAGGAGTTATCATTCGCATTAAGGGGTCTCAGATTCTCCAATTGGTCTATTATTAAAATCTGTAATGCTTCATGCAAATTCTCTTTCCATTTTCGTAGGCTCTCCCCAATTTCCTAAACTGTTCTTTCAGCAATCCATTCATTCCTCTCAATTAACCTGCTGCTCTTGGTAATAAGGGATGTGAAATACCCACTGTATGTTATGGGCTTGAGCATAAGCTTGTACCATTTTCCCCCTAAAATGGGAACCATTGTCACTTTGTATCTGCAAGGGTATTCCATAGTACAACATAATTAAGTCAATTGCCTTAATGGTGTTTTTCTGTGTAGCTTGTTTACAAGGGTATGCCAATAAATACCCTGAATATGTATCTACAACTGTGCAAGCATATCGACATCCTCCACTAAAGGGTAGAGGTCCAATGTAATCAATCTGCCAAATTTGTCCCGGTAATTTTCCCCTCCCCAATTGTCCTTTCACAATATGAGGATTGGTCTTTGTTGCCCATGTTGGCATATAGGACACTGAGCAATAACAGTTTTAACCAAATCCAATGTTAAGGTACACCCTACTATATGCCCACCTGTAAGTGGTTTCTCTCCCAAATGTCCACATTTTTGATGTGCCCATTTTGCCAGCCCTGATAACTGCTGACTTTGAGTTTCTTCAATATCCACTGGAAGAATCTTAGCTCTTTCATCTGCAATAGAATTATACCATCGTTCTAGTGTATCTGAAGCACAATGAGCATCAACATGAAATACAGTAGTCTGAGTATTTTGCACCATAGTCCATATTTCCTGCCACAGTTCTTTTCCCCATATTTCTTTCGAATAAATTTTCCACTCATCCTTAGCCCAAGTGGGCAGCCAGGTTGTTAAACCATTGGCTACAGACCATGAATCAGTATAAATATGACATGTAACTGGGTTTTCTTGTCTCAAAGCCTGGTATACTGCATACAACTCAGCATATTGACTGCTTTTCCTTCTCCTGATGTTACCAAAAACTTTTCAGTGTGTGGACAATAAGCTACTGCTTTCCAGTATCTCCTATTTCCCACATATTTGGCTGAGCCGTCTGTAAACCATACATGTGCTCGGTCAGAAGCGGGCAGCTCATCAAAGGCTTGCCCCATTTCACAGGTGATTCTTGAATTTCAGGCATTTTCCCTCAACCTGTTCTCCCTCTAGAGGAATTTTCAGCTACCTTCTCATGGAGGCTGCTATTCCCCAATTCCTACCTTTGCTCGATCCTGAATATACCATTTCCATTTGATAATGCTAGCTTCCTGAGCATGTCCTATTTTGTGAGTTCTAGGGAGCTTTTACCCATTGCATAATGGGTATCTCTGGTCTCAATGCTACCTCATGACCCACTGTCATTTGTTCTGTCTCTATCAGAGCCCAGTAGCATGCTAGTAGTTGTCTCTCAAAGGTGAGTATCTGCTACCTACCTCTGAGAGTTTCCTATTCCAAAACCAAGTGGCACTTTCTGTCTCCTTGCTTCTGCCACAAACTCCAGTTTGCATACTGCCCAGTTAAGGACACATTTAATTCTACCTCCCCTCCTGCAGGGGCCAAGGTCTAAGGCTTGCTGCACTGCTTCCTTAGCCTTATCAAATGCTTTTGTTGCTCATCCCCCATTCAAACTCGTATTTTTCTGGTCACTTTAATAAGGAGCTAGTATTTGCCCTAAATGGGGTATATGCTGTTGCCAAAATCCAAACAAACCCACAAATCTTTGTGTTTCAGTTTTGTCTTGTGGAGTCGAAAAGTCCAGTATTTTCTGTAGTGCCTTGGGCAATATTTCTCTATGCCCCCTGTTCCATTGAATTCCCCAAAATTTTACTGTTTGGGAAGGACCCTGTACCTTGTCTGGATTAATTTTCCATCCTTTCTTCCTCATATGATCAATGGTCTCATCTAGTAACTGCTGTACTTTATCTTGATCAGCCCCCTGGATCAAGATATCATCAATGTAATGAGAAATCTGCATGCCATCCGGCAGCTTCAACTCATCCATGTTCTGCCACCATCCGGTGGCAGATGGTGGGCTATGTACATATCCCTGAGGTAATCTAGTGAGCATATTGCCTCCCTGCCATGTGAAGGCAAACTGTCCCAAAACTTTTCCTCAATCGGAATAGTAAAGAATGTATTAGCTAAATCAATAACTGCATACCATACCCCTTTGTGCCTTTGTATTTGCTCTATCAGGGTGACGGTGTCTGGAGCGGCAGCCAATGAAGGTGTACTTGTTCAATTCTCTATAATCTACTGTCATCCGCCATGACCCGTCACTTTTCTTGACCGGCCACACAGGATTGTTCCAAGCTGTTGTTGTGGGTTTAAGCACTCCTGCCTCTAATAGATCTTTAATAGTGGCAGTTATCTCCTCATGCCCTCCTGGTATTCTATACTGTTTCATACAGATAATTTTTGTAGCAGGTGGAATGGCTACTGGAGGCATCTGCACCTTCCCCACTACTACTGGTCTTGCTGAAATGTAAGGTTTTACTCCAAATTGATATTGTCCATCAGACAATTGCAACGTCATCCCCTTTAGTATGTCTATTCCTATAATGTATTCCGGAATTGGAACAATCATTACACAATATTTTCTCCAGGGCAGCTGACCTATTTTCAGTTCCAAAATGGTCTGTACTGCCTCAATTTGTTTACCTCCTAATCCTGTAATTACCACTCGCTGACCTTTGTGTTTTGCTGGGTTCCCATAAATTAATGAGGCCTCCGCCCCAGTGTCAATTAAAGCTCGTACTTTTTGGGGTGAGCCACTCTTCCAATTAATTTCCAATTCTACATGAGGTCTAAAATCCCTCCTAGCCCACCCTTCTACTGGGGCTTGGCCTTCATTTCAGTCATATTTTAGGTTTTTCAGTTGCTGCAACTCCCTAACCGGGTACAAATCACTAGGATACAGATCTGCATATTCCTGCTCCGGTCGGGGTGACTCAATGGATCCCTGAGTGGGAACCCCCCCCACCCCGGGACATACTTTCATCATCAAACTCTGCCGGGGGAGCAGTTGGATTTACAGACTCCCCTGAAGAGACATGTACATCTGTCTTTAACTTTGAATTGGTCTGCTTATTTACTCGCTTCTTAGTGTTCAATCCCCTCTTTTTGTACATTTCCCACATATCAGGGGTACTGATCCCATCAATGTTTTCCTTGCCACCCCATCCTTTAAGAGAGCCAGGAACATATCTCTCCTAGAAACTTGACCCTCAGGATTGGATCGCTGTTTATCCTGTCCTGAAGAATCATATAAACTAGACCCTTTGGGCCCCAATCTCCCAGTTCCCCTAACTGCCAGTATGCCTCCTAGCACTACACCTACTGTTTTCCCCATCTGATTAATCAACAAAGTCATCATTACTGCCTTATATGCAGGTGGTGCAGTTTTGATAATCTTATTACGTACAGACACTGGCACAACAACACTCATTAAATCAGCATGGTCTTCTGTGGAGACCGCAACTTTCATCATTTCCATTTTAATGTTTTGTATACAGTCCTTTAAGGTAAACCATGGTTTACTATCCTCCGGCCAGTCACTCACCGTCGGATACTTGTGTTTGCAAGCCATAGCCACCCGTCCAGCATCATGGCATAGCCCTGCCCCTGTATTTGGAGGGTCCGAACGCCTCCTTCACCACAGGGTCATAGCTTAGTGACAGAAACCTAGGGGCATCAGTTTCATCTAGCTTACTCATCCGCCCCCTGTGTCATACAACCTCACCAGCCATCTCAACAAACTCTCCCCTGGTGTACCGCCCAGGAGGTCTGATACTCCTGTTGAGAAAAATCCTCCACTACATCTCGATTCCTAGGATTTCCTGATCCAACACTTCAGTACGCCTTCTAGACACTGGCTGTGCATGCAGTATTGGAACCTTACGTCCCTCAGCCTTTTCTTCTTTATCTGAGGCTGACCTTTCCTCATCTGTAGAAAACCAAATATCTCCATCCCATGTTTCAGGATCCCAGTGGGCTCCTGACCTAGCTATTGCTAGGCTTACCTTTCTACTAACTCTGCCCCTCCTCTTTTTATACTTGTACTGTACTTCTCGGACAGCTGCCTATTTTCTGCAACTGTCCGATAGGTATCCAATTTATCACTCAGCAAATGATTTTGACATTGTAACATCACAGCTTTACTTTCCAAATCACAAACCTTTTGTTCCAACTCTGCCTTTTCACTAAGAAGTCCCACTACCTTTTCATACATCTTCCCATAGGCAGACAATAAAATCCACCCCTGCGCCTCAAGGCAGCACATTCTTTCCCTTTGCCACAGGCACTCTTTTCATACATGTAACAACATCTGCAGGCTCAGAATCCTTTAAACAGGATTCCCAGTGTTCACTCAACCCCTGCACAACATGACCACCAGTGGCTAAATCAGCATAAGGTTGGTTTTCCCAACCAGGAATTTCCACTTGTGCACATGCAACATTAGACTCTTTCTTTTTAAACATTTTACTTCACCTTAGTGTGTACTTTCCCTTATGAATCCTGCCGACTACGCCAAAATTGTCTTGCCTAATCGAAGAGTCACAAAGGAATAATCACACTTGGCATTCACACATCAGCACAATTTATTGCAAGCAAAAGATAATTACACTTCATTTAGCAGCAATATCACTATCAGCATTAATGATTACACTTTAGCATTCATTCATTAGCAATATTACTATCAGCATTAATATATACTTCAATTAAGCAAAACATGATACATCACCGATTCAATAAAGCATCATCCAAGCCTTTTCCCAGTAGCTGGGAAGCCCTAAATCATCTCACAGCCTGGCCAGGAGTTTGAACCGGGAGAAAGTTCCACAGCGATGCGTCCACCCTGCAGATGAGGGCTTCCAACCAGGCATTGAGAAAGCTACATTTATATCTTATTCTATGCTAAAATAACGTGCAGCCTTCATTGTGTTATTTTCCCACATTCTAGAAGCTGGCGGGCTTCCGGATGTTACAAAATTCCACGATAAGGACTGCTCAGAATTCCACACCTGCTAGGTCACTGTGCTCCAAACACTGGCCGGTGCCTAGAACACTATGAGCTAAGCAGAAGTTTAAACAAAACTGCAAAAACAGGTTGCCTGATAATATGACCTTCAAGTCAGCAAAATACACTGTCTGAAGCAAAACATAATAATGAGGCTATCTAAAGAGCAAAACACCAATTAAATGAAGCAGCATGTAAAATGGAGTCACACAATACAAAATGGAGTATAAAATGACATACATTACATGAAATAGCATACAAAATGGAGTGACAATAATCAACATACTATACTATCACTACATGGGGCAATGTGAGGAAGTATATTTTCACAGAGAGGGTAGTGGATGCATGGAACAGCCTTCCTGAGGAGGTTGTGGGTTCTAAAACTGTGGGAGAATTCAAGAATGCATGGGACTGACATAAGGCAATTCTTGTGGGTGGTAGGAAGAAATAGGCTGTTGGTTAACTAGGATCTGCGGCCTATCCTGTAGGTAGGGAAGTGGGCCAAGTGGTCCTTATCTGCCATCAAAGTCTATGTTTTTATGTTAACAACAGAGAAATGCGTTTTGCATTTCAGGGCATATTTTGCAATAACATTCACTGCAACACTACGATACCTGCAAAAACAGAACAATTTTAAATAATCCCCATCTCTGACAACCTTTGTGTATTTGATACTGCCTGAGTAATAAGATAACTGCACACCACTGGGACTGTGAAAAAAGCTAATTATTCCTCTTCTGGTGGCAATTTAAAAGCAAATGATTTGGTTCTGTTCTACATTGTATTTTCTGCTTAGTATATTAACCTGTAATTAATTATTTAATCTAATTCATTCATTCATTCATTCATACTGTCCAAATCAATTTCAATGTAAGCAGAATATTAACTGAAGAAAATTAACTTCCATATTATTCCAAAGTATAAAAAATATAATATGGCATCCTATACCACACCAATAAAATGTTAAAACTATATTTTGCTCTTCTTCTTATAATAATCATAATAATACAAACAACAACAATAGTAACACTTGTGCATTTCTCTATGGTATAATATTAGCAGTACAAATGTACGTGTTGCCACCAACTTAATATTAAGCATTTTATATTAACTTGTACAATTAATACAAGCTATTTCTGAATGATAAAAAAACAACACAGAAGACCTATCTGAAATAAAAAGGAAAGTAATTGTGTGCAACTCAAAGTTGTGTGTAGAAATTCTTATTGCTAAACATTTGGCAATTAAAGATAAGGACCTAGTAACTTATTGTATTTGCAAAATATCATTTAGAGTAGTATATGACACATTTTGTGTCTTGAAAAAGAACCAGAAGGGCACAGTTTGAAAACTGCTCCTAAGTTGCATATACCCTGTAACATGCATTTTGGTTTGTGTTAATCCCACAGGGATTAGATAATTATTATAAAAAAATATATATTTTACATATAGATTCAGTGTAAAAAGCCAGGCATCTTACTGTACATGGGATTAAGTTGGGTTTAAGCATAAACATGATTCAGTTCATGAAGTGCACAAATCATTCCAAAACAAAACAAAAACATTTGTTAGCACTATGTTCTATCTAGCACGTAGTACATGGCTCCCAGATCTGTTTGTATTTTTCTGTAGCTTCAGAGAGATTTTTCTTGAATGTTCTATAAATTACATTTCCTCAATTAAATCTACGTTATTCTGTTTTTTTCTGTGTAAACATGTCATCAATTTCAGTGTAGACTGCAGTCTTCTGTAAAATGAAATATCCATGTTGATCGGGGTACCAGTATTAGGCATGTGAGAAAAAAAATTCTGCCTGAGGAATTTCAGTGAAAGTTGGACTTTCACTTCCGTGAAAGTTCAGAAATCATTTTGCCAACTTTTGCAGAAATTCCACCTAAAAACTGCAGAATAAATGCAAGAACTCTGTAGATTAATGAATTAAACTGTGGGAAAAAAAATTGCAGAACTGATCACTGTCAGTGTTCAGCTCTGTGGCTTTTCCCCCCACAGTTTAATTCATTAACCCCCCCCCCACCAATCACTGGCCCTTGGTCCCTGTTTTTCTTGTGCCCCCCCTGCTGATCACAGCCCCAAATAAAAAAATTATTTGTGTCCCTCCAGTCCACCCACCCACAGATCGCCCCTCCATATAAAAAATAATGATATCCTCATTCCCTCATGTCATGTAGCCCCCCCCCACTGATCTCTGGCTCCATTTAAAAAAAATATTGTTGATGTCCAGTTCCCCCACCCACCAGCTGATTGCTCATCCATATGAAAAAGAATACACCCTCATTCCCTGGTGTTTAGTGGCTCCCCTTCCACCTGCTAATTGTCCCTCCCTATAAAATAAAATATAGCCATTCCTTATTCCCTGGTGTCTAGTGGACTTCCCAACCTGGCAGGTAGTCCACCACCACCCCCTCCCCCATCCCAACCTTGAGCAGCTGATCAGCACAGACCTTGTCTCACCTCTGTGGCTGGCTGCCCACTGAGCTGAATGAATGAGTGCATGTGCTCAGTCATTGCTGCTCCAGGTCATCTTACAGCAGTGAGCACAGTTTTCATGGGGTAGAGAAGAGGAAGGAGTTGTTCTGGTCACCCATGTAGGCGGCAGGATGGGGGAATGGTGTTGTGGACCCCACCAAGGTTCAAACACTATTTTTCCCCATCCCACCCACCCCATGGGCTCTGGAATAGCCCCCGCCCTTCTCTAGCCCTGAAAACTGTGCTCACTTCTGTAAGATGACCAGGAGCTACAATGAATGAGCACATGCACTCATCCATTCAGCTCTGTGGGCAGCCAGCTGCAGAGGAGAGAAGAAGGCTGTTCTGATCTCCCACTTGGGGTTGGGATGAGGGGAGTGGGGTGCTGATGGACTACCTGCCAGGGTGGAGGAGTGGGGGTCCACTAGACACCAGGGAATGAGGAAAGGATATATTTCATTTTTTATATGGAGGGGCGATTGGTGGGTGGGGAGCACTAGACACCAGGGAATGAGGGTATTTTATTTTTTTTATATGGATGGGTGATTAGAGGGTGGGTGGGGGGACTGGACACCAATATTTTTTTTCATATGGGGCCAGTGATCAGCGGAGGGGGGCACAAGAAAGCAGGGGCCAGTCTCCAATGATTGGAGGGGGAGCTGTATCTCTAAATAATACATTAAATTGTGGATGGATTAAATTCCACAGTTTAATATATTATTACACAGTTCAGCCGACAAATTCCATGGAAAACAGCGAAAATCCACAGAAAATAGTTGGAAGTTTCTGAGGCGAAAGTGCAAAACTTTCACGGAATTTCCAAAATTCCGCAAAAGTTCCACCAAGGTGGAATTCATAACTTTTACCCATCCCTAGCCAGTATTGATGACACTATTATATATTTCTAATGTGTGATTATCATATGTTATAAATTGTACCTGAGAGATAATCATATGCAGCATTTTATGCCGACACTAAAATCTTGTCTGTTTGCATTTGGTGGTTATAGTAAGATCAAATATCTGGACTCAGTCCTCAACTTCAAGTTTAAACTTCTAATGCAACCTTTAGATATATGGGAACATTTTGGAATAAAACCAAATTCAATTGGAGGGATTAGCACTCTGTATGAGTTCTGCAACAGTATGTGTGCTGAAATATACAACATAGGCTAGCTCCATGGCACTGATCAAATGGGTTCGCTTCGCAAGCTGGTGACCTGGGTTCACACACCGAGTCTGGGTGTCAGGAGCAGAGATTGACAGGGAGGGAGTCCAGGCTGTCATTTGGATGCTTCTCTCTGGAGGGGGTGGACAGGCCTTTGGCACCTGGAGGTGGCTTGGGTGATGTTCTAGGTGGCGTGATGCTTCAACATGTGACCGTACATCCCCGTCCCAGGTTGCCATCACAACCTGGTTCATTGAGGTAGGAGGGGAGTGGGGAGGGCAGAAAAGTAGAAACTGCCTTCTGGTTGACCAGATGACGGCCACCAGTCCCCATCGCAATGAAGACCGGAAATGTCCATGCTGACCCCACTGTGGCCAGGATACATGTCTTCACCTATTGGGCACTTCTCCAGAATGGGGGACCTTACTGATGAAGCATTACATTGGGTTACCTGGGGGCTGCAGCACTGACGGGCAGTGGATGGCAATGGGGTAGATTGGTGGTGGTGGTGGGCTTAGGTGTCCCAAAGGAGTGGCTGGCCAGGGGAACCTGGGAAGGAGCAAAAAAAAAATAAATAAACAAGCCAAAAATAGGAACAAACAGCATGCTGTATAGTTGTCAGGCTAAACCACAACTTCCAAAGGAATGGCATGGCTAGTTACAAAATAATGTTTAAGGCCACTGATTTAAAATAATGAAATTTTGTTTTTAAAATTTGGAATTCCATGAATTGCACTGGTGATTGCTAGCATAATTTCTGGATTCTACTATCCTTCTTTTTGAATGTGTATAAATAATCAGAATAAAAGATGGCTTAATATACATAGCATTAATTGAAGTATTGAAAATATTACAGGATGCAATTACAAGAAAAAAAAACAAGTTCTGCAGATTTACCGTTCTGACCTAAAATGTCAAATTCTGTGAAGTTTTTGTTTTTACTGGTATGCAGGCAGTCCAAATTCTGGAATTTTTCCAGGCTGTCTGATAAAAACTGAAAATCAGTTTCTTTGATAAAGTTATACTTGGATAAAAAGTATTATTGCACAAACTTTTTTTTTTTTTTGCAGATGCGTGAATACATTTCGGCCGGGATATTCAGAAATGCACCAAAGTCTTTTTTTTCTGTTAGTTTATTTTTCCTCCTTGGTCCCTGGTGGCCATTCCTCCTGTTGGTCTCTCAGTCCTGTCCCCCGCTCGCAGCTCAACCCCCGACTACCTCACGGCTTTCCCCCATTGTGGGGTGGCGGGGATCCCTCAACCCGCCTCATACTAGGATTTGGTGCTGGAGGTGTGTTCTTGCCAGCGGGGGCAGCGCCTGCTGGGACCGACCATCATGAAGCATGCCAGGACCATTTTTCCACTTTTCCCCCAAACCAAGGACATGCAATGACGTCCAAGGAGCGATAGCGCATGCTCCTGTACACGTTCCTCCAAACGTCTGCCTCATCTTCCCCTACTGTTGCTTTCAGCACCCCTAGCTCCCAGCCACCACTAGGAGTCAGTAGTGCACCGAGAGCTGGTATCCCCCTTCCCGGAGAAGGAGAGCAGTCCTAAGGAAACTCGATCCTCTCCTCCCTGCTGACCCCCAATGGCCCATGCTCATTCCTGAGCACGGGTTGCCATTGTGGTGCAAGGTAAGGCATCCAGCACCTCAGCCCTCAGCCCACTGTACTGGCTAGAAATGCACCAAAGTCTGGTGGAGAAGGTGGCTTCCATTAGAGCGTCCCATAATGCCACCAGGGGAGAGTCAGGGGATGCACTCACACTGACTACAATAGAGGAGATGGTGGCAGCCACCATGCGCAGCACCACGGTGGAGGGTGTGCCTGGAGGAGGTTTCCAGACAGGTGGCAGCCCATCACTGCTGGTATGTATATCAGACATGCACAGCTGGTGGCCCAGAGGGTGCGTACGTGGGCATGCTGTCATGCATGTGGCCTTCATGCATGTCATGTGCAAGCATGCACACCCACAATGATGCCATGCTGCAGAACACATGCAGCAGCAGTGTACAGGGGCACATGTGGGCACTGCATCACTGACACACCTTCCTTCTCTTGCAGCACCAGCATGCCTCCATGCAGAGGATGGGGCGCCAGCAGCAGCAGCAGCACCTGTGGCCACCGGTATGGTCCCAGAGGATGAAGCTTCACATCCACTGGCATCCAGAGGCCCGACAGGCTGCAGCTCAGCACCACGGTGCCAGTGGCTGTCCTAGACCTAGGGTAGGATGAGGCCCAAGATGTGATCCTGCAGGATGCCAGCCTTGGTGTCCTGTGTGCGGAGACATAGATCTGGTGGGGTCCAACACCGATGATGACTACTCACAGCTCCTGGACAGCATGGGTGACATTGTGGGCATGTCACCCCTGCTGGCATCACAGGCAGGTCTGGTGCCCAGTGCTCTGCCAGTTGTGGAACAGCTGCTTGCCACCACTGTGGGTGTGCCAGAGTGCGGTGCCACAGATGTGCCCTGTGGTTGTGCAGCCATGCAGGTGCAGGGCAGTGTACAGTGGCCAGATGGGCACTGCCCTGCACCTGCACAGCTGCAGGTGCAGGTGCAGGGCAGTGTACAGCGGCCAGATGGGCAATGGCAGCAGGCTGTGGGTGCCACCAGGCAGCCAGCCACAGGGTCCTCCGCCGGTGCACCTGCTGTGCCCATTCCCATGCAGCACCCCACTGTGCACATCCACTGGATAGGAGGCTGTGCAGCATGGCAGGTCACCACCAGAGGAACGGCATCCCACCTGGGAGCCCCTGGATGCTGACCATCTGGCTGAGCACACCCAGCTGCTGCGGATGTCCATTCAGCAACAGGTGCTGCTTGCCACTGTGGTGTGTGCACTGCATGCAGAGGTGTGCCAGTTAGCCGAGCAGCAGGAAAGGGGTACTGCACAGATCCTGCAGGGGATGCAATGCATGCAGGAGGCCACAACTGCATCCTTGGATCACATTGCCAGTGTGATTTCAGATGGCTTTGGATTGCTGGCTGCCACAGGGCATGGCCGCGCATAGGAGACCCCCCGCAGTGTGCTATCCACTCCACAGATCTGACGTCATGCAACCCCAATGCAGTTGATGCCAGGCTCTGATGTAGGCATCTCAGGCATGCCTGGGGCTGGCCTGTTTGGGTGCCTGCACACCCCCATGAGAACAAGGTCACGGTCCTGCAGTTCCACCCATGGGTGGCTGTTGCACACTCCCCCTGGCTGATCCTGTGGCTGCCAATTGGCTCTGGCACAGCTGCCCCTGTGGCTGTGGTGGCCATGGTTCCATGCAGTGGCCCTGATCTGTGTGCTGACCTGACCAATGTCTGCAGCTGCTGCCCTGTGCACACGTGGGCGGTGTGTGTGTGCGCCTTACCACTGGTGTCATGCCTGTGTGTTGTGCCACACACTGCCTGTGTGTGTGCATGCCCCACTGCTAGACCATGTGGCATGGGTGTGGTGAGGGCAGTCTAGCACTGGTTGTACCTGTGCCCCGGTGCAATGCATCTGATCCACACCACATTCTGACACCTGGGTGGGTGGATGCATATGTGTGTGTGTGTGTGTTGCTGTGTGTGGCTGCATGCTACTGACTCCCCTACTCCTGTATCACACCTCTGTGTGTGCATGCCCCTTGCCATGCATGTCCCAGCATGTGTGCTGTACCTGTCTGTGTGGCCCGTGCATGTGTACCGCACCACCTACCTATGTTCACTGTAGTGTTTCTGTGTGACAGTGTTGCAGTGGCGTTGAGTCTGCTGCATCAGCTGGGAGTCCCTCTGCCCAGTGGATGGCTGTCCACCACCCTCTTTCCCACTGTCCCCATTGTCCCCACTACTGTTGCCCTCATCAGCCTCAACAGCTATCCCACAGTCAATGGCCATGTTGTGCAGTATGCAGCAGGCCAGGAATAGGCCACATGCTTTCAAGGGGCTGTACTGTAGGGCACCACCTGACCTGTCAAGCAATGGACATGTGCCTTCAGCATGCCAAATATGCGCTCAATGATGTTGCACATGCTGGCATGTGCCTAGTTGTACCGTTCCTCTTCTGGGGACGATGGGCGCTGGTAGGGGGTGAGCAGCCAGCTCCTCAGTGGGAATGCACTGTCACCTGTGAGGAGAATGACACGGTTAGCCCTCTGCTATGCTATGCTGCACCCCTTGTCTGTCCCTAGTGCCCCCACCACCATGCACCCCTGCCCACCCCCCCCATCCCCAGGTCTGCTGTGCCCATTTCACCTTGCCCATGCCATACTCACTCACTAGGTGTCCTGTGGGAATGTCCCCATGTTCAGATCTGTGGCACAGTACACAGCTGTGCCAGATGAATGCATCAGGTGCACTCCCAGGGTGTGTGGCGCAGACATTGATGATGCGCCCCATGGCATTGCACACCACCTGGCAGTTGATACTCGGACTCCCCTTCTTGTTTATATAACACCAATCCCTCAGGGCCAGGTGTCATGCAGATGTCCACGTAGGTACAGTCAATGGCCCCAGTCATGCCAGGCATGTGTGCCACCCTGTGGAAGTCCTGCATAGTTGCTGTACACTCTGCCTGTGAGCTGGGGAAATGGATGAATTCTGAAGCATGTTGCAGAAGAACATTGAGGAACTGTGTGAGGAGGTGGGATGTGGCCAACTGGGTGATGCCCGTAGTGTCCCCTGTTGGTCTTTGGAAGGTGCCCATGGTGAGCAGGCACATGACGGCGGTCACCTTTGTCTCCACAGACATGGTGTGGCTCTGCCTGGTGGATGCCTGCATCTCCTAACTGCACAGCTTGCAGAGCTGCTTCAGAATGGCCCTGTTCAGGTAGTACCAGCCCACAATCTCAGTGTCACTATAGTTCTCAAAGGTGATGTGAGCACAGTACCACCTGTGTAGGTCATACCACCAACGGGCCCTTCGACGGCCACGTAGTTGTTCCCCACCCTCACACACCTCATTACCACTCCCATCAAGAAGGGTGCACTATCCATGGCCCCTGCTGTCCACTGTCCCCCGTGTAGTTGGCTGCTGGCTGTGTGCCACCCTGGTACACAGGTTGTGTGTGTGTGTGTCTCTCTCTATCTGCCCCTCTCTCCCTCTCCCATGCTACCTCTCTCTCTCTCTCTCTCTCTCTCTCTCTCTCTCTCTCTGTGTCTGGTCTTTTGTCTGTCTCTATCTTTCCCTCTCACTCTCACAATCGCTGTCTGTGTGTTTGTGCCCTGTATTTATAGGAACAAGTCTGGTCGGAGTACCTTCGATTTGCTTTGCATTTGCACCATGGTTTCACAGTTCAATATGTCACTGTGCTGGATATTCACAGGAACGCCCCCTGCACTTGCGCCGCATACATTATAGTTGCACACTGGTGCAATGGATTTTTTGCTGCGTAATGGCTCCAATGAATATGGCTCCTCGGTGCAACTCCGCACTTGCGCCAGCACAACTCAGTTGCGCCATGCACAACTGCTCTGAATATTTGGGCCTTAATGTACCATTTTAAATCTTTTCAATTTATTGTATGAATTATGCTGATGGTGATAACCAATAAAAGGTTTGGATGAACAAATTTTATTGTTACATGATGTGTGTAAAAATGTTTCATTTAAATTCTATTCAAGTTGCCTAGTTCAAATAGAAAAATAATAAAACAATATGTTCAAGTGATTAAACTTTTATTTCTTTTTAAAGCACTGGGACATTTCTTACAAACTTTCAGTGCATTCAATTATTATGTTGATTGCGCACTTGCGCAAGAAACATGTTGCGTCAGTTTTCTCCACAACCAGGTTGTGGAGGCATGGCACTATTGTGCCCAATGTCCCCACAGCCTGCAAACGCTTGTCCCCCGTCCCCCAATGCCATGGCATGCTGCTGCTGACACTAGTTCAGCCAGCGTGCCACAACTTTCTAAAAAATCAGCCGCTGCAATCAGGGGACGCCTCGTCATTGCAGCATCAGCCATCTGCTGCAATGAGGGAGTGACCCGTCATTGCAGGGCAGGATGTGAAACCCCTGATATTGTCTGTGACATGGCAGTGGCTTGCCACCCTGTTCACAAACAATATAACCCTCCCCACCACCGTGTTTACTTGCCTACCCCCCCGCATTCTGCTGTAACCCCTTTTCTTCCTGCCGGCGAAGTGCCCAATCCTGTCGGGCGCACGAACCCCTGCTTTGTTCCTGCTGATGAGGGTGCCCAATCCCATCAGCATAATGAACCCCCTGTTTTGTTCCTGCCGACAGGGGAGCCCAACTCACGGCATAATGAACCTCCATTTTTGTTCCTGACGCAGGGGTGCCCAATCCCCCATCGGTTACTGCTGGCCCCCAAACCTAAGCCTCTGTTGGCATGCTGGGAGCCCACCCCAGTGCCAGATGCCCCAGTGAAGTGAAAAACAGTCCCGTAATGTCTTTTGTTTTTTTCCCCTGAAAAGAAGGAAACTGTCCCTTGGCGCTCGCCCTGCCCCCGCCACCCGCAACCCACAACCACCTACTGAGCACCCTGCCTCCCCACACCCTCCTCACCCCATACTTACCTTCAGAGCTCGGCGCGACGATCTTCGGTGGACCAGGAACATGTCTGCACTCTTCAAAGCCGACCGCGAACTGAGGAAATGCCGGTAAGCTGTATAGCGTAATAAATAGGGTTTTTTCAACTTTAGTGCATATTTCAGGCATTTTTGGGAATTTTTTCACAAAATTTTCAACATGGAGTTTTTGGGAACCCTCCTCATGAATTCTTGAACTGTCATGGCATTAATCGGCCTCGAAATGTGGTTTCACAGTCACTGTGTGGAATCACCCTTTGGGGCCGATTAACGAAATGACAGTGCCAGTGTTCATGAGGTGGGCTCTCAAAAAGCCTATGTTGCAAATTTGGTGGAAAAATCAAATAAACTGTTTTACAAGCGTGCGTTGCGCTGTTGCTACATATGCTCGTAACTCCGCAAATTTACAATATTTTCACACCAGATTTTCAACATTGACATTTTGTCACACCTCCTTGTAAGCAGTACAGCTGTCATTGTTCACATCCTGGCTGAAATGTGTTTTCGTACTTCCAATGCAGAATAGCATGGGTGCTGTGCGAAATCAGTGTTCAGGACAGATTAAGAAAATAACAGTGACACTGTTCATGAGTAGAGGCCCTAAAATGCCTATGTTGAAAATTTGGTAATGATACTCCATAAAATGACTGTGTTACGAGCGTGCGTTGCGCAGTTGGCACGCACGCTCATAAGGCCGCGAATTTATAATATTTTCACTCCAGATTTTCAACATTGCCATTTTCCCAGACCTACTTATGAACAATACAGCTGTCATTTTTCCCATCCTGGCCAAAATGTGTTTTTGCACTTCCGGCGCAGAATAGAGTGGTCACTGTGGGAAATCACTGTTTGGGACAGATTAAGAAAATGACCATGATACTGTTCATGAGCAGAGGTCCTAAAATGCCTATATTGAAAATTTGGTGATGATAGCCCATCAATTGACTGTGTCACAAGTGTGCGTTGAGCACTTTCCATGCACCCTTGTAACTTCACAGATTTGTAATATTGTCACACCAGATTTTCAACAGTGCCATTTCTTCACACCTCCTTATAAGCAGTACAGTTGTCATTTTTCACATCCTGACTGAAATGTGTTTTCACAGTTCTGGTGCAGAATAACGTGGTCACTGTGGGAAATCAGTGTTCAGGACAGATTAAGAAAATGACAGTGGCACTGTTCATGAACAGAGGTCCTAAAATCCCTATAATGAAAATTTGGTGACGAAACTGCATAACATGACTGTGTAACAAGCATGCGTTGAACTGTTTCCACGCACCCTTGTAACTTCGCAAATTTGTAATACTGTCACACCACATTTTCAACTGTGGCATTTTTCCATAACTCCTTATGAACACTACAGCTGTCATTTTTCACATCCTGGCTAAAATATGTTTTTGCACTCCTGATGGACAGTAGCATGGTCACTCTAGGAAATCAGTGTTTGGGACAGATTAAGATCGACTGAGTGGGGGGGGAGTGGCTGAGCTCAACTGAGCTCTGTCGGGACTGGTGTAGATTTCTTTGTATTCAGACCAAGGCCCCAACACAAGAGCCCCATACAAAAAGGCAGCCTGCAGCACTGGGAGAAACAGAATGAGAGAGTGAGTGAGGGAGGGGGGAGTGAGCGAACTCATCAAAGCGCTCTCAGGACTGCTGCGGATTTCTTTGTGGGCAGTAAAAGGCATCAATACAGGCAGGGTCCCAGTACAAAAGACCAGCCTGTAGAGGTGGGAGAAACAGTACGAGTGAGTGAGACAAGGGGACTTAGTGAGTTCAATGGAGCTCTATCAGGACTGCTGGGATTCTTTGTGGGAAGAAAAAGGTGACAATGCAGGCAGGAGCCCCGTACAAAAGGGCAGCTTGCAGCACCAGCACAAACAGAATGAGTGATGAGACAGGGAGACTGAGCGACCTCAACGGAGCTCTGTCGGGACAGCTGCAGATTTCTTTGTGGACAAAGGTGCCAATGGTCCAGAAGCCCCATACAAAAGCGCAGTCTGCAGCGCCAAGAGAAACAGAATGAGCGAGTGACAGAGCGGTAGTGAGCGAGCTCAACGGAGCTCTAGTGTGACTGCTGCAGATTTCTTTGTGGGCAGAAAATGTGGCACCACAGGCAGGAGCCCAGTACAAAAGGCCAGCTTGCAGCGCCGGAACAAACGGAATGCGAGAGTGATAGGGGGGAGTAAGCGAGCTCAGTGGAGCTGTGTCAGGACTGCTTCAGATTTCTTTCTGGCCAGAAAAAGCCGCCAATGCAGGCAGGAGCCCGGTGCAAAAGGGCATCCTGCAGCACCAGGAGACACAGAATGAGTGATTGAGGGAAGGGGAGTCAGTGAGCTCAACGGGGCTTTGTTGGGACTGCTGCAGATTTGTTTGTGGGCAGAAAAGGCAGCAATGCATGCAGGGGCCCAGTACAAAAGGGCAGCCTGCAGTGGCAGGAAAACAAGAATGAGCGAGTCAGTGAGCTCAGCAGAGCTGTATTGTAACTGCTGCAAATTTCTTTGTGGGCATAAGAAGGCAGCAATGCAGGCAGGAGCCAAGTAGAAAAGGGCAGCCTGCAGCACCGGCAGAACAGAATGAGCGAGTGAGAGAAGGGGAGTGATCGAGCTCTACGGAGCTTTGTCGGGACAGCTGCACATTGCTTTGTGGGCAGAAAAAGGTGCCAACAGAGGCAGGGGCCCAGTACAAAAGGGCAGCTTGCAGTGCCAGGAGAATCAGAATGAGTGAGTGAGACAGGGGGAGTGAGCGACCTCAATGGAGCTCTGTTGGGACAGCTGTGGATTTCTTTGTGGGTAGAAAAAGCCACCAACACAGGCAGGAGCCCAGTACAAAAGGGCAGCCTGCAGCGCCAGGAGAAACAGAATGAGCGAGTGAGAGAGGGGGGAGCTAGCAAC
Source organism: Neoceratodus forsteri (assembly GCA_016271365.2). Lineage (NCBI taxonomy): Eukaryota > Metazoa > Chordata > Ceratodontiformes > Ceratodontidae > Neoceratodus > Neoceratodus forsteri. Next base: position 528,030,251 of record CM057456.1, on the reverse strand, counting down.
CTTAATGGAGCTCTGTTGGGACAGCTGAGGATTTCTTCCTCAGCAGAACAAGGTGCCAATGCAGGCAGCAGCCCAGTACAAAGAGCAGCCTGCAGCACCGGGACAAATAGACTGAGCCAGTGACAGAGAGCCACTGAGCGAGCTCAACAGACCAACGCAAAAAACATTCGGCATTGACAAATGCTTGTTTTATAATGGAACTGATCAATGGTTTTAGAGACTATTGCCCTTTATACCTGGACCCATGGATCTGATGGAGAACAAAAGAGTAAATGTTTTTCTTTTCTGATGGCATCCGAGCTGGTGATTCACACTGAGGATGGGCAGTGGGTGGTACCATGGGTGTGTGTGTGCCTTGAAAACCTTAGACAAAGGCAACAAGTGATCAATATTGGGACTGAATTCATGTTGGAAAGCAGAAAAAGGTAGCTTGAGATGGAGGCTGTGTGGTTGGTGACCCTGTTTCTCTGTGAAGCCTGTTGGTTCAGCAGCTGCAATGTAATGCAGTTGATTGGTCAGGTAATGTCTTTATGACCACATTGGACTCATTGCTAGTAGAGTTGTGGGATGGGGACCGATAGGGCCAGTGCAGGACTGGGGTGCAGCTGGTTTACAGACCGGGGGCCAGATATTCAAAACTTTGCCCCTGGGCTAAATTAGCACTGCCCAGTGGGCAAATTTAGCCCACAGCACAAAGCAAGCTATATCGAAAAGGAAATAGCCCGGTGCTAATCCTGCTGAATATAGCCAGTCTAAGGAAGTTGGGCAAACTGGTCTAGGAGTGCAGGGCAAAAATAGCCCAGGAATAAGACAGCACTGAATATAGCAACAGGGAAGTGTAAACTGCAACTGCAGCTCATTAGACTCTGAAGCAAGCCAGTGTTGCAGGTGGAGAACATTGTGTGTAACTGCACAGAGATGTCTGACATCTACTGCAAACACACCTCCCAACCTCCTGCCTCATAAATCAGGGACAAGGCTTAAAAAAATCAGAGACAAAGGTTTAAAATCAGGGACACATCTTACAAATTGGTGATATCCACTCAGAAAGCTGGTAGAATAAGTGGTTTAGTGTAACATGCATTTTCTAAGGAAGAACATGTCTGTAACATTAATGTGTGACATAATTTTATGCTTACAACCTCCACCGTTTGGTCATGGAAACACAATTTTTAGGAGGGACAGAGAAAACCTTTGAGGTGACATCAGAGACATCCCTGAAAATCAGGGGCAGTTGAGAGGTATGACTGCAAACAAAAATGTAAGCCACACACTGCAGAACTGTGCAATGCTGAAGTGAGGTTTGCCCAGGGCTAACCTGATTGCACAGTGCTAACACATTAGCCCAGTGCAAACTGGTTAGCCCAGGGCACACAGGAGCTATATTCAAAACTCCCATGCAAATGAGCCTACTTAGATAATCCATGGGCAAACAGGCACATTTGCATCTCATTATGTGCTGCTCAGCGTACATTACCATGCATTTTCCCCGGTGCTACTGCATGGTGCACACAGCTCCACCTTTTGGTCTGAATGGAAGTACAGGCTGGACGCTGCAGGCCAAGGCATGCCCACAGCATCCCTTGTTAGTCAGAATGGAAGGATAGGCTGGAAGCAGCAGGAACACAGTTGGTGCATATAAACCTCCCAGCCGCATGCCTTCTGAATCAGGGACAGGGTTTACAAGAACAGGAACAAATACCCCACATCAGGGACACATCTCACAAAGTGGTACTATTCACCCAGAATGATAATGGAATAAGGGGATCAGTGTAAGATATATTGTCTGAGGACTATACTGTCCATAACGTTAATGTGTGACATTATATTATGCTGACAAACTCCACAGTTCAGTCATAGCAGCACACATTACACAAGGGGCAGAGGACAAATGTGAGGCAAATTCACTGATGTCCCTGAACATCAGGGACAGTTGGAGGTATGGATCCCCCCTAATGAATCTCAACCCCCTTTCCACATAATGCAACATAATATTCCCTGGTAGTCTAGTGGTCCCCCCAACCCCCTGCATGAATCCCGACCCATAAAATTTTCAGAAATTATTTTTCCCTGGTAGTCTAGTGCCTCCCCACCCCCTGCATATCCTGACCCATAAAATGTACATAAAGCATTTTTCCATGGTAGTTGGAGATGAAGGCTGTGTGGTTGGTACCCCTGTTTCCCTGTGAAGCCTGTTGGTTCAGCAGCTGCAATGTAATGCAGTTGATTGCTCATTTGTACCTCAGTTGGCGGACAGCCATGGTGGTGAGAGGAGGGCTGAGCTGGTCACTGGCTCTATTCATGGGGAGATTGTATTGCTGAGTGGGGGCAATACTACCGGGTGGGGGGACCACTAGACTACCAGGGAAAAATGATTTATGTAGGTTTTACAGGTCAGGATTGGTGCAGGGGAGCCACTAGACTACCAGGGAAAATGCTTTATGTACGTTTTATGGGTTGGGATTTGTGCAGGGGTGGGAGGGGCGGTAGACTACCAGGGAAAATGCTTTATGTACATTTTACAGGTCGGGATTTATGCAAGGGGGGCCACTAGACTACCAGGGAACAATGCTTTATATACATTTTACGGGTCAGGATTCGTGCAGGGGGGTGGGGTGACCACTAAACCACCAGATCTTTCTTTGATTTCGGGGGCTACAGGGGGGTCATGAATCAAATGGGGGCACTGCCGCATTACCACCAGCCTTTTCTCAGTGGTATTTAGTGCCACGCTACAGGTTGCACTAATGCCTGTAGCTCTGCACTAGACCTTTGAATATGCCACGCTGCTGGCATTCATGGGTGTTCTGCTAACCCCACCCCCTGCATACTATTAACTATTAGTGTTGGCGCTACCACACAGCACCAGCGCTAATAGGGATTTTGAATATTGCAGCCTTGCACAAATCCAGCACTATTGCAGTGCTATGGTTTTGAGCTGGGCGCAATTGTTTGAATATCTGGCCCTGGATCTCTAGGGGTTTATTTGTCTCATTTTGGCCTTTTCTTTTTGTAACCCCCCCTACAAATGGGGGTTCCTGAAAAGTCTTCCTCAAGCTTGCCTAAATGCTCACTCCCAGGCTGGTGTCCTGTGTTTTAGCATTTTAAATGTGATTGCCAGTGAATGCCTGTACAGCATCTGTGTACTGTCTCTTTAAGAGCTGCCTGTATTGCAGTCATAAGTAATCTGAGAAGGAGGTCTGTCGAAAGATGTAACTATTTTCTGAAAATCATTTAGAGTGATAATGATAATGTAGTTTGTCTAACCTATTTTCTTTGCAGCAAGGACTGTTTTGTTTACCCCCACCACTTTGGCCCAGGACTGCCGAATTGGACCAATCAATACTGGTGGGACCTAAAATGGAGTTGGACTACAGGAGCTGTCTGGAGTCAGAATCTGTAGGAATTGTAATTTGGGGCTTTTGGTGCCTTTTTGCATCTGAAGGGGGAGCTCCTGTTGCGACTGACAGATGAATCAGACAACCAAATCTTTTGGATCTTGGGGAAATTCCCAGGCTTATTGCAGTTTGAGTCAGATCTAAGTTAGGAGCTGAAGAAGCCACAGCTCAAGACAGTCTCTGTGGAAAGGCCTGAGTTTTGGCCTGTATGCCTGTCTGTTGCCAGTGAGAGGGAGAAGAGACTCAGTTTGGACAGAATCCGAGTTTGTGAGAATGAAGTGAGTCACTGAGTTGTGACCAGGATCAACCTGAAGAAGACTGAAGATTTGCTGAATGCATCGGCCTGTCAGGATTTCCAGCTACCTCTAAACTCCCAGTGTGTGCAGAGACTTTGCGATTGTGACCAGAGAGTGGTTTTGCTTGGAATAGTAGAATCCCTTTCATGTAAATGTGCTGTGTGTTTATAGTGAGTCATGATTTGGTTCCCCACTGTGCGAATTGTGTTCTGCTTGCTGGAAGCTGTATACAGCTCGACCGGACCGAATCCACACTCATCCCCATATGGCCTGGTCCTTGCCACACTGGCCCTGCCAGACTACCCCACTGCACAGGGAAAGCCATCGAAAAACACCTGCCTGGGGATCAGCCCCCTGCTCCATGCTTGAACAGGAACGATGCCTCAGCGAATTGTGTGGACCCTGCTTCTCCTGGCACTCCAGATTAACCACCTGCTGTCTCAATTTTTGTCCAGTCTGTGTCTAGTCTTGGGTATCGTGAGTAATCATCAGGGTAGCTCCCTGCAACAACAGTCTAACCTAAAAGTGTGTCATCTGATTGTCTTGTTGTTTTCTTTTCACAAACTGAGCCCTCCGGCTCCAGATTACAAATAGTGTGTGTTGTGCATGTTGTTTTCTTCCATCACAGGGCCCCAACCAGCTGCAACGTTCCTGGCTAGCCCACCATTCTCCACCTGGGAACCCAGAGTGTGTGACTGTTTATGGACCCTGAAGTGCATGCATAACTGTTTGATTGATAGAGCCTTTAAGCAAGTTAACCTGATCACGTCCCTCCCTTGTTCAAGTCCCTTTAATAAATCAGATCTAACTATTTTTGCATTTACCCTGACTGTGGTTCCAATTTGTGCAAGAGTACTTTACTGCTGTTATTTGCTGTGTATAACCTTGTTTTACAGGGGGTCCCCAGAGCTGAGCCAGTGGAAAGCCCTGGTGGTAAGTGCAAACAGTGTGGGTACTTGAGTGATGTATCAGAGGTATTGTGAAAATGATTATTGTTTATTGTTCCAGCAACTAGTTAGGGAAGAGGGGGGTTACAGTGTCCTGGAGGGCTGTGCCCAGGTTAGCTTGACCACTACCAACCCTGATCTCCTGGTGGAGGCACCCATTTCAGAACTTAGGCCCCTTAACCTGCTACTAGCCAAGCAGGCAGGGGTAGTTGCCCTTGGGATAGCGCCACCTATGAGTTTTATTTTGGAGGCTCCCAGCTGGGATTTTGTGCCTTCTAGTGGCCACGAATGATGAATTATTGTTAAAGATTAATGGCTACTCCAATAGAAATGGCTGTACACCAGTTGGTGGGGCAGTGTACCGGGCAGAAGATCAACCCACAAAATGCTCTGCTTATACTGGTTATTCCCCTGGGAACCAGTAAGAACACAATAGAGGGAGTACTCTCCAAAGTTGAATGTTTAAAAACCCTGTGGTGGTGGGTCGACAGGCTGATTTGATCGCCTAAACTTTCATAGCTTTAGTAGAATGTTGTGACCTTGTGGACAGCTCTAAAGTGCCACAGACTATTGCCCCAGAAGGGGTTCCAGCTGCCTGGAGAGTGATAACAAAAGATAGTAAAGACCCTGGGGAGGATAAAATCTCACCATTATCTGAGGCTTTTGAGAAGAAATTTGCTAAGTTGGTCCTGGCAGAAGGGAAAACCATAGAGGACTGTAAGAAAATATTCCTGCCACCTGGAGGTGTTCCTTCCCCAACACCCCCTCCCACACCAGCACCTGTTACTGCCCTGCCTTCTGTGCCCATGTCAATTCTGGCCCCTATATCTGTACCTGCCATTACTCATGACTCCTACTGAAGGCTGAGAATCTTCTCGAGCACCCTCCCCAACCCACAGGGGGAGGATGACTGGGAGACCTGGATCGACTATGTTGCCCCTTGATACCTGAGTGGCAGTGTGTGGAGGCTGAGAAGCAGAAAAGAATCATAGAAAGTTTGAGGGGCCTCGCCCTTGAAGCCATTAAATTTTTGAGGTCCACGAACCCTGATGCATCTGCTCAGAAGTACCTATCTGTACTTGAAGGCAGTTTTGGGAGCATTGAGTCAGGGGAGACTTTGATGTGGAAATTCCAAGGTACCAAGCAATGGAAGGAGGATAGTTTGTCTGTGTATGTTACTCGCCTAGAAAGAGCTCTGCAGAAAGCTTACCGGAAAGGTGGGGTAGCCGCTAGTGATTTGAACCATGTGAGATTGGGGCACATACTGCAACATGCCGAGCATTCTAAACTGCAGATCATCCAGTTAAGGCTCCAGGATAGGAGAGGTAACCCAGCCGGCTACTGTGACTTGATAAAAGAACTCCAGGAGGTAGAAGGTGAAGAAGGAGATTGTAATTATGGGGTGAGTACAGCCCAAGTGAGCATGGCACCAGAAGCCCCTTCCAAAATGGAGACCACTAAGAGTGTCCCACTGTGGGCTCAACGGTGGGGGGAGGAATTGCTGAAGGAAGTCAGAAAAGCACAACTGGGTGTGTTCGCTGAGGTATCCCATGTTGACAGAGACCCTGGTCCCTATCAGAACATGGCTGTTATGCGAGTGGGGTGCACCCTCAGGCATCCTCTACTGGGGGCGGCTTCTCGGCTGAGCTCAAGGAATTGACTGCCACCCTAAAGAAACTTTTGTGACATGGTACACTACCCACGGAAGTCAGATCACAATCTCCTGTTGATGCTCAAGCATCCACTGCTATGTTTTCCCCAAGGAAGCCCCGAGAGCATGTCATTTGTCACAATTGCGGCAAGGATGGCCATATGAAGAGGGAATGCCAGTCTCAGAAGGACTTAGAGAAAATGGTTAACCAGCTTCAAGGAAAGCTTCGGAAAATGAGTCAGTGGTCAAGGGGTACATGAAATGACCACAGCAAAAGCTTCGGCCATCCTAACTCAAACCCCTCTGTGGCTAAATCATCTGTTCAGGCCCCTGCTATTGTCCCTCCAGACTGGTCCAAGATAGTGGGCCCTTCAATGGAGACTAATGTGGCTGTGAATGGTATTCCTTCTAGGGCTGTGCTTGACAGTAGGTTACAAATGACCATTGTGTTTCAGGACTGGTATGACAAACACTTATCTGATGTGCCCTTATAATCCCTGGAAGGCCTACATGTGTGGGGGCTGAGCCACAAGTCTTATCCATATCTTGGATATGCCTGCCTCTGGTTGTCTTTTCCTGCAACTGTCACTGGTGTAGAGGAGCAAGTAGAGACACTGGCCCTAGCGTGTCCCCTCACCGGACTGTATGTTGGGGTTCACCTGTTAATTGGGACAAACGCCCATATGTTTGGGAGAGTGGCACAATTCTGTCACAAGACACAAGGGTGACGGACTGGGAGGGCACTGAGAATTCCAGCTCTGATTAAGAGGGCCTATGATTTGCAACAGAAACTGGAGGAAGTAGACTGGGATGAACTGGTGGGGATTATGTGGAAGAAGGATCCCTATTCAATGGTACTGACCCCTAAAGCCCAGTCTACCATTCAAGGGGAGGTCCACCTCTGGAAAGATGTCAAGAACAACATACTGTTGTTGGACGCACCAGGTGATGGAAAATTGCCAGAAGGATTATTGGTCAAGCCCAGCATCTTGCCTGCTCATGCCCATGCCTATGCATGACGAGTGATGGTCCAGATTAACAATGTGTCAGATCGGGAGATCCGGGTGAACTGAGGGTGCACCCTGGCTATGGTACACTGCACAGACACTGGAGTATTGCCCAGCAACAAGCACCCTAGTGAGAAGGAGAGAGTGACCCCAGACTTGTTTGACTTTGGTGACTCCCCATTGCCAGCTGAATGGAAGGCTGGAATTAGCAAGAGACTTGCCCAGAGAGACCTTGTGTTTTCATTGAAGGACTGGAATGTGGGATGTGTCCAGGGTGTGGAGCATCACATATGCCTGCATGTTGAATGGCCATTGATGTGAGAAAACACCTGCAGGAAATGCTTGCTGCTGGCGTGATACAAGAATCCAGGAGCCCATATGCCTCTCCCATAGTGGTTGTGCATAAGAAAGAATGGGTCTGTGAGGATGTGTGTTGATTATCAAACCCTGAACCGGTGGACCATCCCAGACCAATACACTATGCCTCGTATACAAGATGCCCTGGACTGCTTGAATGGGAGCAAATGGTTCTCGGTGCTGGATCTTCTCAACGGATACTACCAGATCCTGATGGCCCTGGAAGACCATGAGAAAGCAGCCTTCCTCTGTCTATTGGGGTTCTATGAGTTTCTGAGGATGCCACAGAGGATATTGGGTGCCCCGGATACCTTTCAGCTACTGATGGAACATGCGGTGGGAGATATGAATTTGTTGGAATGCCTGGAGTACTTGGACGATGTCATTGTGTTTGGGAGCACCTTAGAGGAGCATGAAAACTGACTGTTTAGAGTCCTAGACCAACTGGAAGACTTCGGCCTCATGCTATCCATTGACAAGTGCCAGTTTTTAGAAACCTCCGTGAAGTATGTGGGGCACATAGTATCTACAAAGGGGATATAGACTGATCCCGGTAAAGTTGAAGCACTGTCTACTTGGCCCCAGCCCCATACTCTGAAAGAATTACATTTCCTGGGGTTCTGTAGCTACTACTGCACGTTCATAAAAGACTATACCAAGGTGATTCTTCCACTCTTGAACCTTAGCCAGGGTTACCCTCCTACCAATCATAAATACAAAAAAGGGGATGTTAAAGAACCAGACAAAGTATACTTCTGCCCAGGTGAACTCTTCGGATCCAGCTGGATGCCCGACTGTGAAACAGCCTTCCATGAGATCATATACCTGCTCACCCACACCTCCATCCTTGTCTATGCTGACCCCACCAAACCCTATGTGCTGTATATGGATGCTAGTCTGCAGGGTCTAGGAGCAGTGCTGTATCAAGACCATGAGGATGACCTGAGACCAGTAACTTTCACCAGTAGGAGCTTGATCCCATCCGAACGAAACTACCCTGTGCATAAGTTAGAGTTCCTTGCACTAGAAGTGCAGCTCTCCCCCTGAAACAAAGTACAGCTGCTGACAAAGCCAGGTAGACACTGCTTGCCACCATCAGAGCTGTTCCTCCTTGGATACTCTGTTTCTGTGTTGGTGCTTTTCTTTTTAGAATACTGTTAAAGCGGAGTTAAAGCCGAGCTCAGAGAGAGAGAACTCTGTGTTCTACCCCGCTGACGTAGAGCGTCGGCTCCCCACCGCCCCACCACCACCCTTGGTGGGCTCTCAGTTATATAGTGGAGCAGAACATGCCCTTAAGGCATTTTAACCTATCAGCCAGCTTTCTCATCTGCAGCTTATACTAGCCCACCACTAGGCATTCCCTCCCTCTCCTTGCTCTGATCTTACATTACTGCATCATTAAGCACACTGACTTGCTCGAAAATGCTCCTGCTCACCCTTATTACTCTCACATTACTGCCCCACCCTCCCTCCACCTATCTTAAACAATGGAACACAACTAAAACCCCTGTGCCCCAGGCTAATGGAAACTCCCCCCATGGCTCCCCCATCCCGAGAGTCTGCTTACAAGCCCAGGCTACCGCCCAGTTGCACCATAATATAAATACTAAACTTTTCACCTTCACCATCTCCCACGGAGTCCTTTACCCTAAGAAATGCACCCTATGGAGACCCTCTTTCTCTTGCCAGCCCTGGCAGAACCCCCTTCTCCATGCTTACCCCCCTTTGCCCACTTCCTCCTCCTATCAGCCCCCCATACCCTGAAACTACCGATACCTACCATGGGGTATCCACAGTGAACCTGCCTTCGACTAAGCACCTGAATAAGTAACAAGCATCTCAGGTCACTCATCCTCCTCCTCCTCCTGACGGGCAATGTCCACCCCAATCCAGGCCCTCAATATGGTCCCCTGCCCCACCCTCAAGCAGGCCATGGGCTCTGCATTGCCTCTATCAACATCTGCAGCCTACAAAAAAAATGGGACTCCTTTCAAGGGTGGGCACTCCAACACCACCCGGACATCATAGCTCTGAGTGAAACCTGGCTCTCCCTCCATTTCCTCGATGCAGCAGTAAACCTCCCTGGTTACCTTCTCTTTCACTCTGATAGGCTAGGAAAAGAAGGGGGCGGTTGTGCTATCTTTCTAAAAGACACGCTGTCAGGCCAAGTACTCCCACTGCCACATCTCGCACCGGGGGCTCAGACCCTCACTGTTAAAATAACCCTAGGCAAGTTTACCTCCCCATTCCTAATCACTACCATCTACATCCCTCCCAGGGACCAGAAACTTGCTTTCCAAGACATCCTGTCCCAGCTCTCCACCTTTCCCACGCAATATGAAAAACTAATTATGGGAGACTTCAACATAAATTGACTGGCCAAGACAGCGGCATCGTTCATTAACGAGGCTGCAGCACTGGATCTCACTCAAGTTGTCACTGACCCCACCCGGGTAAACCCTCGCACAGGGACATCCTCCTCCTAGATCTTGTCTTTACAAACTGTCCCCAAAAAATAACCAGCCCCGTGTTCTTCCCGAATGCACTAAGTGACCACTCCTCTGTATTCTTCACCTGGTCCTGCGTTGCCCCCAAAGCCCCCCTAAAATTACCTCTCAACGCAAACTGGGGCCCGATACACTAGCCCATCTCAAGGCCTACCTCAAAGACTGGGACTGGTTTCCCCTAATTAACACCCTCAACCCGAATCAGGCGCTTGAACTATTTACCACCACGTTCAATGCTGCCTGTGATAAGTTTGCCCCCTAACCAAGAGCATGTCCTAGGGCAATCATGCCCCCTGGTTCTCTGACCACCTCCTGGGCCTCCTGCAGCACCAGGACACCCTCTGGTTTTGAGCAAATGAAACCCAATGGCCTGAGGAAAGGCTACGATACAGGGAGGCCCGAAACAAGTGCACATGGGCCAGTCGCTCCTCCAAAGCAGACTACTACAAAGCTGCTCTAACGTCCACCTGGGGCACTGGCTGAAAATTTTGGAATAATATCAAGGAACTATGTGGCAAGCGTACTAATCTGCCCCCAGACCAAATATTAATTAACCGTCACCTCAACTTGGATCCCCTCAGCATAGCCTTGGTCCTAAACTCCACCTTCACAGATCTCAACCATGTCCTCCCCCCAACTTCTTCGACACGTCTCTTGCCCAGGAACCCCCACCACCACCCCATGCTGCACCCTTCTATATACGCATCCTTACAGCCAATACAGCCAAACCATACCTCTGCAAAGCCCTTAACCACTTTCCCCTCAGTAATGATTCCCTAGACCTCAGACTTCTCCGCCTCACCCTCAGGAAAGTCCTCTTCCTGCTCACCCATATTCTTAACCACTCCCTGTGCCAGGTGAAATTTCCTGAACAATGGAAAGAGGCCTATATCACCCCCATTCATAAGAGTGGGGACCGCACCTCCACAAACAACTACTGCCCCATCTCCATCCTACCGTCCCTATCCAAAGCATTAGAGCGTATAATCGCCGATCAACTCACTGACCACCTCACTAAATATAACCTCCTATGCAGCCAGCAACATGGCTTCCACAAGGGTCATAGTACCACCACAGCCCTCCTTGAACTTACCTCTGATGTCCACTCCACCTTGGACCGTGGACACATCTCAGGAGCCATCTTCGTGGACCTCTCAAAGGCATTTGATACCGTCAACCATGCCCTCTTACTGAACACTCTTGCCTACAGTGGCCCCTCTCAAGATGCTTTAAACTGGTTCATCAGCTATCTATCTGACAGAACTCAACTAGTTAAGATAGGCACCATCCTGTTCCCCAGCCTCCCAGTCCACTTCGGTGTCCCACAGGGATCCCTCTCCTTTTTTGCCTCTACCTTAACATCCTTCCGGCAGCCTGTCCCAGCAGACTGCTACTCTATGCTGTTGATGTAATCCTGTTCACCTCTGATCTGGACCCCTTCAAATTACACCAAACACTCCAACGTGCTCTCCATGAATCTGAACACTGGCTCACCACCCAGCGCCTAATCATTAACTATAACAAGACTGAAGTCATGATTTTTTCCCACCCGAAAAACCCTCTTAAGAGCCTCTGCCCCAATTTCTAACATAAATCAAACCCCCCTTGAACAAGTGGACACCTTAAAATACCTAGCTGTCACACTAGACCCGGTGCTCAATTTCTTTCAACATATCCGCCTCCTATCCACTGCTCTTAACTCTAGACTAGGCATACTCTATAGGTACAAGCACTTCTTCACCCCGAGGCACTGCATCTTACCGTTAACTCTCTGTGCTCTCCCTCCTGGACTATGGCATTCTCATCTACAATACAGCTCCCACCTCAGCCCCTGACAGACTGTGGCTTGTTCTAAACAAGGCCTGCTGTCTCATCTTTGGATGTGGCCACCTCACCCACACCTGCGACCTCTACAGTACCACAAACTGGCTAAACTTAGACAATAGAATCAAATACCACACCTGCCTTATGAGCATATGATTACTCTTGGCCTCACCCCCCCACCCTAAACAAAATTATTTTCCCTGCTGCTCCTGCCAGAACCACCCGTAACTCAACCAGACCACTACTATGGGTACTCCGCTGCCGGACTTCCCAATATCAAAGAACTTTCAGCTACAAAGCCCCCTCATGGACAAATGCACTCCCTAGTCTAATCACCAACAAAACAAGAATAGGCCCTTTCAAATCCACTCTAAGTAATCACCTCCAGACCACAAACCGATGTGACTGACCCTAACCTGTTAAGACCAGTTTCTCACCAATCGCCTAACCGATCTCCACCAAACTTCAACTGGCCCAGACAATGGCCACCAAGAGAAATCTAGCCAACACAGAGAGGCATGAAAGAAAAGTAACGGCTCAAGAGCTTCGACCTGGAGACCGTGTGTTGTTATGCAATTTGGGACTGCATGGTAAATACAAAATTGCTGATCGACAGAACGATCTTCCCCATGTAGTAGTTGGAAATTTGGATGATTTACCCATGTACAAGGTTCACCCAGAGAACAATTTCAGAGCTGTCAAGACCAAGCACCGTAAGCACTTGCTACCTATCGGCCAAGTCATGATTGAGGCTGAACCTCCAGAAACTGAGCCCCCTGGGCCGGTGACTTGTGCTGCTGCAAGACAGAGACAGAGTCAGCCTACCCCAGTGGTCACAGATTTAAGGTTTCCTCCGCAGCAGGACCAGAATGATAGTGACTGTCAGTCCACTTCTGACGAAAGTGAATACGACCATGCCTATTACCCCTCTTATGAACTATGTCAGCTGTTTCGAGGTAACCCCCTGATAAATTGTGGGAATGAAACTGGGCCTTCTGGACTGCCTTACCCCCAAGCTTCATCCTTGGAACTAATGCTCCCAGAAAGTGAAGTGCAAAGTATCACGTCTGAAGATGTTGAGTCTCTGTGTATTGTGGAACTGTATGATTTGTCTGAAGAAGGGGCTGATGGTTTGATTCTTTCTGGTGACATACCAGAACTTGAAGAGCACTATGAGAGTGCTGAACACCCCTCTTCAGTGCCTCAAAGCTTGATTGTGCCTGAGCCTTCACAAAATGAGTCAAGTGTTGTAGAAAGAGAGCCTGCAGAGCAAGGAGCTGACAGTGCCCCAAGTTTGGACATTCCCACCCAGGCAGAGGCACCCCTCACAAGTGATGAGAGTCCCCAGACCAGTGCTGAGAGTACAGAGACTGTAACTGTCCCCCCCTCAGAAAGACTGGCCGAGCTGTCAAGCCATTAGTATGCCTCAGTTACGATTCTCTAGGGAGGCCAGTGGATTTGCCTCTCAGTGTGGTGCACAAAGGTGTTTATGTCTCACCAAACTCACTGCCCAAATTGAACTTGACAGCCAGTTCCAGGTTACTTGTCTTTCCCTCTCACCATGGTACCCCTGCCCCCTCTAGCCCCAAGTTACCTGATAGGGAAGGCCCCCTATTGCATTGTTTAAGGTACAAGAAGTTATTACCTGATTCAGTATAGTAATGTTCAATTTACCTGTGTGAAATATGCAAAATGTGTTGTCAGAATGAATATAGTATCATAAAGTGTAGTGAATATGTATAAGAAAATAATACGTTTATGTTAACTGATGCATGATGGTACAGACTTGACGCTGACGCCATGTTTTCTGCAGGCAGAGAAGGGTGTAACCCCCCTACAAATGGGGGTTCCCAAAAAGTCTTCCTCGAGCTTGCCTAAATGCTCAATGCGAGGCTGGTGTCCTGCATTTCAGCAGTTTAAATGTGATAGCCAGAGAGTGACTGTATAGCCTCTGTGTACTGTCTCTTTAAGAGCTGCCTGGATTGCAGTCATAAGCAATCTGAGAGGAAGCTCTGTTTAAAGATGTAACTATTTGCTAAAAATCATTTAGAGTGATAATGATAATGATAATGTAGTTTGCTAACCTGCCTTCTTTGCAGCAAGCACTGTCTTGTTTATCCCCATCATTTTGGCCCGGGACTGCCGAATTGGACAAATCAGTACTGGTGGGACCTAAAATGGAGTCGGACTACAGGTGCTATCTGGAGTCAGAATCTGTAGGAATTGTAGTTTTGGGCTTTTGGTGCCTTTTTGTACCTGAAGGGGGAGCTCCTGTTGTGACTGACAGATGAATCAGCCAACTGAACCTTTTGGATCTTGGGGAAATCCCCAGGCTTGTTGTGGTTTGAGTCAGATCTAAGTTGGGAGATGAAGAAGCAACAGCTCAAGACAGTCTCTGTGGAAAGTCCTGAGTTTTGGCCTGCATGCCTGTCTGTTGCCCCTGCCAGGGAGAAGAGAATCAATTTGGACTGAATCCGAGTTTGTGAGAATGAAGTAAGCCACTGAGTTGTGACCAGGATCAACTTGATGAAGACCGAAGATTTGCTGAATGTATCAGCCTGTAAGGATTTCCAGCTACCTCTAAACTACTGGTGTGTGCAGAGACTATGCGATTGTGACCGGAGAGCGGTTTGCCTGATATAGTAGAATCCCTTACTTGTAAATATGTTGTTTGTTTATAGTGGGTCGTGATTTGGTTCCCCACTGTGTGAATTGTGTTCTGCTTGCTGGAAGCTGTATACAGCTCGACCAGACTGAATCCGCATTCATCCGCATATGGCCTGGTCCTTGCCACAATGGCCCTGCTAGACTACCCCACTACACAGAGAAAGCCATCAACGAGAGGCCTGCCTGGGGATCAGCCAACTGCTCCATGCTTGAACAGCAACGATGCCTCAGCAAATATTGTGGGCCCTGTTTCTCCTGGCACTCCAGATTAACCACCTGCTGTCTCAATTTTTGTCCAGCCTGTGTCCAGTCTTGGGTATCATGAGTAATCATCAGGGTAGCTCCCTGCAACAACAGCCTAATCTAAAAGTGTGTCATCTGATTGTCTTATTGTTTTCTTTTCATGAACCGAGCCCTCCGGGTCTGGATTATAAATAGTGTGTGCTGAGCATGTTGTTTTCTTCCATCACAGGGCCCCAACCAGCTGCAACATTCCTGGCTAGCCCACCATTCTCCATCTGGGTACCCAGAGTGTGTGACTGTTTATGGACCCTGAAGTGCTTGCATAACTGTTTGACAGAGCCTTTAAGCAAATTAACCTGATTATGCCCCTCCCTTGTTCAAGTCCCTTAAATTAATCAGATCTAACTCTTTTTTGCCTTTACCCTGAATGTGGTTCCAGTTTGTGTAAGAGTACTGTACTGCTGTTATATGCTGTGTATAACTTTGTTTTACAGGGGTTCCCCAGGGCCGAGCCAGTGGAAAGCCCTGGTGGTAAGCACAAGCAATGTGGGTACTTGTGTGGTGTATCAGGGGTATTGTGAAAGTGATTATTGTGTATTGTTCCAGCCACTAGTAAGGAAAGAGGGGGGTTACAGTGTCCTGGAGGGCTGTGCCCAGGTTAACTTGACCACTACCAGCCCTGACCTCCGGGTTGAGGCACCCGTTTCAGAACTCAGGCCCCTTAACCTGCTACTAGCCAAGCAGGTAGGGGTAGTAGCCCTTGGGATAGCACCACCTAGGGGTTACATTTTTGCTTGGGGGCATGGAGAAAATAGGAGTGGTGAGCACAGTGAGTATTGAGCATATGCTGATAAGGTGACGAGTTTCACAAGCACTTGTTTTTAAAGCGTGCATATTAATTGTCTTAATCATAGAAGCTTGATGGCAGAAAAGGACCACACTGGCCCATCTAGTCTGCTCCATTTCCCCCTACACTTCTTTCTCCCTGACAGCCCCCACCCTTCCCCATCTACTTAGCCCCATATGCCTGTCCCATGCCCTCTTGAATTCTTCCACAGAATTAGCCCCCAACACTTCATTTGGCAGTCTGTTCCAGGGCTCCACCACCACCACCACCCTCTCTGTGAAGAATCAAATTGCCTCTGTATCCTTTTCCAAGCAGCCTGAGGCTATGATCTCTTGTTCTGGACCCCTTCTTCTTAAGTAAACTCTCTTCCCTACTTTTTTATTTTATTTTATTTTAGTCTTTGGTAACCAGGTAAGGCCCACGAGGCTCAAGTGCCTGTTTTCAGGGGCGACCTGGGAGCACTGGGCAGTTAAGTGACTTGCTCAGAGTCACACAGTATGCAATTTGGAGGTTGTGAGAATCAAACTCAGGTCTGGGCTGCTGGATGTACCAAGCTTGTTCACACCTCATTCCTCTAACCTCTAGGCTATACTGCCAGCCCACTTTATTTAGCCCGTTTACAAATTTAAAAGTTTCAGTCATGTCTCCCCTTTCCCTCCTTGCCTCCAGCATGTACAGATTGAACTTGCATGTTTTACCCTGCACTATCTTGTTTGTCCTTTTCTGAACAATCTCCATCCATCTATATTGATGCTGAGGTGTGGTCTCCAAAACTGGACCCCGTATTCCAGTTGTGGCCTCATCATGGCTTTATAAAGGGGAATTATTACCTCCCTCCTTCTGCTAGTAATGCCCCTGCCTATGCAAGCCAGTATTCCATTAGCCTTTCCCACCACCCTACTACATTGGTTTCCTGCCTTAAGGTTGGAGGAGAATATGATACCCAGATCCCTCTACTGTTCTGTTACTCTAATTGCCTCTCCTCCTTACGTGTATCCTGCTTGTGTGTTTCTACTCCCCTCATGCATCACAGCACAATTTTTGGCATTAAATTTCAGCTGCCACATCTCTGAACAATTCTTGAGCATCTTCAGGCCCTTCCTCATGTCCTCCACTCCCCCTTGGGAGATCTTTGTATCATCAGCAAATATGCCCACCCCTTCAAACCCTCCACAATATTGCTGATGTAGATGTTAAAAAGAAGCAGACCCAAAACTGACCCCTGTGGTACTCCACTCTTCACCCTTGCCATCCTGAAGTACACCCCATTTAGCACCACCCTCTGAGTTCTTCACACTAGCCAGGCCTCCACCCACCTTGTTATTTTCCCACCCATCACCAGACTCACCAGCTTGCTCACCAGCCTCCTGTGGGGGACAGTGTCAAAGGCCTTACTGAAGTCCTGATATGCCATGTCCACTACCCCTCCCTGGTCGATCACCTGAGTCACCCAATTGAAGAACTCAATCAGGATCATCTGGCATGACTTTCCCTTCATGAAGCCATGCTGTCTGCTGTCCTGCAAGCCACTCTCCTCCAAGTAATCCACCACCCTCCTCTCCTTGATTAATACCTCCATTACGTTCCTCACCACTGAGGTGAGGTTGACAGGTCAATAATTCTCCATCATCTCTTTACTTCATCCCTTGTGTGTAGGCACCACATTAGCCCTCCTCCAGTCCTCCAACACTCTCCCTGTGTTGAGGGACAAGTTGAAGAGACTTGTCAATGGGACAGCCACCTCCTCCTTCAATTTCCTGATCACGCTGGAGTGTAACCCATCCAGCCCCATTGCCTTGTCCACCCTCAATCTTTCTGGCTTTACCCTAACCCTATCCACAGTGAATGGGCTCTGATCGACCCATTTGCCCTCCTTCCCCCTTTGACTTTAGCTCAGATCAACTACCGTCCTGCTCCATGAATACCGAGCAAGGTACTTATTTAATACCTTTGCTTTTTCACAAACCCTTTCCAATTTTTTCCCTCCTCCCCAGCCTTGCAATCCCTTGCATTGCCCTCCTCCTCCTCTCACTCACATATTTGAAAAAAGTTTTAACCTCCTTTTGGATTTTTTGGCTATTTTCTTCTTGGCATCTGCTTTTGCCCTCCTGATTTTCTTCCCTGCCAGAATCCTCTTCTCTCTATATGGTTCCCTATCTTCCTCACTGAGTGTCCTCTTAAATTATTCTGAAAACCCGCCTCCTTCCCATGACTATGCCAGCAACCTCCTTTGTAAACCAAAGTTGTTTCCTCCACCTTTTACTCTTCTTAACCTATTTTATTCACATTTCCATGGCTTTCTGCAGCCCTCCTTTGATAGATTCCCATAATTAGTGGTGGGCGAAGTGGCCTTAATTTGCTCCATGAAATAATTTGCACAGCCAAGGTGAATTCACGGAGCACTCCACAACACATAATTTGCATTATAATGGGTAATGCAAAGTCCATTGAAAACAATGACTTCATGTTACTCCACCTTCCCAGACCACTACTCTACCAATTCTAAAGGTGAAGTGCATTGAAAACAATGTACTTCACCTCACTTCACCTTGTTTTTAACCTCCAAAGGCAAATTTTGCAGTGATTCATGGGATTTCAGGTCACATGGGCTCTATATTGATCTGCACAGCCTCAGTTTGGGATAGTGTGTATAGGAAACTGTAAGAGACGGTATGCTCTGAGAGCTGTCTGTGATTCAAACCTCCTAAAAGCTGTTAAAAAAGCCTTTTTGAGTAATTTTTTTTGCTCAAACTTTAGTTCATCGATTGTAGAAAACTCTCCTGTGCTCGTATCATCAAGCATTTTTGTTTGTTTTTAGATTTTGAATGTTAATGTACAACATTGAGTCTGTGTAATAAGAGACAGTGAAAGTGTGCTTTGGGGGAAGGGTGTATCCGTGGTGTAGGTATATTAAAGTTGGAGAAATAGGGAGTTCTTTGTTTTTTGGTTATATTTTTGTTATATAACTGACTGTGTTAATGTACACACAGCAATATTGTTAGTAATTGTTGAATTTTTTTTTGCTGATTGTGTGTTGTGTGGATCTGGTGCAGCAGTTCATAATTTCAGGTTGTTTACAATACATGGTATATGACTGAACTTTTCAATTTGGTACGCATTACTTGTAGACAAATTCTGTATGTGTGTGAGTGTGTGTGCAGTGTGTGACATCAAATAATTCACTTTTTATTGTGCCACAGTGTAATTGCAGGCGCAGTAGTGTGAAACTGCTATCCACTGCAGCTGTGTGATTTTGTACTGCCATTGTGGTATATTTTCTTTGTTTTGCTGCTTGCACTGCCATAAAAATCTGCTGTCAGTGCTCCCCTTCCCACCGGCAAAAGGAATTATTTTCCAGATTGGATTGTTTGTGACTTTAGCACCACTGGTTAGTTAAGGTGTTGTTTTCACTTGTGAATTTGTGTCTGTATCTGTTGCTGAATCCACATTTTTTTTTTGGCTTCACATCCAGCATCCCCCCACCCAAAGTGAACATTCCAAAATTTAAATTTGTTTAGAATATTGTTGTTGATCCCCCAAAATGCCCACAAAGAGATGTGCAAGCAAAGCTGGTTCTCACCATGGCACTGCTGCCAGTGGTAAGATTTTCTGTGGGCATGGTAGTACGCAGACTTAGAAGTGCATTGCTAATGTGAGGAAATGTATTTCTTCTGCAATTTTTCATACAGCCCAATTAGTAGCTTCACTCATAATTGGAGGAGATGATGTTGTCCCAGCCGATGGTGTTAGTGCAGTTGCGGGTGGTGGTATGAGTATTGCTGCCTCAAGTTCCACTTCTGACCAGTGTACCATGTCCAAAAATATAGTGGAGTATGAAGCAGTGTGAGTGAGTGGCAGTGTAGATGATATCATACTTCCCAGTAACATCCCAGTAACTGAACATGAGGATTCTGATCATCATGTCAATCATAGCATACAATGTGACATTTCTTCCACCGTGGTTCAGGTCATGCATTTTCCATGCAGGGATTCACAGTGTGGTGAAAAAAATATCAGGTGATGGTGGTGTTGATGATGATGATGAATAATCTGATGATGATGATGATGATGATGATGACGATGTTGCTGTGGTTGCAACATGCAGTCCACATGCCAGCATCCAAGCAGAAGATGTGGATGTGCGTGATGTTGATGAATATGATGATGATGATGTACTTGACCCCAGTTGGGAACCGGAGAAAAAGAAATTCAAGGTAGCTGTGTCTGGGTCTGTTTGCATTAATCCCCCCCCATAAAAACTTGTGATTTACCAGTTCCAGTTGATGGTGATGATGATGATGATGACCCAGTAATAGTGATAGGTAGCCGTGGTGGTCAGTTGCAGTCCAAGTGTGTTCTGCCCGAAAAATCACGTACCACACACCCCACTTCATGGCTTAAAAGAAAGGAATCCAATAGCAGCATCAGGGACATGTTAAAAGTAGAGCATCACAATTCCTTGTTTGGGATGTTTTCGTGGAAGATGCAAATGATGAGTCAGTTGCAATCTGCTAGGTTTGTCATGTGTGTGTGAGTTGAGGTAAAAAGGGGAGCCATCTGGGCACAGGAGGACAGCATACGCATCTTAAGAATAGACACATGGCACTGTGAACCCAGCACAAGATGGCAGCTAATACCGCAGTCATCAACCCTCATCATCAACCATAACGAGCATGTTATCCCATTCCATGACTGTTAAATCCAGTAGGAAATTAAATGTGTGCAGTAGTGATGAAATAAGAGCAGAGGATAAATACAGGCATGATGAGGTGGAGGAGCATAATGATTTTGAAATGTTGCCCAGTGCTGGTGAGAGTAGCAGTTTTGGTGGTGGTGGTGGTGGTGGTGAATGTCTAGTGCAAGTAGTACATCAATCCCAGTTGGTAAATGTGGCAAAATAACTGCATTTGTGGGTTTGTCATTATCACCTGTGCAACCGTTTTCATTAAAATCCACACTCCACCCCCTGCTATTCGCAGAGCAGAACCATTTGTCATCACACCCCATGTAAAACATTTAAGTCAGCCCACGTTACAGAGTGTTTTTGTGCATAAGCTAAAGTACCCACCCAATCATACAGTGTCACATGAACATAATGCTGCTGTAGATGAAATGCTGGCAATTGAGCTTTTGCTCTTCTCCTTTGTGGAGAATTCTGGGTTCCAGTCATTTGCTGCACTTGCCTGTCCAAAATAAAAAGTCCTTTCCAGGACATACTTTTTGACCCGTGCTGTCCCCGAGTTGTACTGTACTGTGTTTGACTCAGTAAGACATGCCCTTCAACATTCCCCCTCTCCATTCATCCATTTAAGTATGGATATGTGGACAAGTGGCAGAACAGTGGGGAGTTCATATTTGTGTATAACTGCACCCTGGGCACAGGTGCCAGAGGTTGTTTGTGCTGTTGGTAGTGTGAATAATCAGTGCAGTAAGGTGGAGTGTCATGGTAGCAATCCTCCAGGAATTCGACAGCATGCAACAATTGCTATGCACAATGTGACCTGTTCACACACTGGTGAAAACATGTTGGATGTGGTACTGACTGAAATTGACAAGTGGCTGAACCCCCTGTCCCTGAGAACTGGGTTCATAGCAAGTGACAATGTGTCAAATGTGGTGAAATGCATCATGTAAGGTGGCTTTTTTCATGTTCCATGCATGGCCCATTATTTAAATCTTGTGCTTCAGGAGTTTCTGCAGCACCCTGATGTAAAGGAAATGCTGACAGTTGTATGCCGTATCTGTTCTCACTTTTCATGATCTGCAAAGGCCCATGACCAACTTCGGCAGTTGCAGATGTGAAACAGCCTCCCTCAGTACCGCTTGAAGCTGGAAGCTGTCACCCAGTGGAACTCCACTTTATACATGGCAGAGGGGTTGTATGAACAATACAAAGCCATCGCAGAATATCTTGTGATGCACACTAGCCGTGACAGTTCCAGGGCCTCCATGTCTATGACGACGAAGAATGGCACCTCATGGACTCTGTAATAACAATTTTGCGACCTTTTGAACATGCCACACAGGCAGTGAGTGATGAGTCTGCCTCCATTAGCCAATCAATTCCACTGCTGCAGGTGCTGAGGCAGACATTGGTGAATGTACAGCATGGCCTTGATGTTGCCGGAGACAGAGCTAGCAGTACGTTGCTGAAACACATGCTGACAGTATTCAACCAGAATTGTCACATCTTGAGTATTCAGCGTAGTTACAACTTTGCCATAGCAACAATGCTGGACCCACGATACAAACATGGAATTGCTTCAGTACTGGAGGGAGGACCTGAACAGGTAAAAAATGTCAGTGCGCTTGGCTCATGGGGAACAGAAGTCACATGCCAAGGTCAGCAAACCTCAGCAACATAATCAGGCTGAAGGTGCACCTGGAGGAGTATCAAGCATATCCTGTAAGGGGAAAGGGACTGCATTTCCAGGTGGTCTGTCATCCAAAGCAGCTGGCGTCAACCAACTTTGGAAGGCTTTGTCCCAAGAGAGGATTTGTGAAATAAATGATTATGGAGAACAGGATGATGCATTAACCTCTGGACTTAGTGCTGCACAGAGAATGGTTGAGTCATATTTGTCTGAAAACAGGCATCTGTCAATAACTGATTATCCTCTTCGGTACTGGACTGGAAAGGTCAGTGAATGGCCACAGCTGATTTCAGTGGCACTGAAGTATCTCACACGCCCACCCTCCAGTGTAAGTGTCGAGAGGGTATTCAGCTCAGCAGGTGCAATAGTTAGAGATCATCGGACAAACCTCTCTCCTGCAAAAGTTAGTTTGCTAACATTCATAAAAATGAATGAGAGGCACATACCAGCACAGACTGCAACCTTAATATTCATACCCCGGCCTAGTCACGGTTTTAGTGATATAGAAATGGACCATCCTGGTAACACTGGCAGTGGCAGCATGAAACGGCCTACCACTGACATAGGTGATGACACAGTGGAGAAAGAATTTCCCAGTGGTCAGACTTCAGACATAGATGACTGTGAGGGCAGCTTTCTTTATGAGGATGATGATGAGGTTAATGTTGGCAGGTTTTAACTGAAGTTGTTAAAAGGCTTTGACATTTACTGCATGATACATGTTTTCTTTTTCATGACATTGTGTGCTCCCCCTGGACCACTACCACCAGGACCGTTGTTAGCCACAGCCACCACAGGGAATGACTTTGTGTGCCCCCTCCAGACCACCACCACCACCACCACCGTTGTTAGCCACTGCCATCCCAGGGAATGAGTTTGTGTGCCCCCCTGGACCACCACCACCACCGCTGTTAGCCACTGCCACCACTACCAGATGCAAGAAGATGTCACAGGGAATGTCATCATGTGCCGCAGCTATCACCACCAGCACCACCACCAGTGTCATTCTGACAATGTTTTCCCATTACAATGACCATGCCAAGGTGGAGGGAGTCCAACAGGAGACACATCCATCAGCCACAGGCACAAGGCTTCTTAATATTAAAACTATAAAGTGAGTATGTGTACTGATGTTTTTTATGCTATTCAATTTTCATTAGCTGTGTGTTTTGTTTTCTGTTGCTTTTCTGAGTTGCAATGATCAAACACATACAGTAAACTTATTTTGTTTTTTACAGGTTAACAAAAAATAACTCTCCTTTGCTGAAAGTCGGTATCAATGATACTGCAGCAGTACCGTACACAGGAACATATGAAATATCCATTTCAAATCCATACTGGTAAGTATATATATATTATTTCATCTGTTCATTATTTAAAAGAGTGCAACAAATCCGACTGAGGAGGATTCATAAACTAGGTAACATGTATACATCGCAAATGCTATTTCTGCAAGATATCATGCACTGTATTCCAAACTTGCAGCTGTGCAGCCATGACAGTGTTGAAAAAGTTGGACACAGGTTGTGTTACTTGACAAGACGTGGTTTTGAAATGTAACTTGAGTTGAGATTGAGAACCAAGGACACTGGTACAGTATATTTGTTACACAGCCTGGTACTAAATTAAGTTGTGATTGGTCTGCTGATTGCAGTGTGAAAGTTTACTATCTGTGTTAATAAGCCAAATACCTGTGGAACAGCCACGGCTTAAACATAATGTGGTACTGTTGCAATCAAGTTGTAGTACTGTGAGTCCTTAATTTCTTGTTTTAGGAAACTTCCAGATGCTTTGCTGTGGTGTAGTTGCCTTATCCAAAGAAATTTTTCAACATCAGCACCCCCCCCCATGCTGGGGCAGACATGCAACACTCAGAAATCGTTCAATCGATGACCATGACCATCATTGCAAACCAGACTCGAGAAGGATGCAAATGAAATCTGTGAAGAAGTAACCAAGTAAGAAATCATTAATGAGACTTACATGCAAATAATCTCCCCCCCCCAAAAAAAAATACTTACCTTCATTGGCTTGAGAGTTATCCATTTCCAATTTCAATGCAAAAAGTTCTCATCAAGCACTGGAATGTGCACACCAACAGTATCTGTGACCTGTGATTCAAAACAATACAATGAGTAGATGTCTATATATGTCAACCCCCACCTACAAAACATAAAAATATATTTATATTTCAACTCACTAAGGTTACTATTAGTGTACAGAAAAGGGGCACCCTTCCATCTGGTTCAGAAGATTGCATCGCACTTGTGGGAATTGCAGCACACTTTGGACCAGCAACAGTTCTCTCATGGTCATCATTTCTGACAGGACTTTGCATGTGGTGTAACACTCCCATTTCACTTCCTTATCACTTACTAATTTTCTGGACACAAGACAGATGCATTTTGGGGATGCAGAAAAAAATCTGGGGACTCTGTGTGCATGGGTGACTGCACAATACATTCCGGGGGGACTTTGCATGCAGTGTAATGCTCCCATTTCACTTCCATAGCACTTGCCAATTTTCTGGACACAAGACAGATACATTTTGTGTGTTGTAATTGTGAGCACATAATGTCATACTTAAATAACAAATTAAAGCAACATTGCAAGAATGTGGTGACAATTTTGACCTATACATTTGTATGTTATTTTACATTGCCAGCCACTAGTTACCTCCTGACTTGTATGATACCCTTCTGTTCACAATTTGTGTCTGCTTTACTACTTTTTTCTCATGTCTGAAAAAAAAGGAGCACGCCTTTTAATATTGTTCTGACCAGGTTTTTGTCATCATTTGCAGCTGTTTTTGAATAAATATTGTCCTGTGAGGTCATAAAACACTGCCTGTTACATAACTGCTAATTTTACAACAGAAGTGATATATAACGACTGATGGAGAAAAGCAGTGGAAAATACTGACAAAGACCTGGTCTGCACCGTATTAAAAGGAGTGCTCCTTTTATTATTTCAGACATGAAAAAAGTAGTAAAGCAGACTCAAATACTCTCAAATGGTGACAGTGAGAGGATTTCAGATCTAGAAGTGGGTAGCCATTTGGGAACAAGTGACCACCAAACAGTGTGGTTTATGATAAACTCAGCTACAGAATCAAACAATACAAAAGTGAAGGTTCAAGACTTCAGGAGGGCTGATTTTGGCAAGATGGAAGAGTGCCTTAGAAAAGCATTAACAAACAGGCTAGAAGGAGGGGTGGAGCAACAATGGGGAAATATCAAAACTGCCATCACAGAGGCAACAAGCCTTTGTGTGAAGCAAATAAACAAATCAAAATAAAAGAAAAAGCCACTATGGTTCTCAAAAGAGGTGGCAGTGAAGGTTAGGGAGAAAAAGATAGCATTTATGAAATATAAGGAAACACAGAAGGAGCAGGACAGAGAACTGTACCAGTTAAGGCAGAAGGAAGCAGGGAGGGTAGTCAGAATAGCAAAGGCTCAAACTGAGGAAAAGATAGCCAACTCGGTTAAGAAGGGGGATAAAACCTTTTATAGGTATATCCGGGAGCGTAGAAAGACAAAGGGAGGAATAGTGAGGCTGAAAAGAATGGACGGTGGGTGGGCAGAGAGAGACAGTGTAGAAGCAGGGATACTGAATGAATACTTCTGTTCAGTATTCACAAAAGAGGAGGTGGGAGATGTGCCTAATCCAATTAACAGAAGCACTCTGGATAGGGGGGTGGATCCCAGTCCTTTCACAGAAGAAAGGGTTCTGAAAGAACTCCTAAAACTGAAGGTGGACAAAGCAGTGGGGCCAAATGGAATTCACCCCAGAATTCTAAAAGAATTAAGCAGAGAACTAGTAACACCACTGACTACCCTTTCTAACAAATCATGGGAGGATGGTGTAGTACCTGAGGACTGGAGGGAAGCAGATGTGATTCCCCTTCACAAAACTGGGACCAAGACAGAGGCAGGAAACTACAGACCTGTCAGTTTGACCTCTGTGGTAGGGAAAGTGATGGAATCACTTCTGAAGGAAAGAATTGTTGAGTACCTAGAGGTCAGTGGGACACGGGACCCAAGGCAGCATGGGTTCACAGCGGAAGGTCATGTCAGACTAATCTAATTGATTTCTTGACTGGATGACCAAAGTAGTAGACCAGGGAGGGGCTGGACATGGTCTACCTAGACTTTAGCAAGGCATTTGACATAGTCCCACACAAAGATTAATAATCAAATTAACCAGCCTTGGAGTGGGTCCCAGGGTGGTAGCCTGGGTAAAACATTGGCTGGACAACAGGACACAAAAAGTAATTGTAAATGGAGTCCACTCTGAAGAAAGAGGGGTTACTAATGGGGTACCGCAGGGTTCAGTACTGGATCCAGTCTTTTTTAATGTCTTTATAAGTGACATTGCAGAGAGACTGGAAGGAAAAATATGCTTCACTGCAGATGACACAAAGATCTGCAACAGGGTTGATACACAAGGAGGTGTGGAAAGGATGAGAAGGGACTTGGTAAGGTGAAGGAATGGTCAGAAGTATGGCAGCTTGGATTCAATGCAAAGAAGTGCAAAATAATGCACCTGGGAAACAAAAACCCTTGGGAAGATTACACAATGGGGGGTGAGGTAGTAACAACAACAAAAATGGAAAGGGACCTGGGGGTAATCATATCAGATGACCTTAAGGTTGGCAAGCAATATGAGAAGGGTAGGGAGGGCTGGGGGAATACTGGGATGTATAGGGAGAGGCATCACCAGCAGAAAACAGGAAGTTGTTATCCCACTGTACAGATAGTTGGTGAGACCCCATCTGGAGTACCGCATCCAGTTCTGGAGACCCCATCTCCACAAGGACATAGACAGGATGGAGACAGTTCAGAGGAGGGCAACTAAAATGGTGCAGGGTCTGCAAGAGAAGCCATACGAGAAGAGACTGAAGGAGCTTAATATGTATACCCTTGAGGAAAGGAGGGAGAGGGGGGACATGATAGAAATGTTTAAGTACCTCAGTGGAATCAATAAAGTCCAAGAGGGTAGCATCTTTCAGAAAAAGAGATGTGCAAGAACAAGGTGACATGATTTGAAGATAGAGGGGGGACGGCTCAGGGGCAATGTGAGGAAGTATTTGTTTTCACAGAGACGGTGGTGGATGCATGGAACAGCCTTCCTGAGGAGGTTGTGGGGTCTAAAACAGTGGTAGAATTCAAGAATGCATGGGACAGACATAAGGCAATTTTTGTGTGGGGTAGGAAGAAATAGGCTGTTGGTTAAATAGGATCTGCAGCTTATCTTCTAGGTAGGGAAATGGGCAGATTAGTTGGGCCAAGTGGTCCTTATCTGCCGTCAAAGTCTATGTTTCTATGTTACTGGAAACAGTAGTATCATACAAGTCAGGAAGTAAGTAAAGTGGCAATGTAAAATAGCATAAAAAAGCATAGGCCAAAATTTTCAACAGATTCTTGCACTGTTGCTTTAAAGAGAGTCATCAAGTTACATAGTTATTATGATATTGCACCCAATAAAAGGGTGCATTACCACCATGGGAATCGTTCTTGCTCCATATATCTTTAGTGCAATGCTTTTCTGGCAAAAACGCTCGTAATTTTCTTAAGCGGGTAACGGAGGACTTTCCGTTCTGAAGAGTCGCCCAAGTTCTGCCCCCCGCACTCTGCAATGTTATGATGTGATGCCAGGGAGAGTGCGGGGGTGTGCTCCATTATACTGAATGGACGGCAGCTTTCTGAATGTTTCTTTGTTACAATGGTTAGTTTGTGGTGAAATGTGGGCACGTTTCCACTAACAAGACTCTTGTTAGTTGAAATGTGCCCAATGTTCTTTCCTGTGTGTGCATACATTGTCCAACTTTGTGCAAACATATATAGTGTGACTTGTTGCAGTATCTCAAGAATAAAGATAACAAAGAATATATGACGTATATTTTATTTGTACCATCAACACCAGCGGAGTGAGTGATATGATATATTTTCAGTTATCGGGTCACTGTACACCTCAGTCACTCACAGTGCACACATGACTTAGCGGAGATCGTAGCACAAAAAACACATGCTCTCCTAAAAGTCATGTGTGCAGTACGTGACTAAGGTGCACTCCAGCCAGGCAGCTCTGAAAAAGTATTGTATCACTTAGTCTGCTGATGATGATGATGACAATAAAATATACGTTATTCTGCTCACTATTCTTTATACCATAAACACTACAACAAATCAGCAATATATGTTTGCAAGAAGCTGCACAATGTCTGATGTCACAGGCACACACACAGGAAACAACACTGAATGAACACATGCAATTTAACACATCGTACTTGCACTGCTCACACCAGCTTTTCCACAACCACTCCATAAAAAAAAGTAAACATTACTGAAGCACTGAATTATAACAACAGGGCAATATTTATTTATTTATTTAGTTTTTGTTGACCGGGTAAGTGCACTAGACAAATCCTCCCTATTTTCAGGCACGACCCGGGGGAGAGGGATACAGATGAATGCCAACTGACCTTGAACCAGATTAAGCTGTTGGTGGTATTTTTAGTGAATGAGGGAAATTTGGCCAGGACACTGGGGAAATTCCCTTACTCTTTTCGATAAGTGCCATGAGATCTTTAATATCCACCTGAACTACCACCAATCCAGGCAGATGGAACCTTGGTTTAACGTCTCATCTGAAAGACGGCACCTCAGAAGTGCAGCACCCCTCTCATGCTGCACTACAGTGTCAGTATTGGGATATTAACCCAAGTGCCAGATGTGGGAACAGAACCCATGGCCCTCTGATCTCCTGGCCTCAGAGGTGAGTGTGCTACCTTCTGAGCCTCTGACACTGACATAAGGAACATGGATGACTGTCTGTTATTAAACATTAAAAAAAAATCACAAAACACTACAGCAGTGGGGGGGTCCAGACAAACAAGTTATTGGGGGATCCCATGGTGTTGCAGCAGCAAATGGAGCATTGACACTCTCTGCAGCTGGTGTTGCTTGACCTGTTCCACCTACTGCTGCACAGCACCCACCCTCTCATTGCTTTCCTCTAGCACTGCCCACAGCAGTGCAATGTCTGCCTGCATTGCAGGCACTGTGGCAGGGTCCACTGGTGTGGTGGGAAAGCCAGGTAGTGGTGGTGGTGAGGGTGGTGCTGGTAGCTGTGGTGGCAGTGGTGGTGAAGCAGCTGCTGCTGTTGCCCTCCTCCTGCTGCTACAGCGAGGCACAACACCCCCAGCACCCTCTTCCATAGCCACAAAAGGGCCAGCAGTGGAGGCCTGGCCCTTTCAGTGGCAGCCTGCTACTCCACCTTGTGGTGGTTTATCCTATATGTGTACTGGCCACCAGTCCCCAAATGTGTCCCCCAGGGGCCATGGCACACCTGCACGCCACATAACCAACAAACCACAACGGTGCTGCCCCCCCTCACATTTAAAAAACTGCCAGACTGGGGAGCTGCGGGGTGCACCAGGCACAGGAGGGGAAAATGTACTGCCAGCAGCACTGTCATGCACTTGGGGCTCCACCTGCAGCTGTTGAGGTGGTGAAGAGGGTGCTGCCGGAGCCCCTGCAGCTGCTACTGGTGGTGGTGTTGGTGGAGTTGGTGGTGCTGCTGCTTCCGGATGGGAAGAGGCAAGACCAAACAGTCGGGAGCAGTCCAATGACACCTGACCACCCTCATGCATGCGCACTCCCCTCTGCCCATGACCATGGGCCACAGACTCTCCTGAGTCCATTGCACACAACCCACTAATTCCCTCTCCGACCGATGCCTCACGCAAAGAAAGATTGCTTCACGTACACTTACAGTCTCACACACATGCACACACACACACATGCAGCACACACACACAAAACAAAACTTATAAAACAAACAAATCAGACACAAAAAAGAACTGAAAAAACACTACAAAAAAACCTAAAGATTTAGCTTTTAAAAAAGCTGTTTGTTTTTAGGCAATTCGCAAGATACAAACAAATATAACACTCCAAACTCTCCTCTACACACAAAATGCTTCCTCCTTCTACCACTGCAAAGGAGAAAGTGAAACTATCTGCTTAGTATGACTCACTTCCTTCCTGCCTAGCTAAAGCATGTGACTTACAGTACTGTAATCCATGTGATGTGTGGGGGGCTGCCTATGTTTTTGTCACTTAGCCTTACTTCACGTTAAGGTGAAATGAAAACACAAAGTCATAATGACAAGTCGAAGTGAGCACTTTCCAATGGCAACTTCACGTAGCATCATGGTAACGTGAAGTGGCCACTTTGCATCCACTTCACTGGTGGATTTTAAATTCACTGCATCTCTAGCCATAATCCCTCCACTACCTCTGTATTCTTGGTTCTCTCCAATGTTTCCCTTACTATCCATCTCATTTTGTCAAAGTACGTGTATCTGAAGTCCATGACTGTAGTACAGGTTAAATTCACTCTCCCTCCCTGCCCTAACCCTGAATCATACAGTGCTGTGATCGCTGGTGCCCAAGACTTCTCCCACCTCCACCTCCTTCACACTCTCCCAATTTGTCAGGACCACATCCAGCAGGTTATTGTGCCTTGTTGGCTGCCTGACTAGCTATTGAAGGAATACTTCTTGCAGTGCAGCTAAGATCT
The DNA here is from genome assembly GCA_016271365.2 of Neoceratodus forsteri. Taxonomy (NCBI): domain Eukaryota; kingdom Metazoa; phylum Chordata; order Ceratodontiformes; family Ceratodontidae; genus Neoceratodus; species Neoceratodus forsteri. The sequence continues at coordinate 527,999,547 of CM057456.1, read as the reverse complement.
CCCTGCTTCTTGTCGATGCTGCATCCAAGATTTAGATGTTAAAAAGAAGCAAACCCAAAACTGACCCCAGTGGTACTCCACTCTTCACCCATGCCATTCTGGAGTACACCCCGTTTAGCACCACCCTCTGAGTTCTTCCCACTAGTCAGCTTAATGACTAAGTCTTCCAAGTAAACACTGAATCTGAAATCCTTTATTTAAGAAAATCTGTCTTCTAAACTTGCATTGGATATTTCTCTGCAGGTGATGGTACTATCAAAGTAGGACCTGTGCTTTAATGGGAGGTAAAGAAAATGATATTGAACTAGTTACTGGTCATATCACCCTGAATCTGGTTGTTATTAAGTATGATTGTCTCCCCTTTTCTTATTTCCCACCAGAAAATAAATAAATAAATAAAAGGTTTAACTGAGAAAAATTAAACAACAGTAACATACACTGCTGATCATATAGAAGAATGTGACTTCTCTAGAAGCTATATGCATGGCAAGGTCCCATTAATGGAGACAGTACACACGAGGAAATTGCATCAGTATAGTTTCAGATACAATAATTTCAACAAGAGGACTAACCATCAGAATGAATAGAATTGGATAAGTTTTGTATCTAAGGCCCTTCTATTCACTTCAGTTCTGTTAGACTAGATAATAACTTATTATCCACATTAATTTGATAAAAATGTTTATTGTAGGATATTGCGCAGGACCGTCCTATTATCCAGTGAAACTTGTAATGATCTAGTAGCAGAAGTCAGGAGAAAAGAGGTTGACACCAATTCATCAAAGTGAAAAAGACTCTAAACTTCAAAACATAAACTGTTTTATTTGTTACATGGTACAGGTACAACAAACAGAGCTTGATGTTTGGTGTAACGGTAGTGCCACCACCCAGTTGGGACAATACCATAAAAATATAGCTGCTGCAGGAGAAGTAACTCTGTTGCAGATAAAAGCTTACCCAGGGCCCCAGGCAGTTTGTTGGAGCAATCCAGCAAGGGAAGGCAAAATAAACTTAAATGGAAAAAGACTGTAATGGGGTAAAAAAAAAAAGTTTCCTGTTATGGTAACTGGGGGAAAAGTACCAATCTCATATGTCACACAATTATGACTGATGTGTGATAGGTGAGGAGACTGTAATGCAATAGGTTTATAGCCATTTGTTCATTCATCACCCAAAACCCTTTATTCCAGTTCCTGTTATAGAAACCTCATGTTTTGTAAAACATTGGTTGATCAGGTTATTTAAAGGGACTGGGTTATGGAACTTCTAATCTAGAGTTTTGGATAGGGCTTGCATGGTATCCATGACTTTGGTTCTAGATGCTTGGATAGCCTACCATAAACCTGCAATTGTTATGCTAAAGAATTTCAAGTGCATATACCTGTAGCATACAAGTTTAATGATCCACAGATATTTGACTGTTCACAGCAAGTTGTGCAATGGTACTGTATGTACTGTACACTCTACAAGTTGGTATAGCATTGGCTTACATGCCTGTATGCTCTTTGCAATAGACATTTAGGAATACTGTACACTAAGCAGAAAAGTTAAGTTGTTCTCAAGAGAGATATACTGCACTTAAATATGTAGGCATAGTGCTATTGCATCAGTCCTTCCTAACATTCCCCAGATTAAACTATACACTTGATCATTTGTTTTCCAACTTCATTTACGATACTGTATCACTGATCTGAGGGTCATTTGTAGTAAATGACTAATAACCACTTAAAATCATTGCCCACAAGTAAACTATGATATACTTTGGGGACTAGTTGCTACTATTGTATCATGATATGCATAACCAGCTTTGTGTGTGCATGTGTGTGTGTGTTTATACTTACCAGCAGGAAAATAAAATGGAAAAACACCTGCAGTTTAAATGCCATCCATCACAATCAGTATTTTTTTCTGACAACATGTAAATCATTTCTCATCATACCTCTCAAACTCTTGTGTCATGAATCAGGGACAATGCTTAAGAAAATCAAGGAAAAAGACCCCAAATCAGGGACACATTTTAAAAATTGGTACTATTCACTAAGAAAGCTGGTAGAATAAAGTTATTTGTGTTAAGATGCATTTTCTGAAGAAGAACAAGTCTGTAATGTTTGACATTATTTTGTGCTTTTAATCCCCACTGTTCTGTCACAAAAACACAAATTTTACGAGGGACAGAAGAACATTTTGAGGCAAAACCAGGGGCGTCCCTGAAAATCAGGGACAGTTGACAGGTATATTTCTCATGACAAATAAATCATGTAAATAACCACTCACAATCAATATTTGTTTACCATTCGTGTCATAGAATTATCCAAAATATTAACTTCAAATCCTTATAACTATGGAATAGCATAATATCTTTTCACATAACCTTGGCATTACCTCAGTAAAGGCCGCTTCTACACTGAAAGGTTTGTGAACATATTCTGCACTGTATAGACAGTGTGTGAGAAGAAATAAAAATCTTAAGTATACAAAAACCAAAGCCCATTTTTTGGCGCACTGTATCTTGAAAACTGCACAAGATGCCATCACAAAACTTGTCAAGTCTTGAGACTCTGCCATTCATAATGCACATGCCAAATGTAGAGCTATTACGTTGAAGGCTGCTAAAGTTATTTAGGAGTAAAAATTGAGACTGAACATTAAACACCCTACTCTGCAGAAATTATAGAGGTACTCCCATACTCCTACAAATATATATATATATATATATATATATATATATATATATATCCCCATTTTGGGGGGCTTACCTTAAGTGGTTCCATCAAGCCAAATCAACACCGAATTTGATGACATGTGGCTTGGTGACATCCCCAATATCAACAGGTTTGATTTGTCTGTTGGAAGCTGAGCACCTTGCTACACTGCAAAGAACAAACTATAACTCCATTTAGGACCTGGAAACCTGGTAAGGCATAATACTGGTGGGACTTGTTAAGAAGGGGAGCTACGTTTTCCACAAAAAGTTTCATTTTTTTTTCCCCTTATTGGCATTAAGCAGAGAATTGCAGGATTCCATTAAAAGTGTAGTAATTTTATAACCAGAGGGAGTGAGATACAACTGAATTTGCTTGATTGTTGGGGTTGAGACCTAGGATTTGGAAGGATATTTTTGCAACATTTTAAAAGTGTCCTGCTGGCTGAGAAGTTAAGTTTTTATCCCTGGTTTCACTGAAAGATTTTGTGTATTGGAATGAGACATAGCAGACTGCCTACATTGACAGGCCTGCTTACATCACGGGTGTCACTAGTCAGTCAATTGGCTCTGGGTGGGGTTTCATTATGGTGCTGTCTTAGGCATCCTTCACAGTTAGAAGCCAGTCAGATTGACTTTGATTTGTCTGTTGGAAGCTGAGCACGTTGCTACACTGCAAAGAACATACTATAACTCCATTTAGGACATGGAAACCTGGTAAGGCATAATACTTGTCAAGAAGAGGAGCTACACTTTCTACAAAAAGTTTCATTTTTTTTCTTCCTTATTGGCATTAAGCAGAGAATTGCAGGATTCCATTAAAAGTGTAGTAATTTTATAACCAGAGGGAGTGAGATACAACTGAATTTGCTTGATTGTTGGGGTTGAGACCTAGGATTTGGAAGGATATTTTTGCAACATTTTAAAAGTGTCCTGCTGGCTGAGGAGTGAGTTAATTTTTTATCCCTGGACTCCGTAAAGTGGTTTGTGCAGGAGCCGTGGTCTAGTAAATTGTGGTGTTAGTTGAATTACTATAAAGGGCAATACTCACCAGGGTGGTGGAGCAGTTGTGTATTTGATTGTTTCTAACAGTCACCAGTGGCTGTGGACTACCCACCCACCCTACCTCATACCCCGCCCCCCTAGGCATGGCATTTCCTTTATAGCCACAGTTCTGACATCACTTCCTCAATAGGTCTTGGGGCAGAACTGTCATATCCTTGATAACCCAGCACAGTGCAAAAAGGGTAGGTACACACCACAAATAATAATAAAAAATATATATATATTACATATTGTATATTATAAGGTAGAGGGACATGTGGGAGTGGTGCAATGCACTGGCTGTGGGGCAGCAGTTTTCTGGGAGACATTCTGGAAACTGCATTGCTGTCCTATTTGTAGGCAACTGTCAGCTCTGAGGGAGAAGGTTGCCCACCTCCAGGCTGAACTAGCAAGGACTAAGGAGGCCTCCACCTTCTAAAAAGCACCACTGCCACAACCACTGCCTCAGAGGTTGCCAAGTATGAAGAGCAGTTGGACCACAGTGGGTTCTGGGAGGGTGCGGGTGGTGGACCAGAGGTGAAGCCCCCTAGTTGTACCTCTACACAAATCATATGCCATTCTGGCAGAGCAAGGTTCCTCTATGATGGCACCCTCAGTGGAGACCCAGAAGAATGCTGAGGACATCCACAAGGGAGACCCACAAAAGGGTGGCAAGGACACCACAGGGAAGAAAACAGCTTCTGATAGGAGACCCTATTGTTAGGGGGGTAAAATGGGAAAGGAGAGGAGAAGAAGCAAGGTGCCTGCCTGGTGCCATGGCTTGAGGACAGGAAGCTTAATCCCTCAGGGATTGCAGAAGCAGCATCACAGGAGAGGGAACTAGATATCATAGTCCACCTTGGGACAAATGACCTAGCTAGGCATGGGATCAGTGCAGTGCAGAATGAATTTGTGGAGTTGGGAGGGGCCTCAGACGGGTAGCAAGCACGGTAACCTTCTCAGAGGTGCTCCCAGTCCATGGCAGGAGTGAGGCTAGGGTAAGGCACACCATGCAGTTTAATGAATGGTTGCAAAACTGGTGCAGAGCACAGGGCTTTGGCTTCATTGGGGACTGGGGGGGGCCACCTGGAGAGATAAAGGTCTATACTGGCATGATGGTCTGCATCTGTCCACAAAGGGAACCAGGCTCCTAGGTGATAGGTTTAAATGCTTCCTTGGCAAGCTTTTAAACTAGCCAAGGGGGGAGGCACTGATAAAAGGCAGGACATTTCAAGCCTCCCCTCACAAAACATGGCAGGTAGTAAGGTAAACACTGAGGTACAGAGCTCAACACAGGGCAGGACAGGGGTAAATGGAAAAATAGACAATGACAATAACAGCAGGGATGGGAGGAAAAAAGGATAAAGCCAACATTAAATGGAGGGCAATGAGTACCAATGCCCATAGTCTGGGAAACAAGCTTCCTGAGCTAGTAGCCTTGATGGAAGATGAACAATTGGATATTGTGTCAGTCACGGAAACATGGTACACTGAGAACCATGACTGGGATGTCAACATACCAGGGTACACAATCTACAGAAGAAACAGGGAAGGTAAAAGAGGAGGTGGAGTAGCTCTATACATAAGGGAAGGGATCAAAGCTACAGAACTGAAAAGTAAAAGGGGAGGACAAGAGGCACTCTGGGTCACCTTGGAGACAGGGAATGGCATCACAATACGCACAGGGGTTGTATACAGACCCCCATCTCAAGGGGAGGAAATGGACAACAAAATGATAGAGGACATTCTCAAAATGGCTGAAAAAGGGGAGATACTGTTGATGGGGGACCTGAATATGCCAGATGTTAACTGGATAAAGTACTGCAGCCACATCCAAGAGCAGGGTCATTCTCGATGTCCTGCAGGGGGCAGGCATTAGACAGCTAGTGCTGGAACCCACTCGGGAGGGAGCAATACTAGACCTGGTACTCTCAAATGGAGAGAGGATCACAAATTTAGAGGTCAGTAGACATCTGGGAACAAGTGTGCTTCTCAATGAGCACAACTATGGAGATAAGCCATACAAAAACAAGGATACTGGACTTTAGAAGGGCTGACTTTGGCAAAATGGGTGAATACCTGAAAAATGCACTAGCAAATGACCAAAAAGGAGGAGTGGAAGAACAATGGAGAAAACTCAAAACTGCCATCATAGAGGCAACAAGCCTTTGTGTGAAACAAATAAAGAAAACAAAGCGGAGTAAAAAACCACTATGGTTCTCAAAAGAGGTGGCAGGGAAGGTTAAGGAGAAAAAGGCTGCATTCAAAAAGTATAAGGAATCACAGAAGGAGCATGACAGGGAACTGTATCAATTAAAGTAGAAAGAAGTAGGGAAGGCAGTCAGACTAGCAAAGGCCCAAACCGAGGAAAAAATAGCCAAATCAGTTAAGAAGGGGGATAAAACCTTTTATAGGTACATTAGGGAGCATAGAAAGGTTAAGGGAGGGATAGTGAAGATTAATAAAGGAGAGGGGAGGTGGACAGAGGGAGACAGTGAAAAGGCAGAGATACTGAATGAATACTTTTGCTCAGTATTCACAAAAGAAGATGAGGAGGAGTTAGCTAAACCAAACAATAGAAGCACTCTGGGTAGGGGGGTTGACACCAGCCCATTCACAGAAGAAAGAGTCCTGAAAGAACTCCTAAAGCTCAAGGTGGACAAAGCAATGGGGCCTGACGGGATTCACCCCAGAATCCTAAAAGAACTAAGGGAGGACCTAGTGACACCACTGACCACGCTTTTTAACAGATCATGGCAGGATGGAGCGGTACCTGAGGACTGGAGGAGGGCAGATGTGATTCCCCTTCACAAAAGTGGGAGCAAGGCAGAAGCAGGAAACTACAGACCTGTAAGTTTGACCTCTGTGGTAGGGAAAATGATGGAATCACTTCTGAAAGAAAGAATTGTTGAGTACCTAGAGGCCAGCGGGGCACAGCACCCAAAGCAGCATGGATTTACAGCAGGAAGGTCATGTCAGATGAATCTAATTGATTTCTTTGACTGGGTGACCAAAGTAATAGACCAGGGAGGGGCTGTGGATATGGCCTACCTAGACTTTAGCAAGGCATTTGACACAGTCCCGCACAAAAGATTAATAATCAAGTTAGCCAGCCTGGGAGTGGGTCCCAGGGTGGTAGCCTGGGTAGCAAACTGGCTGCACAACAGGACACAGAAGGTAATAGTGAATAGAACACATTCCAAAGAAAGGGGGATTACTAGTGGAGTACCTCAGGGCTCAGTACTGGGTCCAGTCATCTTTAACATCTTTATAGGTGACATTGCAGAGGGTCTGGAGGGAAAGGTATGCCTCTTTGCAGATGACACAAAGATCTGTAGCAGAGTTGATACACAAGGGGGGTAGAAAAGATGAGAAGGGGCTTGGCAAGGTTGGAGGAATGGTCAGACATATGGCAACTTAGATTCAATGCAAAGAAGTACAAAGTAATGCACCTGGGAAACAAAAACCCAGGAGAAGAGTACACAATAGCAGGGGAGGTACTAACAACAACAAAAATGGAAAGGAACCTGGGGGTAGTCATATCAGATGACCTAAAGGTGGGTAAGCAATGTGAAAAGTTGGTAAGGAGAGCCAGGGGGATACTGTAATGCATAGGAAGGGGCATCACAAGTAGAAAAAGGGAAATGGTTATCCCTCTGCACAGACAGTTGGTGAGACCCCATCTGGAGTACTGTGTGCAGTTTTGAGACCTCATCTATGCAAGGACATAGACAGGAATGAAGCAGTCCAGAGGAGGGCAACTAAAATGGTGCAGGGTCTGCAGCAGAAACCATATGAAGAGAGACTGAGAGCTTAATATGTATACTCTTGATGAAAGGAGGGACAGGGTGGACATGACAGAAACATTCAAGTACCTCAAGGGAATCAACAAAGTCCAGGAGGGTAGCATCTTTCAGAAAAAGAGATGTGTAAGAACAAGGGGGCACAATTTAAAGATAGAGGGGGGATGGCTCAGGGGTAATGTGAGAATTTTCTTTTCATGGAGAGAGTGGTGGATATATGGAACAGCCTTCCTGAGGAGGTCGTTGGGTCTAAAACAGTGGGGGAATTCAAACATGCATGGGACAGACACAAGGCAATTATAGTGGGGGGTTGCAGGAAGTAGGCTGTTGGTTAACTAGAATCTGCAGCTTATCCAGTAGGTAGGGAAATGGGCAGACTGGGTGGGCCAAGTGGTCCTTATCTGCCGTCAAAGTCTATGTTTCTATGTTTCTAGGTGAAGTTTTGTTTGTCAGACATTGTGGGTTTTTTATTGGGGGGGCTGTGCACCTTGAACCCCCCCTTATGCAGGGGGCTGAACCCCCCCCCACACTCCCATTTCTATATAGCAAACTCTGAGCTAGAGTTTATTAGAAATGGGGGGAAGCACTGGTGAAACAGCGTGAATTCGGCGGAGGTCCATCACAGTGACAATCTCAAAACCTGTAGAGATTGTTGCTGTGATGGGTTTCAACGTCAAAATGTTACTGTTTTGACAGCATACCACCTTAAGTAGCTCCCTGGACTCCTCTGATGCCCACTGCCTGGCAGACATTCAGCAAGAGATGATGAATTTATGTACAGTACTGTTATAATGCTGTCCTGCATGAGTGTGCAGTTTCATGCAACCTTGTTACCTCTTTAAGAGCTTCAGCCTATTGTGCATTATAAATAGCCTGGGCTGGGTCCGAGTGCTTTGAGGCTCATGACCAGCCAGCCATTGCTTCAATTTACCCCACTTTGCTGTCGATTGCAGTGCAGAGGGAGTCCTTCAATGTGCTATAAATACTTATTTTTAAATCATTATTGTTCTTTAAATAAAATAAAGTTGTTTGTACTGCCAGTATTGCACTTCCTAATGGGAGCCACCATCTTTGGTCCTGGACTCCCTTTTTGAACCAATCGGAATCAAGGGGCCCTAATTATAGATACTTATGGGAAAAGCTATGAACTTTCTAGTTGGTGCCTAAATTAACCAATGAGGGTCCTCAAACTGTGACTGACAGCATGGCTAGCCAACCAGAATCCAGGAATCCTGATCTTCAGGCAGGAACTGTGTTGAAAAAGTTCAGTTGTGTTCAGTTTGAGCCACCAGGAAAGAGCTCCTGTGATAGTTGAGGGGCAGTGCAGGGAAACAGCCTGTACTTGCCTCCTGTGAACCATTTTTGATCCCAAAAAGGGATTGATTGACTACAGGACTGCAAGGAAGCAGACAAGATGCAGATTGTGTGGTTTCTGTAGCCCAGTGCTAGACTTGAGAAACTGGCCAGATACCGAAAGGAGTGAGTTTGCTGTACTTCTGTGACCAAGACTGTGGCCTACCACATGTGTGGAGACATTGATCCAGGGATTCCTGTGGCAAAGCAGGATCCACTCCAGCGCAGGAAAGACTTTACAAAAGCCCAGCTGGAGGGCTTACCAGCCCACAGCCTAAACTTTAAAAGACATTTCTTCAGCAGGGCCTATGCCAACAATGGCCCAGCCAGACTGTTCCTCTGCCGTCATCAGCATCCTGGTGAGAGACCAGCCTTGGGGAATCAGCCCTTGTGCAGCAATCAAATGCAAGCTGCAGCCACCTACAAGGAAAGGCCATGAAGTGGAGGTGAATTGTGTTGGCCCCGATTCCTATCAGTATCCTGAAGGATCCACAGGTCTTGATTTTCCCTGCACCTTCTTCCATTCGTCTGGGTACAGTGAGTAAAACCAGGGTAGCTCCCTGCAAACAAAACATCAATTGCAGGGCTATCACATTTTAAGAAGATCAAAGTGGGACATTTCTTACTGAAACATGATTTTTCGCAGGACTGTACATAACCTCGACCAGTGCGACAGACTTGTTTTCTCTATATAATCAGAATTAAAGATAAGTATTGTAGATTCTTGGTTGCTTCTAAAGTTTCATATCATTTTAATGAATTTTAGTTAAGGTACTATAGTTTTCTACACGATTTAGTGGAAAGTTAGAAAGTATTTTTCCTACTAAAAAGTCAGGACATGTAGTATTTTTCATGTTTTTTTTTTCAGGACATAGCTGCCCAAATCAGGACTGTCCTGCAAAACTCAAGACAGGTGGTAACTCTACTCAACTGTTAAATGGTACCATCTGATTCATTTTTGCCAGATAATGTATTTAAATGTGACTGGGCCATCTAGCCATGGATACAAATGGTTGATGGTTTTCAAGTGTGTTGCTGATATTTAATCACTTTTCTTTCCATCAAGGGCCCCAACATCAGCTGCAATGCCACCCAAACCATGGCACCGGCTCAGACATGCCTGTTTTTCACTCTGGGTTCCCAGTAGTTGCAGAGACTGGTAAATCATGGACTAAAGCAATTGACAAGCAACTAAGCCTGTTTCAGTACAGTGAAGTAATCATTTGCCTAGATTCTCATCCCCTTCTTTGTTCACGTCCCCTCAATAAACCTGATTTATTGTTTACTGTTAACCTGGCTTGTGAGCATATCATTGCCAAGTATAAAGTTACTAAAATATTGCAAAACATTCAAAAAGTGCATATTTGTGCTACTGAAACTGTTTCCTACAGGGGGTTCCAGGGTGAATGCTGAGAGACCGAACCCTGCTGGTAAGTGGATTGTACATGAGCAAATTATTAATGCTGGTATTAGCCTGCATTCTAGGTGTGACATGTTGCAGTTGTAAAACTAAGTGTACAAGGTCACTAGCAGGATTGTGGGTGGTTATAGCTTCTCAGAGGGCTGTACTAATTCTGTTAGGAACCCACTTAAGTATTACTCTGGGTGGAGGCACCATAATCATATGCATACTAAGGGTAGGGGAAACCCTAGTAGCAGTTCATTTTTGATTCCAGGGCCCTCAACCTGCAGTTAGGAAAGCAGGTAGGGGTAGCCAACCTTGGTATAATGGTGCCAGGGTTACAAACATGGAGGCACCACTGTGATTAGCAACCCCCCAGTTGTCAAAATACAAACTTGCACATTTTCTTCTTATGAGCACTGGTATCAAAATGGAGGATGAGGCTGGACTTAGACTTGGGATTCCTGCCCATAAAGTGGCTGTGCATTGCCTGATAGATTGGTGTGAAGCTGAGGAGGTTGATTCTCACAAGGCTGTAATGCTATTAGACATCCCTTTGGGTACCAATAAGGCTGCTATAGAAGAGGTGGTAAATAAAGTAAAATGTTTAGGTAAAGCCACTATAGAAGGATGAAATTCTAATCTGTTTAATCAGAATCTAGTAGCCTTAATTGCTTGCAGCATTCTAGTGGACCTTAAGCACGTACCCCCTGTTATTATTACTGGTGAGGCCAAGGTGGGTTGGAGAGTAATCACTATGCATAGTGGGGCATCCACACCTAGTGGGTTCCCCAAGTTGGAGGAATTTAAACATAAATTGGGGAAACTGTTAGCAACTGAGGGACAAAGTTGGGAAGATTTGAGAAAGGCTTTAGATATCCCAGGAAGTGGTACACCTATGAACCTCTCCCCTGCTCCTTTGCCAGCTCCTTCAACAGTACCTTCACCCATGCCCTCGCCAGTGCTCATATCCTCTGTGAATCTGGACTCTTATCACAGGCTGAGAGTGTTTTCTGGTACTGTTCCCACACCCAATGGGGAGGATGATCTAGAGACTTGGATGGACTATGCATCCCCCTGGTGCAAGAATGGCAATGTGCGGAAGCCGAGAAAAGAAAGAGGCTAATGGAAAGTTTGTGAGGCCCCACACTTGAAGCAATTCGACTTTTAAGGTCCACAAGCCCTGATGCTTCAGCTAATGAATATTTTTTTGCATTAGAAGGTATTTTTGGCAGTACTGAATCCAGAAAAGACTTTATGTCAAAATTCAAGTCCGCCAAATAGTGTAAAAATTAATGTTTGTCTGACCCAGCTAGAAAGGGCCCTTCAGAGAGCACACCTCAAGGGTGGGGTACTAGCCAGTGACTTAAATAGAGTAAGACTAGAACATATCCTTAAGTCTGCCGGATTATCTAGTGTGCTACTACTAACCCCAGACCAAATGTCTTCTACTACTGTTGTGTAGAAGATGGGCACACTAAAGAACATGCAATCTCCCTGAAGACTTACGGAAAGTAACAGCCAAGCTACTTAACCAAGTGAGACAAAGAGGTTTAAAGCCTCAGTCCAAGCTTCCCTACAAGCCTTATGTCAGACGGTCTGCTGTCACTCACCCAGTAAACAATGCTCCTCCTGACTGGTCAGAGATGGTGGGTCCTTCCATGGAGACTACTGTGTATATCAATGGCATCCTAGCCCGAGTCACGTTAGACAGCGGATCTCAGGTCACAATAATATTTTGTGTTTTTTATTTATTGTTTTAAGCCCCCTTTTCTATCTCTATGTCCACTTCCTCCGCAGGGCTCCAATGGTGATCCTGGAGGTGTTAAGGGGGCTCATCCCAGCCTCATATAACCTCCTGGGTGGGGTAGGAGGAGGACACCCCAACCCCTCCAGCTAACATCCAACTTTGCTTGGCAGCCCATTCGCCCACCACCTTAACACCAGAACCCATCTCCTGGAGTGGACATGGGGCTATTTCTGCTTTTCCTGTAGAGATGTGGTCATGCAATGATGTTAAGGCTAGCTCCAAAGTTGACCACATTCCTCCCAGTACAGTGGCACCACACTGCCATGCCCCCAGCCTATGCTAACAGTCGGTCCAGCACTGGGTCTTCCTCCCTACCCTCCCCAGGGGAGACGAGCAGCCATGCAGACAATCAGCCTCCCCTCTCCAGCCAGCCCTCTAGCTCTCAGGCTCATTCCTGAATCCAGGTCACTGGCGTCGCAAGTGGTAGTGCTACCACTATGCAGGTGGACTGGCCCAGGTAATGATAGTATTTAAAGATTGATATGATCAGCATCTATCTGACCATACCCTACAACCACTCAATGGACTGAATGTGTGGGGTTTAAGTGCAAATCGTATCCTTATCTTGGTTTTCTTTGAGTGTGGCTTTCCTTCCCCTCATCAGTAGCAGGCATCAGAGATCCAGTGGAGACCTTATCTCTTGTGTGTCCCTCATCTGGCCTGTATGATGGAATCCCAATACTGACTGGCACCAGTGCATATACTGTATATTTGGCCACCTTGCTCAAATGTGTCAAGAAAGGCAATCACAAAGGACATGGAGAGATCTGCACATCCATGCCATGGTACAGAAAGCGTACGAGATGCAGATGTGCCTAGATGAAGGTGACCAGGATGAACCCGTGGTATTTGTATGGAAGAAGGATTCTTCCCCAATTGTTCTTCCCCCAATACTCAATGTAGTGTCAGTGGAGATGTTTACCTGTGCAAATATGTGACTAATAATATACTAATACTGGGTGCTCCAGAAGAAAGAAGACTACCCAAAGGACTTCTGGTTAAACCCAGTATGCTACCTGTAAGCTTGAAGAGTGGTAGTCCAAATTCAAAATGCTATGGACCAGGACATTAAAGTTAATTGAGGTTGCACCCTGACCAAGGTCTACTGTGCTGATACTGCTGTGTTGCTGTCCAAGTGTCACAATGGAGCAGAGTGTGAAGCATCCCTGGACATGTTTGATTTCAGAGAGTCTCCTGTACCAGAAAGCTGGAGGGATAGAATCAGTCAAAAGCTAGCTCGGCAAACTAAAGTGTTCTATCTTAAAGAATGGTATGTTAATTGTGTTACTGGTGTTGAACATTATATATTCACTTGCACAATGAAAGACCTTTCTGGGAAAGATCTTGACACCTACTGTAGCTCCTGCTGACATTGATGATGTAAGGCACCTTCTACAGGAAATGCTTGAGGCTTGCATCATACAAGAATCGCAAAGTCCTTATGCATCTCCAGTTGTTGTAGTCTGGATAAAGAATGGTTCTGTCCATATGTGTGTAGACCACAGGACCCTTAATAAAATAACTGTGCCTGACCAATATACTATGCCATGCATACAAGATGCCTTGGACTGCCTCAACATGAGTAAGCTGTTTTCTGTCCTTGATCTCCACAGTGTGTATTATTAAATCCCGATGGCACCAGAGGATAGGGAAAACACCACATTCAGTTGTCCCTTAGGTGTCTAAGAGTTCCTTCACATGCCCCAAGGCATATCAGGTGCACCAGATACTTTTCAAAAACTCGTGGAACGTACTGTGGGAGATATGAACCTTCTTGAGTATTTAGTCTACCTCTATGATGACACTGTCTTTGGCAAAACCCTTGAAGAACATGAGGCTCACCTATTCAAGGTGTTGTACAGGCTTGAAGAGTTTGGGTTAAAGTTATCAATTGACAAATGCCAGTTTTTCCAGAGCTCCATAAAATTTGTAGGCCAGATTGTGTCATCAGAAGGCATCCAGACTGATCCTAGCAAGGTCAAAGCGTTAACTGACTGGCCAAAGCCAAACAACTTAAAAGAGCTGCAGTGATTTCTGGGTTTTTGCAGATACTATCACTGTTTTGTCAGATACTATACCAAGGTAGTGTTTCCACTGCTAAATTTAATGCAAGGGTACCCTCCCACTCAGAAAAAGTGAAAGAAAGGCATAGAGACAAAGATTTCAAAATCCTATTTCTGGCCTCACGAATCCTTCAGACAGAGATGGACATCAGACTGTGACACAGTCTTTCATGAAATTATTTATCAACTATTTCATGCACCTGTTCTTGCGTATGTAGACCCATCCAAACCTTACATGCTACATAAGGATGCTAGCCTAAGTGGTCTTGGGGCTGTGTTCTACTAAGAGAATAAGGAAGGATTGCACCCAGTGGTGTTTGCCAGCAGAAGTCTAACACCTTCAGAAAAGAACTATCCCATACATCAGTTGTAATTTATCACTCTCAAGTGGGCAATTGTGGAACAATCCCACGAGTACTTGTATGGCACCAAGATATTGGTTAAAACAGACACCAGTCCTTTAACCTACTTCAAAACTTCTGCAAAACTTGATGCTATGGGACACTGATGGCTCTCAGGGTTATCAACATATGACTGTGTGGTGGAGTACCAACCAGGCCTCAGCCACATTGACGCTGATGCCTTATCATGTAGACCTGCTTCCAACCAAGAGTGGGTACGAATGTCGAAGCATTCCGTAAAAGCATTGCATCATAAGTTTGATAGAGATGAAACCTCATCTGCTGAAACTGTGAACTGCTTGTCTAATTGCCTGAGACCTCCTGATACTTGCTTGCCAGTAGCCTATTGTAATTTTGCTGCTTTAGACCTAAGTGACTTGCCACAGCTGACTCCAGCTGATACCCAAAGGGAACAATATTATAATCCAATGATCAGATCCATCCTAAATGCCCTCACAAAGGGAGAAGACATCTCAAAATTGTGGTCCAATTACCCCAAAACTGCTCTGCTCTTCTGAGAAGGGCATAAACTTAAGCTGAGAGAAACTGCTGTACAGCAAGTTGACTGACAATTAAGGATAGGTTGTAAAAAGACAGCTACTGTTGCCTATAAAGTTCAAGTCGGTTGTACTGAAAGCTTTACATGATTAAATGGGACATTTAGGTTGTGAGAGAACTCTGGACTTGGCCCGTGCATGTTTCTACTGGCCTGAAATGGGTCTAGATGTTGATCAGTATATAAAAACTTGTAGTTGATATCTCCAGTGAAAAACACAACCACAGAGAGCAGCCCCCTTGGTCAACATAACAACCAGTGCACCAATGGAGCTAGTCTGTATAGATTTCCTGAGCCTAGAGCCGGATACATAGAACATTAGCAATGTGCATGTAGTGACAGACCATTTTATCCAGTATGTGCAGGCGTACCCAACCAAGGATCAGAAGGCAGCCACAGTAGCAAAAGTTCTTGTGGAAAAGTTCTTTGTTCACTAAAGTGCCCCACAAAGGATACATTCGGATCAAGGCCAGGACTTTGAATGCAGACTGATTAAAGAACTGTTGTCCATCTGGAGTGTAAAACAATCCATAACCGCTCCCTACCAAGGAGATCCGCAGCAGCCAGAAAGGTTTACTAGAACTTTGCTCGACATGCTTGGCACTCTGCATCCCAAAGATAAACCATGGTGGAGACAGCAGATAAGTTCTCTTGTGCATGTCTATAATTGCACCAAAAACAATGCCACAGGATTTTTACCTTATCATCTCATGTTTGGCAGTGAGCCATCCTGTTCATGTTTGTTATGGGAGTCTCACCTGATGGAGTACAGTCTGACAATTATCTGCAGTATGTCAAGAAGCTAAAAGTTCAACTAAACCATTGCCTACCAGCTTGCTCATACCATGGCTGCAAAGAAAAATCTGGCTAATAAAGTTTGGTATGATAAAAGAGTTAAAGCACAGGAGATAAAGGAATTAAAGGTTGGAGATTGTGTTCTGATGTGAAATCTTGGTTTCTGGAGGAAACATAAAATAGCCGACTGCTGGAGTGACATTCCCTACATAGTAGTCAGCAAGCTGGATGATCTGCCAGTATATAAAGCGTGACCTGAAGAAGATGCTTGAGCTGTAAAGACAATACACAGAAATCACCTTCTACCTATTGGGCAAATAATTCTGGACACAGCACCATCAGCCACTGCTCCAACAGGGCCTGTCAACAGATCTGCTGCTCATAAGAAACAGTTAAGTCCGTCTCCTTCTGCTCAACAGGCAGAATCTTCAACCAGTAATACCATGAATAATGATAATGCCAGTGGTGCAAGTGGCAGACAAGAAGTACAGGAACTCAGGCACTGGCAAATATGAAACACAAAATAAAGTTCCTCAATCTGAATGATAACTGTATAGATACTATAGGATTCAATTAGGGATACTAAAGTATTTCTAGGAAAAAATTGTTGTACAAATCAAATTTTGTGATGGAATCCCTGATTTCTGGTCACAGGCCAAGGAATTTGTCATTATTTTGCTGGTTTAAGAATTTCAGTTCCAGTATCAGTGGGAAAAAGTATAGAAACTCTGTTCCTGCTGCAAAAAAGGTACAGAAACTGAGTTCCTGTGTGTTTCTGTTCACTTTCATCACTGGATGATGCTAACTCTGATGACAATAATGAAAGTGGTGTGGCTTACTACCCGTCTCTCAAAGTAGGACAATTGTTTCAAGGGTCCTACCATCCTACTTCTGGTCTCCCTTCCAATACTCCGGAGGCCCCTGACAACTCTGATGTCTCAATTGTACCTGAACCTCTTGAGAGTCATGCACAAAGTGTGACTTCTGACATTGAAGACTCCCTTTGCTTAGTAGAGCTGTCTGATATTGAAGCCCTTGATTCTGACAGAAAGAATGGCAAACCTGCAACTGAATCGCAAAGTGATGGTGAACTTGTAAATGAATGAAGAAGTGATGCTGGACTAAGTGTGCTAAGTGAACTATTTAATGACCAAGAAAATATGGCTGTTCCTGAAAATGCAGTGGGTTAGATGACTCAAACTTTGTTGAAATACCACTCTACAATGAAAATGAGCCTACAGAGACAGAGAACCAAAGTAATGAGAAAAGTGAAGAATCTATAACCAGTAATGGTCCTCAAGAGAGTGCAGTGGTACCCCCTTCATCAGAAGCTGTCTTGTTTCTGGGCAATGAATAGGAAGTTATGAACCTGAATGCTAATGCTGAAGTGTCAGTGCCAATGCCTCCAACACCTAGAAGAGCAGCAAGAATTGTAAAATCAGTGGTTCGGCTCACATGTGACATACCAGGAAAGCCTGTGGACTTGCCTATGAATGTTGTTCATAAAGGGGTATATGTAACAGCCAGTTCTCTGCCCAAACTACTGTTTACTGCATCCTCTAAGGTGATAGTTAAGCCTTTCACCCAGTATTCTCAGAGTCACCCTTTTGGAGTTAAAGGGGTCAGTTGAAAGGTGCCTAATATCTGTTCACACTAAACAAATGTTCAAAAGGGTTTCACCATGTCAAATGTTATTTTCTATGATTAAATAAAAACTGCTTAAATGTTATGACTACAGCATAAATGTGAGAACAATGCAATTGGTAGCAAAATGTTATTAAAATTAAAAGCCATGGTAAAATGAATATATTGATGCAAAGTCTAGACTTGTGCATAACAAAAGGCCTTCTTAGATATTGTTACTTGTATTATAGATGTGACACAGACGCCAAGTTTCCTGGGCAGGGCAGAGTGTAGCCCCCCATTTCAGGGGGCTTACCTTAAGTGTCTCCCTGGGCTCCTCTGCCTGGCAGATGTCCAGCAAGAGATGATGAATTTATGTATACTACTGTTTTAATGTTGTCCTGCATGAGTGTGCAGATCCATGCCACCGCACTACCCCTTTAAGAGCTTCAGCCTACTGTGCAGTGTAAATAGCCTGGGCTGAATCTGAGTGCCTTGAGACTCAAGACCAGCAAGGCATCATTTCAATTTACTCCACTCTGCCATTGAGTACAGTACAGAGGGAGTCCTTCAATGTGCTGTAAATATTTATTTTTAAATCATTACTGTTCTTTAAATAAAATAAGATGTTTGTACTGCCAGTATTGCACTTCCTGGTGGGACCCACCATCTCTGGTCCTGGACTCCCATTTTGGACCAATCAGAGCCAAGGGGTCCTCAAGTGATCCTAATTATAGAGACTTGTGGGAAAAGCTGTGAACTTTCTAGTTGGCACCTAAATTAACCAATGAGGATCCTCAAACTGTGATTGACTACATGGGTAGCCAACTGGAAACCAGGAATCCTGATCTTCAGACAGGGCTGTGTTGAAAAAGTTCAGCTGTGTTCAGCTCGAGCCACCGAGAAGGAGCTCCTGTGAGACCAGAGGAGCAGTGCAAGGAAACTGCCTGTACTTCCTGCTGTGGGCCCTTTTTGATCCCAAAAAGGGATCAATTGACTACAGGACTACAAGGATGCAGGCATGAGGCAGATTGTGTGGTTTCTGTAGCCCAACTCTAGACTTGGGAAGCCGTCCAGATACCAAAAGGAGTGAGACTGTGACCTACCATGTGTGTGGAGACATTGATTCAGGCATTCCTGTGGCAAATCAGGATCCACTCCGGTGCAGGAAAGACTTTACAAAAGCCCATCTGGTAGGCCCACCAGCACGTAGCCTAAACTTTAAAAGACATTTCTTCATCCAGGTCTATGCTAACAATGGCCCAGCCAGAGTGTTCCTCTGCCATCAGCAGCATCCTGGTGAGAGACCAGCCTTGGGGAATCAGCCCCTGTGCAGCAATTAAATGCAGGTTGTGGCCACCTACAGTGAAGGCCATGAAGTGGAGATGAGTCATGTTGACCCCGGTCCCCATCAGTATCCTGAAGGCTCCACAGGTCTTGATGTCGCCAGTGCCTTCTTCCATTCATCTGGATACAGTGAGTAAAACCAACGTAGCTCCCTGCAACCAAAGCCTCAACTCTTAAATGGTACCATCTGACTCATTTTTGCCAGTTAATGTGTTGAAATGTGACTGGGCCATCCAGCTAGGGATACAAATGGTTGATGGTTTTCAAGTGTGTTACTCATATTAAAATAATTTTATTTTCATCAAGGGCCCCAACATCAGCTGCAACTGCCTCAGGCATGCCTGTTTTTTTGCTCTGAGTACGCAGTAGTTGCAGAGACTGATAAGTCAGGGACTAAAGTACTTTAATTATTTGTTTATTTATTTATTGAAATCTCAGAATTACAAACCTTTGAGTCAACAACTCATTTACAAAGGATCCACTTCAGAATCACAACAAAAAACAGGAGGTGTACAAGGAAAACATAAGATTCAAAAATACAGATATGCAACAGAACAAGGGAGTACAACTCTCTTAATACAGCATACAAGTTACAAAAACAGATGCAGGTAGACATATAAAAACATCAAAGTCTAACATGAGCCCTCCATTCAGGGAGAGGCCACCAAGTAGTACAAAATTAAGCAGAACTAAACTAGAGTGCATTGGAACATGATTACAGAAAGGAATTAAAAAAGGAAAAAGGGGAGGAAGGGAGAAGGGAGGAGGCCAATTTGGCAGTACAGCCAAGGTCATGGTGGAGAGTTGGATTAAGGGTAGGGTGGCCATACAATTGAGAGGGAGGGGTAGGAAGGCACAGTCCAAGGACCTTGTCAAAGGTTAGGAAGGGGTGCAAACAAAGGGGGATGGAGGGGATGAGCGATACACAGTCGGAAGAGACCTTGTTAGTGGAAGATGTGTGCAATTAATGGGGAGTGAGCAACCAACTATGCAAGGGAGTGGGAAGATGTTAGTAACAGTCACAATGGCCAGTAGCCAGGAGATGTCACCGGAGTGAAAGTTTAAAAGAACCAAGTTTTTGTAGAGTGGAGGCTTCAGAGGGCAGGCTATTCAGCCAGTTAGGAGCCCTGTACATGAAAGCTCTCTGCCCCATTGATGTCCTGCAAAAAGGGACCAGGAAAGCAGCTTTTGATAACCTTCTGGTAGCCCTGGGGGGTAGGAGAGGGAGTTAAGAGGTGGAGGGTAGTGGGGGGAGAGACCAGAGGTTATCTTTTTGGCTAGTAAGCAAGTCTGGTACATGAGCCTACCTGCAAAGTTTAGCCAGTTTGCTTGGTCGTATAAATCACATGTATGTGTGAGCCTGTCACCACCAATGACAAGGCAGTAGGCTTTGTTCAAGGCAACTTTAATGTGGGTTAAGGCAAATCCACCATAGAGCCATAGATTACTATGCCATAATCTACAATGGACAGGACAGAGTTGGTAATGGCCAAGCAGAGAGCATTAGGGGTTTGGCAATTCCTGTGGTGGTAGAGAAGACCAGTCCTGGTATTTACTAACTTGCAGACAAGGTTGATGTGTTCCTGAAAGGAAAGGGTGGAGTTGAGAGTGATGCTGAGGTATTTGAAACTGTAAACTTGTTCAAAGGGTTGTTTCAGGTCATTTAGAATGTGTAGAAGCTGGCCTTTATGTGTGTTATTGGAATTAGCAAACAACATAATTTTATTTTTTTTGTAGTTAAGTATGAGTTTTTGGTGAGTGAACCATGATCAGTTTCAGAGAAAAAACATTGAAGATTACATTCCAGGGGGGGAGGGGTCAGGGTGGCTAGAAAAGATGACTGTCATCAGCATACAGTAACAAGTGACCAGAGCAGGCAAGGGGAAGGGTATTAAGGAATAGACTGAAAAGGGGTGAGCCCAAATTTGACCCTTGAGGTATGCCAGATCAAATAGGTAGGGTGGAGGAGAGGGTGTCAAGAATCTTCTCCTGCTGTGATCTGCCATTAAGGTAGTTAGAGATCCAAGTGGTTGCTTCTTGGGAGAGGCCTAAAGATGTAAGGGAGTCTATTATGATAGTGTAGTTTACAGTGTCAAATGCTTTTTTTTAGGTGTATGTAAACAGACCCAAGAAGATGGCCATGGTCGAGGGCTTTATGTATGAAATCAGTATATTCCAGAAGGGCAGTGGTGTTACTGTGACCCTTCCAGAACCCGTGCTGTTGTCAACACTGTATGTTGTGTTTTGAGAGATAGTCGGAGAGTTGATTAGAGACTATCCTCAAGGGCTTTGGAAATAGGGTGGAGGATGAAGATGGGGTGGTGGTTGCTAGGTGATGTCCTGTCACAACCCTTATGAATGGGGTAACCACTGCTGTCTTCCACTGTGAGAGAAATTGACCCAGGCAAAGGGAGAGGTTAATGAGTTTGGTGAGTGGGATAGGGATCATGTCAAGGGCTAGATGCAGAAGTTTTAGGTCTAGTGAGTCTCCACTGAATCTGAATTTACCTAGGACCCGGGTTAGGTACTTTTTTGCTTCACGAGAAGAGACAATCCTGAAACGAAAAAGAGAAATAGCTGTGGGGGGGGGGTAGAGAAGGAGCCTGTGGTTTTATAGAAGAAGTCAGGGGGGAGGACACTACTAAGGTCAGAGAATGCGGAATTAAAAGTATCAGTGATAAGCTGAGGTTCCTGGATGGTGTCACCATTAATGTTAAGTAGAGAGGGAGGGGAAGAGTTATGTCTACCCCTAAGATACTTAATGTTGTCCCGAAAGATTTTCCCTTGTCCCTGGGTGGAAGAGAGGTAGTTCTGGAAGTGGGCCACTTCTGCAAGACAAATTTCCCTAGTGGCAGCCCTACACCACTGACTGTCAGCAGGGAGGCCAGATGCTAGGGCCTTATGCCACGGATTGTCATGAGAGTCCATAAATTCCAGGAGTGTCAAGGTAATCCAGGGAGTGTCATGGCCCTTGGTGGTGCATTTGGTGAATGGGGCATAGATGTTACATGCTGAGTTAAATGTAGAAATTAAGAATATCTACATTTAACAAGCAACTAAGCCTGTCTCAGTACAGTAAAGTAATCATTTGCCTAGATTCTAGCCCCCTTCCTTGTTCACATCTCCTCAATAAACCTGATTTATTGTTTACTGCTAACGTGGTTTGTGAGCATATCATTGCCCAGTATAAAGTTACTGAAATATTGCAAGGCATTCTAAATGTGCATGTTTGTGCTATTGAAACTATTTCTTACAGGGGGTTGCAGGGTGAATGATATATATATATATGTATGTATATATATATATATATGTATATATTTATAGATATATATGTATATATATATATAATGGTAGCACGGTAGTGCTACCATAGTTAGGGTTGAGGAGCCATTTACATGTTAAACCTAATATTTTGCACCTTAATAACTTTGTAACCATTCAACGGATTTGACTGAAATTTGGGATACACGATTAAGAATCATACATCTTGGGATATGCCAATATTCGTACTGTTCGGATATATGGCTGCGGAGTTATTAAGAGCGATCTGCACGTGCATTTATGCTTTTTTGGAATTCTTTGCTCTTCCCTACAGGTCACACGGTTTCTGCGACCGGTCCAAAAACATTAGGGCACGTGAGACTGGGGTACTCGATGTGCCTTTTGAAGATTTCGTGAAAAAATATTAAATGATTCAAAAGTTATTCAAAAAACAATTTCCCATTATAAGTCAATGGGAAAAGTTAACAAAAAGTTCAACAGTGTCGCAAATGCACTTTTTAGTGTCACAAATGGCCCTAGTAGTGTCACAAATCCACCATTTTGTTTTCAGTTAGTGCTCAGAAAAATGCTTGGCATTTAAATTTGGGACCCTCTAGCAACACAATTCATTTTGTGTTTACTTAGTCGGACCCTGAGGATGCTAGGCATGTCTTTATTTTGAGGTTAAATGCCCTAGAAATATATTTCTTCAATTTCTGGTAAAAGCAGTGTCGCAAAGTAGTGTCGCACGCATGACGCTTTCACAAATGCTTGCAAAAGCTGTCACAAATTGCAACACTACTTTTCCAGATTATGGTCAAAATGACATCAGCTCTTTGTCACCCTGCTGCAAATGAATGCTTTTGTCTTTTGGGCTAAAATTTGGAAGGAATGCAGCCAACATCTCAGAGATGTGCCTTTTGGTGGTTTGGTGACAAAATATTGCATGGTTGCAAAGTTATGGTACTCTGAAGTTGACACTTTTTCCCATAGACTAACATTGTGGCATCCGCTGCATGACAGGAATTCTTTGCCACTCTGTTGCAAAATAACGGTTGGATCTTTTAGACTGAAATTTGGAGGGAGAAAAAAGCCAACATCCCACAGATGTGCCTTTTGGTGGTTTGGTGAAAAAATATTATAGGGAGGCAAAGTTATGGCACTCTGAACTTCTCTTTCTTTCCCATAGGATAACATTACACCGTTTGCCTCACCTTTCAGGGCCTGTATCTCGGAAACAGTGCGAGATACGGACTTTACGTCAGATAAATGGGGGCTAAGTACAAAACTAGTCAGGAAAGTCATAAATCATATGACTTTTAAATATTTTTTCTATCTTGTACGGTTCCTGAGATATAAGCAATTTAGTATTTCAAGTCCTCAATTTCTGTTCCAAGAGTCATTATTATGCATGCATTCTTTGTACTCACTGTCTTTCTATATGCAGCATTTGGGGAAAGCCAGTGTGTGCACTTACATAACTGTTACCCTTAATGCTTCTGCTTGCATTTCTGTACCCGTTTCCCTTAATGTTCCAGTCTACGCCACCTTGTGCGTTACCCTTTGCGTTTTGATTTGAGCTTGTGTTTGCATTATTTTAACCATTTGTGTCGACAGTACTATTTATCTTTGTGTTTTGCTTTGTGTTACCATGCGCATGACCATTTGCATTTGTGGGCACTGTGTTGCTATGTGACAAGACATCACATGGCGGTCCTGCCACTGTATTACATGCACTATTTTTCAGTACTGTTTATCTTTGTGTTTCACTTTGCGTCACCATGTGCATTACCATTTGTGTTTGCGGGCACTGTGTTAATATGTGAAAAGACATCATGTGGCAGGAGCATGGGGCCCTTTGGGCCCCGCACTCCCACTGCCATATTACATTCACTATTTCTCAGACTAATTCTCAAAAAAAGGGAAATTAGAGGCAAAAAACTCTGTTTACTGCATCTGTTAGGGATGTTCCGCAGTGACAGAAGTGAGGAAATTCTGTGTTAGGGTTCAAAAGCATAACTGTGCATTCACCCCCACCTCCCCAGCACCACAGACACAGAGAGATGCACACACATGGAAGTAGGAGGGAGAATCAAGGCAACAGGACCAATCACAGACAACCAGCAGGAGGTGTCAGAAATAAAATACAACTGTCTAAATGTACTACAAGAGATCCCCAGTCCTTGAGAGTTTGTACTGCATGTTCAGCATACATCCTCAGCAAAACTGAGGCCATGTACAGCAACGGTACATGTTCCTGATGCAAGGTGCACACAAGTTACCACAGTTAGGAGTTGTATGGCCTTAGTTAGTGATATCACACACTTTGCTACACCAACTAATACACCCTGACTGGAGAGCAACAGGAAAACTAATGGTGGTGCACACTAGTTAACACAGTTAGGAATTACAGGACCTCTGTCAGGTAATGCCCCACCCCCTAGCCCACATACTGTATACTGAGTGGAGAGGCACAGCAAAAATATAATGGACATGAATAGTGTAGCTCCATCTTTGCAGCTGCAGAGAAGTTAGCACAGTTAGGAGTTGCACGGTCTAATGGGTGGGGGACTGCACATCCAGAGACCCACAGCATAGCTGAGGATGTGGACATCAATGGTACAGCTCAGTGATTGTAGGCACAGTCAAGTTAGCACAGTTAGGATTTGCATGCTATGATACAGGCAATGCCCCCCGTCTGAGTACATACTGCATCCTGAGTACTGAGCCACAGCAAAAGTGAGGTGATGGACATCAAAGGTACACCTCCGTAATTGTAGGTTCACTCCAGTTAGCACAGTTAAGAGTTGCATGCACTTAGCCAGGCAATTACACCACATATATCAGTTACTGCATCCTGATTGTACAACCACAGCTGTATTGCCTTAGGTAGTGATGTTGCACAGCTCAACATGACAGCTACTGCCCCATGACTGCAGAGTCACAGAGAAAGTAAGGGTGGTGTGTGAGCAATAATACCCAACAGGGTGGGTGGTAATGTGCTATACCGGACCACCCAGGGGCATAATGAGGCCCGACACTGCAGGTGGAGGGCCTTATAGCCCATGGAAGGTCCAGTATAGCACAATACCGCCCACTCTGGAGGGTATTATTGCGCTTAGAAAATGGGTACTGTAAAAAAAAAATTAGTTAAAAAATGTTAACGAAAAATAAGTTTAAAGTAAGTTTTGAAATAAAGTAGTTCCTCCACCTGCAGTTGACTATTGTTAAGTCTGAAGACAGTACTTAAAAACTGCCTCCTTTTTTTCTGCAGTGTCTTTTCATTCCCTGCTCCTCTCCCCCAACCCCAACAGAAAAACACAGGCACAGAGACTGTCAATTTAATTTGTCTTGCTGCAGTTTCTTGTTGCCGCCCCCCACACACACACACACACATACTGTATGCACACATTGCAGGTGAACAATCATGCTATCTGGAGCTGCTTAGAGGGTCTGAAGGTGAACGGAGAGAGCTGGTAAAAAAAAAGTGCCCCCCCAATTAGTGTGTCCCCTACTTTGTTTGAGCATCGGGAGTCGAGCCGTCGCATCTGTGTGTGTCAGTCAAGGAGTCCCGCTCTCTGAAAATGTAGGCGGCAATGCTAAGGATAAAGGTACAATTAAAACTGACAAAAAACTGTTGCGCCACTTGTTTTTTTTAATTATGGGCTTTTGGGGGAGTGAGCAATCAGGGTCATAGTAAGCCCGCTAGGACTGGTGCTGTTCAGACAGTTTTTTTCTGCAACGAGTGTGGAGGGGGTAGGGCATGCCTGTGAAAAAGTTACGGGAAGTGGTAACAGTGCTGAGCTCGCCACTGCGCTGCCGCTTTTTTTAAAAAGAAAAACTTTGCTTTCTAGTTACTGCGGGGATGAAGTGGGTTAGCAGATTATTTGTTTTTTGGGGGAGTTTACAGTTAATCTGGGAAATCATTCAATTGGGTAGTGGAGTTGACGGAGGCAGATTAAATGCAAGCCTGTGGACCAGCGCGGTTGAAAGGTTGAAAGTTTGAAACAGGCTGCTGGAAAACAATACATCATTTTTTCTATAAAATAAAGTCCTTATTTTGTTTATGTTTTTCACCTAGTGGCTGTGTGGGTGGGGGGGTAGTCACGTGGGAGCAAGCAAGTAACGGGAAGACATCCGATTCTATTGATCACACTGGGCAGGTTAAGTCGAGCGGAAGTAACTCACCAGGGGACCTCACTTTAAGCTTTTTTTACTACCTGCGTGTGCTCCTTATTCAAAAAACCTTGCACAGGCAAAGCTGCATGTTTGACTGCAACATTAAGTTTGCCGTATTCATTTTACTCTTCTGGATCACAGTGCTGTCTGGATATTGGCTCTCTCTGCAGGCAGGGGAGAGCTCTCGCTAACAGAGATTTAGAAGATGGCAGTGTTTTCAAATTGAACGTTCTACTGGCACAAGCATTTGGAATGCAATCAAACAGCAGAGACTGGGACTCATTCTTTCCCGGTCTCTGTCATCTGATACCAGACCGGGTAGCTGGTTGCCTAAGCCAGTCAGCTTTAGGGATTTTCCCAACCCATTTTCTAAATAGTAGTTAACACAGTTAGGAATTAGATGACCTCTGTCAGTTAATGAACCAGCCCCTAGCCCACATATCTATACTGAGTGGAGAGCCACAGCAAAAATAAGTCCATGGACATGAACAGTGTAGCTCTGTCATTGCAGGTGTACAGGAGTTAGCACACTTAGGAGGTGCACAGTCTCATGGGGTGGGGGACTACACCTCCAGACCACTTGCTGCATGTTAAGTGAAGAGCCACAGGCAAAGAAGGGTGATGCAGATCAGTTGTACACCTCCCTGATTACAGGTACAGTGTAGTTAGCACAGTTATCACTTGAATGCCTCAGCCAGGCAATGCCTTTGCAAACTGTGACATCAGGTACTGGATCCTCAGTAGAGACCCACAGCACAGCTGAGGGTATGGACATCAGTGGTAGATGCCAGTGATTGCAGGGACACTGAAGTTAGCACAGTTAGTGTTTGTGTTGGCTGAGACAGGTAATGCCTCCCAAAAAATTCATACTGCATCATGAGTACTGATACACAGCAAGACTGAGGCAATGGACATCAATGGTACACCTCTGTAATTGTTGATAGACACAAGTTAGCACAGCTAGGATTTGTATGGCCTTACCCAGGTAATTTCCCCACGCATACCAGTTACTGATCCTGACTGTACAGCCACAGCTGCATGGCCTTTGGTAGTAATGTAGTACATCTCCCTACACCAGCTACTGCACACTGACTGGAGACTCACAGGAAAAGTAAGGGCGGTACATACTAGTTAACTTAGTTAGGAATTACAGGACCTCTGTCAGGTAATGTCTGAATCCCTAGCCCACATACTGCATACTGAGTGGAGAACTGCAGAATAAAAAAGCCCATGGAGATGAATAGTGTTATGGGGGGACTGCACTTGCAGACCATTTGCTGCATCTTGAGTGAACAGCCACATGTAAAGATAGGCAATGCACATCAGTTGTACAGAATCACACATGCCCCCACAATGCAAAGCATCATGGGCTGCATATGCAAATCACCACAGAATGTTATGCTGGTCCAACTTTAAGCAGAATTGCATGGTGCCAAAAGGCCTCTCACACAGTTTGCAAAGGGTGCTAACAGAAGACAAAGACACGTGTTTTGTCCTACCAGGACTCATCAGTATGCCTCGTCTGTTTGACACCCCAGTGGAATGGACCAGCTACCCTTAAGGCAGTGTGCCTTGGATATATTGTGGTGAAACCATTAAAATAAAAAACTATTTAAAAGACAAAGAACCTCTGTGCGCAAACACTGAGGCAAGGGTTGCCAAAAAGGGCATTTGGCTGGGAAGCCAAGTTTCAAGAAAATACAAAATCACACATGCAGTTGTACAGCTACCTGATTGCAGGTACAGTCCAGTTAGCACAGTTATCACTTGAATGGATTCCAGCAGGCAATGTGTCTTCAAACATGACAGCAGGTACTGCATCCTCAGTGGAGATACAAAACACAGGTGAGAGTATGGACATCAATGGTAGACATCACTGATTGCAGGGGTACTGAAGTTAGCTCAGTTAGGATTTGCATGGATTTAGACAGCTAATGCTGCCCCCCAAAATTCATACTGCATCATGAGTGCTGATCCACAGCAACAATGAGGCAATGGAGATCAACGGCACACCTCTGTAATTGTAGGTACAGTGAAGTCAGCATAGTTAAGAGTTGCATGGGCTCAGATAGGCAATTGCAGCACACATAGCAGTTACTGCATCCTGAGTGTATACCCACAGCTGCATAGCATTAGATAGCGATGTCCCACACCTTGCTACTGCAGCTACTGCCTGCTACTAGAGAGGCACAGGAAAACTAAGGGAGATACAGACTACTTAACACACTTGGGAATTACAGGACCTGTGTCAGGCAATGTGCCACGTCCTAGCCCACGTGGTGCATACTGAGCAGAGAGGCATAGCAAAAATAAGCTCATGAACATGTATGTGTGGTACTACTTCTTCCAGTTGATTTGCATGCTTAAAAGGAACAACAGTTACATTCTAATGTTATAATGTTATGGTTCAGTAAAGACTCAACACAGGTGGTTAAGTTTAAAAAAGATTTATTGCCAATTGGTGAAACTGAGAAAGGGCCAATTAAGATTTAAATTTTTTTTACGAAATCAGTCTCACAATACAATCCTTGCATGTGTGTAATCATTGCTTGGAATATATCTAAATGTGTGTCATGAATAGTAAGTAGATGATATGGACTGGAATAAGTACATACATACAGAAATACGAGCATAGAAAGAAGGCAGGAGGAGAAGAAGGCCATTTGGTCTATTATGTTTGCTCATATTGCAGGATACGCATCTTGAGCTAATGTCTCTGCTATCCCTCCGCAGTCCTCCCATCCTCCCTAGGCATGATTCTTATCTTCCCCATGCATATACCAGGCCCTTTTAGAGCTGCTCACTGTCTTTAATGAGGGGACCTCTTCTAGCAGCGCATTTGAAGTGTTCACCACCCTTTGTGGGAAGAAGTGCTTTCTGACATCCCTCCTAAACCTACTATCATCCAGCATAAGGCTGTGCTCCCTCATGATATGGTTGCTACTCAGCTTAAAGAGACTTTGGTTATCAACATTATTTATCCTTTTTAAGTAATTGAATGTTCCAATCATGTCCCGTCCCTCTTTCCTATCCTACATTAATGAAGGTATGTCAGGAGCTTCTAAGCAGTGATTACACACATGAAACAGTGATGATTTGTTGTTATTTTGTGACTGATAATGTGTATGTTCCTGGGAAGGGCGAAAAACCAGATGCTAAGTGTTCAAGTAATAGAATATAAAAATGTTATGATTTCAGTGGCACTAGATAAATGGTATGTTCAGTTAAACATTTTAAGATATATCACTGACTAGCTGCATATGGAAAATTCCCACCCGACCCCTCAATAGAGGTGATCACAAATATTGTAAGGAACAGGTATGAAGTGTGTTGTTATTAGTAAAAGTGTCTGATTTACAATTTCAAGTATTATTAACACAGATTACATTTACTTGTATGACAAGTACAACACATTTCATATTGTTACAGGTAAAATATACATTTCTTTCAATGGTTACATTAGTTACTATATCAGTTCTGAACTAGTAAATAAATGTGTGTAGCATGTTGTGTTTATCAAAGATATAGGGCACTGAACTTAATCACTATAGTATTATATTATAAGTTAAGGAGAAATTCTTATTTGACTCATAGTAACACTTTTGCTAGAACAATTAAACTAGTTAACAACAATGGTCAGATGAAATGAGAATGTAAATATCATTAACATGTCATTACATAGGTATGCAAGAGTCATTTGAAATAAGCTGCAATATTTCAGAATTCACACTTGGTTGATTTCACTTGCTTCATTATGACTAAAGAGTTTTATATTTACATATGTACAGTTTCAGTGTAACAAATACATCAGGCATAGTTCAACATTGTTGCATGATGAAAGAATGATGATGTTGTCAAGATGTCAACAGATAATAGACAAGAAAACTGGCAACAGAAAACTTGTGACAGAGTGTTCTCTTTGATCAATGAGACATGTGTTACGCATTTATTTAAAATGATAAGGGACAACTTTTGTGTCACTGCAGAGGCAAACATTTAGCAACTGGCAACAACTTCTTGTTTTGTATGGGTATGATACACCTACAAGAAAAGATATGTTCAGAACAGGAGAGCCAGAAAGGACTCTGTTTTGACATGTACAATCATTGATAGACATGTAAGAATGGTTTCTCTAGTGACTGTGAAGACTGTCGGTGCCAATTGAAGCCACTACAACAATTTCCATGTTGTCACTGATCCACACAAGATCTTATATGTCATAGTGCATGAAATGTCTCTGGCAGTATATCATTTTGTTGATATACTACGGTTTATTGACAGTCGTAGATTGGAAACAATTGTACTGCCCTACGACTGAGTCTGTCACAAAGTAGTAAGTAAAAAATGTCACATGTTGTGTGTTATTCTTCTGAGATATGAAGGTCATCATAATTCTTCAGTATTAGAAGATATGCATTTTTAAGTGTTGTGGCAGTCTCTGTTTAAAATTGCTTGTAGATTTGTCACACTGTACCCATCCACTTCTGTACCTTAGCAAACATGTGTAATGGCCAGAATGCATAGATTGACCATGGTGATAGACTACACTGTGAGTGTCAAACACTGATTGGTTAAAAACTATTCTACCAGCTGTGTAATCTGTGATGGGAGTGTCATCTCTGAGCCCGTTGGAGTCAAATATGTGCAATATAAGCAACAGATATTGAGATGAAGTCCTGAGACGTATGGACTGAGTACATCTGCCTCCACACATTTCACAGGAGTGACCACATTGGGCATTGGTAAATAGCTGTCGAAATTTGACACTTTTGGCTTGAGGGACAAAAAGAGTAATCCACAGCATGTATTTTGTGGTTTCACATTGTGAATGACCACATGATACACATACATATTTGGTTACATATGACACAGTGAAGTACTGGCTCATTGGAGTGCCATCTTCATCCAAGCTGTTTATGATTGCCATCATAAACTCACTAGTGTCTTGCTGTATGTCTGCAGCAAATGTACTGCATCCGTCATATGTACCTAACACCTGCCGTAGTGATGTTAATGACTGCACATTGTTAGATTGGTCAGAAGCAATGTTGACAATCTGCTTCAATGCCTTTGATAAGGGAGTGTCTTGTGAAGCAGATATTGCCTGCATAAAGTGTGGCATGTGGAAAAAAACTTGCATAGCTGAGTTAGCATAGCAGTTCACTCTAGTGCCATTGTCAAAGACTGGCACAGCATCTACACCAACTGATTTCTGATGAACAGCTGGCTGTGAATGTGTAGTTGATATCGTGATCTTTGTTGAACTCTTTAGAGTTGAATCACTTGTGGAAGCTCATGCCTGTTTGCTGACAGGTGTAGATATGACTGTACGATGTGAGACAGCCAGCTATGTAGGCAGTGGTATTAAAGACATTTGCAGCTGACAGAGAGTACGTAACCTGTTGTACCAACAATACATCGCTTGTCAGCTCGTATCTTCTGAGGTGCAAGAGCTATAATGTGCAACCCAGAAAGACTATGGACATGTGAAAGTGCCATGTAGCTCATTCCGTCCTTGAAAATGTCTGTACCAATGTCCACCATTGCTGAATCCAAACTCAGGCCCCACGATTTGTGAATAGAAACAGCATATGCAACACGTTAGTGGAAACTGTTTCCTGTTTACATAGATATCCTTAAATACCTGAAATTTCACACAGGTACATTCTAGCTATACAGGCTGTTCCATGTTGTCAAAGTGAACTACAAGTGTCTCGATATACTGTATGTCCTCTGGACGTTGTAGACAAAGTCAGTGATGTTACCCATGTCACCATTTACCATGCCTCGTTCAACATCTAGATTATGTTGTAGCATGACACATGCATTCCTACAAAGTGTAAGAACAGCTTCTAGGCCAGCTGTGCGTGAAACATCTGACTTCAGTTCAGTGAGTCGTCCAGTCATCTTTGCTGCCAGGTTGCAACTGAGAATGACACCATCAACTGTATCAACAGCATGCAGAGTTAGAACTTCTTGGTTTTCTGTCAGCAGCATAACATTGTTGAACTCAGTGCATTTCTTTAGTCGTGGCATAAGACACACTGTGTGTGTGCCTGTAGAGTAGACATCATTGAAAACATTACATGCTGTTTCTATGGATGTAGTATCTATTCTGATTCTCCAATCGTTTAACATAGCAACATGTTCTGGTGATAGAGAACCTGTACGAGCTTCATCTAAAATTGATTTGTAAGTCAGATCACCACTTTGGTGCATGTTCTCATACAACTCAACATAGGTGAATAACTCCCAAATGTTAAAGCCTGCAATGCAGCCTAGTATGTTCTTAGATTGCTTGGCAGTCAGAGTTGTAAACACATGCTCCACATTAACTGGTGCAAGCAGTAAAAGGTCCCCCAATACAACAATACTTTTGCCACCAAATGGTACTCCATCATCAGTACCTAAGATCTCCTGTGGACGTAGATGTATACAGGCAAGCATTACATTGGAGACCATGCTGATTTCATCAATGATGAGTAACTTCATCTCTGTGAACATGGAACGGAGCTAAGATGCAACCTCAAATGACAGTTTACGATACTGTCCTGTTTTGCCATGTTCCACTGGCAACATAAAGAGACAGTGTAATGTAACTCCACCAATGTTGTATGCAGCTAGTCCTGTGGGAGCAGTAACAGCAACAGACATTGATGACCCTGTCAGGCTCCATATTTCAGCAGTGATGGCTTCAATAAGGAAACTCTTTCCTGTGCCAGCTGAACCACTAACAAAGATGAGTAGTGGTTTATAGTCAAGAAGGTCAAATTTATTTGTTTCATGTAGTAGGCCATGTCGAACAGCATCAACGACTTGAGAGTGAACTACATGCTGCTACTGATTCAGTCTTTCTCTCAAGTCAGCTGGGTTGACAGTGAAGTGTGTTACATGTTCCATGGCAGTCTCAATTTCTGAGATTAACACTTGGGCATTTAAAGGCAGAGGGTCACCTAGAACAGCTTGTCTTTCTGGGTCAAGATTGTCTTGTTAGCTAACAGAAGTGTCTTCCTAAAGCTGCTTCTCTGCCTACTCAAGCTGTTTTTTCTCAGCCTCTAGTCTCTGTATGTATGTCACTGAGTATTCAGTTTTGAAAGTCTCATAACTGAGATTAAATTCTTCCTCGAATGTATCACAGTCACCTTTTAATTCAGACTCATTCCTCCAGGGTCTAAATAGGAATAGGAGACAAAGTATTAATGCTCTCTGCTCTCCGATGTGCCTAGATGTAATTTACAGTGGTCTATGAGCCATAGCTTGTGTCTCTTTATGAGACAGCCATCCACTCCATTCACCTTGTAAATGTGCCGTGTTGAGTCAGGTGATATATCTGCCTTGTAGTCATATTTCACTTAGCCACCTGAAAGAGACACATATCATCCATGTCATCCTGTTCACGGAGTAGTGTGTTCATCAGGGTTATTCTTCAAGATATGTTTTGAAGAAGGTCTATTGGCAATAGAGTTCCTCAATCTCAGCATGGGGAATCAGGTACATTTTCATTTCTCTTTGTAGTTCACACTGAGAAACCGGACAGCATCAGACTTCCCGTACAGATGTGTACCCATTAAATGGTCACTGGCTTCATAGGCACCACATTCTCTATGTGAAAGAGTCTTCAAGCCCAATGACCACAGCTGAGATGTCAGGCTCTTGCTTGAACTGGCAATATCTTCCCAAAGATCTTGCAAGCTAGTCTACTCATGCTTGGTTATGTACAAAGTCACGTACCACACCAGGGCCAATGAGTTGTCAGCCACAAACTGAACATCTATGTTTATTTGCCACATTAGGAGAAGAGTTGGGTTGTAATCATTGATGTACACCTCCTTCTCATCTCTTGGTAACTCGTATACCCTCTTGGTTGATTTTGCCTTCAGGTAGTGTCACATTGCTGAAAAAAGTTCATTCATGGAACCATCCTGACAAACTCGTCTAGGGAATCCGAAGCGACATTGTGTGTACCAATCAGATTTATTCTTTACTACTCACCGGCAGTATTTTGCACAAATATGTCACTGGAACTATTGTACCAACTTCCATAGTGTAGGACTGTCATAGTTGTCCAGAATGTGACAAGTGATATATTGCTTGATGAATGTTAGCACTTATGCTGCTTCATGTTCACCTATGCGTGGTGCATCCTTGATCCACAATAACATATGAATATGAGAGGCACCCCGTACTTGATATTCTGTCCTCCAAAAGTAATGCTCCACAGTACCAAGAGGTGGATTGTCCTTTGACAAAATGAAAGTCAGAGTGTTATGAAACCGCTTGAGAAAATATCTTGTGACAGACACAAGATCAAGTGAACACATTTCTCTGACAGTCATTGATGAAATGCTGTCAACATCAGAATTTGCCCACTTCAACAGTTCAATGAGCTCATTCCAGGCATGTTCAGCACAACTAAGTGTGACAAACCTCGTGGCTGCACCATACTCTCGCAGCATTGTCATCACCTCGGATTGTCTGCGATACCAATATTCTTTGGTGCCACATAGACTTGATAGTATGGAAGACAGATTCACTTGCACATTTTCATCTTTCTGCTTTAATTTCTCTAGAAATTGAGCAGCTGTTATTCCATCTAGTGGACTTGTGAGATGAAAAATATGTGCAATAGATGCAGACAGAATGCTAAGTTCACTCTCCCGGAGGAGATTAAACAGGGACTGTATGTTGTGTCTGAATTTGCCATCTTTACTCAGCACCCTGTACACTCACTTCCCTTTCATCTAGCCATCCACCTGACCCTTTTGGGAATAAGTTTGGGAAACAGTGTGCTTCTAGTGTTGCCTCCCAAATGCTGGCAGGCTCACCTTCCACCTTTTTCATTTGATAGAGATCAATGTTGTCCCCTACTGGATCTCTGCCATGTAGTGGGTGAATTGTGTACTGTTCATACACATTGTCACTTGTCTGTCCACTGACCTTCTCAATCATTGGCTTAGTTGTTTCTAAGACATCATGTTGAACAGAGAGACTTCTCATGTGATCAATGTCAAGGTCTGCTTAAAAGGGATTGTTGCTCTTTAAATAAGTAAGAGTAAGCTTTACCTTCTGTACATTGACAACATCTTGCCAAATGACCTTGGACTTAGTTGGAACACCATTTACAAGAATCACCAAACTATTTTCCATAGAGATTGTCTCCACATTTTCCTGTAGAGGAAGTGGGAGATACATCACGGAACCCGTTAGAGATCTAATGAGTTCTTTCTGTGGAATTTTCCGTGTCTTTGTGTTCAGATGTAGAATGGTTTGAAATGGTTTCATTATCTGAATTAGAATGCGCTCAAACATATTCAAAGTCGAAGTCTCACTTGGTGTAACATGTGCCTCCATATTATTCAACAGTGACCTTGGTGGCAGAATGTTGGAATTTTGCTATTTCTTTGCTGTACTGTTTCAGCATGTCACTTTCTGACACAGAAACAGATGTTTCACCAGAACTTGGTGACTGATAAATACTTGTGTCTGGTACAGAAGTCACATGTTGCAGCTGTCTGAGAAATGTGATGGCACCCTGCATGTCACCAGACTGCAATAAGTCATTTAAACAAGTGTACTGATTGACAACTCATTGGACTTCATATACCCTGTATACAAAGTTCAGCATGCCTGTTTGATGCACTCCCAGCATCCGCATGTTGTGAAAGACACTGTCACAAACACGACTATCGAGGCATGCTAGTGAGTGACCCATAAGTCCAGTATGTGGACGGATTTCACAAAGGTCAATCTTGTTAAAAAGTTGATATCTTTCTTTGTGATCTGTTATCACAAATAGGTTGACAAAGTGTTCAACTTTTTCAAATGACGATTGCCTACGGTTGCAGGTTGCATCACATGGCCATGACAGAAAGTGCCATTTATGGGACACAGTGGTTGCATCACAGTCATCATTTGTCTCCATTGCTGTGTCATTACAGACACTGAGCACTTTGACCAGCTTACCAGACTCATCAATGGTGAACTTCCTCTCTTTGTTCCTGTGAATAATAAGATTCTTCCCAGAAATATGCCTCTGAGTGCTGTGTGTGCATCCAGTGACCTGTGAATACATCACAGAAATTGTGGACAGTCAAAGTAGGATAGCGTTGTAGCCTTTTCTTGATGTCGTACACAACATTTCTGAATAGTTCAAGCACATGAGACATCTTACGCCATAAACGAAGAACAAGTACTGCTCTATTAACAAATGTGTGTACTTTAAGACACAAGTTCATCAAAGTCAGATGACTTTTTGTCTTTTTGCACTCATGTCTCATCACAGCAGCAATAAGTCTGTAGATCTTAGTTTTACTTGCTAGTGATCGGAAATACTTTTTCTTTCTCAGACGAAAATCTCCAGGTGTGAGTTTTTGGCGCTGTTTAGAAGGTCTGGTTATGGTTGCTGTAGCAATAGTTGTGTTTCATCTGAGAGATCTACACAACTGTTGCTCAGGTAAACATTTTTTCCTTGCTATTGAGCAAATACGTGGTTT
This sequence comes from Neoceratodus forsteri, assembly GCA_016271365.2. Classification (NCBI taxonomy): domain Eukaryota; kingdom Metazoa; phylum Chordata; order Ceratodontiformes; family Ceratodontidae; genus Neoceratodus; species Neoceratodus forsteri. Next base: position 527,962,716 of record CM057456.1, on the reverse strand, counting down.
TGTTGTAGAGTGAGTTACTGTACAGCTCACTATTCCAGTAGAACTCTGTATTGTTTTATGTCTTGAGCTCACATCACTGTTTTTTTATTATTCTTAAGCAACAGTGAAGTACTATGATACCTGTTTCATCTTTTTATACATGCATGTCTGTGTTTACTAGGCATCTTTCAATGTGTTTCTTCACAATAGCGGTCAGCAATATTACAGAAGTATCAGACACCTGCATAAAAGACACAGAAAAAGGAAATATTAGTATATGCTTGTGTTGATCACTTCTAACATTGTATATTTATGCAGATGATTTATGTATATAATATTATAAAAAAAGGTCTCCAAAAATGTTGTAATCAGATTGGTTGCTCGAATTTTGACAATCTTATTTTAATTCATGTTACACTGTCTTGTATAGCGTTATCACCATGGCACATAGATTCTTTTTCGTCCTATTTCATTGTTGAGCAATGCAGAATTACTGCAATTCTGTATAGTGATTTTGACCTGGTATTGTTAAACTGCTGGTGAAAGAACTAATTTATTTAAAATCTTTCTCTAAATGAGGAACAGATTAATAAAGTTGACTTTAAACATTTAAGTTTTGAATATTAATTCTCATGATAGCCATAAGGTAGTCACAAGAGTCACATTGATAGTTACTTAATGACGTCTTTGGGGCAATATGACACTTGGCTCTACCTTGTGCCACATTACACCCTTAGGGATTGCTTAAGATATTGTTATGTGAAGCTCTGTTCATGTGTTATTGGTAAGACAATAATCACACTTATTGATTAGGAATGAATTTCGAGGTCACTCATGCAGTGACAGAAAACAACGAAATGAGAAAATGTAGCTTCAACAATTACATAGTTGTGCAGGTAGAGTCACGATTTCAGAATAAGTATGTGAAATTGTGTGAAGTTATGTATTTGTACATTAGGTAAGAAGCAGGAAACTTTTTGCTTCAGTAATCATTGTTTTTGGGAAAAAATCATCAAATAATGTACATTCAAAGTTTCAAAAAAACAGTGTCGTGTGCATGAAAGTGTCGAAAAATATAGTGTCGTCCATGCAAAAGTATCACAAAAGTAGTGTTGTGCATGCGAAAGTGTTGCAAATTTAAGCTTGGGAGTGACAACTGTATTCATTATCGAATCATATCTGATTGCTATTAGACTGACAAATAGTTCTGCCAATGTTATGCTAGATTTATCAGGCCATGTAAGACAACCAATCAGAGATGGAGAAGACTGAAGAAGAAGGCCACAGCAGCCATCTCAGCCTACACTGAGACACACCACATTTATAACTGTAAGTACATCATATTTTATAAAGCATTTTTCTACTATGATAAAAAGCATTAGTAACAGGTAAATAGTATTAATCAAAATGTTTTTTACTGCTCTATTCGACTATGTTGCTAGAAAAAACCTATGATGCTGCATTATTTAGGTAAAAGTGTTTAAAGTCAGACAGTAATTTGGTACTTACTTGCACAGATACAGCTGCAAATGGAGGGAGATGGCAAGGTGCACGTGTACCCACAACAGAAGAGGGAACCAATCAGACATGTGTCTGCAGTTGTAATTGTTTAAAACTGCCTAGCAAAAGGATGCATTGTTCCCACCTTTAAATTTTAGCACATTTTAGCTGGAGCAGAAGTGCAGTGATAGTCAGTGCATACACTACCTTGGTTAATGAAGGCACAGTAGTGGCCAATGATTTGTTTTATTTGTGTGTCATGGATCAGCCCACTGAAGCTGAGTTGAACTTAGGAGGGAAAATAGCAGTTTTACTTTCACTACTGCTTAGGTGCTGCAGGGTGAACACTGAATTTTTGGTAGCTCTCTGTCCACTTCTAAGTTGAAAAGCTGAGAATGGCAGAAAACAGCAAAAGGACTTTGTGGATTCTTGGAAGCAGTATAGTGAGGTGAGCGTCTGAGTGTGCTCAGAATAGTGATTTTGGGAGAAACCTGCAGGTCCAAATTGCTATGTTAAGTGGTTTGGCAGGGGTGGAATGAGGTGGGTGCACCTCATGCCGACCATGCACAGACTTTTGACTACTCAGGCTCATCCGGACATATTTCTGATTCATCTTGGAGGCAATGATTTGGGTACCAAACACTGGGTAGATTTAGTAACAGAAGCAAAATTGGACCTCACTTCTATTATGAGTATGTTGCCTGCCTGTAAAATCATTTTTTCAGATATTACAGAGTGTAGGGTCTGGCAAGCAGAACACCATATGTACCTGATTGACAGAGCCCAAAGAAAAGTCAACATACAGATATCTGCATTTCTACGCATGTCTAGAATGTATACCATACGTCACCTGGAAATTAAGTATTGTTATGATTGGTTATACCTACCAGACGGTGTACACTTCTCGCATGCTGGCAATTGCCATTTTGAGGGAGACCTTCGAGATGCAATCCTCAAAGTCCTCTAAGAATTTCAGACTGTTTGAACAAATAGCAAAGTGCAAACAAAGGTTCTTTTGAGAACCAAAAAATGTTGGTCAAAAAATAGAACAGCTGCATACATCACTCACACAGATGTAACACATGGGTAGGGAATATTCAGACTGTGCCAGGGTGTGGAACAAGCCTGGGCAAAGTGCAACTGCAATGCAGCAAGGTGTTGTCAGGGTGATATTTTACAGTGCTGTGGCATGGTCAGCAGTGTTAAATATTTCAGTCTGGCAACCTGCATTGAGCATGATACTCTGGTACTGCACCAGTGAAAGTGGCCAGAGAAGAGTAGGGGGATACAGCACTGAAGTGCAGTGGTGGTAGGTGCAACTATAACAATATTTAGTATTATATATGCAAATGGAGGCAGCATGCAAGGTGTTAATACACCTATTTGGATATCATTATGGCCTCATTTGCATGCAGGTGTGCTGATCATCAGTAACTTGCCCCTGGTACTCTGTAAGGCAGTACTTGTTGGCTACCGATGCCCCCCAGGTGTTTTATGGTAATGTATCTCAACTCTAGATCTTGGTTTTTCTATAAAAAAAATACTGCTGGTAGTACCGTGGACTCTACCCCTTCACCTTATCATGGGTTAACTGTATAAAATGTATCCCTCATGGCCCTGTTCTCTCTACTTCCTTGCCCAATTGGGCTGGAGTGGCAGCTGCACTACAGCACCATGGTTACTTTTAAACAGAAAGCCCGCAATTGGGTGAGGGGGTGGGGTGCAGTGGACCACCATGGATATATATCTTTCATAGCAAAATCACAGTTGGTGAGGGAGGGCTGATGCCAACACACGGTAGCCCTGGAGCTTGGGTGGCCACCCACAGCTGTTGGCTGCCATGTTGTACTGTGCAATACTGCAGGTCCACTGTGGTTGTCAGTTTTTTTGGGGGGGTCTCAACAGTGTGCAGCGCAAGTACGGGCTGTGGTTGCAGATGCTCACGGTTTCACGGGATCAATACCAGGATGTGTCACGCATGCATAGGAGTGTTACTGTACCACAATACAACCCATGTGAAAAATAATTGCTATGTGAAGTGGTATGGCAGGGGTGGAACAAGGTGGAAGCACCTCATGCCAACTATGCACAGACTTTTGAGTAGTCAACCTCACCCAGACATACTGGTGATACATCTTGGAGGGAATGATTTAGGCACCAAACACTGGGTAAATTTAGTGGCAGAAGCAAAATTGCAACTTGGTTCTATTATCAGTATGCTGCCTGCCTGTAAAATCATTTCTTCAGATATTACAGAGCGTAGAGTCTGGCAAGCAGAACATCATATGTACCTGATTGACAGAGCCCGAAGGAAAGTCAACATACAAATTTCTGCATTTCTACGCATGACTAGAATGTACACCATACGTCACCCAGAAATTAAGTATTGTTATGATTGGCTATACCTACCAGACGGTGTACACTTCTCGCATGCTGGCAATTGCCATTTCATGGGAGACCTTTGAGATGCAATCCTCAAAGTCCTCTAAGAATGTGATACTGGTTACACAAACAGCAAAGTACAAAAAAAAGGTTCTTTTCAGAGCCATAAACTGTTGGTCAAATAATAGAACAACTACATACATCAGTCACACAAGTGTTAATATGATATGGGAATATTCAGACTGTTCTCGCATGCTGGCAATTGCCATTTCATGGGAGACCTTCGAGATGCAATCCTCAAAGTCCTCTAAGAATGTGATACTGGTTACACAAACAGCAAAGTACAAAAAAAAGGTTCTTTTCAGAACCATAAACTGTTGGTCAAATAATAGAACAACTACATACATCAGTCACACAAGTGTTAATATGATATGGGAATATTCAGACTGTGCCATGCTGAGGTACAAGCTTGGGAACAGTGCAAGTAGAATACACCAAGGTGTTCTGAGGGTGCTATTTAGTGGTGATGTGGCATGGTTGCAAAACGTTTAACCCATAGGCTGCCGGAAGATTTAGAACGCATAGGTTTTTAGGACAAGATATTATGTTGGCGGCAGTCTAAGGGTTAATATTTCACTGTTGACAGCTATATTGTGCATAGCGATATGGCACTGCATCACAAGTGGCTACAGAGGAGTAGGGGGATGCACCAGTGAAAGTACACTAGTGGTAGGTACTACTACTGTGCTATTGGGCGGTGAATGAGCAAATGGTTCCATGCTGCAAGCAAGGTGTAAATGTAGCCATCTGCATTTATTTATGGCCCCATTTGCATGCAGGTGGACCAATCAACAGCAACTTGCATCCAGTGCTGTGCCAGGCAACAGCAGTTGTGAACAACACCGACCCATTATCAGCAACGTGCCTGAACTCCCGATCATGGGTTTCCTATATATAATATATATCCCCGGTGGTCCACTTGACGATACTCACTGTCCTGCTCTCATCTTTACTGTATTAAAAATATCCCTGGTAGTACAGTGGACCCTACCCCCTCACCTGATTGGTTGGTGGACAGCTGCAGTGAACTGCCAGGCTAATTTTTAATATAAAAGTCCATGACTGGGAAAGGGTGTGGGGTCCACTGCACCACCACGGATATTTTTTTATAATAGAAACCACATGATTGGGCACAGGGGAGTCAAGTCAGAGGTGCCAGCTAACGTGTTGTGACATGCAATACAGTGGCTCACCTATGCGTGCCATCACTTGTTTTTCTTTGTTGTGTTCAACAGTGTGCAGTGTAAGTAGGGATTGTTGCTGCATATGCTGACATATACCAGGGTGAATATTGGGATGTGAAAACTATCCATGGATACAGCAGCCTAAGTTGTGCAACATACATTAATGATGAACTATGGTACATTGGTATTTGTACAGTACACAGTCCTCTTTTGATTCTCTAGCTGGGCTGTATCGGTGGGTTATTAACATACTGCTGTTTGATTTTTTTGTGTAAAACTTAACATAAGAGAAAGTCACACATATGTAACAAAACATGGCAGTAATGTACTGTTTTCTGTGTTTTTATTGCAGATTGTAAAAAAAAATGAAAGTATGAGGATCTGGAGTCTGAGAGAGGTGTACCTGCCGGTCAAGGCAGTTCAGGTGCGGGGTAGTGCCTGCATTTTAATGCGGAGCACCAATCGTAAATTGGACACTATGTGGAGGCGCATTAATGGCTACCTGCACATGATTCTTAAAGTCAAAAATAAGACAGTTGTGTAGTGTAAGTGAAAGTGGAAGCTGTTGTGCCAGTGGTTTTATCAACTGAAAGAAAGGTGGGAGATACCAGAAAATGACAAATGCTGGTACTACCTCAGCTACGAGCTCTGGGAGGCGGACGGAAGGCCAGCTACAGGGGAGCGTTTCACACACCGTAAGTAAAGCAACGATATAAACATACTAATACAAGTGTGATATTCAGTACTATGTATGCAAATGTACTCAACATCTATGTTTGGTCCAAATGGGTCATTACCATATGTTAATGACATCATTTCAATATGCGCTTGTTGATTGCCAGCTAACTAGAGCTGGTGGACTGTCATGTTATAGATGTGAGACATTGATAACCAGTGTTCCTTGGTTACAAGCTGCCCTAATGTCACATTGTGAACAGTCTGAAATTACAATATTGTCATGGTAACATATTTGATGCCCCCCACTCTTCCAACTGTAGTTTTGTTGAATGTATGAATCCATTCTGGTCTAGTAAAGCATATCTTCCTGACTGATTGGGGGCCTGTTAAGGTATATTCATGTCTGCTGGTACAGTGTACTGTGTCTCTCAGTCTAATTGTGGGCTTTGTAAAAAGCATATAGATCCCTGTTGTTACAGTGGTGTGTACAGCAGCTCAATTGTGAGTGCTACAAAACAGTATGAGACCGGGTACTAGAATGGGCACATCCACAGCAATCACCAGTTGAGTAAGCAGTTGCACAATAGTGTTAGAGTACCCTCCACTTATAAGTCTACAACAGTTCTATACCTGTATGACACCTCACTGCACAACTGCCATTGTTCAGTATGGCTGCAGAGCTATAGTTACACAGTGTGTGGCAGTGAACATGCAAACTGTACTGTAAGACAGAGGAACAATATATAAATCAGTGGATCTTTGTATACAGAGATTGGGACCTTCTACTATGGTATACTATGCAGAACAATTGCCCAATGCTGTGCACATATGAGTGTACATCTATTCTGCACATTGTCACCTGTGATATACCTGCATGCCTTGCAGGTGTTCAGCTGCTGCCTGGTGCTGATTGGGTGGTTATGGTTATGTGTTAGCAGTCACTAGCTACATTGTAGATCAAACCTTGTGTAATTGCAACTATATGTATCTTTCTGAGTGAAAGAGCAGCTTCTGACTAATCATACTAACCCCTTAGTCTCAAAAATATTATGACTGACCTGGCCAGGAGTTCAAATGTGCATAGTTGTCCTTTTACTCATGTTTATTTAAAAGTTATGCCCCTTATAATTTTAGTCTCAGACCTACTGGCAAAAAACAGAGCCAATTCCTGTTCCTATAGCCACACCCCCATGCCAGCACATGCAGTCTTTTTTTTGTGATGTCAGTAAATGAAGACTGTATGTGCACACCCCATTGACTTGAATGGGGGTGATTTTTTTCAAAGATTTTATACCCATTGAACAATGGAATTTAAACAAATAAAAGCAATCACTCAACTAAAATGGTCCCTGTTAGTTGAGCTATTGCTGTTGTTGAATGGGTAGTAAATCTTTGAAAAAACTCACCCCCATTCAAGTCAATGGGGCACACACATGGAGCCTTCATTTACTGACATCACAAAACAGGGCTGCATGTGCCGGTGTGGGGGCATGGCCGTAGGATCCAATGGGTTTGGGAATAAAATTACGAGGGGCATAAGTTTTAAATAGCAATTAAAAAACAGGAAAACTTTGCACATTTGGACTCCTGGCCAGGTAAGTCATTGTTTGGTTTTCAGTAAGGGGCTAGTCGAAAGCTGCTCTTGAAGTTCTTTAGCAGTGCAACAAGATAAGTACATCAAGAATGGTTATTTTGATTGTAACCAAAATTTTTCTAATAATCATAATGCACACTTACTCATTCTGTTACATGTTATTGCACTGGTAGAACGGATGTTAACTGTTCTTCAAGGGGAAGGGGTGAGGTGGAATAGTATATTCATAATGTGAAAACATTTTATTTGTCAGTTTTTAAATACTATGTTAATGCATTTTAACAGTCTGTAACTTGTGAACATACATTCTGTTTCTGTGCAAATTACCACTCAATATATGCCACTTAAGTTTGTGTGTGACAGACAACTGAACATACATCTATCTATCACATCTTCAGTATTACTATGAGGTTCTTACTGTGATAATGTAGTTGTACTGGTAATATTTTGTAGTGTTGTGATGTTTAACTGACAGTGAGTGTGCAGTAGTGTTCATTTCAAGACCAATGCCTATTTTGTAACTAGCAGTGTGCAAGTGATAACAATTATAACATACTATATAATTTATTGTTAACTTGTAACATTTATAATTATACATTATTCACTTTACATGGCTGTGCAGTATGTGCACAATACTTGATGAAGGATCATGTTAGGTTACAAATACATGTCAAATATGAATACAGAGCGGTGCTAAAAAAGTTACCATGGAAACTAAACAGTTACTACATCGTTTTTTACCTTTATTTAACAGATCGCCAGAGGTGCTCCCCATCAGTAGCTGAGGTAGTGCCAGCCCAAACAGAGGCTGTGGAGTCTGACTCAGACTCCATCATTATTGTGGAGTCAGACAGTAAGAAGTTACTTGTTATTATGTTGACTACCTGCTGTCAGTAGTTGTGCATTGCATTAGTGAACATCTGTAAACAGTGAGGAACACATATTTAAAATGTGCCTGGGGTATAAAATGAGCACTGCCTAGCTATCAAACTTGGCCTGCATCACAAAGGAAGCTATATTCAAAAGGAATAGCCCAGGGCAAATAGCTTTTGAATATAGCATGTTAATGATACAGAGCAAGCTCATCTAGCAGTGCAGAGCAAACTTAGTCTTGGGATAAGGCAGGTCTGAATAGGTTACTGAGACAGTTTAACTCACAATACCAAAACTGTGGATAGTGATGTCAACATAGGTATAGGTGCAGTATGTGACCAATGTGTTTGCCAGCAAATGCATAGGGACAGTACTGCAACAGGCAACAACACATGTGAAAGTAAACTATTACAAACTGCAAAATATCCCACAAACTATTTGCACAGTGCTAACATGTTTACATGCGTTTAGCACAGGGTTAACTATTAGTACGGTGCAAAGATGTTTGTTCAATATCAAACGTTTCCATCTTCAAAAGCGACATGCAAATAAGTATGCTTAGGTAGTGTCTGCCCAAACATACACATTCATACTTTATTATGCACTATTTTCCATGCAGTTGGCACTGGAGTAATGGTATAGCACTGTACTACACCTGTGCAAACATGTTGACATTGCACAAGTACTTAGGGCTTATATCAGACAGTTTTTAATACTGTTCTTTCACATACGCTGCTGCCTGCTACTGTAGTGGTGCAACACAGTATTGGCACAGATGGTGATGCTGTTGTATGCAACTCTCATACTACAGCTCATGCCACAGTACACAGAGGGCAGTACAGTATTAAAAGGGCTAGTGGTGTGTGGACACAGCACTGTGTTTAGTGAGTAGGGCACTGCTTATGACTGCACTATATACTGTGACTGGGTAAACATACTGGTATTTACTAACAGTGAATATTATTGTTATGCTGTTGTCTAACCCACAGCTGTTGTACCTCTGAGATGGGATGTTCACAGTTACATATTCATGTCCAACTTTGTGTGCTGTGGCAGTTGTACTGCTGTGGCTGGTGGGGGCTATATATTATCAGAAAGGCACACTGTTGTTTGGGTATAACAAATACTGACTTACTAATACAATTAATAAATTGGTGAGCAATATGGACCATGGTCTTTTTGGCTCTGTTTTACCTATGAAACCTATGACTGATGTGTATTCTGTGATGTGTCCTATGGTAGTGGACAGACCTGTTCTGTTCCACAGTCTGTCCATCCATGCACTGTTCCCTCAAGAGCCTCCATGTCTACAGTGGTGCATGTGTATGCTGGTATCTATTGTTCTACAGAGAACAGTGGTCTGCATCTCACAGTATGAACTGCCTTTTAGTAACATTGAGTACCGTATAAATTATGACACCAAAGTATGACTAATAAAGAGCATTTGTTTATTTTAGAATGGGGTATGGAAATCCTGTAACCTTATTGGTGAAAACAGATCACATAAGTGTGGTAAATCTTCCACTATACCCACTGTTTCACTTTTCTGTCATAATAAAAACAAATTAACAAAGTTGAACATTGTATGACAGCAACATAACATGACAGGGAATGGGCATATGGCATTATATATCACTTCTGGCATGGTTAAGTTACTTGGCTGTGCCTCATGGGTGAACCACACCAGGCATGATAAATCTGACAATATACCCAGTCCCTGCAATAGAATATTGCTTGATTATATAATTTGACAAAAGCGGTAAAGTGATATCACATACTGGATTATTTCAAGATATTGGTTGATAGCCATGATATGATCATCTCAAGTTGTTGCTAGGGAAACATGTAAAACTTTGAGTAACCACATGTTCATGTAAATACACTGCTTTTAATACTTGTACATGTGCAATTCTCAACAACCTTTATTAGGGAAAAAGTGTAGCACTGTACTGTTTATGCTGAATTGTCATTTTTAAGAGGTTTTTTTTGGGCTAAGTAGGACTGCAACTCTGCAAAGATACAGAAATCATTAAACAACACCATTACAAAATATTATGATTCTTGTTTGCTCCTTGTTTATGCCTGTGTTATTGTAATTGGGTAGAAATATGTTAGAGACACATTGTGCTATGCTGTTTAAATTCAGGACCTGTGCACTCTCCATGTGATTATTTGCCTGTATTCTCACATGGTATGTAATTACTGCTCATGTCTGCATTGTTACAAAACTTCATGTATAATGTCAATTGTATAGCATTACTTTAAACAAGTTATAGACAGCCACATACAAAACTGTAGTATATACTTGAAAGATAGTATTACTGAATACGATCTGTATGACAGGCAGTAAAAGTTTTACTTATTGTGATTTTTCAATCATGATAATTAAATAATGTGCTCATATTCTTTACAGTGGACAAGGAGGTTGTGCCCATCCCAGTGGTGCAGATGAAGCAGGAGCCAAGCACTAGTGCTAGACGCAAGTATTACATAAAAAGTATACAAATGGCATGTGCTGGAAACTGGATTATTACAGCAAGTGACATCCTACGGTATGCTAACTGAATCAACAAACATCATAACTTATTGTGTATGCTTCAGGAACAATATTATTTGACTGTTACAGCACAGGATATAGTCATTGCTGCAGAGGACAAATTGTTTACTGAATATGCTATTCCTCAGTGTTTAAGATGTACCTGATGCATTGTTCATCGTAAAACAAAAGTCACATGTTGAGAAATGCAGAGTTTGTACATTTATTTCACTAGTACTTACAACATGAACTGTTGTTTTGACATTGTACAATTTAATGCTGTGTAAGATAATAGAAGAATGTCTTTTATTGCAATTATTGTTTTGTTATCGTGTCCCTTGCTATAATATGGAGAAGTAACATCTTATTAAAACAGTGAGATACCATTGCGAATTTTGATATTGAAATGGTAGACATTAGGAATAACATACGATATTAACATCAGTATTACTTACTTCTTTAATTTTTTGCAATAAACAGGTACAGCATAAAAGACAGTGATATGTAGCTATGTTCCAGAGAATATTGTAAACAACATAAACTAACATGTCATGACTGAGATAGTAGTGTCAGAGTGTACAACAGACATAGGGCCAGATATTCAAACCATTACACCTAGCACAAAACCATAGTGCTGGAATAGTGCAGGATTTGCAAGAGGCTGCAATATTCAAAAGCCCTATTTGCAATGGCGCTGTGTGGTAGCGCTGATGCTAATAGATAATAGTATGCAGGGGCGGGGTTAGGAGAGCGCCCATGAATGCAGGCAGCATGGCATATTCAAAGGTCTAGTGCCACGGTACTGGCATTAGCGCAACCTGTAGTGCAGCGCTAGATACCGCTGAAAAAAAGCTGGTGGTAATGCAGGAGATAACCCCCCATCGTGGACCCTTGTAGCTGTGATATAAAATGAAAAGCCCTGGTAGTCTAATGGTCCCCCCACTGCTAGCACAAATCCCAACCCCCGATAAATGTAAAATAAAAACTTTTTCCTGGTAGTCTAGTGGTCCCCCCACCCCCCTGCAAAAATTGCAACCCCTGAGAAATGTAAAATTAAGACTTTTCCCTGGTAGTCTAGTGGTCCCCCAACCCTTACTTGAATTCCAACCCCCAGTACACATAAATAACATAGTTTTAACTGGTAGTCTAGTGGTACCCCAACCCCTAGCATGAATTCCAACCCTAATAAATGTAAAATAAAGTATTTTCCCTTGTAGTCTAGTGGTCCACCCCCCGCATGAATTTCAACACCCCTGGTACAGATAAATAACATAGTTTTCACTGGTAGTCTAGTGGTCCCCCCAACCCCAGTATGAATACTAACCCCCAGCAAATGTAAAATAAAGTATTTTCCCTGGTAGTATACTGGTCCCCCATACCCCAAGCATGAATCTGGACCCCCGGTACACATACATATTGTAGCTTTTCCTGGTAGTCTAGCGGTCCCCCCACCCAGCAGTGATGCCTCTCTCAGCCCACTTACAATCTGCAAAATAACCTGGTGACTGGCTCTGCCCTTCTCTCACCATTGTGGCCAGCCACTGACTGCAGTATGCATGAGCTCTACTGAAATGAATCAGTGCACTCACTCATTCATTTCCATAGTGCTCATGGCATACCGTAGTTGGTGGCTGGCTGTGCTGGTGAGAGGAGGGCAGAGCCGGTTGCTGGGTCACTTTGCAGAGTGTCAGTGGGCTGAGCGAGGCATCACTGCAGGGTGGGGGACTACTAGACTACCAGGGAAAGCTACACTATATACGTATACTGGGGGTCAGTATTTGTGCATGGGGGTGAGTGGCCACTAGGCTACCTGGGAAAATATTTTATTTTACATTTATTGGGGGTCAGGATTCATGCTAGGGGGTGGGGCAACCACTAGACTACCAGGAGAAAACTATGTTATATATGTGTACCGGGGCTTGGAATTCATGCAGGGGGTGGGTGGACCAGTAGACTACCAGGGCAATTCTTGCTATACCAAAATAGAAAGGGCACTGTAGAAACAGATTACAGGCTGCACTCTGTGGAGCGTGGAGAAACCTGTTGAGAGATATCTGCATACTGAGCAATAGGGAGCCTGTTACAATGCTTCTTCCTCCATCATATTGTCCCAGATCAATACTATATATATATATATATATATATATATATATATATAGATATTGACTTTATGTACTAGCACCATCCCATATAACGGAAGAATGTGCTTGTACGTATGTGTCTGTTACAGGCGGTGGGGACTGTATATATATATATATATATATATATATATATATATATATATATATCTATATCTATATTCTATGTATATATATATATATATATAGATATACAGGACCGGCGTGCACAGATGCATGGATGTGTTATATGCACTGACTGTGCCTGCCAGCACACAGTTGTTGCTGCTTCCAGCCTGTGCTTCCATTCCAACCAAAAGGGGGAGGTTTGTGCTCCATGCAGTAGCAGAGGGCAAAGTGCATGGTAATGTATGCTAAGCAGCACTTAATAAGATGCAAATGTACCTGTTTGCCCACGGATTACTTAAGTAGGCTCATTTACATGGCAGCTTTGAATATAGGTCCTGTTTGCATCGGGCTAACCAGTTTGAACTGGGCGAATGTGTTAATACTGTGCAATCAGGTTAGCCCCAGGCAAACCTCACTTTAACATAGCACAGATCTTCAGTGTGTGGTTTACATTGTTGTTTACAATCAAATCTCTCAAGTGTCCCTGATTTTAGGGATGTCTCTGATTCCACCTCAAAATGTTACTCTGTCCCCCCTTAAAATTGTGTTTCCATGACCAAACAGTGGCGATTGTAAGAATTAAATAATGTCCAACATTAATGTTACAGAAGTGCTCTTCCTTAGAAAATGCATTTTACACTAGACCACTTATTCTACTAGCTTCCTGAGTGGATATCACCAATTGTTAAGGTGTGTCCCTGATTTGAAACCTTTGGCCCTGATATTTTTAAGTCTTGTCCCTGATTTATGAGGCAGGAGGATGAGAGGTGTGTTTGCAGTAGATGTGAGACAGCTTTGTGTAATTACATACAATGTTCTCCAGCTGCAACACTGGCTTGCTACATAGTCTAATGAGCTACAGTTGCAGTTTGCACTTCTCTGTTGCTATATTCAGTGATGTCCTATTCCCGGGATATTTTTGCTGTGCACTCCTAGACCAGTTTGCCCAGCTTCCTTAGACTGCTATATTCAGCAGGATTAGCAACGGGCTATTTCTTTTTGAATATAGCTTGCTTTGTGCTCCATGCTAAGTTTGCCCACCAGACAGTGCTAATTTAGCCGTGGGGCAAAGTTTTGAATATCTGGCCCATGGACTGTTCACACATGTGCACAAATACAGTAGCTGTACATGTAGCAGTTACTCTGGCCTTACAGAATGAAGCTATTTTGTTTGTTGTATTTCTTACTGTGGTAGCCATAGTATAGAAACATTGCATATATCAAGAATGTGAAACACAACGTTATACACAATATAAATGTAGCAGTTGCGCAACTCATGAAAATTCATGAAAGTGATGTATTCACTATACATTACAGGTGAGACAGACTATACGAAGAGTAGCAACAACCATTTTTCACGATTAGCACCTTACTGTATGTACATAAGAATACAGATCTATGTGCACTAAAAATACATGCAGAAAAAAAAACAGTTTGTTCTCAGGTTCAACGCAAGCAATAAAGTTGTATTTTTACAATCATATATTCATGGATACTTTTTTGTCTCTTTACAGATGTATCTCAGAAGAAGACCTGCACTGTTCACTGCCGGTGTGTGCGCAGACTTGAGTGCAAGATTGATGGGTTTAAGGAGGAAACTGGTGCGCTGAGAGAGGGACAAGAGAAGTTATTGTCCCTCTTTACAGTGCAGCAGGCTACCATCAATCTTGTGCTCAAGCCTGTGGGCACAGTGGCAGGTGCTAGTGAACTTAGCAGCAGTACTTCACCTGCACCACCAATAACAACTACTTCTGAGACACAATGAGCAGCCTCCACAGCTTTTCTGGTATCTTCCCGTCCCCCGCGGTGCAACAGCTTCCACTTTCTGTGCACCTCTACATAGCATCCAATTTACGGACAATTTAAGGCCATGCAACTCCTAACTGTGGTACGTTGTGTGCACCTGCAATCAGGGATGTGTACATTTGGTGTACATGGCCTCAGTTTTGTTGTGGATCTCCACTCAGAATGCAGTACCTGGTCAGGTAGGTGGTGATGTCTTGTAGTACATTTAGACAGTTGTTTTTTATTTCTGTCACCTGCTGCTGGTTGTCTCTGATTGGTTGTGTTGCCTTGGTCCTCCCCCCTACTTGCATATGTGTGTGTGTGAGTGTGTGTGGTGCTGGGGGGGTGAATGCGGAGTTAGGGTTTTCAACCCTAACACCGAATTTCCTCACTTTTGTCGCTGTGGAACAACCCTAACTGATGCATTAAATGGAGTTTTTTTGCCATGAATATATATATATATATATTTACATTACCCACACTAGAAGAGAGACTGACATTTACAATAACTATTAACAAGACTATTATTTATAACAATAATGAAATATTTAATAATAATTGATAACACATTATTAATATATATATATATTCTCTGCAAAAACTGCTTTAATGCATCATTTAGGGTTAAAACACACAAAGTCAGGAAATGAAAAATCTTTAGGGTTGCCCCTCCCCCCTCATGAACCAATCATCCCAAGATTGACAGATGACGGGGTGTGTCATTGGGGTTGTGATGCCTAAATGTTGCCCCATTCCTTGTATAATCATATTGAGAAGCAACAGTGAATGAGAATGGGGCAACATTTAGGCCTCACAAACTCAATGAAACACCCCATCATCTGTCAATCTTGGGATGATTGGCAAGTCCATGGGGGGGAGGGGCAACCCTAAAGATTTTTCTTTTTATGACTTTTTGTGTTTTAACCCTAAATGATGCATTAACACAGTTTTTTGCATAGAATGTCCTTTTTTACTTACTTTTTGAGAATGAATACAAAACTAAGAACTTGCACAAGTTGATGGGAGCATGAGCCCTTCAGGCCTTGCACTCCCAGTAACCTGCTGAAGTTGATGTGAATGTAAGCCCTTCAGGCCCTGCGCTTCCACCAACCTACGGAACTTGGTGGGAGCACAGGCCTTTTGGACTCAGTGCTCCCACCAACTTGTAAACGTGTGTGTACTATCAACACCCTCCAAACTTCAATGTAAAACACCGAACCGTGTCCAAGATACAACTTGTAAAAGTTTAAGATTTTCATTTGTCAGAGTTGCAGAGAAAAGTAAGAACTTGTGGAAGTTGGTAGGTAGGTAGATAGATAGATAGATAGATAGATAGATAGATAGATAGATAGATAGATAGACAGACAGACAGATAGATGGGTGGAAGTAGGACTCCACATGAAATTATATGCTTTATCTCTGAAGGGCTGTTCTGCTGTAAATTGCAATGTCTCTCCTCCTCCTCTACCTCCCTGCCCCCCCCACCACACATCATTATGAATACATTAGGTAAATAAGTCATGTTACTGTGGGATGTGCGGGATGAAAATTTTGTTTTACTTAGAACACCCGTTATTTTCACAGGCTCTGGATATATAGCATAGAGAACAACGTGCCAAGACAGGTTGAGATAGAAACAATGTTAGTTTTTTTTTAAATGAAACAAGGTAAAGCATTAATAGAATCACTAACAGTATTTACATAATGGGCTGCAGTGGCATACCACATTTATCTTCACTGGTGAGTGACTTATAGGTCTTACAGCTCAGAGAGACAGATGTGTTATTTCCCTGCAGTTTGTTGCATATACAATAGATAGATAGATAGATAGATAGATAGATAGATAGATAGATAGATAGAGACAGACATGCAGTTTCTTGGGCCATTATTTTACTACCACCTTAGCTCAAAATGCAAAAACCATATTAACCACACATGAAATTATGAACGTTCATCGCTTGGTTGATTTGTTTAAATATTCGTCATAAACTTGGCACTTGGCCAGAAAATGGTATCATCAGAAGTGGGAAGGGGGGTAGGGGTAGGGTAGGGTTGTCAGTCATAAGTAGACATCATCAGGTGAATGAGGGGTGGAGGAGGGGGAATGTGTGCACAAAAGGTGATTTCACCAAGCGATTGGGAAATCAGTTTTCGGGCTTTGCATAATTCTACTGCCATTGATCATGTGGTGGGATCCCTAAAGGGCATGTTGAAAATTTGATGTCAAAAAATGCAAACATGGCAAACATATTTCACAAAGTTGGAAACCCTATTGAAATACACTGAACCTCACTTCCCTTACTTTTTCATATAGCAGTCAGCATTTCCAGCAGCAAGCTGTGTCTTCCATTGCAGAGTGGATCTTCACCCTAGGACCTGTTCAGATGAGTGAGGATGTGTGGTGTGTGTGTGTGTGCATGTGTGTGCATGCGGGGTGGTGGGTGCTCAGTGGGAGGGAAGGATGGGTGGGTTGGATCAGTCAGGAACCATTTTCTTTTTACATGGAAAAAGGAAAGACATAGAGGGACCGTTTTCTTTATTACAGGCAGTATGGTGGCTGGAGGGTGGGGAGTCACTACACACCAAGGAAAGAAAAAATGTAAGGGGTGACCATTAGAGGGTAGGGGTGCCACTAGACACCAGGGAAATGGTAAGCCATGGGGGCCAGCAATTGGTGAGTGGGAGAGTGTCACTAGTAACCAGGGAAGAAATAAGTAATTATGGGGACAGGATCAGAGGGTGGGGGGTGCTACTAGACAAACACTGAAGCTAAATGTCTGACAGCATAGCACTGCATGATGAATGCTGATTCCATGCTAAATGTCAATCTTGTTTATCTAAATGTGAGACTGTTTATAAATCCTGACTAACAAAACAAACAAACCTGCAAATATTATGGATCTGGATAATAGATCTGATAATAGTGCCTGATTTTGAAGTTTACTAATGGAGTAGTGTGATGGGTAGGGAGGGGGAGAAGTAGTTAGAAGATGGTCTGGAACTGTCATAAATTTGCATTTCTCTTTTACATTTCCTCCCCATTATATGTGAGTGTCTGTGAATGGTATATTACTGTAAACTGTTTATTCACACCATGAAGAAATACAATAAAACCCTGTTTATCCAAATGTCTTGGGGAACATGAAAAAAACTTTAGGATAAATGGGGTTTTGGATAAGTGAGGTTCCTATGCGTTTTGGCACTTCCTGCATAGATTGTCAGTTTCACCTTTAAATTGTACAGTACATATTAAAAGCCCAGAGTAAAACCCCCAAGTGAGAACGAGCAAGGGATAAGGATCAGTGTGTCCAAGAGGGATGAAAGACAATGGCACGAAACAGTGTCTACACATTTGAAACTATAAAAGACAAATGGTAGCCAGGGCTCCACTTTAAGTTGCCCATGCCAGAATACTTCTCTAAATGAATGAAGCAAACAACATAAAAAACTAGCAGTGTGATCAGTGCTTGGTCTATGAAAAGAGAAGTCTCTTCTTTATTTCTTTCAAAAACTACAAATCCTCTCCATGTAATGCAGAAAGAAGAGAAATGAAACACAATGAAATGCAACAAACTGCACAGGGTAACAGACTGCTAAAACATTGTACCACTTTATTTCTAAATGAGATAAAAAGTACACTGGCATTTTTTTTGCACTCTCTACAAATGAAATGGAATGAACCATCTAAACTTTTGTTTTGTTAGTGTACTATGTAAGTGTACCTTTATGTCATTTAGACAAAAAGAACTGCAAGGTTTCAGAAGCCCTTTGCCCTGTGCCATGTTTTTTTTTCTATTGTGGACTTTGAAACTATAGTATAAAGGTTCATGCAGTCTTTATTTATTTATTAATCTATTTATTCATTCATTTATTTATTTATATACATATTTCCCCATCTGTTCATCTGTCCATTTGTCCCCCTTGTCCTGTTTCTTAAACCCAGGATTTATCTGCATTCTGATGGCTTTATGAATGAGACCCTCCCCAGGTGCTTAAAATCATTCACGGGCATTGAGATGCCTCATGCAGAAATAGTCCAGTTTGCACTAATTCTACTTTATTTGGAGGCATGGTATCTCTACCCTGAACTTGATTTTAACCAGGGCTTTAGCTTGCTGCCTTCAGTTGACTGTCAGCTCTTAATCAAGCAACATGACTACATTTTTTACACAGCTAATTGGCTACTGAGCCCTAGACACAGTGATGTTATTTCATGATAACATCACTGTATCTAGGGCAGGCAGCGAAACCACCACATAACCACCTAGGAATTACTGCCCACTTCATGTGCAGAGAAGCCAACTATACACATCAGGGCTCCCAGGTCACAGCTTCCAGCTCCGAACGTCCCCCAGTCAGGAAACTATGAGAAACACAACACTACAGTTCCAAAACTTTTTATTTTTCTTTTTAAACTGAGTGACTACATTAAACTTAAAGCAAGCAGGAGAGGTGGCTAGACAAGGATGGAGCCAAGCAAATGAAAGTTACAAGAGTGCAGCCAGCTTAGCTTCCAATAGTGAGTGAAACTTCTGAAACACAACTGCCATACCATTTCCAAAGCCTTCCTTCTCTCCAGCTCAAACAATTCTCACATTTCTATCCTTTTCTACTACTCACTGCAAAAGCTACAGTTCCCTGCTCGGCATCCCTTTCAAACACCCAGCCCACTATCTTCAATGAGTACCTTCATGACCAAATATCAGCTTGAGCCCAATCGGCCATTTGGCCAAAAAGCTACAGACAGTGACAACATGAAAAAGTAAAGAAGCTGTCTGCTTTTTTTTGTTTTGTTTTCAGCAAAACACTTGCCTTTGGCTCAGCATCCTATTTTCCATCAGAGCTGCTTGTGCCTACTTCAAATTCACGCTGTAGACTTGGCGAACGGTGCTGTACACTCGGGGAATGCCAAAAGGCATGTCAGCCACAAAAAAAAAATTTTAAATGGAAACAGAGACAAAAACAAATACGTACAGCTATAGTAAAAGGTAGAAAAGGTATAAGCCAATGGGAAGGGAAGAGGGCAGTTACACAACATAAAGCAGGATCACTGTGCCAGAAGCTGCACCTTGTGGTGAAAGAAATACAGTATTCTGGACTTTTTTTAATTAAAACTTATATCTACACCCACACAAAAAGAAAAAAGGAAAAGTGTATAAACATGTCTTTTTTTTCTTCTTTTTTAATTACCAAATGAACCATTGTATAGAACAAGATTAAACCCTAAGTTTGGTGGTAGTGTGCAGTAGAGATTTTATAAGGGTTAGGTACGAAATCCTGACTATTTGTTTCCCAACATAAGAGCATTAATCAATGTTGGCCAGTACAATAGAGCCGAAACCCTTGCTCTTTCCATTTACGATAGTGCATTGCATTTCCCTCATTTTTTTAACCAACCCTCTTATAACTCTTACTAACAGTTTTCCATTAATTGTATCAGCAGAATAAAAGCTTCTGCAGTGCATGCTGGATTTGTCATACAGAACAAGATGTATACTGCATACCAGTCGAACCCTTTTTATGGACTGAGGTGTCCTAGCATCAACATCTGAAGGCTGTGTGGTGTGTAACAAATTTGACCATGTGAGTCAGGTTTGGTTCAGTGCTGGTTTAACACAGAATTCAACTACTGTACACAGCCCTATTAGACTCTGTTTAAAATTACTGTAATATTAAGTAGTCTCCTAGTTATGGAGTCTAACAGAACTATGCTTCAGTTGAATTGAATGTATAGTTAAATACCTCTTTAGCCCTTAATGGTTAACATTTAGTCTTGAATGCTAGACAATAAAAAGAGCTACACTATTAGTTTAAAAGGCCTTAGATTGCTCCCCTCGGTATTGCCTGCGATTATTAGGCAAAAACCTATCAGCCATTCTATCCCTCTGCAGCTATCTTCAGTCATTGCAGCTTTGGGCTCACTATAAATAGTCAGCACTCCTTGCAATTATTATTGGGAGTTCAAATCAAAAAACTAATTCGAGGGTGAGGGGTACCTTATTGACTGTAGAGTCAGTACTACAGATGAGAGTCCCTCTTGCCCTTTTGGCTCAGCCACCTGCCTTGCAGATTTCTCTGCCCCTCCCCTTGTGTTTCACACACCAGTGGTGCTCTGGATGCCTTAAAACTGTTCATGGAGCACACAGATGCTGTTACAACTAAACACATTTAGAAATATATATATTGTTTTTTCTTAATCATATCCCTGTAGATTGGTGAAAATGCCCTATCTAATGCATCATAAAATTTGGCCATGTTGTCCCTATCTTGCAATCAAAGACGGCAATTAAAGAAGCTCATGATCAAATCATTTGCATGCTCATGATCAAAGAATGTGCAGGCTCACAATCAAAGAATAAAAAATGCTGTAAATCAAACATTCAAAGGAATTGCAGTAAACCACCACCATGGTTCAACAGAATGAAGCCTCCTAAGCAAATCCCACACTCATTTGACTTCCTAGGGCACCCCTGGGCTGAAAAAATTAATTTTTTAATTTGGCCATCTTGTCCCTCACTCATGAGGCACGATCGTGATCAAAGAATCTCATAATCAAAGAATTTGCAGGCTTGCGATCAAAGAAATTGCACGCTCATGACCAAAGAATAAAAAATGGCGAAACACAATTTCTTTGACCAATTTAAACAAAACTAATGCCATGCCTCGATAGAACAAAGCCCCCCTGAGCAAAACCCACCCACACTTGTGCCCCTAGCCCACCCCTGAGCTGAGATAATTGTGTTTTTACCTTGCAATGCAAGATTGCAATCAAAGAATCTTGCCATCAAAGAATTTGCAGGCTCGCGAACAAAGATCACTAGCGAGCCACGATCAAAGATTTTAAAACCTAATAACTCTATTTTTTTATAATTTTGGATGAAGCCAAAGGCATGGCTCAATAGATTTGAGCCCCCTGGGTAAAACCCATCCAAGTTTTACTTCAGGAGTGACGCCTGAGCCGAGATATTTGTGTTATTGAGATCAGAAATCTAAAAACAAGATGGCGGACCTCATGATCAAAGAATTCTCGGGGACAAAGATTCTTGAACCGCGAGGCCGCAAATTCTTTGACTGCCAGGTGGGACCAGATGGCCAGAACCCCATTCTTTGTTCGCAAAACATACATATAAATTTTCCCATTGACTTATAATGGGAACTTAAAAGTGGCATAACTTATGAATGCCATATTATTAATTCACCAAATGAAAAGTGGCATGTTCAGCCACCAAAGCTCTTTCAAATGAACCATCTTGCAGAGTGGCATGCCACTTGATGGCCATTCAGAACCACATCCAAAATCCCAAAAGCTGCCTCCAAAAATGGATCATTTTGCATTATCAGTGTTTTTGTGCGCAAAGACCGTACATACAACCAAAACAAAATTTGGCAGATCAAGAAATCTATCATGCCTCACTATGCATACAACATTTCAGGCAAATCTGTTGAATGGGTCCAAAGTTATTAACATGCAAAATTGTGACTTTAACATAGAAGTGACATTTCAACCCTAAATATAGTGGCGCGCCTGTGCCACTATAATATATATTCTAAGCAAAAAACTTTGTTAATGCATAATTTAGGGTTAAAACACAAAAAGTCAGGAAATGAGACCTTTAGGGTTGCCCCATCCCCACTTCATGGACCCGCCCATCATCCCAAGATTGACAGCTGACAGGGTGTGTCATTAGGGTTGTGAGGCCTAAATGTCACCCATGAAATATCTCCACAACAAATGTATTTTCTGACACCTAAACACCATAATTCACATCTACATGACATCCATCAACACCCTCCAAATTTCAAGTAAAAAGACCAAACCATTTCCGAAATATTGAATTTTAAAAGTTGTTAAAATTGGGCTATCTGGTCCCTTCAAATCTGGCCATCTAGTCCCTCCCTTGGGATCAAAGAATCTTTGATTGCAAGCATGAAAATTCTTTGATCATGAGGAGGGACCAGATGGCCAAAACCCATTTCTTCGTTCACAAAATAACCACATAAATTTTCCCTTAGACTTATAATGGGAACTTAAAACTTCAATAACCTTTGAATGGATTAATATTTTTTCACCAAACAAAGAGCAGCATGTTCCTTGACCCAAGCTCTTTCAACATACTGAGCTGCAGAGTAGCACACCACACAATGACCACACAGCACCATGGACAAAATCTGAAAAACTGCCCACATAACTGGTGAAAAGTAAATTTTTCAGCATTTCGGTGTGCACAAACCGTAAGACTGAGCGAAACAAACTTTGGCAAATCAAGAGATCTTTCATGCCCCACCAGCATACCAAATTACATGCACATCCGTTGAACAGGTCCAAAGTTATTAACGTGCAAAATTTTGAGTTTAACATAGAAGTGGCTTCATGACCCTAAATATAGGGGCGTGACTGCGCCCCTATAATAATGGCCACTAAAAAGCATGTACTGGTGGGAGAAGGCTCTGAGCTCACATCAACTTGCCCAGTTCTGCAGAACAATATGCATCTGAGGGAGGACAGGCCTGGTGGGCCTGTGCTGCCACTTATGCATAGCTACAGAGCCATGCAGCATTCCTATTGGCCACCGAATGATTGTAACAGTAATTTGTGCATATCTTGGGAACTGTAAAAGCTAGAAAACAATTCAAGTGTCATTGTAACCATGATAGTGATTAGATCATACCACATCACTGACTGTTCCCATATTTCACATTGTTTCTGAGCTATAGGCACCGAAAAGCACTGGACAGGTACTCTTTCAACCCTTGTGACAGTAATTTCACAGTAGCTCATGAACCGTGAAATGTACAAACAAAATTCCACTGCAGGCTTACTATACAATTTAAAATCTTTTTCCAGTGGTAAGTCACCTGTAGCAAAAGGTCTGTATCTCGCTTCGGTTCCGAGATAATGGCGCCGAAAGTCCTGACACAGACTGCAATGTAATCCTAAGGGAAACATTTCAAATATGTCATTGACTATCTCTGCAACAAATTATTTCCCCAACACCTAAACAGCATATTTCACATATCTATGATATCCCCTCAACACCCTGCTAATTTCAATTTAAAAGACCAAACCATGTCTGATATATAAGATTCTCAAGTTTGAGATTTTCATTGGTTGGAGTGGCAGAATTCCACACCTGTTTACATTTTACACACCTAACAAATGAAAAGTATGTCCGTGGCAGTAAGGATAGCTAGCCAATAAATTTCAAGCCTCTATCATAATGCAAAACGCTGTCCGCAAAACGTAAACTGCACCACACAACATCTCAGCAATAAATACATTTTCAGACACCTAAACACCATAATTCTCATCTGCTGGACATCTCGTCAACACCCTCCAAATTTCCAGTTAAAAGACCAAACAGTTTAAAAAAACATTTAATTTTAGAAGTTGTTACAATTGGGCTATATGGTCCCTCCAAATCTGGCCATCTAGTCCCTCCCTTGGGATAAAAGGATCTTTGATTGTGATTCTGCAAATTCTTTAATCGTGAGGAGGGACCAGATGGTCAAACCCCATTTTTCGTTCACAAAATAACCACATAAATTTTCCTATAGACTTATAATGGGAACTTAAAACTTTAATAACTTTTGAATGGATTAATATTTCTTCACCAAATAAAGAGAGGCATGTTCCTTGAACCAAGCTCTTTTAAAGAACCAAGTTGCAGAGCAGCACAACACACAACGGCCATGCAGCGCTATGGTCAAAATCTGAAAAACTGCCCACATAACTGGCGAAAAGTGCACTTTTCAGCGTTTTGGTGTGCAGAAAACTTATGTCTGACCGAGACAAACTTTGGCAAATCAAGAGACCTATCATGCCCCACCGTGCATACCAAATTTCATGCACATCTGGAGAACAGGTCCAGAGTTATTATCATGCAAAATTCGAGTTTAACATAGAAGTGGCTTCATAACCCTAAATTTAGAGGTGTGACTGCGCCCCTATAATAATATCCACTAAAAAACATGTACTGGTGGGAGAGGTCCCCATGCTTCCATCAACCTGCTCATTTCTGCATAACAATATGCATCTGAGGGAGGGCAGGACCTGTGGGCCTGTGCTGCCACTTATACATAGCTACAGAGCCATGCAGCATTCCTATTGGCCATCGAATGCTTGTACCAATAATTTGTGCATAGCTTGGGAACTGTAACAGCTAGAAAAACAATTCAAGTGTCATTGTAACTGTGACAGTGAGTAGATCTTAACACATTACTGACTTACCCATATCTCACATCATTTTCAAATTATGGGCACCGAAAAGCACTGGACAGGCATGCTTTCAACCCTTGTGACAGTAGTTTCACAATAGCTCATGAACCGTGCAACATATGAACAAAATTCCACTACAAGCTTACTATACAATTTCAAATCTTTTTTCCAGTGGTAAGCCATCTGTACTGAAAAGTCTGTATCTCGCTTCGTTTCTGAGATAAAGGCGCCAAAAGTTATGACTCAGACTGCAATGTAATCCTATGGGAAAAACATAAATTACATAGAAATATAGAAACATAGAAACATAGACTTTGACGGCAGATAAGGACCACTTGGCCCACCTAGTCTTTCCGTTTCCCTACCTACAGGATAGGCCGCAGATCCTAGTTAACCAACAGCCTATTTCTTCCAAATCCTCACAAGAACTGCATTATGTCTGTCCCATGCATTCTTGAATTCTCCCACAGTTTTAGACCCCACAACCTCCTCAGGAAGGCTGTTCCATGCATTCACTACCCTCTCTGTGAAAAAATACTTCCTCACATTGCCCTGGAACCAACCCCCCTCTATCTTTAAATTGTGTCCCCTTGTTCTTGCACATCTCTTTTTCTGAAAGATGCTACCCTCTTGGACTTTGTTGATTCCACTGAGGTACTTAAAAGTTTCTATCATGTCCCCCCTCTCCCTTCTTTCCTCAAGCGTATACATATTAAACTCCTTTAGTCTCTCCTCGTATGGCTTCTCTTGCAGACCCTGCACCATTTTAGTTGCCCTCCTCTGGACTGCCTCTATCCTGTCTATGTCCTTGCGGAGATGGGGTCTCCAGAACTGGACGCAGTACTCCAGATGGGGTCTCATCAACTGTCTGTACAGAGGGATAACAACTTCCTGTTTTCTGCTGGTAATGCCTCTCCCTATGCATCCCAGTATCCCCCCAGCCCTTCCTACTGCCTTATTACATTGCTTGCTAACCTTAAGGTCATCTGATATGATTACCCCCAGGTCCCTTTACTTTTTTGTTGTTGTTACTACATCCCCCCCATTGTATAATCTTCCCCTTGGTTCTTGCTTCCCAGGTGCATTATTTTGCACTTCTTTGCATCGAATCCTAGCTGCCATACTTCTGACCATTTCTCCAACCTCGCCAAGTCCCTTCTCATCCTTCCTACGCCTCCTTGTGTATCAACCCTGTTGCAGATCTTTGTGTCATCTGCAAAGAGACATACTTTCCTTCCAGTCCCTCTGCAATGTCACTTATAAAGACATTAAAAAGGACTGGATCCAGTACTGAACCCTGCAGTACCCCACTAGTAACCCCTCTTTCTTCAGAGTGGACTCCATTTACAATTACCTTCTGTGTCCTGTTGTCCAGCCAATGTTTTGCCCAGGCTACCACCCTGGGACCCACTCCGTCTTGAATATCTCTGCAAAAAATTATTTCCCCAACACCTAAACAGCATACTTCACAAATCTATGACAACCCCTCATTACCCTGCAAATTTCAATTTAAAAGAACAAACCGTGTCCGAGAAGTAACATTTTAAAGTTTGAGCTCTTCTTTGGTTGGAGTGCCAGAATTCTGCACCTGTTTACATGTTACACACCTAACGACTGAAAAGTATGTGCATGGCAGTAAGGCTAGCTACCCAATAAATTTCAAGCCACTATCACAATGCAAAATGCTGTGCATAAAATGTAAACTGCGCCATGCAATATCTCCACAACAAATGTATTTTATGACACTAAAACACAATAATTCACATCTAGAAGACATCCCATCAGCACCCTCC
Organism: Neoceratodus forsteri; assembly: GCA_016271365.2. Classification (NCBI taxonomy): domain Eukaryota; kingdom Metazoa; phylum Chordata; order Ceratodontiformes; family Ceratodontidae; genus Neoceratodus; species Neoceratodus forsteri. The sequence goes on along the minus strand of CM057456.1, from coordinate 527,935,890 downwards.
AAATTGCAAGTTAAAATACCAAACCATTTCCGAAATATTTAATTTTAAAAGTTGTTAAACTTAGGCTATCTGGTCCCTCCAAATCTGGCCATCTAGTTCCACCCTTGGGATCAAAGAATCTTTGATTGTGAGCTGGCAAATTCTTTGATCGTGAGGATGGACGAGATGGCCAAAACCACATTCTTCATTCACAAAATAACAACATAAATTATCCCTTAGACTTATAATGCGAAATTAAAATTTTAATAACTTCTGAATGGATAAATATTTTTTCACTAAACAAAGAGCGGCATGTTCCTTGACCCAAGCCCTTTCAATGTGCTGAGTTGTAGAGCGGCACACCACACAATGGCCATGCAGCGCCATCGACAAAATCTGAAAAACTGCCCACATAACTGGCAAAAAAGTAAATTTTTCAGCATTTTGGTGTGCAGAAACTGTAAGTCCAACTGAAACATACTTTGGCAAATCAAGAGAACCATCATGCCCCACCAAGCATACCAAATTTCATGGACATCCGTTGAACAGGTCCAAAGTTTTTAACATGCAAAATTTCAAGTTTAACATAGGAGTGGCTTCATAACCCTAAATATAGGGGCGTGACTGCATCCCTATAATAATAGACACTAAAAAGCATGCACTGGTGGGAGAGGGCACCGTGCTCTCATCAACTTGCCCATTTCTGCATAACAATATGCATCTGAAGGAGGGCGAGCAATGTGGGCCTGCACTGCCTCTTACGAATAGCTACAGAGCCATGCAGCATTCCTATTGGCCACCGAATACTTGTAAGAAAAATTTGTGCATATCTTGAAAACCGTAACAGCTAGAAAAATAAAAGGGTCACTGTAACTGTGACAGTGAGTAGATCATACCACATCACTGACTGTACCCATATTTCACATTATTTCCAAACTACGGGCACCGAAAAGCACTGGACAGGCACTCTTTCAACCCTTGTGACAGTAATTTCACAATAGCTCATGAACCATGCAACATACGAACAAAATTCCACTACAGGCTTATTATACAATTTAAAATATTTTTCCAGTGGTAAATCACCTTTAGCAAAAAGTCTGTATCTAGCTTCGTTTCCGAGATAACGGCACAGAAAGTCATGACACAGACTGCAATGTAATCCTAAGGGAAAAAAGTCAATTATGTTATTGACTGTCTTTGCAAAAATTATTTTCCCATCACCTAAACTGCATATTTCACATCTCTATGGCATCCCCTCAACACCCTGCTAATTTCAATTTAAAAGACCAAATTGTGTCTGAGATATAAGATTTTCAAGTTTGAGATTTTCATTGATCGGAGTGGCAGAATTCCACACCTGTTTACATTTTACACACCTAATGAATGAAAAGTATGTCCATGGCAGTAAGGATAGCTACCCAATAAATTTCAAGCTACTATCACAATGCAAAATGCTGTCCACAAAACGTAAACTGCGCCTCACAACAGCTCCGCAACAAATGTATTTTCAGACATCTAAACACCAAAATTCTCATCTACTGGACATCCCGTCAACACCCTCCAAATTTCAAGTTAAAAGACCAGTTTCCAAAATATTTAATGTTACAATTGGGCTATCTGGTCCCTCCATATCTGGCCATCTAGTTCCTTCCTTGGGATAAAAGGATCTTTGATTGTGATTCTGCAAATTCTTTAATCATGAGGAGGTACCAGATGGTCAAATCCCATTTTTCGTTCACAAAATAGCCACATAAATTTTCCTATAGACTTATAATGGGAACTTGAAACTTTAAAACTTTTGAATGTGTTAATATTTCTTCAACCAATAAAGAACAGCATATTCCTTGAGCCAAGCTCTTTCAATGTACCGAGTTGCAGAGCAGCACAACACACAACAGCCATGCAGCGCTATGGACAAAGTCTGAAAAACTGCCCACATAACTGGTGAAAAGTGCATTTTTCAGTGTTTTGATATGCAGAAAACATATGTCTGACCACAACAAAATTTGGCAAATCAAGAAACCTATCATACCCCACCGCGCATACCAAATTTCATGCACATCCGGAGAACAGGTCCAAAGTTATTATCATGCAAAATTTTAAGTTTAACATAAAAGTAGCTTCATAACCCTAAATTTAGGGATGCGATTGCGCCCCTATAATAATATCCACTAAAAAACATGCACTGGTGGGAGAGGTCCCCGTGCTCCCATCAACCTGCCCATTTCTGCATAATAATATGCATCTAAGGGAGGGCAGGACCTGTGGGCCTGTGCTGCCACTTACACATAGCTACAGAGCCATGCAGCATTCCTATTGGCCATTGAATGCTTGTAACGGTAATGTGTGTATATCTTGGGATCCGTAACAGCTAGAAAAATACTTCAAGTGTCATTGTAACCATGACAGTGAGTAGAGCATATCAAATTATGGACTGTACCCATATCTCATATCATTTCTGAGCTATGGGCACTGGAAAGCACTGGACAGGCACTCTTTCAACCCTTGTGACGGTAATTTCACAATAGCTCATGAACCATGCAACGTACAAACAAAATTCCAGTGCAGGCTTACTCTACATTTTAAAATATTTTTCCAGTGATAAGCCACCTGTAGTGAAAAGTCTGTATCTCGCTCTGTTTCTGAGATAATGGGGTCAAAGGTCATGACACAGAATGCAATGTAATCCTAAGGGAAAAATGTCAATTATGTCATTGACTATTTCTGCAACAAATTATTTCCTCAACACCGAAACATCACATTTCACATCTCTGTGACATCCCCTCAACACCCTGCAAATTTCAATTTAAAAGACCAAACCGTTTCTGAGATAAAAGATTTTAAAGTTTGAGATTTTCATTGGACTTAGTGGCAGAATTCTGCACCTGTCTACATTTTACACACCTAATGAAAGAAAAGTGTGTCCATGGTGGAAAGGCTAGCTAGCTACCCAAAAAATTTAATGCCACTATTACAATGCAAAACGCTGTCGCAAAACAAAAACTGTGCCATGCAATATCTCTACGACATCTAATGGACATCACGTCATCACCCTCCAAATTGCAAGTTAAGAGATTAAACCCTTTCCAAAATATTTAATTTCAAAAGTTATTAAAATTAAGCTATCTGGTCCCTCCAAATCTGGCCATCTAGTACCTCCCTTAGGATCAAAGAATCTTTGATTGTGAGCCTGCAAATTATTTGATCGTGAGGAGGGACCAGATGGCCAAAACCCCCTTCTTCGGTTGCATATTAACCACATAAATGTTCCCTTAGACTTATAATGGGAAATTAAAACTATGATATCTTCTGAATCTATAAATATTTTTTCATCAAATAAAGAGTGGCATGTTCCTTGACCCAAGCTCTTTCAACGTGCTGAGTTGCAGAACAGCAAACCACACAACGGCCATGCAGCACCATGGACAAAATTTGAAAAACTGAGCACATAACTGGCAAAATGTACATTTTTAAGCATTTTGGTTGGCCAAAAACCGTAAGCCCGATAGAAACAAACTTTGTCACATCAAGAGACCTATAATTCCCAACTGTGCATACCAAATTTCATGCACATCCATTGAACAGGTCCAAAGTTATTAACATGCACAATTTTGGTTTAACATAGAAGTGGCTTCATAACCCTAAATATAGGGGTGCCACTGTGTCCCTATAATAATTTACACTAAAAAGCATGTACTGGTGGGAGAGGGCCCCATGCTCACATCAACTTGCCCATTCCTACATAACAATATGCATTTGAGGGAGGCGAGCCCTGTAGGTCTGCGCTGCCACTTATGCATAGCTACAGATCCATACAGCAATCCTACTGGCCACAGAATGCTTGTAACAGTAATTTGTGCATATCTTGAGAACTAAAACAGCTAGAAAAATAATCCAAGTGTCATAACCATGACAGGGAGCGAATCATACCACATCACTGACTGTACCCATATTTCACATCATTTCCGAGCTATGGGCATCGAAAAGCACTGGACAGTCACTCTTTCAGCCCTGGTGACAGTAATTTTACAATAGCTCGTGAACCGTACAACGTATGAACAAAATTCCATTATAGACTTACTCCACGATTTTAAATCTTTTACCAGCAGTAAGCCACCTGTGGTGAAAAGTCTGTATCTCACTTCATTTTCAAGATAACGGTGCTGAAATTCATGACACAGACTGCAATGTAATCCTATGGGAAAAATGTCAATTATGTGATTCACTATCTCTGCAACAAATTATTTCCCCAACACCTAATTAGCATAGTTCACATCTCTATGACATCCCCTCAACACCCAGCAAATTTCAATTTAAAAGACCAAACCGTGTCAGAGATATAACATTTTAAAGTTTGAGATTTTCATTTGTCGGAGTGGCAGAATTCCACACCTGTTAACTTTTACACACCTAACAACTGAAAAGTATGTCCATGGCAGTAAGTCTAGCTACCCAATAAATTTCAAGCCACTATCACAATGCAGAATACTGTATGCAAAATGTAACCTGCAGCATGCAATATCTTCACAACAACTGTATTTCCTGATACCTAAACACCATAATTCACATCTAAAGGACATCCTGCCAACACCCTCCACATTTCAAGTCAAAAGACCAAACCATTTCTGAAATATTTAATTTTAAAAGTTGTTAAAATTGGGCTATCTGGTCCCTCCAGATCTGGCCATCTAGTCCCTCCCTTGAGAACAAAGAATCTTTGATTGTTCACCTGCAAATTTTTTGATCATGAGGAGGTACCAGATGGCCAAAACCCCATTCTTCATTCACAAAATAACCCCATAAATTTTCCCTTAGACTTATAATGAGAAATTAAAACTTTAATAACTTTTGAATAGCTTAATTTTTTTTTCACTAAACAAAGAGTGGCATGTTCCTTGGCCCACCCTCTTTCAACATGCTGAGTTGCAGAGTGGCACACAACACAACGGCCGTGTGGCACCATGGACAAAATCTGAAAAACTGACCACATAATTGGCGAAAAGTACATTTTCCATTGTTTTGGTGCACAAAAACCATAAGTCTGACTGAAACAAACTTTGACAAATCAAGAGAACTATCATGCCCCATCGCGCATGCCAACTTTTATGCACATCCGTTGAACAGGTTCAAAGTTATTAACGTGCAAAATTTTGATTTTAACATAGAAGTGCCTTCGTAACCCAAAATATAATTATAGCCACTAAAAAGCATGTACTGGTGAGAGAGGGCCCCGTGCTCCCATCAACCAGCACATTTCTGCATAAGAATATGCATTTGAGGGAGGGCATGGCCTGTGGGCCTGCACTGCCACTTATGCATAGCTACAGAGCCATGCAGCTTTCCTATTGCCCAGTGAATGCTTGTAACAGTAATTTGTGCATATCTTGGGAACTGTAACAGCTAGAAAAACAATTCAAGTGTCATTGTAACCATGACAGTGAGTAGATCATACCACATCACTGGCTTACAATACCTCACATTGTTTCTGAGCTATGGGCACCGAAAAGTACTGGACAGGCACTCCTTCAACCCTTGTGACAGTAATTTCACAATAGTTCATGAACCGTGCAATGAATGATGAAAATTCCACTACAGGCTTACTCTACAATTTCAAATCTTTTTCCAGTGGTCAACCACCTGTAGCAAAAACTCTGCATCTCACTTAATTTCTGAGATAACGGTGCGAAAGTCATGATGAAGACTGCAATGTAATCCTATGGGAAAGATGTAAATTACGCTATTCACTATCTCTGCAACAAATTATTTCTCCAACATCTAAACAAGACAGTTCACATCTCTATGATGTCCCCTCAACACTCTGCAAATTTCAATTTTAAAGACCAAACTGTGTCTGAGATATAACATTTTGAGATCTTCATTGGTTGGAGTGGCAGAATTCCACACCTGTTTACATTTTACACACCTAACAACTGAAAAGTATGTCCATGGCAGTAAGGCTTGCTACCCAAGAAATTTCAAGCCACTATCACAATGCATAATGCTGTCCACAAAATGTAAACTGTGCCATGCAATATTTCTGCAACAAATGTATCTTCCAACACCTAAACACCATAATTCACATCTAAAATGACATCCTGCCAACACCTCCAATTTCAAGGTAAAAGATCAAACCATTTCGAAATATTTAATTTTAAAAGTTTTAAAATTGTGCTATCTGTCCCTCAGGTCTGGACATCTTGTCCTTCTTGGGATCAAAGAATCTTTGATTGTGAGCCAGCAAATTCTTTGATCATGATGAGGGACCAGATGGCCAAAACATAATTATTCGTTCACAAAATAACTACATAATTTTCCCTTAGACATATAATGGGAAATTAAAACTTTAATACCTTTTGAATGGATTCATTTTTTTTCACCAAACAAAGAGTGGCATGTTCCTTGACCCAAGGTCTTTTAACGTGCTGAGTTGCAGAGCGGCACACCACTCAACAGCCATGCAGCACCATGGACAAAATCTAAAAACTGCCCACATAACTGGCAAAAAGTACATTTTCCATCATTTTGGTGTGCAAAAACTGTAAGTCCGAGTGAAACAAACTTTGGCAAATAAGAGATCTATCATGCCCCATCCCACATGCCAAATTTTATGCACATCCATTGAACAGGTCCAAAGTTATTAACATGCAAAATTTAGATTTTAACATAGAAGTGGCTTCATAACCCGAAATATAGGGGCATGACTGCACCCCTATAATTATAGCCACTAAAAAGCATGTACTGCTGGAAGAGGGCCCCATGCTCCCATCAACCTGCCAATTTCTACATAACAATATGCATCTGAGGGAGGGTGGGCCCTGTGGGCCTGCGCTGCCACTTACACATAGCTACAGAGCCATGCAGCATTCCTATTGCCCAGCAAATGCTTGTTTATTTATTTATTTATTTGCACATCAGTTTACAACCTTTGAGCCAAGGGCTCATTTTCAAAGTACCTCGTCACAAAGAGGACAAATACAGTACAGACATTCATGTTACAGGATGTAGGTTACATGGAATTAACATACGTTTGTGAAGAACATGATAGATACAGCAGTAAATACAAAAAACTTATGGTTACAGGATATGGGTACATCAATCCATGGGTGATTGGACCGATATTACAGAGAGGCCAGTGGTTATTGTAACAGTAATGTGTGCATATCTTGGGAACTGTAACAGCTAGAAAAACAATTCAAGGGTCATTGTAACTGTGAAAGTGAGTAGATCATACCACATCACTAACTTAACCATACCTCACATCGTTTCTGAGCTATGGGCACCAAAAAGTACTGGACAGGCACTCCTTCAACACTTGTGACAGTAATTTCACAATAGTTCATGAACCGTGCAATGAATTAAGAAAATTCCACTACAGGCTTACTCTACAATTTCAAATCTTTGTCCAGTGGTCAGTCATCTGTAGCAAAAACTCTGCATCTCACTTCGTTTCTGAGATAACGGTGCCGAAAGTCATGATGAAAACTGCAATGTAATCCTATGGGAAAAATGTAAATTACGTCATTCACTATCTCTGCAACAATTTATTTCTCCAACACCTAAACAAGACAGTTCACATCTCTATGATGTCCCCTCAACACTCTGCAAATTTCAATTTAAAAGACCAAACTGTGTCTGAGATAAAACATTTCAAATTTTGAGATCTTCATTGGTCAGAGTAGTAGAATTCCACACCTGTTTAAATTTTACACACCTAACAACTGAAAAGTATGTCCATGGCAGTAAGGCTAGCTACCCAATACATTTTAAACCACTACCACAATGCAAAATGGTGTCTGCAAAATGTAAGCTGCACCACACAATATCTCCGCAATCGATGCATTTTGTGACATCTTAACACTATAATTCCCATTTACAGTACATCCGATCAACACGCTCCAAACTTCAAGTTAAAATACCATACCATTTCTGAGATATTTAATTTTAAAAGTTCTTCAAATTGGGCTATCTGGTCCCTCCAAATCTGGCCATCTAGTCCCTCCCTTGGGATCAAAGAATCTTTGATTGTGGGCATGCAAATTCTTTGACTGTGAGGAGGGACCAGATGGCCAAAACCCCATTCTTCGTTTGCAAATTAACCACATAAATTTTCGCTTAGTCTTAAAATGGGAATTTAAAACTTTAATAACTTTTGAATGGATTAATATTTGTTCACCAAAACAAAGAGTGGCATGTTCCTTGAAGCAAGCTCTTTCAATGTATAGAAGCTGCAGAGCAGCACACAACTAGCAGCCACACAGCGCCATGGACAAAATCTGAAAAACTGCCAACATAACTGGCAAAAGTACATTTTCAGTATTTTGCTGTGCAAAACCCTTAAGTCTGACTGAAACAAAACTTTGGCAGATCAAGAGATCTACCATGTCCCACCACACATCAAATTACATGCACATCCGTTGAACAGGTCCAAAGTTATTAATGTGCAAAATTTTGAGTTTAACATAGAAGTGGTTTATCATTTTACATTATGTGACGCTATCACAATTTCATTATAATAGCCACTAAAAGCATGTACTAGTGGAAGAGGGCCCTGTGCTACCATCAACTTGCCCATTTCTGCATAACAATATGCATCTGAGGAGGGTGGGCCCTGTGGGCCTGCACTGCCACTTACACATAGCTACAAATTCATGCATCATTTCTTTTGGCCTCTGAATGCTTTTAACAGTAATTTGTGCATATCTTGGGAACTGTAACAGCTAAAAACAATTCAATTGTCATTGTAACCGTGACAGTGAGTAGATCATAACAACACTGACTGTACCCATATCTCACACGTTTCCAAGCTATGGGCACTGAAATGCACTGGATAGGCACCATTTCAACCCTTGTGACAGTAATTTCACAATAGCTCATGGACCGTGCAACATATGAACAAAATTCCACTGCAGGTTTACTCTATGATTTCAAATCTTTTTCCAGCAGTAAGCCACCTGTAGTGAAAAGTCTGTATCTCGCTTCATTTCCGAGATAACGACGCTGAAAGTCATGATGCAGACTGCAATGTAATCATATAGGAAAATGCCAATTACGTCATTGAATATCTCTGCAATAAATTATTTCCCTAACACCTAAACAGCATAGTTCACATCTCTATGACATTCCCTCATCACCCTGCAAATCTCAGTTTAAAAGAACAAACCGTGTCCAGGATATAACATTTAAAACTTTAGATTTTCATTGGTCAGAGTGGCAGAATTTCACACTTGTTTACATCTTACACTTAACGATTGAAATGTACATCCATTGCAGTAAGGCTAGCTACCCAATAAATTTCAAGCCACTACCACAATGCAAAATGCTGTCCAGAAAATGTAAATTGTGCCATGCAATATCTCCACAACAAATGTATTTTCCAACACCTAAACACCATAATTGACATCTACAGGACATCCTGTCAACACCCTCCAAATTTCAAGTTAAAAGACCAAACCTTTTCCCAGATATTTAATTTTAAAATTGTTAAAATTGGGCTATCTGGTCACTCCAAATCTGGCCATCTAGTCCCTCCCTTGGGATCAAAGAATCTTTGATTGTGAGCCTGCAAATTCTTTGATCATGAGGCAGGACCAGATATTCAAAACCCATTCTTCGTTTGGAAATTAACCACATAAATTTTCCTTAGTCTTATAATGAGAATTTCAAACTTTAATAACTTTGAATGGATTAATATTTTATCAGCAAACAAAAGTGGTATGTTATTTGAAGCAAGCTCTTTCAGTGTGCCAAGCTGCAGAGTGGCATACCACACAGCGACAAGCGCAGCACCACGACACAAATCTGAAAACTGCATATAACTTTGTGAAATGTGCATTTTCAGTGTTTTGGTGTACAAAAACCGTAAGTCAAAACAAAACAAAATTTGGCAAATCAAGAGATCGATAATTCCCACTGTGCATACCAAATTTCATGCATCTGTTGAACAGGTCCAAAGTTATTAATGTGCAAAATTTCAAGTTTAACATAGAAGTGGCTTCACAACCATAAATGTTGGGGTGTGAACACGCCCTAAAACAATAGCCACTAAAAGCATGTACTGGTGGAAGAGGTCCCGTGCTCCCATCAACTTGCACATTTCACATAACAATATGCATGTGAGGGCCAGCAGGCCTTGTGGGCCTGTGCTGCCATTATGCATAGCTACAGAGCCATGCAGCATTCCTGTTGGCCACGAATGCTTTTAACAGTAATTTGTGCATTTTTGGGACTGTAACAGCTAGAAAAGACTTCAAGGGTCATTGTAACCGTGACAGTGAGTAGATCATACTACAGTACTGACTGTAACCATATCTCATATTGTTTCTGAGTTTTGGGCACCGAAAAGCACTGCACAGGCACTCTTTCAACCCTAGTGACAGTAATTTCACAATAAGTTATGAACCGTGCAACAAATGAACAAAATTTTACTGCAGGCTTACTCTGAGTTCAAATTTTTCTCCAGTGGTAAGCCACCTGTAGCGAAAAGTCTGTATCTCGCTTCGTTTCTGAGATAACGGCGCTGAAAGTCATGACACAGGCTGCAATGTAATCCTATGGGGAAAATGTCATTGACATCATTAAATATCTCTGCAACAAATTATTTCCCCAACACCTAAACAGCATAGTGCACATCTCCATGACATCCCCTCAACACCCTGAAAATGTCAATTTAAAAGACCAAACTGTGTCCGAGATAAAAAATTTTAAAGTTTAAGATTCTCATTGGTCAGAGTGTCAAAATTCTGCACCTGTTTACATTTTACACACCTGAAGGCTGAAATGTTCATCCATGGCAGTAAGGCTAGCTACAAAATAAATTTCAAGCCACTACCACAATGCAAAATGCTGTCCGCAAAATATAAGCTGAGCCACGCAATATCTCCACAATAAATGTATTTTGCGACACCTACGCAATATAATTCACATCTACAGTACATCCTGTCAACACCCTCAAAATTTCACGTTAAAAGACCAAACCATTTCTGAGATATTTAATTTTAAAAGTTGTTCAAATTGGGCTATCTGGTCCCTCCAAATCTGGCCATCTAGTCCGTCCCTTGGGATCAAAGAATCTTTGATTGTGAGCATGCAAATTCTTTGACTGTGAGGAGGGACCAGATGGCCAAAACACCATTCTTTGTTTGCAGATTAACCACATAAATTTTCCCTTAGTCTTATAATGGGATTTTAAAACTTTAATAACTTTTGGATGGATTAATATTTTTTAACCAAACAAAAAGCGACATGTTCCTTGACCCAAGCTCTTTCGATTTGTTGAGATTCAGAACAGCACACACACAATGACCATGCAGCACCACAGCCAAAATCTGAAAAACTTTCCCCATAATTCGTGAAAAGTGAATTTTTCAGCATTTTGGTGTGCAAAAACCGTAAGTCCGACCGAAACAAAAATTTGGCAGATCAAGAGATCTACCATGCCCCACAGTGCATACCAAATGTTATGCACATCTGTTGAACAGATACAAAGTTATTAATGTACAAAAGTTGAGTTTAACATAGAAGAAGCTTCATAACCCTAAATATAGGGGCGTGATCACACGCCTATAATATATATATATATATATAGATATAGATATAGATACACAGTGAAGCCCACTTTGATGAAATGCTGTATCACAGGTTTACTGCATGACGTAAGGGATTAACTCCCACTGAAATTGCATTGTTTGCTGCAGTAACTCTACTGCAGAATTCTGCAGTGCTGCACTTCATCCTGGTGGGCTTCACTGTATAGAGATAAATATAGTTTGATAATGTATTGTCAATTATTATTATTATTATTATTATTATTATTATTATTATTAATTAAAATGTTCATTATTATTATAAATAAGACTGTTGTTAATAGTTATTGTAAATGTCAGTCTCTCCTCTATTGTGGGTAAACCAATGGAGACACTTGTTAAAGAGGATCTAGCGGACTTTCTCACTGCCTGGAAAGATATGAGCTCTGGAACAGTAAGCAGCTTTGATCTGTGGCAGGGAGGTCTTGTCAAATCAACCTGATACTATTTTTTTGACTGCATAACTAAGGCAGTGGATAAAGGACAAGCAGTGGATTTACTCTACTTTGATTTCAGCAAGGCATTCAACTCAGTGACGTAAAAGTTTGCTGAAAACGTTAGAGGATCTAGGTGCAGTGGATGACCTAGTAAGATGGGTCAGTAGTTGGTTGGGGGATGGCAGAGGGTGGCAGTAAATGGAATCAAATTGGATGAGAAGGAGTTGACAAGTGGGTTGCACAGGTGTCAGTCCTGGGGCCAGTCCTTTTCAATATGTTCATAAGCAACACGAAAGAAGGAATACAGGACACGATGCATCTCATCACAGATGACACTAGGTTCTGTGGCTTGTTGAACAGTGTGGAAGGGATACAGGGAGGTGCAGATGGACCTCCATAGATAGAAAGGTGGCTCAGTGTTTTGCAGTTGAAATTCAATGCCAAAAAGTGCAAGGAGTTGCAATAGGAAACAAGAACCACAAGATGGAATATTGGATGGGAAGGGTTAACCTAGGTACTACTTCAGAGGGAAGAGAACTGGGTGTCATCATAAGTGACTTCCAAAAATAATTTGGCTAATGTAACAAGGTCTACAGTAAATTAATATGGATGTTGGGTGTATTGGGAGGGATTCTGAAAGCCAGATTAAGGAGGATATATTACTTCTCTATAGATCACTGTTGAGGACTCATCTGGAATACTGTGCCCTTTTCTGGAATCCACAGCTAACAAAATACAAAGACTGGCTGGTGCTGGTACAGCATAGGGTAACCAAAATGATTCAGTGCCAACAGGGTAGATCCTTTAGGATTGATGTAGAGCACTGAACATGTACTTGATGGAAGCCAGAAATGAGAGAAGCAATATGATAGAGACCTTCAAGTTCCTGAATGGAATTAACAGGGTAACTATGAGGAACTATTCAACAGGAATAGTGAGTCAAATACATGGCATAAGTAAAAGCTGGGGGGCAGGTGGGACTTAAGAAATTTTATTTCACAGAGGGAGTGTTTGAGCCATGGAACAGAATGTCAGCAGAAGTGGTGAGTGTCAGAATCATTATCATTCTTATAAACAGCTGGGACAGAGTTAATTGCTTAATAGTTACTTGGGGGAGGATAGCAGTAAGGAGTTCCATGTCATAATAGTGAAAATATTTTGTTAACTAACACTATGGTGACTACATTTCACCAAAACCACACACGACAATCAACACACCATAGCAAATGTGAAGACAGCTACGGCAAAACATTTGCAACAAAACGATTACACTTATATATAAATGCAGGAGGCTATGCCTCCCCACACCCCACTCTTTGGGAGCAAGTCCCCACGCCCCCATCTAAATATAATCAACTCTGGGGGCAAACACTGAGGAAAGAATGATACACAGGAGGGCTACAGTTTGCCAGGGAATACCATGTGCTGGGGCAAGTAAAATAATATCCTATCAGCCACAAAAGCTCACCCCAAAAGTTACCTACAGGTAGTCCTGAACCTGGATCCATGAGCATTACAGGTGACCCTATCCACCATGTCAGGTGGACAGCTCAGCAAGCAACAACAGCAGTGGAAGCTCCTCTATTTTGCCCACATGACCCTACTCTCCCAGTCCTTGCCCTCATTATTATGTCCTTCCACAGTCACTATTTGCTACCCTCACTATTCCCCAATGGTAGCTATCCCTGCCGTGTGCAATTTGAATCACTCAAATGTGAGCTGCTCAGTTTGCTTTGCCCAAATCATGGGATACCGCAGTAAGCAGGGGCAATGAGGCAAGGGAGAGAAAACCCAGCTAGACAGCAGGTCTAGTGGTAGGATAGAGCATAACATGGTAGCCTAGATGTCTTTTTCTGCTGACATTGTCTGTGTTTCTATGTTTAATGTTTTATAGTGTTTAATTAATTTCAGTAATGAGCATGTCTCCCCAGTGCTAATTATTCCATTCTGTGTGGTGGTTTAAAACTTCTTAGAGGAAAATGTAACTTTCAGCCATGACAGATTAATCAATAACAGGTCTGTGTTGCCCCAAAATTCCCCAGCTACAAGTCTGGCACATTGAATTGCTCATCAGTGCGTTGTCTACACTAGATCTCAGGCTGATGTGTCTGGGTACTTCAGTGAACCCTAAAATGTCAGAAATGGCACTGTCAGTCAGGTCTCATAAGTTGCATATAAAGCACTATATTTATTTCTGCAAAACAGCAGAATAATCGAAGGTACAACTTACATACAGTCTGCCATGTCAAACGAGCTGCCAAGATACCCTCTCACTGCCCTGACCAGTTCTGCACATGGACGCTTTCTCAGGGAGGCTAGTCTGCTCTGTGTTTCTACTAAATAGTGAATGTGCTTAAAGTGAAATGACATATAAATAGCAAAGAGACAGACATAAAGAAGCATTTGTCAATGCCGAATGTTGTCTCGCTGGCATTGGCATTGGTAGTGCAGGAGTTAGAGATGCATAAAAGGAATGACAGTGAAGTATTGAAGTGATGCCAACCCCATCCCCCTGAGAGACCGACTGGCATTGGAGTGTGTCTTTGGGTCATCAGCTATAACGCTCATGCCATTTTACTTCACCCTACCTTGCAGAGACTGACAAGTGTTGTGGTGTGCTTTGGGGTCTTTGGGCATTATACATACCCCATTCCATAAGGAAATACACTGAGGTGGGTGCAGTATAGGAGAATGAGGTGAACTTTGTGGCTGAACACTGCAAGGCACACCACGATGGCTGTCACTGGCTGCAGGTGGGGGGTCGGGGTGGAATGGTGTGAGCATTACAGCTGATGATCCCAAGTTACATCCCTGATGCCTGTCAATCTCTGTAGGGTGGGGTGCTACAGTTGGAAACCATGACACTGTAGGCGTGTGTTGGTATTTTCACTCCAAATGTTCAACATGGACTTTTTGTGAGCCCACCACATGAAGAGCAGCTCTATAAGTTTGTTAGCTGAAAGGTGATTTTGCACAGCGGCTATGCCATTTGATGACACAGGGACGAAAACACATGTTGGGCAGTATGTGGAAAATGACAACTATATTGTTCATCAGGACATGTAAAAAAATGGCAACGTTGAAAATCTGGAGTGAAATATGAAAAATGGGTGAAATCATGAGCATGCATAGAAACTGTGCAACCCACATCCGTAACCCTATTATTCTAGGTATTTTTTTAACCACATTTTTAACATAGGCATTTTGGGACCTCCCCTCATGAACAGTGGCACTGTGATTTTGTTAATGTGTCCCAAACATAGATTTTCCACAGTGACCACGCCATTGTGTGGCGACCGCGCTATTCTGTGCTGGATGTGCGAAAACATATTTTGGCCAGGATATGTAAAATAGCAGCTGTACTGTTCATAAGGGAAGTGTGGAAAATGCCAATGTCGAAAATCTGGAGGAAAATATTACAAATTAATGGGTTACGAAAGTACGTATGGAAATTGGCGAACGATGCTCATCAAGTCATTTTGGGATTTTTTCCGCCAAATTTGCAACATAATCTTTTTGAGAGCCACCCTCATGAACAGTGGCACTGTCATTTCATTAATCAGTTCCAAAAGGTGATTTCACACATGACCACAAAATCACCTTTCAGGACCGAATAACGCCATGACAGTGCCTGAATTTATGAGGAGAGGTTCCAATAAACCCAAGTTAAAAATGTGGTGCCAAAATTCCCAAAAATGGCTGAGATATGCACCAAAGTTGAAAAACCCCTATTTAAGTGATTATACAGCTTACCAGCATTTCTTCAGTTCGCGGTCAGCTTTGAAGAGTGCAGACGTGTTCTCGGTCCACCGAAGATCATTGCGTTGGACTCCAGAGGTAAGTATGGGGTGAGAGGGTGTGGGAGGCAGGGTGCGCACAAGTTAGAGGCGGATTGCGGGAGGAGGAGGGAGACAGCGAGGCTGCTTTCTTTTAGAGGTTTAAACAAACAACAAAAATATTGGGATGTTTTTTCTTTCTAGGGATTTGGCACACTGGGGTGGGCTCCTAGCATGCCACCTAAGTATTTTTGGGGGATGCTTTAGCTGATGGGGATTGGGCATCTTTGTTGGCACATACCAGGGGGGAAACAAGAGTTGAGGGATTGGGCACCCATCTCTAGCACACAACAAAAGCAGGGGGACATTATACCAATGGGAAGTGGACTCCCCATCAGCAAATTAAAGATAAAGAGGGATTAAAGCCAACAGGGATTGGGCCCCCCGTCAGAAAAGAAAGACTGTTGGGGGGTGCACATGATGCCGAGGAGGATTGGGCACCCCCTCGACATACATTTTAAATGGCAGGGGGGTCATTATGCTGATGGTGAGTGGGCTCCCCATCGGCATTGTAAAAGGTGGCGGCAGTCAGTGCCACCATGTTGCGTGCACGTCGGGAGGCAAGTTGAGGTCCCACTGCATGAGAGCTTCACTTTCATTGCAGCGGACCTTTTGTTAGATCAGGTGGCCACATTAGGGATGCATGGTGTCAGTGCCTGCTGCTGGCTTGTTGGGGAATGGGGGCGCACCTACTGATGCATGCCCTGCATTAGCTCAACAGTGACCGCGCCTCAACTCTGCTACAACCATAATATGTTGGCTGCGCTACACGAGCCAACATATAAAAGTGACTCAGTGTCTCATATGGCATGCGAATATGTATGTAAGTTACACTTTCAGTTGTTCTGCTATTTTGAACAACTAAATAAAGCAGTTCGTATGCAATTTATAACAGCTGATTAGCAGTTGCTTTTTTGATTTTCAGTAATCATATGGTTTAATCAAGCATGCTGTACTGGTGGAGTGGCTTTTATTGTTTTCTCTTACTCCAGTGAACCCCAATCTCCTCACAGCCATTCGATAATTTCAAGTGAAGTGAATGATCCTTCACCTTCTGGAATTCATCTGCCCAACCACTGTTCTGACTATTGCTGGAATATTTTCTATTCAGTCTACAGATCAGCTATTTTGTGAAACTGGGGCAATAATTAAGATAGGTGATCAGGGCATTTGTATTCTGCTGCTATAGATGTCCTCTAGCTAGCCCTTGATATCTGAATGAAATGGGAGCATTTAAACAAAGTACCTTGCACTGCTTTCATAACATTAGTTTACATGTGTTATTGTTATCTATTATTATTATAAATATCAATTATCAAAATTACATTTCTAGATTCAAACAAGTGCCACAGCCTTAGCCGTGGTGGAGGATTGCTTCTTTTACAGCAACAGCATAGAACATATGAAATTAATGTGTTGTGAACAAAGTAGCTTACAGTACTTGCATATTAAATAATTTACAATAGTACAGGTATTATTATAAATATTATTATTAATTAATTAATTAATTAATTAAAAAAATAGCTGCCTCAGCTGATGGATCAACAATAGCACACTCCCACATTAAGGATTTGGATTTGTGACAGTAATTTTTTTTAGTCGGGGGCAGGTTGCTACTCCTCAATTACTTTCTCTCCTTGCATGGCTTATGGCTGATTTTGCTTTTTTTTGGATATCTTAGGTGGACTTAGTACACCCACCATACTGATGTGTTTTATATCCCTACACAAATTAATGTTTGTTGTTTGGCATAGCCAAAATTATTACGGATAGTATTTTTAGGTTAAAAAAATTAATTGCACTGTTGAAGCATTTTGATGCCCCAGACTGTTTTCATAGCCCTACACAAATAATGCTGACTGTTGTCCTCCATAGCCAAAACCTCAGCCCCACTTGCATACTGCATAACTCTGAGCAAATCATTTAACTTCCCTGTGCTTCCAGGTCGCACCTGTAAACAAGCTTTCAGCTTAGTGTGCCACTCCTGGTTAAACAACTGAAAAAAAATTTAATATTTTATTCTTGGCAAAAAATGATGGTAATGCACTAGTTAGGGCAGAAATGACAAAAGTAGGGAAATGTGGTGTCACCCAAACCCTGCATGCAGCAACAGGTGTGGGGTGTGCCTTGGGGTTGTCAACCCTACCGCTCACCACATTCCATGAGTAAATAAGCTATGATGGGTAGAGTGTATAAGAATGAGATGAGCAATAAGGTTGACAACCCTGAGGCACACCCCACACCTGTTGCTGCCTGCAGGGAGGGGGTGGGGTATTAAGGTTGAAATCCCCTAACACCACATTTCCCTACTTTTGTCAATTCAACACTAACTAGTGCATTAATGAAGTTTTTGCAAAGAATTTCCTTACTTTTTGTGATAGTAGAATTGTATCCTCATTTGTCTTTGGGAACGCAGGGCCCTCAGATGCCTTGCTATGGACCTTATTGTCCTGACTGGTTTGTCTGAGTGAGTCACAGGTGAGGACTCCAACATCCCTCTTCTCTGCTGAAGTGGCCAACTTCACCTCCCATCCAGTACTCCATGTGTGGGTTCTTAGTCCCCCTAATGCATCACCTTGCATTTCTTGACACTGTATCTCAACTGCTAGACCACAAACTATCTTTCAAGCTTTTCTAGACCATTCTGAAGTTTCCTCTCCCCTTTGTAACTATCCACCATGAGCAGAGCTTGGTGTTGTCCAGAAAGAGACACAGCTTTCCCTGGATGCCTTCATCTATGTCAGTAATGAACATATTAAGTAGGACAGGACCATAGACTGATCCCTGTAGTAACCTACTCATAAACCCCAGTCCCCAGATTTGACCCCATGTACTACCACCTCTGCTGCCTGCCCATAACCAGTTTCCCAACCCTCTTGACTAATCCCTCTCTACTCCTAAGCCATCCAACATTTTTAGCAGCCTCCATTGTGGCACGGAATCAAAAGCTATGCTGAAGTCAAGTTTAAGAAACTCCACTTCCTGTCCTCTGTCCACTGCCCTAGTCACCCAGTGGAAGAACACAATCAGGTTGGGGAGATGGGGTCTTCTCAACACAGGCCTGTGCTACTAGTAGGGCTTCTGGCTGGTGTCCATACATAAACTTAAATCAGATAAAAATCACACTTATTCCAAATAATAATAAGTCTAAAAGCAGATAATTTTATGATGCTAAAGTGTTCAAAATTGTTTTCTGAACTCAGACAACACTCAACTCATAGTCAGCTTTGCTCAACTAATGTTATTTTTGAGTGTTAATTCAGCTCATTCACTGTTGGCTCATTCTAAACTATATATTTTCATATAGGAAGTGCTTACACACATGGACTGTGGCAGCAGCAAAATTGTTATCCAGCCTCCGAAGACAGGCAGGGCATGTTGGAGGTAGAAATGGGGCCATTGCAAGGCCTTCCTAACATTATCCCACCAACCCAAGCCAAGCAGTGGTAGGAGAAAGCAATACTTTTAATGGATATGGAACCTTACCTGCAAGGCAGGTTGTCTCATGTGCAGGTAACACAGGGAGGCCATCAGAATGCTCACCCATGCCACATCAGGTAGTGGTAGAAGAAAGTAATACTGGTAATAAGGATGTGGTATAGCCTACAAATCTTGAAATATCACATGCTGGTAACACAGGAGGCCATCAGAATCTTCCCCATGTTATCCCCATCAATGCAGGAAGCAGGGATGAAGTAGTACTGTTGAGTGGGGCATTTGTACACATCATGCCAGAACAGGAAGTGGCAGGTTGGGTGATACTAGAGGGCCATGACAAGGCACCTCAATGCTTTTCAATCAGTGGAAGGGCAGGCAGTGTCAATGGTGCAGTACTAGGAGGTCAGCAGGACCTGTTCTGTCATGGCTTGTAACAGCAAGTTGGGAAAGCAGTGGGGGTGTTCAGAAGGCCTCCTGAAGCTATTTACAGCCCAACCAGAGCAGTCAGTGGTAGGGGGAGAAATACTGTAGAATAAGGGACCATCTGGACCCAGCCCGCCAGGGCTTGTAGTATCTAGATGGGTTAACATGGGTGAAAACAGAAGTCCCAAGTGCATTCTGACCCCTGCAAGAGAAGCAATCATAGTGGGAGAAGAAGTTTAGGATAGGGCTGAGGAGAGCTTGACAGGTACAGTGGCAGTTTAGAAAAGCAGTAGAGGAGCCATCAGTATACTACTTCCAACACTGATAAGGATTACAAAATCCCTGCAAGGTCAGGCAGTGACAGGTCATCAAGGGACCAGGACATTCAGCATTTATCCCACCTACCAGGTTGGCAGTGTCAGGGGCCAACTTGATTCAATGAACCAGGAGGCCCCCCCAACTATTTCATAGATATGGGGACTAAGTGGCAGGGGATGGTGACATGGAAAAATGCTGGTGGTGTTCTGTAAAACAGAACCACACCTTTATCTATTTATTATTGTTTAAGAAAACAATCAGAGGGACATTTATGATATCACTGTATACTGGGTAGATGCAATTCCACACTACAACACTATCATCTTGACATTATAAAAATGACTTTTTATAGGTTAGCTGTTGATTCTGCTTTGGACTAGAGCAGTAAAAGTACATGTCATTAATCATATAAAGCAAAGCTTTAAATTTATGCAGTTTTAGTGATAGCCCATATATCACACAGCTTCCATTCAGACATTTTCACAGCTGCGTGGAGCATACACACTGCTACATATCTTATTGATCTTGAACCACCCCCAGTTATGAAATTAAGTGTCAAGGGAATGATGTTTTCTAGCTATAAATTTGAACCACTGTTTTGATAAGGAAAATCTAGTAGAACAGCTAAAGTAAATGTACTAATCAATAACTAAAAAAATAGAAAAACAGTTAGAAAACAAACTTTTCTATAAAATAAATGGCCCTGTTCTTAGTTGTAGTCAAAAACACAAGTGGTTCTTTATGACTTCTCAATTTCAACATCACCCAGTTATGCCATCCACAAAGATGGCCTCACATTATAGGAGTAAAGTTTCTCTTGTGAATGCGATCGCTTCACATCACAGATAAAAATGTGAGTGCTATTAGAAAGCTTCTTTAACAGCCAGTGACTACTCACAGATGATGTGATATGTAACATTATACAATGGCAAAGAAATTTCCTGAGTTGTAATTGGTCAGTGGGTGCCTTTCCACAGTAACATCACTGTATCAAGTCCAGGCACATACATGACCGCATGACAGTGTCAGAAATCATGCTTCCTTCAACAATGTATGGCTTTCCCAGCCCTCTCTCCACTGTAAATCACTTGATCTTCAGCCCCCGATGTTCTCAACTGCTGCCTTCTGCTCTGTTAAGCCATTTATGATGGCTTGTCACTTTGCCCATTATTTTACCTGCTTCACCTTGATCCATTTCAAGTGCAAAGAAAGAAAAATGAAAGTGTTTCAGTAACCGATCCAAATCATGATCATGCAAGCACGAGGATGGTTCAGTGTGTCAGCTTTGTGTTAAAACAGCAAGTAACACAGCCACACAAGTGACACAGCTGTAGTTAAAATTAATTAAATTTTTGTTTAAAAAGTAAAACCAAACTGAAGCTGAATGGTCCACGATGTCAGCACATGAACACTTGAAACCAGCAGTCACTCAGGAGATGTGGACATGCTGATGAGGTGACACAAAGGGCTTAAATTACAGCTGTTCTTTCTACATATGTTACTGGGGAGTAATGACCTCAATGCCACACTGATAGTTGCTGAGTAAAATCATCCTTTACTTTCACAGTACTCACCATTTTGTGTGCTCTCCCAAGCTGTCAAGATTTTTAAAGTCATCCAACAATCGCTTTCTCCCAGATCTGCTCCACCTGCCCACTGTACTTGCCCCCGCTCCGAGTACAGCACTCTGGATCTTAACGGTTCTGGCTTCAAATAGCAAGCACAAACTACAAAAACAAAAAGTGTGTCTGCGTCTTGAGAAAACAACAACAAAAAGAGGTGGGAGAGTGTGACAGGGTAGAATAGGACCCTGTCCCATTTGTTTTGGAGAAAGTATATAAATGCAAGGATCTGTAGTCTTTCCTTTTCTCTCTTCTCTGTCTAGTTGCTCAACCAAATTTTCCTGCGATACTTCGGACTTGATCAACCTGAACAGTCTCTCAATTCTTTGCCTCTCTCTCTGTCTCTGTTTTCTCTTTATTTTATTTATTTATTTATTAATGTAATCAGTTTACAACCTTTGAGCCAATGGCTCATTTACAAAATACCTCGTCAACAATGGTAGATAATACAGTTAAAATAAAAGCAGAGTACATACAAAAGAAAGAGCATCAGTATAAACAGACATGCATTAATGGCACCTGGTTACAGCAAACATTAGTAGTGTAATACAGAGCAAAAAATGGTATAATTGACAGCAGTAGCTGGGTAGTAAGTAAGTTATAGGTAGCATAAGGAGATGCAACGTGGTTCACCATCAGTAGTGACACAGTTGGTAGCGGAAAACAATGGAAGTAGTGAGGTTGTTAGGAATAAGGAGGGGAGGGATGGAGCAGCCCAGAGGGCATTGTCAGGGAGGAGGGGTGGGGTTGGGGCATCCTTTGGCACAGAGCAGCAGGCGCTTGCTGAATAGCTTGCTTTTGAGGCATTTTGAAAGTGGAGATGGTGGGGGTATCAGTGACGTCCGGGAAGATTGTTGTACCATGCAGGGGCTCTATGGCAGAATGATCTCTGACCAAGTGAGGTCCTAGCACGAGGAACCAGGAAGGTGGCTTTGCAGGAGGTCCGGGTGCTGACAAGGGGCTGTGCTGGAAGGAGGGAGGAAGTCAGCCCGGGGAGAAAGTCCAAGAAGGCTTTTTAGTGATGCACGTTTGGTATAGTAGGCGCTCATCGAGGTCAAGCATAGTTGCAAGGTCACAGAGTTGGCAGGTATGAGTGAGCTTAGGCCCTGTGATAAGTCTGCAAGCCTTATTTAGAGGAGGCGAATTTTGTTGAGGGCCTTCCTGTTGGCAGCCCCATAGACAGGCAGTCCATAGTCCACCAGGAGAGTATGGAGGAAGTTACTGCAAGCCGGAGGGCATCAGGGGGAGACAGTTTTTGTAACGTGCAGGATACCGAGTGGATATTGGTTACAGAGGCGAGTGTGCGTCGATGTGGGTATGGAAAGGAGAGTGCTGAGTCAAATAAGATCCCTAAGTACTTATAGGATTGGACTTGTTCAAGTTGTAGTCCGGAGCTGGAAAGGATCACGGAGAGGGAGTTGGATGATTTATTTTGAGGGGGCGAAGCATGGTTTTCGATTTTTAAGATTTATGACCAATCTATGCTCTTTGCCAAGCCTCAGCTGTCCAAGGCCCTTGTAGGGAAACCTGGAGGATGTGGGGTTACGGTCAGTGGCAAAGAGGACGGTATCATCTGGCGCAGCAGTATTTTCCCGGCATGCACTGGGCAGGGTGTTAAGGTAAGCGAGAAGAGAAGGGGCCCCAGGATGGAGCCCTGTGGAACCCCTGAGAGGATCAAACGGGTCAGAAAGAGTCCCACCAATTTGACTCATTGGGAGCGGGCGGAAAGGTAGCTGAGCACCAAGCCAGTGGTCCAGAGGCAAAACCAGTGTGACAGAGGGCTTCCAGTAGTAGGGGTGGGAGACCGTGTCAAAGGCCTTTGATAGGTCAAGGAACACAGCCCTCACCAGGAGCCAGTGATCTAAAGAGGAGTGAAGGAAGGCATAATTTAATGAGAGCAGTGCTAGTACTGTGTTCTATGCGGAAGCCATGTTGTTCAGGGCAGAGGATGTTGTATTTGGTCAGGTATTCAGTTATTTGTGCAGCAACTAGTTTTTCCAGTGCCTTGGAAAGGGGAGGGAGGATGGAGATCGGTCGATAGTTCCCAGCTAAGGACCTGTCACCCCCTTTATGGATCGGAGTAACCGTTGCAGTTTTCCAGGAGGAGGGGAATTGTCCCAGGCAGAGGGATTTGTTAAGAAGGCAGGTGAGTGGGTGAGGACTTGATCCAGGACCAACCGGAGAATTTTGTGGTCAGGGAGACGCCACTGGGACTGTTGCCTTTAGAGCACAAGTCAGGTGCAGTCTGGCTTCCTGGGTAGTAACCCTACGAAGGTGGGAAGCAAAAGGGCGATGGAGGGCAGGGGTAGGATGGGGGTGGCTGATCAAAGAAGTTACTGGGGAGGATTGGGCTAAGGTCTGTAAAGGTGGTGTTGAGTAGGTTTGCAATGTCGTGGGGTCTGTGATGGTGGTGTTGTTGGTGGTAATCTGGGATGGGGAGGGAGCAGGTGTTCCCATTCAGTTGTTTGACCTTATCCCAGAAGTGCAGGCGCTCCCAGGAGGCAGTGAGGGTGGCCTGATAGTGGTCGGCTTTGGCCTTCCTGATTGCCCATGTACACTTGTTCCGTGCAGCATTGTAGGCCTGTCTGTCAGCTGGGCGCCTAGTTTCAGTGTACGGTACCAAAATTAGTCCCGTGTCTGAGCAACAATGAGAAAGCAGGGGTAAACCAGGGCAGGTTAGGTCTTTGGAGCGGACGGTAGAGATGGGAGCAAAGAGATCACAGGCTTTATTAAAGGTGGAGGTAAAGAAGGCAAGAGCGGTATCTATATCAGGTGCATGGAGAATCGGGACCAGTCTTGCAGTTCACAATTGCTAAGGTTTTAGGCCATAAGGTCTGAAACGCCGGCGAGGAATGTGCTGTGCAGCGGTCGGGTAGGGTGGTCAACCAGTGGAGAGCACAGGGGAGTGGTCACTGAGTGAATCAGGAGGACTTGGATGTCCAGAATTTTAGGGGCGGTTAGTGATGATGACATCGAGGAGGGTGCTAGTACCTCTTTGGGTTCTACAGGTGGGTTGGAGACTAGCTGGGTTAGATCCAGAGCAGTGAAGGAGGTCGAGTGGGGAGAATGAGGAGACAAGCCAGTTTCGATTGAGGTCCCAACTATGATTTTGTCAGCATTGTGGGGAAGGGGCAGGCAGTCAGTGAGGGATAAAAGAGATGGGTTTTGAGTCTGGGCGGTATGTGAGTGGTGAGGGTAAAGGGGATCTCAAGGGTCCGGGGTAAGCTTAATGGAGAGGGCTTGGGCCCCATTTACAAGGACCGCGTAGGAGGCGCTATACCAGCGAGTGAGCTCCTGGTGTAGATAGCGCAGCCACCACCATGTTTGGTTACTCGATCTCACGAAAAGAGTGTAGCCAGGGAGGAAACAAGGAGTCAGGGTGGAATTAGATAGCCATGTTTCCACCCAGCGCAATGATGTCGGTTTGTGCTGAGAGACCCAGCATTGGAGGGAGTCGAATTTTTCAGGACGCCTGCATATATTCATGGAGGCGATCAGCAGTCCGGGGACGCCTCCTGCAGAGGTGGTCCTAGGTCCGGGATTGGGGTGGATATTGCCAGATAAGAGTAGTAGAAGGACAACAGTTCTGGCCAGGGCACGCAGGATAGATTGAGCCTATGGCTAGGAGGAGTTGGGGTGGGATCATGGAGGAGCAGGGGATAGGTAGGGAATTAACGTCGGGAGGGCAAGGATAGTGAGCTGTCTGAAAGGGGATGGGGGGGGGGCGAGGAGATGGGAGTTGAAGGTCAGTGTGCATGGGCATAGTAGGGTGAGTAGGGACTAGGTTGGTGCCTTTGCCTCTCTCTGTCTCTGTTTTTCTTGCTGTCTGTTTTCCTCCTTGCATATCTAGATCTGGTAATATAAGAATATGTGCAAATCAGTATATGGAAATGAAACTGATAATGGGATCACTTTTGTTTTGAAAATATGGTGTTATAATGTTGAATATATATATATATATATTAGATGTAAAACCTATTAGTTGCGTTGTCGACAGTGAGACATTGTGTTCGGTTGAACCTCCTCACTCACCTCATCTGTTGCAGCGATTGTGGCTGTCAGCCCTAACTCTCACCCATCACATGTAAAGCAGCAGAAGTATAGAGAATGGGGTGATAGTTAGGACCGACGACCCCAATGCGATCCCTAATGCTGGTTGGGGTGTAGGGAAGTCCAGGGGTTTCAACCCTAACACTGAATTTCCCACTTTTGTCGTTATGAACAACCTCAACTAATGCATTAAATGGAGTTTTTGCCTAATGTCCCTTCTTTTGAGAATGATAACAGAAATACTGAATAGTAATGCAGTGGCGGAGGGCCCCCGTCCCCACCACGTGATGTCTTGTGGCATAGTAACAGGAACAGCAACGCAAACAGATGCACTAACAGTGGTACATGGTAGCTGCGCTTATGAGAACAGAAAGGGTACTGCATACGGTGAGCGTAGATGGGAATGGTGTGCTGGATGTGTTGTCACATAGTATCATGGTGCCTGCAAATGAAATGTCAATGGCATGGTGACGCAGTGAAACAGAAAGAGAAACAGTACTGTAGACACAAATGGCAAAAAATAACAGAAACGCAAGTCGTTAAATGAAAACATTAAAGAATAACGCATGCGTGGTGGCGACGCCTAACGTAGGTGAATGGCACGGAACCACAAGCGGAAAGGGCAACGGTAATAGTAATGTGTTCACACAGGCTGGTTTTCCCAAAAGCTGCAGAGGAAAGACAGTGAGTCCAAAGAATGTATGCATAATAATGGGTATCGAGCAGAAAATGAGGACTTGAATACTAAATAGACTGCTTATATCTCAGAACCGTACAACATAGAAAAAAATGTAAAGTCATGATGTACGACTCTCCTGGCTAGTTTTATACTTAGCCCCACTAGGGGTTAAGTGTTTTCTGTGTAAAGTTCCATTATCTCGCACCGTTTCGAGATCACGGGCCCCGAAAGGTGCTTATGCGCTCATAATGTTATCCTATGGGAAAAAGAAATTGAGTGCCATAACTTTGCCTCCTATATATTTTTTTTTCACTAACCACTGAAAGGCACATCTGTGGGTTGTTGGCTGTCTTATCTCCAAATTTCAGGGAAAAAGACCAAACTATTATTTTTGCTTGCAGGGTGTCGTATGATTCCTGTAATGCGTTGGGCGTCGTGTTATCTATAGGGAAAACTGTCAACTTTGAGTGCCATAATTTTTGCCGCCGCGGTAATATTTTTTCAACACAACACTGAAAGCACATCTGTGAGATGTTGGCTGAGTTCTCTCGAAATTTCAGTTCAAAATCCTGAACCGCTTCTTTTTGTGCTGGTGTTAAAGAATTGCTGTCATTTTCCCACAGCCTAGAAAAGTACTGTCGTGATTTGTGGAAAGCTTAAACATTTCTTACACTTTGAGTGCAAAGTACTTTGTAGAATACTTTTTCCAGAAATTGTGAAAACATATTTTTGGGGTGTTTTACCCCAAAATAAAGACATGGCTAGCATCCCCAGGACCATCTAGTGAATACAAAAGAATTAGGTTGTTAGAGGGTCCCAAATTTAAATGCCAAGCATTTTTCTCATCACTAACTGAAAACAAGATGGTGGATTTATGAGTAACAGGGCCATTTCATAAAGTAAAAATGCATTTGCAACTTGCTGTCGAACTTTCTGTTAACTTTTCCATTGACTTATAATGGAAATTGTTTTTGAATAACTTTGAACTGTGTAATATTTTTTCATGAAATCTTCGAAGGCACATTAGGGGACCCGGCCACATGTTCCTGAAGATTTGGGCTGGTTAGTTCAAACCGTGTGACCTGTAGGCACGACCATAGAATTCCAGAAAAAGCCCACGAGATCATGCTTAATAACTCCGCAGCTGTGTATCCGATTGGTACTAAATCTTGACAGATCCCAAAGGCGATGGTTCTTGATCATGTATTCCAAATTTTAGGTAAATCTGTCAAATAGTTGTAAAGTTATTAAGGTGCAAAATTTTGGGTTTAATATGTAAATGGCCTCAATCTAGACTATGGTAGCACTACTGTGCTACCATAATGTTTTTTTTTTTTTTTTACTTTTGACCCCGGATTTTCAAGATAGTTGTTTTATGACTCCTCTCATAAGTACGATATGTAGCATTTATAATATATTGGCCAAAATTTCATTTTGCAACAGAAGTGGAAACCATGTCTCATCCAGGATTTTTTTTAATGTACCCCTGTTGGGGCTGGCTCTTCTTTCAGCCAGTCCTCCCAGCCCTATCACCCCAGCTTCCCTCACAGCTTGCCCTCCATGGCAGGGTGGCGGGGAGTCACCCAGTTTGTTAGGACCAGATCAGAGCATGTGTGAGAGAGGTGCCTAAGTCACCAGGTGTGGAGCATGCAGAGGCCAGCAGTCATCTTGCGTGACTGGGAGCTTTTTTCCATTTTCTTCCTGGGAGATATTGCATGTGTTGGCATCAAGGTGCATGTGCCGACATCTGCCACTTCTCCCCCACCTCTTTAGCTTGCCTCCTCCTCGGCTTTCACAGGGGCCAGTCACCAGGTCTTTTCCCATCCTCCTCCCTATAGGAGAGGAGAGTGGTCCTGAAGGTGTTCAATCCTCCTTTCCCATGGCCAGCCTCCAACACCTTGGACTTGCTTCTGAACCTGGGTCATCTGCGGTCACAAATGGTAGTGTTACAGAACACTGGTGGGCTGGCTCACGTCTCATCCAGGGTATCTAAAAATTACACCTGTAATATTTGTAAGGATGTGTAAAAATAGCTATGTTGAAGGTTTTGAGTCACAATATTGAAAATTAGCAGTTATTAGTGAACGTTGAAATACTGCAACATTCTACTCATAAATCAAGCATTTTACCATATTTTTACGCCATAGTTTTATGGCACAGTCTCTTTATAACTCCATCATGAAGCTAGTAGGCAAAAATTTTCAAACCCTCTGAAATGTCATTCTGTGCCTACTGAAACATCTTTCCACCACATATGTGAAAACATATTTTGACCAAGATTTGAAAAATTACAACTGTCACATTCATGAGGTGGTATGAAAAATGCTACTTTAAAAATATGGGGTCAAAATATTTAAAAATGACCAAAGTTACATGTGAACGTAGAAAAATTTCAATGTATACTATTCCTTGTCATTTTTATATGTTGATTCAGATGTTCAACATAGTTTTCTTATGACCCCACTCATGAACAAGGGTGGTGACAATTTTCAAATCTCACCCAGAAGGTGATTTTGCAAAGTGACCACAAAATCACCTTTCAGGCTACATTTGTATAATTTCACCACCATTAGTTATGAGGTTGAGTCCCAAAAAGGTCATGTTGAAAATCTGGGGTCAGAATATGTAAAAATGACAAAGTTATGAATCAAAGTTCAGAACCCTGTTGGAATACATTAAACAGCACTGGTTCGCCCATATCAGTGTGACAGCCATTTTGTTGATGCTGATATGGCTGCAGGCAATATGCTGCCCAGCATTTCTGCACCAGACGTTGTGGCTCCTGGGATGGGGAGTGCCAAAGTCCCATCCCGGGAAATAGTCATGTTTCATGGGGGCTTTCCTGCACACCCCACAACTAAACATAACCTCCTCTGGGATAGACATGCCTCAGAAGGGGCAGAAATGGTGTCGGTGCATAGGCGGCATGATTGAAGGGTGATCTAAAATCAAGATTGCCCTGTCATCATCACCCTTATTGCAGCGCCCTAACTGTGGTGAAAAATTCAGTCGCCATTCTTACAGTATAACAACCGCACTTACCTGATTTTCTCATACTGCATTGGCTGGTCCCAGCAAGACATGTCTTTGCTCAGATAGTGAATATATGATGAGGACATGCTCAGGTGAGTGAGGGTGTTTGTGTGGTGTGGGGAACTGTGAAGTGGTGGGTGCTGAGTGAGAGGTTGGGTGGGGTGGGTAGGGTGTGCATGGGGTCAGATTGGAGAGGGACAGTTTTCTTGTTTTCTTGTTAATAAAAGAATCAATGAGGGACAGTTTTCTTTTTTCAGGAACTTAGCTGACACTGGGATTGGGCACCCCAGTGTTGGGCTTCTGTTTAGCAATAATGGGGTGGACACTCTGCCATCCACCACCTACATAGAAGAACTTGGGACAAGTGACTTGGAGGAGGGGTCATGACAAGCGGTACCGGGGGTGGGCACCCAGTCTGCTTATTTAATAAAAAAAACTATCTATAAAAATTGGGACGGGCAGGTGACCTGGATGGGACGGAGGAGAAAGAAGCAGTACCAGCGGTGGGCACCCCAGTCTGCTTAAGAAAGATAGCTAGCTAGCTAGCTAGATAGATAGAGATAGACAGACAGAGAAAGAGAGAGTGAGACAGGCACAGAGAACTGGGGATGGGTGGCTCAAAGTTGAAGTGAAACTGGCAGCATGACTCCTGCTGCAGCTTCAGTATTCAAGAAAGTCTCATTGTTTTCATATAGAGAATGCAGGTGAATGACTCCTCTCAATAAACTAGCACCCTGGATTTTGGTGTGCCCAGAAAAGATATTTGTGGCATTTTTTAAAAAACAAACAGCAGAATCTTGCTGAATTGTGCTGTTTCAGCTAGGTTCAGGTGTTTGATATTTTAAAATTCATCATTTTTGATATATTTTAAAATGTTTTTGAGTTTAACAAAAAGAAAAGAAAAAATGGTGGCCATTGTGTTGTTTTTTTTCCACTTGACAACTAAATCATGAAAATTAGCACTTGTAATAGTACTTTTTATTGTTCACATTTGCCTGTTAACTCAAAAAAATCCTTATAACTTTGAAACCTTGTAATATTTTTCACAAAGCCTTTTGAAAAGCACGCCTTATGCAAGCTACTTCAACCCTGAAAATTTCATGAAAAAAATCCCACACCTTCTATGCTGTAGTTGAGACAAAAAATACCCAATGTTAAGTATAGGAAACCAAATGTGTTTTTTACACTGTGTCTCAGAAACTGAACAAGATGCCATCATGAAACTTTTCACCTCTTGAGACTCTGACAGCCCAACCCAGCATGCCAAATTTTGGCTATTTCATTAAATGATGCCAAAGTTATTAAGGTGCAAAATCCAGGTTTAACATTCAACAGCCTACTCAATCTTAACTATAGGGGTGTTATTGCACCCCTGTAACATAGGTGCTGGAGCATATGGGTGTAAGAGTCTGTAGCACCCCCTCTTTTACCTATGAGCATTTAAACTTCCCCTTTGCTTGCAGAAACTACCTTTTTTACCCTATGCTCTTTTGAACTTCAGCACCCCCACTTTTTCCCATGTTCTGGCACCCATGCCCTATCATATATGCTACCACTATATTGATGTGTTATTGACTCTTTAATAACATAGTATTACCCAGCACACTGAAAACCACCCCAATAACACATGTAACAAGCCCCTTACCCCTCCCCCCCACACACTATGGTAAAACATAGAACAAAGCAAAAGTGTCCCTATCCTAATACATTATGTAAAGTAAAAGATGGCAAGTATGGCATACTCATGAAATAATACCATCTCAGGGTTGAACAAGCTCATAAAGGCAACTCACCTTTCAAACTCCTGGCTTTATGGCTTGTTCGACCCTTTGATTGTATTATTTCCTTGTATAGCACACTTTGTCATTATTTATTCTCTAGATAGATAGATACAGTAGATACTCTCTGTAGATAGATTAGATAGACAGACAGACAGACAGATGCCAAGAATCTATTGAAAATATCATTGATATTTTTTCCTGAGTGTAGTTTGAACTTTTGCCATCACCTGTGGTGAAGCCACGAGTGATGTCCAAAGGTCAGACCGCACAAGGGAAAATATCAGTGATATTTTCATTAGGGTCATGGCATATTTGATGTATTCCATGTCTTTTATTATACAGTGGCATGAAAAAATCCTTCATCCTGATTGTTCAGTTGTCACCTTAAACAATGAGATTGTCCCAGTCCAACCTCGCTGAATGAAGGTGAGTTATGTCACCATTGGTCTCCCAGCCCCTGTACCTCCATTGCCACTATGGCCTTAGTGTGTGGATAAATGAACCTAGAGTGAGAATAACACTGATATTCTCACTCTAGATCCCCATAGTTGAAAAAAATATCACTGATATTTGCCAGTTCTTATCCTCACAGGTATGGCATATCTATCTATCTATCTATCTATATATCTATCTATATATATATATATATATATATATATATATATATATATATATATATATATAATCTATAGACAGTATCCATTTGTCTGTCAATCTGTCTTGCTGGAAAAATACAGAACCTAATTGGTTCTGAACTACCACATGCTCACTGTTGCAGCTAATTATATATTTTATAATCTCAAGCTGTCTGTTCAGACAGAAATATAGGAACTTCTTGGGATTGAAGAAGGCACTCGGCTTACCTTATGCCTCTCAATACACCAAACTAAGAAACACTTTGAATATTTCAGCATCAAGTTGGCCATTGTTGCTTATCTTAATTCACATGTAAGAGGAACAACTGGGAAAATACAATCCATCAGGCTTAAAAATATTATCAATCAATTTTGATTTTTGATAATTTTGCAATATATCAAAACACTGCTTTTATATTTTGTACACACACACACACACACACCGCTTCTCTCTCTCTCTCTCTCTCTCTCCTCCCTCCTCCTCCCTCTCTCTCTCTCCTATTCCAGTGTGTGGGCTACGTTCCTGGTTCCATACTTTGCCTGTTTCCGCTCTGCCTGTTTTGTCAGTCGGATTATGTTGGAGGAGATTAATCGAGGAGGCGGCTGCAATAATAATCATTTTGTTTGATGTGACAACTTTGATGGGCGTTGATTTACTTACCGACTGATAGACTTTTAATTGAGTGCCTCCATCCTGCCCAGATGAAAGATGAAGCGTATTGAATCGCTGTCTGACTGCCCCGCAGCCTCAATACTCATTAGCCAGCTCCACAGTGAAGGGTTCAAGGCAGGGAATGGGGCTTTGGGGAGGGAAACTTCTTTTCTTTCTCTCCCTCCAAGATCTGCCAGCCCACTCTGTTTAAAACTGGTGAAAATGATAACATATTTAAATAATAGATTGCCATGATTGTGGGCTAGATAAAATTGACAGAACATCCTGTCTCGTCCAATGGTAAGAAAAGTTTGAGCAGGCACATTGAATTTGTAACTATCATTATTATTATAACTTAATATTATCTGTATTACTTTGATTTTATGAATGTGGATGTTTATTGTGGAGTTTATTTTAAGTTCATATCCAAGAGCTGATTTTTGAGTACAGGAGCAGATGATAAGGGAAACTGTAGAACTAGAATCTTGGGCACCTATGGAAGCCTACAGGCATGGTGTGTGTGTAACTAGTTGTATAGCAGATGAATGATAAAACAAAACTATTTTGTGTGATGCATCCACATAAACACCGATATGCTGCTGTCGCTGATGCTAAGTGAGGAAGATGAGGGACACTTTCTTCAGGCTGTGGTTTCCGTCTCTTGTTTGAATACATCAACATTTCCTATAAGGATCGGAAATCTAAACAAATAAATGTTCCTGATTCGGACCGGTGGGTATCTGGGTTGTTTTTCTGCTGTACCTATCTTACAACCCGTTTCTGATAACACTTACATGGGAGGCATTGGCCTTTTGTGCACATCACTGTATCAGCATGGTGCATAACTCAAACAGCTGTTCCTTTTTTTTTAGTACCTTGGCATATTCATCAGTGCATTTATTCCCGCTCTTATTTTCTGTGCAATTTATCTTCGCTTTCTGTAATTTATCGTGTGCCTTTGCGACTTGTGTACCTCTGCTACTGCTGCTGTTCATGGCTCTCTGTGACCCTCTTGCCAATGTGGTGCTTCGCCTTCACTGATGCGATCATGGCGTGGGAAACTTTAAATCAAGAAATAAAATCACTGACTTGTTATTCAGAGGCAGAGATCATGGAAATGTATACAGATTTTACATGCTTTAGCTATATGGGGAACATTAGACGCCAATCAGGATCCCTAAGAGATAACAGGGATTACACCACTTTATAAATTATTAGAGCTCCTAAAATGGAATCATAGAAACTGACTGGCAGAAAAGGACCTCTTGGCCCATCTAGTCTGCCTCTTTTCCCCACTATTCCTCCCTCCTCCTCTGATAACACCCTTCCCACCACCATATAGCCCCATGTGCCTGTCCCATGCTCTCTTGGAAAGAAGAGCAGGGCAATTTCAACAATCCTCCCTATGTTTTTTTCTTTCTTTAATTATCCTATATACATGTATTGAATGTTCAATAGACGATATGTATGTGTATGTACCACACTGCCTTTACTAGACCTACCTAGTACTCTAATCCTGTGTAATTATGTTAAACTAGACTATATTTGGATTTATTGTCCACTGTTTATTGTATGATATGTTAAGTATAACCACAAGCCACAATTTATCTCTGTACATTATATGTTTTAATTTCCTGTATTTATACGTGTAATTTGTTTCCCCCACGGTATATCAATGTTTATCTTGTGTATGGAATGCTTATATTCCTGGGTCGCCCCTGAAAAGGGGACAGCTTTATCTCAGTGGGCCTACCCGGTCAACAAAATTCAAATAAATAAATACACGGTCTTTAAACCCTCACACAGCAGAAGTTATGCTATAAAGGTTGATGCGTGTGAGTTATTAGTCACTAGTGGAATATTTCGAGTAGGTTTTACGCTCCAAGTGGGGGCTACTTTCATCACAAGATTGGGAGGTCTAGGGTTATATGGAGGGTGTCTATGGTGGGAGGGGTACTTCAGAACAGCTTGACACTCTTTCAATATTTATTTTACTTTTGGTTAACTGGGTAAGTGCATTACACTGAGGTAGTCCATTTTCAGACACTACCTGGACAATGTAAAACAAAAACAGTGACAGTAGGCATGACATAATTGCAGGAAAATTAACTAATGCATAGGAGATGCAATAACAGGTACACTTTTACAAAACAAATGTGTATTATAAATACGATTTGTAGGTCTGTTTGTATTGCCATTTTTTAAACATTTGTGTCCTCCATGGGTGAGAGATGGTTGTTTCCAAATATAGAAAGAACCTCAAACTGAGTTCCATCAATACTATAGAGAAGGGATTTGCATCTTACAAAGCTCCGTTCACACACAGACTGTATCTGAAAGCATTTTATAATCCAGCAGAAGGAAGGGTGAGTTTGTTGCTGCCAGTACATTCTATAGAGATTCTAACAACATAGATATTGATAGAAGGAATCACTTACTCATGGTCACACCGTGGTTGTGGGATTGAACCCATAGGCCTCCAGGTTCATGTTTGCACTCTAACCACTAGGCTCAACTCCCTTTGGGGAGGGGTATATTAAAATCCCTGTTACAGATTTGTAGGGCCTACTGAAGCTCAGAAAAAAGTCTGCACTGACTCACCAGGGTGAACCCCAGAACTGATAAATTAGAGAATCTGTGGTCTAGATCACAGTGTTGAGAACCTGGAGACCCCGTCCCAACCCCGTCAGAGCCACCTTTTTCTCTCTATGAACCTGAGCAACTCCAACTTCCCAGTGTGCTAGAGTCAACCCAGGTAAGGTAATGGGTGAAAGCAGGACCCACCCCCCTGAAAATGAAATGTTAAATTTCAGCGCTGGTTTATCTAGGTAACTAAACTGCAAAACTAACAAACAACTAATATGGTGGGCATTCTGTTTTTTTTTTTAATCTGCCAGCTATAGTGTTTGATGTGTGCCACCGCAACAGGAAACGATGAAAGAGAAATGGGACTGCCCTCTGTTGTTTGGCATTATCTATCAATATCTCTCTCTCTCCCACCCCACCTCCCTTATTTAAATAGTGTTTTTACACATGCCCCGGCTTTCACCATCTGATTCGTCTTGCTCTGGATGGAATTAAGATCCCCTCCAAGAAAAAAAGTATTCCCACAGTTGCTGCACCTTAAAGGCATTTCATCCTTTCCTCCTTCGCCCCATGTGGCAGGGCAAATAAACTGGCAAAAACAGACAGGGTCCTCCATTGATCCAGTAAGGAAAACAGCTGTTCCAATCACTTTAATGCAAATCAAACACAAAACCAAGGGCCTACATCTTTGTTTTTTTGGTGTTTTACTGCCCTTCATTTATCAAAGTGGTTGGACAATGGGGGGGGCTGCAGACTTTTACTGTTCCTTTACGCGAACACACACACACACACACACACACACCTCTTTAATCACTGATAATTCTGCTCATGCATTACATGTTTTAAAACCCATGGGTGAGTCATCTTTGCTCCAACTTTAGTCGGGTTCCATGTATTGTATCCTGTTTTTTGTGTGTGTTTGTTTTGTTTATTAGTAAAAGTAGGTCAAAAATTCATTTTACCGATTTCCTAGATTTTAGAACTGCTTACCTCAGTCACTTTTTTAACATGTGGGACCACTCATTCTCTTTAATTATGAGTTGTTACTGAATCTCTTTATACAAAGCATTTGTGCCTGCTTTAAATAATATGCACTTTCTTAATATCATTATTATGAAAACAATATAATTGTCAGCTCGGGTGTAGCATTTTCTTGTTTCACTTTTGCAATTATTTTAAATACTATATATGATTATTATTGTTGTTGTTAATATTATTATTTGCTTTAACTTTGTTTGTTTTTTGCCGCCTATGGCCTTCAGTAAATGAAGATTTTAATCTCACCTGCTTTACCTGGTGGTGGTTAATAAAAAACCTACAGTACTATTACTATTGTAGTCGAATAAGAAAGGTAAACTAAATGGATTAAAGTGCAGATAGTAACGTTCTTCCACTTTGATTCTGGGTCTTACACGGAATGCAGAGAATTACTGGCAGGAAGGAATTGCCAGGACATAGTGGATATATTAAAATGTGTGTAACTGTACTTCATAACCTGCTGTAAAATGGAAAATGTTAATAAAAGGTTAACAGTAAAAATTCCATTGCTTCAAATTGGAGATCATCTAATTTTGGAAGACAAACCTCTCCCTATGTTCCAAACTGTGGACGTCAATACTGCAAAATATTTTTATACTAAGAGTTTTTCTTATTTTTGTGCAAATTAATATGAAATCTTGCTGTTAAAACTTAATTTATTTCAGAAAACGGAACCATTTTGGCACTCTTGACTGTAAAACTGGAGTCACATAGTTCTTATTTTCCCTTTCCTGAGTCATATACTTCACATCCTTTATTGTGGAAGTGCTGATTACCTTATTTTTGAAGTCAGATTCTCCCAGAAAGGAGTCAACTGAAGACCTGCAGGCGCACCCTAGTTCAAACGAAAGAGGTGCAATGGAAAATACATTCCAAGTCTTTCTATTTTCTGACAGTCTCCCCATACTAAGCTCCTATTTTTGGCACCCCACCCTTCTTATTGCATCCTTCCCATTTCTCTCCAAAATTACCGGACTCAATGAGCAAACTGTTGGTACTGCACTGGAGGGCCCAAAAAATTCACCTGATTTTTAATGGACCAGATAAGGGGAGCCTCCCGCAAGTGAGGGGCATTGACTTGGAAGCTGTTTTACTTATATTTTTTTTATGGTGCAAGTGAAAGTCATTTTAAGCAGGCTTGATCACGATTTTTCAGGTAGAGTCCAGGTCGGATATTGGACACAGCCCCTCAACACTTTCCTTGTTCATCACTGAACAAACCTGAGCTTTTTATCTCAAAGTGATCTTTTGTTAAGGCTGGAGATTGTGTGACGGGCTACTATGGGATCAGAAACAAATAAAATTAACACTGCATATATATGTCTTTTTTGGGGTTGCATAGAAAAAGAAAAGTCAAGAGAATACTCTATGCAAGCTACCATCAGGCACTCATGTAAACCTTAGCTCTTCAGTTACGGAGGCTTTCTCTTACCCAGCAGTGCATAGAAACATAGAATATATATATATATTCTAGATAGATAGATAGCTAACTAGCTAGACAGCAGTGTTAGGATGGGGCGCTTGACAGGGCTCATCCCTGGCTCTGAAGAGAGCCCCGGTAGCTCACAAATCATTGCAATTGACTTATAATGGGAAGTGGGGGTTCAGTTTAAAGATATGACCCTTATACCCCCCAACTCCCAAAGCTCATACAGTTTAATTCCAACATAGATAGATATACAGATAGTTAGATAAGATAGATAATGTCTGCAGATAGATAGGTCGTTAGACAGAGAGAGATATATTTGTTTCATGGAGTAAACATACAGAAATACAGCTTAAATCTCGTTATTGCAAACAAGGATCTTAATGCATCTAAAAGGATGAAGCACAAAATGTTCAAAGTGGAGAAATGAAAAATTAGAGTGAAAAATCCCTGGAATATTGGCAATTGGGTGGTGTGTGTTCCTCCAGGTTTTAATGATCATGTGGTGAATTCTTTTTTTATTTAGTTGTTTAACCAGGAGTAGCACAATTCTTGATTGTGTATTTAATCATATATGTATTATTATATGTACCACATGGTTTTATAGCTCCTTTTATTATGTATTGTTGGTTTTATGGTTGTTGATCGGATATATTTTATGTCTGTTGCATTGTGTCTTATTACAGATAAATTGTCCACACTCGCTACTCTTCAGTGTTAGTGTTATGCCCATCAAAGCAAGCACTGTTGTGTCATTTACTTTGTCTGACAAGACAGTGCAAATACTAGAGTAACACCAGCACTGTGTCACATGATCATTCAGACCCGGAGGAGCACCCACAGATTTGTCAGTCTGGGGACTTTTTACCCAGATTGTTTTCATTTCCCTACTTTGTCCACTTCCACTTTGTGCTTGGACCCTAATAAACACTTAAATGTAGCTTTTGCATCCATCTCTACTGTTTGAAAAGCATATATTACAACTGACACCTTTAATTTTTGCCTTTCTTAGTTACATCCCATTATAGACACTGCACAGTGGCAGCTGCATAGTGATACTTGCTGTGCCAGATCCCACTAAGCAGCTGCAGATGTCTTGGACTTTCTTCAGCTGCATGTTCCCAGTCAACACTATAAAGCAATCTAGTTGTTTTCTGCTGACGGCCCAGACAGGACACATCCTGCACCTGAGTACCTGCAGCCACTGCCCTCCATCCTTGTCAGCCCCATCGAGGTAAGTGCACACCCTACTAGCCTCTTTTCGCCTTTTTACAGTAGCCCGGAACATAGCTTGCACCCTGCGTGACTGGAAAATTACTGCTATACTTAACACTGAAGTAAGTGTGTGTGTGTGTGTGTCTTGGTTTTAGCTGGGTTGAGATATAACTTGAAGAAGTCTTTGACCTCCCTCCCAACCTTTGAGATTAGGATGCCCCCGCTGTCGAGCGCCCTCCCAATAATGTGACCCAAGTTTTAAAGTGCAATTGTAGACTTTAGGTACAATGCCAATATATAGGCTTTGGGTGGCTTCACTCTGTAATCCTCAAGCTGGGCACTCACTTTACACAACTCCAACTGAGTGAGTCTTTGAAGGTTTCTCCGTGTCGTGCCTAAATGGCTGAGTGCAGGTTTATATTTATGAGCATGACATCAAAATGACAAGTAATGCAGATCTTTGGATATTTATTTCCTTGTTTGCTTTACAATTGACCCACCCAAACACACACACAGGGGCTTTGGGCCATGCTTATGTCATATGTGTTCAAATGTTGTGAATCACACAACCTGACCAACGGGTGAATATTGAATTCTATAAAGCACTCTCTATTTCTGAAATCAGGAGAGAGGAAGAGAGAGACTAAAATTACTCTTTTTACACTGAGAGAGAGAGAGAGAGAGAGAGAGAGACAGACTAATGAATTAACTTTGTTACCTTCTGGACTACTGTTTCTCTTTTGGTGTAAATTTTAGGTCCAAGTCTTTAGGGATAACTTGCTTACAGAACATGTGTACTGCACATTATTTAAACAAAATAAATTGAATGTCTAATTACAAACGTGTGTGTGTAAATGTGTCCATATCTGAAAGTTTACTAAGGTTATTACTGAGCTTTTAGTTTAGGTTCTTGTGATTTGAGCACAATGCCAGAATCGATTGCGCTGTTGTTTGCGCCTGTGCATTTTTTTTCCTGTGGCATGTTGCCGAATGATTAAAACCCGCTTTCTCTTCTCCTATTGCAGCTCAATGCCAAGAAGAGTCCATTGGCCCTCCTGGCTCAGACGTGCTCTCAGATCGGGAAACCGGACCCTTCTCCATCCTCCAAGCTGTCCTCAGTCACTTCTAGTGGGTCCAGAGAAAAGGAGTCCAAATCGGGCCCCCTGAAGCTCAGCGACATCAGAGTGGAGGATAAATGTAGCTTTAAGCCGTACTCCAAGCCATCCGAGAAGAAGGAGTCCTCCTCAGTAGTCTCTGCAGTGGGAGAGAAGGCTGGTTTCCAGGTGCCAGCAGAGTGCCAAAGAATTGCTGTCATTTTCCCACAGACTAGAAAAGTACTGTCGCAATTTGCAAAGCTTTCAAAATTTGTAACACTTATGAGCACGAAGTACTTTATGAAGTACTTTTCCAGAAATTTGAAAACATATTTCTGGGGTGTTTTACCCAAAATAAAGACATGGCTAGTATCCTCAGGGTCCGACTGGGTGAATACAAAAAGAATTAGGTTGCTAGAGGGTCCCAAATTTAAATGCCAAGCATTTTCTCATCACTAACTGAAAACAAGATGGTGGATAGTGAAAGTCTGTATCTCACTTCATTTTCAAGATAACGGTGCTGAAATTCATGACACAGACTGCAATGTAATCCTATGGGAAAATGTCAATTATGTGATTCACTATCTCTGCAACAAATTATTTCCCCAACACCTAATTAGCATAGTTCACATCTCTATGACATCCCCTCAACACCCAGCAAATTTCAATTTAAAGACCAAACCGTGTCAGAGATATAACATTTTAAAGTTTGAGATTTTCATTTGTCGAGTGGCAGAATTCCACACCTGTTAACTTTTACACACCTAACAACTGAAAAGTATGTCCATGGCAGTAAGTCTAGCTACCCAATAAATTTCAAGCCACTATCACAATGCAGAATACTGTATGCAAAATGTAACCTGCAGCATGCAATATCTTCACAACAACTGTATTTCCTGATACCTAAACACCATAATTCACATCTAAAGGACATCCTGCCAACACCCTCCACATTTCAAGTCAAAAGACCAAACCATTTCTGAAATATTTAATTTTAAAAGTTGTTAAAATTGGGCTATCTGGTCCCTCCAGATCTGGCCATCTAGTCCCTCCCTTGAGAACAAAGAATCTTTGATTGTTCACCTGCAAATTTTTTGATCATGAGGAGGTACCAGATGGCCAAAACCCCATTCTTCATTCACAAAATAACCCCATAAATTTTCCCTTAGACTTATAATGAGAAATTAAAACTTTAATAACTTTTGAATAGCTTAATTTTTTTTTCACTAAACAAAGAGTGGCATGTTCCTTGGCCCACCCTCTTTCAACATGCTGAGTTGCAGAGTGGCACACAACACAACGGCCGGTGGCACCATGGACAAAATCTGAAAACTGACCACATAATTGGCGAAAGTACATTTTCCATTGTTTTGTGCACAAAACCATAAGTCTGACTGAAACAAACTTTGACAAATCAAGAGAACTATCATGCCCCATCGCGCATGCCAACTTTTATGCACATCCGTTGAACAGGTTCAAAGTTATTAACGTGCAAAATTTTGATTTTAACATAGAAGTGCCTTCGTAACCCAAAATATAATTATAGCCACTAAAAAGCATGTACTGGTGAGAGAGGGCCCCGTGCTCCCATCAACCAGCACATTTCTGCATAAGAATATGCATTTGAGGGAGGGCATGGCCTGTGGGCCTGCACTGCCACTTATGCATAGCTACAGAGCCATGCAGCTTTCCTATTGCCCAGTGAATGCTTGTAACAGTAATTTGTGCATATCTTGGGAACTGTAACAGCTAGAAAAACAATTCAAGTGTCATTGTAACCATGACAGTGAGTAGATCATACCACATCACTGGCTTACAATACCTCACATTGTTTCTGAGCTATGGGCACCGAAAAGTACTGGACAGGCACTCCTTCAACCCTTGTGACAGTAATTTCACAATAGTTCATGAACCGTGCAATGAATGATGAAAATTCCACTACAGGCTTACTCTACAATTTCAAATCTTTTTCCAGTGGTCAACCACCTGTAGCAAAAACTCTGCATCTCACTTAATTTCTGAGATAACGGTGCCGAAAGTCATGATGAAGACTGCAATGTAATCCTATGGGAAAGATGTAAATTACGTCATTCACTATCTCTGCAACAAATTATTTCTCCAACATCTAAACAAGACAGTTCACATCTCTATGATGTCCCCTCAACACTCTGCAAATTTCAATTTTAAAGACCAAACTGTGTCTGAGATATAACATTTTGAGATCTTCATTGGTTGGAGTGGCAGAATTCCACACCTGTTTACATTTTACACACCTAACAACTGAAAAGTATGTCCATGGCAGTAAGCTTGATACCCAAGAAATTTCAAGCCACTATCACAATGCATAATGCTGTCCACAAAATGTAAACTGTGCCATGCAATATTTCTGCAACAAATGTATCTTCCAACACCTAAACACCATAATTCACATCTAAAATGACATCCTG
Source organism: Neoceratodus forsteri (assembly GCA_016271365.2). NCBI lineage: Eukaryota > Metazoa > Chordata > Ceratodontiformes > Ceratodontidae > Neoceratodus > Neoceratodus forsteri. Next base: position 527,893,619 of record CM057456.1, on the reverse strand, counting down.
CCAACACCCTCCGAATTTCAAGGTAAAAGATCAAACCATTTCCGAAATATTTAATTTTAAAAGGTTTTAAAATTGTGCTATCTGGTCCCTCCAGGTCTGGACATCTTGTCCCTCTCTTGGGATCAAAGAATCTTTGATTGTGAGCCAGCAAATTCTTTGATCATGATGAGGGACCAGATGGCCAAAACATAATTATTCGTTCACAAAATAACTACATAATTTTCCCTTAGACATATAATGGGAAATTAAAACTTTAATACCTTTTGAATGGATTCATTTTTTTTCACCAAACAAAGAGTGGCATGTTCCTTGACCCAAGGTCTTTTAACGTGCTGAGTTGCAGAGCGGCACACCACTCAACAGCCATGCAGCACCATGGACAAAATCTAAAACTGCCCACATAACTGGCAAAAGTACATTTTCCATCATTTTGGTGTGCAAAACTGTAAGTCCGAGTGAAACAAACTTTGGCAAATAAGAGATCTATCATGCCCCATCCCACATGCCAAATTTTATGCACATCCATTGAACAGGTCCAAAGTTATTAACATGCAAAATTTAGATTTTAACATAGAAGTGGCTTCATAACCCGAAATATAGGGCATGACTGCACCCCTAATTATAGCCACTAAAAGCATGTACTGCTGGAAGAGGGCCCCATGCTCCCATCAACCTGCCAATTTCTACATAACAATATGCATCTGAGGGAGGGTGGGCCCTGTGGGCCTGCGCTGCCACTTACACATAGCTACAGAGCCATGCAGCATTCCTATTGCCCAGCAAATGCTTGTTTATTTATTTATTTATTTGCACATCAGTTTACAACCTTTGAGCCAAGGGCTCATTTTCAAAGGTACCTCGTCACAAAGAGGACAAATACAGTACAGACATTCATGTTACAGGATGTAGGTTACATGGAATTAACATACACGTTTGTGAAGAACATGATAGATACAGCAGTAAATACAAAAAAACTTATGGTTACAGGATATGGGTACATCAATCCATGGGTGATTGGACCGATATTACAGAGAGGCCAGATTGGTTATTGTAACAGTAATGTGTGCATATCTTGGGAACTGTAACAGCTAGAAAAACAATTCAAGGGTCATTGTAACTGTGAAAGTGAGTAGATCATACCACATCACTAACTTAACCATACCTCACATCGTTTCTGAGCTATGGGCACCAAAAAGTACTGGACAGGCACTCCTTCAACACTTGTGACAGTAATTTCACAATAGTTCATGAACCGTGCAATGAATTAAGAAAATTCCACTACAGGCTTACTCTACAATTTCAAATCTTTGTCCAGTGGTCAGTCATCTGTAGCAAAACTCTGCATCTCACTTGTTTCTGAGATAACGGTGCGAAAGTCATGATGAAAACTGCAATGTAATCCTATGGGAAAATGTAAATTACGTCATTCACTATCTCTGCAACAATTTATTTCTCCAACACCTAAACAAGACAGTTCACATCTCTATGATGTCCCTCAACACTCTGCAAATTTCAATTTAAAAGACCAAACTGTGTCTGAGATAAAACATTTCAAATTTTGAGATCTTCATTGGTCAGAGTAGTAGAATTCCACACCTGTTTAAATTTTACACACCTAACAACTGAAAAGTATGTCCATGGCAGTAAGGCTAGCTACCCAATACATTTTAAACCACTACCACAATGCAAAATGGTGTCTGCAAAATGTAAGCTGCACCACACAATATCTCCATAATCGATGCATTTTGACATCTTAACACTATAATTCCCATTTACAGTACATCCGATCAACACGCTCCAAACTTCAAGTTAAAATACCATACCATTTCTGAGATATTTAATTTTAAAAGTTCTTCAAATTGGGCTATCTGGTCCTCCAATCTGGCCATCTAGTCCCTCCCTTGGGATCAAAGAATCTTTGATTGTGGGCATGCAAATTCTTTGACTGTGAGGAGGACCAGATGGCCAAAACCCCATTCTTCGTTTGCAAATTAACCACATAAATTTTCGCTTAGTCTTAAAATGGGAATTTAAAACTTTAATAACTTTTGAATGGATTAATATTTGTTCACCAAAACAAAGAGTGGCATGTTCCTTGAAGCAAGCTCTTTCAATGTGCCAAGCTGCAGAGCAGCACACAACACAACGGCCACACAGCGCCATGGACAAAATCTGAAAAACTGCCAACATAACTGGCAAAAAGTACATTTTTCAGTATTTTGCTGTGCAAAAACCATAAGTCTGACTGAAACAAAACTTTGGCAGATCAAGAGATCTACCATGTCCCACCACACATACCAAATTACATGCACATCCGTTGAACAGGTCCAAAGTTATTAATGTGCAAAATTTTGAGTTTAACATAGAAGTGGCTTCATTACCCTTAACATAGGGACGCTACCGCGCCCCTATTATAATAGCCACTAAAAAGCATGTACTAGTGGAAGAGGGCCCTGTGCTACCATCAACTTGCCCATTTCTGCATAACAATATGCATCTGAGGGAGGGTGGGCCCTGTGGGCCTGCACTGCCACTTACACATAGCTACAAATTCATGCATCATTTCTTTTGGCCTCTGAATGCTTTTAACAGTAATTTGTGCATATCTTGGGAACTGTAACAGCTAAAAAACAATTCAATTGTCATTGTAACCGTGACAGTGAGTAGATCATACAACAACACTGACTGTACCCATATCTCACACCGTTTCCAAGCTATGGGCACTGAAATGCACTGGATAGGCACCATTTCAACCCTTGTGACAGTAATTTCACAATAGCTCATGGACCGTGCAACATATGAACAAAATTCCACTGCAGGTTTACTCTATGATTTCAAATCTTTTTCCAGCAGTAAGCCACCTGTAGTGAAAAGTCTGTATCTCGCTTCATTTCCGAGATAACGACGCTGAAAGTCATGATGCAGACTGCAATGTAATCATATAGGAAAAATGCCAATTACGTCATTGAATATCTCTGCAATAAATTATTTCCCTAACACCTAAACAGCATAGTTCACATCTCTATGACATTCCCTCATCACCCTGCAAATCTCAGTTTAAAAGAACAAACCGTGTCCAGGATATAACATTTAAAACTTTAGATTTTCATTGGTCAGAGTGGCAGAATTTCACACTTGTTTACATCTTACACTTAACGATTGAAATGTACATCCATTGCAGTAAGGCTAGCTACCAATAAATTTCAAGCCACTACCACAATGCAAAATGCTGTCCATAAAATGTAAATTGTGCCATGCAATATCTCCACAACAAATGTATTTTCCAACACCTAAACACCATAATTGACATCTACAGGACATCCTGTCAACACCCTCCAAATTTCAAGTTAAAGACCAAACCTTTTCCCAGATATTTAATTTTAAAATTGTTAAAATTGGGCTATCTGGTCACTCCAAATCTGGCCATCTAGTCCCTCCCTTGGGATCAAAGAATCTTTGATTGTGAGCCTGCAAATTCTTTGATCATGAGGCAGGACCAGATATTCAAAAACCCATTCTTCGTTTGGAAATTAACCACATAAATTTTCCCTTAGTCTTATAATGAGAATTTCAAACTTTAATAACTTTTGAATGGATTAATATTTTATCAGCAAACAAAAAGTGGTATGTTATTTGAAGCAAGCTCTTTCAGTGTGCCAAGCTGCAGAGTGGCATACCACACAACGGCAGCGCAGCACCACAGACAAAATCTGAAAACTGCGCATATAACTGGCAAAATGTGCATTTTCAGTGTTTTGGTGTACAAAAACCGTAAGTCAAAACAAAACAAAATTTGGCAAATCAAGAGATCGATAATTCCCCACTGTGCATACCAAATTTCATGCACATCTGTTGAACAGGTCCAAAGTTATTAATGTGCAAAATTTCAAGTTTAACATAGAAGTGGCTTCACAACCATAAATGTTGGGGTGTGAACACGCCCCTAAAACAATAGCCACTAAAAAGCATGTACTGGTGGAAGAGGTCCCCGTGCTCCCATCAACTTGCACATTTTCACATAACAATATGCATGTGAGGGACGGCAGGCCTTGTGGGCCTGTGCTGCCATTTATGCATAGCTACAGAGCCATGCAGCATTCCTGTTGGCCACCGAATGCTTTTAACAGTAATTTGTGCATTTTTTGGGAGCTGTAACAGCTAGAAAAAGACTTCAAGGGTCATTGTAACCGTGACAGTGAGTAGATCATACTACAGTACTGACTGTAACCATATCTCATATTGTTTCTGAGTTTTGGGCACCGAAAAGCACTGCACAGGCACTCTTTCAACCCTAGTGACAGTAATTTCACAATAAGTTATGAACCGTGCAACAAATGAACAAAATTTTACTGCAGGCTTACTCTGAGTTCAAATTTTTCTCCAGTGGTAAGCCACCTGTAGCGAAAAGTCTGTATCTCGCTCGCTTTGAGATATCGCTGAAAGTCATGACACAGGCTGTAATGTAATCCTATGGGGAAAATGTCATTGACATCATTAAATATCTCTGCAACAAATTATTTCCCAACACCTAAACAGCATAGTGCATCTCCATGACATCCCTCAACACCCTGAAAATGTCAATTTAAAGACCAAACTGTGTCGAGATAAAAATTTTAAAGTTTAAGATTCTCATTGGTCAGAGTGTCAAAATTCTGCACCTGTTTACATTTTACACACCTGAAGGCTGAAATGTTCATCCATGGCAGTAAGGCTAGCTACAAAATAAATTTCAAGCACTACCATAATGCAAAATGCTGTCCGTAAAATATAAGCTGAGCCACGCAATATCTCCACAATAAATGTATTTTATGACACTCTACTAATATAATTCACATCTACAGTACATCCTGTCAACACCCTCAAAATTTCACGTTAAAAGACCAAACCATTTCTGAGATATTTAATTTTAAAGTTGTTCAAATTGGGCTATCTGGTCCCTCAAATCTGGCCATCTAGTCCGTCCCTTGGGATCAAAGAATCTTTGATTGTGAGCATGCAAATTCTTTGACTGTGAGGAGGGACCAGATGGCCAAAAACCATTCTTTGTTTGCAGATTAACCACATAAATTTTCCTTAGTCTTATAATGGGATTTTAAAACTTTAATAACTTTTGATGGATTAATATTTTTAACCAAACAAAAGCGACATGTTCCTTGACCCAAGCTCTTTCGATTTGTTGAGATTCAGAACAGCACACACACAATGACCATGCAGCACCACAGCCAAAATCTGAAAAACTTTCCCCATAATTCGTGAAAAGTGAATTTTTCAGCATTTTGGTGTGCAAAAACCGTAAGTCCGACCGAAACAAAAATTTGGCAGATCAAGAGATCTACCATGCCCCACAGTGCATACCAAATGTTATGCACATCTGTTGAACAGATACAAAGTTATTAATGTACAAAAGTTGAGTTTAACATAGAAGAAGCTTCATAACCCTAAATATAGGGCGTGATCACACGCCTATAATATATATATATATATATAGATATAGATATAGATACACAGTGAAGCCCACTTTGATGAAATGCTGTATCACAGGTTTACTGCATGCTAAGGATTAACTCCCACTGAAATTGCATTGTTTGCTTGCAGTAACTCTACTGCAGAATTTGCAGTGCTGCACTTCATCCTGGTGGGCTTCACTGTATAGAGATAAATATAGTTTGATAATGTATTGTCAATTATTATTATTATTATTATTATTATTATTATTATTATTAATTAAAATGTTCATTATTATTATAAATAAGACTGTTGTTAATAGTTATTGTAAATGTCAGTCTCTCCTCTATTGTGGTAAACCAATGGAGACACTTGTTAAAGAGGATCTAGCGGACTTTCTCACTGCCTGGAAAGATATGAGCTCTGGAACAGTAAGCAGCTTTGATCTGTGGCAGGGAGGTCTTGTCAAATCAACCTGATACTATTTTTTGACTGCATAACTAAGGCAGTGGATAAAGGACAAGCAGTGGATTTATTCTACTTTGATTTCAGCAAGGCATTCAACTCAGTGACGTAAAGTTTGCTGAAACGTTAGAGGATCTAGGTGCAGTGGATGACCTAGTAAGATGGGTCAGTAGTTGGTTGGGGGATGGCAGAGGGTGGCAGTAAATGGAATCAAATTGGATGAGAAGGAGTTGACAAGTGGGTTGCACAGGTGTCAGTCCTGGGGCCAGTCCTTTTCAATATGTTCATAAGCAACACGAAAGAAGGAATACAGGACACGATGCATCTCATCACAGATGACACTAGGTTCTGTGGCTTGTTGAACAGTGTGGAAGGGATACGGGAGGTGCAGATGGACCTCCATAGATAGAAAGGTGGCCCAGTGTTTTGGCAGTTGAAATTCAATGCCAAAAAGTGCAAGGAGTTGCAATAGGAAACAAGAACCACAAGATGGAATATTGGATGGGAAGGGTTAACCTAGGTACTACTTCAGAGGGAAGAGAACTGGGTGTCATCATAAGTGACTTCCAAAATAATTTGGCTAATGTAACAAGGTCTACAGTAAATTAATATGGATGTTGGGTGTATTGGGAGGGATTCTGAAAGCCAGATTAAGGAGGATATATTACTTCTCTATAGATCACTGTTGAGGACTCATCTGGAATACTGTGCCCTTTTCTGGAATCCACAGCTAACAAAATACAAAGACTGGCTGGTGCTGGTACAGCATAGGGTAACCAAAATGATTCAGTGCCAACAGGGTAGATCCTTTTAGGATTGATGTAGAGCACTGAACATGTACTTGATGGAAGCCAGAAATGAGAGAAGCAATATGATAGAGACCTTCAAGTTCCTGAATGGAATTAACAGGGTAAACTATGAGGAACTATTCAACAGGAATAGTGAGTCAAATACATGCGGGCATAAGTAAAAGCTGGGGGGGGGGGGCAGGTGGGACTTAAGAAATTTTATTTCACAGAGGGAGTGTTTGAGCCATGGAACAGAATGTCAGCAGAAGTGGTGAGTGTCAGAATCATTATCATTCTTATAAACAGCTGGGACAGAGTTAATTGCTTAATAGTTACTTGGGGGAGGATAGCAGTAAGGAGTTCCATGTCATAATAGTGAAAATATTTTGTTAACTAACACTATGGTGACTACATTTCACCAAAACCACACACGACAATCAACACACCATAGCAAATGTGAAGACAGCTACGGCAAAACATTTGCAAACGGGGCCGATTTACACTTATAATAAATGCAGGAGGCTATGCCTCCCCACACCCCACTCTTTGGGAGGCAAGTCCCCCACGCCCCCATCTAAATATAATCAACTCTGGGGGGCAAACACTGAGGGAAAGAATGATACACAGGAGGGGGGCTACAGTTTGCCAGGGGAATACCAGTGCTGGGGGCAAGTAAAATAATATCCTATCAGCCACAAAAGCTCACCCCAAAAGTTACCTACAGGTAGTCCTGAACCTGGATCCATGAGCATTACAGGTAGTGACCCTATCCACCATGTCAGGTGGACAGCTCAGCAGCAACAACAGCAGTGGAAGCTCCTCTATTTTGCCCACATGACCCTACTCTCCCCAGTCCTTTGCCCTCATTATTATGTCCTTCCACAGTCACTATTTGCTACCCTCACTATTCCCCAATGGTAGCTATCCCTGCCGGTGTGCAATTTGAATCACTCAAATGTGAGCTGCTCAGTTTGCTTTGCCCAAATCATGGGATACCGCAGTAAGCAGGGGGGCAATGAGGCAAGGGGAGAGAAAAAACCCAGCTAGACAGCAGGTCTAGTGGTAGGATAGAGCATAACATGGTAGCCTAGATGTCTTTTTCTGCTGACATTGTCTGTGTTTCTATGTTTAATGTTTTTATAGTGTTTAATTAATTTCAGTAATGAGCATGTCTCCCCAGTGCTAATTATTCCATTCTGTGTGGTGGTTTAAAACTTCTTAGAGGAAAATGTAACTTTCAGCCATGACAGATTAATCAATAACAGGTCTGTGTTGCCCCAAAATTCCCCAGCTACAAGTCTGGCACATTGAATTGCTCATCAGTGCTGTTCATACCTAGATCTCAGGCTGATGTGTCTGGGTACTCAGTGAACCCTAAAATGTCAGAAATGGCACTGTCAGTCAGGTCTCAGGTTGCATATAAAGCACTATATTTATTTCTGCAAAACAGCAGAATAATCGAAGGTACAACTTACATACAGTCTGCCATGTCAAACGAGCTGCCAAGATACCCTCTCACTGCCCTGACCAGTTCTGCACATGGACGCTTTCTCAGGGAGGCTAGTCTGCTCTGTGTTTCCTACTTAAATAGTGAATGTGCTTAAAGTGAAATGACATATAAATAGCAAAGAGACAGACATAAAAGAAGCATTTGTCAATGCCGAATGTTGTCTCGCTGGCATTGGCATTGGTAGTGCAGGAGTTAGAGATGCATAAAAGGAATGACAGTGAAGTATTGAAGTGATGCCAACCCCATCCCCCAGAGACCGACTGGCATTGGAGTGTGTCTTTGGGTCATCAGCTATAACGCTATGCCATTTTACTTCACCCTACCTTGCAGAGACTGACAAGTGTTGTGGTGTGCTTTGGGGTCTTTGGGCATTATACATACCCCATTCCATAAGGAAATACACTGAGGGCAGTATAGGAGAATGAGGTGAACTTTGTGGCTGAACACTGCAAGGCACACCACGATGGCTGTCACTGGCTGCAGGTGGGGGTCGGGTGGAATGGTGTGAGCATTACAGCTGATGATCCCAAGTTACATCCCTGATGCCTGTCAATCTCTGTAGGGTGGGGTGCTACAGTTGGAAACCATGACACTGTAGGCGTGTGTTGGTATTTTCACTCCAAATGTTCAACATGGACTTTTGTGAGCCCACCACATGAAGAGCAGCTCTATAAGTTTGTTAGCTGAAAGGTGATTTTGCACAGCGGCTATGCCATTTGATGACACAGGGACGAAACACATGTTGGGCAGTATGTGGAAAATGACAACTATATTGTTCATCAGGACATGTAAAAAATGGCAACGTTGAAAATCTGGAGTGAAATATGAAAATGGGTGAAATCATGAGCATGCATAGAAACTGTGCAACCCACATCCGTAACCCTATTATTCTAGGTATTTTTTAACCACATTTTTAACATAGGCATTTTGGGACCTCCCTCATGAACAGTGGCACTGTGATTTTGTTAATGTGTCCAAACATAGATTTTCCACAGTGACCACGCCATTGTGTGGCGACCGGCTTATTCCCTGCTGGATGTGCGAAACATATTTTGGCCAGGATATGTAAAATAGCAGCTGTACTGTTCATAAGGAAGTGTGGAAAAATGCCAATGTCGAAAATCTGGAGTGAAAATATTACAAATTCACGAAGTTACGAGCATGCATGGAAATTGCGAAACGCATGCTCATAAAACAGTCATTTTTGGGATTTTTTCCGCCAAATTTGCAACATAATCTTTTTGAGAGCCACCCTCATGAACAGTGGCACTGTCATTTCATTAATCAGTTCCAAAAGGTGATTTCACACATGACCACAAAATCACCTTTCAGGACCGAATAACGCCATGACAGTGCCTGAATTTATGAGGAGAGGTTCCAATAAACCCAAGTTAAAAATGTGGTGCCAAAATTCCCAAAAATGGCTGAGATATGCACCAAAGTTGAAAAACCCCTATTTAAGTGATTATACAGCTTACCAGCATTTCTTCAGTTCGCGGTCAGCTTTGAAGAGTGCAGACGTGTTCTCGGTCCACCGAAGATCATTGCGTTGGACTCCAGAGGTAAGTATGGGGTGAGAGGGGGTGTGGGGAGGCAGGGTGCGCACAGAGTGGGGGCGGATTGCGGGAGGGAGGCAGGAGACAGCGAGGGCTGCTTTCTTTTAGAGGTTTAAACAAACAACAAAAATATTGCAGGATGTTTTTTTCTTTCTAGGGGATTTGGCACACTGGGGTGGGCTCCTAGCATGCCACCTAAGTATTTTTTGGGGGGATGCTTTAGCCGATGGGGGATTGGGCATCTTTGTTGGCACATACCAAAGGGGGGAAACAAGAGCTGAGGGGGATTGGGCACCCATCTCGGCACACAACAAAAGCAGGGGGGACATTATACCAATGGGAAGTGGACTCCCCCATCAGCAAATTAAAGATAAAGAGGGATTAAAGCCAACAGGGATTGGGCCCCCCGTCAGAAAAGAAAGACTGTTGGGGGGTGCACATGATGCCGAGGAGGATTGGGCACCCCCTCGACATACATTTTAAATGGCAGGGGGGTCATTATGCTGATGGTGAGTGGGCTCCCCATCGGCATTGTAAGGCAGCAGTCAGTGCCACCATGTTGCGTGCTGCGTCAGGCAAGTTGTGAGTCCCACTGCATGAGCTTCACTTTCATTGCAGCGGACCTTTTGTTAGATCAGGTGGCCACATTAGGGATGCATGGTGTCAGTGCCTGCTGCTGGCTTGTTGGGGAATGAGGGACGCACCTACTGATGCATGCCCTGCATTCGCCCAACAGTGACCGCGCCTCCAACTCTGCTACAACCATAATATGTTGGCTGCGCATGCACGAGCCAACATAAAAGTGACTCAGTGTCTCATATGGCATGCGAATATGTATGTAAGTTACACTTTCAGTTGTTCTGCTATTTTGAACAACTAAATAAAGCAGTTCGTATGCAATTTATAACAGCTGATTAGCAGTTGCTTTTTTGATTTTTCAGTAATCATATGGTTTAATCAAGCATGCTGTACTGGTGGAGTGGCTTTTATTGTTTTTCTCTTACTCCAGTGAACCCCAATCTCCTCACAGCCATTCGATAATTTCAAGTGAAGTGAATGATCCTTCACCTTCTGGAATTCATCTGCCCAACCACTGTTCTGACTATTGCTGGAATATTTTCTATTCAGTCTACAGATCAGCTATTTTGTGAAACTGGGGCAATAATTAAGATAGGTGATCAGGGCATTTGTATTCTGCTGCTATAGATGTCCTCTAGCTTAGCCCTTGATATCTGAATGAAATGGGAGCATTTAAACAAAGTACCTTGCACTGCTTTCATAACATTAGTTTACATGTGTTATTGTTATCTATTATTATTATAAATATCAATTATCAAAATTACATTTCTAGATTCAAACAAGTGCCACAGCCTTAGCCGTGGTGGAGGATTGCTTCTTTTACAGCAACAGCATAGAACATATGAAATTAATGTATTTGTGAACAAAGTAGCTTACAGTACTTGCATATTAAATAATTTACAATAGTACAGGTATTATTATAAATATTATTATTAATTAATTAATTAATTAATTAAAAAATAGCTGCCTCAGCTGATGGATCAACAATAGCACACTCCACATTAAGGATTTGGATTTGTGACAGTAATTTTTTAGTCGGGGCAGGTTGCTACTCCTCAATTACTTTCTCTCCTTGCATGGCTTATGGCTGATTTTGCTTTTTTGGATATCTTAGGTGGACTTAGTACACCCACCATACTGATGTGTTTTATATCCCTACACAAATTAATGTTTGTTGTTTGGCATAGCCAAAATTATTACGGATAGTATTTTTAGGTTAAAAAAATTAATTGCACTGTTGAAGCATTTTGATGCCCCAGACTGTTTTCATAGCCCTACACAAATAATGCTGACTGTTGTCCTCCATAGCCAAAACCCACAGCCCCCACTTGCATACTGCATAACTCTGAGCAAATCATTTAACTTCCCTGTGCTTCCAGGTCGCACCTGTAAACAAGCTTTCAGCTTAGTGTGCCACTCCTGGTTAAACAACTGAAAAAAAATTTAATATTTTATTCTTGGCAAAAAATGATGGTAATGCACTAGTTAGGGCAGAAATGACAAAAGTAGGGAAATGTGGTGTCACCCAAACCCTGCATGCAGCAACAGGTGTGGGGTGTGCCTTGGGGTTTCAACCCTACCGCTCACCACATTCCATGAGTAAATAAGCTATGATGGGTAGAGTGTATAAGAATGAGATGAGCAATAAGGTTGACAACCCTGAGGCACACCCACACCTGTTGCTGCCTGCAGGAGGGTGGGGTATTAAGGGTTGAAATCACCACATTTCCTACTTTTGGTCAATTCAACACTAACTAGTGCATTAATGAAGTTTTTGCAAAGAATTTCCTTACTTTTTGTGATAGTAGAATTGTATCCTCATTTGTCTTTGGGAACGCAGGGCCCTCAGATGCCTTGCTATGGACCTTATTGTCCTGACTGGTTTGTCTGAGTGAGTCACAGGTGAGGACTCCAACATCCCTCTTCTCTGCTGAAGTGGCCAACTTCACCTCTCCCATCCAGTACTCCATGTGTGGGTTCTTAGTCCCCCTAATGCATCACCTTGCATTTCTTGACACTGTATCTCAACTGCTAGACCACAAACTATCTTTCAAGCTTTTCTAGACCATTCTGAAGTTTCCTCTCCCCTTTGTAACTATCCACCATGAGCAGAGCTTGGTGTTGTCCAGAAAGAGACACAGCTTTCCCTGGATGCCTTCATCTATGTCAGTAATGAACATATTAAGTAGGACAGGACCATAGACTGATCCCTGTAGTAACCTACTCATAAACCCCAGTCCCCAGATTTGACCCCATGTACTACCACCCTCTGCTGCCTGCCCATAACCAGTTTCCCAACCCTCTTGACTAATCCCTTCTCTACTCCTAAGCCATCCAACATTTTTAGCAGCCTCCATTGTGGCACGGAATCAAAAGCTATGCTGAAGTCAAGTTTAAGAAACTCCACTTCCTGTCCTCTGTCCACTGCCCTAGTCACCCAGTGGAAGAACACAATCAGGTTGGGGAGATGGGGTCTTCTCAACACAGGCCTGTGCTACTAGTAGGGCTTCTGGCTGGTGTCCATACATAAACTTAAATCAGATAAAAATCACACTTATTCCAAATAATAATAAGTCTAAAAGCAGATAATTTTATGATGCTAAAGTGTTCAAAATTGTTTTCTGAACTCAGACAACACTCAACTCATAGTCAGCTTTGCTCAACTAATGTTATTTTTTGAGTGTTAATTATCAGCTCATTCACTGTTGGCTCATTCTAAACTATATATTTTCATATAGGAAGTGCTTACACACATGGACTGTGGCAGCAGCAAAATTGTTATCCAGCCTCCGAAGACAGGCAGGGGCATGTTGGAGGTAGAAATGGGGGGCCATTGCAAGGCCTTCCTAACATTATCCCACCAACCCAAGCCAAGCAGTGGTAGGAGAAAGCAATACTTTTAATGGGATATGGAACCTTACCTGCAAGGCAGGTTGTCTCATGTGCAGGTAACACAGGGAGGCCATCAGAATGCTCACCCATGCCACATCAGGTAGTGGTAGAAGAAAGTAATACTGGTAATAAGGAATGTGGTATAGCCTACAAATCTTGAAATATCACATGCTGGTAACACAGGGAGGCCATCAGAATCTTCCCCATGTTATCCCCCCATCAATGCAGGAAGCAGGGATGAAGTAGTACTGTTGAGTGGGGCATTTGTACACATCATGCCAGAACAGGAAGTGGCAGGTTGGGTGATACTAGAGGGCCATGACAAGGCACCTCAATGCTTTTCAATCAGTGGAAGGGCAGGCAGTGTCAATGGTGCAGTACTAGGAGGTCAGCAGGACCTGTTCTGTCATGGCTTGTAACAGCAAGTTGGGAAAGCAGTGGGGGTGTTCAGAAGGCCTCCTGAAGCTATTTACAGCCCAACCAGAGCAGTCAGTGGTAGGGGGAGAAATACTGTAGAATAAGGGACCATCTGGACCCAGCCCGCCAGGGCTTGTAGTATCTAGATGGGTTAACATGGGTGAAAACAGAAGTCCCAAGTGCATTCTGACCCCTGCAAGAGAAGCAATCATAGTGGGAGAAGAAGTTTAGGATAGGGCTGAGGAGAGCTTGACAGGTACAGTGGCAGTTTAGAAAAGCAGTAGAGGAGCCATCAGTATACTACTTCCAACACTGATAAGGATTACAAAATCCCTGCAAGGTCAGGCAGTGACAGGTCATCAAGGGACCAGGACATTCAGCATTTATCCCACCTACCAGGTTGGCAGTGTCAGGGGCCAACTTGATTCAATGAACCAGGAGGCCCCCCCAACTATTTCATAGATATGGGGACTAAGTGGCAGGGGATGGTGACATGGAAAAATGCTGGTGGTGTTCTGTAAAACAGAACCACACCTTTATCTATTTATTATTGTTTAAGAAAACAATCAGAGGGACATTTATGATATCACTGTATACTGGGTAGATGCATTCCACACTACAACACTATCATCTTGACATTATAAAATGACTTTTATAGGTTAGCTGTTGATTCTGCTTTGGACTAGAGCAGTAAAAGTACATGTCATTAATCATATAAAGAAAACAAAGCTTTAAATTTATGCAGTTTTAGTGATAGCCCATATATCACACAGCTTCCATTCAGACATTTTCACAGCTCATGGAGCATACACACTGCTACATATCTTATTGATCTTGAACCACCCCAGTTATGAAATTAAGTGTCAAGGGAATGATGTTTTCTAGCTATAAATTTGAACCACTGTTTTGATAAGGAAAATCTAGTAGAACAGCTAAAGTAAATGTACTAATCAATAACTAAAAAAAATAGAAAAACAGTTAGAAAACAAACTTTTCTATAAAAATAAATGGCCCTGTTCTTAGTTGTAGTCAAAAAACACAAGTGGTTCTTTATGACTTCTCAATTTCAACATCACCCAGTTATGCCATCCACAAAGATGGCCTCACATTATAGGAGTAGAAGTTTCTCTTGTGAATGCGATGCGCTTCACATCACAGATAAAAATGTGAGTGCTATTAGAGAAAGCTTCTTTTAACAGCCAGTGACTACTCACAGATGATGTGATATGTAACATTATACAATGGCAAAGAAATTTCCCGAGTTGTAATTGGTCAGTGGGTGCCTTTTCCACAGTAACATCACTGTATCAAGTCCAGGCACATACATGACCGCATGACAGTGTCAGAAATCATGCTTCCCTTCAACAATGTATGGCTTTCCCAGCCCTCTCCCACTGTAAATCACTTGATCTTCAGCCCCCCCCGATGTTCTCAACTGCTGCCTTCTGCTCTGTTAAGCCATTTATGATGGCTTGTCACTTTGCCCATTATTTTACCTGCTTCACCTTGATCCATTTCAAGTGCAAAGAAAGAAAAAATGAAAGTGTTTCAGTAACCGATCCAAATCATGATCATGCAAGCACGAGGATGGTTCAGTGTGTCAGCTTTGTGTTAAAAGCAGCAAGTAACACAGCCACACAAGTGACACAGCTGTAGTTAAAATTAATTAAATTTTTGTTTAAAAAGTAAACCAAAACTGAAGCTGAATGGTCCACGATGTCAGCACATGAACACTTGAAACCAGCAGTCACTCAGGAGATGTGGACATGCTGATGAGGTGACACAAAGGGCTTAAATTACAGCTGTTCTTTCTACATATGTTACTGGGGAGTAATGACCTCAATGCCACACTGACAGTTGCTGAGTAAAAATCATCCTTTACTTTCACAGTACTCACCATTTTGTGTGCTCTCCCAAGCTGTCAAGATTTTTTAAAAGTCATCCAACAATCGCTTTTCTCCCAGATCTGCTCCACCTGCCCACTGTACTTGCCCCCGCTCCGAGTACAGCACTCTGGATCTTAACGGTTCTGGCTTCAAATAGCAAGCACAAACTACAAAAACAAAAAGTGTGTCTGCGTCTTGAGAAAACAACAAAAAGAGGTGGAGAGTGTGACAGGGTAGAATAGGACCCTGTCCCATTTGTTTTGGAGAAAGTATATAAATGCAAGGATCTGTAGTCTTTCCTTTTCTCTTCTCTGTCTAGTTGCTCAACCAAATTTTCCTGCGATACTTCGGACTTGATCAACCTGAACAGTCTCTCAATTCTTTGCCTCTCTCTCTGTCTCTGTTTTCTCTTTATTTTATTTATTTATTTATTAATGTAATCAGTTTACAACCTTTGAGCCAAACGGCTCATTTACAAAGATACCTCGTCAACAATGGTAGATAATACAGTTAAAATAGAAAGCAGAGTACATACAAAGAAGAGCATCAGTATAAACAGACATGCATTAATGGCACCTGGTTACAGCAAACATTGTAGTGTAATACAGAGCAAAAAATGGTATAATTGACAGCAGTAGCTGGGTAGTAGTAAGTTATAGGTAGCATAGGGAATGCAACGTGGTTCTACCATCAGTAGTGACACAGTTGGTAGCGGAAAACAATGGAAGTAGTGAGGTTGTTAGGAATAAGGAGGGAGGGATGGAGCAGCCCAGAGGCATTGTCAGGGAGGAGGGGTGGGGTTGGGGCATCCTTTAGGCACAGGAGCAGCAGCGCTTGCTGAATAGCTCGCTTTTGAGGGCATTTTTGAAAGTGGAGATGGTGGGGGTATCAGTGACGTCCCGGGGAAGATTGTTGTACCATGCAGGGGCTCTATGGCAGAATGATCTCTGACCAAGTGAGGTCCTAGCACGAGGAACCAGGAAGGTGGCTTTGCAGGAGGTCCGGGTGCTGACAAGGGGCTGTGCTGGAAGGAGGGAGGAAGTCAGCCCGGGGGGAGAAAGTCCAAGTAAGGCTTTTTTTGAAATGATGCACGTTTGGTATAGTAGGCGTTCATCGAGGTCAAGCATAGTTGCAAGGTCATAGAGTTGGCAGGTATGAGTGAGCTTAGGGGCCCCTGTGATAAGTCTGCAAGCCTTATTTAGGAGGAGGCGAATTTTGTTGAGGGCCTTCCTGTTGGCAGCCCCATAGACAGGCAGTCCATAGTCCACCAGGGAGAGTATGGAGGAAGTTACCGCAAGCCGGAGGGCATCAGGGGGGAGACAGTTTTTGTAACGGTGCAGGATACCGAGTCGGATATTGGTTACAGAGGCGAGTGCGTCGATGTGGGTATGGAAGGAGAGTGCTGAGTCAAATAAGATCCCTAAGTACTTATAGGATTGGACTTGTTCAAGTTGTAGTCCGGAGCTGGAAAGGATCACGAGAGGGAGTTGGATGATTTATTTTGAGGGTGGGCGAAGAGCATGGTTTCGATTTTTAAGATTTATGACCAATCTATGCTCTTTAGCCAAGCCTCAGCTGTCCAAGGCCCTTGTAGGGAAACCTGGAGGATGTGGGTTACGGTCAGTGGCAAAGAGGACGGTATCATCTGATGCACAGCAGTATTTTCCCCGGCATGCACTGGGCAGGGTGTTAAGGTAAGCGAGAGAGAAGGGGCCCCAGGATGGAGCCCTGTGGAACCCCTGAGAGGATCAAACGGGTCAGAAAGAGTCCCACCAATTTTGACTCATTGGGAGCGGGCGGAAAGGTAGCTGAGCACCAAGCCAGTGGGTCCAGAGGCAAAACCAGTGTGACAGAGGGCTTCCAGTAGTAGGGGTGGGAGACCGTGTCAAAGGCCTTTGATAGGTCAAGGAACACAGCCCCCACCAGGGAGCCAGTATCTAAAGAGGAGTGAAGGAAGGAGGCGAATTCAATGAGAGCAGTGCTAGTACTGTGTTCTGCGCGGAAGCCATGTTGTTCAGGGCAGAGGATGTTGTATTTGGTCAGGTATTCAGTTATTTGTGCAGCAACTAGTTTTTCCAGTGCCTTGGAAAGGGGAGGGAGGATGGAGATCGGTCGATAGTTCCCAGCTAAGGACCTGTCACCCCCTTATGGATCTGAGTAACCGTTGCAGTTTTCCGGAGGAGGGAATTGTCCCAGGCAGAGGATTTGTTAAGAAGGCAGGTGAGTGGGTGAGGACTTGATCCAGGACCAACCGGAGAATTTTGTGGTCCAGGGAGACGCCACTGGGACTGTTGCCTTTTAGAGCACAAGTCAGGTGCAGTCTGGCTTCCTGGGTAGTAACCCTACGAAGGTGGAAGCAAGGGCGATGGAGGGCAGGGGTAGGATGGGGGGGTGGCTGATCAAAGAAGTTACTGGGGAGGATTGGGCTAAGGTCTGTAAAGGTGGTGTTGAGTAGGTTTGCAATGTCGGCGGGGTCTGTGATGGTGGTGTTGTTGGTGGTAATCTGGGATGGGGAGGAGCAGGTGTTCCCATTCAGTTGTTTGACCTTATCCCAGAAGTGCGGCGCTCCCAGGAGGCAGTGAGGTGGCCTGATAGTGGTCGGCTTTGGCCTTCCTGATTGCCCATGTACACTTGTTCCGTGCAGCATTGTAGGCCTGTCTGTCAGCTGGGCGCCTAGTTTCAGTGTACGGTACCAAAGTTAGTCCTGTGTCTGAGCAACAATGAGAAAGCAGGGGTAAACCAGGGCAGGTTAGGTCTTTGGAGCGGACGGTAGAGATGGGAGCAAAGAGATCACAGGCTTTATTAAAGGTGGAGGTAAAGAAGGCAAGAGCGGTATCTATATCAGGTGCATGGAGAATCGGGACCAGTCTTGCAGTTCACAATTGCCAAGGTTTTTTTAGGCCATAAGGTCTGAAACGCCGGCGAGGAATGTGCTGTGCAGCGGTCGGGTAGGGTGGTCAACCAGTGGAAGAGCACAGGGGAGTGGTCACTGAGTGAATCAGGAGGACTTGGATGTCCAGAATTTTTAGGGGCGGTTAGTGATGATGACATCGAGGAGGGTGCTAGTACCTTCTTGGGGTTCACAGGTGGGTTGGAGACTAGCTGGGTTAGATCCAGAGCAGTGAAGGAGTCCGAGTGGGGAGAATGAGGACAAAGCCAGTTCAATTGAGGTCCCCAACTATGATTTTGTCAGCATTGTGGGGAAGGTGGCAGGTAGAGTCAGTGAGGGATAAAAGAGATGGGTTTTGAGTCTGGGCGGTATGTGCAGTGGTGAGGTGTAAAGGGGATCTCAGGGTCCGGGGTAAGCTTAATGGAGAGGGCTTGGGCCCCATTTACAAGGACCGCGTAGGAGGCGCATACCAGCGAGTGAGCTCCTGGTGTAGATAGCGCAGCCACCACCATGTTTGGTTACTCGATCCTCACGAAAAGAGTGTAGCCAGGAGGGAAACAAGGAGTCAGGGTGGAATTAGATAGCCATGTTTCCACCAAGCGCAATGATGTCTGGTTTGTGCTGAGAGACCCAGCATTGGAGGGAGTCGAATTTTTCAGGACGCTGCATATATTCATGGAGGCGATCAGCAGTCCGGGACGCCCTCCTGCAGAGGTGGTCCTGGTGGGTCCGGGATTGGGGTGGATATTGCCAGATAAGAGTAGTAGAAGGACAACAGTTCTGGCCAGGGCACGGCGGTATAGATTGAGCCTATGGCTAGGAGGAGTTGGGGGTGGGATCATGGAGGAGCAGGGGATAGGTAGGGAATTAACGTCGGGGAGGGCAAGGATAGTGAGCTGTCTGAAAGGGGATGGGGGGGAGTGGCGAGGAGATGGGAGTTGAAGGTCAGTGTGCATGGGCATAGTAGGGTGAGTAGGGACTAGGTTGGTGCCTTTGCCTCTCTCTGTCTCTGTTTTCTCTTGCTGTCTGTTTTCCTCCCTTGCATATCTAGATCTGGTAATATAAGAATATGTGCAAATCAGTATATGGAAATGAAACTGATAATGGGATCACTTTTGTTTTGAAAATATGGTGTTACTGTTGAAATATATATATATATATATATTAGATGCAAAAACTCCATTTAATGCATTAGTTAAGGGTTGTTCCACAGCGACAAAGTGAGGAAATTCAGTGTTAGGGTTGAAACCCCCTGAACCCCCACCCACCCCCCACAGCATTGGGGTTAGCATTGGGGTTGTCAGCCCTAACTCTCACCCCATCACATGTGTAAAAGCAGCAGAAGTATAGGAGAATGGGGTGATAGTTAGGACCGTGACTGTCGCCCCAATGCTGGTAGGGGTGGGCGGAGAAGTCAAGGGGTTTTCAACCTAACACTGAATTTCCTCACTTTTAACAGCTGTAGAACAACCTAACTAATGCATTAAATGGAGTTTTTCCTCTAATGTCCCTTCTTTTGAGAATGATAACGAGAAATAATGAATGTAATATGCAGTGGCGGGAGGGCCGCGCTCCCACTGCAGATGTCTTGTGGCATAGTAACAGGAACAGCAACGCAAACAGATGCACTAACAGTGGTGCACATGGTAATCTAGCCTGAATGAGAACAGAAAGGAGTACTTGCTGCGGTGGCGTAGATGAGATGGTGTGCCCGTGAGTGTTGTCACATAGTATCATGGTGCCTGCAAATGGAAATGTCAATGGGCATGGTGGCGCAAAGTGAAACAGAAGAAACAGTACTGTAGACACAAATGGCAAAAATAACAGAAGCATAGCGCAAATGAAAACACAAGAATAACACGCGTGGTGGCGTGAGGCGTCAGCGGTAAGTGAAAGAGTCAGAACCAAGCGGAAAGAGACACTGATAACAGTAATGTAAGCACACAGGCTGGTTTTCCCCAAAAGCTGCATAGAAGACAGTGAGTACAAAGAATGTATGCATAATAATGGGTATCGGACAGAAAATGAGGACTTGGAATACTAAATAGATTATATCTCAAGAACAGTATAACATAGAAAAAAATGTAAAAGTCATATGATGTACGACTCTCTTGGCTAGTTTTATACTTAGCCCCCACTAGAGGTTAAGTGTTTTCTGTGAAAGTCCATTATCTACTTCACGTTTCGAGATCACGGGCCCCGAAAAGAGCTGATGACCCCATAATGTTATCCTATGGGAAAAAAGAAATTGAGTGCCATAACTTTGCCTCCTATAATATTTTTTCACCAAACCACTGAAAAGAGCACATCTGTGGGCTGTTGGCTGTCTTATCTCCAAATTTCAGGAAAAAAGACCAAACTATTATTTTGCAGCAGGGTGTCAAAGGATTCCTGTAATGCGTTGGGCGTCGTAATGTTATCCTATGGGAAAAACTGTCAACTTTGGAGTGCCATAACTTTGCCGCCGTGTAATATTTTTTCAACACAACACTGAAAGGCACATCTGTGAGATGTTGGCTGAGTTCTCTCGAAATTTCAGCCCAAAACTCCCAACCGTTCTTTTGCAGCGGGGTGCCAAAGAATTGCTGTCATTTTCCCACAGCCTAGAAAAGTACTGTCGCAATTTGTGAAAGCTTTCGCAAACATTTGCGACACTTTCGTGAACACGAAAGTACTTTGTAAAGTACTTTTTCCAGAAATTTGAAAACATATTTCTGGGGTGTTTTACCCCAAAAATAAAGACATGGCTAGCATCCTCAAGGCAGCAACTGAGTGATACAAAAGAATTAGGTTGCTAGAGGGTCCCAAATTTAAATGCAAAGCATTTTTCTCATCACTAACTGAAAACAAGATGGTGGATTTGCGAAAGTAACAGGGCCATTTGAGAAAGTAAAAATGCATTTGCAACACTGTCGAACTTTCTGTTAACTTTTCCCATTGACTTATAATGGGAAATTGTTTTTTGAATAACTTTTGAACTGTGTAATATTTTTTCATGAAATCTTCGGAAGGCACATTGGGGACCCCGGCCACATGTTCCCTGAAGATTTTGGGCTGGTTGCGCAAACCGTGTGACCTGTAGGCACGACCATAGAATTCCAGAAAAAGCCCACGCAGATCATGCTTAATAACTCCGCAGCTGTGTATCCGACTGGTACGAAACTTGACAGATCCCAAGGCGTATGGTTCTTGATCATGTATTCCAAATTTCAGGTAAATCTGTCAAACAGTTGCAAAGTTATTAAGGTGCAAAATTTTGGGTTTAACATGTAAATGGCTCCTCAATGCTAACTATGGTAGCACTACCGTGCTACCATAATGTTTTTTTTTTTTTTTACTTTTGACCCCGGATTTTCAAGATAGTTGTTTTATGACTCCTCTCATAAGTACGATATGTAGCATTTATAATATATTGGCCAAAATTTCATTTTGCAACAGAAGTGGAAAACCATGTCTCATCCAGGATTTTTTTTAATGTACCCCTGTTGGGGCTGGCTCTTCTTTCAGCCAGTCCTCCCAGCCCTATCACCCCAGCTTCCCTCACAGCTTGCCCTCCATGGCAGGGTGGCGGGGAGTCACCCAGTTTGTTAGGACCAGATCCAGAGCATGGTGGAGAGAGGTGCCTAAGTCACCAGGTGTGGAGCATGCAGAGGCCAGCAGTCATCTTACATGACTGGGAGCTTTTTTCCATTTTCTTCCCTTGGAGATATTGCATGTGTTGGCATCAAGGTGCATGTGCCGACATCTGCCACTTCTCCCCCACCTCTTTTAGCTTGGGCTGCCTCTCCCCTGGCTTTCACCAGGGGCCAGTCAAGCACCAAGCTCTTCCCCATCCTCCTCCCTATAGGAGGAGAGTGGTCCTGAAGGTGTTCAATCCTCCTTTCCCATGGCCAGCCCTCCAACACCTTGGACTTGCTTCTGAACCTGGGTCATCTGCGTCACAAATGGTAGTGTTACAGACACACTGGTGGGCTGGCTCACGTCTCATCCAGGGTATCTAAAAAAATTACACCTGTAATATTTGTAAGGATGTGTGTAAAAATAGCTATGTTGAAGGTTTTGAGTCACAATATTGAAAATTAGCAAAGTTATTAGTGAACGTTGAAATACTGCAACATTCACTCATAAACTAAGCATTTTACCATATTTTTACGCCAGTTTTATGGCACAGTCTCTTTATAACTCCATATCATGAAGCTAGTAGGTAAAAATTTTCAAACCCCTCTGAAATGTCATTCTGTGCCACTGAAACATCTTTCCACACCACATATGTGAAAACACATTTTGACCAAGATTTGAAAAATTACAACTGTCACATTCATGAGGTGGTATGAAAAAATGGCTACTTTAAAAATATGGGGTCAAAATATTTAAAATGACCAAAGTTACATGTGAACGTAGAAAAATTTCAATGTATGCTCATAACTTTGTCATTTTTACATATGTTGACCCCAGATGTTCAACATAGCCTTCTTATGACCCCACCTCATGAACAAGGGTGGTGACAATTTTCAAATCTCACCCAGAAGGTGATTTTGCAAAGTGACCACAAAATCACCTTTCAGGCTACATTTGTATAATTTCACCACCATTAGTTATGAGGTTGAGTCCCAAAAAGGTCATGTTGAAAATCTGGGGTCAGAATATGTAAAAATGACAAAGTTATGAATCAAAGTTCAGAACCCTGTTGGAATACATTAAACAGCACTGGTTCGCCCATATCAGTGTGACAGCCATTTTGTTGATGCTGATATGGCTGCAGGCAATATGCTGCCCAGCATTTCTGCACCAGACGTTGTGGCTCCTGGGATGGGGAGTGCCAAAGTCCCATCCCGGGAAATAGTCATGTTTCATGGGGGGCTTTCCCCCTGCACACCCCACAACTAAACATAACCTCCTCTGGGATAGACATGCCTCAGAAGGGGCAGAAATGGTGTCGGTGCATAGGGCGGCATGATTGAAGGGTGATCTAAAATCAAGATTGCCCCTGTCATCATCACCCTTATTGCAGCGCCCTAACTGTGGTGAAAAAATTCAGTCGCCATTCTTACAGTATAACAACCGCACTTACCTGATTTTCTCATACTGCATTGGCTGGTCCCAGCAAGACATGTCTTTGCTCAGATAGTGAATATATGATGAGGGACATGCTCAGGTGAGTGAGGGTGTTTGTGTGGTGTGGGGAACTGTGAAGTGGTGGGTGCTGAGTGAGAGGTTGGGTGGGGTGGGTAGGGTGTGCATGGGGGTCAGATTGGAGAGGGACAGTTTTCTTGTTTTCTTGTTAATAAAAAGAATCAATGAGGGACAGTTTTCTTCTTTTTTTTCAAGGAACTTAGCTGACACTGGGGATTGGGCACCCCAGTGTTGGGCTTCTGTTTAGCAATAATGGGGGTGGACACTCTGTTGCCACCACCACCTACATAGAAGAACTTGGGGCAAGTGACTTGGAGGAGGGGTCATGACAAGCGGTAGCGGGGGTGGGCACCCAGTCTGTGACTGTAAAAAAAAACTATCTATAAAATTGGGACGGGCAGGTGACCTGGATGGGACGGAGGAGAAAGAAGCAGTACCAGCGGTGGGCACCCCAGTCTGCTTAAGAAAGATAGCTAGCTAGCTAGCTAGATAGATAGAGATAGACAGACAGAGAAAGAGAGAGTGAGACAGGCACAGAGAACTGGGGATGGGTGGCTCAAAGTTGAAGTGAAACTGGCAGCATGACTCCTGCTGCAGCTTCAGTATTCAAGAAAGTCTCATTGTTTTCATATAGAGAATGCAGGTGAATGACTCCTCTCAATAAACTAGCACCCTGGATTTTGGTGTGCCCAGAAAAGATATTTGTGGCATTTTTTAAAAAACAAACAGCAGAATCTTGCTGAATTGTGCTGTTTCAGCTAGGTTCAGGTGTTTGATATTTTAAAATTCATAATTTTTGATATATTTTAAAATGTTTTTGAGTTTTACAAAAAGAAAAGAAAAAAATGGTGGCCATTGTGTTGTTTTTTTTTTCCACTTGACAACTAAATCATGAAAATTAGCACTTGTAATAGTACTTTTTTTATTGTTCACATTTGCCTGTTAACTCAAAAATCCTTATAACTTTGAAACCTTGTAATATTTTTTTCACAAAGCCTTTGAAAAGCACGCCCTTTGCGCAAGCTACTTCAACCCTGAAAATTTCATGAAAAAAATCCCACACCTTCTATGCTGTAGTTGAGACAAAAAATACCCAATGTTAAGTATAGGAAACCAAATGTGTTTTGAGCCGATGTCTCAGAAACTGAACAAGATGCCATCATGAAACTTTTCACCTCTTGAGACTCTGACAGCCCAACCCAGCATGCCAAATTTTGGGCTATTTCATTAAATGATGCCAAAGTTATTAAGGTGCAAAATCCAGGTTTAACATTCAACAGCCTACTAATCTTAACTATAGGGTGTTATTGCACCCCTGTAACATAGGTGCTGAGCATATGGGTGTAAGAGTCTGTAGCATCCCCTCTTTTACCTATGAGCATTTAAACTTCCCTTTGCTTGCAGAAACTACCTTTTTACCCTATGCTCTTTTGAACTTCAGCACCCCACTTTTCCCATGTTCTGGCACCCATGCCCTATCATATATGCTACCACTATATTGATGTGTTATTGACTCTTTAATAACATAGTATCCAACACTACAAACCACCCAACACACTAACAACACATGTAACAAGCCCTACCCTCCCCCCACACACTATGGTAAAACATAGAACAAAGCAAAAGTGTCCCCATCCTAATACATTATGTAAAGTAAAAGATGGCAAAGTATGGCATACTCATGAAATAATACCATCTCAGGGTTGAACAAGCTCATAAGGCAACTCACCTTTCAAACTCCTGGCTTTATAAGCTTGTTCGAACCTTTGATTGTATTATTTCCTTATATAGCACACTTTGTCATTATTTATTCTCTAGATAGATAGATACAGTAGATACTCTCTGTAGATAGATTAGATGAGACAGACAGACAGACAGATGCCAAGAATCTATTGAAAATATCATTGATATTTTTCCTGAGTGTAGTTTGAACTTTTGCCATCACCTGTGGTGAAGCCACAGTGATGTCCAAAGGTCAGACCGCACAAGGAAAATATCAGTGATATTTTCATTAAGTCATGGCATATTTGATGTATTCCATGTCTTTTATTATACAGTGGCATGAAAAATCCTTCATCCTGATTGTTCAGTTGTCACCTTAAACAATGAGATTGTCCCAGTCCAACCTCGCTGAATGAAGGTGAGTTATGTCACCATTGGTCTCCCAGCCCTGTACCTCCATTGCCACTATGGCCTTAGTGTGGGATAAATGAACCTAGAGTGAGAATAACACTGATATTCTCACTCTAGATCCTATAGTTGAAAAAATATCACTGATATTTGCAGTTCTTATCCTCACAGGCATGGCATATCTATCTATTCTATCTATCTATATAACTATATATATATATATATATATATATATATATATATATATATATATATATATATATCTATAGACAGTATCCATTTGTCTGTCAATCTGTCTTGCTGGAAAAATACAGAACTAATTGGTTCTGAACTACCACATACTCACTGTTGCAGCTAATTATATATTTTATAATCTCAAGCTGTCTGTTCAAGGAGAAATATAGGAACTTCTTGGGTGATTGAAGAAGGCACTTTCGCTTCACCTTATGCCTCGCAATACACCAAACTAAGAAACACTTCTGAATATTTCAGCATCAAGTTGGCCATTGTTGCTTATCTTAATTCACATGTAAGAGGAACAACTGGGAAAATACAAATCCATCAGGCTTAAAAATATTATCAATCAATTTTGATTTTTTGATAATTTTGCAATATATCAAAACACTGCTTTTATATTTTTGTACACACACACACACACACACACACGCATTCTCTCTCTCTCTCTCTCTCCCTCCCTCCTCCCTCCTCCTCTCTCTCTCTCTCTCCTATTCCAGTGTGTGGGCTACGTTCCTGGTTCCACACTTTGCCTGTTTCCGCTCTGCCTGTTTTGTCAGTCGGATTATGTTGGAGGGAGATTAATCGAGGAGGCGGGCTGCAATAATAATCATTTTGTTTGATGTGACAACTTTGATGGGCGTTGATTTACTTACCGACTGATAGACTTTTAATTGAGTGCCTCCATCCCGGCCCAGATGAAAGATGAAGCGCATTGAATCGCTGCCCGACTGCCCCGCAGCCTCAATACTCATTAGCCAGCTCCACAGTGAAGGGTTCAAGGCAGGGGAATGGGGCTTTGGGGGAGGGGAAACTTCTTTTTCTTTCTCTCCCTCCAAAAGATCTGCCAGCCCACTCTGTTTTAAACTGGTGAAAAATGATAACATATTTAAATAATAGATTGCCCATGATTGTGGGCTAGATAAAATTGACAGAACATCCTGTCTCGTCCAATGGTAAGAAAAGTTTGAGCAGGCACATTGAATTTGTAACTATCATTATTATTATAACTTAATATTATCTGTATTACTTTGATTTTATGAATGTGGATGTTTATTGTGGAGTTTATTTTAAGTTCATATCCAAGAGCTGATTTTTGAGTACAGGAGCAGATGATAAGGGAAACTGTAGAACTAGAATCTTGGGCACCTATGGAAGCCTACAGGCATGGTGTGTGTAACCAGTTGTATAGCAGATGAATGATAAAACAAAACTACTTTGTGTGATGCATCCACATAAACACCGATATGCTGCTGTCGCCGATGCTAAGTGAGGAAGATGAGGGACACTTTCTTCAGGCTGTGGTTTCCGTCTCTTGTTTGAATACATCAACATTTCCTATAAGGATCGGAAATCTAAACAAATAGATGTTCCTGATTCGGACCGGTGGGTATCTGGGTTGTTTTCCTGCTGTACCTATCTTACAACCCGTTTCTGAAAACTTACATGGGAGGCATTGGCTTTTGTGCACATCACTGTATCAGCATGGGTGCATAACTCAAACAGCTGTTCCTTTTTTTTACAGTACCTTGGCATATTCATCAGTGCATTTATTCCCGCTCTTTATTTTCTGTGCAATTTATCTTCGGCTTTCTGTAATTTATCGTGTGCCTTTGCGACTTGTGTACCTCTGCTACTGCTGCTGTTCGTGGCTCTCTGTGACCCTCTTGCCAATGTGGTGCTTCGCCTTCACTGATGCGATCATGGCATGGGAAACTTTAAATCAAGAAATAAAATCACTGACTTGTTATTCAGAGGCAGAGATCATGGAAATGTATACAGATTTTACACGGTTTAGCTATATGGGGAACATTAGACCGCCAATCAGGATCCCTGAGAGATAACAGGGATTACACCACTTTATAAATTATTAGAGCTCCTAAAATGGAATCATAGAAACCTGATGGCAGAAAAGGACCTCTTGGCCCATCTAGTCTGCCTCTTTCCCCCCCACTATTCCTCCCTCCTCCCTCTGATAACACCCTTCCCACCACCATATAGCCCCATGTGCCTGTCCCATGCTCTCTTGGAAAGAAGAGCAGGGCAATTTCAACAATCCTCCCCTATGTTTTTTTTTTCTTTCTTTAATTATCCTAGATACATGTATTGAATGCTCAATAGACGATATGTATGTGTATGTACCACACTGCCTTTACTAGACCTACCTAGTACTCTAATCCTGTGTAATTATGTTAAACTAGACTATATTTGGATTTATTGTCCTGACTGTTTATTGTATGATATGTTAAGTATAACCACAAGCCACAATATATCTCTGTACATTATATGTTTTAATTTCCTGTATTTATAGGTGTAATTTGTTTCCCCCACGGTATATCAATGTTTATCTTGTGTATAAAATGCTTATATTCCTGGGTCGCCCCTGAAAAGGGGACAGCTTTATCTCAGTGGGCCTACCCAGTCAACAAAATTCAAATAAATAAATACACGGTCTTTAAATCCTCACACAGCAGAAGTTATGCTATAAAGGTTGATGCGTGTGAGTTATTAGTCACTAGTGGGAATATTTCGAGTAGGTTTTTACGTTCTCAAGTGGGGGGGCTACTTTCATCACAAGATTGGGAAGCGTCTAGGGGTTATATGGAGGGTGTCTATGGTGGGGAAGGGGTACTTCAGAACAACTTGACACTCTTTCAATATTTATTTTACTTTTTGGTTAACTGGGTAAGTGCATTACACTGAGGTAGTCCATTTTCAGACACTACCTGGACAATGTAAAACAAAAACAGTGACAGTAGGCATGACATAATTGCAGGAAAATTAACTAATGCATAGGAGATGCAATAACAGTACACTTTACAAAACAAATGTGTATTATAAATACGATTTGTAGGTCTGTTTGTATTGCCATTTTTGAAACATTTGTGTCCTCCATGGGTGAGAGATGGTTGTTTCCAAATATAGAAAGAACCTCAAACTGAGTTCCATCAATACTATAGAGAAGGGATTTGCATCTTACAAAGCTCCGTTCACACACAGACTGTATCTGAAAGCATTTTATAATCCAGCAGAAGGAAGGGTGAGTTTGTTGCTGCCAGTACATTCTTATAGAGATTCTAACAACATAGATATTGATAGAAGGAATCACTTACTCATGGTCACACCGTGGTTGTGGGATTGAACCCATAGGCCTCCAGGTTCACGTCTTTGCACTCTAACCACTAGGCTCAACTCCCTTTTGGGGGGGGTATATTAAAATCCCTGTTACAGATTTGTAGGGCCTACTGAAGCTCAGAAAAAAAAGTCTGCACTGACTCACCAGGGTGAACCCCAGAACTGATAAATTAGAGAATCTGTGGTCTAGATCACAGTGTTGAGAACCTGGAGACCCCGTTCCAACCCCGTCAGAGCCACCTTTTTCTCTCTATGAACCTGAGCAACTCCAACTTCCCAGTGTGCTAGAGTCAACCCAGGTAAGGTAATGGGTGAAAGCAGGACCCACCCCCCGAAAATGAAATGTTAAATTTCAAAGCTGGTTTATCTAGGTAACTAAACTGCAAAACTAACAAACAACCAATATGGTGGGCATTCTGTTGTTTTTTTTAATCTGCCAGCTATAGTGTTTGATGTGTGCCACGGCAACAGGAAACGATGAAAGAGAAACGGGACTGCCCTCTGTTGTTTGGCATTATCTATCAATATCTCTCTCTCTCCCACCCCACCTCCCTTATTTAAATAGTGTTTTTACACATGCCCCGGCTTTCACCATCTGATTCGTCTTGCTCTGGATGGAATTAAGATCCCCCCCCAAGAAAAAAGTATTCCCACAGTTGCTGCACCTTAAAGGCATTTCATCCTTTCCTCCTTCGCCCCATGTGGCAGGCAAATAAACTGCAAAACGACAGGGTCCTCCATTGATCCAGTAAGGAAAATAGCTGTTCCAATCACTTTAATGCAAATCAAACACAAAACCAAGGGCCTACATCTTTGTTTTTTTGGCGTTTTACTGCCCTTCATTTATCAAAGTGGTTGGACAATGGGGGGGGCTGCAGACTTTTACTGTTCCTTTACGCGAGTACACACACACACACACACACACACACCTCTTTAATCACTGATAATTCTGCTCATGCATTACATGTTTTAAACCCATGGGGTGAGTCAATCTTTGCTCCAACTTTAGTCGAGTTCCATGTATTGTATCCTGTTTTTTTGTGTGTGTTTGTTTTTGTTTATTAGTAAAAGTAGGGTCAAAAAATCTTCATTTTACCGATTTTCTAGATTTTAGAACTGCTTACCTCAGTCACTTTTTTTAACATGTGGGACCACTCTCATTCTCTTTAATTATGAGTTGTTACTGAATCTCTTTATACAAAGCGTTTGTGCCTGCTTTAAATAATATGCACTTTCTTAATATCATTATTATGAAAACAATACAATTGTCAGCTCGGGTGTAGCATTTTCTTGTTTCATTTTGCAATTATTTTAAATACTATATATGATTATTATTGTTGTTGTTAATATTATTATTTGCTTTAACTTTGTTTGTTTTTTGACGCCCCCATGGCCTTCGTAAATGAAGATTTTAATCTCACTCGTTTTACCTGGTGGTGGTTAATAAAAAAAACCTACAGTACTATTACTATTGTAGTCGAATAAGAAAGGTAAACTAAATGGATTAAAGTGCAGATAGTAACGTTCTTCCACTTTGATTCTGGGTCTTACACGGAATGCAGAGAATTACTGGCAGGAAGGAATTGCCAGGACATAGTGGATATATTAAAATCTGTGTGTAACTGTACTTCATAACCTGCTGTAAAATGGAACATGTTAATAAAAAGGTTAACAGTAAAAAATTCCATTGCTTCAAATTGGAGATCATCTAATTTTTGGAAGACAAACCTCTCCCTATGTTCCAAACTGTGGACGTCAATACTGCAAAATATTTTTATACTCAAGAGTTTTTCTTATTTTTTGTGCAAATTAATATGAAATCTTGCTGTTAAAACTTAATTTATTTCAGAAAACGGAACCATTTTTGGCACTCTTGACTGTAAAACTGGGAGTCACATAGTTCTTATTTTCCCTTTCCTGAGTCACATACTTCCACATCCTTTATTGGGGAAGTGCTGATTACCTTATTTTTGGAAGTCAGATTCTCCCAGAAAGGAGTCAACTGAAGACCTGCGGGCACAACCTAGTTCAAATGAAAAGAGGTGCAATGGAAAATACATTCCAAGTCTTTCTATTTTCTGAGAGTCTCCCCATACTAAGCTCCTATTTTTTGGCACCCCACCCTTCTTATTGCATCCTTCCCATTTCTCTCCAAAATTACCGGACTCAATGAGCAAACTGGTGGTACTGCACTGGAGGGCCCAAAAAATTCACCTGATTTTTAATGGACCAGATAAGGGGAGCCTCCCGCAAGTGAGGGGCATTGACTTGGAAGATGTTTTACTTATATTTTTTTTATGGTGCAAGTGAAAGTCATTTTAAGCAGGCTTGATCACGATTTTTCAGGTAGAGTCCAGGTCGGATATTGGACACAGCCCCTCAACACTTTCCTTGTTCATCACTGAACAAACCTGAGCTTTTTATCTCAAAGTGATCTTTTGTTAAGGCTGGAGATTGTGTGACGGGCTACTATGGGATCAGAAACAAATAAAAATTAACACATGCATATATATATGTCTTTTTTTGGGGGGGTCGCATAGAAAAAAGAAAAGTCAAGAGAATACTCTATGCAAGCTACCATCAGGCACTCATGTAAACCTTAGCTCTTCAGTTACCGAGGCTTTCTCTTACCCAGCAGTGCATAGAAACATAGAATATATATATATATGTCTAGATAGATAGATAGCTAACTAGCTAGACAGCAGTGTTAGGATGGGGGGGCGCTTGACAGGGCTCATCCCCTGGCTCTGAAGAGAGCACCGGTAGCTCACGAATCACTGCAATTGACTTATAATGGGAAGGGGGTTCAGTTTAAAGATATGACCCTTATACCCCCCCAACTCTCAAAGCTCATATAGTTTAATTCCAACATAGATAGATATACAGATAGTTAGATAAGCTAGATAATGTCTGCAGATAGATATGTCATTAGACAGAGAGAGATATATTTGTTTCATTGAGTAAACATACAGAAATACAGCTTAAATCTCGTTATTGCAAACAAGGATCTTAATGCATCTAAAAAGGATGAAGCACAAAATGTTCAAAGTGGAGAAATGAAAAATTAGAGTGAAAAATCCCTGGAATATTGGCAATTGGGTGGTGTGGTATTCCTCCAGGTTTTAATGATCATGTGGTGAATTCTTTTTTTTTATTTAGTTGTTTAACCAGGAGTAGCACAATTCTTGATTGTGTATTTAATCATATATGTATTATTATATGTACCACATGGTTTTATAGCTCCTTTTATTATGTATTGTTGGTTTTATGGTTGTTGATCGGATATATTTTATGTCTGTTGCATTGTGTCTTATTACAGATAAATTGTCCACACTGCTACTCTTCAGTGTTAGTGTTATGCCCATCAAAGCAAGCACTGTTGTGTCATTTACTTTGTCTGACAAGACAGTGCAAATACTAGAGTAACACCAGCACTGTGTCACATGATCATTCAGACCCGGAGGAGCACCCACAGATTTGTCAGTCTGGGGACTTTTTACCCAGATTGTTTTCATTTCCCTACTTTGTCCACTTCCACTTTGTGCTTGGACCCTAATAAACACTTAAATGTAGCTTTTTGCATCCATCTCCTTACTGTTTGAAAAGCATATATTACAACTGACACCTTTAAGTTTTGCCTTTCTTAGTTACATCCCATTATAGACACTGCACAGTGGCAGCTGCATAGTGATACTTGCTGTGCCAGATCCCACGAAGCAGCTGCAGATGTCTTGGACTTCTCTTCAGCTGCATGTTCCCAGTCAAGGCCCTATAAAGCAATCTAGTTGTTTTCTGCTGACGGCCCAGACGGGACACATCCTGCACCCGGAGTACCTGCAGCCACTGCCCTCCATCCTTGTCAGCCCCATCGAGGTAAGTGCACACCCTACTAGCCTCTTTTCGCCTTTACAGTAGCCCGGGAACATAGCTTGCACCCTGCGTGACTGGAAAATTACTGCTATACTTAACACTGAAGTAAGTGTGTGTGTGTGTGTGTGTGTCTTGGTTTTAGCTGGGTTGGAGATATAACTTGAAGAAGTCTTTGACCTCCCTCCCCAACCTTTTGAGATTAGGATGCCCCCTCGCTGTCGGGCGCCCCCTTCCCAATAATGTGACCCAAGTTTTAAAGTGCAATTGTAGACTTTAGATACAATGCCAATATATAGGCTTTGGGTGGCTTCATTCTGTAATCCTCAAGCTGGGCACTCACTTTACACCACTCCAACTGAGTGAGTCTTTGAAGGTTTCTCCCGTGTCGTGCCTAAATGGCAAGTGCAGGTTTATATTTATGAGCATGACATCAAAATGACAAGTAATGTAGATCTTTGGATATTTATTTCCTTGTTTGCTTTACAATTGGACCCACCCCCCCCCCAAACACACACATACAGGGGCTTTTGGGGGCGTTTTCATGTCATATGTGTGTCAAATGTTGTGAATCACACAACCTGACCAACGGGCTGAATATTGAATTCCTATAAAGCACCCTCTATTTCTGAAATCAGGAGAGAGGAAGAGAGAGACTAATAAATTACTCTTTTTACACTGAGAGAGAGAGAGAGAGAGAGAGAGACAGACTAATGAATTAACTTTGTTACCTTCTGGACTACTGTTTCTCTTTTGGTGTAAATTTTAGGTCCAAGTCTTTAGGGATAACTTGTTTACAGAACATGTGTACTACATTATTTAAACAAAATAAATTGAATGTCTAATTACAAACGTGTGTGTGTAAATGTGTCCATATCTGAAAGTTTACTAAGGTTATTACTGAGCTTTTAGTTTAGGTTCTTGTGATTTGAGCACAATGCCAGAATCGATGCGCTGTTGTTTGCGCCTGTGCATTTTTCCTGTGGCATGTTGCCGAATAGATTAAAACCCGCTTTCTCTTCTCCTATTGCAGCTCAATGCCAAGAAGAGTCCATTGGCCCTCCTGGCTCAGACGTACTCTCAGATCGGGAAACCGGACCCTTCTCCATCCTCCAAGCTGTCCTCAGTCACTTCTAGTGGGTCCAGTGAAAAGGAGTCCAAGTCGGGCCCCCTGAAGCTCAGCGACATCGGAGTGGAGGACAAATCTAGCTTTAAGCTGTACTCCAAGCCATCTGAGAAGAAGGAGTCCTCCTCGGTAATCTCTGCAGCGGGGGAGAAGGCTGCTTTCCAGGTACCAGCAGAGTGCCAAAGAATTGCTGTAATTTTCCCACAGACTAGAAAAGTACTGTCGCAATTTGCGAAAGCTTTCGCAAAAATTTGCGACACTTTCGTGAGCATGAAAGTACTTTGTGAAAGTACTTTTTCTAGAAATTTGAAAAACATATTTCTGGGGTGTTTTACCCCAAAATAAAGACATGGCTAGCATCCTCAGGGTCCGACTGGGTGAATACAAAAAGAATTAGGTTGCTAGAGGGTCCCAAATTTAAATGCCAAGCATTTTTCTCATCACTAACTGAAAACAAGATGGTGGATTTGCGAAAGTAACAGGGTCATTTGCGAAAGTAAAAATGCATTTGCAACACTGTCGAACTTTTTGTTAACTTTTCCCATTGACTTATAATGGGAAATTGTTTTTTGAATAACTTTTGAACCGTTTAATATTTTTTCATGAAATCTTCGGAAGGCACATCGGGGATCATGGTCACATGTCCCCTGAAGATTTCGGTCCGGTCGCGCAAACCGTGTGACCTGTAGGTATGACCGTATAATTCCAGAAAAAGCGTAAACACATGAGCAGATCACGCTTAATGACTCCGCAGCCGTGTATCCGACCGGTACAAAACTTGGCAGATCCCAAGGCATATGGATCTTGATCTTGTATTCCAATTTTCAGGCAAATCCGTCAAATGGTTGCAAAGTTATTAAGGTGCAACATTTTGGGTTTAACATAGAAATGACTCCTCAACCCTAACTATGGTAGCACTACCTTGCTACCATAATTTATGATTTGAGATGGCTGTAGAAAAGTAGAGGTTACTTGAGTACAAATGTCTCAGCCTTTTGCAGCTGCTGTGGGGACTTCAGGAAGCTCACTGTTCTAGCAGATCCTGCCCGAAATTGACAAGAACAGAATGTTTTGCTAGAACAGGACATTTGCTAAGGATGGGGGTTGAAAAGCCTTATAAAATAGTTAAGCTGCAATTGCAGAGCGAGAGTTTTTTTTTGGTTTGGAAGAACAAAAGAGGTTTTTACCAGAAATATTTTATTTTGCTTTTGTGCATAGTTACTCTGAACAGGTTTATTTTATTGTATATTACTGCAACTACAAATAAACTGTTTTGTGGAATTTTACAACTGCTCATGGTTTTTTTCTATGCTTCCTGACCAGTGCCTTGACGACTGAGGGGTCACACAGGGGTCATGGATGCACAACAACAGTGAGAAACACAGACATAAAATAGAACAAGGCAAGCCATAAAACAGCAGCACTATCTGCTGGACAACATAGAAACTAGGGACTCCATTTTTCAATAGGTACACCTGTCCCAACAAAAATAAAAAAGAAATAAAAAAGTGTTTTAAACATATTTTTACCTTTTTCCTTTTTTTTCAAAACAAACAAACCATTTTATGATAGCAATAAGGCATGCCAGGGTGTGTGCTATTGTATAATAATGTCATGCCTGGGGCAGTAGAAGCACTCAACTTTGCCTCATGCTTCAGCCCACCCCAGGAGTGATGTTATGACACAATGACACACACCCCCATCA
Organism: Neoceratodus forsteri; assembly: GCA_016271365.2. Classification (NCBI taxonomy): domain Eukaryota; kingdom Metazoa; phylum Chordata; order Ceratodontiformes; family Ceratodontidae; genus Neoceratodus; species Neoceratodus forsteri. Next base: position 527,857,861 of record CM057456.1, on the reverse strand, counting down.
AGCCTTATTGCTTAGTTGCAGCATGTGCACATTGCATATCAAAATGCTACAATGTAGCACCACATAGAGTATGAAGAATCAGCCCTCAGCTCTGTTTCTGTTTTGAGCATTCTATTCTGCATGATGACATGGCCCCAAAATGTCCAAGGGACTCCTTGCTTTTCAGTGGTGGCCTCTGCTCCTTCTGTCTCAGTTCTCTAAACCCTACTCTTCTGACTAAGGCTCACATTTTCAAAGGAAATGCATGGCCCAAAATGGAGATGCATGGTGCATCCCAGAAACTGCACGGAACCATTGTGTTTGAAAGGAAGAGATATGTTGCTCATTTCTGAATGTGTGATCACAAAGATATAATGTATGCAGTGCAAAAAAAGGGAGTGTGCACATGAATATGTCATGCATCCGTATATTCATCCAAAATGTGCGCGCATCCATTGCGCATCTCAAAAATGCTCCAGGCAAAGTTAGGCATGTCAGGGGATGGCCTAAATCAGCTGGCTATCCACAGGCAGGCTGCAGAACTGCAGACAGGTGACCATGAGACAGCCATTAGAGGTGCACCAGGATGTGCTGCAGGTACCCATATACAGTAGCCATGCCAGGATAGATCGACCCAAAGCCACAGGTGCCAGCACACCATGAGCACTGCCCAGAGAGCCATCCCGTACACCAATCACAGGACATGGACACCCAGCTGCCATGTGGTGCACCCCAGTGAAGCAGATGGCCACACTGCAGCACATGTACCAGGGGCCATGGCCTGCACCCATGTGGCCTACAGGGTGCCACCTAGTGGTGGCATATACCCAGTGTGACATCTGGGGCAATGTTGCCCAGGTGGCCTGGTGGTACTAGTGGCAGCATGACATGGGCCAGGGACTGACCTTTGGCACACACCCATGGTGGTACACTATAGGTGCACACAGGTGGGACTCACCCACTCAGGTACCTGGCCACCTTCTGCACACTGCCATTCCTTGCAGTTATCACCATGTTCCTCTTGTACTGGAAGGGCACTGCAGGTGACTGTACACTACATAAGGAGCTGGTGTATCACATGCTTGTGGAATACCAATCAGACTGTGTCACCCTGTGCCCTTCCCTGTTGCCTGTCCAGGTGGGCTGCTGTGGCTACTGTCCAGGTAGGCCCCCGTACCCCAGTCTGACCCTGTACATGGCTATGGGTAATAGCACTGTACCCAAGCCAATGCAGTCCACCCACCCACAAACATTCCATCATACCTGCCTGCTAGGCTGCAGTACTTCCTGTTCATCTCTATGGATTGGTGGGACAGCCCTGCAAAGCTGGAACTGCACATGCCTTGGGTATGCAAATGGACTGAATACATTCCAGTAATGAGCTGTGCATGTGCGAAATGTGCTTGGAATGCACAGTGAGGTCATTGCAAATTCATGCACTGCAAAAGTGGCTTTGTATCACCCATTTCCCTATAATCTGCAAAGGTCCCAGGTCACCTGCTGCACCACGCATCTCCCACTACGCAATTGTGCATGTGTGGGATGTTCAGCCAGACATGTGTGATCGTATCTTATGGCACAAGTTTTGAATATACCATTATTGTGTGCTGGTACATCTCAGTTGCATGGTGCAGACACTTGCACAATGCAGCCTGGGAATTTTGAATATTGGGCCCTAAATGTCCTTCCCTGCTTCCCTCTCCTTTATGACTTTTTTGTTGTATCACTGCCCCTTGAATATGAATATATTAGATGGTCATGGTAGTGCCCCAATAGATAGGGTTGAGTAGGGTGTTCAATGTTTAAACCCCCAACTTTTCACCTTTATGGCTTTGGCAGCGTTTGACAAAATCAGCTGAAATTTTGCATGTGTTGTCTAAATCTATGGAAAGTTTTATGATTGGCAAATTGCACAGTTTCTCATATCCTCATGTCATTTTTCTGTAGATGTCTTATTTTCCCCTATACTTCACATTAGATTTTGTTTGCTCTCACCTACAGCCACTTGGAATTGAATTTGTTCCCCATACTTTCATAGTACAGGCATGATGTCCTAAGGTAGTGTCTTTAAAAGGTTTTTGTTAAAAAATATTAAATGCTTCCAAAATTATAAGGGTTTAAAGTTTTGTGTTTTTTTGTTCTGAGCATGCTCAGTAGGGTTCTTGGGATAACATTCTGATATGACACCAAAAAGTCTATGTTGCAAGACCATTTCTAGTTTCTCACCACTTGCTTCTCACTGCACAGAACATTTTTTTGTGCCGTGAGAGTCATCATCTTGTTTCTTTTCTCCTTGAACCAATAAGCATGGAAAATACATAAAAATTCCATCATTAAAGAAACACCTAATACCAGAACCTAGCCAAACAAGGCCTGGCTAGATTCCGATGTTTGTTTTTTAAATTAATGGCCTGAAGTACCTTTTCAGGGAACCCTAACTCCTGGGTGCCCAGTTTAGTGAGAAGTCATTGACCCACATTCTCTGTATAAGAACAGCAGGACATTCTTGAGTTCTGCAGCCACAACTGGAACTTGTGCTGCAGACTGCTCTGAGAGCAGTTAGTTGCCATTTTCCTGGTGTCTAGTGCCAGCCCCACCCTCTGATTGCCATCCCCATATTTATATTATGTTTCCCTGGTGTCTAGTGGCACCCCCACCCTCTGATTGCTGTCCCTGTATTTATATTATGTTTCCCTGGTGTCTAGTGGCACCCCAACTCTCTGACTGCCATCCCCATATTTATACTATGTTTTCCTGGTGTCTAGTGGCACCCCCACCCTCTGACTGCCATCCCCATATTTATATTATGTTTCCCTGGTGTCTAGCGACACCCCCACCCTCTGACTGCCATCCCCATATTTATATTATGTTTCCCTGGTGTCTAGCGACACCCCCACCCTCTGACTGCCATCCCCGTATTTATATTATGTTTCTCTGGTGTCTAGTAGCACCACCACCCTCTGACTGTCATCCCCATATTTATATTATATTTCCCTGGTACCTAGTGGTGCCCTCACTCTCTGACTGCCATCCCTGTATTTATATTATGTTTCCCTGGTGTCTAGTGACACCCCTACCCTCTGACTGCCATCCCCATATTTATATTATGTTTCCCTGGTGTCTAGTGGCACCCCCACCCTCTGACTGTCATCCTCTAATGGTATGTTATGATTCCCTGGTGCCTAGAGGTGCCCACCACCCTCAGATTGTCTTCACATTATGTAATATGTTTCCCTGGTATCTAGTGGCACCCCACCACCAGCTGCCATACCATTATGTATTATAATGTTTCCCCTGGTGTTTAGTGGTACCCCCACCCTCCGAGCATCATCCCCACATTATTGCAGGAAATGTCAGCTATAATAAAGAAAACCCTACCTTGATGTGTTTTTCTAAAACTTTTAAAAAAGAAAATGGCCCCTCGCTGATATGACCCCACTACCCCAACCTCCCATTTAGGACTCATCATTAGACATCCCCACACTCCCTCACTCTTATGAACTCATACCAGGGCACAGATCCACTATCCGACTGAAGACACATCTTACTGCTGGTACTGGTGACAGTGACATGAGACACTAAGGTAAGTGCAGTTCAATGTATTTCAATGGGGGTTTCAACTTTGATGCATAACGTTGTCATTTTTGTATATTTTCACCCAAAATTTTCAACATTTTGTTCTTGGTAGCCCACATGATGACCAGTGGTGGTGAAATTACACCAATGAAGCCCAAAAGGTAATTTTGCAGTTATTTGGTGAAATCAGCCTTTGGGCAGGATTTGAATATTTTTACTGCCAGTGTTCCTGAAGCGGGGTCATATGAAGGTTATGTTGAAAATTTGAGGTAAAAATATGTAAATATGGCAAAGTTATGAGCATACATTGAAATTAGTCTACAGTCCCTTTTAACTTCGGTAAATTTAAAATATTTTGACCTCAGATTTTTAACATAGCCATTTTTTCATACTACCTCATTTTTTCAAATCTTGGCTAAAATGTGTTTTCACACCTGAATTGTAATTAATTAAACAAAAATACAATAATGTTTTGGTGGCACAGAATAACATTTTGGTGGGGATTTGAATCATTGTACCTACTGGGTTCATGAGGTGGGGCAACAAAAAGGCTATGCTAGCATGTTGGTGTACAGATATGGTAAAAATGTGTAGGTTATGGCTGAACATTGCAGTATTTCAACATTCACTCATAAATTTGCTAATTTTATTTTTTGCAATTAAATAAATTTTATTAATTTTATAAACCAAGACACACAATTCAACAGTCATACATTACACAATCACAAAATTGTCAAACTCACCCTCTTCATCAACATAGACATTTTTCCATACCACCTCATAAATGTGACAGATGTTTTTTGATTTTTTTAATCCTGGATGAGATGTCATTCCACACTTTTGGTATGAAATGACATTTCAGCCAATATACTATAAATGCTGCATGTCATGTTTATAAGCGCAGTCATAAAATGATTATCTTGGTAATTTGGGGTCAAAATAAAAAACATAAAATAAAAAGAGTGAATGTGTAGAGCAAATTTGTAAAGAATACATGTGCCAGGCCTTCCACTTCTGTAGGTGGATGGATTATTCCCGTGGTGTAGGGACAACAGGGACTTGCACATCTGCACCTGTTTATGTAGGTCCCGAAGTGATCTGCATGAATAAGGATACAATTCCACTATCTCAAAAAGAAAGGAAATTCATTTTCAAATAAATTAAAGTACCAGTTAGGGTAACTTAACACCACAAAAGTAGGGAAATGTGGCATTATGGTTTCCAAACCGGACTCCCCACACCGACCCCTCAAGCAGCAAAAGGAAAAAAAAATCATCACAGTTTTTGCTGTCCTGAGTCTTGGCAAATCAATGGTGGGGTCTTCCTTGAGGTTTTCAACCCTAATGCTCACCCCCATTCCATGAGCAAATAAGGTCTGATGTGATCTGTTTTTTCCAGGCAGGGCCTACAGTACAGGTTGTTGCAACATATGGGGAGACAAAGTTCTGTATGTTTAAACACTATAGTATATCAGAATGGGAGGAGTGTTATTGTTGAAAACCCCAAGGAAGACCACACTTTTGATTAGCCAAGACTCAGGAAAGCCCAAACCATAATGATGGTTCCTTTTGCTGCTTGGATGCTGGGGGTTGGGAGTTAGGGATGGAAACCCTAACACCACATTTCCCTACTGTGGTGGCATTAAGTTACCTTAACCGGTTCATTAATGATGTGTGTTGAAAAGAATATGTGTGTGTATATATATATATATATATATATATATATATATATTTATCTACACACACACATACATATCAGAAAAAATATGTTAATGCTCAATAGGATTGTTACCTCACAAAACTCAAACCCCACAAAGGTTGAAAATAAATTATTAGGGTTGTACAGTAAACCCAATGATTGCGAAGTTCAGAAATATGCTATTAGGGTTGTTATGCCTAAGTCCCTCCCACCCTATTATGTCCCCTAGTGTCACAGCCCAAGGACCATCTACAGGTACAGGACCATGCATTATAAGTATGGCACCTCATACAGAGGCAATATTTTCAAAATTTGTGTGAAGGTTTTCATTTTTATCATGGATACCTAATTTCTTTAAATTAATTAAAAAATGCATTGAGTGACTTGTACTAACCCTCCCTCAAAAACAGTTAACTGTCAACCTTAACTTTAATCAAATTAAAACTAAGAAGAAGAATCAGCATTTATATAGCACTTTTAATACACAGTGTATCCCAAAGCACTTTACAAGCAATGCTAGACTGGTAGTGAAGTGGTTGAATGTGTAGTGCCAGCCATATCACACATCATCACCCACATACAGCCTGGATAATTGCATGAACCGGTTTATGGGAAGGGGAATGTTGGCCAGGACAATGGCAATGTCCCCTACTCTTTGCAAAGAGTGCCCTGGGTTCTTCTACTTCCACCTGGACACCCACCAGGACAACACCAGGATGGGTAGAAGGGACCTCTGTTTAACGTCTCATCTGAATATCATCAATAGACTAGCCAGTCCTACCTTCCCTAAATTCTACTTCATGTGAGTCTGTGTTAAAGAAACTATCAAATATGTTCATAGGTTCATAGAGTGAAATCAGGCCCATAAGCTACAAGAGCCATGTAAGGGAACTGCAACTAAACTAGTGGACATAACTCCATTTTTTTCTCCCATGGGTCTGTCTAGTAGATGTTTAAATGCCCCTAAACTACTGGCACCCACCACCTCCTGTGGTAGGCCGTTCCAGACATTCACAACCCTCTGGTTAAACCATCTTCCTCTTCTATTCATTCTATATCTCTCACCCTTTAACTGTTTATCATGAACCCTAGGTTCCATACTCCCACTCTCTTTCCAGTTCAATCCTGCTGCCTCGAATAACATTCCATCACTCAGTGATTTGTAAACATAACACAAATCCCCCCCCGAGTCTTCTATATGCCGTTGAAAACAAACCCAATTGCTCCAACCTGGTACCATATTCTTGTCGGGCCACTGCTCCAACTTTCTTAGTAAATCTTCTTTGGACTTGCTCTGTTTTTCTACTTCCACCCACACTCTGTACTGAACAAAAGGGGGCACCATACTCCCAAACGGGTATCACCAGGGATCTGTACAGGGGCACAAGGACTTTTCTTTTCCTACTTCTGATATTACGTAACAGATTACCCATAATCTTATTTGCTCAATTAATACACACACTATTGTGCATATCTAAGTCCATTTTGTCTGTAATAATTATCCCCAGATAATTTTCACTATCTGTGACCAAAATGTTCTATAACTACAGTTTATATTGTGCTCTGACATTATTCTGTCCAAAATGCATGACCTTACATTTTGCCATGTTAAACCTATGATTCTCTGCTCAAGTCTCAAGAGGACATATTTGTCCTTGGAACTTCATTATAGCCTCATTATTATTAACTATTGCCCCAATCTTTGCATCATCGGCATACTTGCAGATCCTGACTCCATCAGACATCTGCATACTAGAAATTAGGATGTTAAAAAGCCTTGACCCCAGCACAGACCCCTGGGGGAACCCACTAGTGACCCTCGCCTCAGTTGACAGGTAACCCCTGACCTGAACCTGTTGATATCTATTATATAATCAAGCTGCCACCCATTTTCTGTGGTAATATTCCACTCCCAACTGCTGGAGGGTCCTAAACAGGACATCATATGAGACAGAATCAAAAGCCTTCCTATTGTCCAAATACACCACGTCAACTGGCAGCCCAGTTTCCAACACCTGGCTCACCTGCTCGACGAAGTGTAATAAGTTAGTGGTACATGATCTCCCTCCTGAAAAGCCATGCTGGGAAATATCCTGGTGGTTCAAAGCTCTCAAGTTCTTTTCAAGTAGTTTGTCTATAAAACTTTCCATTAACTTGCCAATAATAGAGGTTATGCTTATCGGGCAGTAATTTCAGGTTTTGTCCTATCTCCAGATTTAAAAGTGGGTGTGATGTAAGCCACCTTCCAGTCTTCCAGGACCGTACCCTCCCTTAATGATTTATTAAAAAGGACAGCCAGTGGGGGAGCGATCTCCTCTGTCAGTTCATGCAGATAGGCTGGGTGGTAACCATCTGGTCTCCCTGATTTAAATGTTGTTAGTTTCTTTAACTTCCCTTTTACCTGTTCCACAGTTATGGTGGGTATATCAGTTTCTACTTCCTCCCCTGTATCAAATTCCCCAATGGGGAAGCTGCTGTCCTGAAGATAAACACTCTGAAAATATGCTCCTGACATGTTAGCTATTGCCTGTTCATCTTCCACTTGATTTTCATGGTATCTCAAGACCGTGATCTGATTATGATTTCTCCTTAAACTGCCCACATAACTATATAATTCTTCTTGATTGTTTCCTTTTTTGGAGGCCAGATGTAATTTAGCCTTGGCCTTTCCTCTTTTAATACTGGTTTTATATTTTTTTAACTAAAGACCTATATGTGGATAGTCTACTAGGGGACGACTTTTTCTTTAGCCTCTTAAGGGCCTTATTTTTCTTATTTATTAGTCAATGCACTGGTTGAGCCATCCATTTAGGTACCCTACCCTTCCTATTATATTTGTTTGTTAGGGGGACAAAGTTTTGTATGCAGGACTGCAACACTTCGTTTATTAGTTCCCAAGACTGAACTAGGGATTTACCTTCCAACTCACTCCAATTACATGTACCAATAATATGCTTAATCTTTGTGTAATATGCCTTGTTATAATTCCTAATGGTTGTTGTCCCCCGGATACTATGGGAGTCCTCTGCTAGTACAGCCCTGATCATATTATGGTCACTGCTACCCAGTGGTTCAATCACTTACACATTCCTTATAGCCCCCTCCATGTTGCACAATACCAGGTCCAGGAGGCTTTGGCTTCTAGTGTTTTCCCTTACTGTCTGTATTAAACAGTTTATCTCACATATTTCCATAAATCTTTCCTCTATAGGCCCTTCCACGTCCCGGGGCTCCCAACATATCTGGGGGAAATTGAAGTCTCCCATTACAATAGTATTATGTATTATTATTCCACTATCCAGCAAGTCAAGAAAGGCATGGTTTTCTTGTTCAGTCAGGCTAGGTGATCTATAACAGATTCCCAACCTGATGTGTTTCCTGCCTGTCCAGAAAGAAAGCCACAGTTGTTCAACCTGGTTCCACATAGGATTGTCAGAAACAACAAGTTTTGCTTTTAGGTGGGTGGCAATGTATACCTCATCTCCACCACCCTTTCTCACAACTCTAAGTTTATGAAAGAAGTTATAACCATCAATCTTATATATCCAGTCATCCTCTCTCAACCACGTTTCAGTCAGTCCACAAATATCTATATCATCCCTCTGGAGGTTATACCTAAGTTCATCTATCTTTGGTTTCATACTCCTTGCGTTAACAAGCAGTAGGTTTATTACATTCTTCTTAATTACCCTGCCTATTAATTGGCCAGGTTCCCTAATGTTACCTCTTTGCTCCTGCCTACTTGCCTCCCCTGTACTTAGTTTAAATGCAGATCCACATATTTTCTAAAGAACAACCCTAAAACCTTTTACCTCCTACTTAGGGGTCTGCCATCTTGACCAAAGTAGTACGTGTTTAAATCAAGTTCCTCCCATGTATTAATACATTCAATACCATTCATAGTATACCACCTTCTCATCCAGATATTGACCCTTTTTATTTTTTGATTGATCCTAACTCCTGCCTTGGGAAATGGGAAAATCTCTGAAAAAAGAACTTTTGCATTTATTTTTTGCACTGTTTTCTCTATATTCATAAGCTCCAGATATTTTTGGTCTTCCCTAGGTCTATACAAATCATTATTTCCAGCATGTACTATGATTAATGGGGTGTCCATGCATTTTTTAACCATTTTGGGAATCATTGTATTTATGTCTGCTAGAGTTGCACCTGGCAAATATGAGCTTGTTACTATATCTTTCAGGCCTTTTGTTGTATAAGCATCAGTGTATCTGACAATGGAATCACCAATAATATGTATCCTCCCTTCCACTATGTGATCCTTAACTTCTATCCCTTCACCCTGAATGCTATGTAATGGGTTATCCTCTCTTCCCCCAGTGCAACATGATTACATAGATACATAGACAGTGTCGGCAGATAAGGGCCTGTGGCCCACCCAGTCTGCCCATTTGAGCTTGTAAGTTCAGTTTATGTTTTCCTAGAAATCTGTTGCCCCTTACCCCTGACCTCCAGAATTCCTTTATGTTTATCCCATGCATTCTTAAATCCCGTGATTGTTTCAGCCCCCACCACTTCCTCTGGCAGGGTGTTCCACTTGTCCACCACCCGTTCTGTGAAGAAATTCTTCCTCACGTTTCTTCTGAATCGTCCTCCCTCCAACTTCATCCCATGCCCTCTAGTCCTGCAACATATTTTTCGCTTAAAAATAGTGTATTCTGGCACCCTGTTCCTCCCTGTAAGATACTTGTATGTCTCTATCATATCCCCTCTCTCCCTCCTCTCCTCCAGGGAGTACATATTCAGTTCCTTCAACCTATCCTCATAGGACTTGTGATGCAATCTATGTACCATCTTTGTTGCCCTCCTCTGAACCTTCTCTACCCTGTCTATGTCCTTACGTAGGTAAGGTCTCCAGAACTGTACACTGTACTCCAGGTGGGGCCTCACTAGTGTCTTGTATAGTGTTATTCTCAATAGTTTCCTGATTATAATCAGTTTGTGCTAATTCATTTTGAGTGCACTCCTCCAACCCCCCCTCCGTCACCCCCACTGGAGTAATATCACCCTGCAGCACTGTTTGTGCAGTCCCCACCTGGAATTCTTGAGAATCTATAGGCTCTGCTAATGGAGCAAAAGTGTTGCTTAAAGATAATTGAAAGGTCATTGCTTTCCATCCCTTTTTCTTTGTTCTTGTATTAGCTTGCAGCTCCCAATCAGAATCTGACTCCAAACTGTTTCTATTTCTTTTTAACTCACCCCTACTGTTTAGCTCCCCTTCATGTAAGCCTTCCTGTCTAGCTACCTGTGTTTGATAACATTTGACCTAAAGCGCCAACTATTTTAGTTTTTAATTCCTTTATCTAGCTGCACTGCTGGCATATGCACTCTGAAAGGCCTGTACTCTCCCCCCATGCTAAATTTATGACACTCCTGACACCTTACTCCCAGTTCTCCAGACCTTAAAAAAACAGTTTGGCTTTCCATGATCCTAGTATTGTAGGAAATGCACCTACTGAAACTTCTCTTTCACTGTCGTTATGGTATGCATTTCCACTACAGGTATTTCCTTTATCTGCAGTCACTCAATCTGTTAAGCACGTTCTTGGCCAAACCAGGAATGGGAGTGATGTGGTTGACATGAAGCTGTTAGCATTATCCCTGAATGAACTGGATCCTCCCCATAACAAAATCTTCAACCTCTCACTGAGACTGTCTCAATTCCCCCAGGTCTGGAAGAATGCCGCAGTAACACCTGGCTTCAAGGGTGGAGCTAGCTCATACATCACCAACTATAGGTGTATATAGACTCTGCCACCCCTGTCTAAAGCTTTTAAAAGGATAGTATCAGACCAGCTTGTTGAGTATTAAAATAAATATAAATTGCTGTGTGCACAGCAGCATGGATTTAGAAAGCTGAACAGCACAGTTACGGTACTCATTGTTTATACTAGTTTTCTCCACAAGGCTCTGGATAAAGGACAAGTAGTTGATACTATCTGTGTAGGTCAAACAAAAGCATTTGACCTCATGGATCACTGACTGCTGCTCACCAAGTTGCACTCTCTTGGTCTTTCGGAGGAAGCTACATCAAGGTTCGAGTGCTATCGCATGGGTCACACCCAGAGAGGGAAGATAAATGTGTTCCTCTCAAATGCAAGAAGCGTCACTGTAGGAGTCCATCAGGGGTTAATCCTAGGCCCCCTCCTATTCAGTCTCTTTGTCAATGGCTTGCCAGATGCTTGCCCAAGGTCTAGGTTGCTGTTATATGTAGATGATGCTGTGGTTTTCAGCAGCAGTCCTCTGCACAACACCCTTACCTGTGATCTGCAACAAAGCTTTGAGGCCCTCGAAAACTGGTTTAAGCTTGACAAGCTTGTTCTCAACTGTCCTCACTCTCTACCCTCTGACAATGGCCTTCCTGCCTGCATACCCACTTCCCTCTCACCTGCAGTGCTTATTTCTAAGATTGCCCTTGGCTGGTATGTCATGCTACCTAACAGTTGGCACATTTTGAATTACTGGAATTTCCTAAGCCTCAGTCTCTTGCTTCTTTTTATTGTGTAACTATGTATTATTATGTTGACCTTTGTATGTATGTATACTCCCCATTCCTTCGACGTGGAACCTTTGTAAATGAGCAATTCCTGCTCAAAGGTATTTGTAATCCTAGATTTCAATAAATAAAAATGAAAAAAAAATTATGCTGTTCTCAGGAATACATTTTAAGTATAAGTTGCCTTCCCTCACTATACACAGCAGGTTGGATTTCACCCTAGAGCAGGTAAAATACTTCAGTTAGCTGAGTGTTACCCTTGATAACACCTTATCCTTCACTGAGTATGTGGACTCCATCATGGGGCTTGCAAATAGGAAATTGGGTGCACTCTATAGACAAAGGCTTAATTTAACCCCTGATGCTAAACACATGGCTGTCTCCAGTTCTGTGCTCTCACTCGTAGACTATGATCTTCCAATTTATGGTCAGCCACTAATACAGTGTTAGACAGAGTCAGGATGATACGTAATGAAGCCTGCTGATTTGTATCTGGGTCACGCAAATACACTCATACCTGCAATATATATGCCTCACAAACTGGCTCCCCTACCTGCTCATCTCAGATATCAAACAAACTTATTGGCCAAGAAAGCACTTTTGGGCCTTACACCCCCTAGCATTGGCTCCCTCCTCTGACCTGTCCTTAACCTATACACCACATGGAGAATGACCTGACAAATCCGAGCAATACTGCTGCAAAGAACTATCCTGGGACATTGCTCATTTGCACATCGAGCAGACCTATGGTTCAGTGAACTTTCTGCCGCTATAGCCGGCCTCTCCAATATTTCACAATTCATACAGGCCCTCAGGAAAAATATTGCCTTGAACTCCGACTGTCTTTGCTTTGACCTGACCTGACCGACAACACTCCGTGGCCTCTTCTCTGCCTAATTTATTCCTCTCCCTCTTCTTTATTTCTATGCTCTTACTCTAATCTCCTCTCCACCTTACAGTATTATCTTACTACTGCTGCAAATCCAACCAGACTGCTTGTTCTATGACTGTTCACTCAAACTTACACCGCCACTTGCTAACCAAGTGTTTAAAGCCAAGCCTGGTTGTCTGAATAATTCTGTGAAAATTCTGTAATATACTGTATCATATTTTACCGCTATGTAAATTTCCAAACCTGTATCTACTGTGACTAAGCTCCACTCGAGCTGATTATATCTGTAATGTCCTCTAACTTGACATGGAACCTTTGCAAACGAGCAATGTGTGTTCAAAGGTTGTTACCGAATCTTCAATAAATAAATAAATAACTAAATAAATACAGAAATCATTTTACCTTAAAGTTTTTGTTCTTCTCAAACTTTAACATGAAAAAAAGTCTAGGTTTTATTTTAGCTATTTTTCTTAGTACATTTTTTAATGTGCATGTGTGACCAATTAATTGTAACTAACATAAAAGTTAATTATTTTTTTGTAACAAACCCCCCAAAAGGTCCTATTCCCAATATATGCATTTTTTTAAATTTTTTTTTTCAATTATTTAACCAGGGCTTTTTTACAGGTGTGATCTGGGAGCACAGGGAAGTTAAGTGACTTGCTCAGGGTCACACAGTATGCACGTGTAAGCTGTGGGGTTCAAACCCAGGTCTGGTCTGCTGGATGTCGCCAGATTTGCAACTCAGAACCTTAAACCACTGTGCTATACTGACTAAAAGACTACATGATGAATTTAAAGACTATATGATGTAAAAATTGGGTATGGCTGAATATCACACATTTGACATATGAATTGACATGGCTTTCATTCAGCAAAACTTCATAGTGTGCACATTTATTTGATTAAAACATATTAAATAACCAAAATGTCTTAATGTTCAGACTAAGTATGATGAATAGAGCAAGCAATTGGATAGCTGTAATATTTTATTGCATTTCTAATTGTGTGTGATTGCCGATAATCCCCAGGAGGTTATTCTCATATGAAAGGATTCCCTTTGTAATATATTTGAGACTACAGCTTTATATTTTAAACTAAGGACATGATCAATCTAGTAACTGAGGTTTTACTATGTCAGGGGATAGTTCGGCACTTTAAATGAGCAGGATTTGCACTTTCATTGTATGACTCTCTGATGAAGAGAGAGAGAGCACCTCAAAGCTCAAGGGCCAGTTTGTTCCAATCTTATAATGTGTTGAGAACACATGGTGAAGTTTGCATTTTTGTCTGCACCCATGCCTTTATTTTCCTAAGAAAACATCATTGTCCACTTGAGGATGAATGATCTGGCTGGAGATGAGGTGAGGGTAGTGCAGGAGGGCCTCAGGAAATGGGGAAAGATCTTAGACAGGTAGCACACACTGTAACCTTTTTGGAGGTGCTACTGGTCTATGACAAGGGGGAGGACTGGGCATTCTGTACCACAAGATTCAATGCATTGTCGAAGGACTGGTGCAGAGCAGAGGGATTTGGCTTCATTGGGAACTGGGGTCCCTCCCGGAGGGATGCAGGCCTTTACAAGCGGGATGGACTGCAGCTGTCTTGGGGGAGGAACTAAGATCCTCAGTGAGAGGTTTAAATGCTTCATTGGCTAGCATTTAAACTAGCCTGGGGGAGGCAAAAGCAGGCAGAGAATCTAATTGCACCCCCTCTCCACAGGATGAAGCAGTCTGTAGGGAGGACGCTAGGGTTAGGAAATCACCAATAAAACCTATAACCAATATAGGTAAAATGGCAGCAATAAGGAAGAATGGGATTAAAAACAGGAGGGGAAGTAAAGGAAGACATGGAGAAAGGAGGGGAGCTATTGGGAGGGGAGGTTGCAAAACTTGGGAGGCGAGGGGCATGGCTTGGCCAGCAACTAAGATGGCTTCTTGATTCCTCTCATGCTGACACCCAAGGCCCGTTTTAATATAAAGAGTTAATTTATATTGACAAAACCAGTGCTGACCACTTACCATACTGAAGGCAATATCCCACTAGTTCCAGAGAACCGAACCATATCTCAACCCGTGGGGTAACGGCAAAACTGGAGCCAATCTCGGATCCAGCATCCTCCAACTGCATGGTGAACCACAAGGGGGGTAGCAGGGAGCCCATCATAAAGGAAATGTTCATGATTATGGTCAAGCGCATGGAGCAGGTCATATTGTCCTATAACACTGCTACGGCTGCCCTTCAGAAGTTAGATGCCAGAGTGGACTTTGTTGAACAAAAAGTAACTGTGCAGGCTGAGGTGATGGACGGGCACTGTACAACCATGCTTGAAAAGGCCAGACAGATTCAGGAGCTGCAGGAAAAAATCAATGATATGGAAAATAGGAACCACAGGAACAATCTGCGGTTTCTAGGATTCCTCAAGGGCTGTGAGCAGGGGTGTACCAATGACTTCCTGGTGAGGGTTCTTCCCAAGATGCTGAACCTTCTGGAGTATACTTGAGTAACCAAAGAGAGGTCCCACATCACGCTTCAACCGCAGCCCAAAGAAGGAGAGAGACCGCTCCCTATCCTGGCTTGCTTTTAAAATTTTGCTGAAAAAGAGGCGATTCAAGTGAAGCCAGGGAAATGGGCCAAGTGTTCTAAAATGGGCAGAGAATCCTTATCTTCCAGGGCTACTCCAGGTTCCTAAACCAAAAAAAGAAGGACTACACAGAGGTGTGCAAACAGCTGCACAAACTGAACCAGACATTTTCTATTCAATACCCTGAATCCCTCCGGCTCACACACATCAGTGCTGGACACAACTTTTCCACCCCCCCAGGCAGCCAAGGACTTTATCTGCAAAACCTGGCCCACACAAAATGCAGCCATGAACCAGAGGCCACCAAGTAGAAGAAGAAGAATATCCCTTCAGTGTAGCCAGTGTAGGAGATCACCAGAGCAGCAGTCTACATGGACCGGTGGTGCAACAATGAGCCCACCCAGAGAGGGGAAATGAGAAGATCCAGAAGTGATATCCCCAGGCTCTAGGAAGGGAGCACAGCAGGCCAGACACCAATGGAGAGATCACCCAGCTGAGAGACTCCGACAGAAGTCTCTGTAGGAAGATTGTTCTATACTGGAATGCAATGAGGAACTGGTGTATGTGAGCCCCTACTTTTCAAGCAGCAAGTTTGTTCCGCTGCAATTCCTAACCAGCTTGGAGGCCCCTGCAGATGACCCTCTGATGGACTTTGTGACAGAACTTCCAGAATTGCAGGGTGCGATCACAACAGAGGTGAACCTGGAGGGGGTACAGCCTCACTGGCCAATGATGAGATGGAGCAAACACCAGGACTGTAGGCTAAGACTTCAGGCTTCACTATAGCCCCTCTTGTGACCATTGGACCCCTGGTGCAGCACACTGCACGAAGCAATGACAGACTTTACGAAAAAGACTGCATTCACTTTCCTGCACCCTGATCCAGCTGGGCCAAAATGAGTGTCAGATAAGTGCGGTTTTCTCTTTGGGGGGTCATTGGGGAACTCCTAAACATGGCCTTGAGCCATAGTAATAACGGGGGTTTTGAGATTTACAACAGGGCCAAAATACCTCCATTTAATGGTGCGTACCAGCCACTTGGGCTGGTATCCGCCCCTCAGCCTGTGGCAAAAGGAGCCTCTGTAGGTGGCCTGTGGGTGTAGGCAGGAGAGGTGACCAACCAACATTGCCTGCCCCTGCTGCTTCCACCTGTTAGGTGTCCCCTCCCTGTGTGTGGCCTCCGAAGAGTACACCAATGCTAAGTCTGGTACATCCACTGCTTAGTTTTGGCATACAATGAATATGCGCACTGATGGGGCTTTATTGTGTTCCCCTGATTGGGGATATATCTATGCAACCTCTCACAGCCTTTCTCTCCCCCACAATGGCTAGGACATGGGGTCACTGGTGGTTGGGGGTGGCAGGCAGCATTATCTAACTTCCTGCACCCCCCCATGGTATCGAGGGGGTGACACACCTCTGGCCAACTCCAATTCTCCTCAGGCAGGGTCAGAGGGACCTAGCAGTCCTCCCTCCCTTCTCAGGAAGTAACAGAACCACAAGTTCTGTGGATGACAGGTGGGGCCTCTTGGTGGTACTTGAGACCCCCTGGATCATAGCCAGCACCCATCAGGGCCTGAATGGTGGCAAATAACATAAAGTATTCAGCCTTTTATTATCCCACCTCTGTCTCCCCTTTCTTTCCCTTTCCATTGGCTGGACAACAGGAGAGGCGAAGCAGAGCATGCAACCAGCCCCCTTACATGTCAGGCCATTTCCTCTGCCCCCCCCATGGGGTAGATCAGGAGTGGAAGACTGCAATGCTCAGCTCTCTGCCAGAAGGAGAGGTCACTCCTCCACCCCCTTGCCATGTACCACAGTAGGTGGCCGCCCCATCTCTCTTCAGGAGACCTGGGAAAGGGGGAAGTGATCCCTTCTTTGTTTTGTTTCCCGAGTTTTACTTTGTTTTGTTTCCCCTCCTGTTTCCTTTCTTTCTGCATAGGGTGAGGGAGGACAACATAGATAATACCACAGGCACTAGCGGTGCTAACAAAAGTTGAAGCACATGAGGTACTGAGGGAAAAATAACAAAAAGAGGTAATGGCCTGGGGTGCAGCAGCAGTAAGAGCAATTTGCTGTCTGCCTGAACTTACATCACAGAGGCCCTTGCCAGCAAGCCATAGGGGCAGAGTTATCTCCCCACACTATCAGGGCACACCTGTATTAAATGGCGCAGGCTTTCACTTGACATGGTCAGGTATTGCCCATTTTAAGTATTTTTTTTTTCTTTGGATTGAAACAACTGTTCCCACAAAGTATAAATAGTTGGGATATCCATGTGTGTATTTTTTGTTTTTGTCATGGTGTTCTTAGCCTTGGTATAACAAACTTTCACTGTCATAGAGCTATTGTAAATTAGCCTCAGTAGAACAGACTGTGTAGGGGGATCATGTGATGCCTTCTTCCTGAGTGGACTCATTGTGCTCTCGCTCCCACCTCAACGGCTTAATTAACTCATAAAATTGGTAAATCGCTCAATACGTATTGAAATTTCAATCCATACTGATTTTCTCCGTGTCAGGGCAGGAATTGGATGTCAACTTATACAAACTAGCAGTGTAAATCACGAGAAATGGAGGCTGAAATGAAACAGGCCCTCCCGTCCAGAATGCCGCCTACTACCCCAGACAAACAAGCGAAACAAGTTAAAATGAATACCACTAGCACTGGGAAGGGTTCTTAGCCTCTTGCGGCTGCTGCCCCACTTTCTGAAGACAGATTTCTAACTGAAATAGCCCCCCTTAAAGCGGCTTTTGCAGACTTTGCCTCTGACATAAAAGAAATGCAGGCAGAGCTGAAAGAAACAAATAAGGCAATCTCAGATGTCTCTGCTCGCACGTCTTCACTTGAATATTGGAAATCCCGAATGGAGTCAGAAATGACTTCTATTAGGCACAAATTACAAAAATTGGAATTAAAATTGGGAAATCTGGAAGGCTGAAACAGGCATAACAACCTGGTGATTTTCGGCCTCCCAGAAGAAGTAGAGGGTCATTCCCCAGTCACCTTTGCACAGAAACTGCTTATGAAAATAGCTGGCCCCCCTCCACATTCGATGGCCTATGCAGTGGAAAGAGCTCGCAGATCTTTAAGGCCCAGACCCCCTGCTGGTGCAAAGCCTAGGCCATTCATCTTGAAGCTGCTGAGTTACATTGATCGCCAACATGTCCTGTCAGCAGTCAAAGATCTGCAGGAGGTTAAATGGGAAGAAGCCCCAATTCGGTTTTCCCAAGATTTGCCACATGCCAGACATCAAGCAAGAGCTGAGTATCATCCTTCCATCACTAAATTAATAGCCGTTGGAATAAAATTCCTGATGCTCTACCCTGCCAGGCTATCTGCTTTATATTCGGGCAGTTGGAAAACATTTGAAAATGCAGAGCAGGCTATGGAGGAGCTGGCAGCCCTCTTCCCGAGTCTTTTCACCTTGCACTGAGGCTTCATCACTATGTGTTCCTATGGAGTGGCTGGAGCTGACTGGAGAGTACATTAGATGCAAATTTGAATCCTGTTTGATTGTCCCTGCTGCTCGCTCCAGAGAAATGTTTAATTTGGGGGCTCTTGGAGGTGGGGGTTTGATTTCTTTTTGACCCGGCATGAGTCTGGTCCTGTTTTCTCCCTCACGGGAGTTTCTGTTTACCCCGTCCTGAAGTGCCCTGTAAAGGTCTTGTTTCTGATCTAGCTGCCTGATCCTCAAGAGTCATGCAGACTTGTTGGGCTGAGGAAGAGCCTCAGAAGATTCCTTTTTGCTGGTTTTGGATGCCTCGATTAATCAACAAGACGATGTGAGCGTTTTAGTCCACACGAAGATGTGCACGGTCGATCAGCTGCTGCAAGATTTTCCGATGTTCTGATCAGTATTAAGTCGGACTATTACTGCAGTGCTTGAATGAATCACTGGTGTGGTTATAAACAGAACTTGGTTAGGTTGGTTAAAATGTAATAGCTGATTGAATTTTTACTTTCTTTCCAGATTAATATAAATCAGACACGCTGTGCCCTGATACATGACTTACTTGTAAACTTGAGTTTTTATCTTGTGATTCAGGTTGTAAAAGTTCTTAAAATCATAACAAAAGTGGCTCTTGATAGTAGGTTTGGTCATGTTAGATGGTTTCTTATTTTTGTTTTTTTCCTTTTTCTTGTGTGTTTTTCTTCTGTTAAATGGATTGCACTTGGAAATAATCCTCTTTTCCCTTTTTTTTTTTTCAGTTTAATATGTTGTGTTACAATGCTAAAATATTATTGTGAGCTTTCTCAATGTTTTACCAGAATACCGGGAGATAGTGAGTTCGAGTTGACAGCCCTCAAATCACTAATAGTTAATTCAAAAACAAATATGATGACACAATTTTTGAATTTATCTATAATAGGTAGATAGCGAGTAAGGTTAGGTACCTGTGTTCTTTTTAAGCATAGATAACTGTTAATTGTTAACTTTAACATCTGTATAACAGGTTGAGGTCGGGGGGGGGAATGCTTGATTGCTTGCTGCAGGAAAAGCAGTCACGATTCAAACAATGGGGTTTGAACCTCCTAAATCAATATCCAAGTTAGGGACTGTTCTTAGTTTAGTATCTTATTATAATTTGTGGGATTCAGAGCTAGGTCTTCTAAGTCCTAGCTACGAGGGTTTTCATATTTGGAAGGGGGGGAGGAGGAGGGTGAAAGGCCAATAATTAAGGGTTTGTCTGCCACTGAGAGGGGGTAAAATATTTTTAATTTTATATACTCAGGATTGGTTATATTTCTTTGTCTTATATTTTCCTCTACTATGTCCTATAATTTTTTTATTGCAAATTTTAAATATTGCTCCTGGAATATAAAAGGGGTCCAGACTCCAGCCAAGAGATCTAAGGTTCTAATTCATTTAAAAAGTTTGCAAATTGATGTGGTCTTTTTGCAAGAAACACATCTTCGGATTAATCATATTCATTATTTATGTAGAAATTGGGTGGGTCAAGTATTTGGTCTGGGTATTGATTCCTGTAGAAGGGGGGTTGCCATCCTGATAGCCCACAGAATTCCATTTCATCTTATACAACAAATTACTGACCCTGATGGTAGATTTATTTTACTGAACGCCCTTCTGGGTCACTCTGAATTGGTTTTAGTTTCTATTTATGGACCTAACTGTGATGATCCTGCTTTTTTTATAAATCTCATGACTCTCCTTGCCCCATGGACCATGTTTCCTATTATACTAGGTGGAGATTGGAACCAGGTGATATCCAATTTCCTAGACAGATCTTGTCAGATTCGGCCAAAATTATCACCAGGACAAAAGGCTTTACATGAGTTAATGAATTCTGTTGGCCTGACAGACTCTTGGAGGATAATGTATCCAGAAAATAAAGAATTTTCATGTCACTCTCTTCCCCATCATTCTTTTTCATGGATAGATTACTTTCTTATAACTGTCGATCATCTTCCGGGGGTCTCTCAGGCCTTCTGCTCTTGAAAAGTTATCTCAGATCACCGTATAGTTCATCTTCATCTGGATCTTTCTCCCAACATCCATAGAGACAGAATTTGGAGGTTGAATAAGCAATGTCTGAAATCTGAGGATCAAATACAACTTCTTCAAACATTCATCTCTAACTTAATGGAAATCAATGCCCCATCCATGTCTAAAAAAGATTTTCTGTGGGGCTCCCTGAAATGTGCACTGAGAGGTGAGCTAATTCAGTTAGTGACTAAGCATAAGAAGCAGAGAGCAGCGGCTCTCTCATCTATTTTAGCCCAGCTAGAAGACCAGGAGAGGCATCTCCTTCCTCCGGCTCCTATAGAAGAGTGGGAGAAAGTTGAGTCTCTTTGTGCTCAATATAACCAATTAATAGCAGAAAAGGCTGAATTTCTCATGCTTTGCTCTAAAATATCCTGTTTTGATCAAGGTGAAAGGGAGGGGAAACTTATGGCTCTCCATCTTCGTATCCAAATAACGGACAAAATAATTACCTTTATTTACTCAATTTCAGGTGACCTTTTAACCTCCCCCCAGATATTGTGAATGCATTCCATGATTATTACCGACATTTATATTTAGCATCAGTACTTCCCTCTTTGTCTCAATAATTCCTCAATTTCATTCAAGATATCGATCTCCCCACTTTATCAGATACCCAGGTTAATATTTTAAAAGCTCCTATTACTTTAATAGAAATTTGTGATGCCATAGATTCGCTTTTCCCGGATAAATCACCTGGCCCAGATGGCTTCACTACAAATTTCTATAAAAAATTTAAGGAGATAATTTCCCCTATTCTCTTAGATACCTTTCATTATATCTTTGAGAAGGACATATCTGATACCTCTTTGACTTGAGCTGTAATAACTGTTATCCCCAAACCCAGTAAAGATCCCCTCTTGATTCCTAATTATAGATCAATCTCCCTAATTAATGTGGATCTCAAAATTCTTGCAAAAATTCTCGCTTCTAGATTAGGCCAGGTTTGGGATTCCTTGATAAGTATAGAGCAGGTAGGGTTTGTAAAGGGAAGGCTTTCATCTGATCACCTTAGGAAAATAGCATATCTCTCTTCTGTGTCCAGGGACTCATCTGTACCAGCAGCACTTGTTTCCCTGGATGCAGAAAAAGCTTTTGACAGGGTTTCTTGGGACTATCTTTTTAGGTTATTACCCAAATATCACCTCCCGATTGAATTTATACAATGGGTTAAAATTTTATACACCTCTCCATCAGCTCAAATCCAATATAAGGGTGTTCTTTTCACATCTTTCACTTTATTTCAAGGTACCCGTCAAGGGTGTCCCCGTTCTCCTTTCCTTTTCAACTTATATTTAGAACCTCTTATCAGGAAAATCAAGAATTTGATACTTGTATCTGGTATATCAATAAGTAACATGGAATATAAAATCTCTGCCTATGCAGATTATATACTCCTTCATGTCACTAATTGCACTCAATCTTTATCTGCTGTCTTTCACATCATTTCTCAATTTGAGGCAATCTCAAATTACAAGTTAAATATCGGAAAAACTGAGTTTTTTCCCCTTAACAAATACATGGTGAGGACTGACATCGAACATTTGGGACTTCAATGGAACACCGATAAATTTAAATATTTAGGGTTCTACGTTCACTCCTCTCCCCACATCATGAAAAAACTTAATTTAGATGTTTTAGTTAAAATTTTAATAGAAGATCTTAGACGCTGGTCAAAATTATCTTTTTCTATATGGGGTCGTATGAATATAATAAAAATGAATCTTTTACCCTGTGTAGTATATCCCCTACAAATGTTTAATGGGGCTCTTCCATTATCATGGTTTCCCAGATACAAAGAATTATCAGTACTTTTATATGGCAAGGGAAAAAAGTTAGACAAAGTCACTATAAACCTATGCGTCTAAAAACTGACGGTGGTCTTCAAGCCCCTAATTTCTACATATACTATCTAGCTATACACTTGACTAGGGTTACATATAGGATACAATTCCCATAGAATAGTCTAGATCCTGCATATTGTCCCTCCTAGGTCAAAAGTGAACAAGCACTTTGCTTTGAAAAATACAAAGACCCCAAGGCCCTTCCTTTTATTACTAGAAAGAATCTCCCTAAATCCCTAAAGGATACACCATTAAGCTCCTCACTTCATACACATCATCAATTAATCACTTTCCTCAAAGTAGATGCTTACAAAGATACTGCCCAACCCTTGTTCTCAAACCCTAACCTTATAATTTCGGGCAAGGTAATTAAACCTCACCTTTTTTTGGCCTGATATGGGTGTCCTAAGAGTGAACCAGTTACTTCAGGACAAAAAACTGCTCCCCTATAATGTAGCCAGTCACCTTTTCAACTGACCTGCCACATATGCCTTCAGATATTTTCAGATATCCCACATGTTGACACATCACTTTGGGTTAGGGGGATGGGACAGTCCTTTCATGTCTGCTTTACTCCCTTATATTAGCTCTATCCCCTCTTCCCATATAATATCCTATTCATATAAATTTCTCCTAACAAATGTTGCCATTCTGGAAGGTAAAAGGTTCTATTGGTGGGACAATGTTTTAATAGCAACTTCCCCTTTCAGGAACTGGTCAAAAATGTGGAGTCATTTATAGAAATACATTAAGTGGGACAGATAAAGACTTATGCAATTTTATATTAATCACAATCTATTTTATACACCAGTCAAATGTCATCAAATGGGAAGGGTTTCCTTCTAACCAATGCCCCAAATGTCAACAAGCCCCTGCTGACTTGCTTCATATGTTATGGTCATGTGATAAAATCACTCCTTTTTGGCTTAGCATCCAAAATCATCTTGATCCACTTCTTGCACTATCAGATCATTTTAATTCAGAAATTTGTATTTTAGGTGATTATACATCTTTAAAAGGGAGTCAGCCGACAGCACATATGGCCTTAATATAAAGCTGTGCCAAGAAAGTAATTTTGAGGCATTGGTTGCAACCCAATGTCCCTGTTTACATGGAATGGTACAAGGAGATTATGTTTGCTTTGCAAACAGAACTCATCATTGCTGGAGTCAATAACAGAATGGACAAATATAAACTAAGATGGCAATCACTGTATACCCTTTTATTGATTCAGTAGGTCTCAGATATTTTCACTTCTGCTTCTAAGGATAATTTTATTTAATATGTTCCTTCAGTTTACTAATTTTTTATAACCATCCTCAATTAAAAGTAAGTGGCGGACCGGGGAGGGTTGAGAGGGAGGGGTGGGATACAGACAATGATAGTATGTTCTAGGATTTATTATAATGTAATTTTCATCTATGTACTTCATATTATGTATATGTATTAATATTTCACTAATGATCATTTTTCTGTTCATGTATTTACATGTTGTCAGTATTGAGGGTTGGTGTAAAAATTCCAAACTAATAAAGCTTACTAAATAAAAAAAGGAAAAAGAACAGACTGTGTAATATAACACACCCTGTATAGAGGAATTAGTAGACCACATTGTACGAGAGTGTCGCTGGTAGGACAGCCACTGGGCCTGATTCAGTCATGAGGAGTAGACTGGGGTTGTAAAGGGACTACTCTACTACTGCAAAATGGGTGAGGTGGTCTGCCACACCTGGAATGTGCAGGGCTTGAATACCCCAGTAAAAATAAAAAAAAAGTCCTCTCTCACCTGAAGCGACTATGCTCCCAGGTGGCCTTCCTACAGGAGCTCATCCAAACTGACCATGCTGTGCTAATCAGGGATTGGGTAGGCCAGGAGGTACATGTGGGGGCACCTACTAGGAAAAGGGGGTGGTGATACTGATCCAAAAATCCCTTCAATGGCACCAGGTTAGAATTCTAGTGGACCCAGATGGAAGGTGGCTCTTGGCCCAACACAACACCCCCACAAGTCCCATAGTGCTTTGCAATAGCTATGTCCCGAATCAAGATGACACGAGTTATTTCTATAACCTGGCAGAAAAACTCGCAGAGGCTGGCCCATCAGTGGAGCAGTTGGATTTCTGTTTGCAACGTCAGCAACCCGGGTTTGGGAACAGATCTGGATCCTCGGAGGGCTGGCTGGGGGAGAAGAATTGAGCATCACCAGGACTGTTCTACTTCTCTGGGGGGGAAGGGGGCACTGTGATCGGTGCAGAAGCAAAACCTGGTGGTGGCTGGGTTGACGCCATGCACCGACACATGGAAAACACTTCTGGGGAAGGACAGGCACAGGACGTCATTGCATGTCACTGCCCCAGCTTAAAAAGGGGAGAAAAATGCTGCTCCAAACATCTCCATGATGACCTGCCCCTGGCCTCAATTAGCCACCCAGCTGTCTCTCCTGAATAGATACTAGGATCGCGGCACTGGTGCCCTTATGGTGCCATGACTCCACCCTCTGTGGTGCAAGTCAGAGGTAACTGGGAAAAGTGCAGGCAATATTGGGGGTGGAGGTACAGGGGCACCATGACCAAAGCAGAGACAGACATTCAGTGGCAGGCAAAAAAGTATAAAGAAAAAAGGAAAAAAGAAAAACTCACTGCTTTCTCCAGTAAGACCTGCCCGCTGCTAGTTGGAGGAGATTTCAACCTCACCCTGGTGCCCCATATAGATAGGAACACAACAAGTAAAGAAACTCATGTCAAAGCCAGCCTAGCACTGAAGCAGATGAGGGAGGACATAGGGCTAGTTGATACCTGGTACCTATTCCATCCTAGAGATAAGGATTTCACTTACCACTCAGAGGCACATGTCTTGTGCAGCAGAATCAACTTCTAGCTGTTTGCTTCCACACCAGCCCATAATGTTCTAGACTCCTCCATCCTCCCCAGGGTAATCTCAGATCATAGCTAATAGCTTGGCAGAAGACACCAGGAGAAAGGACTGCTGTGTGACTGGACTTCTCTGCTGCTACTAAAGAAGAAGAACTTTTGTACTTAGACCTTTAATTTAGGGTAAAAAAAAACTAACAAACAAAACAAAATAAAGTGTGTGTTTGTCTGAGTTAACTGAACTGAATGGTTATCTGAACAGTTATCTAGGTGTAAATCTCAGGTGATTGAAAGGACTTAATAGCTGTGAGGTTTAAATTACTTGTAGAAAGATCTAGTAAGTAGGGGGAATGGCATAGCTAGAAGGAAGCTACATTTAAAGACTGCCTTAGAAAGATTCTGCTAATAGCTTGGCAGAAGATACTAGGAGAAAGGACTGCTGTGTGACTGGACTTCTCTGCTGGGACTAAAGAAGAAGAACTTTTGTACTTGGACCTTTAATTTAGGGTAAAAAAAAACTAACAAACAAAACAAAAAAAAAGTGTGTGTTTGTCTGAGTTAACTGAACTGAATGGTTATCTAAACAGTTATCTAGGTGTAAATCTCAGGTGATTGAAAGGACTTAATAGCTGTGAGGTTTAAATTACTTGTAGAAAGAGCTAGTAAGTAGGGGGAGTGGCTTAGCTAGAAGGAAGCTACATTTAAAGACTGCCTTAGAAAGATTCTGCTAATAGCTTGGCAGAAGACACCAGTAGAAAGGACTGCTGTGTGACTGGACTTCTCTACTGGGACTATATTGCCCTCCTTCCCTTCCCTCCACCCTCCCACCCAAAGCTGGTTCTACTTTTATAGGCACAGGATTTGACTGACAACAGGAACTTCCTGTTTGGGAGCAGGAAGTGAGTGATCACAGAGCCACCAAAGACCCACCATCCTAGTAGGGCAAGAGTAGCTCTCCAGCCCCCTCTAGCTGCTGGAGGTCTGCCTCTGAGCAAGTAAGGGGTCTACTGAGAAATATAGGATATTCTTGTCTCAGAACAGGACAATCAGGAGCTTAAAGGGCACACAGGCAGAAAGTAAAGAGTGAGGAAAAAAAACAGAGGAAAGAGTAAGGATTGCAAACAGTTAAGGGGCCAGAAATAAGACATGATTGGAGTGGTGCAGTGCAGTGGCTGTGGAGCAGCAGTCTTCCGGGAGACGTTCTGGAGGATGCGGTGTTATCCCATCTGCAGGCACCTCTCTGAGCTGAGGGAGGAGGTTGCTTATCTGCAGGCTGAGTTGGCCAGGATTTGTGGGACCTCCTCTTCCATCCAGGGACCACCAGTGCCACTGCCGTTGCCTCAGAGGTTGCCAAGAAAGAGGAGTGGTTGGACCACAGTGGGCTCAGGGAGAGTGAGGGTGGTGGAACAGAGGTGTATCCCTCCAGTTGTACCACAATTCCTATGCCATTCTGGCAAAGTGTGGTTCCTCTATGGAGGCACCCACAGTGGAGACCAAGGAGGATGCTGGGAACCTCCACAAAGGAGACCCACAGGAGTGTGGCAGGGGGAACCCACAGGGGACCCCACAGGGGAAGGAAACAACTCCTGGTGGGGGACTCCATAGTTAGGAAGGTAGAACTGGGGGAGGAAGGGGAGAGGGAGGTAAGGTGCCTGCCTGGCGCCATGGCTTGGAGGGACAGGGAGCGAATCCTCAGGATTGCAGAAGCAGCTGCACAGGGGAGGGAGCTGGATGTCATTGTCCACCTAGGGACAAATGACCTGGCTAAGAAAGGGATTAGAGAAGTGCAGAAAGAGTCTGTGGAATTGGAGAGGGGCCTTAGACAAGCAGTACGCACGGTAACCTTCTCGGAGTTGCTGCCCATCTATGGCATAGGAGAGGCTAGGGTGTTCTGCACCATGGGATTCAATCAGTGGTTGAAAAACTGGTGTGGAGCTCAGGGATTTGGCTTAATTTGGAACTGGGGGTCCACCTGGAGTGATGCAAGCCTATACTGGCATGATGGGCTGCATCTGTCCGGGAGGGGAACCAGGATCCTTGGTGATATGTTTAAATGCTTCATTGGCAAGCATTTAAACTAGTCAAGGGGGGAGGCACTGGAAAGGAGCAGGGAAATCCTAGCACCCCCAAAAAAATCATGGTAGTAAGTGCGGCAAACACCAACATAGAGGTGTCGATAGGGTGAAGGGCAGGGGTAAATGGAGAAAGTGACAAAGGCAAGAAGGTCAGGGATGGGGAAAAAAGGAGTAAGGCCATCAGGAAATGGAGGGTAATGAGTACCAATGCCCGTAGTCTGGGCAACAAGCTCCCAGAGCTGGTGGCCTTGATGGAAGAGGGATGCCTGGATATCGTAGCAGTCACAGAAACATGGTACACAGAAAACCATGACTGGGATGTTAACATACCAGGGTACATAACCTACAGGAGAGAGACAGGCAGGGGAGAAAGAGGGAGGAGTAGCTCTCTATGTAAAGGAAGGGATAAAAGCAACTGAACAAAAGAGTAAACAGGGAGGAGAGGAGGCACTGTGGGTCACCTTGGAGATTGGAAAGGGCACCACAATCCACACAGGGGTTGTGTACAGACCCCAATGTCAGGGGGAGGGAATGGACAAGGATATGATAGAAGGCATTCTTAGAATGGCAGAGTAAGGGGAGATACTGTTGATGGGAGACCTGTAGGATACCGCAGGGTTCAGTATTGGGTCCAGTCCTTTTTAATGTCTTCATCAGTGACATTGCAGAGGGACTGGAAGGAAAAGTTTGCCTTTTTGCAGATGTTAACTGGAGCACATTTGCTGCAGCCACATCCAAGAGCAGGGCCATTCTTGATGCCCTACAGGTGGCAGGCCTCAGACAGCTAGTTTCAGAACCCACTCATGAGGGAGCAATCTTAGACCTTGTACTCTCAAATGGGGCAGTGAGAGGATCTCAGATCTAGAAGTGGGTTGCCATCTGGGAACAAGTCACCATCAAACAGTGTGGTTCACGTTAAACTCAGCTACAGAGCCAAGCCATATAAAAGTGAGGGTACTGGACTTTAGGAGGGCTGACTTTGGCAAGATGGGAGAGTGCCTCAGAAAAGCACTAGCAAACAGGCTAGAAGGAGGTGTGGAGCAACAATGAGGAATCATCATAACTGCCATCACAGAGGCAACAAGCCTTCGTGTGAAGCAAATAAACAAATCAAAATGAAAGAAAAAGCCACTATGGTTCTCAAAAGAGGTGGGTGTGAAAGTCATGAAGAAAAAGATAGCATTCCGGAAGTATAAGGAAATACAGAAGGAGCAGGACAGACAGCTGTACCAGTTAAGGCAGAAGGTAGCAGGGAAGGAAGTCAGAATAGCAAAGGCCCTAACTGAGGAAAAGATAACCAACTCAGTTAAGAAGGGGGATAAAACCTTTATAGGTACATCAGCGAGCGTAGAAAGACAAAGGGAGGGATAGTGAGGCTGAATAGAATGAACAGTGGGTGGGCAGAGGGAGACAGTGAAAAAGCAGGGATACTGAACGAATATTTCTGCTCAGTATTCACAAAAGAGGAGGGAGAAGTGCCTAATCCAATTAACAGAAGCACTCTTGATAGGGGGTTGATCCCAGTCCTTTCACAGAAGAAAGGGTTCTGCAAGAACTCCTAAAACTGAAGGTGGACAAAGCAGTGGGTCCTGATGGAATTCACCCCAGAATTCTAAAAGAATTAAGGGAGGAACTAGTGAAACCACTGGCTACTCTTTTTAATAAATCATGGGAGGATGGTGTGGTACCCGAGGACTGGAGGAAGGCGGTTGTGATTCCCCTTCACAAAAGTGGGACCAAGGCAGAGGCAGGAAACTGCAGACCTGTCAGTCTGACCTTGGTGGTAGAGAAAGTGATGGAGTCACTTCTGAAGGAAAGAATAGTTGAGTACCTAGAGGCCAGTGGGGCACAGAACCCAAGGTAGCATGGGTTCACAGTGGGGAGGTCATGTCAGATGAATCTAATAGATTTTTTTGATTGGGTGACCAAAGTAGCAGACCAGGGAGGGGCTGTGGACATGACCTACCTAGACTTTAGCAAGGCATTTGACACAGTCCCACACAAAAGATTAATAGTCAAATTAACCAGCCTGGGAGTGGGTCCCAGGGTGGTAGCCTTGGGTAAAACATTGGCTGCACAACAGGACACAGAAGGTAATTGTAAATGGAGTCCACTCTGAAGAAAGAGGGGTTACTAGTGGGGTACCGCAGGGTTCAGTATTGGGTCCAGTCCTTTTTAATGTCTTCATCAGTGACATTGCAGAGGGACTAGACGGAAAAGTTTGCCTTTTTGCAGATGACGCAAAGATCTGCAACAGAGTTGATACACAAGGAGGCTTGGAAAGGATGAAAAGGGACTTGGAAAGGTTGGAGGAATGGTCAGAGGTATGGCAGCTAGGATTCAGTGAAAAGAAGTGCAAAATAATGCACCTGGGAAACAAGAACCCAGGGGAAGAATACACAATGGATGGGGAGGTAGTAACAACAACAAAAAAGGAAAGGGACCTGGGGGTAATCAAATCAGATGACCTTAAGGTTAGCAAGCAATGTGAGAAGGCAGTAGGGAGGGCTGGGGGTATACTGGGATGTATAGGGAGAGGCATCAGCAGCAGAAAACAGGAAGTTGTTATCCCTCTGTACAGACAGTTGGTGAGACCCCATCTGGAGTACTACGTCCAATTCTGGAGACCCCATCTCCACAAGGACATAGACAGGATAGAGGCAGTCCAGAGGAGGGCAACTAAAATGGTGCAGGGTCTGCAAGAGAAGCCGTATGAGGAGAGACTAAAGGAGCTTAATATGTATACCATTGAGGAAAGAAGGGAGAGGGGGGACATGATAGAAACTTTTAAGTACCTCAGTGGAATCAACAAAGTCCAAGAGGGTAGCATCTTTCAGAAAAAGAGACGTGCAAGAACAAGTTGACACAATTTAAAGATAGAAGGGGGGCAGTTCAGGGGCAATGTGAGGAAGTATTATTTCACAGAGAGGGTAGTGGACGCATGGAACAGCCTTCCTGGGGAGGTTGTGGGGTCTAAAACTGTGGGAGAATTCAAGAATGCATGGGACAGACATAAGGCAATTCTTGTGGGAGGTAGGAAGAAATAGGCTGTTGGTTAACTAGGATCTGCGGCCTATCCTGTAGGTAGGGAAATGGGCAGACTAGATGGGCCAAGTGGTCCTTATCTGCCGTCAAGGTCTATGTTTCTATGTTTCTATAGCCCAGCTACATTTCACATGGGGCAACACCCCTTCTCCCAAGTCCACAAGGAGAGTGGACCCTTCCCTCCTGCAGGACCCAGAGTTCACACCCTGGATATTGCAGGAGATTAATATATTCCTGGAAAAAACTTATTACAAGATAACTCACTAGGTAATACATGGGAGACATACAAGGCCACAGTCAGGGGGCAATCATGGGTTACACCTCTAGAAGGCAGAGTGAGAGAGGCAACAATAGTTACGGGGCCTTGAGACCAAACTAGCACAAGCTGAGTCAGTGTACAAGCAGCTCGATGTCCCTGATTCTAACTCCCTGCTAGGCAAGGAAGTACTCAGCCTCAGGCTGGAGATTAACCAGCTCTTGACCAGAAAAGCTGAGGCAGTGATTCTCTGCCTCAAACACAGATACTAGGAGGGAGGGGACAAAACAGGGAAGGTGCTAGTGTACCAATTAAGGAAGCAGCAGATTGAGAGGTATATCCCTGGGCTCAAGGACAACACAGCCCAGTTAGTTAGCATGCCGAAGGGCAGTAGAGACATCATGTCCACATATTACTTCACTCTGTACTCCTCCACTTATCCCTCACCACCAGTAGACACACAGAACTTCCTGAACCAGCTCCCCATCCCAAAGCTGTCCCACACCCAAACCCAACTACTGGATGCTCCAATTGAAGCTCAGGAAGTGTGGGTGCCTATACAGGCACTCAAAACAGGGAAATCCCCATGGAGTGATGGCTTCACTGTGGAATACTATCAGGCCCTGGCAGACCTTCTGTCCCCCCTTTTAGCCCTCATGTATAGGGACTCTGAAAACTTGGGATGTCTGCCCCCATGCTCAGGAGAGCTGTGATAATATTTATCGCCAAAAAAGGAAAGGATCCCACTGCCCCGGGAAGCTATTGTCCTATCTCCCTAATAAATGTCGATAGTAAAATATATGCAAAAATCCTTGCAGCCAGACTTAGTCCATTCTTGACTTGACCTGGTCCACCCTCTCAGGTGGACTTCATGCTGGGGAGACACAGTACAGACCACATTCATTCCCTGGTCAACCTTCTTTACAAGGCAAAGGGCCTGTGCACAACTGCAGAGGCCATTGCGTAGATTTTGAAAAGGCCTTTGATTTCCTGGAGTGGGACTACTTACCCTCGATCCTAGCTCACCTGGGAGTGGGGGAAATTTTCAGATCCAGAATTTGCATGATCTGTACAGCCCCGACAGCAAGGATCAACACCAATCAGCTCCTGTCCTCCCCTTTCCCTCTAGGACGTGGCACCAGACAGAGGTGCCCCCTATCTCCCCTACTTTTTGTCCTGGCTGTAGAACCCCTGGCCATCACCACCAGATCCTACAGAGGGATCCAAGGGGTGAGGGTTGGTAGTACATCCTACAAGACCCTAATGTATGCCGACGACCTGCTTATCCTGGTAGAAGATGCCAAAGCATACCTACCCCCCCCCCCCGGTCTCCTGGAGGAATTCGCACTATACTCTGGGCTGCACTTAAATCAGTCCAAAACTGTATTGCTTCCCCTCAACCAAGGATGCCAACAGGAGGTGGCAGTAAGCCTAGGGCTGATATGGGCCCCGAAGGACATCAGTTACCTGGGGATCAACATTACCCCCAATTTAGCAGAACTATGGGAGGCTAAAATGCACCCACTGATGCATTCCACCAAAACAGAGTTTGTCAGATGGTGTCTCCTTAAGCTCACATTAGCGAGCAAAATTGCAGTGGTCAAAATGGTTACCGCACTGAGGATCAGTTACCTTCTAGCACATATCCCAATCCACCTGCCCCACAAGTGGATACAGGCCTTCGACAAACTAGTGGGAGACTTTTTATGGGAAGGTGCCAAGCCCCATTTCAGCTGCAACAATTTGAGAGCTCACTGGTCGAAGGGAGGGTGGAACTTGCCTTGGATGGAGGGATTCAGGTTTCGGCCACTAAATACATGTGAAGTGGAAAAAGAACTAAAGAGGTTAAAGATTGTTAAAGCAGGAGGTCTGGATACTATTAGTCTGGAGTTCCTAAAGATAGGAGCTGATATTTTGGCTCCTGTGGTTACTTACTTGTTTAATTGAAGCTTGGGTTCTACTGTTTCCCCTGAACAATGGAAATTAGTGAAAATAGTTCCGATAGATAAAGGAAGGGACACTGCTTCCCTGACAAACTATAGACTGATTGCCCTGCTTTCTGTGTTATCTAAGGTGCTTGAGAGATTTGTCTATAGGCAGCTCTTTGAGCACCTGGATCAGTATGACTTGATTATAAATTGTCAGCATGGATTCAGGCCAGAGAGGTCCACGGACACCACCCTCATTGATTTTAACAACCTCATAGCTGCATCTATGAATCAGAATTATAGTACTGAGGCCCTGTTCATGGACCTCAGTAAAGCTTTTGAACTTGTGGACCATGATAATGTTCTAAAAAAGCTGCAGGATATTGGACTACACGAAAGTTCTTTATTTTGGTTTAGATCGTACCTAGCACAGAAAAGGCAGTGTGTAGCAGTCAGAAAAAGTTTGTCATCATTAAGGGAAGTCAGGAGGGGGGTACCCCAGGGATTGAAACTGGGCCCCCTCTTATTTAACATCTATGTAAATGTTCTCCCTGATGTTATTAGAAATGGGGATGTAGGGATGTATGTAGATGACACCGGTGTGGTGGCATCCGCACACAGCTATCGCATCCTGGAGGCTAAATTACAGGAAGATATGATATCAATGGAAAATTGATTTAGAGGGGGAGGTTTATTGATGAACCTCAAGAAAACCGAATGTATGACATTTGAGAGAAAATTAGAAAGCAGACTGGTGAGGAGTTACAACTGTTTTTTATTAATAAACAACAGATACCCAGGGCTAATGTTTATAAATATTTAGGAATGTGGATAGATAGGTGGTTAACTTATGAGGAACATGTGAATCTAATGGTAAAAAAGTGTAAACAGAAATGAGGCTCCTTAAGGTGGATATCTGTCCCTTTTGGGAAACCAATTAAGACTAAATTGGTAAATCAACTTATACTTCGCGTTCTGAATTATAATAATAATAATATTTTTATTTTTAAGGCGCCTTTGAAGAAACCAAGGCGCCGTACATGATAAAATCAAACAGTTCAAATAAATAAACATTCATTAAAATCATACGATACCATAAATATAATGACATAAGATGATCAGTCACCATAAGCCTGGTGCCACAAATGAATTTTTAAGGCTGATTTAAAGTCCCCCACAGTTGTGCACTCCTATAACCGACGAGGTAGAGAATTCCATAATGTGGGGGCCATGAACATAAAAGATCTGGCCCCCGAGAAATTCAATCGTACCTTAGGAATCTCTAACAACCCCTCGCTGGCTGAGCGGAGTGATCACCCAGGGCAATAGGGACTCAGGAGCTCTTTCAGGTAGTCCAGGCCCAGTCCGTGTAGGGCTTTAAAAATCAGCAAACCAACTTTAAAGGTGATCCGCCACTGAACTGGCAGCCAGTGCAGTTCGAGCAGCACCAGCATAATTTGACTGAACCGAGAGGGTCCTGTCAAAAGCCGGGCCGCCGTGTTCTGCACCAGCTGCAGGTGGCAGATTTCTACCCCAGAAAGCCCTAGGTATAGGGAATTGCAGTAATCTAAGTGCGAGGACACAAAGGCGTGAGCCAAGATGGGAAGGTCACTGGACCGTACCAGATGTTTAATCCTGGAGATATTCCTTAGGTGGTAAAAGGAAGATCTGATGACAGTCGACACCTGCGAATGCAGGGTCAGCCCTTCATCAAAAATAACTCCAAGGTTTCGCACCTGGTTAAAGGTCTGGAAGGGGACACCCCCGAGAACAAGTCCAGAGAGTTACACACTTCCCAAACCTCCTGTCCAATGACCAGGTTCCACAACCATTACCTCAGTCTTACCAGAGTTCAACTTCAGCCAGCTTGAATCCATCCACTCCTGGATTTCTTTGAGAATTATGGTGCCTTAGTGTATAGAAATGCCCCAAAATTTGTTATAAAAAAGCAAATCAAGCATATTATAGACTTGCAAGATTTGTTAGTGGATGCAAATATGGAGTGCACCACTGTCAAGTATATGATAGTCTAAAATGGTTGGACCCAGACATAAAAAAAGACATACAGTGGGCCAAATTGTGTTTTAAGTTAATGAACGGGGCCCAAACACGTCCCCTGAAGCCTCAGATTTCTAATGGTAATAGAGAAATTAGTTATGGATTGAGGGAGGCTTCTTATAAAATTGTTTGACCCAGAGTGAATAATAGATTTGGTGATATTGCATTGGTCTCTGCTTTAGGACGTACATGGAACGTTATACTGACATTGATAAAATTAGAGAAAACTGTAAGAGCATTTGAAGTGGAGATGGTGAAACTTAAAAGTAAAGGATGTACATGTTAAGTCCCCATGTAATTGTCTAAATATTCCAATGATTGTTGAAATTTATAGGTAAGCTATGTAGATATTATTCCTTATGCAATTGTTAATGTATCCCTATGTTTTCATTGTATTTTAATTCAATATTTTATGTACTGAGAAAATGGTGTAACTATATGTTTGTTATTGTGTGATGGTATATACATGTTTCTGTACAGGGCATTAATTGTAAACAGGGATTTTTTTCCCTAAATTCTGTTCCTGGATAAAAATAAAAACTTTATCATCATCATCATCATATAAGATTGCCTACCAAATGGCGCAGACACTCCATTGGACCAACACTCAGGGCTCCCATTTTCCCCACTAGGTGAAAATGGAAAGAGCAGAGGGTCAGGTGGTGGACACAGCTGCATTCCTCTTCAGTAAGGGGTGGAATCTCAAAACCGGACATCCCACCATAGCTGCATTAGTCACATATTGGAATAGAGCACATGGGAAGATGGGAATGCATCCCAGACCTCTGGACATTTCCCCAATATGGCACAATCCAGACATCCTTATAGGTAAGATGGTCTGGTGGCCCTCCTGGCAGGAAAGAGGTATCCACAAACTCGCACATCTCCTAGACACACCTGACATTAGAATGGCACCCTTTACATACCTGACAGTAGAATGGCACCCTTTACATCTCTTCAGGATAAATCAGAACTCCAGAAAGCTGACTTTTGGAGGTTCCTTCAGATAAGGAAGGCTGTGCAGCCACTCCTACATATGTATGCATCCTCACAATTGCCTAATGACATTGCTGGGTGGAGGAAGCAGCCCAAAGGCCTTGCAGGGAGGATATACGCTAAAATTCAGGAAGCCCTGTTCCCCCAGTCGGAAGAGTCTAGGAGCAGGTAGGAGAAAATGCTAGGGTCCCAAATTGGAGAGGACCCCTGGGAAAGGGCATGGTGAGACACAGATGGTATAAAGATGCTTGTAGCAGACTTATACGGAACAACATCTACCATTCCTGGTACCGTACCCCACAGTCTTGCACAGTGCCAAACTTATTGCGGATGATCGATGTTGGATGTGCAATAATGCAGGGGGGACCTGCACCACATCATCTGGGCATGCCCTAATATCCGGACCCTTTGGCAGGATATCAACCAGCTGGGCAACAGGATTCTCCATATCCAGTTCCCGCTAGACCCATAGTTCCATATCCTGAGGATTACACGCCTAGTTTACCACCTATCTCAACAAGAGCTCAGGTGGATGGCTCTCCTGGCCTTGCAAACCAAGAGAGCTATCCTCTGTAAATGGAGGACCCAGACAGCACCAACCCTGCATACTTAGCTTCGCTAGCAGCCCTAGATAAGCTTTCTCATCTTCAAGGTAACGCGTCCCACAACTTTTACAACTGCTGGAAGCCTTACAAGGGTTACCTAGCCGGGGAGGTGGGTAGGCAGACAGACCAGTCAAACGACAGTCACTCTGCTGTCAGATTTTATCAGTCCACCGCCATCCTAAGGAACCAACCCCAGGCAAGGAGGTCAGACCTTCTCTCCTTTTATTTCAACCCAGAAGCAGAAGGGTGACACCAAGTAGACCTCTGGGTGAGGGATTAGAGAGATGATGCTCACCACCAGGTGTTCACCAGACATAAAACCAGCTGATGCTATGCTTTTAAGAATGTTTTCTTTGTGTGTATTTTTCTCTCAGTTACAGATGGTACCCCCCTCCCCCTGTTTACCTGTTTTGGACCTCAACACGAAAGACCTAGCAGTGGCGTCCTACAGGAAGCCATGAAGAAAGGCCCTAGGACCACAACAGGAGGGAAACCAGCAGTGAACCAGATGGAGCTTTAAGTACTACTCATCACCACCAGGTTATCGATAGAAGGGCCCAATATAGCCACTAATCTACCCCAAGGCAGTTGTTAGTACTATCTATGGCAGTCCCCCAGCACTCCATCTACCATGGTGTAGGCCCCAGCCTCCACAGTAGGCAGAAAAGTTACTTCCACACCAGGGCTCTGCCAAAAGCCCCTGAACCATGAGAGGATGAGGTGGGGGTGACAGACAGCACACAAGTGGCCCCCAGAGTGCTTACAGCCTCCTGGTTTGGAATGTAACAGCTGAGGGCAGTAGGCCACAACCCAGCTTCTGGCATTAACATTAGTATATAATAGATGTATGTATGTATAGAACCTGACTCATATATTTAGAGTATTAGTGCATGAGTAATATGTAGCCCTCCCAGTATTGTACTATATTTGTGACACAGAGATCTGCAGCGGAGGGCACAGGTTATTACTGAGGGACTGCAATTCATGCTACAATGTATAAACCATGAGGACCCTCTGCTTCTTGTAACCCCTGCAGTGAGGTCATCCTGTCTCTACTGTTATGTACATTTGCCAATCTCAAATAAAAAGTTATATATAAAAAAATTAAAAAAACATGGAAGGCCACGTACAGGAATGCACATAGCCTGGGAAACAAAATCCTGGACCTAGTGGTCTTGATGGCAGAGGCAGACCTGGACATTGTCACTGTTACCAAGACATGGTTCACAGAGACCCATGATTGGGATACAGCCATACTAGGTTACACTCTATTCAGGAAAGACAGGGTGGG
This sequence comes from Neoceratodus forsteri, assembly GCA_016271365.2. Lineage (NCBI taxonomy): Eukaryota > Metazoa > Chordata > Ceratodontiformes > Ceratodontidae > Neoceratodus > Neoceratodus forsteri. The sequence continues at coordinate 527,820,141 of CM057456.1, read as the reverse complement.
AAAAAAGGGAGGAGGAGTGGCTATCTATGTCAGGGAGGGAATTAATGCAACTGAGATTCAGGGAATTCAGGAGGGGGTGTTAGCACTGTGGGTCACCCTGGACACAGGAAATGGCACCACCATTTGCATTGGAGTGATCTACAGACCTCCAGCACAAGGAAAGGAGAGGGACAAAGTGCTAGTGGAAGCCATCCACAAAAAGACAGCCAATGGTGACGTGCTACTGGGGGGATGCTTCAATTTGCCTGATGTGGATTATAACACCCAGGCTGCAGCCATAACCAGGAGCTGAGGCATCCTGGATGCCATGCAGGGGGCATGTCTCAGGCAGCTTGTGGCTGAACCCACCCGTGAGTAGAAGTAGGCAAAGTGGGCAAACTTCGTTCTGCAAAATATTTTGTGTATTGCGCTCAATATTTTAATAATTTAACTGAGGCCAGATCGAATGTGAAGTGTGGAATTTCCAAAATTCCACATTTCCACAAGCAGCAGCCTGAGTATCTAGCCACCCCACAGGCACAACAATCACCTTCTAGCCCCCAAACCCCCGATCACTGGCCAGTTGTACAACCCACATGTAAAAATGCACATATGTTTTTGAATTGAAGCCCCATTCTGGTGTCTAGTGGCCCCCTCCACCTTGTCAGATAGTACCCACCAGCTCCCCCTCAACCCTAAGTCTGATCCATGTTAAAAATTATTTATTCCTTTCCTGGTATCTAGTATTTCGCCCTATCCAGCAGTGCCCCAACCTCCCCAACCACTACTGTGGGGGACACAGGCACAGCCCTCCACTCACCTCCATGGCCTGCAGCCTGCCTGACTGAGCTCAAAGAATGAGCGCGTAGCAGCACAATGTCGCTCATTCGTGTTTCTCTGGTAATTTACTCTGTCATTCAGGGTTATAGACAAGTGCAGGGGCTGCTCCAGTTGCTGGCTGGGGTGGTGGGATGGGGAATAGCGTGTGGACCCCTTGGGGTCCACAGCACCACTCCCCATCCATCTCGAGACACCAGAGCAGGTCCCTCCCTTCTCTACACCCTAAATCACAGAGTTAATCACCATGAGTTGTCAGTAAATGCGCATGCTTGTACAAGCCGCGCTTTTTCATTGAGCTCAGTCAGGGTGGGCTGCTGGCCATGGAGGTGAGTGGAAGTCTATGCCAGTGGCTCACTCTGATTGGGGTTGGGGGAGAGTGGGGTGGGGGCACTACTGGACAGGGTGGAAGGGCCACTAGACACCAGGGAAGGGAATAAATAATTTTTTTAACACAGATCGAACTTGGGGTTGGGAGGAGCGGGGTTGGGGTACTACCTGACAGGGTGGGGATAGGGGTCCACTAGACACCAGGGAAAGGATTAAATAAATGTAATTCCTTTTTTGCACATTTGGGTATGGGATCGGTGGGGTGGGAGGGAAGTTACCACTAGACACCACCGATAGATCAGGGGTGGTGTTGGGAGAGTCACCATTTGTGATCTCTACTTGCTTTGGGGTTTTTAAGTGCAACTTGCACTTCACTTAAAAACCCCCAAAGCAACATGAGGTCATAAATGGTGAATTCTGGATTATTTTCAAAAATTATACGAAGTGCCACGGTGGGGCAAAATTGCCTACTTCATGGCAATTTTGCCCGCATAGTGCAACTTCGCTGCATCTCTACCCATGAGGGAGTAATATTTACCCTGGTACTCACCAATGGGGACAGAGTCACAGATGTAATGGTGGGTAGCCACCTGGGGTCCAGTGATCACTGCACAATGTGGTTCAAGGTGAGAACAGTGGAGGAGTCAAACCACACAAAAGCAAGGGTCATGGATTTTGGACAGGCCAACTTTGCAAAAATGGGGGAATGTCTCAGGAAAGTCCTGGCAGGGGAGGAAGAATGGGGGGGATGAAGAGAAACAATGGGATTATCTTAAGGGAGCCATAGCAGAGGCAACAAGCCTTTGTGTTAGGCAACTAAGCAAAACAAAGAGAAAGAAAAAATTACTATTGTTCTCAAAGGAATGGCCAGGAAGGTAAGAGAGAAAATGCTAGCTTTCAGGAGGCACAAGGAAGCAAAGAGGGGGGAGGACATGGAACTGTATCTGGAAAAACAGAGAGAGGTTGGGAAAGCAGTTAGGAGCACAAAGGCACAAACACAGGAAAAAAATAGCCCAGGCAATTAAAAAAGGAGACAAGACTTTTCTCAGCTAAATTACTGAAAGAAAAATACCAGGGGTGGAATTGTGAGGTTAAAAAGGGAGGGAGGGGGTGTGCTGCGGAGGACCTAGAAAAATCAACAATCCTGAACAAATATTTTCGTTCAGTATTCTCAGAAGAAGGGGAAGGACCACAGATAGGTAATAGGAGCCCCAGTGGAAGGGAGATGGACACCTTTTCATTTACCTAGGAGAGAGTCCTAAAGAAACTCAAGAATCTGAAAGTGGACAAGGCTATGGGGCTGGACTGGATACATCCTAGAATACTAAAAGAACTTAGAGAGGTGCTGGCAGCACTGCTAACAACCCTATTCAACAAATCGTTAGAGACAGAGGTGGTTCCAGAGGACTGGAGGAGGGCAGTTAATGCCACAATAGGTGCGGCATACAGAGTGCGTCACTCATTCACCCCAACAACTAGGGTCTCAGTAGCTAGAGGGGTTTTACTCCCACAACTCCTATATGCCCTCCCTGTATTCTCTTATGCCAATGCAGGGGTTCTTTGCAAGTGGGACACTTCTTATAATAATATCTGTAGATTCACCATATCTGCCCCTCGCCTAACCCATCACTGCCTACTCTATGCGGCCTTACACTGACTATCTCCCAGTGCCCTCGCTCCTATGCTCTAGGGTGTTTTGTTGACTCCCTTATCAGAGCTCCTCATCTCGCCACCCTGGGGGACATGTTTACCCAGATCTCACACTCCCAATCCCTCAGGTCCTCCTCCTTCCCACTGCTATCTGTTCTACCCTGCTCATCTAAAATAAGTGAGAAAGCATTTTCATATTTTGCACCTAGGTTTTGGAACTCACTCCCCTCCCCCCCCCATGTTATGAACTTCTCATCTCACCTAGCACTTAAGCATTCACTGTTTTCTCATCTCTACACTCTTGGTAACTACGACTGCTCGTAAGCTACTGAGTGGTCTCCAGCTGTGCTTATGTTCTATGGAAGCAAAAGTCCTATAAATCTCTATTGGATTCCTGTACATTGCTGTTTCACATTTTTCTCCCCTAGCTTGCTACTCAACTGTCATTAGCATATCATGTCTTAATTGGTTACAGCTCTATCTTGTGCTAGCTCTTACTATTATTGCTGTTTGTATTAATTGATTGTGATCACTACTGCTGTCTTATTGTACCTACAGTTATTTTTCATTTTGTTCCTTTTGTTGTCATTGGTGTACCTTACTGTTGTCAATGCTGTATATACAATTTGTACTCTCCCAGGTCGTGTCTGGAAATAGGCAGTTTTTTTTTTTGCCTAGTGCACTTACCCGGTTACCAAAAGCAAATAAATAAATAAATAACCTTCAACACCATCCAACATAGAAGATTGGTAAATAAGCTGGGCAGCCTGGGAGTAGGTCCCATGGTGGTAAACTGGGTCTGAAATCAGTTGAGTGATAGGACACAGAGGGTGGTGATACATGGATTTCAGTCCAAAGAGAGGTGGGTAACCAGCGGGGTGCCACAGGGATCAGTACTGTGGACAGTCCTCTTTAATGTCTTCATACAGTAAGTGACATTACAGAGGGGCTGGAGGGGAAAGTGTGCCTCTTTGCAGACAATACTAAGATCTGCAATAAGGTTGACACTCCGGGGGAAGAGAGGGGGGAGAAAATGAGAAGGGACATAAGCATGCTTGAGGAGTGATCAAGAGTGTGGCAGCTGAGGTTCAATGCAAAGAAGTGAAAAATCATGCATTTGGGGGCACTGAAACCCAAGGGAGGAGTTCAAGATGTGGGAGGTGCCATCAATTAAGAAAGGGACCTGGGGGTAAACATATCTGATGACCTAAAGGTAACCGGGGGGGTAGGTTCTGGGGCAATGTGAGTAAGTACTTTTTCACTGAAAGAGTGGTGAATGCTTGGAACAGCCTCCCTGTGGAGATGTTGAGGGCAAAAATGGTAGGAGAATTCAAGATTGCATGGACTCAACATAAGAGTACCCTAGTGATATGGAAGAGAGGGTAAGCCACAGACCAGTTAGGTTATATGGTATTGCATTAGGTAGGAAAAATGGGCAGACAAGGTGGGCCAAGCAGTCCTTATCTGCCATTGTATTCTATGTTTCTATGATCTATGAAAACAACTATGTGTAACGCTTTGTTTCACTTGATGTTACTGTTTTTAAATTCTATAACAATAGTATAAATTGTTGTTTACATTGCTGTTAAAGAGAAAGCAGATAACACTGTACAGAAAGAGTGCTGCATTTGTGTGTGTGTACCTCCACAAGCCCTTTAGCATGTGTCCTCTGGTGTTTATCTGGTGAATTGCAAGAATACAGGCATGTACAAAGTAATGGCCTTTACCAGTGTAGTGGTTCTTCAGTCATGATACTGACTGACATGACTAGACATGAGAGACCCTGATGCTTGGCACCACTGGACCAGATCAGAAACAAGAGAGAGCCAAGGCTAAGAGGAAGACAGGGAAACACTCCTTCACTCAAAGACTGGCAAAAATGTGGAACTGTCTGCCTTAGGTGGTGGTGTAGGCAAAAAGCATACAATCTTTCAAAGGCAAACCAGTCGAACACCTAGATGAAAAAGGAATGGAAGAATGACTGCTGAGCAATGAAGGACCTTTTAACAGCATTAAGCCACTGGGTAAGGGAGAAAATAAGATGGATAGAGGCCTCCATTTACTTCTACTTCCTATGTAATGCTGTGTTCTGTAATACAAAAATAATTTAAATGTTTATTTTGAAGCTTCTGTATGCCTGCATGCACATAAGTATTTCATTGCGTGAAACTTCTTGGGTACATTTTGTTCATACCCAAAAGAGGTATAAAATGCATCAGCAGTTGGCATAAAATGTATTGTGGCTCTGAAGGTTAAAACACCAGTTTCTATATGCTACAATATCTGGACATTTGCTTATTCTAAGAAACAGCACTCAGGCTTGCTGACTTAGTGGTAGAAGCACCTTCTCTTGGCAACAGGAAGACACAGCTTTTAGAGTAAAACTGAATTCCTATGCCACAGAACTCTGTCAGTAGACTGTATCAGACAGATGATGAGCTTCTTTATTTGGGAGAGGGGGTGTAAGCTGCCCAGAAGCACCTGAGAAAACCCATGTGACTGCCGTAGGAGCAGCACTGGCATCATAAGCAGAGGAAACTGCTTGTCAGCAGTAAGCATCCCAGACAGAGGCACAGTGCAGATAGAAACAAGGGGTGAGAATGGCAGGGGGTTGTAAATGAAATGCAGTTTTATTAGGTACGTAGGTACTGAGTCTGCACACATTCATGTTGTGTCTTCGATCTGCTTGGTGCAAGCTTATAATCAGAAGCACACTTTTTACTTGGCATCCAACCAACTATCCTGGACAACATACAGTTTTTATTGAAGTATGATCTACAGCTGGCTAGGTAGACATTAATAAAGTACATTCCTTCCATCAGGAACTTTCCTACAATACATTTTGCTATGAGTCTGAGACCTGCAAACACAGAAATGTCAAATTGTGTTCAAATGAACTTGGGGGAAAAAAACAAAGCTACCACGGACTTCCTAGGGTACACCACACTTAATGTTTTACAGAGAAAAGTGCAAATCAAACAGAAAAGATTAAATGATGTGAAATGAAAAGATGACAACAGTTCTGAAAGAGAAACTTCATCTTAAGTATCCACATCTTATGCCTTAATATTTTCTCTTAGTCATAATATTCCTACTGTATCCATTGACAATTGTTACCCACTTCCATCTACAATATATCTCTTCCAAGTCTTAATATTGTTTCATTTTTAGTGGTGAAACCTCTGACAGCCAAAGCCCTTTTTGCCATGAAAAGAACCTTTCAAATGAAAAATAATGAGGTGCTGTTTCCAAACAGGTGCCTAAACTGCAAGCCTGCAGGCATTCCTTTTCTGAGACTGTTTCAGTGTATGTTTTTTAATTTATTTTCCTTTTAACATTTTAAACTATTAAGGGACAACACCTAAGACATCGTTAAACGTATACTGATATGCTATAAACTCACACCTCCAGGCACATCTGTTGTCTAAATTTCACACAAGTGGTGTTCCTCCTTGAAACTAAGTAGGATCTGTGTTTTGCTTGAAACTAAAGTCCTTTTATCCATGATCTGAATAGTGCCAACACATGTAATACCTTTAGCGATTAGTAATAGTAGCAGGATGCCCAGAATTTATTCTGAATACTCTTCCACAAGTACCAGTAGTTTTATTGATTTTGTCATTTGCATTTAATAGAGTTTAAACTCATTTGGCCTAAAAGATAAAATGTTAATAGATTCAACCCCTCTACTAACACATAGAACCATTGAAATATTGAATTTGTCAGCAGAAAAGGACCACTTGGCCTACCCAGTCTGCCCAGATGGTCCCAGCCTAGCCTGCCTCCACAGACTATAACTGGTTTTTGGCAACCATCCCTGTTTCCTGCCTATTTACTAATATTTCCCTATATTTATACCATGCATGCTTGACTCCCTACTGTTTTTGCTTTCACCATTCTGGCTCACAGTCTGTTCCAGGCAGCCACCACTGTATTGTGAATTAGAACTTCGTCATATCCCTCAAATATTAAATATTTTTTAGAGCAAAATGATTGAGTGCTGCATTCATTTAATAAAATCCACTTGACGTGTCAAAGTAGCAGTTCCTAAAGCATTTGATACATAGCTTTCTTCAAGGATTCTACAGAGATTTCAGAAATGTCCTCCAAAGCCAGATTTCCAAAACTTTGGCCAGCCCCCCCCCCCCAAAACACACACACACATACAGCTATTGGAGCAATCTGCAGATAGTATTATGGATCAAATAGTGCACTGTCTGGTCATCTGGAATTGAACTCCACCCTACAGGAAGACTTAAAGAAGGCATACTGCTGTCTGCCTGGAACAACTGCTATTATTAAAGTTGAAATTTCTTGCTGAATACTGCAGTGACTCAATGAAATCCAATGGCAATGATTCCAATTTGTCATGCAGCAGACTGTGAAATCTCATCCAGAGTGCTTGATCCAGGTGGGCAGCACTGTATCCATGATAATTTACAGCTCATGGGTTATGGTATTTGTTTTTCTGTTGTAAGCAACCCCCCATATTTCACAGTCTCTGGGAGACTTTAATCTGCTGGATGTAGACTGGGGCATTCTGGTCACAGCTGCAACTAGAAGCAGGGTCATCCTTGACTCGCTACAAGGGGAATCTCTTAGGCAGCAAGTTATGGAACCTAACAGAGACTGGCAGTGCTAGACCTGTGTTGGGGCAGCTGAAAGTAAAAGGTTGCTGCTCCGTGGAAGCCCGCTTCTCTAGCAGCCTGGACTGGATGCACACATGCCATGGACTCCTCCATGGCTAGCTGGCACAATTCTACAACATATTTTATACTAAGCCAGCAGCCAAGAGTCTTAATAATACACGTGCATCATTAATTATTTACATAGATACCGAGCGGCAGCAAAAGTAAAGTTAAAGTCTGCTGTTCAGTTCAAACAGTTCCTGCTTCGATGCAGGATTTCTTCGGCATAACATTTCACATAACAACAGAGCGGCAGATAAATAATTCAAACAACATAAGCATAATGCCACTCCATTTGAATTCATAATCCACCTATCTAAGTGGACATTATTTTGTATTTAACTGCCATTTTAAACATTTCTAAACATTCCTGTACAATGTACATAAAAATGGCATAAGCATTAACTTAATTAAGTACTGCAGCACTTTAAACTCATAATATGGCACAAAATGCACTCTAAGCACTTTATTTATCCAGCACCTTATATACTTAAAGGCACTTTATATCTTTTGGCATTTAATGCCATGAATGCATCTTATTTCATTCCTGCCAGCTGGCCTTAACCTGGTGCATTATTCTGGGGAGTTTTTGGTGAAGGATGGATATACAGAAACTAGAAATAAAAGTAGTAGGAAAAAAGTTTAGTGAGAGATAGAAAAGACTGATGTAGGTGGCCAACCTACATCAGGGGTGGAAAAAGGTAAAGTATAGCATAGGAAGACACCATTGTACAACAGATTTCAGTAGGAAAAAGAAGAAGATAGGAAAGGCAACCCTCCACCACTCTGTAGTTGCTGGCCTCCTCCTTAGTCTCCAATGAGGAGCAAGAAATCGCAACTGTAATAATAGCAGTTGTTCCAGGCAGACAGCAGTATGCCTTCTTTAAGTTTTCCTGTAGGGTGGAGTTCAATTGCAGATGACCAGACAGTGCACTATTGGATCCATAATACTATCTGCAGATTCCTCCAATAGCTGTATATGGATGTGTGTGTGTGGGGGAGTTGGCCAAAGTTTTTGGAAAGTCTGTGGTAGAACTGCTCTGCCAGTCTGGTAACTCTTATCAAACTGGCGAAAGATTCTACCACAATCTGGTAGTTACAAACAGGGCCAGTACTGCAGACATCACAGTTAGTAGTCCCCTGGGTACAAGTGATCACTGTACTCTGTGGATTAGCATACAGATTCAGCAAGCGGAAAAACATTATAAGACAAGGATCCTAGACTTCAGGAAGGCTTATTTTAAAGACATGTGAACCTGTCTCAGTAGATACCTTGAAGGGTGAGGGGTGGCCAGGAGGGAGTAGAGGCCCAACAGAAAAGGATTATAGAGGGAATAGCCACAGTGATGGAATGCAAGGAAGTAAGCAAAGGACAGAGGAGGAAGAAGCCACCATGGTTCTCTAAGAAAGTGTCAAAAGTACTGAAATAGCATATAGGAAGCACAAGGAGACCTAGAAGGAAGAAGACAGGGAGGTACATCTGGAAAAACAAAGAGAGGCTGGAAGGAGAGTGAGGGCATTTAAAGCACTAACAGAGAAAAGGAGAGAATAGCTAAAGAAGTAAAAAAAAGGACAAGACCTTCTTCAGGTACATGAGTGAAAAGAAGAAAACAAGGGGAGGATAGTGAGAAATAGTAGGGTGGGGGACAGTGCAGAGGAAGATCAAGAAAAAAGCTGATGTTTTAAATGATTGGTTCTGCTCAGTCTTCACAGTGTGGGGGGCTAGGCAAACAAGTAACAGCAAGCACTAAGGGGCGGGGGAGTGGACACAAGTCAATTTTCAATAGAGAGAGAGTCCAAAAGGGATATGAAGCCTTAAAGTAGAATAAGGAAATGGGGCTGGATGGCATTCACCCAAGGGTTCTAAAAGAACTGAGCACAGTGCTAGCAGCCTCTTTGGAAACACTTTTCATCCGCTCAACGGAGGCTAAGAAGGAGGCCAGCAACTACAGGTCAGGCAGTCCCACATCATGAGTGGGGAAATTAATGGAGACCTTACTGAAGGAGAGGCAATAGAGACCTGGAAGCTAATGGGCAGCAGGACCTCTGACAGCATGCTTTCACGGGGAAGGTCACATCAAATCTCATAGATTTCTTTGACTGGGTTACTAGGGAGGTGAATCAAGAAGTTGATGTGGGCTATCAAGAGTTCATTAAAGCCTTAGACACTGTGCCACGCTAGAGGCTAGTGAAGAAACTAAGCAGCCTGGTTGGGAGGGGGAGGTGGTAATATGGGTATCAAACTGGTTGAAGGATAGGAGGCAAAGGATGGTGGTAAAAGGCAGACACTCAGGAGACAAGAGAATGATTAGTGGGGTGCCTCAGGGATCAGTACTGGGACATGTCCTCTTCAGTATCTTCATAAGTGACATTGATTTGGAGCTGGAGGGGAAGGTGTGTATCACTGTGGATGATTTAAAAATCTGCAATAGTGTGGACAATCAGGAAGGGGTGGAGAGAATGCCAAGGGATCTGGCAAAATCAGAGGAGTGGTCAAGGGTGTGGCAGCTGTGTTTTATCTCCAAAAAGTGCAAGGCCATGGACATGGGGCAGGAAAAATTCAAGAGCTGTGTATAAGCTGGGGGAGGGGGAGGTACTTACAGTTACCAAGTAAGACAAAGACCTCGGAGTCATTATATCTGCTGACCTCAAGGTAGCTGGTCAGTGTGACAAGGTAGTAGGAAAGGCTAGTGGGATGCTGGGGGGCTGGGGGGTACTGGGTGGAGGATTTCTAGCAGTAGGAAGGAGGTGGTTCTGCTTCTGTATCGCTCACTAGTGAGACCCCACTTGGAGTATTGTATACAATTCTGAAAGCCACACATCCAGAAGGACATTGACAGGGTAGAAGTAGTGCAGAATAGAGTGAGGGCTGCATGGAAAGCCATATGAGGAAAGGCTGTGGGATCTCATCTTGTACTACATGGAGAAGAGGAGAGGAGAGTGAGAGGGTACATGATTGAGACCAACAAGTACCTCACAGGGGTGAACAGGGTGCAGGTGTGGTGTCTCTTTCAGAAGAAGGAAGGCACTGGAAGACAGGGGCATACAATGAAGCTAAAGGGGGGAGTTTGAGAGAGATGTGAGGAAATACTTCACAATATGTGTGGTGGACGACTGGAACAGCCTGCCAGAAGAGGCAGTTGGGCAAAGACTGTGGGGAGCTTCAAGCATGCATGGGATAAACATGAGGGCAAATTAGATAGAGGAAAGGGAGGCGGGAGGGATGCCAGTGATCACATAGGGTCAGAGGTATCAGAATAGGCAGGAAATGGGCTGCCAAGATGGGCCTGCTGGTACTTTTCTAATAATAAAGTCTATGTTTCTATGTACAATGGTGCCTCTACCATGGGGGGGGGGGCTTGCCAGAGTCCCTTGAGATAGTTAAAGTGGGACAACGGGTGTTAGATCTAAGGTAGCCCCATAACACACAGATTTAGAAAAGTTAATGTCCACACAGGGATGGAGTTATCAACATGACATATTTATTCAAGCATCAGGTGTGCTCCTCCTCATAAAGCTTCAGTGGGGTACGGAACTCCAAATGAGAATGTAATGGCATCCTCATTTATATGAATCCACCTTTATTCAACCCACACCTTTTTCATAGGTGATGATGAATTCATGCTGGAACTACTACATTGCAAGGATACACTACCACTTATTGTTGTGCGCTTAGCACAAACAACATTTCAGCAAGCTTTGCACATTTTAGAATAATTGGCACTACAGCAATGCAAGACACCTACTAGGCAATTCAGCACTACACAGCTTAAACTGGACATTTTACACATAAAAGGCTGTGAAAGGTGTGCATAACAGTAAACACTGGGTGCATTGTATGCAATACAGGCCTTATGTATGATATGTATATTGGCTCTATCTGTCTTTTACATAATACAAATTCACCAGATTCCTGTGGATGCACTATCAGTGCATTCCTGCTCTGCACACCCATCTGGGATTCTGTAACAGGAATCCTGCATGCCTACATGGCATGTCCAGTCAGGAGGCAGTGAGAGGGTATGCCTGGGAAGGGCCAGTGGAGCGCAGCATGCACAATGCCATTTTGATTTTGCCAGACCAGTTTCAGGGTGTATACAAATGTACCACTACCAGTGTGTACTGGGCATTATTGTGAAAAGGGCCATACTAGAATAAATGGTGACATTCTGACATCTGATTGAAACACAGTCCTGAACATTACCTCTGCAAGGAGCGTAGTCTTAATCTTTCAGAAAGTAACACTATATCATTACTGAGCATGTGTCATCTCAGTCTTGGTACCTGGTAAGACAAACATCTCAAAAAGCAGCAGTTTAACCCATGCAATCTTTGGTTCCACTGACAGATCACTGGGAATCCTAAAATGCATACTACTTGACTTTTACCAGGTGGAGGATATCTTTCAAGAGATTTATTTATTTCAAAAAGGTTTACCGAGGGGCATGGCTTGGAAGCCAAAATGGTAGCTGCTTAAACCTGTAGCTCTCCTCCACCTCTAAGACATCCTTCAGTACCCTGGACTTGTGGTGTGCAAAATACTTTTGAGAAATAGCATTCAATAGCCTGATACTCCTAGACACTGGAAATCATCCATACTCACCAGTTCAGTCCTTTTCATCTCTGATCCAGCTGTCATCAGCTTCCACGTGGATCCTGCAGCTTATCATGGCCTCCGATCCTGAAACAGCTTCGGTGACGGGGGACCTAAAAGAAATTAGGGGGATATTTGCAACCCTCCTAGCACAAAATGGCAAGATCACAACACAAGTAAACAACAATAAAAGAGACAGATAATTCAAAGTCAATAGTGCAGCAAAAACTCTCCTCTGACTATCTCATGAAATGGCTAGATGCACAAGACCAAATAATCCAACATCTCACCGACAAGCTAGATGACCTCGAGAATCAGGGGCACCGCAATAATATGTGGCTTGTAGGCTTCACTGAAGGGGTAGAAGGCTGAGACCTGATCACATTCATGCAACAAGTGCTGCCAACAGTGCTGCACAATCAATGGCTGGGCCAACTAGACATTGAAAAGGCCCACTGCTCACCTGCCCCGAAACCTAAACCGGGCAGTGTCCACGGCCCATACTGGCTAAATTATTTTGCTTTCAGGTAAAGGAGCAGATCATCTGGCTTGTCAGGGAGTGGGGCCCGTTAAAATAGCAGGGCCACCTCATCAAAATGTTTCCAGAATTCTCCAAGTGCTATCGGACTGCTGGATGGAGTTTACCAGGGCCAGACATGCCCTCATTGCCCTGAAAGTACCTTACATCCTCTGATATCCAGTGGTCCTGCGCATTGAATGAAATGGTATCCCCCACTCTTCCTCTGTCCCCGAGGCCTCTGAACGATTCATCCTATGCTCATGGCCGGAGGCCTAACTGGAGGATTTACAATGCGTGGGGGGGGTATCAAAGCATGGATACCTCACCAGATATAGAACAGTGCCAGTTGATGTGCCACCCACACATAGCAACAGTGGGTCTTCCTCCCAGCCCAACCCAGAACCATGGCGATCAGCGACTAGGAAGAGACACAGGAGCAGAGCTGGTCATAGGGGAAAAATAGACAGAAACCTTTCCCTGCCCACTGCTATGCGCTGGGTCCACAGACGGTCCATAGAAGGGGGACTGGACATCAGCAACACGGAGGGCAAAGCCTTTGGCAGTTGCTTTTCACCTCTGCAGCATCTTCAACAACCCGACCATGATCTTGACCCCCAACTGCAGTGATATAGCAGGGATGACACCCCCAAACACTCCCAAAATTCCCCGGCCACTGGGAGTAGACTCCTGGCACCAGACAAACTTACCGTCAGTGACTTCAGAATGCACAGATCCTTGATGAAGGGGACTGTGCCTGAACTTCTTCCAACCGGAGGACCTGCCCCAGGCCTCCTCTCCAACCTGACAGGAAATGCCTCAACCAGTGAGAATTAACTAAGTCCCCAGGTTTCATTTAATTTCTTTTCATTACATTTTATCTTTTATACTTGTAAGCAGGATGAGCAAAACTGCCCATTTTCACCAGCGACTAGTTACAAACAGACTTAGCATACATAATTAAACATTTAAAGACAATACAAAATACAGAGAACATTTGACAATCAATTATTAGCATGTACATGTGCAAATATCATTATCCATCAGCCAGTATTTTAGTCTAGTTTTAAAGGACCACAATGTTGTACTTTCTACAATGTCAACAGGTAATGAATTAAAAGACAAAGGAGCCTTAAATAAAGTAGATCTCTGGCCAAGAACAGTTTGAAACAGTGGAATTTCATAAGAAAATTTAGTCTGAGATCTAGTACCACTGGAATTAAGAGACCAAGGAAATAATAATGAGACTACAGGAGAAATAAGGCCATTCTTTACCTTAAACATAAGGATGCCCATCATGTGCAAAATCTGATTTTTAAGGGATAGACTATGCGAACATTCAAGCAAAAAGCAATGGTGTGTTCGAAAGGGACCGTCAAGCATGAAATGTAAAATAAAGTTATAGGTTACCTTAAGTTTATTGTGTAAATGACCAAAGAACGAAGAATAAATAATTATACCGTAATCCAAGACACTCAACAAAAAACTATGAGAAAGCTTAAACCTTGATTCTCTGGTCAGAAACTGCCTAACTCTATAAAGTAAACATACTCTCTGATGAAGGTTTTTTTTTTGTTTATTCAAATGAAGTTCGAATTTTAACTTTGAATCGAAAATTATCCCCAGATATTTAAAACTATCCACTAATTCAATCACACTGCTTTCCAAAATAACAATATGATGCAAACTAGTAGGCTCAATGGTCCCTTTCGAAAACATCATACCCTTTGTTTTGCTTGAATTAAGTACCATGCAATTCAAAAGCAACCATTTTTGGAGGGAATTAAAATCAGATTGCACCATATCCAAAGTATCATTAGGAGTGGAACCTTCTCTATAAATTACTGCATCATCTGCGTAAAGTATCATTGATGAATGTGAGTAAACCAAAGGAGCTGAATTCATGTAAATTGAAAAAATCAAAGGGCCAAGTATTGACCCTTGGGGTACCCCACATTTAATGATACTAGGAGAGGAAATACTATCACCTATACAAGTACAGTAGGATCTATCAGTAAGATAATTAAAGAACCAAGAAATAACATTATTGGAAAAGTATAAACCAGAAAGAATACCATTTAATAAACCATGTTCAACCAAATCAAAGGCCTCGGTGAGATCCACAAAAAGTGCCACAACAGTCTGCCCTTTATCAAAGGCATGCTGAACGGCACCCGTGAATCCCACCAAGGCCTTCTCAGTGATATGACATGGCTTAAAGCCATGCTGACAATCAAAAAGCAGATTATGTTTTTGTAGCTAGTCAGAAGTTTGGTCAAAAATAACACTTTCCAAAATTTTAGATGGAGCAATAACAAAGAAATTGGATGGTAATTAGACAGTAAAGTGGGATCACCAGATTTCAAAATAGGGGTGACAATAGCCATCTTCCAGAGACTGGGAAAAACCCCAGTTGACATAGAGAAATTAAACAAAACTGAAAGAGGATAAGAAAAGGCATTTATTCCCAATTTAATAACTTGAAAATCTAATCCGTCACAAAAAATATAAGGTTGTGGATCCATTTTAGTACATATTCTTTGATTAAATCTGGAGATACCTGAGTAAAACAGAATTCAGGAGGAACCATTTCATTTGCCAACTTTGGGACACTGGGGTGAGGTCACCATGGAAATTATTTCCATGGGAAGACATTCTATAGCTATCGAGATTACAAAAGAATTTATTAAAGGCATCATAAACAAGTAAAGTATTACTAATTAAACCTATCCCAGTTTGAATAGAAATATTAGATGCCTTTTTGCCCCTCCCAATAAGACTATTTAATATATCCCAGGTTTTCTTTGGATTACCAAAACACTTATTCTGTTCTGAAAGAAAAAATGCTGTTTTAGCTTTATGGATTGCAGATTTGCAATGATTCCTTAGTGATCTGTATTTCATCAAAAAAAAAAAGGATCCAAATTGTTTTTATATAATTTCCAACTTTTATCCCATAGTCTCATAAGGTATAACAAATCAGGTGAAATCCATTTATGTTTAGTAGCCTTAATTCGCATTCTCTTCAGTGGTGCAATCCTATCAATGACCCCGAGGTAATAAGAAACAAAGACATCCAACATAGAATCAAGGTCCTTAATGGACTCAAACCCAGTCCAATCAATATCTGAGCAGACAGCATCTACCAGCTCAGATGTAAGGAACCTAATTTTTCTAAATTCGATGTACTTAGGGGGTTGTTTAACTAGCTTGACCGACCACTGACAAAAAAATGGACAGTGGTCACTCAATACATCAGGCGACATACCAGAATCCTTAATCCTATCAGGATGTGTAACTACAATCCAATCAATTAAGGCTCCCAGACCAGTTTTAGGATTAAGTCTGGTAACCTCATTAATCAGCTAAAATAAACCCATATGCACCAATGAATCTTTAACAAAACCAGGAGACTCTGCTACCTAATTACAATTAAAATATCCCAGTAATATCCATTTTCTACAGGCAGGAAGTTCATGTTTAACATCTGAAATAAATTTTAGTCCAGACTGTCTTTCCACGGGATATGTATATGGAACTAATGATAACATGCTTATTTTGACCCAGAAGCAGATCTATAGAAATTAAATCACAACCAGAATTACAAGGAGAATGAGAAACAGTGGTAAACTTAAGTTTGGTTTTAACATAAATCATAGACCCACCCCCACGTTTACCCACCCTATCTCTTCTGCAATGTTCGTAGCCCTCCAGGGAGATGTCTGCAGCTTTAACATTATCATTAAGCCATGTTTCTGAAAGAGTCATAATATTGAAACTGTGTTGTTCAACCCAAGCTACAAATAAAGTCCATTTATTTATTTATTATTTAGTTTTTGTTGACTGGGTAAGTGCACTAGACAAATCCTGCCTATTATCAGGCATGACCCAGGGGAGGGGAACACAGATGAATGCCAACTGACCTTGAACCAGATTAAGCTGTTGGTGGTACTTGTTTTAGTGAATGAGATAAATTTGGCCAGGACACTGGGGAAATTCCCCTACTCTTTTTTGATAAGTGCCATGGGATCTTTAACATCCACCAATCCAGGCAGATGAGACCTCGGTTTATCATCTCATCCAAAAGACGGCACCTCAGAAGTGCAGCACCCCTCTCATGCTGCACTACAGTGTCATTACTGGGATATTAACTCAAGTGCCAGATGTGGGAACTGAACCCACAGCCCTTTGATCTCCCAGCCTCGGAGGCGAGTATGCTACCTACTGAGCCACTGACACTGCTTTCACCAGTAGGCTCTGAGCAATAAGGTGAATAATTTTTAAAGATGAGTCAGTTGGGGATGAACCATTCTTTAACATATCCATTACCCCAGTGGTAGCTGGACCAGGATGTGATACACAGTACCAGAAATTAATAATAATAAAACTAATATTCTTCGTAGTCTGGTTTTATTCTCAAAGTGTCTCTCACTTCTTGTATAATGCTTGACAAATTTAAAACAACCTTGAGAGAAATAAGCATTTAAGTAACAACAAGGGATAGGTAATGAGGGAAAACTCATTCCGCACTCAAATTTTTCCAGGGAAAAACCTTCCAGAAACATTTTAAACACAAGAATGGAAGGACGACTGAAAATAGAAAACTCCAGTTCAACATAAGACCCCCCCTTCTGACATGAGAAGGGTTTTAGCACCACTATTGTTCAAAGCAGTCAAACAGCTCAGAACAAGAAACCAAAACATAATCAAAACATAAAAAGGACTCCTAAAAATATAACCAAACAATAAAACTACAATCCTAAGTAACCTTAGGTAAACTTAATTGTGAAACTACTTAAAAAGCACAGGTAAACCACGTACTGAACTAAAAACATTGTATTCTCCCTTAAAATCTAGGGTAAAGTAGGTATTGCACTAGCCTCTTAATTATATCTAATCTTGTAAATGGCTAATATGTAAGCTACAGACTAACATTAAGCTCAAAGCTAATAAATCTCTACCTCAAACAAAATAACATCCAAATATAAAGGTAGTTTTTCTCTGAGGAGTGGCGCTCATGTTAGTGAGCGGTGCTGGGATTTAAACAGTGAAGTCCCTCCCCAGTAATGAGTGTCAGCAGCTGATTCCTTTAGCCCCCTGCTCACCGATATGTTGACAGTCACGGAGTAAATATGCAGAGCAGTCTCTCACACAGCTTGCAAGTTAGATTACACTCTCCGGTTCCATGCAGCAGAACAATGCAGAGGTACTCACAATGGGAAGCAGGCTGTCAACGCATCAGTGTTCAAGTGCATATATCACTGCTAGTGAGCGGCGCTGGGATTTAAACAGTGCAGCTCTTCTCCAGTAATGAGGTTTAACCAAGATATATGTAAGACCAATTTCAGCCCTCTCTTGGCCTTCCTAGCAATGAATCTCCAGAGATGGCACCAACTTCACCTTTTGCTTACAGGCAGAATAGCAGCTGTTAAGATGATGCTGGCCCCCAAGGTGTTATACTTACTAGCCCACATTCCAATCCATATCCTGGATTGTTAGTTTCAAAACCTTAACAAACTGATGGGAAAATTCATATGGGAGGGGAACCCCCAAGAATCAGTAGAACTAGACTTAGGAAACACTGGAGGGTAGGGGGTGTGGACTGCCCAACTTCCTACACTACCATATGGCATTTACACAAGTCCAGATGATGAGATGGTGCCTGAATTGGGATATTTCTACCCCTCAATGGGTTGCACTGGAAGGAGATTTAATTGGGGCTCAAACCCCATGGCACCTACTCTACAACAAACCTAAGAAAGCGGACATAGAGGCTCCTACCATTGCCCTGTCCATGAAATATTTGAGGAAAACTACCTCGCTACTAGGCATAAAGAGTATGCCCCACCAATGGACCCCTATTTGGGATAACCCTATCATCACCATTGACCATAAAATGTTTAGATGGGTGGGATGGAGAAAAGCCGGGATTGAAGCCATACAGGATCTCTGCCCCCCCCAAGCAACTAGCACTGCACACTTTTCAGACACTACAGGAGAAATACAACTTACCCCAGTGAGACTTTTGGAAATATTTGCAGATCTGGTCAGCTATTGCACCTCATGTGTGACCAAGGGCAGACCAGCCACATGAGACCATAACCTCCTGGCTTAACAAAGCCAAGGGAAGGGCAGGGACTGTTTATAGCTAACCAAGGGACATAGACACTAAGGCTGAAGAGCTCTCTAGGGTAGCTAGTGAATAAGAGCTTGAGTCCCCATCACGCAGCAGGCCTGGTGCACCTGTTGGGCTTTGGCACATACAGCTACTAGGGATGCAAAGGCGCAATTAATACAGCTAAAGATACTGCAGAGATGGTACAGAACACCTGAAGTACTCCACAAGAGAAGAGTGATCCCTGATGGATCCTGCTGGAGATACAGAGTCTACATGGGCTCTCTATCCCACATCCTATGGGACTGCCCCAAGATTAGACCCCTATGAGTCTGGGTCTCCCAGTTTTGTAGACAGGTGCTCCCATCTTCAGTAAAGATTGATGACCCCTTTGCACATCTTGGTTTGACTTGGCCTTTTCCTCCTGGACACCAGTACCTGATGCAGTGGGGGATTGTTGCTACTATTGCTGTCAAACAGTTGTTCCTCAGGAACTGGAGATCCCCAAAGGTTCTCACTTTCACTGAATGGCTAAACACAATAAGCCATATCGCTACCTTGGAGAGAATGTCTCACATTTCAATAAATAGTTTGCCCAAATACACAAGGATATGGTCAGCATTCTTGCACATACAGGGCAACTATGGATGATGCAAGCATACTCCAAAAGCAGGCATAGATGGCCATGATAACCAGAGTTTCAAGGGGCAACATTGTCCCCCTATATCTTTAGCCACCAGCCACATTACTACCTACCCCCCTCAGGTTCCCTCCAGGATAACGATAAAAACCTGCCCCAACTTTCTACTCAGGATCTGAAATGTATGTGTTTTTTCGAAACCAAGTGTATGCCATCTTCCACTGCCTGTTTTATATCTTATGTATCATTATATGTATTATCCTGTGTTTATTTTGTTTGTTCTTATTCTTGTTTTTACTGGTTGTAAAAATGTGAAAATATCAATAAAGAATTTGACATCAAAAAGGTTTACCAGGAAGGATATGCTGAGCTGGTATCAGCTTGTTTCCAGATATGCCGGGGTGGGGTGGAGAGAGAGAACAGTGCAAATACAAAGTTTAATGTTAAAAATGCAATAATGGAATAAGTATAACAAAATAAGCAGTTACAGGCAATGTTTCTGAGCAGGAATTATGCAATATAATAAATTGCAGAGGAGCAATAAGAACAATATCAGTAAGCAACAATGCAATATTAAGAGTGGTGGAGTAGTGACTGAAAACTAGGGGAGAGAGGGCTGAGCTAGTGACAGTACAGGGGGTGGATGCCAGTGGGCAAAAGTCCAAGACCCAGTGTCGGAAGAAACTGCAGCAGTAAGCAGTGAAATCATGGCAGAGAGATTTCAGAGCTTGAAGTGAAAGAGCAGAAAGAATGGAAGAGAGGAAAGAGCCACAGAGTTTAGGGAAGTGGAAAGAGAAAGCAGCTTGATTAGCAGCAGATTTCATTGGAGGGAGAGCAAGAGAGTAAGATTAAGAGTTGAGAAAGGAGTAAGGGGCAGTGGTGTGGGGGGGGGGTGAAGCAAGATAAGAGGGGAGGACACCAAACTAAAAATTTGAAGATAAATGAGGCACAGTGGGCAAAGCACCTGGTATCAGGGGAGGAGGGGTGGGAGATGAAGGTTTATGAAGACAGTGGTAAGTGCATAGGGGTTTGTCAAGGGCAAATCACAGAGGGAGTGAAAGAGGTGGGCCAGTCTGGCTAAGGCTAAGCTGGACTTACAAGCAGCACTGTAAATAATAGGACTGATTTTCGAAGGTTGATGCAGGGCTTACATCAAGCACTGCATCAAGCCTGTTCTTTGGCACAGCTGCACCAAACTCCTTAGAAGCAACTACACCCAATTTTACTAAATCAGACGCAGTTACAACAGTTTTCATGCTTTTGGCAGCTTGCGTCGAATATTCGGCAAATGTCCCGTAAAAAGTGTCCACCAAATGGTGCAAGTTAGACTAGGGAAAAGCTGGTTTAACCTGTAGCATTTAGCCCTCAGGATTGAAAATCCTGATGAGTGACAGGGAGAATTCTGCAAGCCTTGTGTGCCAAATGATAGGTGCACCAGTGGCTTGTGACATTTGCGGGGCTCTGAAAATTGAGCCCCATGTCACCATAGAAGAAAATGGGCAGAATTGCAGTATCTTCAAGAGGATGTCTTTGCAGGAAAGAAGTGGAATGCTCCTTTTATTTCTGTAAAGCACACCAGAGAAATATACTGTAGAAACATAGAATTTAACAACAAAAAAGAACTGCTTCGACCATCTAGTCTGCCCAAATGTTCCCTACCTATTCTGTCTCCACAGACCCTATCTGGTCTCTGTCGACCCTCCCACTTCTGTGCATCCTATCTAATATACCACATGTTTGTCACATGCATACATGAAGCCCCTGCTGTCTAGCCTCCACCACTTCCTCTGACAATCTATTCCAGGCATCCACTACCCTTTCACTGAAGGAATACTTTCTCACATCACACTTGATCCCTCCCATCTTCACTGCATGCCCCTGGTCCTGGTGCTTGTTCTTATTTGAAAGAGACTCCACACTATACCCTATACTCCCCTTTGAGGTACTTCTAGTTCTCTACTACAACCCCTTTCTCTCTCCTCTTTTCCATGGTGTATGTGTTGAGATCCCTCAATCTCTTCATAGGGCTTTTCATGCAAACACACACCAATTTAATTGCTCTCCTCTGGACCACCACTACTCTATCCATGTCCTTTCTGAGGTGTGGTCTCCAAAACTGAACATAAAACTCTCAGTGTGGCAGCACCAGCGAGTGATATAATTGCAAAACCACCTCCCTCCTCCTGCTGGAGATAACCCTCCTTATGCAATCCAGCATTACACTAACCTTACTTACTGCCTTGTCATACTGCTCTGCCACCTTCAGGTCCATAGATATGATAGCCACTAGGTTTCCTTTCTCGCTTAGGGACTGTGGTACCCCCACCATCATATACTCAGCACAGGGGTCTCTACAAAGTGCATCATTTGACCTTTTGGTCATTAAACCTTAATTACCATCTTTTTAACCATTCCTTGAGTTTTCCAAGATCCTTGTACATTTTTCCACCCCCTCTTGAGATATCACCCTACTGCAAGTGTTGGTATAATATGCAAAAAGGCATACCTTTCCTCCTAGCTCAATTCTGCAGGACCCATATCAAGATATTGAAGAGGCTTGATACCAGTACCGGGCCATGTGGTAACCCACTAGTCACACTCCCTTCCACAGAATAAGTGCCATTAACCATCACCCTCTGTCTCCTATCCTTTAACCAGTTTCTCACCCTGTTTATCACTATGGACCCCACTCCTAGGTTTGTCAACTTCCTATTCAGCTTCATATTCAGCACCATGTCAAAGACCTTGCTAAAGTCTAAGTATGCCAATCCACTGCAATCAATCTTCCTGGTCACCGAGTCAAAGAAACCTGTTAGAGTTATTTGGCATGACCACCTCCTCCACATAAATCTATGTTGTCTGTGGTCTTATGGCCCGTTGGACTTAAGATACTCTATCATTATTTCATTCAGTGGTGTTTCCATCAATTTGCCCACCACAGAAGTGAGGCTGACTGGCCTACGATTGCCAGCCTACTCCTTGCTGCCGTTCTTATTTAGAGGAATATCAGTCCTTCTCCAGTCCTCTGGAATCACCTCTGTTTCTAGTGAGTTGTTGAACAAGGCTGTTACTGGAGCAGCCAAAAACTCCTTATGCTTGTTTAGTACCCATCTGGTCCCATAGCCCTGTCCGCCATCAAGACTACAAATCCTTTCCTCTGAAAATGGACCTATATCTACCCCCTTCCCCAGCCTGTCACTGTTTCTCCCTAGTGGTCCATCCCCTCTTCTTTCCACTGTGAAGACTAAGCAGAGGTCTGTTTAAAATGTCAGCTTTTTATTGGTCTCTCTCTACACAGTCTCCAGCTTCTGCCCTTTTAGTTATTATCCTTGTCTTTGTTTTTGCCATTCTCACTTGTGCCTGAAGAAAGTCTTATTTGCTGTAGCAATCCCTTAGCAATCCTTTCCTCTGTCTGTGCCTTTGCTCCCTTCATGGCCTTGCCTGCTTCCTTCTTCTTTTCTAGGTATACCTCCCTGCCATCCTTTGCCTGTGTTTCCTTATACCTCTTAAATGCAACCCTTTTTCTTTTACTACTCCTGCTACTTCCTTGCAGAACCATAACAGTCTCCTTTTCCTTCTGCTTTTCCTTACTTACTTCACAGATAAGTTGATTGCTTTAGTTATGCCCTCCATTATTCTCCCCCAGTGTAACTCTACCCATCCCTGGTACTCCTCCACACCTCTTAGGCAACTCCTGAGACAGTCACACATTTCTTTTAAATCTAGCAAAGTCCAGAACCATTATCCTTGGGTGGTTCACCTGTACTGCTGTCTTTATGTGAACCACATTGTACAATAATCACAGGTACCAGTGAGACTGCCCACTGTGCAGTCTTCAACACTGTCCCTGCTTGTAAGCACCAGATACAGTACTGCCCCATCCCTACTGGGTGTTTTGACTAACTGCCTGATAAAAGCCCCTTGCAAGAGGCAAGAACGACCATGCCCCTTGCCAAGGCCTCAGTTAGAAGACTCCACTCCATGTCTGGTGGACTGAAGTCCCCAACTAGTAGCACCTCCCCCTTACTTGCCATTCAGATTATGGCTTCCCCAAGGGTCATATCCATCTACTGTCTGTGTGCTGGGGGTCTGTACATTACTTCAGAATGGGTAGTGTACTCAGAGTCTGCCTCTAGGCTGACACGTAGTAATTCCAGCCCCTCATTTTCCTCTTTGTGCCCTTGTACCTCTGTCACCTTGATAACTTCCTTCGCATATAATATAACTCTTATGCCTTTCCTCCCCATTCTGTCTCTTCTGAATATGGTGTAGCTGGGCGTGTTCATTTCCCAGCTGTGGTGCTTAGTACATCACAAATCTATTATAGTGTATGTTACAACATCGTTCAAACTAGAAATCAGTTCATTCAAAAATGTGGTTCTGCTGCAGTAGTGATGTCTGTAATGCAGCAGAATGACATTTGGTTTTGCTTTAGTATAGATGTCATACTGTGTTGTCTGCAAGTGCTACAGTAGATTCATCTTCTGAATTCAACTAAGTTTAGTATAATTGAGTGATGGTGTAATCATTCAAATGTTGGCAGCTAACATGTGTAGGAATCGGGAAGTAGCCTTGGAGGTGAGGGGTGAGGTAGTGTTGTGGAGGGCTGCGGTACTGTACTGAGTGGCAGTTTCCAGCGATGCGCTCTCCATTTTGCTGATTATTTCAGGACTCTGTAAAACCACATCTGTTCTGAAGAATCTGCAATTTAATAAGTGTTTTAAAAGCCTCTTTCCCTTTTTATTGTCTCTTTTGTTTTTTGTCTCCACAGGGATCGAGGAGCAAATGTTTTTTCCTGTTATTTTTGAGAAAGCGACACACATAGCAGCTGACTGTTTGTTGAGATTTTAATGTGTTTTAATTTGTCTAATTTGTTTGTAAAATTATGGGAGAATTTTTATCAATAAACTCTTTCATTGCTTTTTCATGTGGTTATCTAGTTTGTAATGCATATTTACCATTGGGATAGTCCATACACTATAAAGAAAAGTGTATGGCTTCCCCATTCACAAGAAGACTGATCTTAACCCTCGTGGTTACTATGATGACTGTAGGACCTCTTGAGCATCACTCTTGAGGTCAACAGTCATCATAGTAACCACTTGGATAAAGAATAGCCTTGTTTTGAACTGGAAGCCATACACTATCCTACATGTATATATAGCCACTAAATCTAGAATAACCTCCACAATGTTGACTTCCACGTCTCGAATGTTGTTACCAATACTTCTTGCATTAGTGCACATTGCTTTCCAAATATTTTCCCCCTCTCTACTACCCTGATTTTCCCTACCACTCCTGGCTGATTTGTTCCCTTTCTTACCACTTATCTCTCCCCATTCCGTTTTTACTTTAACCATATCTGGACCTCTTTAATCCCATGTTCTCCCCACCTGCATTATATACCCATTGTCTTCTTTCCTGACCCTGTCCGCTTTTTTTTTTTGTAAATCTGCTGTAGGGAAGTTTTGGCCACTATGGTCTTCCTTCTCTAACATGTCCCTCCCTAACACTTTACCATCTACTTTACCATCTAGAGGAGGCAATTGTTGACTCCTTTGGTTTTGCTGCCTCCATCTCATTTAGATGCTCATCACTGCAACATTTAAACCTTCCATCAAGGACTGCGGGTACATTTCTAGAAAGATGCAGGTCATCCCTCCAAAACCATGTTCTGCCAGGTTGGTCCCAAGACCAAGTTTGGATGGAGCTCCATGAGGACTGCATCCACATGAATGGAGAATCAAGGTGATGGCCCAGTTAGATCCCAAGGTACTTGAAGAAGAAGAAGGCATTTTTTTATACAGCCCGTACTATGTCTTCTTCTTATGAGATGTTCTCCCAAGAGTTAAATGGGTCATACAAGTTCCAATGTTCTTATAGGTAATAAATAAATTAGTGAACCTAGTACATAGCACTTCATATTTAGTGTTTTGAGTAAATATGTGATTGAACATTCCCCACCCATATATCCTAATTGTTATTGTGTATAGTTTTTGTACTTATTAGGATATGTAACTAAATGTAATTAAATGTTGTATATATAACTGTGAATGTATAATGTTAATTTGGTTTGTCTTAGAAACATGAGCACTGACAGGCTTGTCTTGAAAACAAGGTTGAATAACCTTAATGACATGATTTATTCCTGTATAAAAATAAAGATTGTGTCTATCTTATTTATCTGTCTTCAATCACTGCTATTTCAAGGGTGTGGAAGGAGGGGGCATAGGCCAGTCTAGCAACCCTTTGTCTGGTACCAAATGTCATAGAGACCATTTTCTTGGCATTGAAAAACAACTGGTTTTATGACACCAGTGTTGGACATTGTTACTGTCCAGTTGGAGCTAAGTCATGAGGTCTGTGGTAGAGGAGCCAGAGATAAAGAGTACTGTATCATCTGCATACATGTGAATGGACACATAGGAGTGGGGAGTTCATTTAGAAATATTAAGAAAATAATTGCACCAAGAATGGATCCTTGTGGGACACTGCAGTAAATAGGGAGTGGTGGAGGGAGAGAGTCTCCAATATGGAAAGCTTGGCATTTCTGTCAAGCAAGAAGCAGAACCACTCAGCTGAGGACATGGAGGGTCCAGCTACCTTAAACATGTCCAAGAAATTGGGGTAAGCAGCAGTGTAAAAAAGCTTTGACCAAGATGGTGGAGGTGAAGAGGCCTTGATTCAAGCCAGAGAGTATAGTATCAGTAAGTCAAAGGAGAAAGGTGGAGATGGAGTGGGATACCAGACTGAACAGGAGTGAAGAAGTAGGTGAAGCAAGAAAAAAGAGGAGAGGAGAGTTGGGCAAGAAAAACATGCTCCTGGAGTTTAGTCAGAGTGGGGAGTATAGACGTGGGATGGCAATTTACAGTGGAAAGTGGTCACCTCCATTTTTGAAGGGTATGACTGTAGAAAGTGTCCATGAGTTAGGGACTGTGGATAAGGAGAAGGAGAGGTTGAGAGCTGAGGGACAGGTGAGCAGAGAGGTAAAGGAGTTCAGGGTCAAGACCACCAGGGCTTCCACCCTTGGGGTGGCTTATAGCCAAGAGGGCCTTAAGGGAAACAGCAGGGGTGAGGGAGAGAAGGAAAAACTGAAGGAGGGGGATGGTAGTGAGGGACAAGATGAGTGAGAGAGTAGAGGAGAAGAGCAAGGGGGAGGGGGAGGAGGAAGATAGGAAGAAGCAAGCACAGCAGGTGGAAAATTAATTGAAGGGGGGCAGCTTCAGTGGAGTCAGAGATAGGATTCACTGACCTTGGGAACAGGGAGAGTGGACTGGGGTCAGAGAGGAGAAGAGGGTATGGATTACCTTCCAAAACTTAAAGGTGTGATTAAGGTTGTTCTGGGAGTGTGAGTGCCAAGCATTTGGACTTTGTACACCTAGTAGCTCTAGTACAGGAATTACGAAGGGCCCGATAATTAGTAAGGTCAGAAGGGGAGTCAGTAGACTTGTAGGACCTCAAGGCAAGATCACACAAATGGTGACAAGCCAGCAAATCTGCTGAGATGCATGAGAGGCAAGATCCTCAGACTCTGTTTCTTTTAAGGGGTGGGGACATGATGATCCTTGACATGTATTAATTTTTAGGAGAAGAATTTGAGGGTATTGCCAGTGTTGCCAGCTGTAGAGAAAGGGGACAACTCGGTGTCTACAAGGTCAGCATGGAGGATGGACAACTCCAGTGATTAGAAAGTCTGGATTTGGATGAATTTGGGGGAGCTTTGGGACAATGACTCTTATGCACACAGAAGATCACACTGTGGTCACTGAGGTCACAAGGGATACTGGATAAAAACATCCACAATACAATGGGGATGGAATTAGATAGCCCAGTCCAAGAAGGAGTTACTTAGTGATATTGAGTGAGGTCAATGAGTTGGGAAAATAGAAGAGACTTAATGTTCAGGCCAGCTTTCCATAGAGGGCAGAGCCAATTTTAATTGAATTCACCTAGGATGAATAACTCACCAGAGAAGTCATGGGAGGACATGGTGGTGAGTAGCTTGATGAATGAAGGTGGTGACATACCATGACAGCAGCAGATGCTGGCAATAAGGATGGGAACAAAGAAGACAAGGGAGAGTTTGATAAGATGCATCTCATAGGCAGAGGGCATGGAAATAGAGAGCACAGGCTTACAGTAAACTGGATGTCTGAGGAGAGGTGGGTGGCTACTTCACCACCCCTCTTCACTTGTTCCTACCTAACAATTGTGAAACTGGGAGGACAACAACGAAATCAGTTGTCCTGGGGAACAACCAACACTCCAAGATCACTAGCACATCAGGCTTGAGGTTGAATGGTTGCAACTGGTCAATCCCAGTGAGAAGGCTATAGATGTTGACATGGGCTGCTCTCATATCTTTGGGGAGATGGGATGACAGGACAGGGCTTGGGTTTAGTTCGCTATCACCTGCAAATGCAAGCAGCAAGGCGATGAGGAGCTTTAGAGAGTGTATGAGGCACTTATTGGAAGTGGGTAGGGGAGGAAGAAGAAGGAGGGATGTAGAAAAATACTGTACTGTAAGTTATAGCCACTCCTGCTTCACACCTGCTTTCTGGTGTATCACTTGGCAAAGAGAAATGGTTCAAAACAGGACAGAGAGAGATGCAAGCAATATACCTTCTCTGGGGCTCTCATCCTATGACTCCAGGCTCAAACATGACTGCATGTAGACTCACACTCTATAATGAGACACTTTGGCTTAAGCCCTGGTCCCACTGCCCATGTTGCAGAACAGTGTGTCTAGAAAGAGCCAACTGATTAATTCTTTATGCACTAAAGCAGCCTCTAAAATATATATATAGGAACCCATGGGTATCAGGGTGTTACACTGTGTACTAAACATTGTTATAAAGAAAAACATGACATGTTTCAGAATGTTTTATTTTAATTATTTATTGACCCAGGAGGGCTCACTGAGCTGAAATTATTTTCACCTGGAACCTGCACTGGAACCTGCATCAAGGGCAGAGGTGAGCCTACCTGCTATTTTTGAGGATATCCCTTCCCTTGCTTCATCAGTCTCTGGTCTGTTCAGCTCATTTGGGACCCCCGTGCTGCTTCCATCCCCGTAACACTGCTTGACCAATTGGGTCACTTTGTGGGTGGAGCCAAAGAACCTTGGCACAATTTTTAAATAGCGCCATAGCCTAGACTAGTTCACTTTCACTTGAAACATGCACTGGATTGCACCAAGGTCAGAGAGTCAGTCTACATTTTGTGGCTTTCCCTTTCCTTGCTTCACTAGCCTACAGCCTGCTCAGCTGATTTAGGATGCCCTTGTTGCTTCTGTCCCTGCAGCACAGCTTGAGCAAAGAGGTTGCTTCGTGGGTGAGAACAAGCCCCCTTCATTAGCATCTCACATCTAGTGGCCCTCCAAACTTGTGGTCAGGAGTGCTAAGGACCGCAGTGCAGAGAAGAAAGAGGTAGGAGTCTGCCTGGAGTCAGCTATTGGCCAGGAACCCTGAACCCCAGGTCAGCCTCCTGCCAACCCAGCTGTTTCGTCATTTACTCAGTGACTACTCTATAACTGCATGTGGACTTCCTGCCAACCTGTGTAAATACATTCTTAAAATCTCACCCTGGGTGCATGCACGAGCAGATGATCTGGTTGGCTGCTTGAGGTAGAGCTCTGCAAGCACAAGTCATTTAAAGTCCAGGAAAAACACGTAAGATCGATGACCAGGGGGTAAAACTTTACATAGCCTGAAGCTAAATAATCTGGGTGAACGAAAGAAGCAAACTCCAGGGGCTCTGATCACTAGATATTTACAAAAATCACAATCAGGAGTTTCGAGCATTGTGACCAGGGCATCAGTAATGGTGGGCACTGCAGTGATGGCCAGGCCTGAATTCCTCAGCGGACCACCAAGAGATGAAGGGGATGATGCAACAAGTGCTTAATGAAATAACCACATACAAATCCTCTGTGGCTAATCCTGAAGAAAAATTCAAAGCCCTTCATCATTGGACACTAAACACCAAAACATATTTATCATATGTAGATAAATAGGATTCTCAACATGAAACAAGGATTCAGTAGCTGGAATACATGGTCCAGTTGTGGAATAGGGCTGAAGATGCAGAAAACCAAAATAGGAGAAATAACCTGTGCTTTGTGGGGTTCCCAAAGGGGTCTGAGAGAGGGAATCCTACTGCATTCCTTGCAAAATGAACTGTCGAAATTGCTGAGTTATGAGTGGCACCCTGTGTTAGAAGTGAAGAGGGCACACAGATCACGAGCTCTAGTGCAAAAATAGGGTGAATGACCCAGACCCATTTTGGTGAAGTTCCTCAGATTTCCAGAGAAGGAAAGGATCTTAAACCTGGCCAGGGAAAAGGGGTAACTCTTTTGGCAAGGACATCGTGTATATATCTTTAATGACTACTCCACTGAACTAGCTGGCAGAAGAAAAGCATTCACAGAGGCTAGAAAGTACTTCTAAGACCTCCAGGTCCAGTACCATTTGATCTACCCAGCAAAGCTCCAGATTCACCAAAATGGGGTCAGCAACACCTTTGAAACCCCTGAAGATGCCATGGAGTATATAGCTCAACACTAGCCAGGTTGCTCTCCCTAGCCAGAGCCCCTGAATGTTCACCATACAACCAAAGATCAGTGGGGTGGTGCCGGTCAGAATGTACTGGAACACAAGGTAATCTGAACAGATACACTCCCCTGGCTACCTTGCCAGGAAACGAAGGCACAGACTGGCAGACATCAAAGGCAAAATCAAAACAGAGTGGCAAAGACAAGGTGAAGCAATGGCTTTCAAAGACCCAGAAACAAGGGGAAAGGAGCAGGAGACCCATTATCCACCAGCAATAAATCTGGAGGAGAGCCAGCACCAAAACACCAGGAGTCAGAACCTAACCCACAACAGCAACAGTCTTGCGATTCAGCTCAGCAGATCAGAGATGCTGACCAGTTACAAGAACACATAATTCAATCATGGGCCGAGGCAGTGGGGGTCACGACAGCCAAAGTAAGGAACATACCCTCTCCAGCTGACCCCACATACCCTGAAGTGACTGTCCAATCTCCTAAGTGGATAACGAGTCCAGCCATACAAACCTGAACTTGGACAATTAACTTTGAGTCATTCTCTGTTTCTGAAATGGTCAGGTAAATTTTGTAAATGGGGTTGGGAGGGAGTTTTGTTGTGAAATGTACAGCAGGCTGACAGGAGAGAAAGCGGTGGGAGCATTACGTATAATTTAATTAGACAGTCACTCCTATGTGGGGCCTAATGAGTGGTCGGAACATCTCTGGCTCCCTCTCCTGATGGAAAATTTATATTTAATGGTCAGAAATGGGAGTGGGGAGATATATGGCAGAGAAATCAATACTGCAAGAATCTCACACCTGCTCCCCTTCCCCGTCCTACTCTTGGCTCTCTCTCTCTCTCTCCTTATATATTACTTCCCTCACTCTTGCCAAACTATGACTACCTCATTTATCCTTTATTCCCTGTCACTGCTCAATATGCTAAAATTATTTATTGCAAACACCAGTTACCCTGCCTTATGCTACTTTCAGCATCTTACCTTGAAGTGCTTGCACACTAATGTACCATATGTCTTCTCACTGTCTATTGTTTTCCGATGATATATCCTTTTGTGTAATATCCTGCTTGAACTAAGTGTACACCTTGAATACATGTAATAGTATTGCTCTATCAAGTATTATATTTTATGTAATGTTCTTTATCAGTGTATATGTCTCAAGACCTCCTTGTGAATGAGCTTGCTCAATGGAGTTTTCCTGCAATAAACTTGAACTTGAACAATAAACATGAACTTGAAAACGGACCCACACTTTCCTCTTGGTAGTCCTCGGACTACGTTAGTTAAGCTTAATGAAATATTGGTTTTCTTGCTCTAAGTGGAAGCAAAGTAAGGGGCAGGAGCAGGACAAGGCAGGGGTAAGAGCTTGGTGACATTTGATCAGCAGAAAGGCTAAAGCCATGAATGTCTAAAAGACCAATCACCCTGGTACAGGGTGAAAGGCTCCTCTGCCTCCCCCTCACCTCACACAGGCTGGCACCCCCTCAGGATGACTGTGACAATGGTTTGACAGCCTGGCTGTCTTCATCTTAATCCCTATAGATGGGATGTGGCATTTACCAAAGGGGATGAGGTGGATACACTCCCCCCAGAGCCAGTGGGTGAGATGGGACTCTGCTACCCAAAGGCAACCCCATACCCCCCTCCTAGAAATAGCAAGCTGAATCAGCGAGGAGCATTGGAGTGCACCCTACCCTAAGATGTATATATATATATATATATATATGTCCCAGATTACTATAACAGGAGGACAGTATGCGGAAGGGTGGGTAGTGAGGGAAACAGACTGCCTGAGCCATCAGTGATAGCTTTCAAATGGGGGGACAGCCACAATTCAACAGGGAGCACCAGGGAATAGTTGGGGCCTGAAGTAACACTAACTATTCCAGCTTAATCTCATAGACAACCTACCCATTGAAATGTATTGCATAACTACTCGAGCCTGTTTGCCATGGAAACCAGCACCGGTCCTGATGACAGTTGGATCTGGCTGTCCCCGAACAGCCACTATGTTGTGATGCAGCTGCAAGGCTTAGGCAGCTCAGAACAGTGCACCATGGTAACAAGCTCTTGAGCAGAAGGAGAGTATGCATACAGACCTCATGTAGAGGGCATGACAGGGGGAGGGGCCCGAAATGTGTAGGCAGGCCACAGGTGACTAATCAGTGGTATGGGCAGCTCCCCTCCCCCCCACCACATGATTGTGTTACTATGGGGGTGGAGATCCAGGATTTTAATGCTCACTCAGGATAGACTGATGCCGCTGGAGAAGTAGTGAGCCCCCCCCCACCATATGCACAGCTTCTGGATGAGAGGTGACTCAATGCTGAAGGAGGGTCTGACATGTAGATACTTAGGCTGTAGGAATGGAGAGGAGGGGAGGGGAGGGACTCACACAGGGCCACTAGCTCCCTCATGACAGGGGTCTCACTGATAGGTGAGAGAGGGACCGGGACAGAATTACATTTCAAAGGTGCTCCACAAAGGTTTTAATGCTCAAACTCCCATGGGGAGATCTGACCTGTGAGTGATTAAGGAAACCAAGCACCACTGAAGCCCTTCCCTTCCCAGGTGGGGAGAATAATACTAATAAGTAGATGTTTTTCAATACATTTCCAGGCATGCTCTACCCGCATGGGCAGACACTGACATGAGGCAGATTAAAAAGCCTAAACTAACCAAGCCAGTTGTGTGACAGCATTAATAAATTGGGCCTGACAGAAGTTTGAGAGGGAGACCAAGGGTGACATAGGACCCAGAGAAGGTGGACTAACCTAAGAAGAGGAGAAATGGGGGCACCAGGTGGTAACAGTCTATATTATAGAATGGACTATAGGGCAAATGAAAAAGAGGATACATGCCTCTGCTGCAGGGTATACTAAGCCTCCCTCTCCCCTCCCTCCCTCCCCTCTCCCTACACTCGGACTTCTTCCTGACTCCTTAAGGTTAGGAAGTGTAGAACTTCACCACCTTGGGCCCCCTCTGAGGCCCAATCCCACTTGCCACAAGTAGAGATGTGTATGATTCAACCAAATTATTGCTCCCCCCACACCCTACCCCACATGAACTGGCCTGATTCACATGAGGTGCACCTTGGCTAAGAATACCGTAGGAAAGCTGGATGATGGCTTCCTCCACACCCCAACCTGACTGTGGATTGGGGTCGATCTGGCAACAGCTGAGGTTGGACTGAGCTTATCAGAAGTAATTGGATGCATCTAGCATGTGCACGGACTGAAAGGGCTGGCATGAGGAGTAACCCCCTCGACCAGGATACCCAAAGACCCAAAAAGTTAATTGTAACAAACAATGTTAGCATGAATCTATGTTATGAGTAATTTGTTCTGTTTGAATGCAATTGAAATGTGTGTTAAACCATGTAAGTTTAAAGTTTTAGCTTTCATCAGTCAAATGCATATGCAACCAGCTACTAGTGATATGGGAGTTGGAACCTATGTCTGGATACTAGTATGAGGATGGCTACCCCTTACACAGGACTCCCAAGGAAAGGGAATCCCCCAGGATTACATCTACTCCCCCTATGACTCTTTGGCAGTCACCAAGAAACATAAATGGAGGCACACGATGTGAAATGGATTTCCTTGAGTGTGAAGGGTATTCGCACTTCAGTGAAACAGAGAAAAATAATGGGCTTCCTGAGGAGAGAGGACAGGAATGGCTTTTTTACAAGAAACCCACCTCTCAACTAAAGAAGTCAAGAAGCTGGGTGGGGGGTGGGTATCACAGGTACTTTTCTCCACATATAATACCAAAAGCAGAGGGGTAGCCATCCTAATAAGTAGGGATGTCCCCTTTCAACTCCAGAGGGAAATAAGAGATCATGAGGGAAGATATGTCATCACCCTTGGAACTCTCTGGAGACAGGTGGTCACCTTGTGTAATGTTTATGCCCCAAATACCTCCAGGGCACCCTTCTATAGAGCACTAGCCCAGAAGCTCTCAGAGGTACAGAAGGGAGACCTGATCATGTGAAGGGACATGAACTGCCCCATGGACGAATTATTGGACAGACGCAAACAACTGATAACCCAATCCCAGCCAAATACAGAGGCATTAGAAGACATAACAAGGGACCAGGGCCTGATTGATATATGAAGGCTAATACACCCCACAGGAAGGGACTATTCCTTCTTTTCTAACCCACACCAATCCTTTTCATGGATTGATATGTGGCTGACACCAGGGAGCTGGGTAAAGAATGTGTTGGAAGCCACAAAAGGGGCAATAATTGCCTAGACCGTGCACCAGTGGCTTTCACATAGCACCCATCTATGGTAGGGACCTCAAAAAGAGGAGCCTGGAGATTCAATGTCTCCACCATAAAAACCAATCCTTTTGTACTAACCTGAAAAAGGACATAAAAATGTACATAGAAACTAATACGATTGGAGACACACAGGCTGGTATTCGTTGGGATGCCCTAAAAGTGCATATTAGGGGGAGGTATCTCAGTCATACAGCACATATGTGCAAAGCAAATGCACTAGAGCTGGCAGCCTCCCAAGCGAAACTGAAAGAATTAGAGAAACAGTTTATGGAAAGCTGCCCCCACATGGACTCCTTTGCTGAAATTAAGGAACAAGGTATAAAATCAACACCTTTCTCCACAAAAATGTGGAGTATGCATTGTTTAGGCTCAAGCAGGTATTCTGGGAATCAGGAGAGAAGCATGAAAGGTTCTTAGCTTTTCAACTAAAACAGCAGCAAGAGTGGTCTCACATCCTCTCCATTAAAAAGATGGATGGACAGCTGACTAGAAATGATAGGGAAATAAATGGAGAATTCCAGGTCTTCAACAAGATGCTTTATACCAGTGAGGCACACCCTCCAGATCCAGACATCCAACAGTTCTTGAGCAAAGTGCAACTCCCTAAGCTGTCTCAAGAACACTTAGAGTGGTCAGACAGACCAGTGGAGCTGGAGGAGGTGGAAAAGGCCCTGAAATCTATGCCAAATGGGAAAGCTCCAGGAGGGGATGGACTCTGAGTTGATTTCATTAAGGCCTCCAAGGAGGTTTCAGTGGGCCCCCTTCATAATGCTCTAATGAAGTCAAAAACCACTGGGAATTTGCTGGGCTCTATGACAACCACCCAGAGCTCCCTCTTACCAAAACCAGGGAAAGACTTCTTCTGTGGCAGCTACAGGCCCATCTCTTTGATCACCACTGACTGTAAGGTACTGGTAAAATTACTGGTAACCAGGTTAAAACCTCTCATTACAAGCCTTCTTGATAGAGACCAGGTGAGATTTGTATCCTGCAGGAGGGGTACGGACAATACCAGAAGGCTATTAAATTTGTTGTGGAGTACTAAGCGGTCAAAGTCACCCTTGATACTTCTTTCCCTGGATGCTGAGAAGGAATTTGACAGGGTGGCGTGGAAGTACTCCTAGCAGCAATGGAGTCCTTCAATATCGGGCCTGAATTCAGAGCATGAATCCAAGTCATCCATAACACAACATCAGCTGAAGTAGTTATTAACAGCAGGGCCTCTCCACATTTTGTCTGCATAAGGTTACCAGGCAAGGCTGCCCGCTCTCCCCCCTGCTGTTCATTCTGGCCCTGGAACCACTGCTACAGGCTATTAGACAAGATAAGGGCATTAATGGAGTGGTGATGGAGAAACAGCATAAAACAATGGCCTGTGCAGATGATATCCTGCTGATGCTCACCGAGCCCACAAGATCTGTCCCCCATCTACTGGCCATTATAGATCAGTATAGCCAACTATTTGGCTACAAATTGAATACCTCTGAATCAGAGTTCTTAGCCTCCAGCAAGGGGGTAGAACATCTCTACGATTACCCCTGGGGAGTCCATCCAGTGACAAAGAATATACACTATCTAGGCTTAAAAGTCCAATGGGATATCCCACAACTGGGGAAGAAAAATATGTTGGAAGAGATAGAAAAGGACTGTCAGAGATGGAAACTGCTACACATCTCTCATTGGAGGAGAGCTCAAGCCTTCAAAATCATAGCGGCAGCAAAGATACAATATGTACTAGATAACCTTCCTATTTGCATAGATAAGAAGCTAATAGATCTCATACAGTATAAACTTTGATCCTTCTTTTTGGGATGGAAGTTCCAAAAGGACTGCCTGGGAAAAGCTGAAAAGGGACTTTTGCAAGGGAGTTTCATCTCAGAATAATGGCACACTTGCTGGTGTAGTTAGCATGATCAGCTCCTTGGGACCCGGGGATTGAATCTCCTACATGAGCAAATTGCGAGGCTCACCGAATAGGCAAGTCTTTTGTATGTGCTGTGCTATTCTCCTCACCCCCCAAAAACCTCTCTCTGCCTCCCATGCCATGAATACATGCACTTTCCTAATCTGGCAAAAAACAGTGAAACTCACCAAGTGACAACTGGAAAAGGTAAAGTTCTTTCCACTATTGGATAACCCCAGGCTGCTAATTGATGGAAAATAATTAAATATAAGGAGTAGGAGAATTCTGGGATCACCCTGCTTTCGGACATAATGGACACAACAAATAACACTCTTATGAGCTTTCAACAAATTTGGGTCAAGTATGGGATCCCCAACCAGCAGCACTGGAGATACTTACAGCTTAGGAATGCACTATAAGGCCTCTTCGGACAAAGGCTGGTGGGCTACAAAAATAGCCCTCTAGACTCTTTTCTATAGCTGGATGGGGAAAGGCACACTAGAAATAGTGACATATATACCCACATATTGGACGGCAGCCCAGATGAGTCAACAAGAGTAAGATATAGCTGGTCAGAGGAACTCCAGACTGAAATTATCTTAGGGATGTGGGAAAGAAGCTAGAGAAACCTCCAAGCTGCAGTAAAAGATACAAACAAATTCTGGCAGAGCCCTTATGGCTGCAAATGCATTAACTAGATAAGGGTGTTTAATGGGCTTTAACATAAACATGAATTGCATGTAGTAAGGCCTATGATACCATTCCACATGTGACTTGTGAACAAGCTGGGCAGCCTGTGAGTGGGTCGAAGGTGGTAAACTGGGTTAGGAACTAGTTGAATAGAAGATAGAGAGTCATGGTAAATGGTGCTCAATGTAAGGAAAGGAGTGTGACCAGCAGGGTGCCACAGGGATCAGTCCTAGGTCCAGTCCTGTTTAATGTCTTCATAAGTGAAATTGCAGAGGGGCTGGAAGGGAAAGTGTGCCTGTTTGTGAATTACACTAACATCTGCAACAGGATGGAGACTCCTGGAAGGGTGGAAAAAATGAGGAGGGACCTAGGTAAACTAGAGGAATGGTCCGAAGT
Source organism: Neoceratodus forsteri (assembly GCA_016271365.2). NCBI lineage: Eukaryota > Metazoa > Chordata > Ceratodontiformes > Ceratodontidae > Neoceratodus > Neoceratodus forsteri. The sequence continues at coordinate 527,782,945 of CM057456.1, read as the reverse complement.
GTGGCAACTGAGATTTAATGCAAAAAAGTGAAGAATCATGCATTTGGGTTGTAGGCACCAGGGGAGGATTACAGAGGGGGGGAGAAATGTATGGCCACCAAACAGGAAAGGGAATTGGGGTAATCATATTGGATGACCTAAAGGTGGCTAAACAATGTACTAAGACTATGGGGAGAGCGAGTGGGCTGCTGGGGTGCATAGGGAGAGGTATCACCAGCAGAAGGAAGGAAGGAGGTGGTGATGCCACTGTGCAGATCACCGGTGAAGCCTCATTTGGAATACGGTGTCCAGTTCTTGAGGCTGCATCTCCATAAGGAAGGGCTGACAGTATAGCCTAGAGGTTAGAGGAAAGAGGTGTGAATGAGTTTGATACATCCAGCAGACCAGACCAGAGTTTGATTCTCACAACCTCCACTTGCATATTGTGTGACTATGAGAAAGTCACTTAACTGCCCAGTGCACCCAGGTCACCCCTGAAAACAGGCACTTGTGCCTGGGTCTATGTGATAATGGTGAACGCCTAAAGGCGATTGCCATTGTCACTCAGTTGGAGTGCTGAACACATTTTCGGCACTCTGACAACCCTGGCGCACCAGCACAATGGCGCCAGGACATATTTTTACTACTTTCTGTGAGGGGGCTGCACCACCCCACCCCCCCGTGGAGGGCTTCAGCCCCCGCACTCTCCTATAAGGATTCTCAACTCCCAGGGGGTGCATGTTGGGGTGAAAGTAGTAAAAATTAAAAAGTTCGGGCCAGGTGCAATAAAAATCGCACCAGTGCCCGGACCTGAACCCAGTACCTCAGCCACCCCAGCCATTGCCCAATCCCCAATGCCACAATGCAGCTCGACCGATGACTGCAGCGCCACCCCCTACAGCCTCTCCACTCCCCAGCCCACACTCGCTGTGCTCACTCCCAACCCCCCGTGTGCGTACGTATAGGGACATCCTGTTGCCTAGTTCGCCCACCCTCTCATCCAGTCACCCTACCCATTGGTCACCATGAGTGGATTGCACAAAGAAGGTGTCACCGGAATGGACAGCTCCCTTCCTCATGCGCCCACTTCACGGGTTACCCTTGTGCCTAGTGGGCCTTACTCGGTTACCAAATTAAAAAAAAATAAAAGGATGTAGACAGAGTGGAGGCAGTAAAGAAGGGCAACAAAGATAGTGCAGGACCTGCACTAAAAGTCATATGAGGAGAGACTGGGAGACCTCAATTTATATGCCCTAGTGAAGAGAAGAGACAGGGGTGATATGATGGAAACCTTCAAATATCAAAAAGGCATAAATAGGGTGATGGAGGGTAGCGTCTTTCAGAAAAGGAGATGTCCAGGAATGAGGGGGCATGACATGAGGTTGGAAGAAGTAGACTAAGTGGTACTGTGAGGAAGTATTTTTTTCACAGAAAGAGTGGTGGAACTTCTAGAGACTTCATAAGTTAGTTTCATTGTGAAAGAGAGAAAAAACACAAATTGACACATTTCACATAATACTACTATACACTATAAAAAATACAGGATGAGCAACTTTATGCATAACCAATGTGCTCTGTCACCTCAGAGTTCTGATTCCCATGTACCTCTCAAGTTTCGCTCTCCTGGTCAGAGGGAATTAGAACCCCTCTGTGGCAGAAGACACTGGTTGTGCATAGTTGCCCATCCAGTATTCTCTATATTTAGTGCTACATTGAGGATTTCTAAGTGATAAACCTGTGCCATACAATTGCTTTAAATTAGACCAATTTTGGTCAATTCAATTCAAATTTGTTAAGATGAGGAGCAAGGTTTCTGGAAGAAACCAAATGAATAACAACCCTATAAGTCAGGAGGTAATGTCTTATAAATTATTTTCTATGTAGGTGTGTAGGGCTACCCAGCTGTCAGCTGTTCAGCAATATCATTTTTGACATCTCTGCAACAAAGCAATAAAGAAAGGCAGACAACATTTCATAAAACCTTGAGACAGAAATTTATACCAGAGTTTAGTTAGCTATATGCTGCCCAGTACAGCTTTATCAATTGCAGAATCAGTTTCAGTCATATGGTTCTATGAAATGGCTACTGCCTTGATTTAAGAGAAGACTGATTTAGACAGGGATATGCATGGACAGCTGACATCTAAAGGTAAGCCCAATACCTCATCCCCTTTGCACATATGCTCCGCTCTAGAAATTTAGTATTTTAATAACTTTTTTTAAATTCTTTACTTCCTACCAGTTGTGTAATCACAGTAATCCACTACAGAATGTGGAGTACACTGGGACTTATGCACACCTGGCATTGGTGGTCACTTGCCAAGTGTGGGTAAATCCCAGCCCAACTTGTACTTTGTTGTGGATTATTAAAGGAAAACTGCATGGTAAAATCATAAAAATATATGTATTGTTACCTTTTTTGTGTTCTTACTTCATCCCAATATTTTTTTTTCTGCTCAGGCTGTGAGAGGAGTTTTTCTCACTTTCCCTGGCTGTTTGATGGTCCATGGGGACTGCCATTCAGGTTTCTTTTATTGCATCTTGTCCCAGAGAGTCTCCCCATAGTGCCCTTTACTCTGATGTTGAATTGCCCCTGCAGGAGGCCAGTGTCTTGTTACAGGGTCTTTATTTTTTTGTTGCTGCTGCAACAAAATGTATTTCCTTAAGTGTTGATGAGGATCCTTTGTAAACGAGCTCTTAGCTCAAAGGTTTGTAATTCTGAGTTCCCAACAAATAAAAATAAAAAATACAAATTACAGCTCAGACACAGCAGACAGAACACAGCAGCCAGGAGTCACACTGCTAGTCTTTGGGTAAGTGTAATACGTTTCATAAATATTGGTACCTTATCCAGCTGTGTTCTGCTTAGGGGATTGTGTGTGTTTGTGTGTGTGTTGATTCAGTTGCTTGTGTCTTGCATAGAAGACAGTGCTTGTAGACAAATGTTATCATTTTGCAGCTGAGGTCATCCAATGGCTATCAAAGGAATTCACACCTCTGGATGAGTGGGGGAGGGGCTACCAGCAAAGCAGGAGTTTCTCAGTTTGCAAAAGGTAGTACATTAAGTACTGAAACTTAACAAACAAAGGAAAGGCCCATAAAACACTTTGGAGGAGGTTTCAACTTGCAAAAAAGGCAGTACTGGGGAGGGCTCAATTGGTGGAGGAGGATTCAACTTGTAAAAAGAGGCAGTGCTGGGGAGGGTTCAATTAACTTCTTAAGCCAGGTAAAAAATAGTGCCCTCAAGCTCCCATACACACGCAGGCAGCATAGTAATAAGGCTTCAATGGAGGACACTATTTTTAACACTCTGTCATGTTGTTTGGAAGGTAATTTGTAAAGAAGAAGTCCTTTTCTCAAAGCAAAACATCTGCAGGGCTATGCCCACTGCAGAAGTAAAAATGGGTTTACCCAAATAAAAATATTACACAAATGGCACAGAATGCCCACTAAGCTGAAAGCCTGGGGCCTCATCACCAGTGACGAATGCTGGAGGTGTCAATCCGTGGGGGGAAATATCTCACACATACTGTGGGGATGCAAGAGCCTCAGACTGTACTAGCAAGAGATAGGAAACATATGCTGTGAGATCCTGGGATGTAGTATAGGCCTAAATCACCTTTTAGTGCTACTGGGAATCTTCTAGGACCCTTCCCAGGTAGCAAGCTGACAAAAGCCCACAGGTCATAGCTCCTAGGAGCCCTAATAACAGCAAAGTGAATTCTTCAGAGACACTGGAGGGATACAAATCCTCCCAACAAACAGGAATGGTTTGAAGAACTGGGTAAAGTGGCCAACTTCGAAAGGGTGATGTTCCAAACTCAGAACAGGGCACAAATCTATCTGGAGATCTGGGGCCTATATTTAAACTCAAAGCATTGTAAAATACCAGTTTCAAGTTCCCACCCAGGCCAGCACCTATCACCTCACTAAGCTGCAGCATCGGTCATGGGGCAGGATAATAAAGCACCTAATAGACAAGCTGCTAACGGCCTAGTACGAATCTTCATAGCATAGCTCATTTTCACCCCCAACTAATGTCTGTTATTGTGGCTGAATTTGCAAACTTATTTCTTTGGGGCATGTTATTCAAGTGAAGCTCCATCAATCTGAAATCTATGTGCATGTATTGATAAAGGTTTAGTCTGTAATCCATGGGTTATACTCGGCCAGGCACGCAGAATGAAGAAATGTTGTTATTGTAATGGTGATATTTCAATATCACTATAGTTGTGTATTCATGTTTGATTATGTGTAATATTCAACAAAATCGAACTTACAAAAAAACCTCTCACCCAAATTGGGTTAACCTTCCTTGGTAGCCTGCTTAGTCTTTTTGCTTACTGTATTAACCATCAGTGATAACCTACCAAGTTGTATTGCATACTGTGTTAACTGTCAGTGATATCCAGCCTAGTCTTACTGCATACTGTGTTAACATTCAGTGATATTCTGATTGGTCTTTTTGTTTATTATGTCACCCTTCAGTGATAAGCTAAAGAGACTTATTGCTTGTTCATTGCTAGACAGATAGCCAGTCCCCTTACTGTTGCTGCTGCCTTTAGTTCAATTTTTGCAGACTCCTTGAAAAACCCTATCTGGGTTCATTCATTTTTTGCATTGTCAGTTTATCATTTTTTCATTTTTCAAGTTTTATAGGTGTCTGTGCTATGTACCTCATTAGTGATTCTCTCAACTATTTGTACGTGTTCAGCTAAGCCAGTAATCTATTATGTACCCCTGTGTCACTACTCAGACCTGCCTGTTGTTATGCCAATGTCTAGTTCAACCTAGGCCTTTTTCTTTATTCTTTGGTAACCAGATAAGGCCCACTAGGTACAAGTGCTTATTTTCAGGGGGACCCAGGAGCACTGGGGAGGTTAAGTGACTTACTCAGAGTCACACAGTTTGCAAGTGAACTTTGCAGGAATTAAACCAAGTTCTGCTGGATGTACCAAGTTCTTTCATAGCTTGTTTTTCTAACCTCTAGCCTGTACTGCCAGCCAGGTGACTGCAGTTTTGTGCTTTTACCTAATATTCATTCACACTATCAGCTGAGGAATTGTGTAGCAGATGGCTATTGCATCTTGCCTCCTGGTCACAATGTACCTTGCCCTCCTCTGCCCAATCCCCTCACCTCCCTTGTCCCTACCCCCTTGTCTTCCCCATTTCATCTTTCTCCCATCCATTTAACTCCTCCTTCCACCCATCTATCCTTCTTTTCTCCACTTTACCTTCTTCCCTTCCTGTCCACCGTGGCTTTCTCTTTTCCCTTTCCCTTAACCAGTTGTTTCTTTACTGCACCCTCCTCTCCTCTTTCTGCCTTGCCCCTTCCTGCCCTCCCCCACCAAAGGGGTGGAAATCCCACTCCATCTTCTTGATCCTGTTCCAGCTCCTTATTCTGTCTGGTAACGTGGAGTCCAACCCTGCTCCTCCTCCCCAACTCTGATCCCCAACTGCTATAGGCTGGATCATTTTTCACCTCCATGCCCAGAACCTTCTTTCAAAACTTAACCTCCTGGTTGTCTGGATCTCACAACATTACCTCAACATCCTCTGTATCTGTGAGTCCTGGCTCTCCTCCAGGATTCCAGACTCTAGCCTGTCCCTTCCTGGCATATTTCCAGGCAGGGCAGGGGAAAATGTGGGGGCAGTGTTGCCATCTATGCCCATCACAGCCTGTCTTGCACCATGGCTTTCTGAGAGGTTGCAACTTCCTCCCACAAATTCCTCCTTATCATGCTATAATTCCCCTCCTTAGTACCCATCTTTGTAGGGGTTTTCCATGCCTTGCCAAGATTATCCTTCTCCTCCCTGGTTGATTCTCTCTCCACCATCACCCCTCATTCCTCTGCTGGTGAACTCATCCTACTAGGGACTTCATTGTCAATTGGCTGTCCCCACCCTCCAGTCCAAACACTAATAAGATTGAGTCCCTTAATCTCACACAGTTTATCACCGAACCCATCCAACTCAACCTCCAGTCTCACAGATATTCTATTTTGGATTGGGTCCTCTATTCCCACCCCCACCCACCATATTGTTGCAACAGGTATCTTACTGGATGCTTTCAGTGACCACTGCATGGCATTCAATAACAGGAAAATTCAGCATTCATACTCCTACCCTAAATATATCTGGACCAGGTCCCTCTAGTCACTCAACACCTCTACTCTCTTGAGTGGCCTTGCTGCTGCGGACTGGAAAGCCATCCCCATTGCCACAGATATTGATTTTGCACGCTCCCTGTTTCACTCCAAATTCACCTCAATTGGATACAAGCACACCCCAGTCAGAAACTCAATGGTCAAAGCTTGCCATTGCCACTGGATTCCCAAAGAAATCATTGACCAGTGCAAGTTCCATAAGCTCATCTGTGTGTGTTACAAATTATCTCACTCCCTTCATGACATCCCCTTATATAGGGCTTCAGGAACTCCTGTACAAAAGCTCTCCAGCTGTGAAATCACAATACTTTTAGTCCAACCTTCAGAACAACCTTAATGCCCCTTCAGAGTTCTGGGAGGTAATTCACTCCCTCTTTTATTCTCCCTCCCAGTCTGTCCCTCCTGTCCTTCTGGTAACTAACTTTGCTTTTTCCTCTTTTAGATAATTCCTGAAGATGACCTATGATCAAAACATCGATTCTAGCTCTATTTTCAGTGTGCATTTAATATTACCATTTTGTTTTGTTTTCAGACCACATGCTGATGCATCACTTTTTTTTCTACTGATAAATGTATTTATTTAGGAAATCGGAATTACAACCCTTTGAGTCATAGACTTGTTTCCAAAGGCTCCATGTCAGAATAAAACATAAACATTTATACAGTACATACATGGGCCCAGATATTCAAAAGTGTTGAGCCATGCGCAATAGGGTTGCGCCTGCGCAAGTCTGAAATTGTGCCATTCTGCGATATTCAGCAGGAGGCAGTTGCGCCCCCGAAATTATGCTGAGCAACAGCGCAATGATAATGAAGGCATGCGCAACCGAAGGGGGAGGAACCATGCATAAATGGCGCAGTGCGATATTCAATGACTTGTGCCATGCGCAATAGGGGAGTAAGAGGAAATTGAACCATAGCGGAAATGAGCCAAAATAAAAAAAGAGCAAGGGAGAGGTGCAAGAACGCTACAGGGAAGCCACATGAGGCAGAACTCTAGCCAGACATACAGGGCAGGAGGCACAAACAGGGCAGGCCAGGGAAAGGACAGTCTGAACAGCCAGGCACAGAGAAGGTGTGGGGAGCCACACAGCACAGAGGCCAGCACAGGCAGGTGTACCCGGTGCAGGGGAAGTAGCAGCCAGAACAGTGGGGGGAATACAGCAACAGCTGCCAGGGGGGGTGAACACAAGCCAGGGACATGGCCAGTGCCACCATCCAAATGGAGGCCGTAATGAGGGGGGTGAGAAGGTGGGCGGCAGGGGGGCATGGCCGTGGAAGGGCCCGTCAGTGGTATGCCCTCAACAGGCAATACCGAGCCCACACCAGCTTTGAGCTGAACACTGATACTGAGATTGTGGGCTGGTACTGCCTGAATAGGACAATTCTGAGGCGGCTCTGTGAGCTGTGCCAGTGATGTGATGCAGGCACCCACACGACGGAGCCATGCCCTGTCAGTGGAGACTAAGGTAACAGCCTGCATGTGCTTTCTCACCACGGGTACCTTCCAGAGACCAACTGGGGGCACCACAGGCATAACCCAGTTGGCCACATCACACCACCTCACCCAATTCCTCAGCGCACTGCTGACACATGTTGTGGAGTACATCCATTTCCCCAGCATAGCAGCGGAGCGCACAGCAAACATACAGGAGTTCCACAGGGTAGCATGCATGCCTGGCATGCTAGGGGCAATAGACTGCACCCATGTGGCCATATGCACACCACCTGGCACTGAGGGGGCCGCATACATAAATCGCAAAGGCTATGCCGGCATCAACTGCCAGGTGGTGTGCGATGCCAGAGGCGCATAATCAAGGTCTGTGCCACGCACCCTGGGGGAGCACATGATTCTTTCATCTGGCACCAGTCAGCACTGTGCCACAGATTTGAGAGTGGAGACATCCTAACTGGACACATACTGGGTAAGTATGCAAACCACATGGACAATCATAGGGCCTGGGGGTCATGGCCAGAAGTGGCATGGGTAGTGGCCTACATGGCCTGGGGCAGGGCGATGCTGATTACAAAACTAACCTTCGTCCTCTACACACAGGTGACAGTGGATACCCACTGTCTCCTGGCTGCTCATTATTCCCAATCGGGCGCCCGCGACCCTTCGCTGCAGCAACACTACAATGAGGCACACGCCACCACACATAATGTCATCGAGCGGGTGTTCGGGATGCTGAAGGCACGTTTCCGTTGCCTGGACACCTCTGGCAGTGCCCTACCATACAGCCCCTCAAAGGCCTGTGGGCTATTACTGGCCTGTTGCATCCTGCACAACATGGCCAACGAATGTGGGATAGCTGTACAGGTTGAAGAGGGGGACAGCGATGGGACGCCGGTGACGATGGTGATGGGCAGCCCCCCTCTTGGCCGACGGGACCCCCGACTGCTCTGGCTGGCACAGCTGCACCGGGACAACATCACAGAGGAGCACTTCAGCCAACCCAGGTAAATCATGGGGCCATGCGCAACCACCAGTGGCTAAGGCACAACCCACAAACATGCATGGACACACACTAGGGGTGCATGCCGTCAAGGGAAGTGGCAGGGCACAGAAGCACATACACAACCAGCGATGGGTGAGGATTAACATGCCACATGGATGGACACACACACACGCTTACACACAATGCAACAAACGTGCATAGAGGGCCGAAGGCACACCGACCCAGAACGCACACACTAGCAACACACATGTCCACAATCCACCATGTCCACTGCCTGTCCATGTGCGTGTGTCAGATGCTGAGCACCATTGCACATTGGTGTACAGTGCAATGCAGGCATCATCATGCACATGCAACTGCAGTCAGCAGCCAGGAGGGTGTGCAGGTGGACTGTGTGTCAGCATGCAGGGCTGGATACCCACCCGTGCACTGCCCACTGAAACACACAATGCACACAGGGCAGCACCAGACAGTAGCCGTGCTGGGAGACAGGTCAGTCGTGCGACACAGTGCCACAGCTGCCAGAGATGCGTGGGCGGCCCTGCTGAGACCCACCAGCACTGACAGGCTGACTACTGGCCTCTTGGGGTGGCACTGATGGTCCCCCAAGGGTTCCACTGTGTGAACGCGACCGTGCTTGCACAGGGGTCTGCAGCACACCGAACATGCCTGCTCCAGGAGTGCTCGGGATGCCTACAGCTGAACCCGGGGTCAACAGGGTGGGAGTTGCATGATGTCAGGAATGAGGGGTGGATAGTGCACTGCGTGGTGTCCGCGATGCATGGGCACCTGACTGTGTGCCCATTGTGGCCATGACAATGAATGCCTGTGCATGCCTGTCAATGGCAGTGGTCACATCCTCCCGCAAATGGTCCATCCCTTCCAGGATCAGTGCGGTGTCCCTGCTGCGATGCTCCTCTGCCTGCTCCAGAGCCACACGCAGTGCATCCACGGATGTCGCAAGCCACATCAGCTGCTGGACCGATGCTTGCAGTAGGCGGGTGTGCTCGTCCAAGAGGTCATCAGCTTCCTCAGCATCCTGTCCCTCAGGGTGTGCACGGCCCTGATGTTCAGCACCCCTTGAGGGTGGGTGCTGCGCACCAGGACCAGGTCTGGGCATGTCCACAGGTGGTGCACAGATGCCGCCACTGAACCCTGTACCCCCAAGCCCATTGGGTGACTGCAGATGCTACCCCTCCAGCTGCCGCTCCCCAGGGCTCAGTGGTGCCACCGCAGTGGCCACAACAGTCCCACTGTCCTGAACAGACACCAGTGCTGCCCCACTGGTGCTGACAGGCACAGCCTGGGACTGTGCTGACAAGCAGGCCTCCACGGCGGCACCACCCACAGCCATGGGCGTGAATTGTCCTGCTGTGTTGCCATCCCATGGCACACACATGTCACTGCCCATGACGGTCATGTCATCATCACTGGTGATGGACTCTGCACTGGCCACAGTCACAGCATGCTGGCATCCATGGATGCCAGCATGCTGGGACACAGGCAGGGCTTCCTCCACATCTGTTACAACAACATCAGTGTGGACAGCCAGGCAGCCACACTGTCGCAGTGATCCACGTATATCTGTGGAGGTGGATGGTCCCTCCTCCAACTCCAGCCGACTGTCCACAGTGGACAGGCCCACCACTGCTGACCCATGCAGATGCTCAGGATCTGTAAGGGAAAGCAAAGTCGTGATAGTGCGTGTGACCTACCCTGCCCCCCCCATAGACAGACCATAACTTACCATGCAGTGATGGGCCACCACCCGTCTGGAAGCCACCACCTGGTACACCCTCAATGGCACTGCGCTGCATGCTTCCAGCAAGCCTCTCCTCCTGTGGGGTCAGCTGTACCACCTCCGGCTGTCCCCCACCTGTTGCAGCACGTGCTGCCCCGATGGCAGCCACCTTCTCCTTTACCCTCCTCCTGTCCGTGCCCATCTTTTTCTTAAACTCCTGCACGGAGTGCTGGTGACTGCCATGCAGGTTCACAGCACGTGCCACCTCCTCCCATGCAGCAGCATGGGCTTGAGGTGTTCCCTCCCATCCACTGAGAAGTGGCTCCTGATCCAGGTAGGCCTCGAACAGGGCCCCGGTTTCCGCCTTTGTAAAGTTCAGCCTCCTCCTCCCACCACTGTGTTCCTCCTCTCCAACAACCTGTTCGGTCATTATGTAGCCTGTAAGAATGGCAGTTGTTACCTGTGACTGTGCAGTCCCATGCATGTCCCTGAATCCACAGTCCACACTCCCAAACAGCATGCAACTCACCAATAGACTGCAGTATCCGACTATGGCCACTGCAGCACATTGTCGCACTTTTATAGTGCAATCCATGCAAATGAGACAAGGAGCAACTTTTAAGTAGATGCAAATTGCAGTGCTGTGCCATTGAATGGCTGATTAGATGATTTGCATATGATGGCTGAATATCGCGCTCTTGCACTTTGCACAATTGTGTTGAACATGCTGAGCCAATGGTACAGTTCTGTGACATGCGTAGTACACCTCGCTGCACATGCCCAGGTTGCTGACGCAGGCATCTGCTGCACTGATGACGTGCTGTGCGTGGTAGGCAATGCAAGGCATAGCCACCATTGTACCAGTGATGTTATAGTGATGGTCACTACATGGTGCTGTGGCACTGGGCCATCATAGGTGCAATGGCCCAACTGCTTGGTAGTCCACTATGGTGCTGGCACACAGGCAGCCAATCGTGCTACATGCATTGTCTTCCAATGGTGCTCTGTGTGGCCATGTACCAGAGACTCTTGACCCTGTGCCCGACCTTTGCCCCCTAGGCGCCATGTGTCAGGCATGGGTGCACCTCTATCGCACTGTTCGGTAACAGCGTGATAGGGAATGGCAGCTCTGTACCGCGCAGCATCTGCATGTGGGGAGCCACGCTGCAGAGCACCATATTGCCTACTATAACTGGAAGGATGGCACGCAGACGGGCAGTGCAGTGGTCTGCGATTGAGTTGGTGAATCTGGTGGCAATTGTGGAGCCACACCTTTTTTTGGGGAGGCGCCCCTGGACAGGGCCAGGACCCAGGTGTGGCAGGAGGTGGCCACTGCCCTGGAGGAGGCCACTGGATGGGGGAGGAGTGCAGAGCAGTGCAGGCACCGCTATGAGGACCTGCGGAGAAGGGAGCCAGAGCTACTGGCACGACTGCGGGCACGTGCCAGGAGGGGCACGGTGCCACGGCCAGGTAGGATTTCCGTCAACACACTTTATCATCCCTATGGTAACAGTGTTGTATGTGTCCAGCACATAGGGAGGGACCGCCTGGGTTGGCTGTGGCTGTGTTCACAGGGTGGGGTGGTGGGTCTGGCTGGGTGGGAGGGCACACACCTTGGGGCAGGGAGACTTTTTTTCGGGATTGTACTGATATTCTTCTCTCCTTGTTTTCCCCACAGGCCCGGATGAACACCACCGGTTGAGAGAGGAGCGGCGGAGGGAGGAGGATGGTGCAGCCAGGTGGGGCAAGGGCCATCACCGCCCACCTGACCGGCCCGCTGAGGGTGAGTGCCATACATCCATGATTACTATTGCATGCTGTGTGACAGGGTGGGCAGTGGGGCATGGCCACCATTCATCCACACCACTGCCATGCACGCAACTTGTTACAGTCAACACTGTCCCATGACAATGCATGTCTGGGAGTGCGTCAATGGTGGTCCATGTGTGCACCAGGTGCATGGTTGTGCCACTGCCTTTGCACCACCTAACCATGTCACTAAACGACCACGGTGGTGCTGTGCATGACTTGGCTGGTGGGTGTGTGCAGCATTCTGCATGGCTGTATGCACCTGGGTGGGCAGGTCCTGTGGATGTGATCACTGCGGGTGGTAACACACCATCACAGTGGTATGTCCCATGGCCGTATGCCATACACAGTGGGTGGGTTGTATGGGGGTTGTGCATTCACACCTATTGACTGTGCTCCCTTGTTCTAGGTACCCACCATCTATGGGACATCAGGGAGGCTGTGAGAGAACTGCTACTGCTGGCCCAGGAATCGCTGGACATCCTCAGGCGGTTGGATAGCACTGGGGTACTGAGGAGGCACAAAGGCCGGAGGAGTCACAGCACGGAACGGCGCTCCCGCTAGGGATCTCTCAGTCCCTGTATTCCCCTACCCCCCTGGACCCACCCTCACACCCCTCCTTTCCCATCCCATTTGTCCACCCCTGCCCCCTACCCACCCCCACCTTGTTTGTGGCCCCCCCAACCTTGTATATAGTTTTTGTAATATTGTAAATAGTTGAATTTTATATTTGTGCAATACATTTAATTTTGATATGAATACTGTGGTGGTCTCTGATTTGCAGCGGGCTATAGGTGCTCAGCTGCAGTGGTGTGCATGGCATCAGGGGTGGTGCAGTCATGGGTATGTGTGTGTGTCCGTGTGAAGGTGACTATGGTGTGGGGGTAGCTATCAGTCAGTGTCTGTGGTGTGTGTGTTGTGCCCTGTGCACTGGATGACTGTGTGCAGTGGTCCATGGTACATGCTCTGTGTCCGTGGTGCACCCATCGGCCCGTCCATGGCCTGTGTAGCTGACACACATGCATGTCTGTGACCTGCACTGTCCGCTGCCATGTCAGTGGTGGCAGTTCCTGCAGGGCGGCCACTGTACCCGTCACATTGCTGGGTTGCCCCGTCACTGGTGTGGTGCATGCCTGGCTCAGGTGGCACTGTGGGCACCACAGTCGTTGTCCCACCTCCATGCTGTGCCTTGTGTGTGTGTTGCAGGGGATGTGCCCCACTGTCTGTGACTTGTGCTCCGGTGACTGCTGGTGGTGTACAGGTCCACAGTGCCTGCATGGAGGTGGCTGGCACCCAGTGCCATGGAGTACCGCGGGTTGTATGTACACAGTACATGGGCCCACAATGGGGGTTTGGTTGCCCCACCACTGCATCCCTGTGTTGGTGTGCCCTTGGGTATGGGTGGGTGTCTGTCCATACACTGTGTGGCATCCGGTGTGGTGCATGCTTCCACGCAGCACTGTGGGTGGCTGTGCTGGCTGTTGTGGCCAGTGGTGGGTCGGGGTGTGTCACTGGACTACTATGCAGGGTGCTCTACCACTGGTGGTGGTGTCAAGGGAACGCCCTGTCCCGTGTAGGGTACCTCTTGTGCCGATGCATGGTTGGTCTCTCAGCAGTACCTCGGGGGGACTGTGCATGGTGGCACTGTGTCTGCCGTTGTTGCATTGCCATGTGCTGCCACCTGCTGATGGGTGCTCGTGGTGTGGCTGGCTTGCATGGTTCCATGGTGCACAGGGTTGCAGTGTCACAGTGGGGGTGGTGGCATGCATGGGGTTTCCTGCAGTGGTGGTCACTGCTCATGGGGGGGTGTCTGGGGTCATGTTGCAGGGTGTGCTCTGCACTGGGGGGGATGGTGTGGCATGGGGTGGTCTGCCCTCCTTGTGTGCCAGTCACGGCTTGCCGGTAGGTGTGATGGGGCACCATGGCCTGGCTGTGGGTTGTTTGCTTGTCTCCATGGGCCAGTGGTTATTCCAGCCCTTCCCCAGTTGTGTAGTGCTTGGGGTGTGGGGGGACAATGTCTGTTCTACTGTGTGTTCCTGTGCCCATCTCTGGCATGGGTGGTGGGCCCCTACCTCCCTGGTTGTGCAGTTACATTGCTCTGCTGCTGGGGTGCTCCCTGGTTGCGCTATGGCACCTCTGGACTGCTCAGCTGAACATCCCTTGTTGCGCTATGGCGCATCAGATCTGCTCAGCTTACCCTCCCTAGTTGTGCTATGGTGCAGGTGGTGTGATATTCAGTCGTCGGCTGTAGGCGCAATTTGGCCTGCTCCATTTTTGAATATAGCGTCTCTTGCACATGGGCGCAATAGACTTGCGCTTGCTCCTGCTATTGCGCACTTTTTGGGTGCAGTTTGAATATCTGGGCCATAGAATAAATGGGGGTGAGCAATCATACAGAGTATAAGTAAAATGTGCACGGATTAATGCCTATACATTTGGTAGCTAAAACAGGGAAGAGCTAGCGACATATTCACCTAATGAGCGTTTAAGCCTATACAATTGGTAGCTAAAGCAATGCATGATATGAGTTGGTAGTAAGCCACCTCAGGAAGGCCTTGTCTTATACATAATACAATGCATTCATAGTCCAGTGCAACTTATATGGTAACCAAGGGAGGTGAGGTGCCTGTAGGCTAGAAATGGTGAGGGCTCTCCACTGCCTGGCTCACCTGTGTGTGACACCCCCTCTGTTGCTGCTCACTTCAATTAGTTCTTCACCACTTCTGCTCTCTCTTGCTCTCCCCCTCCAGCCTCCACCATTCCACCTTACATTCCTCTCCTCTCCTCTCCCCTTCAAAGGTTTCCTCTCTCTACCATGATGCTACCTAGGAAATTCTGATTGCCCTTTACTCCTTCATTTTAGCACTGACGGTGAGTTAGTTTGCACAGAATAAGTGATGAGTACTGTTAATGTAATGTTGGAGTCCACAGGCACCTAGATCTGCATCATCCATGTACCGAATGAGTGCTTGAAGAGATATAGTCATTGAGGAGAGCATTCAGGTAAGTCAAGAAAAGGACAGGGCCAAAGACAGAACCTTGGAACAAACTTGTCCTTATTGTGAGTAGTGGGGGAGTGACACATTAAGATAGCTTGGTGCACTGTCAACCAGGTAGAAGCTGAGCCACTTGACCCTGAGGGCACAACAGCCTGCCCTAGGGATTTTGTTTTATGAACATACGAACATACAAAATTTGCCAGCAGATAAAGGCCTAGAGGTCTATCAAGTCTGCTTGAATGTGCAGCTAGCACCCCTTATTTTGCAGCTGCCCCTCCCTGCCACCCTTCCCCTCCATTGACCCTCCCCCTTGCCCTGTCCCAGCCCCTTTTGAAGCAGTCCATTGTTCTACTGGATATCACTTCTGCCGGTAACACATTCCACCCAGCTACCACCCTGTCTGTAAAAAAGTGTATCCTCATCTCCCTCCTGAACCTTTCTCCCTCCAGCCTCATATCATAGCCCTCGGTGTCCCTCCCATCCCTTACTTTGAACAGCCCCTCTGTACCTGTCTTGTTTATTCCCTTCATGTACTTAAAGGTTTCAATCATGTCCCTCCTGTCCCTCCTCTCCTCTAGTGAGTACATGTTCAGCTCCCTGAGCCTCCTCTCATATGGCAAGTCCCCAAGCCCCTTGATCATCTTTGTCACCCTGTGCTGCACCCCCTCCAGTAACTTAATGTCCCTCTTCAGATACGGGCACCAGTACTGCATGCAGTACTCCAGATGCAGTCTAATAACCTATACAGTGGCAGAATCACCTCCCCCCTCTTCAAGGAGATACCCTTTGCAATGCAATCCAGGATTTTTTTGGCCTTTGCAGCTGCCTTCCAACATTGTGCAGAGTTGTTCATTGACCCTGTAATGAGCACCCCCAGACCCTTCTCCTCCTCTGTCTTGGCTAGCTGCACTCCCCCAAACTGGTAACTCACCCTTGGGTTCTTCACCCCAAAATGTAGCACCTTGCACTTTTTGGCATTAAACCCCAGTTGCCAGGTGTCTGACCAGGTTTCTAGCTTTTCCAGATCATCCTGCAATCCCTGCCATCACCCTAGGTCATCCACCATCACTCCCAGTGTCATCAGCAACCAGACTGATCTTGCTCTTGATGTCCAATGATATGTCTGCAATGAATATCCCAAACATCACTGGTCCCAACACCGAGCCCTGTGGAACACTGCTCGTCACTACCCTTGGGGATGAGAGAGCCCTGCCCACCACCACCCTCTGTTGCCGTCCCTGAAGCCAGTTCCCTACCCATCTCACCAGCTTTGCACCTGCCCCTGTGCCTTTTAACTTACTTCCCAGTCTCCCACGTGGCAGTGAATCGAATGCCTTACTGAAGTCCAAATACAGGACATCCACTGCATGGCCTCTGTCCAATTGCCTAGTTACCCAGTCAGGTTGGTTTGGCAGGATCTACCATGTATGAAGCCATGCTGTCTGCTGTCCTGTAGTCCTTTGGCCTCCAGGAGGGCCACCAGCCTCTCCTTCAGGATAGTCTCCATCAGATTACCCACGATGGATGTGAGGTTCACTTGTCTGTAGTTACCCGGTTCATCCTTGGGGCCACTGTTGTGGAGGGGCACCGCATGAGCCATCCTCCAATCCTATGAGCCATCCTCCAGTCCTGAGGTACACAGCCTGAGTGTAGTGAGGCATTAAATATGTCTGCCAAAGGTCCTGTAAGGACCTCTGCCAGCTCCTTCAGTACCCTTGGGTGGGTGCCATCTGGGCCTGGCGCCTTGTCCACCCTCAGTGATATCAAACCCTCCAGAACACTGCCCACCATGATTTCCCCATCTGTCACCCCCTCCCACCCTGTTTCTGCCATTCTTCTCCCCTTTGGTATCACCTCCCCCTTCTCCTTAGTAAATACCGAGCAGAAGTAAACATTTAGCACTTTTGCCTTATTTCCCCCTGCTTCCACCCAACTCCCCCCTTCCTAATCCTTACTATGTGGTCCTTACAGTTCCTTTTCTTCCTGATATACCTAAAGAAGTCTTTCTCAGCCTTCTTAATGCCTTGTGCCAGCCTGAGTTCCGTAGATGCCTTGGCTCCCCTTACTGACCGTGTCACCTCCTTAGATTTCTTCAGGTACTCTTCCCTGTCCACCACCCCCCCGTCTTCTTGTACCTCTTAAAGGCAGCTCTTTTCCTCCTTACCTTTTCCATAACCTCTTTGCTCAACCAGATCGGTTTCTTAGCCCAAGCCTTCTTGCTCTGGGCCTTGCTGCAGATTCCGGTTGCCTCCACTATCCCCAGCTTTATGAGCTCCCACCTCTGGTTAGTGTCCATGCTAGGTTGAATTTTTGCCAGGTACCCTTTTACCATTTCCCCCATCCTCCCAAAGTCAGCCCTCCTGAAGTCCGACACCCTTGTGCTACATTCCACTCCTTCCTTGTCCATATCCAATGTGAGCCATACTGAGTGGTGGTCACTCCCTGACAGTGGTTCTTTCACCTTAAGTTCCCTCACAAACTCCCCCATTTGCCAACACAAAGTCATGGGTATTCCCTAACCTACTTGGCTCACTGACCATTTTCATCAGGAAACTGTCCTGGAAGGCATCCAGCAGTACCTGCTCCCTTCTTTTGCTGGTTGTTGGGGTACTCCAGTCAACTTCTGGCATGTTGAAGTCCGCCACAATCACTACACTACCCCCCACACATGTCCTTCTCACTGCTAGTTCCCTGTCTAACTCCTGTGTCTGAGAGGGTGGCCTGTACACCACTCACATTCTGAGAGTTCTATTCTTGGAATCCTGGAATTGAATCCAAAGTGACTTCGTGCTACCCTCCTCTCCTGCCTCCCTTATACACTTCAGTCCTTCCCTCACATATAGTACCACCCCCCCTTCCCATTCACTCTATCCCTACAAAATAACCTGTACCCTGGTGCAGACAGGTCCCAGTCATTGTATTGGGTGGCCCATGTTTCTGTGATGGCTGCAATGTCCACCTCTCCCTTTGCCATCAGCACCTGTAGGTCTGCAGTTTTCCTTCCAAGACTCCTAGCATTAAGGGTGAAAACCTTCCACCCCTTCCCCCTCTCATCCTGCCCTCCTTTACTAGCATCACCAACAGTACTTGCTCTTTGTCTTTTGTCACTGTTATTGGGGGTAAGCTCATGTGGCTTCCCAACCTGTGGTCTCTGCATGTCTCTTGTCCATTTGCCACCCTGCTCCTTGTTTAAATTCCCAACTTCCTCTATGTACTCTGCTATCCTCTGTTTCAACACTTTCTTTCCCTCCTTATTCAAGTGTACTGTATATTTGGCATAGAGACTACTGCCTTCCCAGGTCCCTCCCCACCCCCCACCAGCCCATACCCTTTAGCATGACACCAGCTTCTTAGCCATCCAATAAATTGCACTATTCCCAGCTTTCTTGTTGTGGTTGCCTTGGGCACTGGGAGTATTTCTAAAAATGTTACTGATCTTCCTGCCCCCTCACATAATTGTCCAAGTTCCTCAAACCTCCTCTGGACTATATCTACTGTCTTGTCAGCCAGGTTGTTTATCCCCAGATGTATAATCAAATGAGGCTTGTCCCTACCTCTTCTACCATATTTAAGAACAGATTGTCCCACCCTTTCTGCTGTCATTCCTGGCATGGCCTCCACCCAAATATGACTATGCCTCTCCCCTTTGCTACCCCAGTGACTCCTCTTAGTATTGAGTCCCCCAGCACTAAGGTTCGACCCATCTTACTTCCTGTTTGCTTCCATTCCTCTCCATCTCTCAGTCCTGGCTCCTCCTCTTCTTCCTCCTGCACAGTATTTCCCCCTTCTGCCCCTGTTGCAATTCACCAGCAGAACTTCCCCCACTCCAGTTTGGTCTGGGCATTTCCCAGTTACTCCTCCAATTTCATCACCTCCCTCCTCCTCCTTCCCCTCAAGTACTGCAGAACAATTTTCTGAAGACCCTTCACCACTGACCACTTTCTCTCTCCTCATAGTAACCTGTTCCCTCCTTTCCACTCCATGACTGTTGCCACTTCTCCTCCCCTCACAAGTCCCTGTCTCCTCCTCCCATTTGTCTTTTGTCCCCTGACCTGGTTTCCCTGGACTCCTTTCTTCTTGGCCTGGGACCCTCTGTCTCTGCTTCCCTTCTTCTGATCCTCTCCTCACCACTGTTGGCTCAAATTGCCCTCCCTCATCTCCCTTCCTCCCTCCCTCCAGTATTGGTCTATAACCTCCTCCAGTCTGCCTTGCCTGTCTTAGTTCCTCCTATAGACCATCAATCTCCTTTCTAATTTTCCCTATGTGGTTGCACACTAAACATCCTCCCACCCTCCAGGCAATTTTTAGAAAGACTGGCACACTGCAGTTGTTGCAGCTTACCACCCTACCCATTTATCTTGTAGTACATCAACGCCCCTCCCACCCATCCAGATGAAGGATACCAAACACTCCCCCAAGTCTCCCCTTTTCCCCCTCTCTCAGTGCAAAACATTCCTCTCCTTTTCTAAATTTCCCTTATCTCCTTTATCGTACACTTCTAGATTGATTGAGCAACTGCTTTTTACATTCTTATCCCTCCTGTCCACACCCAAAAAGAGATTTTAAGCAACTGTTGTACAGCCTTTTTCAAACTCCTACCCCTCCTTTCCACAATGCAAATACCAATGCAAACAGGTAAGAATGAAAGCTCCTTGTTTTGTAGTTACTTCCCTTCCACTGAGATAGCATTCATCTCTTCACTCGCTGCTGTTCTTTTTCTGGATGTCTGCTTCTTTTATGACAGGAGCATGTCTTTTGCCCTTCTGGGGAGGTGATGTCATTACCCCTGGTATAAAGGGAATCATGGTCCGGGGGAGATGGGAAGGGGGATGGAACTAGACCGTGCCTTCCAGAAAATCAGGTAGCTGAGGCCCCTGGTCAGACCATAAACACCTTCCCCCACTATGCACTAAACTTTGCAACTAGTGAAGCCCTATTGCCCTAAAGGCAACAGTCTTGTAGGAGTGGGTGGGAATGTATATCAGAAACCTTATCCAGGCCAACAAAGACAGTGGAAGTGAATTGGTCCTGATATATCCACTTCACAATGCTATCAGTGTGTCTGAGGTTGGATGCAACAGAGAAGTGAGATTCCCTGAAGCCAGACTGGAAGTTGCTATGGAAGAATCAAAGCAAACAAAGAGGTCAAGGTTGGAGAACACCTGTGTCTCTTGAATTTTGTCTGGAGTAGGGGTAAGGGAAATGAGTTGGTAAATATCATGATCAAAGTGGTAACCTCCATATTAACATAGAAACATAGAATTTGACAGCAGATAAGGATTGCTTGGCTGATCTAGTCTGCCCTTTTCTCCCTAAGTACCCTATTACAGCAGACTGCACCTGATCTAGAATACTCTGTCTCTCCATGCACCAGGAGCATATCAAGCAAAGAAGGAAATGTTGAGTGGAGGAGAAATGAGCAAACAGCCAGAATGACTGGGAGATGAAAGAGCTGTGGTTCAGTACAGTCCAGACTGTTAAATTTGGTGTTATTAAGGGCCAGCAGAGTAGAAAGGGCAACAGCAGAAGAGGCTGGAAAGAGAAGGTAGACAAAGGAGAAGATGAGGTGTGAGAATAGAAGAGTGGAAAGGGAGGATGTGGAGCAGTTGGATAAAAGGCACAAAAAAGTACTTGAAGGTGGATGTAACCTCCACATGCACAGGAGTGGTTGTAGAACTACCAATTTTGAGAACCAAATAAGTTGACATGGAGTGGGAATCAGAGCAGGGAGTGACTGACCTTACTGATTTTAGATGGCTTGTTCAAGTTACTCTGGATGTTGGGAGCAAAATAATCACAATTGGTCATCCTTGTAGCTTTCTTATAAACAGGGATGTCTGTACATTTCCTTGTCCTTTCCGGAGCAAGGAATTGTGAAGGCAGCAACAGAGTCCTCAGATTTAAGGAAAGCTATTAGCTAGCTTAGCTCAGCTAGCACTTTGTGTGTGGGGCTTCCCAGCACAACATCCATCAGTCCCAAGTGGTCCTCCATGTGGCAGTCCTCAGTGTGACGTGCCTCAGTGCAAAGGGCAACTATGGAATCTACGTAGGAGTCATCCATAGAGGCAGTCAGTGGCCAACCATTTTGCCCATTTCCCTGAGTTTTGAAGTTTTTGTTATATAGGTTGTCTACTGCTTGGCTTTCTCCTGATATCATACAGCCTGCTGCTAGATAGTACTACCACCCTCTTGTGTCCATGGCCAGGCAACTAGACTTCTACTTTACTGCTATTATATTGTCTGCTGTTTCATACCATAGCTAATATGCTGCAAATAACTCTGCCTGTTGCTTTCTAGTTCATTTGCATGCTATAGCTAACATACTACTGATTACTCTGCCTACTGCATTTTAGTTCATGTCCATGCCATAGCTAAAGTGCTGCAAATTACTGTGTGCTTTATTTTAGTGTCATCTTCATGTTTTAGTTACATGTCATTTACAGATCCATTAATGTACTGTAAAGTACTGCTAATTTATTTTGCATTCTGGTAGTTACATAATTTTTATGTTTGCTTGCACGCATGTGCAAGAAACATAGTGCCATCATCTGAGTTTTCGGAGGTGTGTCACTCCCTCTTCCAATTCAGTCAGTGTGCTGGCAGGCTCGGCCCCAGTCCTCCAATGCATGCTGAAGCTGTCTATGACAGCTCCAAAATGCAGTGGAGTACAGTTGAAAGGGGGAGCTACGCTTCAGTGAGCAGCGATAAGATATTGCCTGCTCATGCACGCTCCCCCTACACACGCACACACACACACACACACACATTCGCAGGCATACTGCGTGCAGCCCCCCCCCACCCATGCACACACTGTACAGCCAGGGGTGCCGAATCCTGGTCAGCTGTGCTGTGCCCCCAAAAGCCTTCCACATGCCATGTTGGGTGCCCACCCCAGTGTGGCAACTCATCGTATAGCCGAAGGGATGCCTAATCCCCGTTGGCTTCACTGTCCTCCCCTCCCCAGAGTACAGGGTGCCGCGCTGGGAGCCACCCCAGCGTGGCAACTGATGTTATGGCGGCCGGGTGCCCCAATCTCCCATCGGCTCCATGCCCCCAACCAGCCATCCTTGTGCCATGCTGGGAGCCCACCCCAGCGCGTGGCAAACGTCCTTGTCATTAATAAAAAAAAACCTGAAATAAAAACTGTCCTCGGCGCTTCTCTCTGCCTCCTCTCCCACAACCCACCCACCCACTGTGCACCCTGCCTCCCCACACCCCCATACTTACCTCTGGACCTCGGCGTGATGATCTTCTGTGGACCGGAACACGTCTGCACTCTTCAAGCCGACCGCGAACTGAGGAAATGCCAGTAAGCTATATAATTGGATAGATAGGGGTTTTTCAACTTTACTGCATATCTCAGGCATTTTTTGGAATTTTTGCACCAAATTTTCAACGTGGGGTTTTTGGGACCCCTTCTCATGAATGCTGTCACTGTCATGGCGTTACTCAGGCCCGAAGGGTGATTTCTCAGCCACTGTGCGAAATCACCTTTCTGGAACAATTAATGAAACGACACTGCCAGTGTTCATAAGGTGGGCTCTCAAGAAGCCTATTTTGAAAATTTGGTGGAAAAATTCCAAAAAATGACTGTTTTACGAGCGTTGCTGCGCAGTTCCTACGCAGGCTTGTAAGTTTGTGAATTTTCAATATTTTCACTCCAGATTTTCAACATTGCAATTTTACCACACCTTCTTATGAATAGTACAGCTGTCATTTTCACATCTCACCAAAATGTGTTTTCGCCCATGAAGGCACAATGGCACAGTTGTGTGCAAAATCAATGTACGGACAAATTAAGAAAATCATAGTGACACTGTTCATGAGTAGAGTCTTAAAATGGCTATGTTGAAAATTTGGTGAAAAAATTCCTAAAAATGACTGTTTTATGAGCGTGCGTTGCGCAGTTCCTACACATGCTCGTAAGTTTGCGAATTTTCAATATTTTCACTCCAGATTTTCAGCATTGCCATTTTATTACACTTCCTTATGAACAGTACAGCTGCCATTTTTCACGTCGTCCAAAATGTGTTTTCGCACATGTAGCGCACAATGGTGCAGTTGGTGTGCGAAAGCAATGTTTGGGACAGATTAAGAAAATCACAGTTACACTGTTCATGAGCAGAGGTCTTAAAATGGCTACGTTGAAAATTTGGTGACAAAAGTCCATAAAATGACTGTGTTACGTTTGAGCATTGCGCAGTTTCCACACACCCTCATAAGTTCATGACTTTGTAATATTTTCAGTCTAGATTTTCACCAGTGGCATTTTTCCACACTTCCTTATGAGCAGTACAGCTGTCATTTTTCACAACATGGCTGAAATGTGTTTTCACACTTTCAGCGCAGAGATGCGTGGTCGCTGTGGGAAATCATTGTTCGGAACAGATAAAGAAAATCACAGTGACATTGTTCATGATCGGAGGTCCCAAAATGCCTGTGTTGACAATCTGCTGTAAAAAATCCCCAAACTAATTACATTACGGGTGTGCATTGCACAGTTTCTATGCACGCTCGTGACTTCACCAGTTTTTTTAATATTTTTACTGCAAATTTGCAACATTGCCATTTTACACCTCCCCATGAACAGTACAACTGTCATTTTTACATCCTGTTCGAATGTTTTGACTTGTGGTGCTAAATGCTGTAGTCACTGTGCATAAGCAGCTTTCAGGTAACAAACTGATATTGCCACTGTTCATGAGATGGGGTCACAAAAAACCATGTTGAAAATTTGGAGTAAAATACCAGCGAAGGCCTGAGGTATTAGGGTTTCCAACCATAGCCGAACCCTGTAGAGAATGACAGGCATCAGGGGTGTGACTTGGGATTCTTGCCTGTAATGCTCATAGCATTCCACACCCTGCAGCCAGTGAGAGGCATCGAGGTATGCCTTGGACTCTTGACTTAAAGTTCACCCATTCTCTATACAGCACCCATTTCACCGTGCTTCCTGATGGATAGGGGTTACGCAGAACCAAAGACCCCAAGGCACACCGTGACACTTGTCAGTGTCTGCAGGGTGGTGTGTGGTGAAATGGCGTGGCCGTTATGCCTGATGACCCAAAGGCACGCCCCAATGCCTGTCACTCTCTGCAGGGTGGTGGGGGGGGGTTGGCTTCAGTTCAATACTTCACTGCCATTCCTATTACGCAGCTCTGTAACTTCTACACTACCACTGCCAATGCCAGCAAGCAAACATTCGGCATTGACAAATGCTTGTTTTCTGTAGTTAAGATACACTAATCCAGCCCTTTAGTTTGCTCTTCATATCATACTATCTATTGCTGTTTGTGCTACTAAACTGTCCTACTGTTTCTCTGTTCTGCTTTCTTTGTAGTGCTACTTAAACTGTCCTCCCTATCTGGGTGCAGCTCACATACCCTTACAGTACTAGTACTGCCACCCCTCCTGGGTATAATCATTACTATTAGCTTACTCTCTATCTTGGTATAGCTCCCGTACTCTTTCTCCCCTGGTTCCCTTCCCTCTATGAATTTACTATGCCCCCCAATCCATTGCAGGCTTTCCTTATGAGTACAGCCTGCTTTTTTCACAGCTTCCATATGCCATTTCTATTACTTGGGTATCTACATACAACCTATCCACTATACTGTTAATTACCATCACTCTCCTCTGCCTCCTATCCCAGCTCTGCTCCCTCCCCCATCTTTCTTCCCTTCACGTTTCCCTCCAGGCTCCTTCACCTCCTCCTTTTCCACTCACCCTTCTGCTAGCCTCCCCCTCAAAAACTCACCTTAGTCTCCTGGGTTCAGCCTCCTGCATTCCACCTGGATACACCCTGACACCTCAGGAGCCTCTGCCACTCCTCTTACCATCCTCCTCTCCCTCCCCCCTCCTGTCTCTACTTTATCAAACATCTCATAGCTTCCTTAAGCTTCTTTTCTCCTTGCTACTCATTTTAAAAGGTGGCATTGAACTCAACCACTGTCCTGCCCAGTCAACTGCCTCTGTTCTCCCCAAAAGATTGTGAGTGGCCCATGTTAACATCCACAGTCTTCTCTCCAAAACTGACCTTCTACAACCCCTGGTGTCAAACCTCAACACTGACATCCTGGTGATCTTAGAGACTTGGTTCTCCCTGTTAAGCGCAGGTACTGACATAGTCACCACGGGCTTCTCTATCACTTGACAGGATTGTACTAAAATAAGTGGAGCATAGCTATCTATCTGTCCTCAGGCACCCAGTTCGAATCTGGATAGTCTATCTCCTCCCTTGATGCCTATGAGATGTTTCCCTTGAAGCTTTCTCTCCTCTTCTCTGTCCCAATTTTCATTAGTGGAGTTTATTACTGCAGTGGCATAACCCTTTCCTCCCTCTGTTACTCAGCTCCTCATCAACTTTTCCTCCTATGCCTCCTTTGATGAGTTGCTCATCTTAAGTGACTTCAACATCAGTTGGCTCTCATCCTCCCCATCATAAATTATGCAAGCAAAATATTCACACTGGGCCATCCTTGTAAAATCACTTCAGCTTTCCCAACTGATCTCAGATCCCACCAGACTCAATCCCAGATCCCCAAACCACTCTGTTCTGGATTAGATTCTCATCTTCCACCATCACATTGTGGAAGCTTATATCCTCCCTAATGCCCTCAGTGACCATCATATGGTCAACTGCAAGCACAAGATTCAACACCCCAAAGACTCCACTAAATTCATCCAACTTAGATCCTTCTGATCTCTAGCTCTATCCTCATTGCTTGCTGATCTAATGGTGATTGACTGGTCTGCCATATTAACATCCAGCAACATTAACACAGCTCACAAATTCTTTAATTCCAAATTCCTGTCAGTGTGACATCATCATGCCCCCGTCAGGAAAAGTTAGATCTGAGGTTCACACCTCCCTTGGATCGCAGCTGAGTTGCTGGCCTGTCACCATGCATATAATCTTGCCTGTTGGACCCTGAAGTCCAATGGCTCCCCATCTGACCTTGGTAAATATAAATCTCTTTGTAACACCTGAACCAGAGCTACTAGGCTTGCAAAAGCTGATTACTTTGCATCCATACTCCAGAACAACCTTAACCACCCCTCAAAGTTCTGGAAGGTCATCCACACCCTCTTCTCCTCAGTCTTTCAGCCCAATCTCAGTCATCAAGGTGGGCAACTCCCCCATCTTCAATCCTGTTGCAGTCACCTCATCTTTCAACTCTTATTTTACCACCTGTTCCCTCTCCCTCCTACCCTCCACCTCCCCATCACCCCCTTCTGCCCCAATCTACTCTTCCGCCTACCATCCCTTCCCCTTCCCCTTTTCCCCTACCACTCCCTCTGCAACCTCAAATATTCTCCTTGGTTTTATCCCAGAAAAAAGGGGAAGCCCAGATGATCTTGACCCCAAATTCCTGTCTCACTTCGCCTAGCCATTGCCATTCCCATCAGCTACCTTCTAAGTTGCTCCATGTCACTTGCTTCAGTCCCTGATCTGTGAAAGCAGGCCACTGTCATTCCCTTTTCCAAAGGCAGCAACCTCTTCCTCACTTGCAACTACTGTCCCATCTTCCGCCTTCCCTCCCTGGCTAAACTTCAGGAGCAGCTGATCCTTTCTCAACTATTCACTTTCCTTGATGACTCCACTTTCTTTATGCCCTTCCAAGCTGGTTTCAGGAAATCCCTCTCCACTACCAGATCACTCCCTAGGCTCACTGACTCCATTCTTTCTGGCATGGAGCAGGGGCTGGTCTCCTCTGTCATCTTTGTTAACCTGGCCAAAGCCTTTAGCACTGTTGCTCACCACATCCTCCTGGACAAGCCAAAAGTGGCTAGGCTCTCCTCCTCAGTTTGGTGGTTTCACTCATACCTGGATGGTAGGACCCAAGCTGTCCATATTAGTGACAGCATCTACCCTCCTCTACCATTCTGCCCTGGCATTCCTGAAGGATCCATCCTTGGCTCTATCTTATTCTCCATTTTCCTAAAAGGACTTTCCCTCACCTGTTCCTCTGCATCCATTCATCTATACACAGATGACCCTTTGGTTCCTCTGCCTCTGACCTCACAACACATCTCCAACTAGATTTCAACAACATTAAACACTAGTTTCAGGCCAACTAGCTGTCCTTCAATGCCAAAAAGTGGTATCAATGACCTTTGACAACGGGCAGAGACTTTACTTGAAGAAAGAGTAGTCATCAAGGAAAGTGAAGAGTTGGGAAAGGATCAGCTGCTCCTGAAGTTTAGTTGGGGTAGGATTGAGGGATTCTAGCTGGTGAGGTTTGTGATTGTGTTTTTTAATTGAATGTGAGTTCTTTTCTTACCTGCCATTTCTGTGTGCTTTTCCATTTAGTATGGGCAGGACTGAGGAATTATAGCTGATAAATTTGTGACTGTGTGTTTGTAATTGGCTGTGTCTGAACTTTAAGTGCAGGCATCATATTACAGAGATTAGTGCATTTGAATGTGAGGTCTTCACTGCCATTTATGTGTGCTTTTCCATTTAGTTTGAGCAGGATTGAGGGATTCTAGCTGATAAGTTTGTAACTGTGTGTTTATAATTGGCTGTGTCTGGACCACAGTGTGTGGAGTGAGGAGCCACTGCCAGAGAACTCCTTGGCTGATTGTTTTTGGACACATCATATGGTGTAGTCCCACCCTCCAAGCCCACAACCCTCCCACCCCAGGGCTCACCCATTTATAGGTGAGCCTCATAGGGCCTTGCAACATCCTGCATCCATACAGGAAGTAGCGAAGAGAGAAAGCATAACAAAAAACAAGCATTTGTCAGTGCTGAATGTTGATTGCATTGGTCCGTTGAGATCACTTACTGCCCCTGTGTCACTCGCTCATTCTGTTTCTCCCAGTGCTGCAGGCTGCTCTTTTGTACTGGGCTCCTCCCTGCATTGGTACATTTTTCGGCCCACAAAGAAATCTGCAGCTGTCCTGACAGAGCTCCATTGAGGTGGGTCACTCCTTCTCTCTCACTCGCTCATTGTGTTTCTCCCAGTGCTGCAGGCTGCCCTTTTGTACTGAGCTTCTGCCTGCATTGGTACCTTTCTCTGCTCACAAAGAAGTCTGCAGCTGTCCCAACAGAGCTTTGTTGAGATCGCTTACTCCGCCTGTCTCACTCGCTCATTCTGTTTCTCCTGGCACTTCAGGCTGCCATTTTGTAGTGGGCTACTGCCTCTGTCGGTGCCTTTTTCTGCCCACAAAGAAATCTGCAGCAGTGCCCACAGAGCTCCGTTGAGCTTGCTCACTCCCCCTCTCTCACTCACTTGTTCCATTTCTGTCGGTGCTGCAGGCTGCCCTTTTGTACTGGGCACCTTCCTGCTTTGCCACCTTCTTCTGGCCATAAAGAAATCTGCTGCAGTCATGCTAGAGCTCCATTGAACTTGCTCACTTACTCCCCTCCTCTCTCACTCATTCATTCTGTTTCTCTCACTGCTGCAGGCTGCCCTTTTGTACTGGGCCCCTGCATGCATTGCTGTCTTTTTCTGCCTACAAAGAAATCTGCAGGAGTCCCAACAGAGCTCCTTTGAACTCAGTCACTCCCCCTCACTCACTCACTCACTCACTCTGCGTCTCCCATTGCTGCAGGCTGCCCTTTTGTACTGGGTTCCTGCCTGCATTGGTGGCTTTGTCTGCCCACAAAGACATCTGCAGCAGTCCCAACTCAGCTCTGTTGAGTTCACTCACTCCCTCTCTCACTCGATCATTCCATTTCTGCTGGTGCTGAAGGCTAGTCTTTTGTACTGGGCTCTTGCCTGTGTTGCTACCTTTTCCTGCCACAATGAAATCAGCAGCAGTCATGATAGACCTCTGTTGAGCTCGCTCATGCCCCCTCTCTCACTCACTCACTCATTCTGTTTCTCCAAGCACTGCAGGCTGCCCTTTTGTACTGGGCTCTTGCCTGCATTGGCACCTTTTCCTGCCCACAAAGAAATCTGCAGCTGTCCTGACAGAGCTCTGTTGAGGTCACTCACTCCCCCTGTCTCATGCACTCATTCTGTTTCTCCTAGTGCTGCAGGCTGCCCTTTTATACTGGGCTCCTGCCTCTGTTGGCATCTTTTTCTGCCCACAAATAAATCTTCAGCAGTCCTGACAGAGCTCCATTGGCCTCACTCACTCCCCCTGTCTCATTCGCATGTTCTGTTTCTGTCAGTGCTGCAGGCTGCCCTTCCATACAGGGCTTCAACCTGCATTGTTAACCTTTTCTGCCCACAAAGAAATCCACAGCAGTCACGATAGAGCTCTGTTGAGCTCACTCATTCCCCCTCTCTCAGTCGCTCATTCTGTTTCTCCCACCACTGTAGGCTACCCTTTGTACTGGGCAACTGCATGCATTGCTGCCTTTTTGTGCCCACAAAGAATTCCACAGCAGTCCCAATAGAGTTCCATTGAGCTCACTCACTCCACCTCCTTCACTTGCTTGTTCTGTGTCTCCTGGCACTGCAGACTGCCCTTTTGTACTGGGCTTCTGCCTGCATTGGTGCCTTTTCCTGCCCACAAAGAAATTTGCAGCAGTCCTGACAGAGCTCAGTTGAGCTTGGTCACCCCCCCAGTCGTTTGATCCTAATCTGTCCCAAACACTGATTTCCAACAGTGACTGTGGTATTCTGCGCCGGAAGCTCAGAAACACATTTTGGCCAGGATGTGAAAAATTACAGCTATATCATTCATAAGGAGGTGTAAACAAATGCCAGAGTTGAAAATCTGGAGTGAAAATATTACTAATTTGCGAACTTACAAGGGTGCATGGAAACTGCACAACACACGCTCATGACACAGTCATTTTATGGAGTTTCATCACAAAATTTTCAACATAGGCATTTTAGGATCTCTGCTCATGAACAGTGTCAGTGTGATTTTCTTAATGTGTCCCGAACACTGATTTCCCACAGCGACCGTGCAATTGTGTGCCAGAAGAGTGAAAACACATTTCAGCCAGGATGTGAAAATGACAGCTGCATTGTTCATAAAGAGGTGTGGAAAAATGGCACTGTTGAAAATCTGGAGTGAAAATATTGCAAAGTTGCGAAGGTACGAGCAAGCGTGGAAACTGCACAATGCACATTCGTAACACACTCATTTTATGGACTTTTATCATCAAATTTTCAACATAGGCATTTTAGGTCCTCTGCTAATGAACAATGTCACTGTCATTTTCATAATGTGTCCTGAACACGGATTTCCCACAGCAACCACACTATTTTGTGCCAGAACTGCGAAAACAGATTTTGACCAGGATGTGGAAAATGACAGCTGTACTGTTCAAAAGGAGGTCTGAAAAAATACCAATGTTGAAAATCTGGTGTGAAAATATTACAAATTTGCAAAGTTATGAGCGTGTGTAGCAACTGCACAGTGCATGCTCGTAAAACAGTCATTTTTGGGAATTTTCCCACCAAATTTGCAACATAGGCTTTTTGAGAGCCCACCTCATGAACACCAGCACTGTCATTTCATTAATCAGTCCCAAAAGGGGATTCCGTGAAGTGGCCGCAAAATCACCTTTTGGGCTGAATAACACCATGACAGTGCTAGAATTCATGAGGAGGGGTCCCAAAAACCCCATGTTGTAAATTTGATGCCAAAATTCCGGAAAATGCCTGAGATATGCATCAAAGTTGAAAACCCCCTATTTATTCCATTATACAGCTTACTGGCATTTCCTCAGTTTGCGGTCAGCTTTGAAGAGTGCAGACGTGTTCCCAGTCCACCGAAGATGGTCTTGCCAGACTCCAGAGGTAGGTATGGGGTGGGGTGGAGGGAGGAAGGGGGCAGGAAGACCGCTGAGGGACCGTTTCCTTTTTCCACAGGGGAAAAAAGAAAAAACATTAGGGGACCGTTTTTGTTTTTACAGGGGCATGTGGCATGCTGGGGTGGGCTCCCAGTGTGCCAACAAAGTCTTTTTTTTGGGGGGCAGCTGTAGCCAATGGGGGATTGGGCACCCCCGTCGGCACACAAAAAAGGGAGGGTACATTATGCCGACAGGGATTGGGCACCTCGTTGGCACACAGCAAAAGTGTCGGGGGGGTTACATAATGCTGATGAGGAGTGGGCTCCCCCATCAGCAACATCAATCTTGAGGCACTGAAGCCGATGGGGATCGGGGCCCCTGTCAGCAAACAAACACGGTGGGGGGGGCACATGCTGCCAAGGGGGACTGGGTGCCCCCTCGGTGGGGGGGCATAATATTTTTTGTGAACATGGTGGCAAGCCGCCTCCATGTTCACTAACAGTATCACTGTAACATGGTTCTGCCCAGCAATGATGGGTCGCTTCCTCATTGCAGCGAATGGCTTATGCTGCAATGACGAGGTGGCCCCTGATTGCATGGCTGAAACCTTACAACATGGTGGCACACTGGCTGAACTAGTGTCAGCAGCAGCATGCCATGACATTGGGGAAAGTGGGCCAAACCTTTAAAGGCTGTGGGGGCATTGGCCACAACAGTGCTGCGCCTCCACAACTTGCTTCTGTAAAGCTGCCACAATATGTTTCTTGTGCATGCGTGCAATCAACATATAAAAAAGGAAAAAACAAATATTTGGGAGATAACATATAGCTATCTTAAGCAGGCAGTTGATTGAGGAGGGAAACAGTCATGATGGGAGTGGTGAAGTGCAGTGCAGTGTTTGTGGAGCAGCTATCTTCAGAGAGACATTCTGAAGGCTGTGATGCTGCCCTATCTGCAGGCACCTCTCTGGGCTGAAGGAGGAGGTTGCCTGTCTCTGAGAAGAGTTGGCCAAGCTGAAGGCGACATCCACCCCTACCCAGAGACCACCAGGTCCACAACCTGTACCTCAAAGGATGCCAGGGAAGAGGAGTGATTGGATTATGGTGGGCTCAGAGAGGATGAGGGAGGGGGGTCACAAGCACATCCCCCAACTGGTCTCGCTTAGTAACTCCTACACTGTTTTGGAGGAACGGGAAAGCCCCACTCAAGAATCCAAGGCTGGGACCAGGGAGGATGGGAGGGTCCTCCAGAATGGAGCCCCAGGGAAGGGAGGCAGGGGATCCTGAAGGAAGGGGGAAGCTTCTCCTAGTGGGTGACTCTGTTGTCTGGGAAGTGGAGTTAGGGACACCTAGCAGGGGAAAGAGGGAAGTCAAGTGCCTCCCAGGAAGCATTGTGTGGAGGGATGGGAAATGGATCCATAGTATCACTATGGCAATAGCTAGGAGGGAGCAGCTGGATGTCATTGTCCACCTGGGGACCAATGACCTGGCCAGGAGAAGGGTAGAGTTAGCCAGAGTCAAGTAGGATTTCAGGAAGCTGGGGGGAAACCTGAAACAGATAGCATGCTCCATCTCATTCTCAGAGGTGCTACCGGTCCAAGGCATAGGGAAAGCTAGGGTACTCTGCATCCATACCTTCAACTCCTGGTTGAAGGACTGGTGTGGAAGGGAGGGTATTGGCTTCATAGGGGACTGGGGCCTGACCTTGGCAGATGCAAGCTTAAATAAGGAGCATGGCCTGCATCTGTTCAAGAAGGGGACCTTTGTGAGAATGTTAAATGCTTCAGCTGCAAGCATTTAAACTGGCCAAAGGGGGGAGCCAGGAGGGTCAGGAGTCTTAGAAACAAGCCCCATGGGAACATGCAGAAACATAAGTTGACTACAGAAACAGCTAAAGCAGGCAGGGAGGGGCAGGCAGGTGAAGAATGTATAACGAATGATATGGGAGGGCAAGAGCACATAGGAAAGGAAACCGGGGGGGAGGAGATGCAGGAGAGGGAGAACAAGAGCAGAGGGAGGGCAGACTGTAAAACATGGAGGGTCATGTTAATGAATGCCAGTAGCATAGGAAATAAGGTTCCAGACATGGGGGCTTTGTTGGCAGATGCAGACCTTGAAATAGCAGCAATAACAGAGACGTGGTATTCTGCTAATCATGGCTGGGAAATCAAAGTACCAGGCTGTACACTGTTCAGGAGGGACAGGAAGGGTAAAAAGGGTGGGTGAGTGGCCCTGAACATCAGAGATGGTATAAAGGCTACAGAAGTTCAGGGAAGACAGGGGGAGGCCGAGGTAATGTGGGTCACCCTGGAGCCAGGGAATGGAACAGCAATACATACAGAGGTAATCTACAGACTCCACCACAGAGGGAGGAAGGAAGCAGACAGGGAACTAGTGTAGAACATACACGACATGGCAGCTAATAGTGAAATCCTGCTACTGGTGGATTTCAATATGACGGGCATGGATTGGGCCACCCAGGTGGCTGCCTCAGACAGAATCACAGTCATCCTGAATTCCCTGTAAGGGGTTGGACTCAGGCAGCTGGTGCATGAGCCAACCAAGGACAAGTCAATTCTGGATCTGGTATGGACCAATGGGAACAGAGTCAAAGAAATACATGTGAAAGGGCAGCTGGGGTCCAGTGACCACCACATGGTGTGGTTCAGCATGAAGACATGGACTGAATTAAGTTACACAAGGGCAAGAGTATTAGATTTCAGGAGGGCTGATTTCACTGAAATGGGTAGATGTACGCAAGCAGTTCTGGGGAAGGGAGAGGTAATAGAGGGGGGTGGAAGAACAATGGGAAAAACTGAAAGGAGCCATAGTGGATATAACAAACCAATGCGTTAGGATAGTGGCCAAAGTGAAAAGAAGAAGGAAACCACTATGGTTTTCCAAAGAGGTGGGGGACAAAGTCAGGGCTAAAAGGCTGAGTTTCAGGAAATATAATGGGAGCTAAAGGGAGGAGGACAGATGACATGAAGGTGTCCCTTGAATGTCTAAGGGAAGCAGGGAAGGCTGTTAGGAGGGCAAAGGCACAGACAGAAGAGAGCTTAGCACAGTCTGTAAACAAACGGGATAAGGCATTTTATAGGTACATCAGTAAAAGAAGAAAACTGGGGTGGGGGGATTGTGAGTCTCAAAGGGGAGAAGGGACAGCATAAGGAGGGGGATCTGGACAAGGCAGAAATACTGAAAAAATACTTCTGCTCAGTATTCGCTAAGGAGGGGGAGGGCCAAGGAGCACAGTTGTGTTGCCGAGGCAATGGGGGGGAGAGAAGTGGACACCAGTCGATTTACAGTGGAGAGAGTTCTGGAAAAACTCACAAAGCTGAAGGTGGATAAAGTCATGGGGCCAGATGGCATCCATCTGAGAATATTAAAGGAGCTGTAAAAGGAACCAGCAGGGCCTCTGGTGGCCCTGTTCACAGAGTCACTCAAAACGGGTGTCGTTCCAGAGGACTGGAGGAGGGTACATGTATTCCCATTGCACAAAAGCGGCAGTAGAGAGGAGGCAGGGAATTACAGGCCAGTCAGCCTCTCCTCAGTGGTGGGAATGATCATGGAGACACTGTTGAAAGAAAAGATAGTCGTACATATGGAATACAGCAGTGCTCAGGATCTGAGGCAACACAGATCACAGCAGGAAGGTCATGTCAAACAAATGTAATAGATTTTTTTTGATTGGGTGACTAGGGAACTAAATCAGAGAGGTGCGGTAGACGTTGCCTACCTAGATTTCAGCAAAGCCTTTGACATCATCCCACATACAATGCTGATTAATAAGATGGGCAGTCTGGGCATGGAAGTCAAGGTGGTAAACTGGGTTAGGAACTGGTTAACAGACAGGAGACAGAGGGTAGTGGTAAATGGGGTACAATCAGGGGAGAGGGGGGTGACCAGTGGAGTACCACAGGGATCAGTACTAGGACTAGTCCTGTTCAATGTCTTCATTAGAAACATTGCAGAGGGACTGGAAGGAAAGGTCTGCCTGTTTGCAGATGACACCAAGATCTGCAACAGAGGGGATACTCTGGAAAAAGTGCAGAAAATGAAGAGAGACCCGCAGAAGCTTGAAAGATGGTCGGAGATGTGGCAACTTAGGTTCAATGCAAAGAACTGCAAAATAATGTACCAGAGTAGAGTGAACCCTGGAGACAGCTGCAGGTTTGGGGGGGATGGCTGTCACCAAAAAGGAAAGGGACCTGGGGGTTATCATCTCTGATGACCTGAAGGTATCAAAGCAGTGCATAAAGGTGGCAGGGAGGGCCGGTGGCATGCTGGGGTGCATAGGCAGGGGTATCACTAGCAGGAAGTGGGAGGTGGTTATGCCATTGTATAAAACATTGGTAAAGCCTCATAGTACTGCATGCAGTTCAGGAGACCACACCTGCACAAGGGCATAGATAAGGTGGAGACTATCCAGAGAAGGGCAACAAAGATGGTGCAGGGCTTGCACCACAAAACATATGAGGAGAGACTAAAGGACCTCAATATGTACTCACTGGAGGGGAGGAGACTGTGGGAGGACATGACTGAAACTTTCAAGTACCTCAAGATTATAAACAAGGTGCAGGCAGGGGATCTTTCCCAATGTAGAAAAAGTACTAGAACAAGGGGACACAATATGAAATTGGAAGGGGGTAGACTAAGAGGTAATGTGAGGATGTTTTTGGACACAGAAAGGGTAGTTGATGCTTGGAATAGTCTGCCACAGGAGGTAGTTGGGGCAAGCACAGAGGAGGGATTTAAGCATGCCTGGGACAGGCACAAGGGAAGCTTGAGCATTTCCTTTATAGCCATAGATCTGACATCACTTCCTCAACAGGTCTTGGGGCAGAAATGTCATATTCTTAATAACCCAGCACAGTGCAAAAACGGTAGGTACACACCACAAATAATAATTATATATATATATATATATATATATATATGATATATATATATATATATTTTACATATTGTATATTATAAGGGAGAGGGACATGTGGGGAGTGGTGCAATGCACTGGTTGTGGGGCAGCAGTTTTCCAGGAGACATTCTGGAAACTGCATTGCTGTCCTATTTGCAGGCAACTGTCAGCTCTGAGGGAGGAGGTTGCCCACCTTCAGGCTGAAATAGCAAGGACTAAGGAGGCCTCCCTCTTCCAAAGAGCACCACTGCCACAACCACTGCCTCAGAGGTTGCCAAGTATGAAGAGCAGTTGGACCACAGTGGGTTCTGGGAGGGTGCGGGTGGTGGACCAGAGGTGAAGCCTCCTAGTTGTACCTCTACACAAATCATATGCCATTCTGGCAGAGCAAGGTTCCTCTATGATGGCACCCTCAGTAGAGACCCAGAAGAATGCTGAGGACATCCACAAGGGAGACCCACTAAAGGGTGGCAAGGGACACCACAGGGGAAGGAAACAGCTTCTGATAGGGGACTCAATTGTTAGGGGGTTAAAACTGGGGAAGGGAGAGGAGAAGGAAGTAAGGTACCTGCCTGGTGCCATGACTTGGAGGGACAGGAAGTGAATCCTCAGGATTGCAGAAGCAGCATCACAGGAGAGGGAACTAGATATCATAGTCCACCTTGGGACAAATGACCTAGCCAGGCATGGGATCAGTGCAGTGCAGAATGAATTTGTGGAATTGGGGAAGGGCCTCAGATGGGTAGCAAGCATGGTAACCTTCTCAGAGGTGCTACCAGTCCATGGCAGGAATGAGGCTAGGGTACTGCACACCATGCAGTTTAATGAATGGTTGCAAAACTGGTGCAGAGCACAGGGCTTTGGCTTCATTGGGGACTGGGGGTCCACCTGGAGCGATAAAGGTCTATACTGGCATAATGGTCTGCATCTGTCCATGAAAGGAACCAAGCTCCTAGGTGACAGGTTTAAATGCTTCCTTGGCAAGCTTTTAAACTAGCCAAGGGGGAGGCGCTGATAAAAGGCAGGAAATGTCAAGCCTCCCCCCACAAAACATGGCAGGTAGTAAGGCAAACACTGCGGTACAGAGCTCAACACAGGGCAGGACAGGGGTAAATGGAAAAATAGACAAGGGCAATAAGAGCAGGGATGGGGGGAAAAAGGATAAAGCCAACATTAAATGGAGGGCAATAAGTACCAATGCCCGTAGTCTGGGAAACAAGCTTCCTGAGCTAGTGGCCCTGATGGAAGATGAACAATTGGATATTGTGGCAGTCACGGAAACATGGTACACTGGAGCCATGGCTGGGATGTCAACATACCAGGGTACACAATCTACAGAAGGGACAGGGAAGGTAAAAGAGGAGGTGGAGTAGCTCTATACATAAGGAAGGATCAAAGCTACAGAACTAAAAAGTAAAGGGGAGGACAAGAGGCACTCTGGGTCACCTTGGAGACAGGGAATGGCATCACAATCCACACAAGGGTTGTATACAGACCCCATCTCAAGGGAGGAAATGGACAACAAAATGATGAGGACATTCTCAAAATGGCTGAAAAAGGGGAGATACTGTTGATGGGGACCTGAATATGCCAGATGTTAACTGGATAACATGTACTGCAGCCACATCCAAGAGCAGGGTCATTCTCGATGCCCTGCAGGGGGCAGGCCTTAGACAGCTAGTGTTGGAACCCACTTGGGAGGGAGCAATACTAGACCTGGTACTCTCAAATGGAGAGAGGATCACAAATTTAGAAGTTAGTAGACATCTGGGAACAAGCGACCACTGCACAGTGTGCTTCACAATAAGCACAACCATGGAGATAAGCCATACAAAAACAAGGATACTGGACTTTAGAAGGGCTGACTTTGGCAAAATGGGTGAATACTTGAAGAATGCACTAGCAAATGACCAAAAAGGAGGGGTGGAAGATCAATGGAGAAAAATCAAAACTGCCATCATAGAGGTAACAAGCCTTTGTGTGAAACAAATAAAGAAAACAAAGGTGAGTAGAAAACCACTATGGTTCTCAAAAGAGGTGTCAGGGAAGGTTAAGGAGAAAAAGGCTGCATTCAAAAAGTATAAGGAATACAGAAGGAGCATGACAGGGAAGTGTATCAATTAAAGCAGAAAGAAGTGGGGAAGGCAGTCAGACTAGCAAAGGCCCAAACCGAGGAAAAAATAGCCAACTCAGTTAAGAAGGGGGATAAAACCTTTTATAGGTACTGTACATTAGGGAGCATAGAAAGGTTAAGGGAGGGATAGTGAAGATTAATAAAGGAGAGGGGAGGTGGGCAGAGGGAGACAGTGAAAAGGCAGAGATACTGAATGAATACTTTTGCTCAGTATTCACAAAAGAAGATGAGGAGGAGTTACCTAAACCAGACAATAGAAGCACTCTGGGTAGGGGGGTTGGCACCAGTCCATTCACAGAAGAAAGAGTCCTGAAATAACTCCAAAAACTCAAGGTGGACAAAGCAATGGGACCTGACAGGATCCACCCCAGAATCCTAAAAGAACTAAGGGAGGACCTAGTGACACCACTGATCACGCTTTTTAACAAATCATGGCAGGATGGGGCGGTACCTGAGGACTGGAGGAGGGCAGATGTGATTTCCCTTCACAAAAGTGGAAGCAAGGCAGAAGCAGGAAACTACAGACCTATAAGTTTGACCTCAATGGTAGGGAAAATGGTGGAATCACTTTTGAAAGAAAGAATTGTTGAGTACCTAGAGGCCAGCGGGGCACAGGACCCAAAGCAGCATGGATTTACAGCAGGAAGGTCATGTCAGATGAATCTAATTGATTTCTTTGACTGGGTGACCAAAGTAATAGACCAGGGAGGGGCTGTGGATATGGCCTACCTAGACTTTAGCAAGGCATTTGACACAGTCCCACACAAAAGATTAATAATCAAGCTAGCCAGCCTGGTAGTGGGTCCCAGGGTGGTAGCCTGGATAGCAAACTGGCTGCACAACAGGACACAGAAGGTAATAGTGAATGGAACACATTCCGAAGAAAGGGGGGTTACTAGTGGAGTACCTCAGGGCTCAGTACTGGGTCCAGTCCTCTTTAACATCTTCATAGGTGACCTTGCAGAGGGTCTGGAGGGAAAGGTATGCCTCTTTGCAGATGACACAAAGATCTGTAACAGAGTTGATACACAAGAGGGGGTAGAAAAGATGAGAAGGGACTTGGCAAGGTTAGAGGAATGGTCAGATACATGGCAACTTAGATTCAATGCAAAGAAGTGCAAAGTAATGCACCTGGAAACAAAAACCCAGGAGAAGAGTACACAATAGCAGGGGAGGTACTAACAACAACAAAAATGGAAAGGGACCTGGGGGTAGTCATATCAGATGACCTAAAGGTGGGCAAGCAATGTGAAAAGTCAGTAAGGAGAGCCAGGGGGATACTGGGATGCATAGGAAGGGGCATCACAAGTAGAAAAAGGGAAGTGGTTATCCCTCTATACAGACAGTTGGTGAGACCCCATCTGGAGTACTGAGTGCAATTTTGGAGACCTCATCTACACAAGGACATAGACAGGATGGAAGCAGTCCAGAGGAGGGCAACTAAAATGGTGCAGGGTCTGCAGCAGAAACCATATGAAGAG
Source organism: Neoceratodus forsteri (assembly GCA_016271365.2). Lineage (NCBI taxonomy): Eukaryota > Metazoa > Chordata > Ceratodontiformes > Ceratodontidae > Neoceratodus > Neoceratodus forsteri. The sequence goes on along the minus strand of CM057456.1, from coordinate 527,743,556 downwards.
AGACTGTGAGAGCTTAATATGTATACTCTTGATGAAAGGAGGGACGGGGGGACATGGTAGAAACATTCAAGTACCTCAAGGGAATCAACAAAGTCCAGGAGAGTAGCATCTTTCAGAAAAAGAGATGTGTAAGAACAAGGGGGCACAATTTAAAGATAGAGGGGGGACAGCTCAGGGGTAATGTGAGGACATTTTTTTCACGGAGAGAGTGGTGGATACATGGAACAGCCTTCCTGAGGAGGTCGTTGGGTCTAAAACAGTGGGGGAATTCAAACATGCATGGGACAGATACAAAGCAATTATAGTGGGGGGTTGCAGGAAGTAGGCTGTTGGTTAACTAGAATCTGCAGCTTATCCAGTAGGTAGGGAAATGGGCAGACTGGATGGGCCAAGTGGTCCTTATCTGCCATCAAAGTCTATGTTTCTATGTTTGATAGGGGAGGGAGTGATGAAAAGCCATTGATCATATAGGGTACTGATCCCACTGGGCCACATGCAATGTATAGGACCTACAGGCAAACTAGATGAGCCTAGCGGTCCTTATCTGCCAACAATTTCTATATTTCTAAGCTCTCCCTTCCTCCTTTCTTCCAGATCCTTGATGGTGTTGTGATTGAGGTTGTCTCCTCCTTCTCCTCCTTTAAATATCTCAGGGTATTGTTGGATTATCATCTGATCTTCTCTAGTCATATGGATGCCAGCCACAAGAAGCTGCACCCTAAACTGCAGGCACTTTACAGGAAAAAAACACAATAATCTTACTTTCTGCTTGTAGAGAAATAATCACAAAGATGATTCTACCTTTTTAAATTATACCAACAGTGTATACAGTGTTGCTCCCAAGTCCACCCTTGCCAGGCTGGATCCCCTCTTTCACTAATTCTGCCAGTTTGCCCTGGATTGCCTCCCAGAACCCACCACAACCCCATGTATTTCTCCCTCTCTTTGCTCTCCTTTGATGCCAGGAACCTAGCTTTCTGTGCAATCTTCATATCCAAATGCTGGCTGAGCTCCCCCACATTTTCCTACCTCCCCTACTCTGTTTGCAGCTATGACACCAACTCTCTCACTGTTCCACTATGCCACAGCAACGCAAACATAGAAACATAGAAGTTGACAGCAGATAAGGACCTCAAGGCCCATCCAGTCTTCCCATTTCTTTTTCTACCTTATGAATGTGCCATAGGCCTTTGTTCTGTCAATGGCCTATCTAATCATACTCATCTGTATTGCTCCCTTAGGCCTATCCCATGTCTGTTAGAAGCCATGCACTGTATTCATATCCACCACTTCCTGAGGTAGGCCGTTCCATGCATCCACCACACTTTCTGTGAAAAATAACTGCCTCACATTACCCCTTAGTCAGCCTCCCTCTAATCTCATGCTGTGTCCACTTGTCCTGCTATTTTTCTTATACTGAAACATGTTAGACTCTTTCACCTTGTTAATGCCCTTAAGGTGTTTGAATGTTTCAATCATATCACCTCTCTCCCTCCTTTGTTCTAGGGTATACATATTGAGTTCAGTTAATCTGTCCTCATGTTTTCTGATGCAGTCCCTGTACCATTTTGGTTGCCCTTCTCTGGACTACCACAATTTGGTTAATGTCCTTGTGAAAGTGTGGCCTCCAGTACTGCCCGCAGTACTCCAGATGGGGCCTAGCCAGTGTCTTGTAAAGAGGGATTATTACCTCCCTCTTCCGACTTGTGATACCCCTACTAATATACCTTAACACCCCCTAGCCTTACTTACTGCTTTAGTGGTCTGCTTGGCTGATTGATGATGATGCCCAAGTCTCTTTCTTCCCTTGTGACTGCCAGCAACTCCCCTCCCAGCCAATAGGTGGCTTCAGGGTTTCTCTTCCCTATGTGCATGATCTTGCACTTTTTTACGTTAAACCCCAGTTGCCACTCTTCTGACCATTTTGCAAGTTTATCCAGATCTCTTCTCATTCTGCCAACACCATCTGGATCATCTACTCTGTTGCAGATCTTGGTGTCATCTGCAAACAGACAAACCTTACCATCCAGTCCATCTGCAATGTCACTGATGAAGATATTGAAGATGACTGGCTCCAGGACTGATCCCTGAGGTACCCCACTTGTGACTTGCATCTCTTCTGACTATACCATTCACCACAACTCTCTGTTTACTGCCTGTCAACCAGTATGCCACCCAATTGACCAACGTCTGACCCACCCCGAGCCTACACAGCTTCTTAATCAATCTTCTATGTGGAACAGTATTGAAAGCTTTGCTGAAGTCAAGGTAGGCAACATCATCAACTGCTCCCCCTTGGTCCACCACTCTGGTTATCCAGTCAAAGAAATCTATGAGATTAGTTTGACAGGATCTTCCTTTTGTAAACCTATGCTGTCTTGGATCCTATGCTCCTATGGATTCCAGGTGTTGCACTATCCTTTCCTTAAGGAGTGTCTCCATAATCTTGCCCACTACTGAGGTAAGACTGACTGGTCTGTAGTTCCCTGCCTCCTCCCTGCTGCCACTCTTTTGGAGCAGGATCACATGGGCCCTTCTCCAGTCTTCTGGGACCTCTCCTGTGCCCAGAGACTCACTAAACAGTTCTGATAATGGCTCTGCCAGTTCCACCCTTAGCTCCTTTAGTACCCTGGGATGTATGCCATCAGGTCCCATTGCCTTGTCCAGCCTGAGCTTATTGAGCTCTTGTAAGACCCTTTCTTTTGTGAAGGGACTAGTGCACACCTCCCTCCCCCCTGTGTCCATGGTGCAGAGCTGTGGGCTCTGCACTACCTTCTCTTTAGTAAATATTGAGCAGCAGTATCTATTTCGGATAAATGCTTTTATATGGTCCTCCTCCTCACATACCCCCTTATCCCCTTTGATCTTAGCAATACCCCTTCTGGACTTTCTCCTTTCACTAATCTATAGAAAGTCTTGTCACCTTCTTTTACTGTTTGTGCTAGTGTTTCCTCAGTTTGGGCCTTTGCCTGCCTTACTGTCTTCCGTGCTTCCCTTAGGGAAGTTTGGTATGCCTCCCTATCTTTATCCTGCTACGTTCCCTTATATTTCCTGAAGGCCAGCCTTTTGGCTCTGACCTTTTCTACTACTGTGTTTGAGAACCAAAGTGGTTTCCTTCTTCTTTTGCACTTCTTTTTCTCCCTAACACAATGGCATTTTGCTTTAAGTATTGCATCTTTAATACTTGTCCACTTTGCCTGTACCCTCTCACCTGTATTTCTTTTTGCCAGGGCTAGCTTAACTCTATAGGCCATCTTATCAAAGTCAGCTCCTCTGAAGTCCCATATTTTTGCCTTGGAATGGAATGATTTTGTTCTAGTGGCCAAATTGAACCATACCATGTGATGGTCACTGGCCCCCAGGTGACCTTCTACCTGGAGTTCGGTGATCCTTTCCCTGTTAATCAGTACTAGATCTAGGATAGCCCTGTCTCTAGTGAGTTGTTGTACCAGTTGTTTGAGGCCCTTCCCCTTCAGCGACTCCACCATGTGTCTAGTTCTGGCAGATGTCGCTGCTGGTATTGACCAGTTTGTATCTGGCATGTTGAAGTCTCCCATTATCAGAACCTCCCCTTTAGCTGTCATGTTTTGTATATCTTCTAACAGTAAAGTGTCTATGTCCTCCCCCTGGTCTGGAGGCCTGTATACAACCTCAGTTCATATGGCTGTCCCATTTCCTGTTTCCAGAGTGACCCACAGTTCTTCTGGCTCCATATGTGTATTATGAATTTCTGTAGCTTTGATATTTTCATTGACATAAAGGGCCACTCCACCCCTCCTTTTTGCACCTTGATCTCTTCTGAACAGTACATAGCCAGGTACTGAAGTCTCCCAAGTGTGGTTACTGGTCAACCATGTCTCACTAATGGCTTCTATGTCCAGTTTAGCCTCTGCCATTATTGCCTGCAGGTCTGGGATCTTGTTTCCCAGACTGTGAGCATTTTTGTACATGATTTTCCATTGGTCAGATTTCAGTGTGTTAGTTGTTGGGCGAGGTCCAGCGTTTCCCCTGTGCATCGTATGGGGAGCCCAACCTTTTTCTTTACCTGGTGATGCAAATGAACTACAAACATGCTGAACTCCTGTTTGACCACTAGCTGAGTGGGGAGGGGTGTTCTTCCCATTTGATGTTTTGGGTGCTGCACCCCTCTCCCCATTTGCTAGTTTAAATATTCTGCAAAGACAACCAAACTTCTGCCCCAATGCACTGACTCCCTCCTTAGTCAGATGCAGTCCATCAAATTTAAAGAACTTTCGCTCCCAAAACTGTAGCCAGTTCCCTACAAATTTGTGTCCTTTTTCCTGGTGCCAGCCCTTGAGCCACATGTTTACCTCCCCTATCTCCCCTTCTCTGACCTTCCGTCCATCTGTTCCCCTCTCTCAGATTGGCAGGATCTCAAATTGTGCAGACTGTCACTACAGCAATGGCACAATGCCGCCAATTGACATTGTGCCATCGCTGTGCAAAAGTGTGTTACCGCACCCCCCCCCCATGAGAAGGGCTCTGTCCCATGCCCCTCACACTTTAGATAACCAGCTGTAAATCGGAGTTGGTTTGGGGGAAGGGGAAAACATCCCAGAGACAGCAGCATTGGGAAACGAACAGACAATCACAGTGAACTGTCGATTTTGTTGTTGTGATGGCCTTCGCTGTGTTCCCATCGCTGTGGGAATGGTATACCCTCTCTCACTCTCTCCCTGTAAAATCCTCTGCTGGTCAAGCTGCTGTCTCCTTCCACTTCCCCAAACTTTGGAGTTCACTCACTGTTGCTATTTGCAATTATCCTTCTTCCCTATCTCTAAAATCTCTCCTCCTTCACTTCACTACTCACTCCTGCAGTTACTGCTGATCCTAGGCTAATCCTACTGCTCTTCCTGCCATACTACTCCCAACATCTACTGCTTTTGTTTATTTCTCCACTTCTCCCTGTGACTAGTCTGCTGTTGTACTCAGTCTCCCTTCCCTCCCTCATTTTGCTGTCAGTTGCATTTTGCTGAACTGTTGCTGTTGATCTGCTATGTTTTGCACTAACTGTACTTTGTGCTTCCTCTCATTTGTCCACTGTATATTTACTTTTTTATAATTATTACTATTATTGTGTAAGGTGGCTACCTCCTCCCCTCCCTTGTCTAGGGGTTTTAGATGGTATAAAGTCACGGGGAAAAGGGGAGTGCCACTTTTCACTAAAGCCACAGTCCAACAGTCACTTGTGAGTAGATAACCAAAATGCAGTACCTAAGATTTGGGATTCAGCCTGGTGACAGAAGATCTCCATCTAAGGTGCATTGAGATGAGGGCTGGATGGGCAGCTGTCTTTTCCAGGGAGGCAAACTTGTTAGAACAACAAACAGCATAAAACAGTTCAAACAGAATCAAGAGGCACGGAACAAATCAAATTCCAGCCAAGAAATCCATTGCAACTTTGCAGAATTTATTTTCTGACACTTTTTCCATAAGCTCAAGCCACACAAAAATGATTCAGCTCCATGGAGCTGGGTAGCACTTCAGATCAGAGCATCCTACAATGACAAGGGGCTGTTGCACAGTTCTTTGGGGGACAGTAGTCCTGTACCTGGATCCTTCTCACTAATGGAGATAGGCCAGCTCCCAAACAGTTGTGATGCAAGGGCTCTCACTTCTCCCCTTCACTCCGATTCCCTGACTTGGTACCCACTCCTGGGACCCCGAGGCATGACACTCACAAAAGCTGATGACTACAGAAGACCCCCGTGTTCCTGCCATGGCATCCTTTTAAAGCCCAATGCCAGGGCCCCACCCACCTATGGGTCCTGGACTGAATTTGGGCACAGATGCCAGCTGGGCTTTGCAATAACCCCTGACCAGAGGGTGGATTACACTTTCCCCTCACTGAAACACTTCACCTCCCGGTAGAATAATTTGCATCTCTCCCACCCGCCTCAGTGACAACAGCTCTGCCAACTGGGCAGCATAACTACAGCCATCCCTATACCCCAGGTGGGTACACCCGCCTAACTAAATGCACATGTCTCTCACTATTCCCATCCCTTCTGGGCATGGCAACCTGGCCTGAGTTCCCACGGTCGGTTTGCCAGGTACTATCAGGACTATCAGGACTGACGTCCCTCCCAGCTTTCCCCTCAGGGGGACCCAAAGCTACAACCCAGCTGCCATCACTGTGAGGGATCTGAAATCTACACCAAGGGAACATTGGATGCAGCATTTTTTTTCCTACTCCTAAAAACTTTAAACTTAAGAAACATTTCAGGCTAAACCACCAAGGTGGAACATTGCTTGTAACATTAACAACACACAGTAATGTGCTGCTGTACTGCTAGTCCCCTCACTGAAATGCTCTATCTACAAACACTCTATCTATGGTATCCTAATCATGTATTGCATACTATTCTGTTAGTTTACTATACCAACATTTTAACATTTAAATCCTACGCATTTAGTAACACTTTACTTATTGGATGAAGAGCAGCACCAAGGTGCCTACTATGAGAAGGGTGCTCTGGGGTTAAGTCCACTAGGAGTCCACTGTTGCAGTCTCTTTCACAGAGTCCATTTCCCTTTCTCCATTTTTTATTTGCTTATAACAAAGCACCCCTTATTCTAACTACTGCTAATACATTTCTATACAAAATCACATTCCCCTTACTTATATCTACCCCATGAGGTTACATTGTACTTAACTTCACATATCACTTTACTTTAGCATGCAATGAAATGTGTGAAAAACAAACAACCATTTCAGGTAATTTTTTTTTTCCAAACATCACAAACAACAACTTTTTTGGCACAGTCTCACCCACATCAGTTCATCCAGAAGGGGCAGCAGTCCACACAACAGCACCAGAGGGGCACTGAGTTATTTTACTTTTTCTTCATTGCCTGGTAGCCCTTGGATGGATTGTCTGAGGCAAAATAGAAACAGGGGTCTGGCTTGGTACACTCTGCTCCATTATAGTCCTGGCTGACCACGTAGTATTTAATTCGACTTCCATTCTGGTCTTGTACCAGCGCTAAGGTCTTGAAGAAGATGACCCCTGCCCAAATGGGGATGCAGACATGGATCTTGCTGTAGTTTTGACCTTCCCTCAGCCATACGCAGGATCAGAAGGCACTTTGTTCCACAAGTAAATTTCCTTGATGGCTCCATAGAACACCCAATCAGTGTGCCTTGTTTCAATGATGTCCCACAGACATTCACTTATGTAGGGCTAATTTTCTCCAGGGTATTATTGTTTTCAAATATCTCCTCATCCAACTCTCCACCTGGCTACAGGAGGAGATGGATTGAATGCTGGTCCATGGAGCCTGTCCCTTTGGCAGCCAGCTATCCTCTCAATATCACAGATATCTCAGCTCCATGGGGCACAGGGGAACCATATCAGCTAGCTTTCTTTTACATTTATCAGGCAGCAGGGGGGTGGTGTTGGGGCAGACCCAGGACTGGGAGGGAATAAGGCTGCAGAATGTCCCTTTCTACCACCAGATCTTCATACATCCATGTGATTCCTTCTCTTGGCCATGGGTCTCTCGACAAACCCACCCCAGCCACACTCTCCAGCTCTGAGTCTGAGCCATCATCTTCAAGTATGCCTTTCATGACTACATCAGGCCACTCAGCACCAACAGGTTTCTCCACCACCATGGGGATCTCTGGAGTCTTCTCCCTTTGCCGAGGCACCAGCTGCCACAGCCTTGGGTCATATCCTCTGAGCCGGTTTGTCTTCCACAAGTCCAGTCTCAGGGAGTTCAGTTGGAGTAGCCCACCCTTGGCCCCTCCCTCTGCCAAGCAGAGGTTCAGAGGCAGCTGGCAGTGAGGAAGGACTGGGCAGACAGCTGTGCCCCTTTCTCACTAGCTTCACCTCAGGTACAATGGCCTTAGTGTCTTCCCACTTCTCCAGGGGTTCCACAGTTGAACCTTCACTCATTGAGGGTGTTGAAACACCTTCCCAGTCACCCCAAGGCAAAGCAAATGGTGGTGGTGGTGGCACAGATGGCAAAACAGCAGTGCTGTGTGAGCACTGGAGACAAAGTTGTTGGTGCACTACACCACTCCCTGGATGTCCACACAGGACAATCTATTCAGCAGTACTGTTCCTTTCCAGCGTATTCCATAACCAGCTCAGCAAAGGTTCAGGCACAGTTACTGTTCTGCTGGAGGGGATTTGGGGCAGATGCCATGGTGATCGATGGTATATTCTGTATCCTCCATAGCAAGCCTTCACAGAATACATGGCCTTCTGCTGCACAATAGCTCTTAATTCCCGCTTTCGCTCATGCCCCAGCCAGCACGGGTTAAAAAAGGTGATTTGCACAGTGTCACAATTTGACCCTCTTTTATATGCCCCTTCTGCCATACAGGCTTCACCAACCATACCACAGATTTCCTCTTTCATTACCATGAGGCACAAGGTGCCATCTTGTCTAACACGAGGTGCGCGCGCTCCGCAGGCGGAAACACCACACCCCACTGAGACCCTAACAGCCTTTTCATCTCCCCTGACACTGTCACCCTCCAGCACACTCAGGTAGGTGGATAGCACCCATTTCTCTTCAAATTCTGGACAAGCCCCCACTTTGTAAGGAGGCCACCTCCTCTCCTCCCTTGTCTCGGGGTTTTAGATGGTATAAAGTCACAGGGAAGGAGGGTGTGCCTCTTTTCACTAAAGTCACAGTCCAACTGTCACTTGTGAGTAGATAACTAAAATGCAGCTCCTGAGATCTGGGATTCAGCCTGGTGACAGAAGATCTATGTCTAGGGTGCATTGAGGTGAGGGCTGGAGGGGCAACTGTCTCCTTCTGGGGGAAAACTTGTTAGAACAACAAAACAGCACAGAACAGTTCAAACAGAATAAAGAGGCACAGAATAAACTAAATGTCCAGACGAGAAATCCAATGTAACTTTGCAGAATTTATTTTCTGACACTTTTTTCATAAGGCTCAAGCCATACAACAGTTATTTGGCTCCATGGAACTGGGAGGGGGGCACTTCAGATCAGAGCATCCTACAATGACAAGGGGCCAAGGCACAGTTTTTTGGAGAACACTAGTCCAGAACCTTGATCCCTCTCACTAGCAGAGCTAGGCAAGCTCCGAAAAGGTTGTGATGGCAGGCTGTGGTTCATAAGGGCTCTCACTTCTCCCTTTCACTCTGATTCACTCCCTTTATTGGCATCAGGCAGGACTCTCACTTTTCCTTTTTTATCAGTGGGCACAGTTCTCTGTTCTATGGCACTCCCATAGACAGCTCTGAGGGGGGCTGAAGCTATGTGCTGACTCTTCCCAGGGCAGTCACACTGCTGTTAAAGGTACCTCCATGATGGTGGACATGTTGATTACAGCAAAGGGCCCCCCCAGCTGCCACTCTGGAGCCCTCCTGAACCAACCTCTCACTTTTCATTCCTTGGCCTACCATGGCAGCCACCACCCTCACTATGGATTCTTCCACCAGAGCTGTGCAGGCGCCCCAATTCTCCTCACACTGATGTGGACAGCACTGGGGACATTTTTGCCAATTTCTGATGTTCTGCAGGGGACTTCCATCATACTGGGGTCTGAGGTGGCAATCAGCCCACCCTGGCCCTGGGCCCTCAGGCCCCAACTTGGTGCCCACTCCCTGGCTCCCACAGCATGATACTCACAGGAGGCAATGACTACAGGATATCCTGTTTTCCTGCTGCAGTACCCTTTTAAAGCCAATGCCACAGCCCACCCATCTATGGGTCCTAGCATCAAATGACTCAGGAGGGTCAGCAAGGTGAAAAGAAGAAGAAATGCTCTATGGTTTTTCAAAGATGTGGCAAGCAAAGGAAAAAAGAAGGCATACAAGTTATATCAAGAAACTAAAAGGGAAAAAGACTGGGATTCGTATTAGGAAAAAATGAAAGAAGCCAGAAAAACGATGAGACAGGCCAAAGCCCAGATGGAAGCAAAGATAGCAGAGGGGACAAATCCTTCTTTAGATACATCAGGGAAAGAAGAAAGGTAAAAGGGGGTATAGTGACGATCACTACAGAGGAAGGGAAAACAACAGAAGACAACTTGGAGAAAGACAAAATCCTGAACAAATACTTCTGCTCGGTGTTTACTGTGGAGGACCTAGGTGATGGCCCAGCACTCACAAAAAAAAAGACCCCTGGTCCAGGAGTCAGCACTAGCTCCTTCACAGAGACTGAAGTACTGGAGGTGCTAAATAAACTAAAGGTTGACAAGGCCATGGAACCTGATGAGATGCATCCCAGAATCTTAAAAGAACTGGGGTTGGATTTGGCAGCCCCATTGGCTAAACTATTCACCAAATCCTTGATGAGTGAAGTGATGCCTGAAGACTGGAAATGGGCAATAGTAGTCCCTCTCCAGAAATCAGGCAGCAAGGAAGAGTCTGGAAATTACAGACCAGTAAGCATCACATCTATAGTGGGGAAATTGATGGAGACACCACTCAAACAGAGGATCATAGCATTCTTTTAAGCTGGTGGCCAACAGGACCCCAAACAGCATGGTTTCACAGCAGGAAGGTCATGCCAGATAAATTTGGTCGAGTTTTATGACTACATTACAAAGGCTGTGGATGATGGTGAGACGGTGGATGTGGTCTACTTGGACTTTAGCAAGACCTGTGACTCAGTTCCACACAGAAGGCTGGTGAAGAAGCTAGACTACATAGGGGTTGGATCAAAAGTGGTAAAATGGATACAAAATTGGCTACAGGGCAGAACCCAGAGGGTTCAGGGTAAATGGAACACTATCATCAGAGGATAGTGTGACCAGCGGAGTGCCCCAGGGCTTGGTACCGGGGCCACTGCTCTTCAATATTTTCATAGTGGACATCACTAATGGATTAGAGGGCAATATGTATCTATTCACAGATGACACCAAGATTTGAAACAGGATCAACACCACAGAGGAAGCGGGCAAGATGGAAGCTGACCTCAAGAAACTGGAAGAATGTTCTGGAGCATGGCAGCTGAGATTCAACACCAAAAAGTGCAAAGTCATCCACATAGGAAAAAGAAATCTAAAGAAGGTGTATTACTTAGGAGGGGAAAGACTAGCTTCCTCCAACCAGGAAGATGATCTGGGAATCATAATCTCAGACAACTTTAAAGTGGGAAAACAGCATGAGTAGGTAGCAATGAAGGCCAGTGGAATGCTGGAATGCACTAGGAGGGGGATGATGAGCAGGAGGATGGAGGTAGTCCTGCCACTGTACAGATCACTGGTCAGACCTCACCTGGAGTGTGGTTTCCAGTTCTGGAGGTCTCACATTAAAAAGGACATTGACCAGGTTGAAACAGTACAGAGAAAGGCAACAAAAATTATTCATGGATTGCACGAGATGTCCTAAGAAGAAAGGCTAAGAGAACTGAACAGAAAAGGGAGAGGGGAAGACATGATCAAAACATTCAGATGCATAAAAGGCATAAACAAGGTGTAGACATGGGAACTTTTTCACTTCAAGGAGGGCAGCAGAACCAAGAGGCAGGATCTGAGGCTACAGGGAGGGAGGTTCTCTACCAATGACAGGAAGTTTTCCTTCACAAAGAGAGTGGTTGACACCTGGAATAGCCTTCCCCCAGAGGTGGTGGGGGCCAACACAGTGGTGGGATTCAAGAATGCATGGGATAGACACAAAGGATCCCTCACACCTAAAGGCAGCTAGGAGAGTAGGAAAAAACAAACACACTGAGCAGATTAGATGGATCTAGTGGCCTCTTCTACCATCACCTTCTGTGTTTCTATTTTTTCTAATTTGGGCACAGATGCCAGTTGGGCATCATCGTAGTAGCCCTCGAATAATGGTGGTGGTGGTGGTGGGTGGGGTTACAATTGTTTTATATTTGTAGCATTACTGATGTAACTTAGTAGTGCAATCTCCAAATCTCCTTTCCCTAAGACACATATGGAAATGAGCTGTTAGCTTACTATGTCTTTCCTAGAGAAACTCTTGAAATAAATAGATAAATAAATAAGCTCAGTAAAGCCCCAATGAAATAAGATCCTTTTTCACTGAGCCCCTGAAGAAGATTTTGACTCTCTCAGCCAATCTCCTCTTTAGAGGAGTTTGTCTCTCCCAGGCAGCTGTGAATTTGATGGCAAGCTTGCTAAGGGTATCACCTGAATCATTGGATGTAATGATGAAGAACAAGTCAGTAATGTTGAGGCTATCTAGCAAGGGGTGGTAGACAGAGGGACCTGAATGACCTAAGCTTGACAAAATTGTGGTGGGGGCTAGTGGGTGATGATTTTTGTGTATGAAATAAACCATCCAATGACTGTTGAGTGCATCTGGGTTGTGCCAGTGTTCACACTATAGAGAGGTGAGAGAAGAGAGCCAAGCCAATACAGAAGTGGTTTGTTGCAGAGGGGTTGTGTTGGGTAGGTTTAAATATAAGTTGCATAAGATAGTGAGCCTAGATGTTGTGATGTTTTTTTAGGAGTGGAATACCACTTTGAGTTAAACGCACTCAATATTAGGAGCTCACCAGATGAAACAAGGGAATAGACAGAGGAGAAGTGATCAAGCAGAGTATCTGGTGTAGAACCAGGGCAAGAGTAGGCATCAGTTATGGTAATGGGACATCAAACTGGGTAAGAAAGATAGATTAACAGAGGTTCAGAGGAAGAAGGAATAGAGAAGTTGTGCACCAGTTCAGTTTGATAATTCAGTCTGGCATCAATGGCTACCCTACTGCCTTTTGGCCCTATAGATTGAAAAATCCTGGAGAGTAGTCAGAATTCAGACACCATCAACATGAGTTTGATAAGAAGAACACACTGCTGGAGTTGATCTATCTTGGGAAGGAGTCCGTTGGCATTAGGATAAGCAGTCCTCAACCCCCCACTGGGAGAGAAGCATGATGCTAGAGGAACAGGACTGAATGACTGGTTTATTGATTGATTGATTCATTCATTCATTGATGACTGATTTACTTATTTATTAATTTATTAATTTTTATTTGTTTATTTATTTGTTTATTTATGGATTTAAAATGTTGTGACTGGGACAGGCACATTAAGCTGGAACTCATTGCCATGTGTGACCTGGGGGGATGAGATATAGCAGGGTGTGATACAGCAAAAACAAATATAGTGCAAACAGTGAGTGCATGATTAAGCTCAACATCACTTGACACCATGAACAACAGAGTGATAATCATCCTACCTCAGCATCACTACTTTCTGCTGGGTGAGGGGGGCTGAAGGAAGAAGCTGTAAAGGGCAGTACTGTGGGAAAAGTCTCTATAGGGCTTTAAACTGGACCACCCTTTTTATCTAATGGAAAACAGCATAAGATACTGTATATAGACCATCACTGGATTAAAGGTGAACATCCATCTTTCTTTTCAATGACTTTTTGCTTTAAACATTCTTTGTTAAATAATTTGAACTACCTAACTAGGCACACATTTAGAGGAAAGTGAAAGGGAGGGACTTAATGGCATCAACAGAAATTAACTATTTTGCTTTGCCACTGAATTAGTTGGTTGAGTAATAGTTGCTCTTTAAAACAAATGCTGGCAAGAGCCAATAAGGCTGCTAAGCCTAGAAGTGGATCCTAAAATAGTTCTGTGGGTGGAGAACTGGTTGAATGACAGGAGTCAGAAGGTCAGGATTCAATGCAAAGAAGTGCAGGATCATGCTCATAGGGCAGAAGAATTCGGGGGCAAAGTACAAACTAGGTGGGAAGGTAGTGACAGTCATGAAGCAGGAAAGGGACCTAGGAGTTATTATCTCAGAAGACCTAAGAGAAACTAGGTAGTGTAATACAGCAGATAGAAAGGCTAGCCAGATGCTTGGATCCATGGGTGGGTATCACAAGTAGAAAGAAGGAGATCATCTTGCCCCTGTATAAGACACTCATGAGACAGCACCTAGAATACTGCATCCAGTTCTGGAGGCCCCATCTGAGAAAGAACACAGACAGGGAGGATGCAATGCCATGGAGGGCAACTAAAATCATGTTCTGAACTGTGCACTGATAACATATAGCATTACAGCCATTGTCAAGCTGACTAGGAAAAGATTAATGTAGCAGGATTGATTGGGTTAACAGAGTGATAAGGCGAAATGCTTGAGTGCCATGCCGCTGCTGGGCACACACACGTTAATACCCTCTGTAGATCTCCTGAACTGATAAAACACAGCTGTTAATACACTGAGAGCGTCCACTGACTGTAATTTGAGCTGGCATGACTATGCTCCATGTAGAAGAGATTTATGAATAAATCAAACAGTTTCAGCCAAAATAGTGCAGAGCAGGGAGACACCACAGCCAAAGTGCTGCAATAGAGGAATTCTAAGAAAACTACAATTTTGTAAAGTCCATTAGAAATCTGGAGAGCTCACTTTTTCTACTGTCATAGTAACATGTCTGCAGGGCTCCACCCACCGTAGCCATAAAAAGTCTCATAAAATGGTGTTTTACATTAACAAAATAGAATATCCTATTCCTTGCTGGCCATATATGTGGTGTTTGTGACCCCTTGCAAAAAAAATGTTCCTGTGACTAGATATGTTCAAAGTCAGACAACTTTACTTCATGGAAAATTATGCAAAGTTTATGTACTTTACATAGCATAAAGTGCTACTTCACATAGTTCTTCACTTACAGAAGATGGCACTTTTCCAGGCAAAACCTTTACAAAGTGGTTCTTCATTAGTGAAGGGGTTATTCATGTAACATTTCACCTGGTGAAATGTATTCTTTGCTGACAATCTTCCTTTATATGAAGTTTTTTTTAAGCAAACCTAAAAAAAAAAAACAATTCGGATCAGATCCACCATGGCTGCATAATGAAGTTAATGAAGTTGTGTGGAATTGTTAAGGAGGTATGGAGAAACAACACAATGATTTGTAAGTACTAAGATTTATTTTAATTTCTGTTCTAAGGAAGGCATACACGTTATTAGGAAAATACATGGAGGTGTACATTTTAATGGAAGGAACAGGATGCACTGTAGGTTTACAAAAGAACCCCAGAGCAAATGCCACTGATGAATGTGTTATCCCAGATGATACTGGCTGAACATGCAAATTTTAAAGAAAACACAATTGCACATACCCCAATAATACAAAGCATTATGGGAAACATATGCAAATCCACATGATGGTACAGAAGTTGGCAGCACGTGAAAAAGTAATGGCTGGCATATGTTCAGCCTTGGGATTGTTTACACAGTTGTTTTTTTTTTTTAAAGAAACAGGGTTTTTGTCCATGAGGTGATGTAAGTTATATTTTAGCAATGTGTTGATGTCAGGAAGTCAGGTGTAATGATGATGGACTGTTGGCAGAGAAAATGTGATAGTAACTTTCAGAGGGGTCACTTTTGATAAGGGCAATGTAGTTATGCTTGTGATAATGGGAACATTAGAAAAGTATGAGGTCTATGCAGAAGTGGAGTACAAATATGTACAGTTTCATAAGTATGTGCTCAGAGTGCAGGCAAATGTGATATGCAGGTTTGTTTTAGAAATAGGTAAAAATAGTGATACATGCAATTGATAGAAAGATAATTACATAGACATGCAGGCCCTGTCCACACTACACTCAAAAAAGCTGTAATGGATTCAAACCTTTACAGTCTGTAAACATTACAGTGTGTCCACACTGCCAGTGAACAGTGTGAATAATGGTTTCAAAACATTACAGCCTGTCCACACAGTGTGATAGTGTGTGGTCTCAACCCTGTAGTAGAAGTGTACATCCAATGGTGCACCCAGTGATGACAGCTGCATTTTGAGATGCCCTCCTACATGTCCTACAGAGTACTACAGTATGTATTTGGCACAGTCATATTGTGTAAATAACCATATTTCACCATTATGAGACACATTTATGTTGTGCAGGTGACAGAAAGAGGTTCAATGGAGGGGGAGATCTGTATGTTGGAATCGGGGGCTATGTCAGTGAGAGGGAGGGAAGGGGAGGGAGGGAGAGAGAGAGAGAGAGGGGAGACATGGCATCAGTTCTGCCAGTATTAGGGCACCTGGGCACAACAGACATTCATGTACTGCTGCTGTATGGTTGAAGGCAGACCCTCTGCTACTGCCTTCAGTGTTCCCCACTGCTCCACTGTACACAGTGCCACATGTCTATTGTCCACTGCAGCAGTGCTCCATGATGCACTCAGGAGCTCCACTAATGTATGTGTTCACTACTGGCACTGCTCTGCAGGTAGTATTGCTGCCACATCACACATGGGCAGGCAGGGTACTCCCAAAACTTGGCACAGTGAGAACAGTAATCAAGGACAGTACATGGATACCATCAGGAGGTGGCCTTTGGGGAGGCAAGTGTAGACAGAGAGGTAGGTTAGGTGGGGACATGGGGGTACACCTGGGGGGTGCACATACAGCTGTCAGGTTACTGTGGTATGGAGACATCCCAGTATTGCAGCCTACACCTGTGCTCCACACTGCCATCTGCATATGTCCTGGTAGCCTCTGATCTCCCTGCATGCAGTGAAACAGTGCTGCAATGCGTGCAGGTATAGTGGGAGACTGGCAGCTACATGGTGGATCATTTAGACACAATTGCAATTAAAAACTTATAAAGGTGTAAAGCTGTAAATAAGAGTGAAATAACCATGCTGGTATGCACACTACAAAGTGGTTCTTGGAAGGATACAGATTGGGGATGGCTCAGTTAAAGGAGTAGTCCACCCAGAATTTGCAAAAACATATGTTATGCAGAGTGTTTTGATCTGTATGTAAAGTCCTAGTGTGTCCTTCCCGCTGTCTGCTACTAGTAGTTTTCCCTAAATTACGCTCCTAGCTTTAGGGTAGTTTTATGAACCCTGGGGATCTCCATCACAGATAGGTTTATTGCCTTCTGCCTCCTACAATGCACCCTGTCTCATGTGACAGTGATGTAGCCAGGCTGATAGATTTAGCATATTCAGTGCTTTTTAAAATCAGTTCACAACAGCAAAGCTTTGTAACTGTTCTTATGCAGTGAGCACAAATAGCAACAGTTACAATTTAGCAGATGCCTGAGAGCTACATAACTGGGGTTTCTATAAGAAAACAGCTACTAAAAAGCTCTAATTCACTATTTGTGTTTTTTTGAGTGTGTCATATCTAGCTAGCAGTAATATGTATTTTCATTTTAAAATTTAATTTCATCAAACTACGCATAACAATAAAAAGCACAGAAATTGCCCTAGATCATCACTGCTATAATTAGTAAAGACTATAGCAGTTTTCTTACAGAAAACTCACTCAGTTAGCTCAAAAGTATTTGCTAAACTGTAAATGTAGCTACCAGCATTCTTCTTTTTTTTTTTTTTTGCAGGAGAGACACACTTAAGCTTGTTTACATGTGTGACCTGGGAGCACAAGGAAGTTAAGTGATTTGCTCAGGAACACACAGTACACATTTGGCGGCAGTGGGATTCAAACCCAGGACACCAGGTATGCAGCTTAGAGCCTTAGACCACCACACTATACTGCCTCCTCTATTCTAATAGGTAGAACTGGCAGTTAGTGCTGATTTTGCTCTGTGACATGATTTTCAATTTTTGTTTTGGTTACAAATGTGAAGTATCGTTTTAATAAAGTATAAAAATATGTATGTGTGAGTTATTTAGGTTGGTGAATATTTGTTTTATTATTTGAAAAAGTAGGATACACTAAATGTGTAGTGTAATGAACCATTGTAAAATGGGATCAAATGTGTAGCTGAAATAGTCATTGTCATCCATCCTGTTATTTTTCATGCTATACCACACACAGGAAAAAATTGACTTTAAAGTATGTTGCAGTTTCTAGGCTGCAGCTTCATACCATACACTTCATTTGTAAACAAAACAATTAAAATCATGTCACAGAGCAAAATCAGCACTAAATGTTAGTTCTGCCTAATAGAATGATGGTACCTACATTTAAAGTTTAGCAAGTACTTGAAATCTAACTGAGTGGGTTTTCTGTAAGAAAACAGCTAGAGTCTTAACTAATTATAGCGCTAATGATCTGGGCAATTTCTGTGCTTTTATGGTTGTGTGTAGTTTGATGAAATTAAACGTTTTTCAATTAAAGCATTCCTGCAAGCTAGACCTGACACAGATAGAAAACAATGGTGAATTAGAACTTAATTTAGTAGCAGTTTTCTTACAGAAACCCCAGTTAGCTAGCTCGCAGGTGTCTGCTAATAGGCTGATTTAGGAAAAACTCCTAATAGCAGACAGATGGAGGGACACATTAGGACTTAACATACAAATCAAAACACTCTGCATAACATATGTTTTTGCAAATTCTGAGTGGACTACTCCTTTAAAACTGCAAGCTCAGTAAAAAATATACACTGCAGCTTCTTGCTGTACAGACATACTTCAGCTGATGCAAAATACAGAGTAAGGTGGTGGGGGCAGGGTTGGAGGACAGGTCTGAATAACACCATATACCCATCAGGAGGGACTTTTCATCTTTTGGAATGTATTTGTGAAAATGTGTGCCCAGGAGAGGAATGTAAGCTACTTAATGTGTAGTGCAATGAACCATTGTAAAATGGGATCAAATGTGTAGCTGAAATAGTCACTGTCATCCTGTTGTGTTCATGCTATACCACGCACTGGAGAAAAATTGACTTTAAAGTATTTTGCAGTTTCTAGGCTGCAGCTTCATACCATACACTTCATTTGTAAAAAAAAAAATGGAAATCATGTCACAGACCAAAATCAGTACTAAATGCTAGTTCTACCTAATAGAAAGCTGGTACCTACATTTATAGTTTAGCAAATACTTGAATCTAACTGAGTGGATTTTCTGTAAGAAAACAGCTAGAGTCTTAACTAATTATAGTGCTAATGAGCTGGGCAATTTCTGTGCTTTTATGTCTGTGTATAGTTTGATGAAATTAAAAGTGTTAAAATTAAAACACTCCTGCAAGCCAGACCTGACACACATAGAAAACAACAATAGTGAATTAGAGCTTAATTTAGTAGGGGTTTTCTTACAGAAACCCCAGTTAGCTAGCTCTCAGGAATCTGCTAATGGGCTAATTCAGGAAAAACTCCTAATAGCAGACAGATGGAGGGACACAGTAGAATTTAACATACAAATCAAAACACTCTGCATAGCATATGTTTTTGCAAATTCTGAGTGGACTGTGGACTACTCCTTTAAAACTGCTCAGTAAAAAATATACACTGCAGCCTCTTGCTATACTGACATGTTTCAGCTGATGCAAAATACAGAGTAAGGTGGTGGGGGCAGGGTTGGAGGACAGGTCTGAATAACACCATATGTCCACCAGGAGGGACTTTCCATGTCTTGGAATGTATTTGTGAAAATGTGTGACCAGGAGAGGAATGTAAGCTGAGCCAATGCTGTTTAAACAAGTGCTGCATAGGGATGCAGTTTCAGGCTTTTCCTTCTGAAGCTTAAGCGCTGATGCCCCAGGCAGCCCTGATAGTCAATTGTTCCTGCATGATAGAGCCACCTCCTGTCCCTCCCACATGAACCCAAAAAAAGGTGTGGCGGATCTTTAGGAGCTTCTTGGGTGGAGGTGGGGGTGGATCTTACTTCCCCCAAAAATCTAATGCTGCCTCCCACTACTCAGGTTCCAGTTCTTGTACCTCCCACTAAGAAAAAAAATAGTGCACTGCAACCATTGACTAACATGAAAGCATATTTATTTGAGAGCCGAAAGCATGTCTTGGAGGAGGGTAAGGTGGAGGAGACTATTTACACCTTCAGTCAGCTCCACGGACAGAAAACATGACATCACTCCTTTTGTACATGCAAAACATCTGGAGGCTCCGCCTACTGCAGTCTTAAAAAGAAAATAAAGAAAATTCATTCCTCATGTGGGTAGCACCCTGTACCAACAATCTAGAAAAATATTTTATCCCTACTGTAATTACACCCAAATTCCCACCTTCTTTCCTCAGACCTAAAAAAGTTAAGCATAGGTGTGTTGTCTCATGTGTCTGAATGACTCTCATCAGAATAATTAAATGAACCCTCTCCTGGGCCAGACCAGTGGTGTGAAGGGTTGAGGCACTGGACCACACCTTCTGACATACCAGTGACTCAGGTTGGAGACCAAACTTGAGCCCTTAGGGACCAGTGGGGGGAGGAGGACTGAGCATCCCAGAGGATACTCTCCTACTCCATGAAGGGAGAGCAGTCATGCTTCAATGCAATTCTGCCAACTGGATGACCACAAGTGGCAGTGCACTTGGAGACATTTACTGAAGTCCCTGGGATGCCGGGCGATGGGGCTAGAGGGTATGGACCAGGATAATAAGGAATGTACCAGAGGAACAAAAAAATTAACTAAAAATAGAACCCTTCCCCATATGTTCATAGTATCCCATGCTACCCTCTGGCCCCAGCCCTTTCTCAGTAAAACAAAAGATCTCCCTCACCTTCTAGGCACCTTTGCAAAATGAATACTACCTGCTGTTAAAATGAAAAGGTTTCTCAATAGGCAACCATCAAAGAGACATTCTTTTCACCTTGGCTGGCACTGTCTTACCTGAATGCTTATTGTAATCACATAATAAACATGTACTGTATTTTGCACCTGAATAAGCAGATAAAATGCTCAAGATGGTAAATATAAACAAGGTAATAGGGTGTGGTAAAAACGTCCAAAAATCCTGAAGTAGTTCTCTATGGAATTATCCTTACAACTGGCAATTATATTCAATGACTTCCTCAAATATTGAAGAAAGAATATTGGAAGCATAATTGTAAGCATTTTGGAAGACAGATTCCACATACAAAAAAAAATTGTTGGGAGGGGTTCAGTCAGGGAAATCAACAACATAAACGAGACTTGAGAGGTGTTGCTAGAGACACCCTCAAATCCTAGGTTCCATGTGTTAACAGCAAAGTTTAAACAGCGACTGACAAATTGACGAGTGCTAATCGCCAAAAACATAATTGACGATCAGCATTACGCCAAATCCAGAATCTGTAACCATGCAAAGCACAGCAGGACCTGCTTTTTATGTGGGGAGGCTCCACCCCCATTGAAGGGGGCAAGCCCGTTGCACCCCCAAAATAATGATTCTCAACCCCAAGGTGGGCAGACAATGGGGGAGGGAGGCAAACATGGGAGGGGGCACCCATTGCAGGGGTGACAACCTGCGGGTGAAGAAACAACAAGAGGGGAATGGAAGGATAAAAAAAAAAGCGACCCAGAGTTAAAAATTGATATACCCCCATGCAGTCCCAAACCTGGGTCCATGCACAAGGCAGGCAGGGACATTAACCGCCACACTATGCGGCCAGCTTGGTGGCAACCCACTCACTCTACCTACTTAACCTCCGACCGCTACACTCACTAACCACCTCACCTTTGCTATTTTGTTCTCCAGACCTTGTTATTCCTATCCCTCATTATTCTTCCTTAGTCACTGTACTTGCAGGCATGCAAACTGAGTCACTCATTTTGAGTCACTCAATTTGTTTTGCCCATATCACTAGCTACCAAATAGAAACATAGACTTTCATGGCAGATAAGAACCACTTGGCCCAGTCTGCCCATTTCCCTACCTATTGGATAAGCTGCAAATCCTAGTTTTATCAGCAGCCTGCTTCCTCCTACCTCCCACTAAAATTGCCTTATGTCTGTCCCATGCATTCTTAAATTCCTCCACTGTTTTTGGCCCCATGACCTCCTCAGGAAGGCTATTCCATGTGTCCACCACCCTCTCCATGAAAAAATACTTCCTCACATTGCCAAGGAGTTATCCACCGTCTGTCTTCAACTTGTGCCCCCTTGTTCTTGCACATCTCTTTTTTCTGAAAGATGCTTCCCTCTTGGACTTTGTTGATTCCCTGGAGGTACTTGAAAGTTTCTATCATGTCCACTCTCACCCTCCTTTCCTTGAGGGTATACATACTAAGCTCTTTTAGTCTCTCTTCGTATGGCTTCTGGTGCAGACCATGCACCATTTTACTTGCCCTCCTCTGGACTGCCTTCATTCTGTCTATGTCCTTGTGGAGATGGGGTCTCCTGAACTGCACACAGTACTCCAGATGGGGTTACACCAACTGTCTGTACAGAGGGATAACAACTTCCTGTTTTCTACTGGTAATACCTCTCTCTGTGCATCCCAGTATCTCCCCAACCCTCCTTACTGCCTTCTCACATTTTTTGCCTACCTTTAAGTCATTTAATATGACTACCCCCAGGTCCATTTCCATTTTTGTTGTCGTTAATACCTCCCCCCATTGTGTACTCTTCCCTTGGGTTTTTGTTTCCCAGGTGCATTACTTTGCACTTCTTTGCATTGAATCTAAGCTGCCATTCTTTTGACCATTCCTCCAACCTTGCCAAATCCCTCCTCATCCTTTCCACCACCCCCCGTGAATCAACTCTGTTGCAGATCTTTGTGTCATCTGCAAAGAGGCATAATTTTCCTTCCAGTCCCTCTGCAATGTCACCTATAAAGACATTAAAGAGGACAGGTCCCAGTACTGAACCCTTCAGTATCCCTCTAGTAAACCCTCTTTCTTTAGAGTGGACTCCGTTTACTATTACCCTCTGTGTCTTGTTGTCCAGCCAACTTTTTTCCCAGGTTAGCACCCTAGGGCCCACTCCCAGGCTGGCTAACTTGTTTATTAATCTTTTGTATGGGACTGTGTCAAATGCCTTGCTAAAGTCTAGGAAGACCATGTCCACAACCCCTTCCTGGTCTACTACTTTGGTCACTCAGTCAAAGAAATCTATTAGATTCATCTAACATGACCTTCCCACTGTGAATCCATACTGCCTTGGGTCCTGTGCCTCGCTGGCCTCTAGGTACTCGACAATTCTTCCTTTCAGAAGTGGTTCCATCATTTACCCTACCACTGCAGTCAAGCTAACAGGTCTGTAGTTTCCTGCCTCTGCCTTGCTCCCACTTTTGTGAAGGGGAATCACATCCACCCTCCTCCAGTCCTCAGGCACACAGCATCCTCCCATGATTTGTTATAAAGGGTAGTCAGTGGTGTCACTAGTTCTCCCCTTAGTTCTTTTAGAATTCTAGGGTGAATCCCATCAGGCCCCATTGCTTTGTCCACCTTCAGTTTTAGGAGTTCTTTCAGGAATCTTTCTTCTGTGAATGGACTGGTATTGACTCCCCATCCAGTGTGCTTCTATTATTTGCTTTAGGTGCTTCTCCCTCCTCCTATTTTGAATACTGAGCAGAAGTAGTCATTCAGTATCTCTGCTTTGTCACTGTCACCCTCTGCCCACCCTCCTCCCCTTTATTAAGCCTCACTATCCCTCCCCTGGTGTTTTCTTTGCTCCCTAATGTACCTATAAAAGGTTGTATCCCTCTTCTTAACTGAGTTGTCTTTTCCTTGGTTTCGACCTTTGCTATTCTGACAACCTTACTTGCTTCCTTCTGCTTTAACTGGTACAGTTCTCTGTCCTGCTACTTCTGTTTCCTTATACTTCCTGAATGCTATCTTTTTATCCCTAACCTTCCCTGCCACCTCTTTTGAGAACCATATTGTTTTTTTTTTCCTTTGTTTTGTTTATTTGCTTCACACAAAGGCTTGTTACCTCTCTGATGGCAGCTTTGATTTTTCCCCATTGTTGCTCCACCCCACTTTCCTTCCCATTTTCTAGTGAGGCACTCCCCCATTTTGCCAAAGTCAGCCCTCCTAAAGTCCAATACCCTCACCTTTTTGTGGCTTGATTCTACAGCTGTGTTTATCATGAACCACACTGTTTGGTGGTCATTTGTTCCCAGGTGGCTACCCACTTCTAAATCCAAGATCCTCTCTCCATCCTCATTTGGGAGTACCAGGTCTAAGATTGCTCCCTCCCAAGTGGGTTCCAACAATAGCTGTCTGAGGCATGCCCCCTGTAGGGCATTGAGAATTCCCTTGATCTTGGATGTGGCTGCAGCAAAGGTGCTCAGATTAACATCTGGCATATTCAGGTCCCCCATCAACAATATCACCCCCTTTTCTGCCATTCTAAGGAAGCCTTCTATAATTTTCTTGTCCCTTTCCTCCCTCTGAGATGGGGGTCTGTATACAACTCCTGTATGGATTGTGGTGCCATTTCCTGTCTCCAGGGTGACCCACAGTGCCTCCTCTCCTCCCCTCCCTGTATACCCTTTAGTTATGTTGCTTTGATCCCTTCCCCTATATAGAGAGCTACTCCTTCTCCTCTTTTACCCTCCCTGTCACTCCTGTAGATTGTGTGTGTACCCTGGTATGTTGACATCCCAGTCATGATTCTCTGTGTACCATGTTTCTATGACTGCCACATTATCCAAGTGTCCCTGTTCCATCATGACCACTAGTTCAGGGAGCTTGTTATCCAGACTGCGTGCATTGATACTCAACACCCTCCATTTTTTGATAAGCTTACCACTTTTAGTCCATTCCCTGTCCTTACTGTCTTTGTCTTTTTCTCCATTGACCCCTGTCCATCTCCCTATCAACTTCTCTACCTTAGTGTTTACCTCACTAACTACCCTGTTTTGTGGGGCGGGGCTGGGATTTTCATGCTTCCTTTCAGTGCCTTCCCTCCTTGACTAGTTTAAATGCTTGCCAATGAAGCATTTAAATGTATCACCTAGCATTCTGTCTCCCCTCCTGGACAGATGCAGACCATTATGCCACTATAGGCCTACATCCCTCTAGGTGGACCCCAGTCCCTAATGAAGCCAAAACTGAGAGCTCTGCATCAGTTTTTCAATCATTCATTGAATCACATGGTGTGAAGTACCCTAGCCTGACCCAATACATAGACAAGCAGCACCTCCAAGAAGGTTACCAGGTATGCTACTTGTCTAAGGCCCCTCCCCAACTGTACAAACTCCTTCTGCACTGCTCTGATCCCATGCCCAGCCAGGTCATTTGTCCCTAGGTGGACAATGATGTCCATCTCCCTCTCCCATGCCACTTCTCCGGTGATCCTGAGGATTCGCTTTCTATCTCTCCAAGCCATGGTGCCAGGCAAGCAACTTAAATCCCTCTCCCCTCCCACCAGTTCTACCCTCCTAATGATTGAGTAACCCACCAGGAGTTGTTTTGTTCCCCTGTAGGGTCTTGTGCCACCCTGTTCTGGGTCTTCTTTGTGGAGGTTCCCAACAGCCTCCATGGTCTCCACTGCAGGTGCCTCCATAGAGGAACCACGCTCTACCAGAATGGTGAATGAATTGTGGAAAAGTACAATTGGAGGGATGTGCCTCCTCCCTGAGCCCACCATGGTCCAACTGCTCCTCCTCCTTCTTGTCAACCTCTGAGGCGGTGGCCCCGGTGGTCCCTGGGTGGGTGAAGAGGTTTTCTGAATCCTCACCAGGTTGGCCTGGAGATGGGCAACCTCCTCCCTCAGACTAGAAAGGTGCATGCAAATGGGGCAGCATTGCAGCCTCCAGAACATCTCCCAAAAGACTGCCTCCCCACATCCAGTGCATTGCACCACTCCCCCCATGTCTCTCTTCCTTCCTGATTTTGTTTTCCTTTTTGTTAGTGTGTATGAGCATGTGCATGCATCTATGCCCTATGCAGCGTGCTGGGATATTAAGTTTATAACTGGTGTATGTCCTTTGTCCTTTTGGGGAAGTAATGTCAGAACCTCTGGTATGAAGGAAATTATGTGCTTGGGGTGGGTGGGACCAAGCCTGTGCCCTCCAGAAACAATCAGCTACAGCTCTGACCCACCACCCCGGTGAGTGTGTTCCTTCCTTTCTGCATGACAACCTGCACAACAATTTAAAAGAAAATATGTCCTCAAAAAAACAGTTTCAATCAGAGAAAAAATAAAGCTGTAAACTGTACAACTAGTAAGCACAAAACATTAATAAAACCTGTAAGCACAAAGCAAAATAGTAACACAACAGTAACTCTGCTTAGTCAAAAGAAGACTTAATGTTTATCCGTGCTCTGTTAATGTTGTTCCTTGCTCTCTCCTTTCAAATAAACTCTAGAAGAAAACAGCTCATGTGAAGCTAGGTACTCTATACTAGCAAATCTAGTCTTCAAATCATTGCAATGAAACATACAAAAAAGCAACAACAATGCTAGTTTGTATAGGGAGAAGTTTAATAGTAGGAGAAATAAGGTGATTTGCTCCTGAATAAGTCATGTTGAGACCCCTCCTGTAGTATTGTGCCCAGTGTTGGAACCGCATCTGAACAAGGAAAGGAAGAAATTAAAGACTGCAGCTCAGAGTATCCAATACTGTATGATGCAGCACCAGCAAGGTAGATCATATGACCGGCACATGTGACTACAATTTGGGACCACCTTGGTGCTATCAGAAATCAGGGGCTAGATTTTCAGAATGTTTTGTGACTAAGATCCACTCCACAGCCACCAGTGCACACACAAAAAAATCTCTGCACCTCTGCCAAGTCTTAATTGCTCCATAAGCATCATGTGCAGCTGCAGGGGATGCTACAATTGGTCCAATCAGGTATAACTTTTTTGTGCAGCTGCACCTAAAAATGACCACAAACTGTCATGAATTGTGAAGCCACAAATGACTCCGCAGTTGAATATACAGCTTATGTAGAAAACTCTCCGTTCCCACAAGGTTTTTCTGCATCGGTACCAAAAACAACTGGTTTTGAAAATCCAACCCTAGGACCTCAATGATGCCCTAGTGAAGCATATTTGTGGAACAAATGTTCCCACTGAACATTAGTTTTTGTTTAGTGGTATTGAAAAAGTAGTGCTTGGTAACAGAGGTGGGGCTCTGGACACGGACACACTAATTCTCATAAAGGAGTCCAAATGATTTTCTAGCTGGTTCCCCTTTTTAAATTATATATAGTAGGGTACCAAGATTAATACACTGTCCACCCTGGGGTACATCTCTCTCATCCTACTCACTAAAGGAGAATGCCGCCTCCTTGGCCACTACCTGGCTAACCTCTCCTGGTCTCCTTCTATTCCCTCCTGCCCATACATTCTCCTACTATCACTACTCTCCCTTGCTGGGGACATTGAATGCAACCCTGGCCCAACAAACTCCCATATCACCCCCTCCTCCATCATCTGGACAAATGCCCCTGGTCTTAAAATCGCATATATTAATATCTGTAGCCTTCCATCCAAATTCACTGACCTTGAGGCTTGGATTGAGCTACACAAGCCCCATATTCTAGGACTCACTGAAACATGGCTAAAGCCACACAACACTGAAAACACCTTCAAAATACCTGGCTACTCTTACCTACGCCTCGACATGCCAGGCAGGAAAAAAGGTGGTGGTGTGGCCCTGCTCCTAAGGGAACCCCTCTCAGCTAGCATTGTCCTACACTCTGACCCTTCCTCATCTAGTCAATGGCTACTCTCCGAACTGACCCTGGGATCCTGCAAGAAACTCCATATTGGCTGCTGCTACAACCCCCCCACAAACAGAACCATTGGACTCACCAGCCTCCTCCAAGGCCTGAGCTCTCTAACTCCCCATAGATAATCTATCCTTCTTGGCGACTATAATCTAAACTGGTTGAGCTGCCACCAGCCTGTCCATGTATCCCTATTAAAGCAGCACAATCTGGTGCAGGTGATCACTGTCCACACCAGACTTAATCCACGCTCAGCCACCCAAACTCTACTAGGCTGGATACTCATAAAAAGGGAGGACTGAGCATTACATGCTGGCACCATGGCTGACTCTGTAAGTGATCACTCACTGACCTATCTCTTCTGGTCTTCCAAAATAAAATGCCCCCCCCACCCAAATAGCTATCTCTCAGAAATTTCAGCTGCCCAGTCTCCACAAACTCCTCAAGGAGGCCCAGTCCTTGGACTGGTCCACACTTTTTTCACTTTCCAATGTAGCCATGTCAGTTTCTACATTTACCCAGACTTTACTAGCACTCCAGGACTGCTTTTTCCCTGTCACTACCAGATGAGTCAGAGGTGGGTGCTCGTGCTGGGTCTCTAAAGACCTCCTAACCCTTATAAAGGCCAGAGACTGTGCCCGGTCCACTTTCAAAGCAACCCCCTCTCCTGCCGTCTGGGATGCTTAAGGCGCATGAGAAAAAAATGTAAACAACAGGCCACATTTTTTAAACAGACCCACTTCTGCAACCTGCAAAAGGCCAACCTTGGAGACCCTAGAAAATTCTGGGACTCAATCAGCTCCCTCCTAAACTCCCTGTCCAGCTATGCTGCACCACATCTCAGTTCCCAGGATGGGCTGCTGACCGACCCTCACGATGTGGTCAGTGTCCTCAACTGTAAGTTCACCAGCTTATCCATGTACCTAAATAAGCTGCCAAGTGCCCAACCTCAATGCCCGGCCCTAATACCTGACACACTGCCATCCTCCTCCAGCTCTGCCACTCCCCCCCGCAAATACCCCCATTCTATTTTAAAGCCCTCTCCATACATGATACAGTGAAGCTACTCAAACATCTACCTAACCATAGCTCCTCCAGATCTGATGGCCCATCACCAGTCTTTCTTAAGCTGATCTCTTCGGCAATTGCCAAGCCACTCACCTTCATCTTTAACCTTGCCCTTTCCACCTCCTCCATGCCTGACCCATGAAAGATAGCTAAGGTTATCCCCATTCCTAAATCCGGTGACCCTAAATCCTCTGACAATTACCATCCGATATCCATCCTCCCTCATCTCAGTAAACTACTTGAGAGAGCAGTCCACAATCAGCTCACTGAGTACATAAGCAAATACACCCTCTTATGTAACCAACAGCATGGCTTTTGCAAGAATCATTCCACCGCCACTGCCCTCACTCTACTGACCGACCACATCCTCTCTAACATGGATAATGGTAAAAGCCACCTTGTTGACCTCTCAAAGGCTTTTGACATGGTTAACCATGCTCTCCTTACCTCCAAGTTTAGCCTCCTTGGTTGATCTCAGAAAGTCACAAGTTGGTTCACTAGCTACCTTACTGATCGCTCACAATTTATGTGTATTGGTCAAACCTGCTCCCCACCCTGCCTGTCTCTGTGAGGGTCCCTCAAGGCTCAATTCTTGGTCCCCTCCTTTTCTCCTTATTTGTTAATGCACTTCCCTTCGACTGCCTAAACTGTAACTCTCCTGTATGCCGATGACCTTGTCCTCTTCCACAGTGACAAATCCACAGCCACAATCTCCTCAGTTCTCTCACACAACTATGCTGCAGCCACAGCTGGTTCTCAAAAAAACCTCCTCTTAGTAAATGCCAAAAAAAACTAAATCCATGCTGTTTGGATCTAAGCCCTTCCTGGCCAAAACTAAAAGCCACGCCCTGTTACACATTCTCACCCCAGATGGTACAGCCCTGGAGGACGTCAGCACCTACAAATACTTAGGAGTACTGTTCAACCTCTCCCTCACCTTCACTGAGCACGCAAATTCACTTGTCAGAAGGTTCCATCAAAAGTTAGGTGCCGCCTATAGATTCAGGCAATACCTTAACCCTGAAGCTAGACTAGCCATTGTCCAGGGTAATCTTCTCCCTATTCTTGACTAGTGCTCCCCTATTTATGCCAGGATCTCAGCTACTGCCATGGCTAGACTCTCTGCTGCCTACAACAGCGCCTGTCACTTTGCTTTATTGGTCCCGTTCTCCACCCACCACTGTACCCTCTATAATACCCTTGGATGGCTACTGCTACAAGGTCGCTTTGACCTAAACCTCTGCTGCATGGTGGACAATGTCATCTGCATGGCTCCAGAATCTCCCCAACTGCCCTTCTGAAAACCCGAACACTCCTCCACAACTTCCGCTCAAATGGTACTCCCCCTCTAGCTGTTCCTAGGGTATCCACCAACATGGGTAGCAGAACTTGATCTGCAGCTGCCCCCTTGCAGTGGAACAAACTACTGGCTGAACTCCATTCCATTGGCTCACACTCCAGTTTCAAGTCCCACCTAAAAGTCTGGTTCCTGGCAAACTCATCCTGCCGATGATCCCAGGGATCTCACACCAAAGCACACTAGTCAGCTCCCCAGCCCAGGGGTTACCCACCTACCCACACTAGTCAACTCTCTTGCCTACAACTATTATATTTTATTTTTCACAGTAATATTTGACTTCCTTGCCTGTACATATTGTATACATTTTTTTTTACTGAGTATTCTGTGTATTACTTGCTCACTGGACGATGAAGTCTCACATTGTACACTGTGTCTATGATTTGTTTGTTTGTACCAAGTCTCCTCATGTCTGATATTGAAACCTTTTATTCACTGTTCTCAAATGGAGCTATGTATCAAACCTGTATATTGTGTCTATTATTGTTGCTTGTATCAAATCTGTTTCATGTGTGTTACTGTTACCTTGTACTCCACTGTCACCCTGCACCATGTGTTATGGCCTGGGTCATGCCTGAAAGCAGTCCCTGGGATCAGTGCACTCACTCGGCTATCAAAGTCATAAATAAAATAAATAAATAAATAAAA
This sequence comes from Neoceratodus forsteri, assembly GCA_016271365.2. Taxonomy (NCBI): domain Eukaryota; kingdom Metazoa; phylum Chordata; order Ceratodontiformes; family Ceratodontidae; genus Neoceratodus; species Neoceratodus forsteri. The sequence goes on along the minus strand of CM057456.1, from coordinate 527,713,231 downwards.
CTAAGAGCATCTAGGGGACCAGACCAGAAAGGTAGGTGGGAGAGGAAACATCTTCATAACAAGTGATTTTAACCTACCTAGAATAGACTGGAGTGCTCCTGCTACCTGCTGTTACAGGGAACATGTCCTCTTGGATGCTATATAGGATTTTTTACTGACACAGGGAGTCACCAAGCCAACCAGGGAGGAGGTCATGCTAGACCTAGTGCTGCCAGATGGTGAACAGGTCTAGGAGTTAGAAGTGAGGGATCCCCTTGAGGGCAGTGACCACCACACAGTGTGGTTCTACATCAACATGGGAAAAGATGCAGCCAAGACCAAAATGATTGAAGTTGACTTCAGGAGGGCAGACTTTGGAAGTATGAGTGACATACTAGTTGGGCATCTTGCAAAGCTCAGACCGGAGATGGATGCAGATTGGAAATGGTCCATCATTAAGTTGAGGCTAAATGAGGCCACAAACGCTCGCATGAGGGCTAGTAAAAAGAATTCCAGGACAAAGAGACCTAACTGGTTTAACAGGAATGTGGCAGAGAAAGTGAAGGAAAAGAGAGTGGCCTTCCAGAAGTATAAGCATATTTTGAGGGAGGAGGACAAAGAGGTCTACTCACAGAAAACTAGAGAGGTGGGGCAAGTGGTCAGGACAGCCAAAGTTGCAAAAAAACTAAGATGGACACAGGGGATCAAGGAAGGGGAAAAAGATTTCAAGTATATAAAGGACAGAATAAGCGGTAGGGACAGGACAGGAATGTTAGGATTAAGAGAGAGAGAACGGGCTGAAAATAGTGAGGATCAGGAGGAGACACTAAATGAGTACTTTAGTTCTGTCTTCACTAGGGAAAAGGACAGACCAATTCCACATGAAAAATTGGGGGTAGACATGGGAGTGGGGATGAATCTGATGGGGCAACCAGGGTTGACAGGATCATACAGGGTCTTAGGGCCCTTCAGGTGGACAAGACACCAGGCCCAGATGGAGTGCACACAAGGGTCCTGAGGGAACTGGAGGAGGTACTAGCAGCCCCCCTGGCAGACCTACTTTGCTGGAGAAGGGGTGTGTGTGTGTGTCACAGGAGTGGAGGACAGCACATGTGGTACCACTACACAAGGGAGGTCCCAGAGATGAGTTGGGTAACTACAGGCCAGTCAGCCTAACCTCCATAGTGGCCAAGTTAATGGAGACCATTCTAAATGAAAAGCTGGTGACATTCCTTGAGGTAAATGGTCTCCAGAATGATAGGCAACATGGATGGACTTTTTCAACTGGGTCACAAGGTAGTTGGACAGGGGGCAGGCAGTGGACATCCTATACCTGGACTTCAGCAAAGGCATTACATTTGATGCCACATGGCAGGTTGATCAGCAAGCTGAGTGACTTGGGAATTGGGGACAAGCTGCTGGAGTTGGACAGGAGCCGGCTCCAGGACATGAACCGGAGAGTAGTGGTAGTGGAAAACTATTCAAACCTAGACCATTAACCAGCGGGGTCCCACAGGGCTTAGTACTCAGACTGGTATTATTCAACATCTTTATTGATGACATGGCGCATAGGGTCAAAAGTAAGATCTGCTTATTTGTAGATGATACAAAGCTCTGTGGGAGGATGGATACAGAAGAGGGGAGGCAGGAGCTCAGGAAAGATCTAGCTAGGTTAGAGAAATGGTTGGGCATCTGGCATTTGGGATTCAATGCCAATAAATGCAAGGTCATGCACCTGGGAGCTAGGAACCCAAGGGTCAGCTACTGGCTCGGGGTGTACAGCTGACTGTCTCAGAGGAGGAAAAGGATCTAGGTGTGTTGGTCAGGCGGGAGGACTTGAAACACTCTGTGCAGTTCTGTAAGGTAGCAGCCAAAGCAAATAAAATGCTGGGCTGCATCATCAAAGGAATCTCATTTGGGAGGGAGGAAAATATTCTGTCACTATACAGGTCACTGGTGAGACCACATCTGGAGTACTGTGTACAGTTATGGTGCCCTTATCTGAAGAAAGACATCAAGCTATTGGAGGGAGTTCAGCAGTGGGCAACCAAAATGATCCAGAGCATGGGGGACAAACCATATGAAGAGATGCTATGGGAGCTTAACATGTATTACATGGAGGATGGAAGGGAAAGGAAGGATGTGATAGACACCTTCAAGTACCTAAAGGGTATAAACAGTGTTGGAAGGGAGGGCATCTTCAGTTTAAGAGGGGATGGTACAACTGGGGTGTGCCTCCTGTTGAAGGCTTAGCAGCTGAGGTCCTAGGGGCAAGGGCAAGCAGCTCGAGACACTTAATAAACTGCATTTGCACTGATTTATTTTGTTATTTTCTCTACTTGCTTCCAGTTCTGTTGTACTGTATTTTGTGTACTTTTGGGCTGGCTGCTCTCTCAACAGCAATGATTCTGCACTTCATTGCTCGCAGCAGCAACTTTTGGATTTGGTACAACTAGGGGGGCATAGCCTGATACTAGTGTGAGGTAGATTTAAGAAGAAATTGAGGGGGCACTTAGTCATTGAAAGGGTGGTGTCAAGGTGGAATGACTTGCTAGAGGAAGTGGTGCCAGCGAATATAGTGAACAGTTTCAAGGGGGGGGAATAGGGTGAAAAAGAAAATTAGAGTGGGAGGGTGGAAAGGGGGAGAAAAGAGGGTAGGGAAGGATGACTCCAGGAGGGAAAGGGTGAGTGGGGGAGGTAGCTCCAGAGAACTAGACTGAGCTGTGCACTCGAGCAGATTTGATAGACCAATAAGGCCTATTTCTGCTGGCAATTTCGTATGTTTGTATATTCATATCTTTTAATAACTGTGTTCTTTTTTTCTTGCAGATTGACTTGAGGATTGATATTTTTGTGACTCTGCCCCATTAAATAAATTACTTGCCTAAACTACTTATGTATATTATATGGTGACCTATATTATATATATATATATATATATATATATATATATATATATATATATATATATATATATATATGGATATATATATATAAATAGGGGATACATGAAGGGCACTAGTGGAATATGGAAAATATTTTCACTCCTGCAGAGTGAGCCTGGATATTTCACGAGTGCCTAAGGCACGAGTGAAATATACAGTGCTCACGAGGCAGGAGTGAAAATATTTTTCATATTCCACGATGTGCACATCATGTGTCCTATTTATACAATGTGGGCCTCATTGCAAGATATGCAATTTGCGCGGGTTTAGCACGACTTGTGTGGGTTTAGCGTGAGTATAATAAACGGCATTAATTTTAACTCCTCTGATGTCATCAGGATTTATTTCACTGGGGTGAAAATAACTTGTTTTATTTCACTGGAATATGTCTCACCCCATTGTATAAATGTATATATATATATATATATATATATATATATATATATAAACCAAAGCGCACAAAGTAGGGCCTGGTGTTAACAAAGGGAACTGTAGTTTCTGGGTAGAGAAAAGGGTGAATTACTGAGAAATGAAATGCTTCATTAGGATCATGGAGGAGGAGGGAGGTAGTAGCCTTGTGGGTGGACAGGTGGTGGTAACTACACTAGAACTACATGCTGTGGAGGAAAAGGTGAAAGTATATGACCCAAAGGGGCGAGTTTCTTTCTTTTTAAATTTTTTAATTTAAAAAAATCAACAATGAAGTAGGTGTGAGGTCAGAGAATTCCATGCCGCTTAGTAAAGTGAGAAGTCCATGACCAACTTCTACTTTGAACTATAAATTTCACTGTATCTGTGATACAAACTCCCTCTTAGAGATCCACTGCACTCCTACCAGAATTAATGGTGCTCTACATGAAATGGCCTTCAGATTTCACTTCAGCCTGACACCGGTGGTGGGAAAGTTAATGGAATCACTGCTGAATGAAAGGATAGTAAACTACATTGTGACCCAAAACTGGTCTGCTGACAACCTTCTGCTGGTCAAGGCCAAAAAAGACAAAATCCATGCTGTTTGGATCTAAGCCATTCTTAGCCAAATGCAAACCAGTCTCCCCCCTAAACATCGTATCCCCTGATGGTCATGCCCTCGAAGAAGTCAAGCATTTCAAATGCCTAGGAGTCATGCTCCACCCCTTCCTCTCTTTTTCCAGTCACATAAATTAGTTAGTTCTAAGGTTCCACCAAAAACTAGGTGCTGCCTATAGATTCCCGCAATACCTCACCTCTGAAGCCCGACTTGCCATTGTCCAGGGTAATCTTCTCCCAATCCTGGACTACTGCTCCCTTATATAATCCAGGACTTCCGCAACTACCACGACCAAGCTCTCTACAGTTTACAACAGTGCCTGTTGGTACATCTTGTTGGCACCCTACAATGCACACCACTGTGCACTTTACAACTCGCTAGGGTGGCTCCCACTACAAGCCCGCTTTGAACTCACCCTGTACTGCTTGGTTGATTCTGCCATCCATATTGGCCAGGATTCTCCTCTTGCACCCCTCCTCACTGTCCACACCTCACACCGTGTCCTCCGCTCAACCAGTATCCCCCCTTTAAACATCCCCACGGTTTCTACAAATATGGGCAGGAGAGCCCTGTCAGTGGCAACCCCTACCCTATGTAATAAACTGCCTGCTGAGCTGCACTCCATTGACACCCACCTCCAGTTCAAAACTCACCTCAAAAACTGGCTCCAGTTGTCATCTGACTGCCTCTGCTTTTCTGAGTAGTCCCCCCTCACCCACGCCCATTCCAGATGGTGGTTCTTTATTTCTCCCTTGCTAATCCCTCTCTCCTCCCTCCTCCCCCACCATCTGCTACCCACTGGTGAATTGTTTTTTCCTAGCAATCTGATGAATTTTTGACTACCCTCTATTCTCCATAGTACTGTTTTAGCCTAGGAGGTCTGCAAATGTTTCTAATCCCTGTGTAATTTGTGACTTATTGTATCATCTTCTGAATTTCTGATTTTATGCTAGCCATTTGTAAATTCCAGTGTACTATTGTAACCTTCTATTTTTCTTGTATGGAACACTGCTATCCTGCTCCATGCCTACTGTTTAGTTGAACTATGTGCCACAGTATGTGGCCTGGGTTGTGCCTGGAAATGGTCCCTGGGATCAATGCACCTACCCAGCTACCAAACTCATAAATAAATAAAAATAATAAATAGTGAAATATCTTAAATCTAATGGTTTACAAGACCCGAAGTATGGATTCACAAGGGGGCGGTCATGTTAAATGAATGTGATGGATTTCTTTGACTGGGTGACCAAGGAACTAGATTAGGGTGGAGTATTGGATGTGACCGACCTACATTTCATTATGGCTTTTGACACGGTTCCACATTTGAGACTAGAAAACAAGTTAGGTAGCTGAGGAATGGGTCCAGATGTAACCAGCAGGGTGCTCAGGCATCAGTGCTAGGATCGTACCTCTTTAATGTCTTTCTACATGACATTGCAGAGAAGCTGGAGTGAAGGTCTGCCTCTTTGCAGATGAGACCAAAATCTGCAATAGGGTAGACACTCTGTGGGAAGAGGGGGGTGGAAAGGATGAGCAGAGACCTGAGAAAATTTAAGGATTGGTCAAGGGTATGGCAGCTTGGTTTTAATGGGAAAAAGTGCAAAATAATGCACTTAGGGCACAGAAACCCAGGGATGGAGTACTGGGTGGAGTAGTAATGACAACCACCAAGCAGGAACTAGACCTGGGGTCATCTAATCGTATAACATAAAGGTGGCCAGACAGTATGACAAGACAGTTGGGAGGGCTAGTAGGATGTTGGGGTGCATAGGGAGGGGTATCATGAGCAGAAAGAAGTAGGTGGTGTTGCCTTTGTATAGATCGCTGATAAGACTCCCACCAAGAATACTGTGTCAAGTTCAAGAGACCACATCTCCGGAAGGGCATAGACAGAATGGAGGCAGTCCAGAAGAGGGCAACTAAAATGATGCAGGGTCTACATCAAAAGCCATTTGAGGTCAAACTAAAGGACCTCAGTATGTACTCCTTGGAAGAGAGGAGGGGGAGATATGGTAGATACCTTTAAATATCTCACAGGGATAAATACATAGAAACATAGAAATTGCCAGCAGATAAGGACCACTAGGCTCATCCAGTCTGCCCGTAGGCTCTATATATGTATGCATCCAGTCACCCTAAGTGATCAGTGGCTTTTCATCACTCCCTTCCCACCCAAGGTTCCCCTGTGCTTGTCCCAGGCATGTTTAAACACTTCACTGTGTTTGCCCCTACCACCTCTTGTGGCAGACTATTCAAAGCATTCACCACTCTCTCTGTGCAGAAAACCTTCCTCATGTTACCTCTTAACCCCCCCCCCCCAATTTCATATCTTGCCCCCTCATTCTGGTATATTTTCTACACTGGAAAATATCTCCCACCTGCACCTTGTTTATGCCCTTGAGGTACTTAAAAGTTTCTATCATGTTGCCCCTTTCTCTCCTCTCCTCCAGTGAGTACATATTGAGGTCTCTGAGTCTCTCCTCATATGTTTTGTGGTGCAAACCATGCACCATCTTTGTTGCCCTTCTCTGGACAGCCTCCACCTTGTTTTTGTCCTTACGCATGTGTGGTTTCCAGTATTACATGCAGTACTCCAGGTGAGGTCTTACCAATGTTTTATACAATGGCATCACCACTTCCCACCTCCTACTAGTAATACCTCTGCCTATGCACCCTAGCATGCCACTGGCCCTCCCTGAAGCCTTTTTGCACAGCTTTGATACCTTAAGGTCAGCAGATATAACCCCAAGGTCCCTCTCCTCTTTGGTGACAGTCAGCACCTGCCCCACCATCCTGTAGCTCTCCCCAGGGTTCCCCCTAGCCAGGTGCATTATCTTGCCCGTTTTTGAACTGAACCTCAGTTGCCACACCTTCGACCATCTTTCAAGCTTCTCCAGGTCCCTCTTCATTTTCTGCACCCCTTCTGAAGTATCCACCCTGTTGCATTTCTTGGTGTCATCTGCATTTCCTTCCAGCCCCTCTGCAATATCACTAATGAAGACATTGAACAGGATTGGTCCCAGCACTGATCCTTGTGGCACTCCACTGGTCACCCCTCTGTCCCTCGTTTGGATCCCATTTACCACCACTCTCTGCTTTCTGTCAGTCAGCCAGTGTCTAACCCACTGTACCACCTTATGCCCCATGCACAGACTACTCATCTTGTTAACCAGCCTTCTGTGTGGGTCAGTATCTAAGGCTTTGCTGAAATCCAGGTAGGCGACATCTACAGCCCTTCCCTGATTCACTTCCCTAGTGACCCAATCAAAAAGATCTATCAGATTAATTTGACAAGACCTACCTTATGTGAATCCATGCTGCCTCAGATTCTGGGCACCAATGGATTCCATGTGTGCCACTATCCTTTCTTTCAGCAGTGTCTCCATGATTTTCCCACCACTGAGGAGAGGCTGACTGGCCTGTAGTTCCCCACTTGCACCCTACTGCCACTTTTGTGCAATGAGACTACATGTGTCCTCCTCCAGTCCTCTGGAACCACACCTGTGTTGAGAGACTCTGTGAACAGAATGGCCAGAGGTGCTGCTAGTTCCCTCTGCAGCTCCCTTAATATCCTCGGGTGTATGTCATCTGGCCCCATGACTTTATCCACCTTCAGCTTTGCAAATTCTTCTTGAACTTTCTCCATTGTGAATGGACTGGTATTAACTTTTCCCCCTCCCCGATTGCCTCTGCTCCCCAACTGTGGTCCTTGACCCGCTGACTCCTCAGTGAATACTGAACAGAAGTATTTGTTCAGTATTTCTGCCTTGTCTAGATCCCTGTAAATATTGTTTAGTGGGTAATGGTTCTCTTCTAGGTTCTTCAGCCCCCAATCTAGGCTTTCACATTCAAGAAAAAATATAGGAAATGTTGAGGGGCCCTTTGAAGTAAACACTCTTTGCTCAAGTTATTGTTCTTCAATCTTTCTTTTTATTTCTCTTCCCCCTACGTTTCGCTCAACTTGGAGCTTGTTCACAGGGTTTATTCTTTGTTAAACATCTGTAAATACATTTATTTTATGTTATTGATCAGCACTTTTTTTAATAATATGATATTGTTACATTTTTAATTCTTTGGTGTATACTCATACCATTCAATAAAGATTATTGCTTGTGCATCCTTGTATATATTCTTAATTTTTCACAGGGTTAATTTATTTGTACTTGTTTAGATACTAAGTTGCATCCTAAAAAGACATACACAGTATGTTAGTGAACACAGCGCTGCTAACAACTTGGAACAAGGTTTAACTATTGCCTGTAAGGCTTGTTCCCCATATTTCTTGGTTTGCAGCATACCTTATATATTACTTAAAACTTCTTGTCTTTTTTGTAAATAATAATTTTGGGCCTGTAATGACATAAACATAACTTTTTGTAAAGCTTTGCTGTTATTATGTTGTTTAATATTACAATGTGGCCACATTGTGGCTTCTATTTACTTATTTTGTTAACAGCATACCTTAAAGGAGGCTGTGAGCTTCTTAGAGTGGAATTAGTATTCTTTGTAGTCTGAGAAAACATAATCATAGTATTCCCCTGTTGGTCTCATAGCCATCATTTTATTTTTTATAATTAAAGGTTCAAATATCAACTTCTAAATATTCTTTAATATTTTAGCTGTTCACCCTCACTCCTTCTGGCTCAAGTTTCTCCTTTTTGGTTAAGTTCTTCTGCTTGTAAGCACTGAAGACCAACAAATTTTAATGGTAGCTACTTCCTCCCCCTCCTTGCACTCTCCCTCCTCCCCTTTGAGCCTCACAATCCCCCCTCCCTGTTTTTCTTTTATCACTGATGTACCTATAGAATGTCTTGTCCCCTTTTTTCACAGTCTGTGCTAAACCCTCTTCTGTCTGTGCCTTGATTTTCCTAACAGCCTTCCATGCTTCTCTTAGACATTCAAGGTACACCTCTCTGTCCTCCTCCCTTTGGGTCCCCATATACTTCCTGAAACGTGTTCTTTTTGCCCTCTCTTTGCCTCCCACCTCTTATAGGAACCATAGTGGTTTCTTTTTTCTTTTCCCTTTGGCCACTATACTAATGCATTGGTTGGTTATCTCCACAATGGCTCCTTTTAGTCCCCCCCACTGTTCCTCCACCCCTTCCATTGCCTATATCTTCTCCAAGGCTATTCTTAAACATCTACCCAGTTAATTGAAATCCGCCTTCCTGAAATCTAATACTTTTGCCCTTGTGTGGCTTAATTGAGTCCCTGTCTCCATGTCAAACCACACCATGTGGTGGTCACTGGATCCCAGCTGCCCTTCCACCTGGATTCTTTTGACTCTGTTCCCAATGGTCCATACCAGGTCTTAAATCAATTTGTCCCTGGTGGGCTAATGTACCAGCTGTCTGTGTGCAACCTCCTACAGGGATTCCAGAATGGCCGTGCTTCTGGCTGAAGCAGCTGCCTGGGTGGTCCAATCCACATCTGGCATACTGAAATCTCCCATCAACAGGATTTCAACTTTAGCTGCCATGTAGTGAATTTCCTCCACTAGTACCATGTCCACTTCCTCCCTCTGTGCTGGAGGTCTGTAGATCACCTCTGTATGTATTGCTGTGCCATTTTCTGGTTCAAGAGTGACCCACATTGCCTCGGCCTCCCCCTGCCTTCCCTGTACTTCTGTAGCTTTTATGCCTTCTCTGACATACAGGGTCACCCCCTCCCTTTTTACCTTCCCTGTCCCTTCTAAACAGTGTATAGCCTGGTACATTGATGTCCCAGCTGTGATTAGCAGTATTCCATGTCTCTGTTAGTGGTGCTATGTCAAGGTGTACATCCGTCATCAAGGCTTCCAGGTCTGGAACCTTACTTCCCAGACTGTGAGCATTAGTGAACATAACCATCCATGTTTTATTCCCTTCCATCCCTCTGTTCCTGTTATCACTACTTTGCCTTTTGCTCCCGCCCCAATATTTATTTATTTACAAGTTTAACCAGGAAGGCATGTTCAGCAGTGTTGCTCGAGTCCAGATGCAACTTGGGGGTCAAGGACCCAAGACAATAGTACAATTCACACGGTACAGCACTTAAACAATACAAACGAGAGGTCATCCGACATAGAGGCAATTGTCGGGTAAAACAGGAACATTTTTAGAGATCACTTCTGAGTACATAAAATTCAATATGTAGTTAGGCACTAGCTAAAACAAGTGCAGCTGGAGGAGCAGTGGGTGCTGAGAAGGCGATTGAGTTGGTTGGGGTTGGGTGAGTGTTGGATATGAGCAGGCAGGGCGTTTCATAGCTGGGGGATATGGAATTTGAAAGTGGCCTGTCCTTTGGTTGTGCACATGAAGGGGATGTGTAGGAGCCTGGGGTCAGTGCTTCTAAGGGAGTAAGCCAAGGGAGATGGTGGGGAAAGGGTCGAGGCCAGGTAGGGGGCAAGGGATTGGGACCAAAATTTGGCTGCGGTCCTCACACAGTGGGTTAATCTATGGTCTTGGAGGGACGGCATGACTAGGGAGCTGTATAAGGAGCAGTGGTGGGTAGTTTATGGGCAGTCGAGGATGAACCGACAAAACAAGTGGAAAAGGGTATCAAGGCTGGCCTAGACTTAGGAGGGAGTGGTAGAATAGACTATATTGCCGTAGTCGAGTATTGGGAGGATCATCTTTTGCACAAAAGCCTTTCTGGCAGGAGGTAGGGAGGCAGCTTTTGTTCCTGTAGAGGGCGCCGAGTTTAGGGAGTAGTTTCTTATGTATGGAATCAATATGGGTGGAGAACTCGAGATGCAGGTCAAGGCAGACGCCTAAGTATCTGAAGTTGGTGCACTGGACCAGTGGGGTCCCATCCAGGGTGTTGAATGGGGGGCAGGGGGATTGACGGGAGAGTCTTTACTGCAAGCCGAAGGTTAGGGACATAGTTTTCTTAGGGTTTAGGAATAGTTGGTTTGACTGGAACCATTTCTGGATGGTGTTGAAATCCTGCTGAAGTAGAGTTGCCACATTGCTTGTGGAGGGACCTGTGGCATACAGTACTGTGTCGTCAGCATATATATGTATGGGTGAGTGACGACAGGCTGATGGGAGGTCATTTAGGAATATGGAGAATAGCAGTGGGCTCAAGACTGATCCTTGGGGGATGCCTGCAGTGACTGGAAGGGGGTTTGAGATGTGGGAGGCGACTTTTACCACCTGGAGTCTGCCCACCAGGTAGTCATGGAACCATGTGGTGGCTGGGTTGGAGAGACCAGCATCTTTAAGTTTAGAAAGAAGCAGCATATGGGAGATGGTGTCGAAGGTTTTGGCTAAGTCTATAAAGATGGCCGAGGTGATGTGGCCTTTGTCCATCCCTGTGAGTACATCGTCAGTGACTCATAGCAGAGAGGTGATAGTTGAATGGGATTTGTGAAAATCGGATTGGTATGGAGTGAAGAAAGAGGAGACGTCCAGGTAGGAGGAGAGTTGGGCAAGGACCAACCGTTCCTGGAATTTTGCCAGAATTGGGAGTAGAGAGATGGAGCGATAGTTACCAGGGGAGGAGGGGCTGCTCCCTTTAGGTAAGGGTATGACGGTAGCCCGTTTCCATTCGGTGGGTAGTTTGCCCAGTGTGAAGGAGAGGTTAAATAATGCAGCTAGAGGGGTGGTTATGGCTGGAGCAGACAGGTATAGCATCTTGGCATCCAAGAATATGGGGCATTTTCATTTGTTGGGATTCAGGGATCATAGCGAATTGAATACTTCAGCCTGGGAAACAGGACGGAAGGAGAACTGTAAGTCTGGTGAGTGCTCTTGGGGATGGGGCTGGGGGTGGGTGGGTTCTGGAAGGCAGGCAAGCGAGTCAGTACAGCTGGAGAAATGGGCATTGAAGGCAGCGCTGACTTCGCATGGATCGGTGATGTAGGTGCCCTCTGCTGATAGTGTCGGGAGTGAAAGCTGGGTGGGGGGGGAGAAAAGGGATTTGAACGATTTCCAGAAGTTTGTAGGGTGGTTTAGGTTTTTGCTGAATGCCAGTTGAAAATAGTTCTTTTTTGCCTGGTGAATGAGGCTAGTGCAGGAGTTTCGGAGGGGTCTGTAGGTTTGGAGGGATGCCTGGGTGCCCAGTTTCTTGTGGGCTTTCCAAGCGTGGTCCCTGGAGTGGCATTTGCTGATGATATCAGCGGTGATCCAGGGAAGGTGGGTGCCTCTGACCCTTTTTATGCACAGGGGGGCATGTTTGCCCCAAACTTTTAGAAATTTGGCCTTGAAAGTTTCGAGTGTGCCATCAATAGATGTGGCTACTAGGATGAAGGACCAGTCCATTAGTCCTAGGTCATGCATGAGCGATGCTTGGTCCAGGCAATTATATGACCTTGTACGCAGTGTCTTTGGGGGGGGCTGTGGGCCTGTGTATCTTCCTGATCAGGAAAATCATGTGATGGTCGCTTAGGGAGTCAGGGAGCAGGCCCGTACGTAGGATCCTGTGGGGATGGGAGGAGAGGGCCCAGTCCAGAAGAGAGTGATTTTGCGTTTTGTGGTTTAGCTGGGTGGGGTCTGCAATTAGTTGTGTGAGATTTAGTGCCTTGATCCTGGATTTAAGGAAGGCCCTATCTGCGGCTAGCCAGTTGTGGTTATAGTCACCAATAGCGTGAAGCTCCCCTCCTAAGGTCATGGATTTTAATGTGTCCGGGTGGGCTAGGAAGTCAGGTTGGGGGGTGCTGGAGGACAGTAGGTGCCAGCAACGTACACAGGGATGGTGCATGGGAGAGAGAGTTTGATTAGGAGACCGTCGATGTGGGCTGGAAGGGAGGGAATTTGCACCATTGTGAACTGCAGATTTGTGGCTGTACCACCGCCTCGCTTTTTTCCCCTGCCTATCATGTCTAATGATTGTGTAGCCAGGTATGGCTACTTCAGCATCAGTATGTTCAGGTTTTAACCAGGTTTTGGATATGACTAGGAGGTCAGGGCGATGGGATAGGGCAATGTGTTGCAGCACTGCTATTTTGTTTAATAAGCTGCAGGTGTTGAGGTGTAGGAGCCTGAGTCCTTTTGGGAATGTGAATGGGGTGTGGGCATTTATGGTGGTGGGTCCAAGGTTTGCTTTGATGTCCCCGGCCAGGAGGAGGTGCAGTATAGTTACCTGTTTGGATTTTAGCCAGTGGTATTTTGGCCAGGAGGCAGGTGTGTGTGCTGAGGCTGCGGTTGGTGGGCAGTGGAAGGCTGGGTTGTGGAGAGCAGAAAGACCTGGAAGAAAAGAGGGCAGCAGGATGGTGGCACCAATTGGCCAGTTGTGAATGTTTACTTGGGCATGGGAATGCTAGTTTTGGGGGGCATCATAGTAGGGCTGGCGGATGAGGCAGGGGGTTGTAAGTGGTGGTGGTACTCTGATTGGTAGTTCTGCTGGGGGGAGGGAAGTCAGTGGAGCAAGTGAGAGGAGTAGCATGGCTAGAATAGGCAGTGTCACTGAGAGAGCCGAGTGGAGAAATGCCATTTTTGGGTTAGTGGCCACTAGTGGTAGCAGCTGATAAGCTGCTAATGGGAGAGTGGGCTGATAGATTTTTGCCTATAAAACTAGGAGCTCACCAAGGGTGGTGGTGGGTGTGGAGGGCCTTAAACACGCACTGGAAGTTCAGCTCCGTACCTGTTTCTGTGCTTTGGGGGGCGCTTCCACGATGCGCCTGCTGCTGCTGGGGAGGGCTCCTTGCTCTGCAGCCCTCGTGACCCAACTGCGGAGAAAAGGAGAGAGGGATTAAGTAGGCTGCAAGGAGGGAGGAGCAACTGGGTCAGCCAGCTAAATTAATTCTCTATATTTTTGCAGCTACTGGGAAAAGTGATAATTGTACAGAGGGATTCTTAAAGTAAAGTAAATTGCCAGAAAATAAAACTTGTCCCTCACAGTGCAGTTACAGCTACTGGGAAAAGCGATAATTGTACAGAGGGATTCTTAAAGTAAAGTAAACTGCCAGAAAATAAAACTTGTCCCTCACAGTGCAGTTACAGCTACTGGGAAAAGCGATACTTGTACAGAGGGATTCTTAAAGTAAAGTAAACTGCCAGAAAATAAAACTTGTCCCTCACAGTGCAGTTACAGCTACTGGGAAAAGCGATACTTGTGCAGAGGGATTCTTAAAGTAAAGTAAACTGCCAGAAAATAAAAGTTGTTCCTAACAGTGCAGTTAAAGGTACTGGGAAAACACTGTACACACAGTAGGATTTAAGTTGAAAGCAGCTGGATAAAAACTATCTACACATCTATGCCTACTTTAGAGATTGAAGTCCATAAAATTTTGAATTGGAAAATGCGTCCAACTGATGTCCTTTGTCCTTAAACACATGCTGGAAGTTCAGCTCCGTACCTGTTTCTGTGCTTTGGGGGGTGCTTCCACGATGTGCCTGCTGCTGCTGAGGAGGGCTCCTTGCTCTGCAGCCCTCGCAACCCAACTGCGGAGAAAAGGAGAGAGGGATTAAGTAGGCTGCAAGGAGGGAGGAGCAACTGGGTCAGCCAGCTAAATTAATTCTCTATATTTTTGCAGCTACTGGGAAAAGTGATAATTGTACAGAGGGATTCTAAAGTAAAGTAAATTGCCAGAAAATAAACTTGTCCCTCACAGTGCAGTTACAGCTACTGGGAAAAGCGATAATTGTACAGAGGGATTCTAAAGTAAAGTAAACTGCCAGAAAATAAAACTTGTCCCTCACAGTGCAGTTACAGCTACTGGGAAAAGCGATACTTGTACAGAGGGATTCTTAAAGTAAAGTAAACTGCCAGAAAATAAAACTTGTCCCTCACAGTGCAGTTACAGCTACTGGGAAAAGCGATACTTGTGCAGAGGGATTCTTAAAGTAAAGTAAACTGCCAGAAAATAAAAGTTGTTCCTAACAGTGCAGTTAAAGGTACTGGGAAAAACACTGTACACACAGTAGGATTTAAGTTGAAAGCAGCTGGATAAAAACTATCTACACATCTATGCCTACTTTTAGAGATTGGAAGTCCATAAAATTTTGAATTGGAAAATGGCGTCAACTGATGTCCCTTTGTCCTTAAACACATGCTAGAAGTTCAGCTCCGTACCTGTTTCTGTGCTTTGGGGGGTGCTTCCACGATGTGCCTGCTGCTGCTGGGGAGGGCTCCTTGCTCTGCAGCCCTCACAACCCAACTGCGGAGAAAAGGAGAGAGGGATTAAGTAGGCTGCAAGGAGGGAGGAGTAATTGGGTCTGCCAGCTAAATTAATTCTCTATATTTTTGCAGGCAAAGCTGAGTATTCATGCTCATGTGCTCTTGCCCCCTTTATCCCCTCTTATAAACATTTCCCTTGCCAGCCCCTCACTGCTCACTTCAATTGTTCCTGTTGTCAACTTGTACTTTTGCATGTTCTCACAGGGGGGTGTTCCTAAGCCAACTGTCTCTCCTGGTTCCCTCCTCACCACAGCCAGTTTAAATGCTCTCTGCTGAAGCATTCAAACTTCTCATTAACGACTGAGGTCCCCTTTCTGGACAGATGCAGGCCATCCTTTTGATACAAGCTTGCATCTGCCCAAGTTGGGCCCCAGTCTCCTATGAAGCCAAATCCTTCCCTTCCACACCAAGCCTTCAACCAAGAGTTGAAGGTTTGTATGTGGAGTGCTCTGGCCTCCCCCATGCCCTGGACAGGTAGCGCCTCTGAGAATGAGACAGAATGTGCTACCTGTTTTAGATCCCCTCCCAGCTTCCTGAAATCCTCCTGGACTCTGGCTCACTCTACTCTTCTCCTCACCAGGTCATATGTCCTCAGGTGGACAATGACATCCAGCTACTCCTTCCTGGCTATCATCCTAGTGATCCTATGGATTCACTTCCCATTGCTCCATGCAGTGCTTCCTGGGAGGCACTTGACCTCCCCTCTCCCCACTGCTAGGTGTCCCTAATGTCACACTCTAAACAATAGAATCCCCCACTAGGAGAAGCTTCCCCCTCCTCCAGGGTCCCTTACCCCCCTTCCCTGGGACTCCAGCTTGGAGGTGCTGACCATCCTCCCTGGTGTCAGCTGTAGGTGCCTGTGTGGGGCATTCCTGTTCCTCCAAAACAGCGTAGGCATTATTAAGCTGGACAGGTTGGAGGATGTGCCCCTGACCCCTCCCCACTCTCCCTGAGCCCACTGTGGTCCATTCACCCTTCTTTCTGGTCAATCTATGAGGTTGATGTTGTGGACCCAGTGGTCTTTGGGTGGGGGTGGATGCTGCTTGTAACCTGGCCACCTCTGCATAGAGATAGACAACCTCCTCCTTCAGCCCAGAGAGGGTCCTGCAGATAGGGCAGCATCACATCCTCTAGAATGTCTCCTGGAAGACTGCTGCTCCACAACCACTGCACTGCACCACTCCTGTCATGTCTGATGTGACCTGGCCTGCAATATAATCTAGGTACACCCTCTAGATGAACCCCTATGCTCCTCCTTGTCCACGGTGTAGAACTTTCTGTGTGGTGTAGGAAGGTGTAACACTATGGTCCCATACCCTATAAAAGGAGGACTAGCCCAGGGAGGGAGGGTTGAAGGGTGGGAGGGTGGGATTACCCCATGGCTGTGTCCAGAAGGGTGGGATTACTCCTGGCTATGTCCAGAAACAATCAGCAGAGGACCCCTTACCCTATGTTCACAGAGGACAAGCCCCAATGATAATAATAAGAAATAAAAAATCTATTGAAATACGAGAGCTACACTTAAGGTAACAGACTCAATCAAGTACAAACTGTTACAAGCTTACCAGCAATTAAATCCTTCACTCTTGCCCCTCCAGAAACTTAGCAGCAACAGAAAGGTAAATCTACCTGAGCCAAACTAAGTCTGCTTCAGCCCTGCTGCTATGTGAAGGACCCACTGGTATTTAAAACACAATTAGCTGTAAATTGATCCTAGCTGAGCGGAAAGCAGAGAAACTTCCAGAAGGTTGCTACCAATGTCTGTTGAAATATGAATCTCAAGCTCACACTATAAATCCCACACACAAAAAATACACTGTATTAAACAAACTCAGAAGCTACTGCACTTAAGGTAACAGGCTGAAACAAGTACAAACAGTTATAAGCTTACCAGCAACTAAATCCTTCACTTCTGCTCCTCCAGAAACTTAGCAGCAACAGAAAGGTAAATCTACCTGAGCCAAGATATAGAAGGGAAGTATTTTGCAGAAGAAAAGTGCTGAAGAAAAAGGAGATATGCTATGAAGCTGGAAGGGATAGCTTCATGAAAGATGTGAGGATATACTTCTTTACCAAAAAGAGTGGTGGATTCCAGCAGATATGGTGGGAGCAAAAACAGTGTGGGGTTCAGGAATGCATGGGATAGGTATAAGAGAATCTTAGTGGAAAAGAAGTGAGAAGGGAGAAAGAGCCAGAGATCTAGGTTCTTTGGTGATACTGTAGGTAAGGAAAATAGGCAGGTTGGGAGGATGAAGCAGTCCTTATTTGCCACCAAATTCTGTGTTTATGTGTTTTTTTCAATTTCCCAGTGTCAACACTGTTGTCCAAGTATCTGTCCTTGGAGGCTATCAGATTCATAGATAATTCATTTTGCAGTGCTCCTGCACTGGAGCCACAGAAAGTTGCTGTAAGTATGGTGAGGGAAGAGGGCATTAGTCCTTTTTTGGAGGATAGGGTTCTAAAGGGAGTCTCTAATTTGAAGGTGGACAAAGCAATGGGGCCATATGGGGTGTATCCAAGGGTATTGAAGCAGCTCTGGGAGATATTGACTGCACCTCTGTCAGTTGCATTTAACAGCTGACCGGAAATAGGAGTGGTTCCAGAATGTGAAAGGAGTGCAGATGTAGCTCTAGTACACAAAAGTCTTAGCAGGGAGGAGGCTGACAATCTTAAACCAGTCAGCCTAACATTGGTGGTGGGAATGTTAATGGAATCACTGCTGAAGGAAAGAATTGTTGACTATCTTATATCCAATGTGTTACAAAACCTGAGGAAACATGGACTGACAGGGGGATAGGTCATGTCAAATGAATCTGATATATTTCTTTGACTGGGTGGCAAAGAATTTAGATCAGGGTGGAGTGGTGGATGTAGCCTACCCAGATTTCAGTAACCTTTTATAGGTACATCAGAGAGCAAAGAAGGACCAAGGGAGGGATAGTGAGGCTTAATAAAGGGAAGGGAGGGTAGGTAGAGGGTGACAGTGAAAAAGAAGGGATACTGAATCAATGCTTCTGCTCAGTATTCACAAAAGAAGAGGAGGGGGAGGTGCCTAAATCAAAGAATAGAAGCACTCTGGATAGGGAGATCGATACCAGTCCATTCACAGAAGAAAGGGTTCTGAAAGAACTCTTAAAACTGAAGGTGGACAAAGCAATAGGGCCTAATAGGATTCACCCCAGAATTCTAAAAGAACTACGGGGAGTGACACCACTGACTACCCTTTTTAACAAATCATAGGAGGATGGTGTGGTACCTGAGGACTGGAGCAGGGTGGATGTGATTCCCCTTCACAGAAGTGGGAGCAAGACAGAGGCAGGAAACTACAGACCTGTTAGTCTGACCTTAGTGGTAGGGAAAATGATGGAATCACTTCTGAAGGAAAGAATTGTTGAGTTCCTAGAGGCCAGTGGGGCACAGGACCCAAGGCAGCATGGATTCACAGCAGGAAGGTCATGTCAGATGAATCTAATAGATTTCTTTGACTGGGTGACCAAAGTAGTAGACCAGGGAGGGGCTGTGGACATGACCTACCTAGACTTGAGCAAGGCATTTGATGCAGTCCCACACAAAAGATTAATATGCAAGTTAGCCAGCCTGGGAGTGGGTCCCAAAGTGGTAGCCTGGATAAAAAATTGGCTGTACAACAGGACACAGAGGGTAATGTTAAACGGAGTTCACTCTGAAGAAAGGGGGTTTACTAACTGAGTACCCCAGGGTTCACTACTGTGACCGGTCCTCTTTAATGTCTATATAAGTGACATGGCAGAGGGACTGGATGGAAAAGTAAGACTCTTAGCAGATGACACAAAGATCTGCGACAGGGTTGATACAGAAGGTGGGGTGGAAAGGTTGTAAAGGGACTTGGCAAGGTTGGAGGAATGGTCAAATGTATGGCAGCTTAGATTCAATGCAAAGAAGTACAAAGTAATGCACCTGAGAAACAAAAACCCATGGGACGAGTACACAATGTGGGGTGAGACACTAACAACAACAAAAATTGAAAGGGACCTGGGGGTAGTCATATCAGATGACCTTAAGGTGGACAAGCAATGTCAGAAGGCAGTAAGGAGGGCTGGTGGGATACTGGGATACATAGGGAGAGGCTTCACCAGTAGAAAACAAGAAGTTGTTATCCATCTGTACAGACAGTTGGTGAGACCCCATCTGGAGTACTGCATGCAGTTCTGGAGACCCCATCTCTGCAAGGACATAGACAGGATGGAGGCTGTCCACAGGAGGGCAACTAAAATGATGTAGGGTCTGCACCAGAAGACATACGAAAAAAGATTAAAGGAGCTTAATATGTATACCCTCAAGGAGAGGAGGGAGAGAGGGGACATGATAGAAACTTTCAAGTACCTCAATGGAATCAACAAAGTTCAAGAGGGTAGCATCTTTCAGAAAAACAGATGTACAAGAACAAGGGGGCACAATTTGAAGATAGAGGGTGGATGGCTCAGAGGTAATGTGAAGAAGTAGTTTTTCATGGAGAGGGTTGTGAATACATGGAACAGCCTTCCTGAGGAGGTAGTGGAGTCAAAAACAGTGGGGTAATTCAATAATGCATGGGACAGACATAAGGCAATTCTAGTGGGGGTAGGAGGAAGTAGGCTGTTGGTTAATTAGGATCTGCAGCTTATCCATTAGGTAGGGAAATGGGCAGACTAGGTGGACCAAGCGGTCCTTATCTGTCGTCAAATTCTATGTTTCTATGTCTCTTCTACACAGGAGGCTAGTAAGCAAGCTGGGTAGCATAGGGGTGGGTCCAAAGGTGGTAAACTGGATAAGAAATTGGTTAGGGGATAGGTATCAAAGGCTTGTGGTAAACAAAGTTCCATCCAAGAAAGAGAGGGTGACCAGCAGAGTGCCACAGGGATCAGTGCCAGGACTGGTCCCTTTTAATGTCTTTATAAGTGACATTGCAGAGGAGCTGGAAGAGAAGGTCTGCTTCTTTGCAGATGACACCAAAATCTTCAATAGGGTGGACACTCCAGGCATGTGGGGGGTGGAAAGAATGAGCAGAGACCTGAGAAAACTAAAGTCCTGGTCCAGGATACAACAGCTGGGTATCAATGTGAAAAAGTTCAAAATGCACTTAGGGCACAGAAACCCAGGCTTGAGTACAAAATGGGTGGACTGGTATTGATGACTACCAAGCAGGAAAGAGACCTGGTGGTAATCATACTGGATGATCTAAAGATGGCCAGGCAGTGGAACGAAGCAACTGAGATTGCTAGTGGGATACTGGGGTGCATAAAAAGGGGTATCACCAGCAGAAAGAGAGAGTTGGTATTGCCTCTGTACATTGCTGGTAAGAGCTCACCTAAAATACCATGTCCAGTTCTGGAGACCACATCTCAGGAATGACATAGATAGAGTGGTAGTAGTCTAGAGGAGGGTAACTAAAATGATGTAGCGTGTGCATCAAAAGCCCTGCAACAATAGAGTAAAGGACCTTAATGTGTACGCCCTGGAAGAGAGGAGTGAGAAGGGGGATATGATAGAGACCTTAAAATATCTCATGGAGTAAAAAAGATACAAGGGAAAAGTATTTTTCAGAAAAAAAAGTGCTCAAGAGGACATACTATGAAGCTAAAGGGGGGGTAGATTCAGGAGATATGTGAAGAAGCACTTCCTCACAGACAGAGTGCTGTATTCCTGCAACAGCTTTCCAGCAAGGGTGGTGGGGGCGAAACAGTGGCGTGGTTCAGAAATGCATGGGATAGGCACAAGGGAATCATACTGGAAATGAAGGGTGGGGGGGAGATAGAGCTGTAGATCAAGTACAGCCTGTGGAAATAATGTAGGTATGTAAAAATGTGCATACTGTGGGCCAAGTGGTTCTTTTGTGCTGTCAAATTTTGTTTCTATGTTTCACTTGCTTCCTCAAGCAGCCTTGCAAGATGCCTGAGTCAAGGGTGCCCAAAAGGAACACTTGTTCGCTCCTATCACTCTACTATGTTGACATTTCTCATGTCATCACACAACTGGCATTCTGAACTCCACCCACTGGCTGTCATGTGTCTACCAATAAGTATGCTTATTGTCTGGCATTCTAATAAACAAGCCCTCTCCCCCTGCTTGCATCAGAAGGGTTGTTACATGCATGCTCTGCAAATCTTTTTAGATAGTGTTTAAGTTCAACATAAAAACATTAATGTACATGTAAGTAGAATGACATGGTTTATGTTACCCCAACTGAAACTGGAAGCCAAATATGTGGAAGGCAACCTTATTTTTTTTACAGTTAAATCTTTGTATTGAGTATATATGGAACATCAACATACATAGCCATTCATATAGTACTGACTTAAAAACTACATAACACTGACAGCAAATAAGAAATTGGAAAGTTTTTTGGAGGTAACCTTATTTATTTTGAACTAGACCAAGAGCAAGTCTTAATCCAAGTTTACATAACCTCATATCAGTTCCACATTACCTTTGAATTTCACAGAACAATAATAGATAACAAGGGAACTGCACTATGCCATTCAATAGAATCTGTACTATGCCATTCAAATGTTTTGGGATCACAGCTTGATATATGTTACCCCGTATCTGTTAATGCAGTGAACCAATTCATCATAGATGTTCTCAGCCAATAGCCTGTTGATGCCTTCTTTAACTTATGGGACATTCAATCTCTCCCCTGTCCAGAAATTGGATGCCCTCAGACCTCTCCTTAATGTTCTCGCTTCTGGGGGATATCGCGGCATCTCACCCAGACACCCAGCCATTGGAGCTCCTGGCCTGGTCTCCCCCATCACTCACATTTTCAATAAACCTTTGGCCACTGGTTCCTGTTCTTCAAGCTGGAAATATGCCTTGGTTGTCCCATGCCTCCGATGCACCAACAAACTACCATCCCATATCTCTACTTCTCTCCCTCTCCAAAATACTCAAGAGGTGGGTTAGTAACCAACTCCCTAATTATATAAACAAATCAGGCTTCATCTCTCCTTTCCAATTGGGTTTCCACCCTGTCTATTCTACTTATGCCTCCCTTCCCATAATTACTGACCACATCCATTTGTACATGGATGCCAGCCAAGTGACTGGTGCAATCTTCATAGACTTGGCTAAAGCATTTGATTCAGTTAATCATATGATGCTCTTAGCCAAGCTAGCCTCCCCTGGAATATCTGCTTCCTCTGTATAATGATTCCACTCCTACTTCTTTAGTAGAACCCAATCAGTCAGATTAGAGCACCCAATTTCATGCTGGCTCCTTGTTCCTGTAGGAGTTCCCCAGAGGTCATTACTTAGGCTACTTCTGTTCTCTGTTTTCATTAACAATCTCCACAACTGCCTAAAAACTTATGAATCCTACATGTTCGCAGATGATACAATGATTTTCTCTACTGGTCACTCCCTTTCCAACATTGGGCATTCTCTTCAGTCTGACTTTGTTAATGTATAAAAATGGTTCCTTGCCAATCAGCTATGAATTATGAGAAAACAGTTACTATGCTCTTTGGCACTACCAATTGGTGGTGTTTAACCCCCTGTACTCTGCAGCTGAGTTCCTTATCTGGGTGGGACCCCATCAACTCTGTACTTTCCTATAAGTACCTTGGGGTGCTTCTAGATCAATGGTTAGACTATTTTCTTCACATAAAATATATAGTGGCCTGCCGGCCCATCGGCACAGCGGTTTGATTTCAGCATGCAACGCCGGTGACCCAGGTTCAGAAACGGACTAGGGTCACTGGAGGGCTGGCCGGGGGAGAAGGATACAGCATCCTAAGGACTGCTTTCCTTCTCCAGGAGGAGGATGGGGAAGTGCCCAGAGCATCGATGACCCCTGGCGGAGGCCGGGAGTCACACAGTCACTGGCACTAGCACGCATAGGAGGTGGGGTGGACGCCAGATGTCATTGCATGACCCCGCCTCCCCCAGAAAAATGGAAAATGGACAGCTGCCAGCCACCTTCAATGAAGCCCGCCAGGGCTTCTATCAGCCCCTCAGGCCAGCCCTCTGACCTATCCCGAAGACTGCGGCATGTAGGGGATTGCCGCAGCCCCACCGTGGGGGGAAAGCCACATGGTATCGGAGGGCTTGCGGCCAATTTGAGGGGTGGAAGTCCGTGGCCCATGACTGGGCCGAAAGTACTGGGTGGCTGGTGGCTCAAGGAGGAAAATAATAAATAAATAAAAAAAAATATAGTGGGAAAATATTTCACCAGACTAGGAGCTTCCTGCAAGGTTAAAAATTGTCTCCCTTTTAAAACCAGAAAAACTGAATGAGCGCATGATATTTCCATTGCTTGACTATGGAGATGTAGTTTTCTCTGGAAAATCCTCCTCTGCCCCAGCTAAACTCATCATTCTCTTCAACTCACTTTGTAGATTTGTGTTAGCTTGCCATTTCAATACCCATCATTGCACAGTGTATAAGAACACAGACTATTCCTATAAGACAAGCCCTCCATATTACTTTGCTATGTACCATATATTGGTCTAGGAAAGTACCAGGTATCTCAGTGACCTATTTAGCTCCTCTTCCAATCCCGTATACTCCTTAAGGTTGGAGAATGGAAAAAGACTATAAATTCCTAGGTGTAGACTCACTGCAGGACAAGCCCCTATTAGGTACAGACTTCCTACTGTTCTCTCGCCACCATTACCAGTTTTCAGACTGTGAAAGCTAGACTTGAGTGCTACAAGGCCTCTTTGCCCTGCCTAAATTGTTCTAGAGGTTTCCCTCACTTTAATGGGGACCTGGTCTAGGTTAGTTTACTTCTACCATAACCATGTCTGAGATGGGACTTCTTCATATGTATTTTGCGCAGTAGTAAATAACTTCATTCATATTGTTATTGGACTGTGCTCTGACCTGAATGTGATTTGACTGTATGTATACAGCTTAATCTGGTTTCACAGTCAGTTGGCATTCATCTGTATCCCCCTCCCCCGGGTCGTGCCTGAAAATAGGCAGGATTTGTCTAGTGCACTTACCCGGTCAACAAAAGCTAAATAAATAAATAAAATAAATACACTCTATTAATTGGTTACACAGTATATATTTTGTTCTTGTACTGTACATTGAATGACTTTGTGCCAATATACTATAGGGGTGCAGTAGCAACTTTATAGTTAGGGTTGTCTGAGAGCTTCTGTGTTAAACCCCTAACTTTGAACTTTAATAGCTTTGTCACCATTTGATGAGATTATCTGAAATTTTGCATGTATTGTATAGGACGCAAGAGCTAAATCTGTGGAAAGTTTGGTGATGGCTGCTTGTGCAGTTTCTGAGATACACGTCATTTTCCAGTAGATGTCTATTCACCCCTTCCCGATACTTAACATGGGATTTGGGTTCGCTGTCACAAACAGCCTACACAGAATGGAATCTTTTACCAGAACATTCACGGCAGAAGTGTGCTGTGCCAAAGTAGTGACTTTGAAGGTTTTGTGAAAAAATATTAAATGGTTCCAGACTTATAAAGATTAAAAAAAAATTTTTCTCTTGAGCATGCTCAGTAGGGTTTTTGGGATAAGGCCTGATATTACTAAAAAAATTTTGTGTCACAAGACCATTTTTGGTTTCTCACCACTTGCTTCTCACAATAGGAAAAAATATTTTTGTGCTGTGAGTGCTGCTATCTTGTTTTCCCACTTGAAACTAAAAAACATGTAAAATACATAAACATTGCGTAATTTAAAAAACAAACACCTGAAACTAGTTAAATGGGACCCGTTTACATAGATTCTAATGTTTGTTTTTAAAAATAATGGCCATAAATACCTTTTCTGGCACTCCAAAATCCAAGATGCCCAGCTGAACAAGAGGAGCCATTCACCCCATTTTCTATATGAGAGCAGTAAGACTTTATTTAATGCTGATGTCGCAGCTGGAAGTTGTGCTGCTGACTTCAGCTGAAGAGGTGAGCCAGTGATCCCCTGTTCCCTCTTTCTCCATGTCTCTGTCTGTCTCTCTGTCTGTCTATCTATCTGTCTGTATCTACAATACAGTACCTGTTGAATGGACAGGGGTGTCCACCCCGGTTTTATTTCTTTCTCCCCACTCCTCTCCAGGTTGCCCACTCATGCCATTGTTTACTTATTTTTATTTTATAAATAAGCGGACCGAGGTGCCCATCCATGGTACCGCTTCTTTCTCCCCCTCCCCTCCAGGTCACCCACCCACCATTCCCAGTGTTTACTTTTTTCTTCTTTGGCCTTCTTCCATGCAAAATTCACATCCATCTGGAACAAGTTTGCCCCCCTCAGACAGATCAGAATGTGGGGGTAATCACCTCCCCTAGATCACCCCTAACTCCTAGCTTGCATCTGGGCACGTGACAGGCCTGGAAAACCCATAAAACCTCAGGCTCCCCAACTGATTTCCTTCGTAACTCTTGCACCTGTGCAATAAGATGCACCAGAGCTGAATATTTCCAAATCACCTTCAACAACAACCTGAACCACCCATACAAATTTTGGAAAGTGGTTCAAGCTCTCTTCTCCCCCCCCCATCCCAATCCATTGTCCCTGTACTGCACTACAATGATGCTATTCTATCAGAACCCCTTGAGGTTGCTTCCAAATTTAACTCCTACTTTACCTCTTGTGGTGCCAACCTTCTTAGCTGTCTCCCCTCCCATTCCTCCCTTTCACCTAACTCTTCTGACCACTCCCTTCCCGGTCTTCTTTTCCTTCTCCAGCATATCTCCCTCAATTACCCTCAAGGCCCTTCTCACCCTGAACCCCTCTTCTGGGCCCTCCCCTGATGGCCTAGACCCTAAACTCCTCTTTCTATCTGCCCCTGCTGTAGTCATTCCTCTCACCTCACTTCTGAACCTTTCCTTCTTCCTGTCCTCTGTCCTTTCAGCCTGGAAACATGCCACAGTCATCCCGCTGCCCAAAGTGGGTGACTCCTCATCTCCTGGCAATTAGCAGCATATCTCTCACCTCCCTATCCTGTCCAAACTCATAGAAACATAGAAACAAAGAATATGATGGCAGATAAGGACCATACGGCCCACTTAGTCTTCCCCTTTCCCTACTAAGTGTTGATAGCCCAGACTCTATTTGATCTGCAGCACACCTTCTCTGCCCATCTGCAGGGTACCCTTATGTCAATCCCATACACCCTTGAACCCTGTATTTTTTTAGCCCTCACCACCTCTGCTGGAAGAATATTCCATGGATCCACCACCCTTTCTGTGAAAAAGTACTTCCTAACATTCTCCCTGAGCCTTCTTCCCTTCAGCCTCCCCTTGTCCTTCTGCTATGCTTCCTCTGAAATATGCTGTTTATACCCCTAAGGTACTTGAATGTCTCTATCATATCTCAGCTCTCTCTCTCCTCTCCTCCATTGAATAGATATTAAGGTTCCTGTGTCTTTCCTCATATGGCTTCTGGTGCAGCCCATGTACAATTTTTGTCACCCTTCTCTGGACTGCCTCCATCCTGGATATGTCCTTCCTTTTGTTTTTTTCTCCTCTGAGCTGCCAGCCGCCTGTTGTATTTCGGCCCGGCCATGGGCCACGGACTTCCACTCCCCGAATTAGCCTTGAGCCCCCCGATAGCCATGGCTTGCCCCACGGTGGGGCTGCAGCGCCTCCCCTGCATGCCGCAGACATTCGGCTGGGTCGGGCTGGGTCTGGGAGCCACTGAAGCTGGCAAGCCTATTAGTAGCTCTCTTTTTCCCATTTTTCTTGGGAGGCGGGGTCGCAATGATGCCAGCGTCTGCCCCGCCCTCCCAGGTATGTGAGCGCCGGTAGCAGTCAACTCCTGGCCTCCGCGCCAGGCCAATGCTCTGGGTGCCCCCCCTCCCCCAGAGAGAGAGAGCAGTCTCTGGATCTTCATCCTTCTCTCCCCGGCCCGACCCTCCAAACCCTGGTCCATTCCCGAACCCGGGTCACCGGCGTCGCATGCGGAAATCCAACCGCTGCGCCAACGGGACGGCCCCTGTCTATGTCCTTCCTAAGATGCGGTCTTCAGAACTGGATGTAGTACTCCAGGTGAGGCCTTACCAGTGATCTGTACAGTGGCATCACCAACTCTTTCTTTCTGCTGGTTAAGCTCCTACCTATGCAGCCCAGCATTCTGTTTGCCTTCCCCACTGTCTTTTCACACTGCTTAATCACCTTTATGTCATCATATATGATGATCCCCAGGTCTCTGTCTTGCCTGGTGGTGGCCAGATAACCCCCCCATCCTGTACTCCTCTCTTGGATTCCTGTGACCCAAGTGCATTATTTTGCACTTTTTAGCATTGAAACTCAACTGCCATACATCTGATCATTCTCCCAATATGCTTAGATCCTTTCTCGTTCTTTCCACCCCTTCTGGTGTGTCAACTCTGTTGCAGATCTTGCTGTCATCTGTGAACAGGCATACTTTTCACTCCTGACACTCTGCAATGTCACTAATGAAGACACTTAACAGGACTGGTCCCAGCACTGATCCCTGTGGCACTCCTCTGGTAACCTCCCTCTCTTCTGATTTCATGCCATTTACTGTACTACCCTCTGAGTCCTGTCCCTTAGCCAGTTCTCAACCCATTTTACCACCATGGGGCCCACTTCCATGTTTCTCAATTTATTTAGCAATCTCCTATGTGGGACGGTGTTGAAGGCTTTACCGAACTCCAGGTAGGCCACATCCACCACCCTTCCCTGATCTACCACCATGGTCATCCAATCAAAGAAATCATCTAGATTTGTCTGACAGGACCTTCCTGCTGAGAATCCATGCTGCTGTGGATCCTGTGCCCCGCTAGTCTCCAGAAACTTACATAGATACATAGACAGTGTCGGCAGATAAAGGCCTATGGCCCACCCAGTCTGCCCATTTGAGCTTGTAAGTTCAGTTTGTTTTCCTAGAAGTCTGTTGCCCCTTACCCCTGACCTCCAGAATTCCTTTATGTCTATCCCATGCATTCTTAAATCCCATGATTGTTTCAGCCCCCACCACTTCCTCTGGCAGGGTGTTCCACTTGTCCACCACCCGTTCTGTGAAGAAATTCTTTCTCATGTTTCCTCTGAATCGTCCTCCATGCCCTCTTGTCCTGGAACATCTTTTTCACTTAAAAATAGTGTTTTCCTGCACCCTGTTCCTCCCTGTAAGATACCTGTATGTCTCTATCATATCCCATCTCTCCCTCCTCTCCTCCAGGGAGTACATGTTCAGTTCCTTCAACCTGTCTTCATAGGACTTGTGATGCAATCCATGCACCATCTTTGTTGTCCTCCTCTGAACCTTCTTTACCCTGTCTATATCCTTATGTAGGTATGGTCTCCAGAACTGTACACTGTACTCCAGGTGGGGCCTCACTAGTGTCTTGTATAGCGGAATTATGACCTCCCTTTTCCTGCTGGTGATGCCCCTGCCTATACATCCCAGCATCCTATTTGCTTTTACCTGCTGCCTTGTCACACTGTTTCCCTACCTTGAGGTCATCAGAGATGACAACCCCAAGATCCCTTTCCTGCTTGATGCATGCTATATCCTCACCCCCAACTGATATATTGTGCCAGGGTTTTGTGCCCCATATGCATTATCTTGCATTTCTTTGCATTGAATTTCAACTGCCAAACCCTGACCATTCTTCAAGTTTCTGCAGGTCGCTTCTCATTCTGTCTACACCCTCTGGTGTCTACTCTGTTACAGAGCTTTGTGTCATCAGCGAACAGTGAAATTCTGCCTTCTAGGTCCTGCTGCAATGTCACTGATGAAGATGTTGAATAGGACCGGTCCCAGCACTGATCCCTGTGGTACCCCACTGGTCACTCTTCCCTCTGTGGAGTGACAGCCATTTACCACCACCCTCTGTGTCCTGCCACCCAGCCAGTTACCTACCCACCACACTACTGTCCTGCCCACACCATATTCCCCAGTTTGTGTAATAGTCTTCTGTGTGGCACAGTGTCAAGGCCTTGCTGAAGTCCAGATAGGCCATGTCCACTGCCCTCCCCTGATCCACCTCCCTAGTCACCCAGTCAAAAAATTCAATGAGGTTGGTCTGACATGACCTCCCCCTGGTGAAACCATGCTGCCTTGGGTCCTGTAGTCCATTGACAACCAGATGTTCCACCAATCTCTCCTTCAGTAGTGCTTCCATGATCTTCCCCACTACCGAGGTGAGGCTGACTGGTCTGTAGTTCCCTGCTTCCTCTTTGTTCCCACTCTTGTATAAGGGGACTACATCTGATGTCCTCCAGTCTTTGGGTACCTCCCCTGTTTCCAGTGATTGGCTAAACAGGATAGCCAGAGGTTCAGCCACCACCTCTCTTAGTTCTTTAAGGACCCTGGGATGCACCCCATCTGGCCCCATTGCTCTATCAACTCTTATTACTTCCAGTTCCTTCAGGACCCTTTCTCGTGTAAAGGGACTTGTGTCCATTTCTGCACCATTCTCACCCCTTGTACTCCCTTCAGACCCATTACCCTCCTCTTCCTAAGTAAAGACTGAGCAGAAATACCTGTTCAATATGTCAGCTTTACTGTTGTCATCCTCCACGCAGCCCCCATCCTCCCCCTTCAGTCTCACTATCCCTCCCTTTGTCTTTCTTTTTTCGCTTATGTACCTGTAAAGGTTTTGTCCCTCTACCCACTGATTTTGCAATGTGTTCTTCTGTCTGAGCTTTGCTTCCTTACTGACCTCCCTGCCTCCCTTTGCTTCTCCTGGTACTTCTATCCCCTTCTGCCTGTGTCTTTTTGTATTGCCTGAATGCAATCTTTTTGGCTTTCACTTTCTTTGCTACCTCTTTGGAAAACCATAATGGTCTCCTCTTCCTTTTCCTCTTGCTAACCTGCTTAATGCATAATTCTGTTGTTCTTGTAATTCCCATTTTAAATACTGCCCACTGTTCCTCAACCCCTGATTCCTGTCCCATTCCCCTTAATGCCTCTTTCAAGTATCTCCCCATTTTCCCAAAGTCTGCCCCCCTAAAATCCAGGATACAGAAAACTTCACAATCCTCTCCTTAAGTAGGAGCTCCATTAGCTTCCCCACTACTGAGATCAGGCTTACAGGTCTGTAGAAACATAGAAACATAGAAATTGATGGCAGATAAGGACCGTTTGGCTCACCTAGTCTGCCAATTTTCCTACCTAACAGATAAGCTGCAGATCCTAGTTAACCAACAGCTTACTTCCTCCTACCCCCCACTAGGACTGCCTTATGTCTGTCCCATGCATTCTTGAATTCCCCCACTGTTCTTGACTCCACAGTCTCCTCAGGGAGGCTGTTCCATGCATCTATGACCCTCTCTGTGAAAAAAACGTCCTCACATTACCGCTGAGCCGTCCACCCTCTATCTTCAAATTGTGCCGCCTTGTTCTTGCACATCTCTTTTTCTGAAAGATGCTACCCTCTTGGACTTTATTGATTCCCTTGAGGTACTTGAAAGTTTCTATCATGTCCCCTCTCTCCCTTCTTTCCTCAAGGGTATACATATTAAGATCCTTTAATCTTTCTTTGTATGTCTTCTGGTGTAATTGCCTTTCTCCTCCCTACTGCCATTCTTGTGGACAGGGACCACCGCTGCCCTCCTCCAGTCTTCTGGTACCCCCCATCTCTAAGGATGAGTTGAAAAGGTCAGTCAGTGGACCAGCCAGTATGTCCCTGAGGTCTTTTAATACTCTGGGGTGAATCCAATCTGGCCCCATTGCCTTGTCTGTTTTTATTTTCCCCCGAGTTCCTCTAGGACTCTTTCTATAGCGAATGGGCTGGTGTCAACCTCCCTTCCCTGACTATCCCTCCTAATGAGTATTGTTCCCTCACCCTCCCCTTCCCTGGTGGACACTGAGCAAAAGTATTTGTTCAGTATCTCAGCCTTTTCTACGTCATCTTCCACTCACCCTCCTCCTTCCTTCTTCAGCCTAACAATACAATTTCTGTCTTTTTCCTCTTGCTAATATATCTGAAGTAGGTCTTGTCTCCCTTCTTAATAATCTGTGCTACACCTTCCTTTGTTTGTGCCTTAGCCCTTCTGACTGCTTTCCCAGATTCTTTCTGTTTCTCCAGATACTTCTCCCTGTCCTCATCCTTTTGAGTCTCCTTGTATTTCCTAAAGGCCTTTTTTTTCCCCCTTACTTTCTTGGCCATTACCTTCGAGAACCATAGTGGCCATTTCTTTCTTTTACTCTTATTATGCATTCTAACACAGTGTCTTGTTACTTCTATTATGGCACTTTTGTGTCTAGGCCACTGCTTCTCCACCTCTCCCCCTGTACCTTCTGCTGCTAGGGCACTTTTAAGTAGTCCCCCCATTTCCTTAAAGTTGATCCACCTGAAATCCAGAACCCTTATTCTTGTATGACATTCCTCTGTTACTGTTGTTACATTAAACAATGCTGTCCTGTGGTCACTGGAACCAAGGGGACTGCCCACCTCAACATCTATGATCCTGTCCCTGTTGGTCAGCATCAAGTCTAGTATAGCCACCTCCTGGGTGGGTTCTACTAGTAGCTACCTTAAGTTTGCTGCTTTCAAGGTGGTCATGAAGTCCCTACTCCTTCTTGTACCAGCAGTCTGAGTGCTCCAATCTGCATCTAGTCTTATCTCAACTATCCTCCTACCTAGACTCTGCCTTCTTCTTCACACCTTCCAGTTTGGTTTCAGCAAGAATCACTCCACCACTACCTCGCTCCTCTGGCTCACTGATTCCATACTCACCAGCATGGACAGTGGCTATATCACCTCTGCCATTTTTGTCGACCTTGCAAAGGCTTTTTACATGGACTTTCACCCCATCCTTATAACCAAACTCTCTTCAGCTGGGTTATGTTCCTCAGCTGTTGATGGTTCATCTCCAACCTGATTGGTAGAACCCAGACGGTTAGGATAGCTGACTTTGTATCACCTCCACTTCCCATCCAGATGGGTGTCCCTTGGGGCTCTGTTCTGGATCCTCTACTCTTCACCATCTTTCTTAATGACCTCCCCTCTGCTTGTTCATCTTCTATCATCCACATGAATGCAGATGATACTGTTATGTATATGTCTGGCCCATCCCCATCCAGTGTCAATGCCACCCTTCAGCTAGACTTTGATAATATCCAGCACTGGCTTGTGTCACTCAGCGGCTGTCCCACTTCCCCTCCTTGCCTTCTTTCCACACCCTCAATGGGACTAAACTGGAGGATGCTTCCTGCTAAGTATTTTGGTGCCTGGCTTAACGGGCACCTCAACTTTTCTGTACACATGGATGCTAGTGCCAAGAAACTTCACCCCAAGCTTGGCGCCCTCTACCGTAAATGCAGCTGCATCCCGCTGAGTGCCTGCCACACTGTGGTACAGAAAATGATCCTTCTGGTTTCTGATTATGGTGACGTAGTCTTCAGTGCCACTCCAAAAATCCTCCTGGCCAGACTGAGCACCCTATACAATGCCTTCTGCCATTTTGCACTTGATGCTCCCCTGTCTCTCATCACTGTGATCTCTATAACTCCCTCTCCTTCCTCTCTCTTGAGGACGGGAGACCCTCCCACTCTATCTCCTTCACTGCCAAATTCTGGTTTGGTTCCCTTCTTTCATACCTCTCCTCCTCATTTTCACAACTTCCCACTCACCACACTCACCCTCTCCGTAGCTATGACCTCCACTCTCTAACTCTTCCTAGGAGATCCACTTGTAAAGGCCAATCTGTTTTCTCCTATCACCTGCCCAAATTGCGGAACTCTATCCCCTTGCCTCTTCGTCAAGCCCCCTCACCCATTGCGCTTTCTTCTCTCCTTCACAAACTCCCTCCCCACATCTGCACTTGCAATTCATCTCTCTCATCATGACCCACCCCAGTCCCATGTAATTTACCCTCTTTCTAATTCCTACCCTAATTTCTTCCCCCCTCTCTATGGTGACAACCAAACATCTTAGGTCTTGTCCTTGTTTTTCACCCCATCACTCTATTCTCACTTGTTCCAAATCATTTACTGTTTGCTGTTCACAACCTCTGTTCCTCTTCTCAGCTTTGTATTTTAACTGCTGTATTTGTACTGCCTTTATATACAGTATTTAAGCAATATACCATGACAGGGTGTGGGGTAATGCTGGATTTACCCATGCCTGTTGTGTTTCAGTCATGAGGCTGCAGGCTAGGTGAGTAAACCACACCAGAAGTGGGTAAATCCAGCATTGCTCCACATCCTGGAGTGGCATATTGCAATTATACAATGTCTATCTCATTTTTGATATAAAAAGAAAGAAAAATAGTTTTGCTTTTTTAATTTTATCTTGTTTCTTGCTGCACCACAACAAAATTGTCCTGGGTTGCTAGGGCTCCAATATTGCTTCACATGTGCAGTATTGTTTTGTGATTCCCAACCCCAATTCTTTTCATGGAGCTGGGAAAATTTCAACAGTGTGCCTGATGTTGTCCTCTTTTGTGTTCTGTCTCTGTTGTTTGTTTGTTTTTGTAGGAGCAGCAGTAGCCTCCTGAAGTTGGTTGTGCATAGGATTTGTACTATGGAGCACTGGCTCTGTTTTCTCTGTAATCACTTGCTCTGTTTTCTGTGTAATGAAATCTGTTTCATATAAGCCACCTCCTCCTCCCACACACACACACACTGGCAAGCATATGGTGAATGCTTCAGAACCCGATCCCACAAAATGAAAACATTGGACCCACTCAAATTTAAACTTTTTTTGTGCTGTTGCTAGTTGCTACAGAGTGGTGGAGTGACCAGTGCGAACACATGACCAGTGCATGTACTTCCGGTTGCTTGGCTTTACCAGGGGGAAAAAATGGTCTTTGGCTCCTGTCGCACCAGAGGGTGAAGAAGTACCAATACAGAGGATGAGGAGGTATACATTGTTTTTCACTTAAGTTTTGATTTTCACAATCAGATTGGTGTTTTAGCAGATATGGCTGTATGGGAGTGCATTGGGAGCAGTAGTTCTGTGACTTAGCCATAGAGTCGGGATTGTTGTCTTTGCCTGTCTTGGGTTGGTGATGGTTGTAGTTTTCTTAGGTGGAGTTCTTGATGTGGCTGACTAGTGGCTAGCACCTTTTCCCATGGGATAATGCTAGATTTTACAATGGAGAAAGGGGCCAAGCAACCAATGAGAATGCAGGATTTTTTAAGCCACTATATAATTATGCTTATGACAATCCACATTACTGTAACTGTTTACCAATCACTATTCCACTCTACAGCAGGACTGAAATGTTTAATTGTATTATCTGTTTGTGTTATTGTACTGCTGGGTATCCCACGTCCCCTTCCCCTTCCCCTTCCCCTCACTGCAGCTATTGTCAGATGATTTACCTGCTTGTATTTGCTACTGTACCTGTTTATAATGTGCTACTGAATTTTACACTTCTCCTCCCTTGTTGCTGCTATGTCAGAAGCTTTTACTTGCTTGTATATTTATTTATTTGTTTGTATATTTTGACTGTATTTTCCCCCTTTCCCTGGTCACATCTGGAAAAGAGCCTTGGCTCAGTGTGCCCTCCTGGTGAAACCTTTCTAAATAAATAAATAAATATAAGTGGACTGGGGTTCCCATCCCTAGTATTGCTTCTCTGGTCCCCCTCCCCTATCCAGGTTGCCTATCCCCATTCCCCAAAGAATAGCTTGACACTGGGATGCCCTATCACCGGTGTCAGAATATCAGCTGTAATAAAGAAAACTCTCCCTCCATGATTTTTTTAAAACCTGTGAAAAACAAATTGTCCCTCACTGATCTGACCCCCACACACCCACCCACCTCGACCTCCCACTCAGTACCCCCAACCCCACACAGCCCACACCTCCTACATACCCTCACTCATTTGAACATATCCCATGGTGTAGATTTACTCTGTTATCAAAGACACATCTTGCTGCTGGAACTGGTGACTGCAATATGAAAAAATAAGGTAAGTGTGGTTTAATATATTTCAACAGGATCTGAACTTTTATTCATAACTTTGTCATTTTTGCATACTTATACACCACATTTTCAGCATGGCCTTTTTGGGACCCCACCACGTGACCAATGGCAGTGTAATTATGCAAATCTGGTGCAAAAGATGATTTATGATCACTTTGCAAAATCACCTTTTGGGTGGGATTTTAAAATTTTCATCACCCTTATTCATGCGGTGGGGTTATAAGAAGGCTATGTTGAAAATTTGGGGTCAAAATATGTTAACGAGACAAATTTATGAGTGTGTGCTTAGAAATTTTTTCTACACGGCCATAACACAGTCATTTTAATATGTTGACCCCAGATTTTTAACATAACCATTTTTCCACACCACCTCATGAATGTGACAGCTGTTGTTGTTTTCAGATCCTGGCTAAAATGTGTTTTCACAGCTGTGGTGCAGAATATCATTTTTTCACCTACTGGATTCATGATGTGGAGTAATAAGAAGGATATGCTGAAAATGTGGAGTACAAGTATAGTAAAATGCCTAGGTTATGAATGAATGTTGCATTATTTCAATGTTCACTCAATATTGCTAATTTTCAATATTTTAATTATAAACTTTCGACATAGCCATTTTTCCACACCACCTCATAGACATGACAGTGACATTCTTCAAATAATGGGTGAGATGTGTTTTTGCATTTGTGGTGTGAAATGACATTTGAGACAGTATACTATAAATGTCACATGTCATGTTTATAAGGGAAGTCATAAAACAATCATTTTGAAAATCTGAGGTCAAAATAAAAAACCAAAAATGTAATTATGAAAAAACTTTTCACCTGACTGAGTATGCTTTGTGATCCCATGCCAGTGAGCTGAGTTTGGGGGTGAGCTCAGTGAGCCAGCAACATAGAGTGAGGGTGCTGGGATGTTGCTGTTATGCAACACCCCCAATCAAGGAATGAAAGCTGCAGGGTTGCCAGCAAGGCATCAGGTACCAAAGAGTGAGGACAGCTCTTGTCTTGGCATAGGTCCCTGCACCTCTGGCACATAGGTAGCAGAATGCCCTGTGCATTACCTGACAGACTGATTCTTTGACTTGTGCATCTTTATCTGTGGCCCAGTAGAAGTGCCCTGTGCTTTCACAGCTCATCAGGCAGGCCCATGATTTTCCTTCACATTCATGGCTGCATGGAACTGCAAAGCCTGCAAAGGCTTTGCACCTCCATAGTCAGACAGAGTCTTCCCTTGGTACAGGGCCCAATAAGGATACAATCCACTTACTCAAAAAGAAAGAACATTCTTTGCAAAAAAACTTTGTTAATGCACCAGCTGGGATTAAAGTTAATGCTGCCAAAGTAGGGAAATGTTGTGTTTGGGTTTCCAACCTTAACTCCTCACCCCCAATCCCAAGCAGGAAAAGGAAAAAACATTAAGGTTTTGAGACTCTGAGTCTTGATGAAGCAGTGGTGAGGTCTTCCTTGGGGTTGTCAACCCTAATGCCACTTCTATTTCCTGAACAAACAACACAAGACATGATCTCCTTTCTATAAATATATATATGCTATGCAAAAAACATTGTTAATGCATCAATTAGGGTTCTTCTACAGTGATAAAAGAGAGGAAATTCGGTTTTAGTATTCCCACCCTTGCACCCACCCAGCCCACCACCAACAGGCATGGGGGTGTGTGTTGAGAGTCATCAGACCCTAACTATCACCCCATCCCATGTGTAAACAAGCTGAGGTGGTGCAGTGTAGGGGAATGGGGTGAGAGTTAGGACCAACAACCCCAACGCACACCCTGATGCCTGTTGGTGGGAGTGGGCTGGGGGTGGGGTTCAAGGGTTGGGAACCCTAAAATCAAATTTCCTCACTTTTTTCACTATAGAAGAACCCTAACTGATGCATTAACAAAGTTTTTTTTGTGTAGAATTTCCTTACGTTTTAAGAAAGAATAGAAAAATAGAACATTGCTCACGTTGGTGGGAATGCGGGGACCTTTGGGCCCCACACTACCACCAACTTGTAAGTGTCAGGCAACATTACACACCCAATGACTAAAAAGTACATTGACAACAGCAAGGCCACCCACCAAACAAATGCTAATCTTGTAGAGCAATAGAAAATGCTGTAATGTAAAGTGCGCCGCACAATATCTTCACAAAAAATATATTGTCCAACACATAAACACTGCTATTGACATCTACAGGACATGCAGTCAACACCCTCAAAATTTCAAGTAAAAAGACCAAGCCGTGTCTGAGATAAAACATGACAAAATTTGACATTTTCATTTGTCAGAGTGACACAGTTCCACACCTGTTGACATTTAACACACACAACAACTGAAAATTACATCCTTGACATTAAGGCTAATTACCCTATCAGTTTCAAGCCACCAGCAGAATCCAAAACACTGTCCCCAACACAGAAAGTGCGTCACGCAATATCGCTACCAAAAAAAATTTTCTCTGACACATAAACACAATAATTCACATCTACAGGGTATGCCATCAACACCCTCAGAATTTCAAGTAAAAAGACCAAACCGTTTTCAAGATATTCAATCTTAAAGATTGGTAAAATTTCCCTATCTATTGCATTATAAAAAAAATCTGGCCATCTTGTCCCTATCTAGCGATTAAAAAATCTCACGGTCAAAGAATTTGCAGGCTCACAAACAAAGAATTAAAACTGTTCTAATTTAAATAATTCAAAGAAATGAGTAAACCACCACCATGGTTCATCAGAACAAAGCCCCCTGAGTAAAACCCACCCTCACTTGTCTTCCTAGGACACCCCTGGGCTGAGAAAATGTATTTTTTTATCTGGCCACCTCGTCCCTCTCTTGCGATGCACACTCGCGATCAAAGAATTTGCAGACTCGCAATCAAAGAATTTGCAGGGTCATGACCAAAGAATAAAAACTGTTCAAATTTAAAAAAATAAAAGAATTGCGGTAAACCACCACCATGGTTCATCAGAACGAAGCCCCCTGAGTAAAACCCACTGTCATTTGTCTTCCTAGCACACCCCTAGGCTGAGAAAATAGATTTTTTAATCTGGCCATCTTGTCCCTCGCTCGTGATGCATGATCGCGATCAAAAAATCTTGTGATCAAAGAATTTGAGGGCTCACGATCAAAGAGCTTGCTCGCGAACAAAGAGCGAGGGATGAGAAGGCCAGATTTTAAAATAGATTCTTGCAGCCCAGGGGTGCCCTAGAAAATTATGTGAGTGTGGGTTTTGCTCAGGGGGCTTCATTCTGCCCCATCTGAATAAAAAAGTATACGTTTTCAATATCCCTGGAAGTCTAACCCCCCCCGGATCATGATAATATAGATAATGATCTCTGTATCCCTGGTAGACTACCCCCCCCATGTGTATTTTATTAATATCTCTTTTTTTATCCCTGGTAGTCTAGTTCCCCCCATGTGTATTTAATTATATTTCTTGTTTATATCCCTGGTAGTCAAGTGGCCCCCTTCAATCTGTATTTAATTATTATTATTATTCATATCTCTGGTAGTCTAGCGGCCCCCTCCCATCATAATGAAATAGATAAGCATTTGCCATTTCCTGGTAGTCTAGTGGTCCCCACCCCCACCCAGCCATGCCAGCCCACCTAGCACCCACCCCACCCTTCCCCAGCCAGTGACTGGCACAGCCCACCTCTCACCTCCATGGCCAGCCGCCGACTGTGTGTATTAAAAGCGCTAATTCAAACAGGCACTCAGAAATAATTTCAAAGTGCCTCTTTGAATTAGTGCTCAATAATACAGTCGGTAGCTAACTGTGAGAGAAGAGATGAGCTGTCAGTCACCAGCTGGGAAAAGTGAAAATACTGAGTGAAGCTTGGCTCTTCAAATGAAGGAAACCACTAGACTACCAGAAAATAACAAATGTTATCTATTTCATTATGAAATAGAAGACTTGGTTTGCTGGCCAAGGCACCTAGCTTCACCTGAGCTCTTTCCTTCTAAGATTGCTTGAAAGGCAGAGTAGAGAACCTTACCAGAGCAAGGGAAAAGGATTAAGACTTCTTTTGGCTAAGCAGATTTACTGTGTGTTGTTATTTTTATTTTGTATTCACAGGGATTGCTACTGTTTGTTGCTAACATTTCATTGCTTTATTTTTCTCTCATTCAAATTGTTGTTGCTGATATACCATGTTTTGCATTATTACAAGGTGTGCCTACAGGTGTGTGCTAACAGATTACTGCTGTAATCTTCTGATTCAAATTGTCTTTTGCAAGGTATAGCTTCTGTTACTGCTTTATTTTTCTCTGTAGCAAAGTGTTTCTTACAGGGTATATCTTCTCTGAAACTATTACAGGTGGTGCTTTACAGGTTTTACAGTTTTATCTAACATTAGGATAAGCTTTCAGGGTTACTGCATTTGTTGGTGACTGATTGTTTCTGCTCTTACCTCCTTGTTCTTTCATCCGTGGTTCTTCTTTTTTGGCAGGGGAAGGGCCCAGCCACCCACACCCATCCCCAACCACCCCACACTACACTCCTTTTATAGGGTACCACAGTTGTGACATTTCCTGTGGCAGAGCAGGAAGGGGAGGATCAGTGGGGCATCCACAAGGTGAGCTCATTTACAGGGGCACTAGTAATTGAACTTGTTATAACACGTTATACGAAAACAAAACACAAAATCAAGCCATTACTTGCATTTTCTTCCTTCAAATTACTCTGACTAGGTTATAAACCCAGCAACTTATCTGGAATGGATATCATTAACTGCAGGTACTGTGGAACAATTTTCAGAAGGACAGTCTTACAGGATTTAGGATACTGTCCTACATGCTGGGCCATTGGAGATCTTAGGGCTCAGCTCTGGGCAGCATGGGCAGAGATTGCGCGCCTCAAATTTCATATTCAAGAGGAAATACATTATAAGAACCACCCGCCATTTCCCCAACATCCAACAGAAAAACCTTGACCGCAGAGGGTCCAGGAGGTTGGCAGGTGGTTAGGAGGGGCAAATTGGGTGCCCCACCACTCTCTGCTCTCCAACATATTACCTCCAAAAACCATATAAACACTACAAACAGGTATCTGTCTCTATCTCTGAAATCAAACAAAGGGGCAGAGGACACTGCAGAGCAGGACACTGCAGCACAGGAGCTAGCACAACAAAACTCACCCAAATCAGGAACCAAAACAAAAAAAGCAAAAAGGAAATTCAAAAAACTTCTGATCATAGGAGACTCCATGATTCGGGGAGTTGATACCCATCTCCAGCCAGGGGTAATGGTCAGATGTCTCCCAGGTACATCAGTGTGGAGATACACTGACCGCATTGCTAAAATTGTTCACAAAGCAGGAGAAAACATTGACATCCTGGCACATAGGGACTAATGATCTCGCCAGCCGGTCAGTTGTGGAGACTAAGGAACACCTGACCAGGCTGGGTGACAAACTATCATCCATTTCATCCGGCATCTCCTTCTCTGAGATCCTGCCAGTCTGGGAGAGGGGGACAGATGGACGGAAGGTCAGAGAAGGGGAGATAGGGGAGCTAAACATGTGGTTCAAGGGCTGGTGCCAGGAAAAAGGACACAGATTTGTAGGGAACTGGCAACAGTTCTGGGAGCGAAAGTTCTTTAAATTTGATGGACTGCATCTAACTAAGGAGGGAGTCAGTGCATTGGGGTAGAAGTTTGCAGAATATTTAAACTAGCAAATGGGCAGAGGGGTGCAGCACCCCATACGTCGAATGGGAAGAACACCCCTTCCCCTCAGCTAGTGGTCAGACAGGGATTCAGCATGTTTGCAGTTCATTTGCATCACCAGGTAAGAAAAAAGGTCCATCTCCCCATACGACGCACAGAGGAAATGCCAAACTTCACCCAACAACTAACACACTGAAATCTGACCAATGGAAAATCATGTACACAAATGCTCACAGCCTGGGAAATAAGATCCCAGACCTTCAGGCAATAATGTCAGAGGCTAAACTGGACATTGTAGCAATTAGCGAGATGTTGTTTACCAATAATCACACTTGGGAGACTTCAGTACCTGGCTATGTATTGTTCAGA
This sequence comes from Neoceratodus forsteri, assembly GCA_016271365.2. NCBI lineage: Eukaryota > Metazoa > Chordata > Ceratodontiformes > Ceratodontidae > Neoceratodus > Neoceratodus forsteri. The sequence continues at coordinate 527,672,305 of CM057456.1, read as the reverse complement.
AGAGACCGAGGTGCAAAAAAGGGGGGTGGAGTGGCCCTGTGTGTCAATGAAAATATCAAAGTTACAGAAATTCAGAATACACATAAGGAGCCAGAAGAACTGTGGGTCACCCTGGAAACAGGAAATGGGACAGCCATAAGAACCGGGGTTGTCTACAGGCCCCCAGACCAGGGGGAGGACATAGACACATTTCTGTTAGAAGATATAGGCATGAATACAGTATTCGAGAGACTCATACCTACTGCACATTGACACCCTGTAACTTTCTGCTGAATTGTTAAAAGGTTCACGTGACACACCTAATATGTAGTGCCACATTAGGAGAGATATTAAATGTAACATGACCCAGTTTGGTTCCACTGTGTTCTTTCAGTTTTATCATGAACATCGATTTATCCTTTCAAATAGGGTTCCATTTTGTGACATTCTTCCATTCACAATTTAAGTATTTAAATACAGCCCTTTATTATGCCTTAGAAACCCAACTGTTGTTAATGTGTTATCTAATTACTTCATTTAAGCCTCCACCAAGAACGCCCTGTACAGAATAAAAGTTTTTGCCTTTTATTAAATCATTTTATACAGCTGTAACGTTCATAACATGTAGTGTTCATCTAGTACCTCATCCTAAGCAGACTGTGCCTTTAATTTACATAGACTGTGGTCCCAAAGCATTATTGTGTTTGGTGACCTTCTTTTTGTTACTGACATGCTGCCAAAACCTTGCAGTTTGTTATAACTAATTTATTTAGAAAATTCCCTTTTCCCATGGCATGTTATTTTCATGTCCTTTTGTAACCCTTCCACTTGCATACTGTGTGACCCTGAGCAAGTCACTTAACCTCTTTGTGCTCCCAGGTCGCTCCTGTAAAAAAGCTTTCAGCTTAGTGTGTTATACCTGGTTAAACAACTAAATAAAAAAAAAAAAATAACCCACGTTACTATTGGTTCCTCCACTGGCCCAGAATGTTGAGAACCAGAAATGCATGCTGACACCTTCAGTCATCATCCCATGGCTCTTTAAAGCTGTGGAGTTGGGGGGTCCGCATTCTTTATACTGCCACCTACATTCTGGACAAGACATGTTGTCCTCCTGAAGTTTGGAGTTATGCACATTACGGGCACTACAGTGGGTTATTGTCTGTGCATCTCAGCTGCTGTTTTGTTCCCTGGTGTGTCAGATGTCTGCAGATTGTAAAGGTACACATTTGCTTTTTGGGAAACACAGAGACATGTAGTTGGACCTTGCCTCGTGGTCCCAAGATGCTGGGCTCAGGGGTTGAAGGGTGGGGTAGGGGCAGAGAGAGTTGATTTTAAAGCATTTTAAAGTTGAACAACTGCAGGTTTCCTAGATTAAATGGTTATATATATATATACCAAGTCTCTAGATGGGGATCATTCTGTGTGGCCTGGTCCCTGCGGGGGGGGCATTTTGTGTGATCCTATTCTCTATCAGGGGCCCCTTTAATGTTACTGCTGCTAAATAGTTTGTTCTGTACTGGGCAAAAAACTGCAGTTTTGGGGAGTATATCAATTGGACCTGGTTAGTGCTGGGGCTCATTTTGTATTAGGCATCAGAACACCGTATCTACAGTTTAGAGAGTTCTGTAATGAGAAATAAAATACATGCTGTATTGGGGAGTAAATTAATAGGACCTGCTCTCTGCAGGTGCTGAGTTTGTATAGACCTGATCTCTTCAGGGGCTTATATTGTGTGGGAGACATCAGAACACCATCACTACTTTTAAACTACCTGCTTATCTGCTAAACTTAAAAAGAAATCCTGGTCAATATCATATTTATTTTTGGAAAAAACACTTCCGTAGAAGAGAAAAATGGTCAGCACTCTAAACGTACTCACAGTACTCATTTATTTCATGTACAAGTGCATCAAAGCCATTTAGCATCAGAAAAGCAAATAACAGCAGCAGTAAACGAAGCGTTGGGTAATCCACAAATTTCTCAGATCCACAGGAGTCTATAAGATGGCAACTTTTTTAAAAAAACATATTGCACCCACCGACTCAACACTGAGCACCCAAATGCCAGCACAGAACCATTTATATTTCAGCAATATGTTTTGTGATCATTAGGTGTGCCATGTGCTGCATGTTAGGCCAAGAGTCTAGCATGGCACATTAAACAATTACTGAGATTCACTGCAACAGTAAAACAAGTCTAAAAGGGCACAAACACCAAAAATGGATGTAAAATGACTATAACTGATGGTAACCGGGTTGCAGTCACCACCAACATCAACCCTGTTCATTGTTTTTGTGCACTTTTAGGCTCATTTGGCTGCTGTTACAGTATACCTCAGTAACTGGGCCATGTGCTACATGGTATGCCTTAAATGGCTTCCATTGCAGTACAAGTGAAGAAAAATACTGTTTTTTCCTTACTGGGATGATTGTTGTCAGTAATTGTTAAAGTGTTACCCTTTGTTTTATATATTTTTTTTTCCATTCAGGTTTTGATGTGCACTTTTAGGCTTACTTTGCTGTTGCAGTGAATCACAGTAATTGTTTGGTGTGCCATGTGCTGCAGGATATGCTGAGGGCCTAGCATGGCATACCAAACAGTTACTGACATTCACTACAATAGCTGAAGAAACCTAAACGTGCACCCCCTCCCAAAATGCATTGGTTGCCATATGCACCTGCAGGACCATGTTGTGGACACAGTGAGTGATGGTACCATGGAGAGGTCCATTTGACAACAGGAAGGGGCTATGTCTTCAGTTGTGGCTGTGATCTGGGGGATGGCACCATTAGTAACAAGGATAATTGTATATATCTGCACCATACAAGGGGACCATGAAAAATTACGGTGCACTCTGTGATTACAGGACTTCACCAGATTTCAGGTCCATGACTTTCCATTTGTATTGTGCCAACCTCAGAAAATCTGGACACAAACCTTGTTTGCTCATAGCAGGTCTTTGTAATATGGAAATCTGCGTAAATCTGGGTTTGTGCAGAAAAACTAGACTTTGCACATGGGCAAGCATTTGAAGATCTGGCCCCTGAAGTCAATTTTTCATTTAATTTTCATTTCTTAAAACACATTTTAAGATTGAAGCAACCCACTCAAGGGCATAGTTCTATTAGTAGGAAGTAACCTACTCCAGGGTGTGCAGTTATTAGGGATTAATCAATACCCCGAGTGCATTGTGAAGCATGAGGCTGCTGTCTGAGTGTCCTCACAACACCCAGTGTGTTGATTAATCCCCAATAACTGCACACCCTGGAGTAGGCTATTACACGTATAATAGAGGGTGCACTACAAAACAAGGAGAAAGCAACATACATGTTTTTTCTCCTTTTATAAAAGACAAACAAATTATTGTATTCTGCTTCCTAGAAAAAATAGTCCGCAACAAAATGGCTGTCATGCACATACAAATGTCAGAAGGAATGTGTTGCTATGCTTTCTCTGACATTTGTTGTGCATGATATGCTTTCTGAGACAGCAAAGTAGCTCTGAAGTGCAAAACATGGAGTTGCCTCTTGTGGTACAGACACTATATCTGTACCTCTACTGGTTTAGCTGCTCTATCTCTCTGTCTGTGGTTACATTAATGCATGGCAAGCAAGTAAACATTTTCCCCAGCAGTGCAGTCACACAGTCTACCAGACTGTATTCTACCAATTAAGAAATGGCAACTAATGAGACTCAGAGCCTGCAGGTCTTGCTGGAACTCTGTTTCTCTGTCCATCAGCATAAAGCTCACTTTCAGATCATGACATCGTTGGGTGGGGGTCTCCCTCTCTTGACACTGTTCCATCTGACTTTATGCCACAACGATGGGATTTACCTGTCAATCTGGCTGTGCTACAGAAAAATGACCATGGGGACCACACACTTCACTCTGGGAACAAGCTAAGAAGCAAGACTACAAACTCTGAACACTACAGCCACTGTTGCTGCACTGCCTGGGACTACATGGCAGGCTTCAGCTCTCACTCACTGAGCAGGGATAGTAATGGCTGCTCCACAGACAGCAATTTTGAGCTATAACAAGATCAGAACAGTAACACAGGCTGATATCTCAGAGGGATGGTTCACCACTAGCTGTCATATATTGTGGAGTAAGCAGTGGTCACCTGATGGTTGTTTACCACTCACCTGCCTTTACCTACCCCATGTTATAAGTCACTAATACACTTTCAGTGTTTTGCCTTCAGCCTTGAATACTGTATCACAAGCAGCAAGGGCATGCATTAATCCCAAACACCCCCATTCATCTCATAAAGATATAGTTGGTTTCCTTCTCTCTTATTGTAGGCTTGGAACCAACTGATAGATGTAATAGACAGACCAGGTGAGATTCAATCCATACTACGCTGTAACATAAAACGTTTGTGAATATCTTAAGTCAGTATAATGTTGTGACTACAGTACAATCTTCAAAATGTTCAAAAAATGTTGTACCAAATATCCATAGTATGACAATCACTTTTTGGTTGAACATTAGCAATAACTTTTGGTATGACTTAGTGAGACACTTGGTGTGATACTGATACTACTGTTCTGGTGTCCATGTGACTTCCTGTGTCGTGTCTGTGTTACTCGCGTGACGTCCTGTGGAGTCTGAGTTACTCACGTGACATCCTGTGGAAAAAACCCTTGTAAATAAAGTATAATTCACTTTCTGAAAATTCAGTGATTTCTGTCTTTTCCTATGAGGTTAATATAGTTGTGCAAAAAAACAATGGGCTAGAAAATCAAGGACATGAATGTGGTAGCCAAACTTGAACATGTCCAGATTTGGGCATACTGTGATCAGGAAACATATTGTGGCATAATTACCAACAAGTTAAGTTTATGATAAAAAACTGAAATGTTAGATATTATGTTACCTAAATAGATACCATAGACATAGTAATATCAAAAAATATTTGTTTGATAATATGACAAATTTGCTGTCAAGGACACAGTGTTACTCACATTACGTTGCCCTTGTGGGAACATTTAATCCCATTTTTTAGCACGTCTGAACTACAAACTATCTTTATATTGGGGACCTAAATACTACCACATGCACCCAAAGTAAATATGATATGTTTATGACAATTTGCCCAAATAAATTTTGGAACCTGATTGTCACACTTTGTCTCTTGAGTAGCATATTGGTACATACATACAAAACATGACAGCTAAAGGGAAGGTTCTGATAATGGGAGACTTCAACATGCCGGATACAGATTGGTCAATACCAGCAGGAACATCTGCCAGAACTAGACACATGGTGGATTCCCTGCAGGGGGAGGGCCTCAAACAACTGGTACAACAACCCACAAGAGACAGGGCTATCCTAGATCTAGTACTGGCTAACAGGGAAGGGATCACAGATCTCCAGGTAGAAGGTCACCTGGGTGCCAGTGACCATCACATGGTATGGTTCAATTTGGCCACTACATCTAAATCATCCAATTCCAAGGCAAAAATATGGGACTTCAGAGGAGCTGACTTTGATAAGATGGCCAACAGAGTTAAGCTAGCCTTGGCAAAAAGAAACACAGGTGAGGGGGTACAGGCAAAGTGGGAAAGCATTAAGGATGCAATACTTGAAGCAACATCCCATTGTGTTAGACAGAAAAGGAAGTGCAAAGAAAGAGAAACCACTTTGGTTCTCAAATACAGTAGCAGAAAAGGTCAGAGCCAAAGGCTGGCCTTCAGGAAATATAAAGGAACACAGTGGGATGAAGATGAGGAGCATACCAAACTGCCCTAAGGGAAGCAGGAAGGCAGTAAGGCAGGCAAAGTCCCAAACTGAGAAACACTAGCACAAATGGTAAAAAGGTGACAAGACTTTCTATAGATACATTAGTGAAAGGAGAAAGTCCAGAGGGGGTATTGCTAAGCTCAATGGAGAAAAGGGGGCATGTGAGGAGGAGGACCCTGTAAAAGCATCTATCCTAAATAGATATGTTTGCTCAGTATTTACTGAAGAAAAGGTAGGGCAGAGCCCACAGCTCAGCACCATGGACACAGGGGGGAAGGAGGTGAGCACTACTCCCTTCACAAAAGAAAGGGTCCTACAAGAGCTTGCTAAGCTCAGGGTGGATAAGGCAATGGGACCTGATGGCATACATCCCAGTGTACTTAAGGAGCTAAGGGTGGAACTAGCAGATCCATTAGCAGAACTGTTTAGTGAGTCTCTGAGCACAGGAGAGGTCCCAGAAGACTGGAGAAGGGCTCATGTGATCCCGCTCCACAAGAGTGGTAGCAGGGAGGAGGCAAGGAACTACAGACCAATCATTCTTACCTCAATAGTGGGCAAGATTATGGAGAGACTCCTTAAGGAAAGGATAGTGCAACACCTGGAATCCATAGGGGCACAGGATCCAAGACAGCATGGGTTTACAAAAAGAAGGTCCTGTCAAACTAATCTCATAGATTTCTTTGACTGGGTAACCAGAGTGGTGGACCAAGGGGAAGCAGTTGATGATGTCTACCTTGACTTCAGCAAAGCTTTCGACACTGTTCCACATAGAATATTGATAAATAAGCTGGGTAGGCTCGGGGTGGGTCAGAAGTTGGTCAACTGGGTGGCAAACTGGTTGATGGGCAGAAAACAGAGAGTGGTGGTAAATGGTATACAGCCAGAAGAGATGCAAGTCACAAGTGGGGTACCTCAGGGATCAGTCCTGGGGCCAGTCCTTCAACATCTTCATTAGTGACCTTGTAGATGGACTAGAGGGTAAAGCTTGTCTGTTTGCAGATGACACCAAGATCTGCAACAGAGTAGAAGCGATCCAGATGGTGTGGGCAGAATGAGAAGAGATCTGGATAAACTAGCAAAATGGTCAGAAGAGTGGCAACTGGGATTTAATGCAAAGAAGTGCAAGATCATGCACATAGGGCCGAGAAATCCTGAAGCCACCTATAGGCTGGGAGGGGAGTTGCTGGCAGTCACAAAGGAAGAAAGAGACTTGGGCATTATCATCATCACTGATGATTTGAAATCATCCAAGCAGACCTCTAAAGCAGTAAGTAAGGCTAGGGGGATGTTAGGGTGTATTAGTAGAGGTATCACAAGTCATAAGAGGGAGGTAATAATCCCTCTTTACAAGACACTGGTTAGGTCCCATCTGGAGTACTGCATGCAGTTCCATCCTTTCAAAAAACTTCTGATCATAGGAGACTCCATGATTCGGGGAGTTGATACCCATCTCCAGCCAGGGGTAATGGACAGATGTCTCCCAGGTTCATCAGCATGGAGAGACACTGACCGCATTGCTAAAATTGTTCACAAAGCAGGAGAAAACATTGATGTCCTAGTGCACATAGGGACTAATGATCTCGCCAGTCGGTCAGTTGTGGAGACCAAGGAACACCTGACCAGGCTGGGTGACAAACTATCATCCATTTCATCCGGCATCTCCTTCTCTGAGATCCTGCCAGTCTGGGAGAGGGGGGCAGATGGACGGAAGGTCAGAGAAGGGAGAAAGGGAGCTAAACACGTGGCTCAAGGGCTGGTGCCAGGAAAAGGACACAGATTTGTGGGAACTGGCAACAGTTCTGGGAGCGAAGTTCTTTAAATTTGATGGACTGCATCTAACTAAGGAGGAGTCAGTGCATGGGGGCAGAAGTTTGACATCTTTGCAGAATATTTAAACCCTTAAATGGGGAGAGGTGCAGCACCTCATCGTCGAATGGAAGAACACCCCTCCCCTCCACTAGTGGTCAAACAGGGATTCAGCATGTTTGCAGTTCATTTGCATCACCAGGTAAGAAAAAAGGTTTGTCTCCCCATACGACGCACAGGGGTAATGCCAAACCTCACCCAACAACTAACACACTGAAATCTGGCCAATGGAAAATCATGTACACAAATGCTCACAGCCTGGGAAATAAGATCCCAGACCTTCAGGCGATAATGTCAGAGGCTAAACCGGACATAGTAGCAATTAGTGAGATGTGGTTTACCAATAACCACACTTGGGAGACTTCAGTACCTGGCTGAGTATTGTTCAGAAGAGACCGAGGTGCAAAAAGGGGGGGAGGAGTGGCCCTGTATGTCAATGAAAATATCAAAGCTACAGAAATTCAGAATACACATAAGGAGCCAGAAGAACTGTGGGTCACCCTGGAAACAGGAAATGGGACAGCCATAGAACCAGGGTTGTCTACAGGCCCCAGACGAGGGGAGGACATAGACACATTACTGTTAGAAGATATACAAAACATGACAGCTAAAGGGGAGGTTCTGATAATGGAAGACTTCAACATGCTGGATACAGATTGGTCAATACCAGCAGGAACATCTGCCAGAACTAGACACATGGTGGATTCCCTGCAGGGGGAGGGCCTCAGACAACTGGTACAACAACCCACAAGAGACAGGGCTATCCTAGATCTAGTACTGGCTAACAGGGAAGGGATCAAAGATCTCCAGGTAGAAGGTCACCTGGGTGCCAGTGACCATCACATGGTATGGTTCAATTTGCTACTACATCTAAATCATCCATTCTAAGGCAAAAATATGGGACTTCAGAGGAGCTGACTTTGATAAGATGGCCAACAGAGTTAAGCTAGCTTTGGCAAAAGAAACACAGGTGAGGGTACAGGCAAAGTGGGGCAAGCATTAAGGATGCAATACTTGGAAGCAACATCCCATTGTGTTAGACAGAAAGGAAGTGCAAAGAAGAGGAAACCACTTTGGTTCTCAAATACAGTAGCAGAAAGGTCAGAGCCAAAAGGCTGGCCTTCAGGAAATATAAAGGAACACAGTGGGATGAAGATAGGAGGCATGCAAACTGCCCTAAGGGAAGCAGGGAAGGCAGTAAGGCAGACAAAGTCCCAAACTGAGGAAACACTAGCACAAATGGTAAAAGAAGGTGACAAGACTTTCTATAGATACATTAGTGAAAGGAGAAAGTCCAGAGGGGGTTTTGCTAAGCTCAATGGAGAAAAGGGGGCATGTGAGGAGGAGGACCCTGTAAAAGCATCTATCCTAAATAGATATGTTTGCTCAGTATTTACTGAAGAAAAGGTAGGGCAGAGCCCACAGCTCAGCACCATGGACACAGGGGGGAGGGAGGTGAGCACTACTCCCTTCACAAAAGAAAGGGTCCTACAAGAGCTTGCTAAGCTCAGGGTGGATAAGGCAATGGGACCTGATGGCATACATCCCAGGGTACTTAAGGAGCTAAGGGTGGAACTAAAAAAGCCATTAGCAGAACTGTTTAGTGAGTCTCTGAGCACAGGAGGTCCCAGAAGACTGGAGAAGGGCTCATGTGATCCCGCTCCACAAGAGTGGTAGCAGGGAGGAGGCAGGGAACTACAGACCAGTCAGTCTTACCTCAGTAGTGGGCAAGATTATGGAAGCACTCCTTAAGGAAAGGATAGTGCAACACCTTGAATCCATAGGGGCACAGGATCCAAGACAGCATGGGTTTACAAAAGGAAGGTCCTGTCAAAATAATCTCATAGATTTCTTTGACTGGGTAACCAGAGTGGTGGACCAAGGGGGAGCAGCTGATGTCGCCTACCTTGACTTCAGCAAAGCTTTTGACACTGTTCCACATAGAAGATTGATAAATAAGCAGGGTAGGCTCGGGTGGGTCAGAAGTTGGTCAACTGGGTGGCAAACTGGTTGATGGGCAAACAGAGAGTGGTGGTAAATGGTATACAGTCAGAAGAGATGCAAGTCACAAGTGGGTACCTCAGGGATCAGTCCTGGGGCCAGTCCTCTTCAACATCTTCATTAGTGACCTTGCAGATGGACTAGAGGGTAAGGCTTGTCTGTTTGTAGATGACACCAAGATCTGCAACAGAGTAGATGATCCAGATGGGGTGGGTAGAATAGAAGAGATCTGGATAAACTAGCAAAATGGTCAGAAGAGTGGCAACTGGGATTTAATGCAAAAGTGCAAGATCATGCACATAGGAAGAGAAACCTGAAGCCACCTATAGGCTGGGAGGAGTTGCTAGCAGTCACAAGGAAGAAAGAGACTTGGGCATCATCATCACTGATGACCTGAAATCATCAAGCAGACCTCTAAAGCAGTAGGTAAGGCTAGGGGTGTTAGGGTGTATTAGTAGAAGGTATCACAAGTTGTAGAGGGGTAATAATCCCTCTTTACAAGACACTCGTTAGGCCCCATCTGAGTACTACATGCAGTATTGGGCCACACCTTCACAAGGACATTAACCAAATTGAGGCAGTCCAGAGGAGGCAACCAAAATGGTGCAGGGACTGCATCAGAAGACATATGAGGACAGATTAACAGAGCTGAATATGTATACCCTTGAGCAAAGGAGGAGAGAGGTGATATGATCGAGGCATTCAAACACCTTAAGGGCATTAACAAGGTGAAAGAGTCTAACATGTTTAAATATAAGAAAATAGCAGGACAAGAGGACACAGCATGAGATTAGAGGGTCGATTAAGGGGGATGTGAGGAAATTCTTTTCACAGAAAGGGTGGTGGATGCATGGAATGGCCTACCTCAAGAAGTGGTGGCTATGAATACAGTGCAGGGCTTCAAACAGGCATGGGATAGGCATAAGGGAGCAATACAAATGAGTATGAATAGATAGGCCACTGACAGAGCAAAGGCCGATGGCACATTTATAAGGTAGAAAAAGAAATGGGCAGACTGGATGGGCCTTGCGGTCCTTATCTGCCGTCAACTTCTATGTATGTTTCTATGTACTGGAGGCCACACCTTCACAAGGACATTAACCAAATTGAGGCAGTCCAGAGGAGGGCAACCAAAATGGTGCAGGGACTGCATCAGAAGACATATGAGGACAGATTAACAGAGCTGAATATGTATACCCTTGAGCAAAGGAGGGAGAGAGGTGATATGATCGAGGCATTCAAACACCTTAAGGGCATTAACAAGGTGAAAGAGTCTAACATGTTTAAATATAAGAAAAATAGCAGGACAAGAGGACACAGCATGAGATTGGGGGGCGATTAAGGGGATGTAGAAATTCTTTTTCACAGAAGAGTTGGTGGATGCATGGAACGGCCTACCTCAGGATGTGGTGGCTATGAATACAGTGCAGGGCTTCAAACAGGCATGGGATAGACATAAGGGAGCAATACAGATGAGTATGAATAGATAGGCCACTGACAGAGCAAAGGCCGATGGCACATTTATAAGGTAGAAAAAGAAATGGGCAGACTGGATGTGCCTTGCGGTCCTTATCTGCCATCAACTTCTATGTTTCTATGATGATGGGCCACTAGACTACCAGAGATATGAATAATAATAATAATAATTAAATACAGATCGGGGGGGGCCACTAGACTACCAGGGATATAAACAAGAAATATAAATAAATACACATGGAGGGGTCACTAGACTACCAGGGATAAAAAGAGATATTAATAAATTACATATGGGGGGCCACTAGACTACTAGGGATACAGAGATCGTTATCTATATTATCATTATGGGGGGCCGCTAGACTGCCAGGGATATTGAAAACTTATGTTTTTTCATTCAGATGGGGCAGAATGAAGCTCCCAAGCAAAACCCACCCTCATATAACTTTCTAGGGCACCCCTGAGCTACAAAAATCTATTTTAAAATCTGGTCATCTCATCCTTCGCTCGCGATGCACGATCGCGATCAAAGAATCTCACGATCAAAGATTTTGCAGGCTAGCATTCAAAGACTGTTAGTGAGCCACAAATAAAGATTTTTAAAGCTCAGAACTCTATTTTTTGACCAATTTGGATAAAACCAAAGGCATGGCTCTATAGATCGGGGTCCCCTGTGTAAAACCCATCCAAGTTTTACTTCAGAAGTGACCCCTGAGCTGAGATATTTGTGTTTTTCTGATTGGAAAATTGAAAACAAGATGGCGGACCTCACGATCAAGGAATTTTAAAAATCCTTGAGGACAAAGATTCTTGAACTATGAGGCTACAATTTCTTTGATCACCAGGCGGGACCAGATGGCCAGAACCCCATTCTTTGTTCACAAAACTTGCATATAAATGTTCCCATTGACTTATAATGGGAACTTAAAAGTGGTATAACTTTTGAATGCCTTAATATTTTTTCACCAAACAAAAAGCAGCATGTTCGTCCACTAAATCTCTTTCAAACAAGCCATCTTGCAGAGTGGTACACCACACAACGGTCATGCAGGGCTACGTCCAAAATCCCAAAAGCTGCCTCCAAAAATGGATAATTTTGCATTTTTCGGCGTTTTCGTATGCAAAGACCGTAAGTCTGACCAAAATGCAATTTGGCAGATCAAGAGACCTACCATGCCCTACACATTCCAAATTTCAAAGCAAATCCGTTGAATGGGTCCAAAGTTATTAACGCCCAAACTTTTGACTTTAGTATGTAGTGACCACTGAACCCTAACTATAGTGTGCGACTATACTATAATATATATATATATATATATATGTTTATATATGTATATAGATTGTGCCCTATAGTTAGGGTTGAGTAGCCTGTTTAATGTTAAACCTCAAATTATGCACTTTAATAACTTTGCAACTGATGTATGGATTTGCACAAAATTTGGTATGTGCTGTCCTATGGGGTAGATCTCTTGATGTGGCAAGTTTTGTTCTGGTCAGAAGTGTGGATTCTGAGATCCTGACAGTGAAAAAAGGTGAAAAGTGCCCCCCCTTTTTTGCAATTTTTTTCCTCGTCGCCTTGCACCCAGATGGTGCGGACTTTTTGCGCGATTTTTTTTTATGATAGAAAGAACTTGGGTAGAAGAACTGTCACTGTTAGTTTGGAGCAAAATTATTAAACTGTTGCAGAGCTTTTCATTTTTTAGTTCCCATTATATCCTATCATAGTGGTGCATTCTTTTTTCCAGATAGATATCCTGAGTTCAGCAAAGTCTAGAGAGAACATTTTCTGTTTCAAGAGAACAAACTCCTTTTTTGTGAGCCGCCATATTGTTTTTTTATGGAACAAACAAAAAACTGTTGTCATTTAAAAACAAACAAACATCAGAACCTAGCTAAATCAAAATTAGGGCCAGAAATACTTTTCTGGGCACCTGAAATCCCAGGTACCCAGCTTAGTGAAAGGAACTTTCTGCCATAGTTCTGACGCCACAGCTGAATTGCTGCTGCCGGCTGCAGTGGGAATTACAAGCTCTGCACAAATAATTTTGTTTTTTCATATCTGATACCCCCCCAAATCATAAATTTCAATGCCATCACCCGATACCTTGCAACTGAAAAAAAAAATGGAAATGTGAGACCAGACCTGACCAGGTAAATTAAAATCACTGCCATCTCAAAAATCATAGTGGTATAGAAGTAGTACACATTGATGATGCTGATACTTACTAAATGTTATTTAATTTCACACATTTTTTTTTATGTTTACACAATTTGGCACTACTGTTCAGATCTTGTGTAGCACCACTCTCCCACTGTTTTCCACATACAGGGTTTGGCTGTCAGTTAATGTCTAAGTTCATTTCTATGGCTTATAATGTTTTTTCCTATGTGCGGTTACTGTAAGTGACAGTTCAATGCTTGGTACTTAATGTAAATTATAACATGCAGCTCTGTGCAACAATGTTATCTTGTATGCATTCTCCATTTGGGTCTGAAATGTCTTTACCGCCTCATTCCAATTTTTTTATATTGTATGTATTAAAAAAACTGCCAGATCATACAGTCTGAGCACCTATTGTAATCTTTGCAAACGCAGTCATTTGCAACAACATAATCAACTATGTACTGGCAGCACAGACCTTACTGTTGTGTAAGGCTGCATGCAGTGGATAATCGGTCTATGTCAATCTGAGCTCACTCCCCCCCTTCCAAAGTAGTTATTAGCAGGTGGATATCCAAGCAAAAAAATTTAAAAAACATAAAAAATAAAAATAAAGAACTTACATTATCATAAACAGTAATGCAATGTTGAGAACTTAGTGGCCGCAACAAAAATGCATTATATGAATTTGGATCGTACTATTTGCAATCATTGTGACTTCTGTGCACTAAGTGTCCTCTGAAGTTACTAATTTGGATTAGTTTCCACAGCATCAAAACCATTAAAAGATCTGTGATAACTGAGCTCACTCAGATTATTAATGAAGTCACCCACCCAAACATTAAAAATCCTGAAAATAGCACATTACTGGATTTAATCCTAGTGAGCAAACCTCACCGCTTCACTATCGGGTATTTTTTAATGATCTTAGTGATCATTGTGCTGTTGCCTGCGTGAGGTCTATTCATAAAATAGCTTCATCTTCAAAGTATATTTTCAAGAGATGCAGGTGGAAATTCAACTCTAATGCATTTCTCTTTGATCTTCAGTATGCAAACTGGCAGGAGTTCTACCTAGCTCCTTCAGTGTCTGAAGCTTATGAGGCCCTTCAGGCCATATTGACTGAGACCATAAATCAACATGCCCCCCTTGTCAAAATTTGAATAAAAAAAAATCTTGCCCTTTGTTTACGGCAAGCCTAAAAATGGCATTATTGCATAGGGATGCACTTTGGAAACGGGCAAGGAACAACGAAACTTCCTGTGGACTGGACAACTTTCAGAACAACTAGAAATCAGTGTACCAAATTAATCAGATCTGAAAAAAACAACTATTTCCATTTAGAATTTAAAACAGCCTTGTACTCCACAAATAAATTCTGGAAAACATTAAAGGATGTTGAAGGTCATAGACTGACTAGTTCAATCCTACCTAAAATCACTACTGGCGGTACTTCCATTACTGACAAGCATGCAATACTTGACCTTCTTATCAATCATTTTGCCCCGGCAGGGTTGGCATTTGACACCTCACTGGCAAATATCCTTAGGGCATAGTTATGCAGTCTCAGCCCCGAATGTTCTAACCTGGCCCCACACACTCAAAACACTGTTTTCTCAGTCTGGCCTGTCTCCATTAAACAAGTCAAGGATCTACTTCTGCAACTGAATCCGAGCAAAAGTGCAGGTACTTACCTAATCGAGCCCTATTTCTTAAAATTAGCACATTTTCTCTTGGCTCCCCCCAATTACCCATCTTTTCAACATGTTTCTATCACAACGCTCTCTCCCTACCATTTGGAAGTCAGCACATGTTATCCCGCTTTTCAAATCAGGAGATACCTGCGACCTAAACAATTATCGATCAATATCCCTGCTCCCCGCTTTGTCCAAATTACTGGAGAAGGAGAATGCACAGCTTAGACCACACATAGAGAATTCTATCCTGCTAAATATGGTCCAATCTGGTTTTCAACCCCACCATAGTACTATTACAGCACTTGCTAAGGTCACAAATGATTGGCAGAATGCATTAGATGCCAAGCGATACGTATGTGCCTTGTTTCTTGACCTTAGTAAGGCCCTTGACAGCATGGACCACGACCTACTACTGGTAACCTTAAGAAATATAGGGGTGGACAACCCAGCACTAAAATGGTTCTCCATCTAGCTTACAGACAGGCATCAAAAGGTCAAGGTGGATGGTCATCTTTCTCCATAAAAAGACTTCTAACAGACATGCCACAAGGGTCCATTCTTGGCCCGCTACTCTTTGCTATCTATATAAATAGTACAAATACTGGTATCAAGTCTGCAAATATTCATATTTTTGCCAATGATACAGTACTTTACATTGATAGATCCATACCTGAGTCCAAATGTAATGACCTCCAAAGTGATTTTGATGTCTTACAAAAAAACTTATTGTATTTGAAGCTGTTCCTAAATGCAAAAGAAACTAAAGCTATGCTTTTTTCCACTTCAGTCTCCCCTCCTAAAAATAACATCTTTGGGATGGTTCCTCGGGTATTCACACTTTCTGGTGAGACTCTGGAATACGTGGCAAAATTCAAATACTTGGGTGTTTGGATAGACTATAAACTCTCTTTCCTCAACCACATAGAGAAGTTTTCTAAGAAATTGAAACAAAGATTTGAGCTCTTCTTTTGCATTAAACACTTACTGACCCTAGAGGCCAAAAAACAGTTAGTTCAAACCACTTTCATTCCGCTCTTGGACTACGACAATTTCTTGCATGGGCATAGAACCAATGCGGCCCTCTCCAAGCTTGAAACCCTTTACCATAGGGCACTTAGATTTATCTCTGGGGCCCCTTACTCCACACACCACTGTACACTCTATTCTATCTTCGGCTGGAGCTCTCTCAGCTTCAGGAGGCAGAAAAATGCTGTATGATGCACCTATAAAGCTATCATCCATAAACTCCCACAGTATAACTCTGACTGTCTACCTGTTTGTACCCCTGGTAGCTACGCAATGAAAAGCCTTATTTATTTATTTCTATTTATCCCCAGGGTCAGAACGCACTTTGGTAGAGCTACTATAAGCCATAACGTTCCTGTTCTTTGGAACAATGTACAAAAAACACTAAGGCTTGTTGCTTCTGTGAAACTTTCTTTATTCAAAGCCCTGTTCCTGTGGTCCTTCTCGGAGGCCTGTGGTTGTTTCAGATAAGGGTTTTAATCCTCCCCCCACCATCATAGTTCTCTTGATATGACCTATTACCTACCCCCAGAATTTCCCTAATCCCTCCAGAAAACCACATCTTCCATCAATAACCAACATCTGGTGGTCCCCCTCCCTTATCCCCTTGCCACATCATGTTAGCTGCCCTACCTTTATACCCATATGCTTTCCTCTCACTCCTCCCTCCCTTTAACTTCTACCGTGCTCACCTCTTCTTCTCCTCCTTCTCCAAATTCATTCCTTACTCTGTGTATTCACAATAGACTGAATATTTCACTAGCTTGAGTGCATTGTGTTATTAAACATTCTGTATAACTTGTTCATACTCAAGTATGCTTAGCAGATAAGCCATTGCTTTAAATGTATATGTTATACAGGTTGATGTACTACTGGATGCACCATTATCTGGTCACATATTCCTTGCATATTGTACATTTGTAATTTTATTTTGTGTATATCTATATGTATACAATAGGGGTGAGTGATAAATAAGTGTGATAAAAACATGTATTCTCACTGGGATGACATCACCACAAGTGATAAATCATGTTGTGACATCATGACTAGTGATAAATCATGTCGTGACATCACCACTGTGAGAGATATTTCACTGCTGCCTACAGCCAACTGAGTTACCATGGCAAAACATTCTCAGGTGTTTCCTATATTCTGTCTCACTCCCAATTCATTGCTGTGAAGCTCAACTTCACTGCAGACAGAATTCTAAAGCAGACAGCTTCACAAAACAATTTCATTCTCACTGCTGCCTACAGCCAACTCAGTTACCATGGCAAAACATTCTCAGGTGTTTCCTATATTCTGTCTCCCTCCCAATTCATTGCTGTGATGTTCTCAGCTTGACTGCAGCCAGATTTCCAAAGCACACAGCTTCAAAAAACAGTCTTTCTCACTGCTGCCTGAAGCTAACTTACTTAGCATTGCAAAACACACTCAGCTTTTCCCATAGTTTGAAACACTGCCAGCCCATTCAGAAAATCTCACACATAGAAACAGCAAACACAGAAACAGCAACAGAACACAAAAAATCATAACCATACTTCTGAAACTTGTACCCCTATTGTATACATAGAACACATGATGGGCAGATCGTGTGCTATGGAAAATATCTTCACTCCTGCATCATGAGCTCTGGATACTCTCATTCATGCCTTCGGCACTTGTGAGTATCCAGAGCTCACTCTGCAGGAGTGAAGATATTTCCATATCATCTCTGCCCATCATGTATCCTATATATATATATATATATATATCTATATATATATATATATATATGTATATGTATATATACTGTATATGTTGCTTATAATTCCAAATGTCAAAACACAAGCTTATAAAATGGGCTTTTCAAATCCAAGCCTCTGATTGGCTAGTACATCATCTGAGCTGTGTCCTTATCAGATGATATACTAGCCAACCGGGACTACTGCCCAACAAGATGCCCCATGACAATAATGAATCAGTGAGCTCTGCCAAGCATAAAACGAAATACGGACTGCCAGAGCTCACAAACAGCAGCATGCGTGGAAGCTGTCTTTTCTCACACTGCCGTCTGCACCAGCAAGAAAACCATAATTGGTGGACCCGTGACAGCTAAAAAAAAAAATACACCTATATGAGCTGCTCACTTTCTACCCACTCTTTTCTGTATTTTTTTCTTTCACTGTCCCCGGCGTAACGGTCTCACTCCCAGCATTTGAACAGCACCGAAACTGTCATAATCTCACTCACATTGCAGGAAGCTCCAGTTCCACAAATATTCTCAACATTTTGTTTTTTTACTTACTAGCCATCAGTTTTCACATACCTCACGTTTCGGCAGTCACTCCCACTGCTCCAGATTATATTCAGTCTCCAGACTCCATACCCCGTCCCCACAGAGAGTGTACTCGGTATTCAGTGTCCGGACTCCATACAATGCCTGCCCGGTACACATGCGTGTCTTCCATCTCTGGAACCGATTTGCGATTCTCCCCTATTTCCTCTTCCCATTTCCAACACCACATGTACCAATCCCCAAGATGCTTTCCCAAACTACTTTCACACATTACTGTGTAAAAAACATTTCATTTATATTCCTCAGTGACGGTTACTGAAAACCGCAAAACTGGAACCAGTGTCTACGGCATCCGTTGCCGGACACGCTCGCTCTCAGACATGCCAGCACTTTACAAAGAAACTCATATGTATGCAATGTTGTAAATCAGATAAACATAAAAGAAGATTAAAATGCTTTCTGTTCGGGGGCAGAGAATCATAAAAAACATTGCATCAACTTCATTACCAGAAATGGGACATCCTCACTACTGCTGCCTGTGAAATTCGGTAGGCAAACTTAAATATATATATAAAAAAAAAATCTGCTGTTGATTCTTTCTCTGGCTGCTTGAGGAGTGAAAATACAGACACATCACAACACCCAGTAATGACTTTTAATTAAACTGAAACAGCTCCAGTCTTCCACTGAAACAGCTCCACTTTTCCATTCCAACACACAGCAAGGACTATTTTTTTATTTCTACTGATCTTATCATATTTTTACTCTTTTAGCTATACCTTTATGTTCATCTTTTAACTAACTTCTGTACTGCGGGGCCCATTTTATAAGCGCAATAACACACTCCGAGTGTGGTTTATCGCCTGATAAAGACACAGCCCAGTGGTATAAGGCACTTTCAGCGCCAAGCGCCTTAGTACACCCCTGGGCATGCTCTTATCAGGCGATAAACCACACCTCGTCGTGTGTTATTGCTTACTGATGTACTACTGCATGCACCATTATCTGGTCATGTATTACTTGCATTTTGAACATATGTAATTTTTAGTTTGTGTTTTTGTGATTTGTGTATCTGATTATGTGATTGTCTTGAATCTCACAGGGCCACCTAGGTGATTATGTGCTGCTGTGCTTTGTGTATTGAACCCAGGTCCACCTTGCAAATGAGTTTTCCTCAATGGTGTTCCGCCTGGTAAAATAAAGAATTGATTGATTGATTGAGTAATGCCGCTGCTAAGGAAATTTGTCAGCTGTTTAAACAGTTGCTTAACATACTTCTGACAGCATGTACATCACAGTCTTGCACATGTGTGATTCCCAATGTACACCTTGACCATGGTCCCATTTGTATGCATTGTTGCTCCGCAGTTTATGCATTCATGAATGAAAGCAGGAATATTGTTCCTTCCAAACAATTTTCTGTCTGACACAAGCTTTTACAGACATGTGTGGGCATGTAGAATTCACATTTAGTGGCACATTCTTCACTCCCCCATCAAAAGACAAATATGCCCTTCATTTTTTCAATACTTCCCTGAAACTACATCAGCCTTTCAGAAAATGCACTGCTCCCATGCCTCATGTCACACAACTGCCTACTAAATGATTTTTAATTCTATGCTAGCACAATCCAAAATACAAAAAGTGATGCTGTACTACTGCTCTCATCCCACAGTCTGATGTTGGTGACAGTACCTGAGATGGTACTGTACAGTCTTTAGCAGTACTGTTGAACCTTCATCCCATTGACCATAGCATAACACGCAAACATGACAGCATTGAATTTTGTGACATTGTGGTTGTTTATATACAGATTTGCTTGCTGAAAGGGTTGCTTGGAGGACCGCACCTGTTTGTCTTCTGGACAGAGGTTGTTAGGGTGGAGAGTGGTGTTGGGGGTAGTAGAGAAGTCGCAGAAAGGGATACACTGGTCGGTAAAGTTCCAGAGGATATTGAGCAGTATGCTAGAGCTGCCTATGTTACTTTTGGATTTCTGAAGAGCAAAAAAAAAAAAAAAACATATCTATCTGCTTTTGAAACTAAAATGGAAAGCATGCATGATCAGATGTACATCAGGGAAAGTATGAGAAAGGAGACAACAGTTCAGTGTTTTTCCCTGAATTGAAATAACACACTGACTTGTATTTATTAATAAAAAAAAGAAATGCAAGGGTGACCGCACCACTCTGAGCAAGCCACAGTGTTGGATATGGTTTTAAGGTTCATGTTAACACCAACCTTTGGAGCAAAAATGGGTTATAGAATTTACAGCTGCAGTTAGTGCGTGGGTGTGTGTGTGTGTATAATCCAATAGGTGCAGGTAGTGTTCTCCTCTTAAAAATAGAAATTCCATCAGTGTAAAAGCATTAACTGAGTCTCAAAGTACTGGGACACACAACAACAATGTTTTTGGTTGTTAATGATTTTTATTGATATTCATATATAAGACATTGGTGCATACGACACATCTTTACCATGCATTTTTACAAATGAAATGTCAGTACAGGGTCAATGGCTTAATTAGCATGCTCTCATTATCAGATATAGAGTATGCATTTATACAGAAATGTCACCTGTTATGTCTGAGCTAGCTGAGTAATACTTATAACACTACTTCCTCATCTCAGGGCACAGGATAATTGGTCTGAAGCAAAAGAGTACTTACTTGTAAGCCTGACATTGGGGTCTGCAAGGCGTGCTGGAGCCTACTACCAGGTAAATTACTATCATGACTTCCTGAGTGATACTTGGGGGGACATTTCCATTCGGTTTGTAGCATTGAGCGCTCCTGTACTCTGAAACCAAACATAGATAACAAAAAGAATCTATATACAATTTTAAACATGACACATTGGAAATAGTCTTGTACAGGTCTCTAGGTGAACTGGGTGATACCAGGGCGATGCACTTTTTCTGTGCATGGAGTTCAGTAGTGTGTGCATGGGGGGGAATGTTAGGACCAGTACTGTTTTTTTTGACCTAGGAGTGGAGGGTGGGGATGGAGAAGTTGCCGTTATCAGTCACTGAGCCATTTGTTGGGAGGTCCTTCAGGCAGAATGTGGATTTACCCTATACCAGTGGAGTGACTAACATAAGTCATGTATTTGGCCCAGCAGCCATGGTATTTAGTGGGTTGGTTAAGTTTGGAGTGAGCCGGCCTGTCTAGCTGAGCTACATTAGCTAGGGAGGCCAAAATTTCCACAAGGGAGGGGATTTTGCTGCTAGGCCAGTAACATACTAAGGCTCTTTTAGCCTACAAGGCTAATATGGCTATCCACCTTTATTCTCCTTTTGTCATCTTTGGAGTGTCAGGGTTAACACCCAGCAACAGTGGGGGGGCTGTAGGTGCTATCTGTTTTCACAGAATCTTGGTGCAAACTATGCCTTTTGCTTCCAAGGGGGTTGTATTTTAGGGCAAGACCATAATATATGTGGTAAAGATCATCTCCTGGAGCCTGGAATCTCCAGCACTTACACTTCAGTGAGTCATGTGAACCATAGAACCACCAGGGATTTATACCAGGATACCAGGATTGCAGGACTTTGTTTTGGATCAGCCTACTTCATGTGTCCTGGAGTGTGGAGTGGGCAAAGTGCCAAACTTGGGCACATTGCTCATCAGTGATTACTATCCCTAGTGATCTTTCCCACCTATGTTTGGAGAACTCAGATTGACTGGGGAAAGACTCCCTGAGGCCTGAGTAAATCATACCTCCCACTCCTTTATTGATTGCTAGCAAGCTTTTTATAAGTGAGTCAGTTTCTGGGGATATGTCTTGCTCGTTATTGCTTTAGCAATCTCTGTTACCTTTAGGAATCTTCAGAAATCTTTGTTAGGGAGATTCCATCTTGTTTGAAGGAACTAGTATGTGGCTATCTTATTGCTTCCTGGGTCTAGTGTGTATTTTAGAAAGAGTAGTCTCCATTTGGCCCATGTGTGCCAGTGGAGTTGTTTCTTGTCCACTATTATATGTGGGTTGTGCTAGATAGGTGTGTATTCTAGTGGGGTTGTCTTGGCACCCAGTCTTCAGTTAGTCCAGGACCAGCACCTGATAGTAGGGCCAATATTAGGGTGTAGAGGGTGTATGCCTACCTATGGGGGTAAATAGTAGGGAGGCTACTAGGGTTATTCCCCCAGCGGAGGCTTCCATGTGGACCCATTGTGGAGACTGGACATGCAAATGTTTAAGCCAGTGGAGTGTCTGGGCTACTTGAAAGGAGTATTTGTAGCCTTCCACCCATGGCAAATTCCAGCCCCCTGCTTTCCAATGGGTGCAGAGTTTACTACAGCTGTATCTGGGCTTTTTCCCATCCCACAGAAATCCCCCAAAAAGGTTATCAATTTTGTGTGCCCAGATCTGAGGTAGGGCCAAGGGGATTAGGGCAATTGGCTATAGGATTTTAGGGGGCTGTGAACATTTTTATTGTAGATATTTTCCCAGCTAGGCTTAGGATCAGCAGCTTCCACCTATCCACCTATCCAGTTCAGCCTTACAAGTCTGCAAGATGGCTGTAGATTGCTATCCCACGTTTTCATATTCAGAGGTAATATAAATGCCTAGGTATGTAATGCCTTCATCTGCCCAATGTAGACCTGTCCCCTCTGCAGCTGCAGGTTGGCAGTGCTGTTAAGGGTGTGATTTCAGTCTTAGAAATATTTAATCTGAGCCCTGACAGGTCAGTGAATAGATCCAACACAGCGAGCAGCTGTTTGGCCAAGTGCTTTAGGTCGGCCAGTGTAATTAATAGGTCATCTGCATACATTAAAGTAGCATACTCTTTTCCCTCCAGCTCCAGTACTTTAATGTCTGGGTGCTGCCTTATGGCTTCAGCAAGGGGTTCCACAGCCAGTACAAAATGTAGAGGGGAGAGTGGGCAGCCATGTCTTGTGCCCCTCTCAGGCTGGAAGGGTAGGGATAAAAAGGTGGTTTTTGGTAATTCTTGCCATAGGCTTAATGTAGAGAGCCTGGAACCATGCCTGAAAATGTGTTCCCAACCCCCCAGTTTGATAAGACCAGATGGAGACAGTCACATTCTAGGGTCATCAAATGCTTTTCGAAATCCACCACTATGGCGGCTGTTGGTGATGTCAGGAAGTGGGCAGAGTGCATCATGTTTAGGAGAGATCTCCTATGGTCTGCACTTTTTCTACCAGGGATGAATCCCACTTGGGAGGGGTGGATTAGTACAGGGAGGAGGGGACTCAATATGTTGGCTAGGACCTTGGCATAGACCTTACTGTCTGCATTAATGAGCGAGGTAGGTCAGTAGCTGGCCACCAAGGTGGGGTCTTTGCCCTTTTTGGGAATCAGTGTGATGACTGCTTACCTGCGTGTGGGTGGTAGGTGTCCCGTGATCTCCACCTCCACGAGCACCTGTGTCAGAAGTTGGGCAATTTGGGGGGCTAAGGTCTGGAAAAATCAACTGGGAATCCCTCTCCTCCTGGGGACCTGCCCTCCTGCAAGGACATTAGGGCCTCCGTCACTTCAGTGGCCATTATCAGAGCATCAAGGGACTGGGCTTGTTGGGAGGTTAGCTTGGGTAGTTTCAGCTCTTCAAGGAATGGTTGCATTTCTGACTGTGTGAGTTCATGGGTAGAGGTTTAAGTTTTGTGTAAAATTATTGCATAATGTCATTTATGTCTTTTTCATTTGACACTACTACCCCTTGGGAATTTTGGAGGCCAGGGATGTGTCTGTTAGCCTGTTGTTTATGTACTGTAATTGGTAGGCCAAGGACTTCCCTGCTTTAGTGCCCCCCCCCAAAAAAATTATGTTTAAGTCTGAGTATACTGAATGGGAAACGTGACTCCCAAGAAAAAGTTAAACATCAGCTTGCTGGATATAGCTGGTGAGTGAGGGAGCACTGTCTCTTTAAAAGTGGATCTTTACTTGCAGCTTCTGACTGCAGACTGCCTACCCAAAACTCCTTCAGGTTCCTATCCAGCTTATTCACAGTCTATAGTGTATTTAAAATGTTATTTTTTATTTTATTTATTTCAATCTAGGATTACAATACCTTTGAGCCGAGGTTCTTTTACAAAGGTTCCACATCAATGTGTGCAACAGTCATCCTTTTTAGTTACAAACATATAGTCATTGACTTGCAGACATGTAATAACCAGTACAAAGACTTGAGCTATGTGCAAGACAAGGGAAGGGGGTGGTGGTGGGGAAATGAGGGTAGGAGATCGAGGGGGGAAGGAGGTGCTGGGGGTAAGGGGGAGTACGTTAGGTGGTTAGGGTGGGGGCAGGATTGGAGATATGGGGGCAGGTGGGCGAGGGTGGGAGACAGTGCAGCTAGGGAGCCTTGTTGAGGGAATATGACAGGTAAGGTGCCAGGGGTGCAAAGACTGATTGGAAGTGCTGGGTGCTGGGGCATTTACAGCTGGAATGGTGGAAATGTTAAGATGGGCAATCGCAGGATACAAGCAGTGAGAGGCACAGCTTGGACTTGAAGAGGCCGAGTGTTGGACCGGTCGCTATGTCACTGCCAAGAGAGTTGAGCCAGTTGGATGCCTGATAGGTGAATGATCATTGTCCTTGGGTCGTGCGATATTGTGGGATATGTATTGGATGGGAATTGGATCTCCTTGTAATGACATTCCTATGTCTAGGCTTAAGGAGGGCACAGACACCAGGTGGGGCAAGCCCCATTATAATTTTCTTGGCCATGACGCAGGTTTGGTATTTTTTGCATTCGTCCAGTTGAAGCCATCCAGATTGGGAACAAAGGTCACATGTGTGGGTACGGCGATGTGAGCCAGTGATGAGACAACAGGCCTTATTCAGGGAGGTTGTGATATGTTTGAGAGCAGTGGTAGTTGCAGACCCATATATGATAAGACCATAGTCTATGATGCTGACGATGGATCTTTGGATGGCCACTGACAGTGCTTCTGGGGTTAGATGTTTCCTGTGCTGGAATAATATGCCTAACCTCACATTGGCAGACTTTGCAACATTGCTGATATGGACAGCGTATGAGAGGTGGGGATCAAGGGTGATGCCGAGGTACTCGAATGATTGTGTTTGCTCTAAGATGGCTCCTTGTTCGGTTGCGATGGAGAGGTGGAGTTGTTTGTTTTTGTTGGGGGGGCTGCAGAAGACCATAGACTTGTTTTTTTTATTATTGAGAAGCAGTTTATGATTTAGGAACCAGGATTCGATGGAGGAGAAGGCCTGCTGAAGTTTATTTTGTAATTGGATTGGATCAGGGTCCAAAGTGAGGATCACAGCATTGTCAGTGTAGAGAATTATTTGTTCTGGGCAGCTGTCCAGTAGTGAGTTTAAGAATAGGCTGAAGAGAAGGGGTCCCAGAATGGAGCCCTGGGGCACTCCTGAGCGGACTGGTCTAGGGTCCGAAAGTGTATCAGCAATTCTTACTGTTTGGGACCGTTCTTCAAGGTGGCTCTTAAACCAGCCAATGGAGTCAGTTGACAGCCCAGTGTACTGAAGCTGGACAAGCAGATTGAGCCTAGTAGTTCACCAGAGTCAAGTGCATTGTGGATTGAGCTGGTGAATTCAAGTAGGGCGGTGGAGGTGCTGTGACCTTTGTGGAACCCGTGTTGTTGCTTGCACAGGATGTTGTACGTATCCAGGTATTCTGTAAGCTGGTTCGAGACGATGCGTTCTAGTGCCTTGGAGAGTGGGGGTAGTAGGGAGATAGATCTGTAGTTATCGTGGACAGTTTTGTCACCACTTTTATGGATTGGAGTGACAGTGGCAGACTTCCATCTGTCCGGGAACTGGCTGAGGCTGAGGGAGAGGTTAAAAATTCTGGTCAGAGGACTAAGCACTTCATCAAGTGTGAGAGACAGGATTTTGAGATCGAGGGAGTCATTGCTGAATCTTGATTTACCAAGGGCTTTGGTTACATATTTGCATACTTGGTGAGCCTTGACTGCTCTGAAGTAGAAGTGGGGAGAGCTGGTGGGAGTAGTGTTTATTGCGGATAGAGGGGCTTCACCATCTTTGAAGTAGTCCTGGGGTAGGACAGCGCTGAGGTTGGTAAAGGCTTTGTTAAAGGTGTCTGCAATGGTTTTTGGGTTGAGGGTTGTGGTTCTGTTGATGCTGAGTATTGATGGAAGGGTTTTGGTTGGATTCCCGGTGAGTTCCTTTATGTTCTTCCAGAATTCCAGACCATTGCCCCAGGAGTTTATGAGGGCATGCTTTAGTAGGCGGACTTCATTTGCCGGATGGTTTTGGTACAGTCATTGCAGGCACATTTGTAGTTTTAGATGTTGTTTTGCCTTCCAGAGTTTCTGGCCAGCTCCCATAGGTGGTCTCTTGTTTTTAGCATCCTGAGGAGGTCACCTGTGAGCCAAGGGTTACTGAGTGATTTGACTTTGCATTTCTTAATAGGAGCATATGTGTCACAGGTCACAGTGAAGATGTTTATGAAGTGGTCAAGGGTGGTGTTTACGTTAGTTGCATTGAAGATAGGGGATCAGTCTTGATGGAGGAGGTGGGATTTTAGTCGAGGAAGGTGACCACTGGGTAGAACCCTGCTGGTGATAGTTTTTGGTGGTTGATTGATGAATTTATTTGACCAGCTGCAGCTAACAGGGGAGTGGTTGCTGAGAGAGTCAGGGAGGACATTAATATTAGATATCTGCAATGGGTGACTCATAAGGATCCAGTCCAAGAGTGTGCCGGTGCTGGTCCTGTAATTTTTCCTGGTTGGTGAGTCAACCATTTGTGTGAGGTTTGCCACAGCAATGGTATCCCTGTGTGCCCCAGCATCGGCCACAGGCCAGTTGATGTTGAAGTCACCTAGGAGGATGGATTCAGTGTCTGGTGGGAGTGATTTTACAAAGTCAAGAACAGCTGTTAGACCAGCTCCCTGTTCTTTGGGAGGGATGTAGATGGTGGCAACAGTGAGGGTTTTGTTTTGGGCTCCAAGGAGGATTCTCACTGGCAGTATCTGAGCAGTTGTGGGTTGGAGTGAGGTAATGATGTGGTGCCCTTCTATGGAGTCTTTCAGGTAGACAGCGCAGCCCCCACCTCTTTTGGAGAAGCGATCCAGCCTAAAGACATTGTAGCCAGGAAGGCTGATTACATGGTCTGATACTGATGGCGTGAGCCAGGTTTCGACAACTGCCAGGATGTCAGGGCAGTGCTGACTGGTGAAGGCCTGTAGGGCATCCATTTTAAGAAGGAGGCTGCAGATGTTGATTGATATGAATGAGAGGGTACCCGAAGGCTTGCTCAGATTAATGGCTTTAGAGCAGAATGGGCCAGGGGTTTGGGTGCATGTTGCCTGACAGCATTAGGAGGAGGAGGACTAGCCTCAAGGAGCTGTGGTGTATTTCTTTAAGGGAATGCTTTTGCCTGCTAGCATCTTGGGAAATTGCCGAGCATCGACGATAGTGGGTGAGGGTAAGTGTAGACAGGGGAGACCAGAGTGGAGGGCTAGGACCAGTGTGGGTGTAGGACAGTTTCATGGCAGTAGGATGGACCCTGAGCAAGGGGCAGTGACCAGTGTGCAGCGTGCCTAAGTAGAGGAAGGATGTAGAAATGTGGAAGCTGTGGGGGAGGGATGGAAAGCAGGCTTTTAGAGTGTGCAGTAGGGGAGGAAGACAGGCAAGAAGAAATAGAATAGGGGTAGAGAACGGTGCAGGCGCATGATTAAGGTAGGATTCAGGGTAGGCGGAGGGAGAGGGTAAAGACAGGCTGGCAGGGCTAGGAGAAGGGGGCAGAAGAGCAGTAGCTGGATTGGTGGGAAGTGAGGATACAGCCAGGAAAGCCAGGTAGCCAGGGACTGTGTCTTTCAGAGGGTATAGTTTTTTGTTTTTTTATTAATGAAAGAACAAGAATCCCTATGGTAGCAGGTCTGTATAGACTGCTAATGGAAAAAAAAGAAGAAAAAATTGCAGGGTTTAAATAGCATAGAGGTAGGATAGGTTTAGATTGAGCAGTTTAGCAAGACAAAGGAGAGTTAGACTTTTCGGCACCAAGGCAGAGTGCTTGGATGGGGGGTGCAGGAAGAGCAAGGAATTAGAGCTGCAAGCACTTTAAAACAGTAGTAGAAATGACAAACCAGCTAATACAGTTGAAAAGCTTCTATTAGACAGTAGAAATTAGCTTAGTTCTATCTAAAATCTATTTGTAAACAGTGTCTGGTGGCAAAAGCAGGCGAAAACTCCTGGCCAATCACAGCGGGTTTGCTGGAAGTGCCCGTGTTCTGATTGGCTGCACTGTTGCTGTACCATCCAAGGAGCTGCAGGCAGGTGTCCTGGTCTCGGTCGGTGGCTGGCTGGGTGCCTGCCGACCATGGGGGGATCTGAATCAGCCCTGTTCAAGGGCAGGCAGCTGGAGAGAAGAAAAAATTGCAGCATTTAAATAGCGTACAGGTAGGATTGGTTTACATTGGGCAGTTTAGCAAGACAAGGAGAGTTAGACTTTTCGGCACCAAGGCAGAGTACTTGAATGGGGGGTGCAGGAAGAGCAAGGAAATAGAAAAGCTGTAAGCACTTTAAAACAGTAGTAGAAATTACAAACCAACAAACAGAGTTGAAAAACTTCTATTAGACACTTGAAATGTGCTTAGTTCTGTCTAAAACCTATTTGTAAAAAAGTGCCAGGTTGCAAAAGCAGGGGAAAAGTCCTGGCCAATCAGAGCGGGTTTGCTGGAGGCACTAGTGTTCTGATTGGCTGCATTGTCACTGTACCTTCCAAGGAGCTGCAGGCGGGTATCCTGGTCTTGGTTGATGGCTGGCTGGGTGCCTGCTCACTGAGGGGGAACTGAAGCAGCCCCATTCAAGGGCAGGCAGCTGGAGAGAAGAAAAAATTGCAGGGTTTAAATAGCATAGAGGTAGGATAGGTATAGATTGAGCAGTTTAGCAAGACAAAGGAGAGTCAGACTTTTCGGCGTCAAGGCAGAGTGCTTGGATGGTGGGGGGTGCAGGAGCAAGGAAATAGAAGAGCAGTAAGCACTTTAAAACAGTAGTAGAAATTACAAACCAGCTAATACAGTTGAAAAACTTCTATTAGACACTTGAAATGTGCTTAGTTCTATCTAAAATCTATTTGTAAAAAGTGCCAGGTGGCAAAAGCAGGGGAAAAGTCCTGGCCAATCAGAGTGGGTTTGCTGGAATCACCCGTGTTCCAATTGACTGTGCTGTCACTGTACCTTACATGAAGCTGCAGGCGGGCATCCTGGTCTCGGTCGGTGGCTGGCTGGGTGCCTGCCGACCATGGGGGAGCTGAAGCAGCCCCGTTCAAGGGTAGGCAGCTGGAAAGAAGGAAAAATTCCATGGTTTAAATAGCACAGAGGTAGGATAGGCTTAGATTGAGCAGTTTAGTAAGACAAAGGAAAGTTAGACTTTTCAGTGCCAAGGCAGAGTGCTTGGATGGTGGGGGGTGTAGGGAGAGCAAGAAAATAGAAAAGCTGTAAGCACTTTAAAACAGTAGTAGAAATTACATACCAGCTAATACCGTTGAACAACTTCTATTAGACACTTGGAATGTGCTTAGTTCTATCTAAAATCTATTTGTGAAAAGTGCCAGGTTGCAAAAGCAGGGGAAAAGTCCTGGCCAATCAGAGCGGGTTTGCTGGAAACGTCCGTGTTCTGACTGTCTGCGCTGTCGCCGTACCTTCCAAGGAGCTGCAGGCGGGCGTCCTGGTTTTGGTCGGTGGCTGGCTGGGTGCCTGCCGACCGTGGGGGAGCTGAAGCAGCCCTATTCAAGGGCAGGCAGCTGGAGAGAAGAAAAAATTGCAGGGTTTAAATAGCATAGAGGTAGGATATGTTTAGATTGAGCAGTTTAGCAAGACAAAGGAGAGTTAGACTTTTCTTTGCCAAGGCAGAGGCTTGGATGGGGGGGGGGTGAAGGAGGAGCAAGGAAACAGAAGAGCTGTAAGCACTTTAAAACAGTAGTAGAAATTACAAACCAGCTAATACAGTTGAAAAACTTCTATTAGACACTTGAAATGTGTTTAGTTCTATCTACAATCTATTTGTAAAAAGTGCCAGGTGGCAAAAGCAGGGGAAACGTCTGGGTTGGTATGTGGGTGTCTTATGGAGCAATGCATAGCATTTGTATTTACCCATGCATGGCTTCACCCGGGGGGGGGTAGCTCACCCTAACAAGGGGGGGACGGGTAGCAGTGAGTCCACCTGGTGTGCAGATCTGAAATCCCTGGCTACACCCCCTGCAATGAAGTATTTATTAAATCACAGACTGGTGGCTTTTCTTTCCATTATCTGTTTGTACTCACACAAGTTTGTGCATATACAGTATGTTTTCATTGATATGCCTCCCTCCCTCCCTTTCCATCATATCCAGTCTGAAACATAGAAACATAGATCTTAATGGCGGATAGAGACTGTTTGGCCGACCCAGTCTGCCCATTTTTCCCTACCTACATTATCACCATATATCCTACTCAATGTGCAGCTCTTTCACTTTTTGGCCTTCCTTCCTTTCCCCTATGATTCCCCTGTGTCTACACCATGCATTATTGAAGTTTCCACACTGTTTTGCCCCTATCACCTCAACTGGTTCCAGGAGTCTATGACTCTTTCTGTGATGAAGTACTTCCTCACATCTCTCCTGAATCGACTTGCCCCCAACTTAATAGCATGTCCCCTTTTTCTTGACCTCCTTTTTTGGAAAAAATACTTCACTCCTGTATCTTATTTACCCCTATGAGGAATTTAAACATCATCTTACATATTCCCCCTCTCCCTCTTCTCTTCCGGGGTGTACATAGACAGCATTCCCTCACCTACAAAAAGGCCCTAAACTCTTTAATAACCTCCTCTCTCACTTGGCTCATTGTCCTTCTCAATTTGTCTTCAAAAACCACCTCAGGCAATTTCTCCTTGACAGACATGTTTGCAACTGCCCCTGACCCTCTACTGCTTGGCACTGCCCCCTTCTCAGTCAGTCTCACTGTTTAGCTCCATCTCTTTCCCACACCTTGGGTTTCTCCCCTCTTCCCTGTAAAGGCACTTGTCACAATCCTTTGTTATTCACTACTCATGCCATCTTAACTGCAACTTTTTTACTCCCTCATTACCATGTACTGCTGCTTGCATTGTATTGCATAATACTGTTCCCCCACATCTGTAGATGCACCCTTCACAACTGTAATTCAGTTTTCACTTATCCACTTCTATTGTGTATACTTCTGTAATTTTCTCTATGTACTGCTCTGCATCATATTGTATCCATGATTATTGACTCACCTGTAACCCCCACTGTAGTTTATCTGCACCCTCATCTACGATTGTTTGTGTAGTACTTTATTTTGTTTCATATTTCTTACTGTTTGTAAATGCTGGTTGCACTTGAAACAGGGCAATCATGCTCAATGTGCTCTCCGAGAAAGAAAGAGACAGAGAGTGAGAAAGAAAGAAAGAAAGAAAGAAAGAAAGAAAGAAAGAAAGAAAGAAAGAAAGAAAGAAAGAAAGAAAGAAAGAGAGAAGAAGGAAAGAAGTATGTCCTTCTGGAGATGTGGTCTCCAAAACTGGACAAAGTACTCTAGGATGGTCTTACTAGCAATCTAGACAGAGGCAACACCACCTTGCTCTTTCTGTTGATGATACATCTCCCTATGCACCCCAGCATCTCACTAGCCTGTCAAACTGCCCACCACACAATTATATAAATGGAAAACAAAAAAAAGTATAACCCTAGGGAGATTCCCCCTCATCTCTCACTAGTGCCTTGACTCCTGAAGTCAACCAAGCAACACAAATGTTTAGTAGGACCCCATTCCCTTGGGCCCTGTAGAGTCTTGACTCCTCCTACACCAATATGACAGCAGACTGAAACACTCCACTCAAGTCCTCAGCCGACAAACCATTTAAAAACATTGCAATTACATTTGATAAAAAGACACAAACCAAACTTGATTTTCCAAACTTGCACTTTCAATTTATTTAGACCAAGGGTTCTCAGACCTTGCCATGGCGAGCCTCCCCTACTGGACTTGGAAGACTTCCAGGCCTCCCCATGAGTCATGACCTCATTTGCATATGGCAGTAATCGCATAAAAATTGATCATTAGCGCACTGCACATTGACTAAATTGCTCCGGTCACCTTTGCATCATTACCACTGTACCTTGCCAACTATCACTGAGGCAGCATCACCAGACCATGAAATGCATTCCCTTCCCCAGGCTCTGTTAGCAGCAGCATTACCCTGGGCAAAGCAGCCAAGAGACATCAGATAACTGCCCCCCACCAGACTGGACCAGCGAGGCAGTACAGGCACCTCCCACATCCCCAACACTGCAAATCCTTGCTTGAGAACAGACCAGCTGAGAGGCATCAGTCCCCCAATCACCACATCGAACCATACCTCTCAAGTGTCCCTGATTTTCACGGGACGTCCTGATTTTGCCTCTCAAAATTTTACTGTGTTCCTCCTAAAATTTGTGTTTTTGTGACTCAGTGGGAACCATAAGCACAGAACAAGGTCAAGTCTTAAAGTTACTGACTTCTTCTTTAGAAAATGCATTTTACACTAAGCCCCATATTCTACCAGCTTTATGGGTGGATCTCTCGAATTTTGAAGATGTGTCCCCGATTTTTTTTTTTTTTTTAAGCCTTGTCCCTGATATATGAGTAAGAGGTTGAGAGGTATGCATCGAACACCTGCTCAAGCTACCACACCCCACCACAAGAGGCATCATCCCCCCCCCATAAGAGGCATCAGCCCCCAAACTCCCACTCAGGCCAGATCAGCTGTGAGGCATACAGTTAGTTCCTCCCCACATGAGAGGCATGAGGCACATCAGGCCGGGCATCAGGCAGCACCCCCACCTCCCAGTCAGGCCATCAGAACCCCTCACCTCCCAGTCAGGCCATCAGGCAACACCCTCCCAATCTCCCAGTCAGGCCATCAATCAGGCAGCACCTCCCACCTCCCAGTCAGGCCATCAGAACCCCCACCTCCCAGTCAGGCCATCAGGCAACACCCTCCCAATCTCCCAGTCAGGCCATCAGGCAGCACCCCCCACCTCCCAGTCAGGCCATCAATCAGGCAGCACCCCCAAACCTCCCAGACAGGCCATCAGGCAGCACCCCCAGACAGGCCATCAAGCAGCACCCCCCACCTCCAAGTCAGGCCATCAGAACCCCCACCTCCCAGTCAGGCCATCAGGCAGCACCCCCACCTCCCAGTCAGGCCATCAATCAGGCAACACCCCCAAACCTCCCAGACAGGCCATCAGGCAGCACCCTCCCAGACAGGCCATCAAGCAGCACCCCACCTCCAAGTCAGGCCATCAGAACCCCCCACCTCCCAGTCAGGCCATCAGGCAGCACCCCCCACCTCCCAGTCAGGCCATCAATCAGGCAGCACCCCCAAACCTCCCAGACAGACCATCAGGCAGCACCCCAAATCTCCCAGACAGGCCATCAGGCAGCACCCCCCAAACCTCCCAGACAGGCCATCAAGCAGCACCCCCACATCCAAGTCAGGCCGTCCAGGCAGCGCCCCGGTGAGGCCAGCCAGACCAAACCCCATTAGAGCTTCCAAAAGTACAGTAGAATTTTTACCTGAAGTCTGAGGAAGGATCTCGTCTGCAAAGGATGTCACCAGTAGTCTCAGGAGCTCTGTCTGCGGCAATCAGCGTTCCATGGTGGCGATTATAGCAGCTGGAAGGCGGCGGTAGTTGACAGGCGGAGTCGGCAGGTAGCGGCTTCAGGAGTCGGAAGACGAGCGCCGTTAAAAGCGACTTGCAGGGGATCAAAAAACCACCGCAATATAAATTCCGGTCGGAGTCTCCATTCAACCGCACGCATGGCATGGCATTTTATTTCCGGGTTGATGACGTCGTCGCACGTTACGAAGCTGCTTATTGGTTGAGGGAGCCGGGTGATGATTGGCTGCAAATGCACAATACCGATTGGCTACAGCCACTTCTCTCTGATTGGGCACATATTCTGGCTTTCTATTGGTCTGTCAAGACCTTGTTTTGCACAGGCATTGGCTGGCTCAGAATCCCCTGCCTACTACTCTAGCTGCAGTATTGAACTTGGTTGGGATCCGAGATGCTGAAGGTACAGCACGGTATACCAAGCGCAAAATTGGCATCAGCGTCTCGGCGTCCCTGGAGCAATCACAGCCTCCCCAGGGAGGCCTACTCACCATTTGAGAACCCCTGATTTAGACAGTGCAGGTTGCAGAAATGAGTGGACAGTTTGAACCAGTGGTTGACTATGGGGGGTAGAGTTTCTGTGGAATGAAGGAGGGAGAGAGTACCACTGGATGTATAGCTTGAGGATGGAAGTGGGGGGGGGGGTTGCCACAATACATCAGGGCAGTTTGGCTTGTGGCATCAGTGGTCCCTGTTATTAAGAAGGGGGACAAAGCAGATCTAGGAAATTATAGGCAATTAAGCCTCACCTCAACTGTGTGCAAAATTCTGCTGAATATCAGGGCAGTTTGGATTGAGTAGGGAGAAAGTAGGACACAAGGAATTCATTCATTTTGGTAGGTGGCGGTGCCACTGGGCAACACAAATGCTTACATTTTGTAGAGTTTAAAAGGGGCTCCCACAGGATGAATTTTTATAAAAGAGGGCCCTTGCACAAAATTATCTCTTCAGAGAGATTCATTTATTATTATTATTATTAATTACAATTGTCATTATTTGGGAAAGTAATGGAAATCTTATGCCGACTGAACAGCAACAAAATCGACATTGAACATCATTACAGCGGAAAAGTTGATGTTGGTGCTGTAATGTACCTACAGGACCCGGCACTGCTTTCTTGTGGTCTTGCACCCCTCTCTAAATCAACCCAGACTTGGAGCTGATAATCATTAAGAAGGGAGGTGCAGGGGGGATGCTGGGGGCATAGCCCCTCACATTGGGATTCGGTGGGCAAAGCCCCCCCAAAAGACAGAGAGTTTATCAGATGGATTTATGTTGACTGCATGTTGTGGTTGACATAAATTCATTGCCTTACTGTTGGGTCACAACATTGTTGTTGCTGTGGCATCATAGAGCCAAAAGAAATGAAGTAAAACATAGATGTCTACTATAGGTGAATATACTGTAAATATGCCTCCCAATCCAGATAATAGTCAACTGAGAACACTCAAGTAGTTGGCTAAATACCTGTCTGAAGCTTTAAGTGACATCTTTAACTGCTCATTATCATCTGGTATGGTACATTACCGCAAGACCGGAGGAGGGCATTAGTGACCCTTATTATTATTTAACGGGGTCAAAACAGATCTAGGAAATTGTAGGCCACTGAACCGCACCTCAACTGTGTGTCAAATCCTAGAAAAAGAAATAAATAAAAGATGGAATATTGAGTCATATGCAACAGAATAAAATCAAGGATAGAACACATCATGACTTTACAAAGGGCAAAATATGTGAAACACATCTTATCCAATTATTTGAGTCCATAAACAAGGAATTAGACAAAAAACAACCAGCAGATGTTATTAATGTGGATATAAGCAAGGTATACCACCTCTATGAAATTCTAGTACATAGATTAACAGAAACAGAACTATGTGAACTCTATGAAGTTGCACAAGAAATTTGGTTCAGTTAAATACACCAAGTAGTAAAGATTTACAAAACAGTTTTAGACTGGAGGGAACTGACTAGTGGTTTATCCCAGAAGTCATTATAGGGGCTGTTGTTTTTAAACATAAATAATGAATGTAAGTGCAAATGATACTAGTAAAAGATCCACATTTGCGGATGACACCAAAATACGAAACTTGATAGAGACACAGGAGCAAAGTGAGAAACTTCAGGAGGATGTAGACAGCATGGTTATATGGAATTCCTTATTAAAGATGACATTTAACATTGATAACGGTGCTGTAATGTATCTGGAATATAACTAGAAAAGAATATGTTTATTCTTAGACAAAACAGCCACTAGTATTTTCCAACCATTTCCAAAAATAATCTTATATGACATTATTATAATACTCAAAGCTACATTTTGAAAGCTACAATATCTGAACATTTAATACAATTTTTCTATGTTGC
The DNA here is from genome assembly GCA_016271365.2 of Neoceratodus forsteri. Lineage (NCBI taxonomy): Eukaryota > Metazoa > Chordata > Ceratodontiformes > Ceratodontidae > Neoceratodus > Neoceratodus forsteri. The sequence continues at coordinate 527,636,094 of CM057456.1, read as the reverse complement.
TACCTGCATACACATATTGATATAAGATGTTAAAAATGACAGGACTTAAAAAATGCAGTGAACCATTTTATGATTATTTTATCGATATTAAACATTTTATTTTTTATTATATTGATATAGTATGGCTATTGTAGTGATGTATTAACAATATATCTATTTATCTTACTCCAAACTTTCACTTAAAAAAACTGTGGGCCAGATATTCAAACTATTGCACCTAGCACAAAACCATAGCACTGGACTAGTGCTGGATTTGCATGAGGCTGCAATATTCAGAAGCCCTATTAGCACCAGTGCTGTGTTATAGTGCCAACACTAATAGATAATAGTATGGAGGGGAGGGGTTAGGAGAGTGCCCATGAATGGCAGCAGCGTGGCATATTCAAAGGTCTAGCACCACGCTACAGGCATTAGTGTAACCTGTAGTGTGGCACTAGATACCGCTGAACAAAAGCTGGCAGTGATGCGGTGGCAATGCAGCGGTGCCCCCCCCCACATCGTGGAACCCCATAGCTGCAGTAGTACAGAAAACACCCTGGTAGTCCAGCAGTCCCCCTATCCCCTGCACGACTCCTGAAACATTTGCAATAAAATTAAAAGTAATATCCTGGTAGTCTAGTGGTCCCCCCACTCCCTTGCATGAATCCCAACCCATACACAATGAAAGTATATTCAATGTCCCTGCTAGTCTAGTGGTGCCCCCACCCCCCTGCATGAATCCCAGCCTGTTTGCAATTAAATTGAAAGTAATATCCCTGGTAGTCAATGGTCACTTAACCCCTACATGAATCCGACCTGTTTGCAATTAAAGTAAAAGTAGTACCCTGGTAGTCCAGTGGTCCCCCCCCTCCACCCCTGCATGAATCCTGACCATTTGCAATTAAATTGCAAAGAAATTTCCTAGTAGTCTAGAGGTTCCCCCACCCTTCAGTGATCCGCTCAGCCCAGGAACAATTCACGAACAGAGTAGGTGACCAGCTCAGCCCTCCTCTCACCACCATGGCTGGCTGCTGACTGAGGTACAAATGAGCTCATTCATACCTCAGTCGGCAGCCTGCTGTGGTGCTGAGAGGAGGACTGAGCCAGTTGCCGGCTGTGTTCATGAATTGTTCATGTGCTGAGAGGGGGCAGCACTGCTGGGTGAGGGGTCCACTAGACTACCAGGGAACAGTCTTTTTTGTATGGTGCTTGGGGTCAGGATTCATGCAGGGGGGTGGGAAGACCACTAGACTACCAAGGAAATTACTTTTAATTTAATTGTAAATGGGTTGGGATTCGAGCGGGGGGACCACTAGACTACCAGGGAAATTACTTTTAATTTAATTTCAAACAGGTCAGGATTCATGCAGGAGGGTAGGGGGATCACTGGACTACCAGGGAAATTACTTTTAATTTAATTGTAAATGGGTCGGGATTCATGCAGGGGTGTGGGGGGACCACTAGACTACCAGGGAAATGAATTGTAATTCTATTGCGAATGGGTCAAGAGCATACCTCTCAACTGTCCCTGATCTTCTGGGGTGTCCCTGAATTTGCCTCAAAATATTACTCTGTCCCTCCTCACAGTTGTGTTTCCATGGCTAAACAGTGGAAACTGTAAGCACAAAATAATGTTGAACATTAAAGTTACAGACTTGTTCTTCTTTAGGAAATGCATTTTGCACTAAGCCCCATAGTCTACCAGCTTTTTGGGTGGATATCACTAATTTTGAAGATGAGTCACTGATTTTGGTCATTTGTCCCTGATTTGTTTCAACCTTCTCCCTGATTCAGGAGGCAAGGGGTTGTGAGGTATGTATGCATCGACTGTGCCTGGTAGCACACAGTTCCTGCTGTTTCTGGCCTGTACTTCTATTCCAACCAACAGGGGATGCTGTGGGAATGCCTTGGCCTGCAGTGTCCAGCCTGTACTTCCATTCCAATCAAAAGGAGGAGCTTTGTGCTCGTTGCAGTAGCACCAGGCAAACTGCATGGTAATGTATGCTAAGCAGCACTTAATGAGATGCAAATGTACCTGTTTGCCCACAGATTAGCTAAGTAGGCTCATTTGATTGGGAGCTTTGACTATAGCTCCCATTTGCACCAGGCTAACCAGTTTGCACTGGGCTAATGTGTTAGCACTGTGCAATCAGGTTAGCCCTGGGCAAACCTCACTTCAGCATAGCACAGTTCTGCAGTGTGTGGCCTACATTGTTGTTTGCAGTAGATGTCAGTCATCTTTGTGCAATCACACACAATGTTCTCCACCTGCAACACTGGCTTGCTCCAGAGTCTAATGAGCTGCAGTTACAGTGTGCACTTCCCTGTTGATATATTCAGTGCTGTCTTATTCCCAGGCAATTTTTGTCCTGCACTCCTGGCCCTGTTTGCCTGACTTCCTTTGCTTGCTATATTCAGCTGGTTTTGCACCGGGCTATTTCCTTTTGAATATAGCTTGCTTTGTGCTCTGGGCTAAGTTTGCCTACCAGGCAGTGCTAATTTAGCCCCGGGGCAAAGTTTTGAATATCTGGCCCTATGTCTGTAACTCAAACAGTTCCAAATAACTTTGGAACTGTTGATGCTAGAAACTTATTTTTTTAATGAAAGCTTGAGGTCCATCCATTAAGAAATTATGTCATGATTACATTGTCATACAGTAACAGTAGTAATTATGTTATCAATATAAAAAAGTAGTTTTTTCTAGCTATATCGATATACATATTTAGATGACAGAACTTTTATTTTTGTAAAATAAATGTTGAGATACTTTTTTCATAATGATACAGTATATCAATATACTTTTTTAATATCTACATGGAAAATTTTAAGACGGTTTTAAAAAATTAAAAAAAACATATATTTTTGCACTTTTTCAGAATTTTGGTATTTGTACCCATCATTTAATTGGCATCCATATAGGTGTGATTCCCATAAATATTCAGCTTATATCTTAAATCTTGTGGCTAATATTTCGCTCTCCTCACCAGCAGTACCAATTCTTCCTCACTTTCACAGCCTTTGGCTACAAAAGCATCAGAAGATGATAATGATGATCAAATACTATGCCTTATGGAGAGGAACCACATCTAAAAGAAAGAAACTGTGGAAGACCTTGGAATAATAGCTAACAAACTAAAAAGAAAGAACAGTATATTAGAGCTGTGTGGAATATAAAATTCTGCCTGTGGAATGCCCGTGGAATGACCATTCCAGTTCTGCAGAATTTCAAGGAATGTATGTGAAAATTCCATGGAATTTTGCCGCATTTTAAATTTCAGTTATTTCACTATAATGTTAACAGTACGCATCCAATTAGCACTAAATTTGGAAAGTAAAAAGAACACAGTGACATACAAATGTGTGCTAAACATCAGATTCATCGTTTGAAAGTGGGAAGAGGTATAGGTGGCCAAACATTTAATCAAAACTACATTTTCAGTTATTTTGAGATAATTTTAAAATGTCTTATCCAAATTTCTCTACAATGTCTAGATTTAGAGAAGAACCCAACATGGATATTTACACCATGTTTTAAGTCTTAAGCTTCAATGGGAGCTGAGTTATAGGTAGCCAAACATTTTTCCAAAATTTAGATTTCTGTTAAGTTTAGTATAATTTTGATAGTATTCATTGAAATGTTATAAAATTTGACAAACATACAGGTTATCACTACATTTAAAATGTACATAGTTTCAGATTTTTAGCTTCAAATGGGACCCGAGTTATAGCCTGCCAAACATGTTGCCAAAATGTTAAGTTGTTATTTCCCTCTAATTGTAAAACAACATATCCAGATTTAAATTATAATACAGGGTCATTTCTGAAAAAAAGTTCATATTTGCAGCTTTAATTGAGATTGAATTAAAAGTATTCAAATGTTCACAACATTTAAAAATTACATTTTGCAAGAATGGAAACCTCAGATTTAAGCCTCTGAAACTTTAAAACTAGAGAATGCATTACCATGAAATTTGGCAGGTTCTTAGACCTTACAAGGAGACTGTGTGTGCCAATTTTATTAACCTCTTGGTACCAGAAAGTTCAAAATAATTGGGCTGTGCATGGACCGAATAGTATTTCCTGAATATCATGAATAGTAGACTTGATGAATATTCAGATGGACATTCTGAATAGTCCACTACTCAACCGCTATTCAGGATATACTATTCAGTGGGTTAGATATTACAATCTCACAGAGCTTTGTTGGCTAGTTGGAGGCTGTTTTTGGGGCTCTCAGCCAGGAACACCATCTGATCTCTTCACTCTGAGTGTGCAGCATAGAGTTCAATATATAGAGAGAGACTAGAGTGTGTGGACTCCAATGGCTCTGTTGAAGCCGTGTGTCCACCATATTAGAGGAGGATTGAGGTGCCAGCAGAATAGCAGGAACCCTTTTTGAAACTTAGCGAGCAGCACCAGCACACTGTTCTGACAGCAATCTGCTGACCCAGTTGGGTAAGAAGCACCATTGACAGCAGGGAAATGATGAAGCAGATACACTTTGTGGTGACAAAAACAAGGTATGTTCATTTGTCTTTTGCTTGTATAAGCAGTCTGTTACTCGATTGCTGTCCGAACAGTGTGCTACTGCTGCTGTCTATCTATCTATCTATCTATCTATCTATCTATCTATCTATCTATCTATCTATTGCATTTTCAACATTATCATTTCTTCTAGTAACATTTGAGACCTTTGTGACCTTATAGAGACTGTCACTTAAGTCCAAATATTAATGCAGTTATGGCCTGTTGAAGTTCTAGTGTTATCCTAGGGTAATCATTATGTGTTATTATTTGCTTTTTTTAATGGCCACAATTATTTAAGGGTGCAGCATATGTTATTCTTGTAGTGCCCCATAAGAACTTTGTGACCAAATAGAGATTGTTTCTTAACTCCAAATATTGACAGAGTTATGGCCTGTTGAAGTTCCAGTGTTATCCTATGGGAATCATTATGTTTTATTACTTGCTTTTCTTAATGGCCACAATTATTTAAGGGAGCAGCATATGTTATTCTTGTAATATCCATTGAGTCCTTTGTGACCATTAGAGACGTTTACTTAACTCCAACTATTGAAGGAGTTATGGCCTCTTGAAGTCACAGTGTTACCCTATGGGAATTGTTAAGTTTTATAACTTGCTTTTTTTTTTTAATGGCCACAATTATTTATAGTAAGAGTGCAGCATATGTTATTTTTGTAGTACCCCATGAGAACTTTGTGATCATATAGAGACTATCACTTAACTCTAAATATTGATGGAGCTATGGTCTGTTGAAGTTCCAGTGTTATACTATGGGAATCATTATGTTTTATTACTTGATTTTTTTAATGGCCACAATTATTTAAAGGTACAGCATATGTTATTCTTGTAGTACCTCTTGAGATCTTTGTGACTATATAGAGATTGTCACCTCTGCATCCTCCTCATGAAGCACCACCAGCACAAGCCAGACTCTGGCATCAATGTATAAGCCAAAGTGATGTGACCTCAGCATCCTCCTGAAGCGCCAGCAGCACAAGATAGCATCTGGCACCAGTGTACATGCCAAAGTGCCATGACCTCTGCATCATCCTCCTCCTGAAGCACCAGCAGCACAAGACTACTTCTGGCACTAGAGTACAAGCCAAAGTGCTATGACCTCTTCTCCTCCTGAAGCCATTTTAAGAACTTCTGTAACAATTCTCTAATAAGGCAACTTTTCTGGCCAAATACTGAATAACAAATATCTGGGACATGAATACTGAATATTTCGCCAAATATTTGAAAAAAGGTATTCGCACAGCTCTACAAAATAACATCTATACTTAAAATCAAATCCCACGAGTCTTTGTGAAAATTGTAGAATTTCATGAAAAATTCCATAAAACTGGAATTTGCTAGTTTCACTCAGCCTTATCTGGAGGATTCTAATTAAAAGATAGGGATATGAGAGGCAGGTAGTGCAGGTTCAGGAGTTAGATGTACAGTTTCACAAAGAAATGGACAGCTGCGCTGGGTAGTACGACAGTGGAAAACCACCAGGTTGGAGCAAGGATTGTGGCAACAATTGTAACCTGAATGCAAGATATTAAAGGATCACATCCAGTAAATGTATGATCCAGATAGCCTGATGTACATGCAAGTCTAGGACTTAGAGGTACTCAAAAAGATGTAGTAGGGGAAGATCATATCTGGGTAGCAGGAAGGAAGAATTCTGGCTATTCCAATAATGTAGGTCAATAGGAAAAGGAGTAGATGACTCATGTTTTAAGGGAGCTTGACACTGTCAGAACAAAGAGGATATCAGTAGGATCAGTAGTTCTACTGAGTCAATCTGGCTATGCCAAAAGAGAAGGAGGAGATAGTCAGCCAGAGAGGAACAGCAGGACTGCAAAAAGCTCAGCCCATAGATACATAGATACATAGACAGTGTCGGCAGATAAGGGCCTATGGCCCACCCAGTCTGCCCATTTGAGCTTGTAAGTTTAGTTTATGTTTTTCTAGAAGTCTGTTGCCCCTTAACCCGACCTCCAGAACTCCTTTATGTCTATCCCATGCATTCTTAAATCCTGTGATTGTTTCAGCCCCCACCACTTCCTCTGGCAGGGTGTTCCACTTGTCCACCACCGTTCTGTGAAGAAATTCTTCCTCACATTTCCTCTGAATCATCCTCCTCCAACTTCAGTCCCATGCCCTCTAGTCCTGGAACATCTTTTCGCTTAAAAATAGTGTATTCCTGCACCTTGTTCCTCCCTGTAAGATACTTGTATGTCTCTATCATATCCCTCTCTCCCTCCTCCCTCCAGGGAGTACATGTTCAGTTCCTTCAACCTGTCTTCATTGGACTTGTGATGCAATCCATGCACCATCTTTGTTGCCCTCCTCTGAACCTTCTCTACCCTGTCTGTGTCCTTCATGAGTGGTCTCCCAGAACTGTACACTGTACTCCAGGTGGGGCCTCACTAGTGTCTTGTATAGTGGAATTATGCCTCCCTTTTCCTGCTGGTGATGCCCCTGCCTGCATCCCAGCATCCTATTTGCTTTACCTGCTGCCTTGTCACACTGTTTCCCTACCTTGAGGTCATCAGAGATGATAACCCCAAGATCTCTTTCCTGCTTGGTGCATGCTACAGTATATCCTCACCCCCGAACTGATATATTGTGCCAGGGTTTTTGTGCCCCATATGCATTATCTTGCACTTCTTTGCATTGAATTTCAACTGCCAAACCCCTTACCATTCTTCAAGTTTCTGCAGGTCCCTTCTCATTCTGTCTACACCCTCTGGTGTGTCTACTCTGTTACAGAGCTTTGTGTCATCAGCGAACAGTGAAATTCTGCCCTCTAGGTCCTGTGCAATGTCACAGATGAAGATGTTGAATAGGACCGGTCCCAGCACTGATCCCTGTGGTACTCCACTGGTCACTCTTCCCTCTGTGGAGTGACAGCCATTTACCACCACCCTCTGTGTCCTGCTGCCCAGCCAGTTACCTACCCACCACACTACTGTCCTGCCCACACCCATATTCCCCAGTTTGTGTAATAGTCTTCTATGTGGCACAGTGTCAAAGGCCTTGCTGAAGTCCAAATAGGCTATGTCCACTGCCCTCCCCTGATCCACCTCCCTAGTCACCCAGTCAAAAAATTCAATGAGGTTGGTCTGACATGACCTCCCCCTGGTGAAACCATGCTACCTTGGGTCCTGCCGTCCATTGACAACAATATGTTCCACCAATCTCTCCTTCAGTAGTGCTTCCATGACCTTCCCCACTACTGAGGTGAGGCTGACTGGTCTGTAGTTCCCCGCTTCCTCTTTGTTCCCACTTTTGTATAAGGGGACTACATCTGCTAGCCTCCAGTCTTTGGGTACCTCCCCTGTTTCCAGTGATCAGCTAAACAGGATAGCCAGAGGTTCAGCCACCACCTCTCTTAGTTCTTTAAGGACCCTGGGGTGCACCCCATCTGGCCCCATTGCTTTATCAACTCTTATTACTTCCAGTTCCTTCAGGACCCTTTCTCGTGTAAAGGGACTTGTGTCCATTTCTGCACCATTCTCACCCCTTGTACTCCCTTCAGACCCATTATCCTCCTCTTCCTCAGTAAAGAATGAGCAGAAATACCTGTTCAATATGTCAGCTTTACTGTTGTCATCCTCCACGCGGCCCCCATCCTCCCTCTTCAGTCTCACTATCCCTCCCTTTGCCTTTCTTTTTTCACTGATGTACCTGTAAAAGGTTTTGTCCTGTCTACCCACTGATTTTGCAATGTCTTCTTCTGTCTGAGCTTTGGCTTCCTTTACTGACCTCCTTATCAAATAAAGTAGTGCTACGTGCATTGTTAATGTTAAATTCCACAAAAAGAATTCTGGATGGTTCATCTATATGGTACTATAAATATGTGAGAAAATGTTAACAATATTTTTTCTACTGCAAATTTAAAACTGCTAAACCAATTTATCCAGTTGTGTTAGACAACAGGATACACTAACTATGGACATGCATGTCAGATGTTAAGTCTATGCCTGCAAGAGCACAGAAGTTACAAACATCCACATTTTTGAGAGTTACACAAAATTTTGCAAATATTTACATAGTAAAGATTTAAACCCCTGTAACTTAAAAATCTCCAGTCCAATTCTCTTTATATTTAGGGTAATTCTATAAGCATCACAACAAGGTTATTCATGCTAATATACATGTCTAGCTTCAAAGGTGCCTGAGTTATATGCAGATGACATATTTCCAAAAAATCTCCCACAAAAAATAAAATTACAGATTTTGAGCACATATAATTTTCAGATGATGGATCACATTTTCATGATATGTGGCACATTATTAGAACACCTATCATCAAGGAATCATGCCACATTTAAGATCTCTGACCCAATAGATGGCTGAGGTATATGCAGACAAAAATGTTCATGAAATTTCGCACAAAAAATAAAATGACAGACTTTGAGCACCTATAATTTTGAAACTATCTATCTGAATGTCATGATATTTGGAATGTTATTGGTCATCTACCAACATAGTGTGCATGCCACATATCTGAGCTCTAGCTTAAACAGCAGCTGTCATGACTAAATTGCTAGATTTAAAAAATTCTGACAACATTCCAACAAAAGTCCACACAATTTCATGGGATATTGTGAAATGTCATCACAATTCTGTGAATCTGGAATTTTCCCATTCCACATAGCTCTATAGTATACTGAAGTAGATATAAAATATGACAGGATAATAACTTGCATTAGAAGGAACCTAGCAATTTGATCTAGCAAGGATATTATACCACTTTACAAATCATTATACAATGTGTAACGGAAACACAGAACAATTACTGGTCAAAAGCTGCCACAAGGTGGTGGATTGACAAGCTTGTTGCATAGTCATCATGGTACTTGGCCTTATCACAAATCAATTCACCACCCATACTTTTTTTATATATATTTGGCAGCCACTTTTCCCTCAGTAAACCACAGCACATTACCAAATCAGAAACAATAGTACATAGTAACGATTTCCACAACCCACCCTAATTGTCAAGTAAATTCACTGTACCTACAATGTGATGCTTTAAAGAAAACTTAATGTTTCTCAATGTTTTTAGCACAAATGTAAAATGTGGCTATGAAGTCCCACTTTCAGTAATCACCCCCCCCCCCAGTTAAAATTGGCTTTCTGTGTGGCAGTTTAGGGACATGCTAACTTTCTGTGTATCACTGTAAAAAATGTACACAGACCTGATCAAATGCTATCTGAGTTTCTGTTGACTTAACTAGTGCTGCCACAGTACTGCCAGTCCTGCTCTAATGTGAGCACAGTATTTCCAAGAGCTTCAAATCTCTTACATTGAACAGAGCATCAGAGACAAAGAAGTTAAGAAAAGGAATTTCTGTTTCAGAAACTGCATACATTCACTTATAAAAAGGTGGAGGAAGGACAGTCATAGAAAACTACCAAAAATGGTAAAAAACAGAAACAAAAAAACTTGCAAGTATGGTGGGTTCAATTGGACAAAAGTCCAAAAACAAAACATAAACTCCAATGAAGTTCAATCCAGGGATGAACGATTTAACTTCCAGTTTATGTGACTAATGTTTTTCCTACAGTCACACATATTTATTCTACATTTTTAACAAATATTTGAACACAAATCCATTTTATAAACAAAATTATACCCTTCAGGGCCTCATGCTTCCAAACGCACCTGGGGCATGTGTCAGTTTAGCTCAGTGCACACCCTGTCACGTGTTATTGCTTACTTCTTCAGAACACACTTGGAATACTTAGTACAGTTCTGGACACCAACCACTAAAACTGAAATCAAAAGACTGGACAAAATTCAAAAGAAGACAACAAAAATGATAAGGGTAATCAGTAACTGTCCATACAGGGAAATACTGTTCTTTAGATAGGGGCTATAAAATGGTCTCTGTTCAAATACGCTATTTATTTTCATGAGTGAGGGGGCAGAACCATAGCTTATAATTGGCAATACCACAAGTGAGTTATGAAAGTCCCAACCCCTCAAGAATGGAAATAAATAGCATGTTTGAATGCAGGCCATTGTACATCCTGTGTATGCAATGTTCTGTATTCAAAACATTTTTTTTTCTGTGGTTCGACATTGTGACATCCTCGTTCGCTTACAGTGCTGGCCCAGGTTTAATAACCTGTCTAAAATTCCTGCCTCCACACCCAAAATATTATTTGTAGACTGGACTTTTAAAATTTACTGTGTCCATCTCCCCAAATACTCTTTTGTACCTTCCAGCATTTTTCCCACTACAGTGCCTGGGCCTGAATACAGCAAACAGGCATGAAGTGCATACGTTTTCTTCAGCTGGTATTTGAAAGTGAGCAAGCTGTTTCAAAGCGGGCAAGTGACAGAACAGTGAAGTCAAAAAGGCTGGTATTGGAGGATAAATGGAAACATGCAGATGTAACATGGCAGTATATGTAGAAGCCTTATTTTGGCAGTTAACTACCTTTACTAAGTTTTCAGCAGTAACTAAATACAAGACAAAAACATAAAGACATCGCATGATGGAATAAACAGTTCAGTGTTGTTACATATTTATTTTAAATGCAGCTTCCATACTTAAAAGTATGTTGAACCCCTCAAAGTAAAGCGGATGCATACACATTTAAATAGAAAAGAAACAATGAACATCAATTAAATATGAGGGGGCATCCTCAGTGAAGAAGCAGGGTAATCTGGGTAGGCATAAGAATGCATGTAGACTGCCTCATCAGAATTAGGCCTTATCTCTAAACAGGTGGCAACCAAATGAAGGAGGAAGGAGAGCAAATGCATGGGGTGAGGGGATTAGGAGACCACCAACTAGCTGCTACTCAGGACCATCTTATGGTGGTATAGTAGGCAGCAGAGCCATATCCTTACAGGCACTCTCTCTTCTGTGGGGGGAAGAAGGGTGGGCTGATAGGATAAACAGCTATGACCAGCTCTCTCTGTTAGCTTAGAGAAATTGCCACAGTGTTCCCAAATCTTGATGGTAAAAATTGAATTAGGATATTTTTTCTGAGGGGTTTTAAGACCTCAAGGAGGACTGAAGGACCAATCGCTTTCTTGAAAGGGATAAGCAGGGCCAAGCTTATTGAGTATGGATAACAAATAAGGAGACCACATCTTATAGAAACTGGCAAGAGAGCCTTTTGCCCAGTGAGAGAGTCTAGTAAAATGAAATAATGGAATATTATTGCCTCTCATTCCTGAAGGGTAGGGAAGGTAATTGTGCAGCATCAATGGAGGAGTAGTCACTTGGCATCCACACTGGCCAAAATCAATAACAGTAGATTATGCCTGGTGATATGGCATCTGAGTGGGGTGACCCAAGATAATGAGAAAAGTAGATAATGGAAGAGGGACCCCAGAATTGCAGAGTAAAGATCTTTGAGGCTTTGACAAAACTGCTGGAGTTAGGGAATGCCCATAGTATATGATGTAAATCACTCCAGGATGAACCACAGCACCACATTGGACATGATGAAGTATCCCAATAGTTTTCAGCTAGGAAGGTGTGTGGTGCCAGTAATGCATGATCTTCTTCTGTATAAGGAGACTTCTGCTATCAGTGCATGCCTGTTTGTCTATCCTCCAGCATTTTGACCATGCCTTCTCTGAGACACTTAATTGAAGGGAAGTTTCCCATTTATATCTAGTTTTAGTTACCATCCCTGATAACCCTATATATTAGATTGGCTCATCCCTTTTGAGATATGAACCATGAAGTCAAGGTAGGAGAAGATTTAGGACGGTGGTGAGAGGAACTACATCAGAGATGGTCAATGACCAAACTCCTAATTTATAAGTTCTGTGGTAAACTCAGGTACTGGAGGAGAGGGAGTTTCCCTGAGTAAGATAGTCAGGGTACAGTTGCAGCTGATTTGGCTGATTAGCTGAAGCTGCACATACAGGAGAGCTTTAAAAACAGGAAGGAAAAGCCAGAAGGCAGTTGCTGCAGGGGTAGAGGACTGACAAGCTGCTTGGATGTGTTTCAGAACAGGAGTCCCTTAAGCAACCCTCAGGAGATTGGTCTCCTGAATTAGGCCAAAAAGGAAAAAATGATTTCCATTGTGAGTTTTCCATTTTACTGTTTGTGTTCTTCGAGAAGGTCTAGCCTTATGGAAAGGGGGTTTCTAGTTAGGGTCGGGGATTGTTTAGCCAGTGCTCCCACCCAGAGCTAGGCCTCTTTATTTCTGTTTTTGTTTCATTTTCCCCGGTGGGGCTTAAAAAGAAAAAGGGCAGAAGCCCAAGGTTCTGTGTCACCAACCATATTAAGAAAATAAAAATATACCTGGTTGGTTTGATGTTAACAAACTGGTCTTCCTGAGACTCCTTAACCATTGCAAAGCTGATCCTGAATCCCGTGGCGAGGTTGTGCCTTGTCACACGTGGTGTGAGAGTGGGATCAGGTCAGCGTAGAATTTGGCTGGAATCCGAACCTCCCCTGAGTAAAGGAGACCAGGCATGGAGGACATGGTGAAAGCCTTGATCCAGGCTACAGCAGCCCAGCAGGAAGCTACCCTGGCTCAACAAGAGACAAACCAGTTCCTGCTCACACAGATGGCCCAGGACCATGCTGTCCTCCAGGAAATGGTAAAGTGTCTCATCGAGATCACGCCAGGAGAAGGTCGCCCGGGAGGACCTACCCCAGAGGATTATCGGACTATACAGGCTTCCCACTGTCTGCAGAAAATGATGATGGCTGATGACATTGAAGCATATTTGCTTGCTTTTGAAATGACCGCTACTCATGAATCATGGCCTCAGGAACAGTGGGCCAGCATTCTAGCTCCGTTTTAATGTGGTGAGGCCCAGAAGGCGTATTATGATCTGGATGAGGGAGTCGCCACTGACTATCCAAGGCTGAAGGAAGAGATCTTGGCCTGTGCTAGTATGACTCCAGCCCTTCAAGCTGAGCGGTACCACAGCTGGAGATTCCGGGAGTCGGTGAAGCCATGGTCGCAGATGTATGACCTCCTCTACTTGGCCAAGAAGTGATTGTGAGCCAAGCTCCATAGCGCTGCCAAAATCATGGAGCTCCTGGTAATGGACCGGTTCTTAAGAGGACTACCGCCCAGCCTACGGCAGTGGGTTGGACAGCCGACCCCACATCCTGTGATGAACTAATTGCCTTGGTAGAGCTGCATTGTGCCATGAAGGAACTTTCCCCGGATGTTGGGGTTGGCTACCTCCTGGACTTGGGGCAGACTACAAACCAGAGATAGCGACCCCCCGAGAGGTCAGACCAGACAGGTCCTGGGAGAAGAACTACTGAACAGTGGTCTGAGGCCACGTAGGGACTTTCAGGTTCAAAAATAGAGGGGGACCTGACCTCCCCTAGAAGCCCAATGGGTCCAGGGTCACCCTGAGAACTCTACCGCTGTTATGGGTGCGGTGAGCGGGGACATGTAATTGCCAATTACCCGAATGGTGTCTAACCAATGCAATGCAACTGGGGTGGGTCCCTACAGAGTGACTGCCATTTGACTAATGTGGTAGGGGTGGTCGCCACTTCACACCGATTTACCCAGGTGGTTAAGGTAAACGGACAGGCCGTTATGGCCCTTGTCAACTCGGGGAGTGAGGTCACCTATAGTTTGCAGTCTGGGCAACCTCCCAAATTAATTTCCAGAAACTTACTGTAGATCACCTGTGTCCATGGCACAGTGTTTTATTACCCCAAGGTGCTAGTTACCATGGAAGCACAGGGGAGGAGAGGCAGGTCATGGTGGGGGTCCTTCCTCGATTGGTGCATCCTGTCCTGGTGGGTCGAGATTTCCCGGGGTTTGAGACATTACTCCATTAGGGGGGAACCCGGGAGGCCAGGGCCCCAGTAACCGAGGCTATGGTGCTAGGAATCCCTGAGGGGTTGGAGGAGTCACCCAATTATTTCTCTTACGGGCATTGGGACCCCGAGTTGTATGGGGAGGCAGAAAAGTCTCAGAAATCATGAAAGGAATGCAGGGATTGTAAAAAGTTGGGACCAAGATACTGGCTGCCAATGGCAGGTCTTTGCTGGTGGGAGGTAGAACCCCACTCCCAGAGAGACAACAGGATGAGGGTCTGGTGCTGAAGGGGAGAGTTGTAGGGAGGAAGAGGAGGACCCAGAAGTGGAGACAGAGTTGAATCCCCCTGAACTGAGTACCCTCGGGATAGCCTCCAAGAACTTTGGTCAGGACCAAATAGACAAGCCTCTCTTTCAGAATATCCAGTCAGAGGTTGTGGAGATTAACGGGGTGTCGGTAGAAGAAAAAGCCAAGAGACCTGGACCGTATTTCATGTTAAATAATCACCTCCTATACTGAGTGATACCAGATGAAGAACATGATGTGGAACAGTTGCTGGTCCCCCGCCAGCACAGGAAGGCGGTACTGGATTTGGCACACGCTCACCTTCTCGGAGGTCACCTTGGGGTTGAAAAAAACACTATGCCGCATACTCAAAAGATTCTACTGGCCTGCAATTTATGCCGAGGTAAGGAGGTACTGTGCTTTGTGCCCAGAATGCTAGTTGGCATCCCCGCGGCAGAAGTTAAGAGCCCAGTTGGTGCCCTTGCCAATCATCAATGAACCCTTCGCAAGGATTGCAATGGACCTGGTAGGCCCCCTAGACAGGTCAGCCCGGGGCCACCAACACATCCTGGTCATCGTAGACTACACTTTAAGATATCCGGAAGTGATCCAGCTCCGTAACACAGCCTCGAAGTCGATTGCCCGAGAGCTCATTCAAGTCTTCACGAGGGTCAGATTCCCAAAGAAGATACTGATGGACCAGGGTACTCCCTTTGTCTCATGTTTAATGAAGGAGCTTTGCAGACTCCTCCAGATCCGAGCCCTGAGGACCTCAGTGTACCACCCCCAGACAGATGGTCTGGTTGAACGATTTAATAAGACTTTGAAGGGGATGTTGCGGAAAGTAGTGAGCCAAGACAGAAAGGACTGGGACTTACTCCTTCCCTACTTAATGCTCGCTATCTGAGAGGTCCCACAGGTATCCACCAGATTCTCCCCCTTCGAGTTGTTATATGCCCACTGGCCCAGGGGTATGCTCAATATGCTAAAGGAGGACTGGGAAGAACAACCACCACAAGGAGCCAGTGTGATTGGGTATATCTCCTAAATGCAGGAAAGGTTGGCCCGGGTCACTCCTATTGTACAGGAACACTTAGAAAAGGCCCAACATACCCAACAGACTTATTATGACCATCAGGCGAGGATTCAGAAGTTCCAGCTGGGGGATCGGGTGATGGTCCTGGTTCCCACAGTAGAAAGCAAACTGCTCGCCAGGTGGCAGGGTCCATACGAGGTTGTGGAAGCTGTTGGTGATGTGAACTATAAAGTAAGCCAACCTGATCGCAGGATGAAGTTCCAAATATACCATATTAACCTCCTGAAGGCATGGCAAGACCAGGAGCCCTGCTGTGTCTCGTTGACCGTAACCCCGGCAGAAGGTAAAACAGAGGGGCAAGTCTATATCTTACCAGAGCTGTCTCCTACACAGTACAAAGAAGCAGTGGAAATGGTTCAGCGAAATGGGGATGTGTTCTCCAAACGACCTGGTCAGACGGTCGCAGCCTACCACTACATTGTGACATCTCCAGGAGTAAGGATAAGGGAAAGACCCTACCATATCCCAGAGGCCAAGAGGAAAGAAATCCAAGCCAAAGTCGAGAGGATGTTGAAGCTCGACATCATAGAAGAGTCCCATAGTGAATGGTCAAGCCCCATCGTCCTCGTGCCAAAACTGGATAATACTTGGAGGTTCTGTAATGATTTCAGGAAATTAAATGAGGTATCGCAGTTTGATGCGTAGCCCCTACCTAGGATCGATGAACTGATTGACCAGTTGGGGAAGGCGAGATACCTCTCCACCTTGGACCTTACAAAGGGATACTGGCAGATCCCACTCACAAGGGCAGCCCAGGAGAAGACTGCCTTCGTCACCCCGGGGGGTTCATACCACAACAAAGTCCTCCCATTCGGTCTGCATGGAGCACCTGCAACCTTTCAGTGCATGATGGTCCGACTGCTCCACCCACACTCTCACTATGCTGCCGCCTATATCGATGATGTGGTCATCAATAGTATGGACTGGGAAACTCACCTTCAGAAGGTCAAGGCCATACTAGATACGTTACGAGAAGCCGGGTTGAAGGCGAACTCCGCCAAATGTAAGATCGGCTTGTCAGAGGCAAAATACTTGAGTTATGTGGTTGGACAGGGATTGGTGAAACCCCAGGTGAAGAAGGTAGAAACAATTCAAAACTGGCCCCAACCAAGCAAGAAGAAGCAAGTGAGGGCTTTCCTAGGGTTAGTCGGTTACTACCGGTGGGTCATCCCTCACTTTGCCACTTGGGCCACTCCATTAAAGGAGTTAACCAGGGTGAGAGCACCGGACATCATGAGGTGGTCAGAAGCAGCGGATGAGGCATTCACCAACCTCAAGATGGCCCTCTGTTCTGATCCGGTACTGGTCTCCCCAGATTTTGATAAAGAATTCATTCTGCAAACAGATGCCTCGGATGTTGGATTGGGGGCAGTACTCTCCCAGGTGTTAGCAGGTGAAGAGCACCCCATCCTGTACCTAAGTAGGAAGTTGTTACCCTGGGAACAGCGGTACGCTGCAGAGGAAAAGGAGTGCCTTGCAGTGAAGTGGGCAATGGAAACCCTCAGATATTACTTACTAGGTCACAAGTTCACTATGGTGACGGACCATGCTCCACTCAAGTGGATTCAAACAAACAGGGAAAAAAATACCAGAGTGACAAGATTTTTCCTTGCACTACAACCGTACCACTTTGTGGTCCACCACAGAGTGGGGACACTGAACGGAAATGCGGACAGACTTTCCCGAAGACCCTACCTCTCGGTACAGGCCTCCCAACCCTGTAGTGTTGAGCTGGGGAGAGGGATGTGTGGTAAACTCAGGTACTGGAGGAGAGGGGGTTTCCCTGAGTAAGATAATCAGGGTACAGCTGCAGCTGATTTGGCTGATTAGCTGCAGCTGCACAGACAGGAGAGCTTTAAAAACAGGAAGGAACAGCCAGAAGGCAGTTGCTGCGAGGGTAGAGGGCTGACAAGCTGCTTGGATGTGTTCCAGAACAGGAGTCCCTTAAGCAACCCCCAGGAGATTGGTCTCCTTAATTAGGCCAAAAAGAAAAAAATGATTTCCATTGTGAGTTTTCCATTTTACTGTTTGTGTTCTTCGAGAAGGTCTAGCCTTATGGAAAAGGGGGGTTCCTAGTTAGGGTCGGGGATTGTTTAGCTAGCGCTCCCACCCAAAGCTAGGCCTCTTTATTTCTGTTTTTATTTCATTTTCCCTGGTGGGGCTTAAAAAGAAAAAGGGCAGAAGTCAAAAGTTCTGTGTCACCAACCATATTAAGAAAACAAAAATATACCTGGTTGGTTTGATGTTAACAAACTGGTCTTCCTGACACTCCTTAACCACCGCAAAGCTGATCCTGAATCCTGTGGCACAGTTCATACTGGGTTATGGACAGAAGGCAAGGATGCCCATTGTATCTGTTCACCCATATCAGTGGGTCCAGCAAGTTCTTCCATTTAGGAAAAAAGGTTTGAGTCTTGTCTTAAAAACGTTTAAACTCTCACTCTCAATTATATCCTTCAGCAGTTCATTCAAAATCCTACCTGTGCAATGTAAGAAGAGATAATATCTCCCCCTCTTAACTAAATAATCCAGTTTAATCTGGAATTTATGTGCTCTCAAACCCTCTGGTTTGACCTGGATATGGACACCCATTTCTTCCACTGGTTCTGCCTCCTTCCTGAGTTTGTACATCATTAAGAGGTCACCTCTGACCCTTCTCTGTTCCAAACTGTACAACCCCAAATGTTTCAGCCTAGACTCATATTGCAATCCCCCATCCCTCCAATCATTCTTGTAACCCTATGTTGCACCCTCTCCACATGTTCCACCTCCTTTCTTAAATATGGACTCCACAAGGGAGAACCAAAATCCAGATGTGGTCTAACAAAGGATTTATACAGGGGCAGTATGCAGGTTGCAGTGCAGCTTATAAAATCTCTTTTGATATTGCTAATCAAGTAATTCATTCTCTGAATGAGTTTAGTGCAATGCACATTGAAACTGAATTTCTGATCAATCAATGTGCCAAAATCTTTTTCAGCTTCCGTAATTTCTATTACAGATGCATTGAGACAGTAATCCTGTTTATTTTATTTTTCCCAATATGTAGAATCGAGCACTTGTCAATACTAAACAACATGCCATTATCTGCAGCCCATCTTTCAACTTTACCCAAATCTGCCACTAACTTTGCAATATTATTTGGCATATCAACTGGCCCACCCAACTTGACATCATCAGTGAATTTCACCACCCAGATGCTGATGTCCTGATGCAAATCACTGATGAACAATGTAAACAATACAGTGTCCAAGACAGAGCCCTGGGGCACTTCACTGGTTACATCCCCATCACCCAAGTAGGAACCCTTCACCCTAACTCTTTGCTTTCTTTTATTCAACCAGTTCTTAATCCAGGTAAGAGTGATAGAAAGCAGAACATAGGTGGGTGAGATCCCTATTGAGGTAAATACCTAGATATTTTATCGAGTCACTTGACCATTTTGGGCACATCCCTTTGATGAGTGACTTTATGCATTGGGGGAAAGGGGTGAGCCTCAGTTTTAGGTGGACTGATCTTGAAATCTCTGACAATTCTTCCAGTAGTGCAGAAGGATAGGAATTCTTCAAGAACCACACAAGAGAAGGCCCAAGAGGTCATTTTCATATAGTTTGGTACATAATTCTTGTGTCCCAGTCATAATTCCTGCTAATGATGTGTGTTCTTATTGGCTATTGCCAAGAATTCAATAGCCAAGACAAATAATAAAGGTGAGAGTGGGTATCCCTGACAAGTAATCCAATCAAAAGAGGAACGGGTTGATAGGAGATTGTGAGAACTCAGAGTGAGAGAAACATAAAAGTACAAGTTCCAGCTCCAAAACCAGGGCCAAAGCCTATTTTTCCTAATACCAGGTGCAAATACTCTCTGTAGTTGAAAGCCTTCTCAAAATGTACAGCTACCACAGCCACAAGTATGGGAGCAAATCTGATTGAGTGTATAATACTTACAAAATTATCTGAGATGGTCAGCTCCTAGACTTCCCTTTACAAAGCCTACCTTTGTACTAAGGAGGATAAAAGGGGAATCAAGTCTCCTGGCCAATATTTTAGCCAATAACTTGGCATCTAAATTTATCAATGAAATGGGGTGGTAGCTGGGTAGGGAGACAAGATCTTTGCTTCCCTTGAGGAAGTGTGATTATCACCTCACATAGGGATGGGGACGTGGTCAAAGACAAAGGTATGTGCAAAGGCACATTGCAGTATTAGGCTAGTCACTGGGGAGAGAATTTTCAACAAATCAGCTGGGATCTCCTCTCCCCTGAGGACCTTTTGTGGTGTGTGAGAGAGGCCAAAGCATCCTCAGTCTCAGCCACACTGACAGGGGGCTTCCAGACTGGCACTTCAGGCAGTCAAGAGAAGGAGAAGCTGGAGCGAGGAATAGAATGCATCATATAATGAAGGGTCCTTCCAGCATTTTGAGGAATAAAGAGACACATAGAACTTTTTCATCACCTCAGTAATGTGTTCCAGATATGTCTGGGTGTTTGCTTTCTTGAAATGAAGAGCAGCAATAATTCTTTCTGCCTGCTGTTCCACAGATGATAAGAGTAATTTCCCCACCTTCTCTCATTGCCCCAGTACTTTTCTTTAGCATGGTTAATGGCCAATTCCACCTTGTGAGTGGTAAGTACAGTATACTGAGCTGAAGGAAGAAACCTGACAGCTCCATCAACAGTTCTGGATCTTAATGGGGAGAGGGGAGTGAGGATTTTTACTGAGCCTCCTTTGCTGAAAAATTTTGCTCCAGGGCAATAAGCTCAGCCACGCATACATTCCACCTTCTGCAGGCATACCGGATGATGAGGCCTCATAGAGAAGTTCTGAAGGCTTCCTATAGAATGGTGAAGGAACCTTACCAGTGTTGTTTGGGTGGAAAAACTCAGTGGCCTCCAGCTTCACTCACTTAAGGAAGTCAGTGTCTCATAGGAGAACAAAGTCTAGTTATCAGGAAATTGAGCAGGACACCTTCAGGCTACAGAGTAGGGACAGCCTCATTGGAGCATGATCCAAGACATATAATGGCTCTATAGAAGAGAAGAGCACTACTTGGTGTATCCACGGTGAGACTAGCCACTAATCCAGTGGCTAAACATCCAGTGGATGGCCGAGAAACAGGTATAGTACCATACAGAAGAGTGCTGAATCCTCCAGATACTGGCCAGGGCAACTTCAGACATCATCAGTTGTAAGGCTAAGACTGCCTGGGGATAAGGTTTAATGGTGGACAGTGACCTCCATCTGGGCATTGAGGTTGAGGTTATTATTCCTGCCAAGTAAGGTGAAGGAGATTGTTGAGTTAAAATATGTAAGCACTTCTGGCATGAAGAGTCAGAGCAGGAACCATTGGCCTTCACCATCTGCTCATCGATCTAGAAAAGCAAAATAGAAAAAACATTGCTTGGAAGAGGGGGCACAACTGTAAGCTTCTAAACCATCCTATTCCCTTTGAAACTTTTGCACCTCATTCTACAACAATTTTGTCTTTAGAAGAAAGGCTAGCTAGGTGCAAAGGGTTTTATGCTGGGTTAGAATCTGTTTATGTTTAATCAGAGAATTTAAGCCACTGACATTCCAGAAGGTGCATGTTATGTAGTTAGTGTAGAAACCTTTTTAAACTCTAATCAAAGAAATCAGGGAATTATTCCGTACTGTGGAAATGTGGGGAAACAAGATGGTGGTGGGAGCAAGGTTTTTAATGTGATAGAAGGAGCATTATTAGCTACAGTTGTATGTAGGATTCAGTATGGGAGTAGCCAGAATAGGGTGTCAATCAAGTTGATTTACATTTTGAGTCACAGGATGATGTAGGCAAGTGCAAAATAAATGGTGTCATTTACCCATTGGGTCAGTAAAAACATTTATTTTTCACATGAGCCAGATTTGTGGGGAAATGACTGATTGATTTGTATGGTGACATTGCTACCTACATTGTATATACAATACGTTTATATACCTATATACCCATCTTTACACTGGAGAGGTGATGTCATAGTAGAGACATAATAACGATATACAAAGCAATAGAAATGGGGAAATGAATGAAACATTGCCCATACAAAAAACGGCATAATTCTTACCTGGCTAAATTCACATTAATTACATTTTCAACTATTCATTAGTTCTGCTTTGGCTGCAATTTTCACATTCAAATGAGTTAGTTGCTAACCCTTAATCCTTTTGGCAGTTAGTGTTTTATCAATCTCTCTCCTACTTAAGAATTACCTAATTCTTATTGAATATTAGTTTGCCATTTATCTATTATTAGTTGAGATTATGTAATGGTTCAGTTATTTTCAATCAATACTCAACTTGTCTAGCATTAGTTAATAATTACACCTATGCCACATATGCAATGCATAGTTATTAGTTAAGAATAACTAACTGATCACTGTTTACCAAAATGCATTCTGCATCAGAATGACACTGAATTGTGCTACCCACTCTCTCCTAGTTATGCAGTTGATTGCCATGGAGGCGGCCCATATTCCTGTAAAAAATCTGAGGAGCTGGTAGTCACAATGTGTTCATCAGCATGTACTGTATCTGGATTCACTGAAAGAATTCTGGATCTGCAGGGTTTTGAGTCATGTGGGTTCCCAAAACTTCCAATTAAAATCACTGATAAATGGTATTTTTGTAGTGAATATTATAATATATATATATATGCAATCTTGTGAGGATAAAGTTAGTCAAATATTTTTGATACCTACACTGTGGTTAGACCTAGCATGATCATAACATCTTTATCCTCACTCTAGGTCCCTATGACAAATTAATCTGCACTATAGGTTGTGATTGGATGGACCTGGCAGCGCAAGCCAGCCAGTTATTTTCTCTTAAACACCTTTCACTTTCAAACCCATCAGCAGCGCAAGCAGTTTCAAAACCCCCAACTCCTCCTAACAGTTTCACTTCTGTGCTGCAGCTGCCATGTCACTTTTCTGCTCAGAAAAGCATCACACTTTTTATGTACAGGCATTTTTATAACTCCCTTCTTTTACTCCTCATCTGCAATTAACATATCTGAGGCCGCTCTTACCCTTGCTTGTTTTCCTAGACCCCGATCTCTGAGTGTCACTTGTATTCTTCACCCGCTGCAGGCTCCTGCAGCCCCACCACACTTTCTGGCTAACTTGAAGTCACCACCACCTGACTGAATATCTAAAACTACAGACCAGCGAGCCTCACATCCATCGTGGGTAAGCCGATGGAGACTATCCTAAAGGAGAGGCTGGTGACCCTCCTGGAGGCCAAAGAACTACAGGACAGCAGACAACATTGCTTCATATGTGGCAGATCCTGCCAAACCAACCTGGTGGAGTTCTGTAACTGGGTAACTAGGCAACTGGACGATGGCCATGCAGTGGATGTCCTGTACCTGGACTTCAGTAAGGCATTCGACTCGGTGCCACATAGGAGGCTGGGAAGTAAGTTAGAAGGCACAGGGGCTGGTGCAAAGTTGGTGAAATGGGTAGGGAACTGGCTTCAGGAAAGGCAACAGAGGGTGGTTGTGAGTGGGGAGCTCTCATCCCCAAGGGTAGTGATGAGCGGTGTTCCGCAGGGCTCAGTGTTGGGACCAGTGTTGTTCATGATATTCACTGCAGACATATCATTAGGCATCAACAGCAAGACCAGTCTGTTTGCTGATGACACCAAGATAGGAGCAGTGGTGGATGACTAGGAGGATGGCAGGGGTTGCAGGATGAACTGGCAAAGCTGGAAACCTGGTCAGACACCTGGCAACTGGGGTTCAATGCCAAAAAGTGCAAGGTGCTGCATTTTGGGGTGAAAAACTCAAGGAGGAGTTGCCAGCTGGGGGAAGTGCAGTTAGCAGAGACAGAGGAGGAGAAGGATCTGGGGGTGCTCATTACAGGGTCAATGAACAACTCAGCACAATGTAGGATGGCAGCTGCAAAGGCCACAAAATGTTGGGTTGCACTGCAAGGGGTATATCCTCGAGGAGTGGGGAAGTGATTCTGCCACTGTATAGATCATTAGTTACACCACACCTGGAGTACTGCATGCAGTACTGGTGTCCGTATCTGAAGAGGGACATTAAATTACTGGCAGGGGTGCAGCACAGGGCAACAACGATGATCAAGGGGCTGGAAGACTTACCATACAAGAGGAGCCTGAGGGAGTTAAACATGTACTTGCTGGAGGAGAGGAGGGATGGGGGGATATTAATGAAACCTTAAAGTACATGAAAGAAAAGAACAAGACAGGTACAGAGGGGCTGTTCAAAGTAAGGGAGGGGAGGGACACCCAGGGCATGATATGAGACTGGAGGAAAGAAGGTTCAGGAGGGAGATGAGGAGACACTTTTTTATGGAGAGGGTGGTAGCTGGGTGGAATGCGTTACTGACAGAAGTGGTATCCAGTAGAACAGTGGACTGCTTCAAAAGGGGCAGGGACAGGGCAAGGGGGAGGGTCAACAAAGGAGAAGGATGGGAGGGAAGGGCAGCTGCAGAATAAGGGGTGCTAGCTGCACATTCGAGCAGACTTGATAGACCTATAGGCCTTTATCTGCTGGCAAATTTCATATGTTCATGAAAAGGTTTCAATGTCTCCCATGACTGCATCCTCAGCCACTTGCTCACAGATATCCTTTGCCCACTGTGCCCCGCTCTGGTTTAATTCACTTCTCATTGGTATCTCCTCGGTATCCACGTTGGAAGCATTTAAATGAATCCTCAGACAACATCTTGTTGCTATGGCCAACAGTAACTGCTTTCACTAGGAGTCCCAACCTTCTTGTCCTTCTATTCCTGGGCCTTTTATTCTCATTCTGGCACCATGCACCCTTCCTCTCTTTTACCTTCCTTATCTCCCTATCCCCTCCTTTCACCCCCCCTTTACATCCCTCACCCCTTCACCACCCCCCACCTTTTTCACCCTACTTCACCTCTCCTTGACTAGTCCCTATGGAGCCAAAGTCTCCCCCAGGCCCTTCCTGACACTTGCCCCCCTTCTATTCTCCATACCTTAGACGAGGCCTGGGATGCTCCCCTGGCTCCAGCCTCCTGTTATCCTGCTCACTAATCCCCACCTCCTACCTGTGCTGTATGGGTCTTCCTCAATTCCTTTCATTCCTCTAGTTGTCAACACCTCTGAAATGCACCTTCAACTTGGCCATATGGGCTGCAGCTCTCTAGTGCTATCTGACCTTGGATCCTACTCTCTGGATCCACCTCTTCCCTCTCCCCTGCTGTGCCTCTGTCCTGCCCTTATGTCTCCCTTAATTTATTCCCATTTTATGCGAGCCTTTGAGTTACAGTTGTACTATGCCATGACTGTGTAGCCTTCCAGATCCCATAGTGCCTTAGTTAACCTCCTCCTGACATGCTTATACTCTTGTACAGTTTTTGCACCATAAGGATTTTGTATATGTTTTCAGTAGTCTGTCTGTAGCTCCTTACCTGAAGTGTGTTATGTATCAGTGGATTGTATGTCTTAGCCTATTACTTGAATTGTTTTCTCATCTGTACTATTTCCTCTGATGTGGAACCTATGTAAAGACCTTGTAGCTCAAAGGTGTTAATCCTAGATATAATAAATAAACAGTAGGCAATGACATGCTGACATGCAGCATCACATACAAAAAATGAAGCTACTATTCAGTTTCAGTGCTCCAGAGCATTTGGCCATCTGAAAAAGATTTAAAAGCAAAGCAGTTAAAAACCTAAAATGGAATGACTCACAAATGACAATGGCCTTGCATAAAATAGACACGTCATGGCCCTTACTGGGAATATTAGTGATATTTCCCCTTCATGCCCCTTGTCCTCTGACATAATTCGTGGCTCCACCATTCATGATGTCATAAGGTCAAGCTACACTCAGGGAGAATATCATTGATATTTCAAGGTGGACTATGGCATGGCCCATATAGATACATAGATGTGTGTGTGTCTGTGTGTGTGTGTGATATGGCTGGCAGTATAACTTGCAGAAGTTATAGTAGTGAGCTGCGAATGAGCTTGGTACATTCCACAGTCCTGGGTTTGATTCCCACAACCTCCTCCTGCATAGTATGTGCCCTGAGCAAGTAACTTATTCCCCAGTGCTCCTGGGTGGCCCCTGAAGACAGGCTTTGTGCCTAGTGGGGCCTCACACACTTAACAAAGAATCTATCTATCTATCTATCTATCTATCTATCTGTCTGTCAATCTATCAATCAGATGGTGATGCGTTAGCATCACTACAGTTATGGTTGAGTAGGGGTTTCTTTGTTAAACCCCAAACTTTAAACTTTAACAACTTCATAATTATTCAATGGAGTTGCAGAACATTTTACATGTGTAGTCTCACTGGCAAGATTTCTTGACAATCCAAGTTTCTGTCCAATCAGATTTATGGATTTCGAGATCTTGATAGTAAAAACAAATTCCCTCTATTTTGTCATCACCTAATGCCCACACAGTTTGGAATTCTGCACTGAAAATTTCAGAGTACACAGGGCTTGCCCCACAGTGGTGACTTTCACTGGTTTGGTGAAAAAATATTAATCCATTCCAAAGTTATAAGGATTTAAAAATTTGGTTCTGAGCATGCCCAGTTCATTCTTTTGGATAGCTGCTTGGTACAAAAAAAGGATTTGCCCCACATGAAAAAAAGGCTTTGTTTTCTATCACGCCAATCTTTTTTCATGAGGAGAAATTCTTTCTTTGTATGGTTGACATCTTGTTTCCTTTTTTTTTTTCAAACATAAAAATTTAAAAACCCATAAAAATGTTATCATATAAAGACACCAATACATGTATCTTGCTAATCAGGACCACAATAGGTGGATTCTGCAGTTAGTTTTAGGAAAAATGACCCATATATGTGATTTTCACTCATTTATAAATCTTTTTGTGACTTATTTTTCATATGGCCATATGAAAAAAAGAATGACCCATACGAAGCAAGACTGCCTTCATAAAAAAATAATTTTGACTTTTTTTTTATTTTTTTTTGTATGAAGCAATCTTTTTTCATGAGTATGACACAATTTCATGAAAAGACAATCCTTCATACGAAAACAGAATGCAAAAAAAAAAAAGTCCAAATTCTTTCTTCTTATGAAGCATTCTTTTTGTGAGTATGACGCAACCTCATGAAAAAAGAATGCTTTATGTGAAAAAAGAATTTGGAGCTAGTTTTTTCCACATTTCAACTTTAACAAGTCATAACTCCATGAATACTTGCCATTAAGGGACAATCTATATCTAATTAAAAAAATGTGTTAATGAGTACTAGAAGACTAACATATCATACCCTCCAAAAAATTTAGGGGACATGTAAAAACACTAAAAATGAATAAAATAAAATTCCAATAAGATAACATTGGAAGTTTAACAAGCCATACAATCATAGGAAAATAGAAACACAGAACACAGAAGTTATCAGCAGATAAGGACTTTCAGGCCCACCTAGTCTGCCCTGTTTTCTATGCCCACAATGCCACTGCAGACCCCATCTAGTCTATGGGTTTTACCACCCCCCCTTGTCTTACTTCTAATATCCCCTTGAGTCTATCCCATGCATTCCTGAATCCTACAACAATTTTGGCCCCAACCACCTCTGTTGGGAGGTTATTCTATGTGTCCCCAACCATCTCTGTGAAGTAATATTTCCTCACATTTCTTCTGAGCCTCCCCCCCTCCACCTTCATATTGTGACCCCTTGTCCCTAAGCATCTTTTTCTTTGGAAAATGATACCTTCCTGTGCCTTCTATATACAGTACATGTGAGATATTTGAAAGTTTCTATCATATCTCCACTTTCCCTGCTTTCCTCTAGGGAGTACATATTTAATTCCTTAAGTCTTTCTTCTTAGGGCTTTTTATGCAGGCCCTGCACCATTTTGCTTGCCCTCTTTTGAACTGCCTACACACTTTCTCTGTCCTTTCTGAAATGGGGCCTCCAAAACTGGACACAGCACTCGAGGTGGGGTCTCACCAGTGATCTATACAGGGGTATTATTACCTCCCTCTTTCTGCTGGTGATACCCCTGCCTTTGCATCCTAGCATCCCATTAGCCTTCACTGCCTTGTCACACTGTTAAGCTACCATCAGGTCATCAAAAATGATTGTCCTCAGGTCCCTTTCCTATTTTATGACTGCTAATACATCTACTTCCAATTGATACGTTGCCTCTGGGTTTCTGTGCCACAAGTGTATGATTTTTCACTTTTTTGCATTGAAACCCAGTGGTAAAACCTGTGACCATTCTTCTAGCTTTTTAGATTGTCCCTCATTTTTTCCACCCCTCCCAGTGTGTCTACTCTGTTGCAAATTTTTGTCTGACCTGAGAATAGGCATACTTTCCCTTCCAGCTTTTCTACAATGTTGCTAATAAAGGCATTGTAGAGGACTGGGCCTAATGCAGACCTATGTGGAACCCACTGGTCACTTTGTCTTCTCCAAAGTGGATGCCATTAACCATCACCTCTGACTCCTATTGCCTAGTCAACTCTCTGCCCATTTTACTACCTTAGGACCTACTTCTAGGCTACCCAGCTTGCTCAGTAGTCTCTTATGCAGAAGGTGTCAAAGGTCTTACTGAAATACAGGTAGGCTGGGAGTCACATGATGCCAGGACTGGAATAGCACTGCTAGTCTGGAGCTCCATCTGGATCTACATTAAATACCTTTTTTTGTCCTCCCATGAACTTCTAAATGTAACTTTTTAGACTTATTGAAGTCACATAGACTGCCTAGAAACAAAATGGAAGTACACCAGGTGGACTACCAGAGTCAAGAAGCTACTGCATTGACCTCGCCTTCTGAAAATGCAGGGTGCAGCCCTGGTGCTAGAATCTAAGAGACCATGCCACAGCACCTCACCCATTTTGCCAACTGTACAAGCTTCTTCAGAACTTTCATTGGAGCAAGTGTACACTGAGTTAAGTACTATTAAGGAAGCAGTTTTTGCGATCATTGCAGACCTTAAAGATCTTAAGCCACCATTTCAAGAGCTTACCCTGTGGGTCTCCAACACTGAAGTCTGCATTTCTTCAATTGAGGATTGCCAATCTTGCACAGAACCAGAGATAATTTCCATGAAATGAGATCTGGCTAAACTGGAAGACAAGGTTGATGAACTGGAAGGATGTAGTAGAAGGAATAATCTTGTCCTTTTAGGATTACCAGAGGGAGAAGAAGGAGCCCATGCAATTGCCTTCCTTCAAAAATTCTATAATAAATTGTTCAGTCCTTCTCCTAATGGCCATGTCTATGTGATTGGAAGGGCTCACAGAGTGTTTTGCACTAAACCTGCTCCTGGCAAACCTTCGCAGCCACTAATTTACAGGTTACTTAATTATTTGAACTGGGATCATATTTTGCGTGAAGTCCACAAATTGTAATCTTTACAGTGGTCCAGATCCTGCTTCTGTCTTGTCCAGGATCTCACCTACAAGGTCCGCCAGGCTCAGGTAGCTCATCGCCCTATTCAGACAAAACTATGAGTGGCTCACATCTGACACAGGATGTTGTATCTAGCTCACTTGGAGGTACACATTGCAGCGAGACCTCAGCATTTTGATTCAGCCAGCCAAGCTGCTGCTGAATTGCCTAAATGTTTTCCCAAACTCTTTGGAAAGAAAGGGTGAAGATTCTCAGTCACATCTTTGGGATCTAAGTATTAAATTATGCACTGACCTTAAGTGTTATTTATATTCCTTATTTTCTAGCTCTGACCGGCAGTGATAGTCCTGCTACAGTGATTGAATGGAGTTTAGTCTATTTTTCACTATGGAAGTCTTGCTATAGGACTGTTTGGAAATACTTGAATGGTTGGACTTTACTGGCTTTCTCTTTTTTTTGGGGGGGTGACCATCCAATTTAAGACTTACGGACTAGGATTCTGAAAGATTATTTTCTGTTTCTTTCTCAGGTTTGTACAACAGTAAGAACTTAATCTGCAAGAGCCAGTGAACGTAGAGCCACACTGAATTAATTTTTGTATGCCATTTTGCAGTTCAGAATAGGATTATTTTATAGCCCTTACTATTGGCATTCTGAGTTAGGGATGTATAGTGACTTATTGTTGAAAGTTTTATTGTTTCCAAGCTCCTCCTACAGGACAACATAGGCAATTGTTTTTAGACACTTTATTGTTTGTATTTTTTGGCTTACCTACTAACAAACCTTTAGCTAAAGATTAATAGCTGTTCGGCATAGAGACAGAATGTTTTTCTTTATGTGACCATAATATTAATATTACGTTGATCTAACAAATTATGGTTTAGATGACCTACTGCCAATTACATACATTTGTATTTATACTTATACATGTCTGTTAAGAATATTTGCTTTCATTGAGCATAGCCCATGTATACTTCTCCCTGACAAGTTAAATTAGGAGGACAAATGTTGTCTTCTGACATTATTTTATATTGCAGGATCTAGACAAAATCTGCCTTCAGTCCAGTTTTCATGGACTGTAAGGCGAGGAGCGGGTGATTCACACGGGAAGTTCCATTTTTCAGTGATTATTACTGCTGTAGTTTACTTAGGTTAGTTTTTGGTGGTGACCTGGGAGGTGCAGACCTTAATATAATTATTTGAATTTTTTTATGATGAACATTTTTAATATTCTTACTTGGAATATCAAAGGAGGGAGAGATAACTCTAAAAAAATTGCTATCCTTGGATATTTAAGTACATATCATCCCCACAGCATATTCCTGCAAGAAACAAATCTACCAGATGCAGAGGTGAAAACATTTGTGCAAGATTTGGGTTGTGCAAGTATTTGGAGCTGGTAACAGCTCTCGTCAGAGAAGTGTTGCCATTCTGATTGCCACATTGGTCTCTTTTGCTTGCTTAAATGAGACCCAAGACTCGAATGGAAGATACATCTCTGTACATGCTAGATTGGGTCATGTTAAACTGGTACTGGGTTCGGTATATGGTTCCATTCAAGATATCCCCTCTCCCTCATTTTTTCTGCCATAGCTTCCATCATGGCACCTTACATTCATTTCCCCTTACTCATTGGGTGACTGTAACTTAATGTTCACCAATGATCTTGACAAAACATGCAAGTCAAATGCCGGCTTATCTCCAGCCCAGAGGGACCTCAGAGAGTTCTCAGACCATCTGGGGCTTGTTGATCCCTGGAGGGTGCTGCATCCTAATGACAAAGACTATACCTTTTACTCAATCCCACACAGAGTTTATTCAAGATTAGACTACTTTTTTATTTAGTCAACATCTTCTGCCCCTAATTCATGACTGTCAGATAATAGCTCAGGTTTTATTGGATCATTCCCCAATATTGTTGTCAATGGAGGCTCCCCATATGAAACGTAGAGCCCATACATGATCCCTGATTACTCAACTACTGAAAAACTCTTTTTTAGTATCTTGCATCAAAAAAATTCTAATTCAAACTATAAAAGACAACAGGGACACAATTCAGGCTCAGGGAATCATGTGGGGACAAGTAAAGTGATATGGGGGGGAACTGATCTGAGTAACCACATTTTGAAATACAAATGCACAGGCTCTAATTAAAAAATGGCTACACAATATTAAAATCTTGGAGAAGTCATTCTCCCCACATTACTCTGATGATTCCAGGAAGTGCTAGCTCAGCTGTGGGCTAAGTATTCAGCATTTCTCTTAGGGAAAGTGGATCGGGCAGCAATGTGTCTTAAAGTGATACATTGGTCAAGGGTACAAAGCAGGCAAATTATTGGCCCTCTGCCTTAAGCAGCAGGGTGCCTCCTGGATGAACGCTACCTTGGTTGACCCCCAAACATAGAGCCCAACCTGTTAAGCCAAAAAGATGACATCCATTTTTCAAAACTTTTATCAACAATTATATTCTGCCCCAAACCTTGTACCCTCATCCTTAATGAGCCTAGGGAATGTTTTTGACAATATTGACTTACCAGGTCTTTTGAAGGACCAACAAAACTTGTTGACTGGTCCTATTAAGACTCTGAAGTGGCTGTGGCAATATCATCCATTCAACTAGAAAAAGCCCCATCTCCAGAAGTTTTTTTCTCCACTCTTTTATAAAACATTTAAGGAGGAATTACTTCCCTTACTTGCTAAATTGTTTAACTATCTATATGATTCTAACATCCAAGAATCCTCCCTATTTGAAACTCATATTGAGCTTATCCCTAAACTGGGAAAGGATCTTATGAGGCCCAAAAGTTATCGCTCTATCTTCTTATTAAACGTTGATGTTAAGATGTATGTTAAAATCTTGGCTACTCAATTGGGTATGTTCTGAAAGGAGCTCATTGGCTCAGAGCAAGCAGGTTTTGTAGCTGGCAGACATTCAATCGACTATTTCCAGAAATTATTCTACCTTTTCTCTGCATCCAGGGAGGTTTGGTGTTGGTCTCCCTGGACACAGAAAAAGCATTTGATCATCTGGCCTGGCCTTATTTGTTCACTGTTCTGCAGAAGTATGGCATTCCCCATGAATTTGTGCTCAGAATAAAGATATTATACATCAAGCCTTCAGAACAAATTTTATGTAATAACAAACTCTCAGATATTTTTTCTAAGCCAGAGGGACTCGTCAAGGGTGCCCTCTGCACCATATCTGTGTAATTTATTCCTAGAATCTCTGATTTGCAAGATAAACTCATCTGTGTTGGCTATTGGAATAACAGCAGATAAGTTAGTACTGAAAATGTCCACATTTGCAGATTATATTTTGCTCCATATTGCTAACTGGCAGACCTCTTTACTGGCAGCCCTTCAGATTATCTCCCAATTCAGTCAATTTTCAGAATATAAGCTTAATTTACATACAGTTGTAGTTTATCCCTTATCTATTTCTTTTACTAAGTAGGAAATTATGAAACTGGGTCTTCAGTGGGAACCGAAAGCTATGACATATCTAGGTATTAGAGTCACCCGAGGCTCAAATTTGTTGAAATCTCTCAACATAGACCCAGTCCTCAAACAAATTGAACAGGACCTTAACTGCTGCCACTGTATACCCTTAACATTTTGGGAAGAGTAAATGTTCTTAAAATTAATGTTTTAGCAGCCTGATATACCCCATGAGTAAGTTGACTATTGTTCTTCCGAAAAGCTGGTTCAGTAAACTACAATCCATATGTTCTGTCTTCCTTTGACTGGGTAAGGAGGGTGTTTGATAGACTCTGTAGACCAAGGCAACTAGGAGGTCGGCAGCTCCTAGACTTTTATAGTTATTACTAGTCTTTGCAGGGAGCCAAGTATTTCCAATGGAGTAACCTTGAGTCCACTCATTCTTATTTACCAATTTGGTTGCCTCTTCAAAAAACTTAGTAGAAAAATACCATCTTTCACTGCCCCCTTTACTGTATACCCCTCTGGCCAGTTTACCAAAGGATCTTAAATCCATTCTTATTGGTTGATCTATGAAAGCCCATTCCCAACTTTGTAAATTTTTAAAATTTTCTTACCATATGGTCTCAGCCAAACTTTCTTCAACAATCGTAACCTCTGCATAGCAGGCAAGCTCTTTTTATTGGACCAGTGGAAAGGACCCACTATTGACTCCATTGTGAACCTAGTTGGTGTCGATAGGATCCTTTCATGTTTGGAGTTTCAGTTTAAGTTTACCTTTTCTCACAACAGCTTTTCCAGTATGTGCAGATCTGCCATTGTCCAATGAAGTTTTTAGAGGCTCCTCCACTGTCAAACACAGTAGACCTGTTTTTTCCAAGCTATCTTCACTTTTGCTTCATGAACAACCAATATCCCATATTTATCAGAAAATTAGCCAACAAGTTTGGAACACAGTTCTGCCCACATCCTTCTGTTGGAAAAATACCCTTCCCATTGAACTGGCCATCTAGCTATTGGATGAGACTCTAGTCCGGTACATGCAGATTTATTAAGCAGGACAGACTTAGATTAGTGCAATACAATAAAATATTTTACATGACCTGTATTACTGTTCATCCAAACTGTTTAAAATGGGTAGGTTACATCCCCAACTTGTGTCCATTGTACCCATAATGATGGTACTTTATATCACATTTTGTGGACCTGCCACAAAATTAAATTGTTTTGGACTTTAATTCAAACACTGTTCTCCCCAATTTTTGGTCATCAGGATTATTTCACAGTGGAGATTTATATTTTGGGAGACTATGATTTGATCCAAAATATCAAAGAAAAAATGTATATGGCTTTGATTTGGGCAGTTATGAAATTATTTATTATGAGGCATTTGAAGCGTAATGGACTCCTTCATGTCTAGAATTGCTTCAGGAGTTTTTTACTGCATTGAATGCTAAATGTGCACTAGCCTCAACATACAAAGCATGCACAAGTTCCAAACTTGTTGGACCCCACTATATCTTTACTTGCAGAAGGTGTGATATTGTATTCCGTCCCTCCTTAAAGGGACACTGCCAACCTTTTTTGCATTATATTATTTCTAGTTAACCCCCACATTTTATGAGTGCTTACCTACTCTAAAATTCATTGATGTTGCTGTTTTTTGTAACTGCCTTTTTGCTTAGTAGGACTGAAATGCATGCTAATGTAGAGTTATAAACAACTTTGTTTTATTTTGAATCTTGGATCTATTTTTATTGCATATTTCCTGAACAATAAAAATACACCTAAACAGTGCAACCACTCATGGTACAATAGTCTCCTCTACTCCCATTGCATAATAAGTGCCTAGACCATGTTTGGGGTGTTTCTAGATCCAGCAACAATGCAGGAGGAGTCAATCAAAAAATGTAAACAAACATGTTTTGGTGTGGTAACACCAGTATGGTGGTCAGTCTTTGTTTCATTATTTAAAAGAAAAAAGAACCAGAATCAAGCAACCAGCTACATCAGCAGTCTCTACAGAATGAAAGCAATCATAAGATGTGCTTTTTAAACTAGGAACACTCTGAGGTCTAAGGGGGTTGACATTGTTCCTTTAAGGAAAGTCTATAAGAACTGGTCTGCAATAACTTATTTTCTGGTTTTATGTAGAATCTTATAATTTTATGGTCACCATCTAACCCTTTTTATGTTAGCTCATGCTTGCATGCCAGCCAACATCTTGTGGTAGTAACAGATTTCAGAGGTATGGTCAGTGTGGGTGAATGCAGGGCACACATCAGTAGGTGCATCCCTCATTCCCCAATAAGCCAGCATGAAGGCGCTGATATCAGTAATATTTAAAGTGGTCACAACATTTAAGAAAAGTGCCACTGCAATGAGAGGCAAGCTCGTTATGCAGCGGCACAATAACATGCCTCCTGAAGTGCCTTTCCTGGTGAAATATTTAAATAAATATGGCGGCAGTGGCTGCCACTGTCACCACCTGCCACACAATGCTGACTTCAGGGGTGCCCAATCCCCCTGTTGGCATGCTAAATAAACTCCCCCAAGGTTGTGTGACACACTGGGAGCCCACCCCAGAGTGACTCCTCATGATAAAAGCCAACCATCATCAGTGTGTTGAGGCCCCGCCCCTATTCTGTACCACACTGGAAGCCCACCCCAGTGTGGCAACATCACCCCCCTAAAGTCATGGCATGCACTGAGAGCCCATCCCAGTGTGCAGAACGCTTTTTATACACCTGTGGAAAAAGAAAACTGTCCTCTGTGTTTTTTCCCCCCCAACTACCTAAAAGAAAGAACACGGTTCCCTCCCCCCAACCTGCAGCCACCCTCTGTGCACCACACCTCACCACACCCCATACTTACCTCCAGAGCTCGGCACGACGATCTTCAGTGGACCGGGAACATGTCTACACTCTTCAAAGCCGACCGCAAACTGAAGAAATGCCAGTAAGCTGTATAAATAGGGTTTTTTCAACTTAGGTAGCTATCTCAGCCATTGTTTCTAATTTGTGCCTCCAAATTTTCAACATCGGGTGCTTGGGACCCCACCTCACGAACACATGCATTGTCATCTCGTTACTCGGCCCCGAAAGGTCATTTCATGGTCACTGAGTAAAATCACCTTTCAGGACCAATTAATGAAACAACAATGCCACTGTTCATGAGGTGGGGTCCTAAAAACCCTATCTTGAAAATGTGGTGGAAAAATTCAAAAAAAATTACCATGCTACGAGCGTGCGTTGAACAGTTTAAATGCACACTCGAAACTTTGACAATTTTTAATATTTTCACTCCAGATTTTCAACATTGCCCTTTTTTCACATCTCCTTATGAACAGTACAGCTGTCATTTTTCACATCCTGCCTAAAATATGTTTTCACACCTGTGCCACCAAAATGCACAGTCGCTGTACAAAATCACCATTCAGCAAACAAACTCATAGTGCCACTGTTCATGAGGTGGGGTCACAAACAGCCTATGTTGAATATTTGGAGTGAAAATACCAACAAATGCCCTCAGCATTAGAGTTTCCAACTGCAATGCCTCACCCTGTACAGACTGACAGGCGTCAGGGTTGTGAGTTGTCATTGCTGGCTACAATGCTCACGCCATTCCACCCCCTCACCTTGCAGCCAGCGACAGGTGTCAAGGTGTTCCTTAGAGTCTTTGGACCGAACATTCACCTCATTCTCCTACACTGAACCCATGTCAGTATATTCCCTTATGGAGTGGGGTGAGCGTAAGGCCCAAAGAGCCCAAGGCACATTGCAGCACTTGTTGGTCTCTGCAGGGTAGGGTGAGGTGAAATGGCATGACTGTTATGGCCAAGAACCCAAAGGCACACCCCAATGCCTGTCACTCTCTGCATGGTAGGACTGGGGTCAGCGTCAGTTCACTACTTCACTGCCAATCCTATTTTGCATCTCTTTAACTCCAGCACTACCAATGCCAGGGCCAGCAAGCCAACATTCAGCATTGACAAATGCTTGTTGTTTATGTGATAGACATGAGATAGATGGGGTGGGTGCAGGATGTGGGGAGGAGGTGGCTATTATGGTAGTTAGCATGTTTTAGATTATAGTTACCCTTTCTTAGTCACATTTATGTTTGTTTTTTATATCTCTTTTGTGTGTTATATGTCCTGATGATGTTTTTGCTGCTGTTCTACAGTGTCTGATGTTTTGTACTTATGTCTTGGTTGTGTTTGTATTTTTAAGATGTAACTCAATAAAGTATATTTAATTGCCAAAAAAAAAAAAATGAATCCAGGTAGGCCATGTCTACCACTCCTCCCTGATCACCCAGTCAAAGAATTCAATCAGGTTTGTGAAACCATGTTGCCTTGGATCCTGTAGACCACTGTTAATGAGGTATTCCACAATCCATTCCTTCAGTGGTGATTTCAGTACTCTGTCCACTACTGAAGGTAGGCTGACAAGCCTGTAATTTCCTGCCTCCTCCCTATCACCACTTTAATGGCATGGCACCACATCCACTCTCCTCCAGTCCCCGGTACCTCCCCTGTTTCTAATGACAAGCTGAACAGGGCTGTCAGAGGTGCAGCCATCTCTTTCTCCTTGAGTTCCCTCAGTAACCTGGGGTGCACCCTGTCTAGTCCCATTGCCTTGTCTACCTTTAACTATGTTAGTTCCTTTAGGACTCTTTCCTCTGTAAAAGGACTAGTGTCAGTATCACATCCCTTAATGCCCTTGTCCTTTATCAAGTGTCCTTTACCTACCCCTTCCTCTGTAAATACTGAACAGAAGTATTTGTTCAATATATCTGCTTTTTGGTGGTCCACTTCCACACAAACCCTTCCTTCCATTTTAAACCTTACTATCCCTCCCTTATTCTTTCTCTTTTCACTCATGTATCAAAAAATGTTTGAGCCCCTTTTTTGTTGATTTGGCAGTATTCTCTTCTGTTTCTGCTTTTGCACTCCTAATTGTCTTCCATGCCTCCCTTTCTTTCTTTTGGTAACTGTTCCCTATCCTCCTCATCCTGAGTTTTTTTGTACCTTCTAAATGATTGCTTTTTTGCTCTTGCTTTTTCTGCTACCTCTTTAGAGAACCATAGTTTTTTTTCCCCTTACCCTAGCGAATCTGCCTGATACAGAGATTTGTAGCTTTTTCATAGAAACATAGAAACACAGAATTTGACGGCAGATAAGGACCGCTTGGCTCACCTAGTCTGCCCATTTTTCTACCTAACAGATAAGCTGCAGATCCTAGTTAACCAACAGCTTACTTCCTCATACCCCCCACTAGGACTGCCTTATGTCTGTTCCATGCATTCTTGAATTCACCCACTGTTCTTGACTCCACAACCTCCTCAGGGAGGCTGTTCCATGCATCCACAACCCTCTCTGTGAAAAAATGCTTCCTCACATTACCTCTGAGCCGTCCCCCCTCTATCTTCAAATTGTGCCCCCTTGTTCTTGCACATCTCTTTTTCTGAAAGATGCCACCCTCTTGGACTTTGGTGATTCCCTTGAGGTACTTGAAAGTTTCTATCATGTCCCCTCTCTCCTCCTTTTCTCAAGGGTATACATATTACACCCTTTAGTGTTTCTTCAGATGTCTTCTGGTGCACACCTGCACCATTTTGGTTGCCCTCTTCGACAGCCTCCACTCTGTCTATGTCTTTGCAGAGATGGGTCTCCAGAACTGCACATAGTACTCCAGATGGGGTCTCACCAACTGTCTGTACAGAGGGATAACAACTTCCTGATTTCTACTATTGATGCCTCTCCCTATGCATCCCAGTATCCCCCAGCCTTCCTTGCTGCCTTCTCACATTGCTTGCCCACCTTTAGGTCATCTAATATAATTACCCCCAGGTCCCTTTCCATTTTTACTGTTGTCAGTATCTCATCCCCCATTGTGTACTCTTCCCCTGGGTTTTTGTTTCCCAGGTCCAATACCTTGCACTTCTTTGCATTGAAGCTAAGCTGCCATACATTTGACCATTCCTCCAACCTTGCCAAGTCTCTTTTCATCCTTTCCACTCCATCTGGTGTATCAACCCTGTTGCAGATCTTTCTGTCGTCTGGGGTGCACCCTGTCTGGTCCCATTGCCTTGTCTACCTTTAACTGACAATGACAAATTGGGTTACCTTAACTGGTATCATCTGCACTCCCATTGCATGTAAACTTGACTCACTCATCGTCTATGTATGGCCTAGCTCTTAATTCCCCCCGGGCCACCTGTAACCACTGCCGGGCTCATGTGTTGTTTTTTACTGACTGTCATTTCTCTATGTATTCTGATACTTCACTGTATGTAAAAACTATATTAGTCACTTCACTGTATGTAAAAGTTGTATTAGTCACTGTACCTGTAAAATTCAAGTTTGTAACTCTCCTGGGTCGCACCTGAAAATAGGCACATGGATGTCTAGTGTGACTTACCAGGTAAACTAAAGCAAATAAATTAGTAAAGAGACATACTTTTCCTTCCAGTTCCTCTGCAATGTCACTTATAAAGACATTAAAAAGGACCGGTCCCAGTACTGAACCCTGTGGTATCCCACTAGTAACCCTCCTTTCTTCACTGTGGACTCCATTTACTACTACCCTTTGCATCCTGTTGTCTAGCCAATTTTTTATCCAGGCTACCACCTTGGGACCCATTCCAAGGCTGGCTAACTTGTGTATTAATCTTTTGTGTGGGACTGTATCAAATGCCTTGCCAAAATCTAGGTAAGCCATGTCCACAGCCCCTCCCTGGTCTACTACTTTGGTCACCCAGTCAAAGAAATCTATTAGATTCGTCTGACATGACCTTCCCATCATGAATCCACACTGCCTCAGGTCCTGTGCCCCACTGGCCTCTAGGTACTCAACAATTCTTTCCTTCAGAAGTGATTCCACCATTTTACCTACCACTGAGGTCAAACTAACTGGTCTGTAGTTTCCTGCCTCTGTCCTGCTCCCAATTTTGTGAAGAGGAATCACATTCGCCCTCCTCCAGTTCTCAGGTACCACCCCATCCTCCCATGATTTGTTAAAGAGAATAGTCAGTGGTGTCATTAGTTCTACCCTTAGTTCTTTTAGAATTCTTGGGTGAATCCTTTCAGGCCCCATTGCTTTGTCCACCTTCAATTTTATTAGTTCTTTCAGAACCCTTTCTTCTGTAAATGGACTGGTATCGACCCCCGTCTTCAGAGTGTTTCTCTTGTTTGGTTTAGGTACCTCCCCCTCCTCTTCCTTTGTGAATACTGAGCAGAAATATTCGTTCAGTATCCCTGCTTTTTCACTGTCACCCTCTACCCACATTCCGTCACCTTTATTAAGCCTCAGTATCCCTCCTTTGGTCTTTCTTCACTCCCTAATGTACCTATAAAAGGTCTTATCCCCCTTCTTAACAGAGTTAGCTATCCTTTCCTCGGTTTGGGCCTTTGCTATTCTGACTGCCTTCCCAGCCTCTTTCTGCTTTAACTGATAAAGTTCTCTGTCCTGCTCCTTCTGTGTTTCCTTATATTTCCTGAATGCTATCCTTTTCTCCTTAACCTTCCCTGCCACCTCTTTTGAGAACCATAGCGTTTTTTTCCTTCGTTGTGTTTTGTTTAATTTGCTTTACACAAAGGCTTGTTGCCTCGGTGATGGCTGTTTTGATTACTCCCCATTGTTCCTCCATCCCTCCTTCTTGATTGTTTGCTAGTGCTTTTCTGAGACACTCTCATTCTCCCAAAGTCAGCCCTCCTGAAGTCCAATACTCTTGCTTTTGTATGGCTTGATTGTATGGCTGTGTTTATCATGAACCACACTGTTTGGTGGTCGCTAGTTCCCAGATGGCTACCACTTCTAAATCTGAGATTCTTTCTCCATCCCCATTTGAGTGTACCAAGTCTAAGATTGCTCCCTCCTGAGTGGGTTCCAATCTTAGCTGCCTGAGGCATGCCCCCTGTAGGGCATCAAGAATGACCCTGCTCTTGGATGTCCCTGCAGCAAAGGTGCTCCAGTTAACATCTGGCATATTCAGGTCCCCCATCAACAATATCTCCCCTTTGTCTGCCATTCTAAGGAAGCATTCTATCATTTCCTTGTCCATTCCCTTCCCCTGAGATGGGGGTCTGTATACAACCCCATGCGGATTATGATGCCATTTCCTGTCTCCTCGGTGACCCAGAGTGTCTCATCTGCTCCCTGTTTACTCATTAGTTCTGTTGCTTTGATCCCTTCCTTTACATAGAGTGCTACTCCTCCTCCTCTTTTACACTCCCTGTCCCTCCTGTAGATTGTGTATCTTGGTATGTTGACATCCCAGTCATGGTTCTCTGTGTACAATGTTTCTGTGACTGCCACAATATCCAGACAACCCTTTTCCATCAAGACCACTAGTTCAGCGAGCTTGTTACACAGACTACGGGCATTGGTACTCATCACCCTCCACTTTTTGATGGCCTTATCCCTTTTAGCCCAATTCCTGTCCTTACTGCCTTTGTCTTTTTTTACATTTACCTCTGTCCTGCTCCCTAATGACTTCTCTACCTTGGTGTTTACCTCACTAATTACTGTGTTTTGTGGGGGGAGGCTGGGATTTCCCTGTTCCTTTTCAGTGCCTCCCCCTTGGCTAGTTTAAATGCTTGCCAATGAAGTATTTAAACCTCTCACCTAGGATCCTGGTCCCCCCCAGGACAGATGCATACCATCACACCAGTATAGGTCTGCATCCCTCCAGGTGGCTTCCCAGTCCCCAATGAAGCCAAAACCCTGAGCTCCACACCAGTTTTTCAACCATTCATTGAATCCCCTGGTGAGAGTACTAGCATCACCCTTGCCATAGACAGGCAGCACCTCCGGATGGTTACTGTATGCGCTGCTTGTCTAAAGCCCTCCCAACTCTAAAAACTCCTCTTGCACTGCTCTGATCCCATTCCTAGCCAGGTCATTTGTCCCTAGGTGGACAATGACATACAGCTCCCTCTATCATGCAGCTGCTCCCACAATCCTGAGGATTCATTTCCTGTCCCTCCAAGCCATGGCACCAGGCAGGCACCTTACCTCCCTCTCCCCTTCCTCCCCCATTTCTACCCCCTAATGATTGAGTCCCCCACTAGGAGTTGTTTCCTTTCCCTGTGGGTCTCATGCCACCCTCCTGTGGGTCTCCTTTGTGAAGGTTCCCAGCATCCTCCTTGGTCTCCACTGCAGGTGCCACCATAGAGGAACCACTATCCACCAGAACAGTGAATGAATTGTGGAGAGGTACAGCTGGAGGGATGCAACTCCTGTTCCACCACCATCTCCCTTCCTGAGCCCACCCTGGTCCAGCCTCTCCTCTTTCTTGGCAACCTCTTGGTGCCTTTTCAAAGCCTTGTTTTATTTTTGCCTACTATTCTTCAACTCTCCCTAGTTTCCCTATCCATGCTAGGGCTAAGGCATTCTCCCCTTCTCTTAAAATCAGCCCTAATGAAGTCCAGGACCTTCAATCTCATGTGGTTCAGTTCTGACCCAGTTCTTATATTAAATCACACCGTACATTGATCACTGGTCTCCAGCTAGTCCCCCACTGTGACATCAGCAGCACTGTCCGTATTTGTCACTACCAGGTCCAGCAATGCTCCTTCATGAGTAGGTTTCTTAACCAGCTGGCTGAGGAACACCCCTTGTAGGGAGTCCAGGATGTCCCTACTCCTGGCTGTTGCTGCAGCAATAAAGCAAAACAATATTCATTGATTTGACAAATGGAAGTACAGGGCTCAGATGGCCCTGGGCTCCAACATATCATAATCCCAGAAATAGGAGCCCTATTAAAAAAATATTTAAAACAATGACACCTCCCATAGGATAAAATTAGAAGTTTAAGAAGCCATACAACCAAGTAAAAAAATTCATTTTTTGGACAAATGAAAGTGTAGAGCCCATAGGGCCTTGCTGACCCACACCAAGATGAATCTATACATCTATCCAGGAATGGGAGAGCAGAGCCCAAAGGGCCATGAGCTTTCACAGGCAAATCCATATGTTGACTCATGTCCCTTTGGGATCTGCATCAATAAAGATATGACTACACTATCTCAAAAGGTAAGGAAATTCTTCACAAAAAACATCATTCATGCAACAATTATGTTGCAGATTAAACTGACAAAAGTAGGGAAATGTGGTGTTAGGGTTCCCAACCCTAGCATCCCACCCTGCCCTATAGGCAGCAAAACAGAAAACCATTATGGCTTCACCTCTGCTGAGTCATCACTAATCAACCCTGGGATCTTCCATTGGGTTGTCAGCCCTCACACTCACCCCATTGTAGTATACCTGCACATCTGAGTTTATGTCCTCATGGCATGTGGTGAGCATTAGGGTTGACAACCCCAAGGAAGACCCCAGGGTTGATTTGAGAAGATTCAGCAGAGGTGAAGCCATCAAGGTGTTCCTGTTTGCTGCCTTCAGGGTGGGAGTGGTGCGATAGTGTTGGAAACCCTAGCACCACATTTTCCTAGTTTTGTCAGTTTAATCTGAACACTAATTGCTGCATTAGTGAAGTTATTTTGCAAAGATATATATATATATATATATATATATATATAGCTATAGGAATACTAGGTCATGTGGGAATGGGTAAAAAAGGAGGCAAATCAGATTATGAAGGCAACTTTAAATTCAGTAGAACATTAAATTAACATTACACAAAACTGCTGATCTTTCATTGATAAAATGAGTCAGCAGCAGGCCTGGGTATTTTTGTACTGAAGGCAAAGTGCTCTGCCCTTTGTAGGGAGATGAGCCATGCACCCCTGCTGGTCAATGATTTATCCTTAGCCTTCTGTCAACAGAAAAGGCAAATGTGTTCTCTGATGTAAAAGCAGGCCTGTGACTGCCATTTGCAGGTACGATTACAATGATGTCCTTAGAAATATGGCAATAATAATATAAAAACATAGATACAAGATGTATTCATTTCCTTTTGGGTGAAAATAAAAATTTAGCTTCAGATCAAAACTGTGGCAAAACTGTACCTCAGTTTTATCTTGTGACCTAATTATAAAACAAGTGTAACTTACGAGTCAAATACAGAGTTTGCTAAAGGTAAGATATTTGATTTAGTTGGCCTGCTATCCAAACTCATCTTCATGTGGTGTTTTACTCAATACTTAGTCAGCCTGAACTGTGTTCTCAGTGAAATCCACATAGCTGCCATATTATACCCCCCAGAAACAGGGGCCATATAAAAAGAAAATAAAATTTAAAATAATGTCACCACCCATAGGATAGAATTAGATGTTTTCGAAGCTATACAGCCAAGCATATAAATTACTTTTTTGGACAAATGAAAGTGCAGGGCCCAGAGGGCCCTGCTATCCCACACCAAGATAACAATCTTAGTGCTCTGACTCTCCCACTGTTCTAATTCTTTGGTGACTGGTAATCTGACTTACCTGAGACTGGCATGCTGGTAAGTTTGCTGGTGAAGATGGTTAGCTCACTGGTTTCTGGCATTGGCATCCTTTGTGGCAGGTAGGATAGTTCACTAACTGGCAGGATGGTTAGCTTAATGTTTTTTTCTGGAATGTGTGAACAATAATTAAACACTGTGCTACTCTGCCCATGGCAGGATATTATTCTGGAGGCAAAGAACCTTTGAGGAAGGGTCATTCTGATAGCAAGGTGGGTGCTGCAGAGAATGAGTAGTCACCCCAGCTTTCAGGGTAGGCACTCTGTCCCACACAGTGGTCTTTCTCACCCTAGGGTGGGGACAGACAGTGGGCATTCCAGAACAGTGGTGTAAATTTTAGCCCCAGACTGGTCACTGAGGCACAGAAGGTGGGCATTCCAGCCCAAGGGTCTACACTGAGGCACAGAAGGTAGTCATTATGGCCCTGGGATAAGTATTCTTGCCCAAAGGTGGATACTGAGGCTCAGCTGATGGACATGCCAGCCCCATGGTGGACATTATAACCCTAGACTATGTAATGAGGCACAGACAGTGAGCATGCCAGTCCCAGGATGGATATTCTGACCCCAAAGTTCTCATCAGGTTCAGAGAGTTGACATTCATGCTGTAAGGTTGGTATTCTAGCCCTAGTGTGAACAGTTTGACCCTAGAGTTGGCACTAAAGTAAAGAATATGGGAATTCTTGCTGTAAGGTGGACACTGTGGTCAGCTGGGTAGGACAGCTTGCTCTGGGGGATGGGAGGATTGTCCAGGTGAAAGAAGGCTGGTCGAGGGGAAGGTCCAGAGCTTGGGGTGGGCCAGGTGAAATGAGTCTGGTCAGATGGGGAGGACAGTCT
This sequence comes from Neoceratodus forsteri, assembly GCA_016271365.2. Taxonomy (NCBI): domain Eukaryota; kingdom Metazoa; phylum Chordata; order Ceratodontiformes; family Ceratodontidae; genus Neoceratodus; species Neoceratodus forsteri. The sequence goes on along the minus strand of CM057456.1, from coordinate 527,591,401 downwards.
GGTCTGGGATCTGGAAGAGTGATCCAATTGCTGGGAGGCAGGTTGGCTAAGGGTGGAAGGACATTCTGGGTGCTGGTAGTGTGATACTACTGATGAAAAACTGGCCAGCTGGGAATAGTAGGCTGAATTGTGGCCTGCAAGGGTGATCCAGGTGTAGGAAGGCTGGTCAGATGAGAGGCTTGTCCAAGGGCTGGGTGATTCAGCTGTGGAGTTGAAGGTCAGCTAGTGGTAGGAGGCTGGTTTGGGAACTAGAAGGTTGGTCCTGCTCCCAAGAGGCTGGCCACCTGGAAAGAGGAAGCTAGTCTGGGCCTGAAAAAATGGTCAAGGTGCAGTAAGGTTGGTCAGCTGGGGAGAAGAGATTGGTCCAAGGGCTGATAGAGTGATCAGCTGGAGTCAGAGGCTGGTCCTGGGGATGAAAGGGTAATCAAGCTGCTGGCAGGGTGGTGGCTGGTGATTATAGGGAGGACCAGGGTCTGAAATGATGGCCCAGGTGCTGTGAAGTTGGTCTGCTAGAGGCTGGATGATGATCCAGGGCCAGGAAGGGTGCTCCAACTGGTGGGAAGCAGATTTGCTTAGATGGGAGGATGGTCCAGTGACAGGAAGGGTGGTCCCACTGCTAGAATGCTGTTTGGCTGGGGATAGGAGGCTGTTCCATGGCCTGGAAAGGTGGTGCAAGCGTATGGAGGCTGTTTGGCTGATTAGCAGGGGCTGGTCTGGAGGCTATAAGAGTGCTCCAATTGCTGGGAGGGAGGACTGCTATGGGAGGGAGTCTTGTCCTGGGGCTGGAAGAGTAGTTGGAGTTGGGGCTGGTTTCATGGCTGGAAGTTTGTCCCAGCTGCTGGGAGAGTGGTTGGCTGGGAGTAGTAGGCTGGTCCAGTGGCTTGAATGGTAGTCCAAGTGCCTGGAGGGTGGTCTGCTGTGGGTTGAAGGCTGATCTGGATGCTAGAAGTATGCAGATAGTACAGGGTTGTTGGTCAGATGGGATGGGGCTGGTCTGGGGGCAAGCCCATTTGAAAGACTTTGGAGAGTGTCACACCCTCCATTAACCATTAGCAGAAATTCAGACTAGCTTTACTATGCAAGTTGTGACCAGTATAGATGTTCTGGCTGAACTAGCCGGTCTGGGTTTACCATTTTGGTCCAGAGTCTGGAAGGCTGGATTTCAACATACCCATATTTATCATTGACTGTGTTACTAGAAGTTGTGACACCTGGTTTACTCAAGGGGGATCACTTAATGACTTTGACTAGCGTGTCCAGAGGAATAACTAGGTGGAGTGAGTTGTGAGTACTGGATTATAAACATAATAACAACTTCCAGGCAAGTATCAGAGGAGCTTCATGGAATGGTGAAGGCAGAACCCTCCGATTATTGGGGTGGTTCTTGCCTTACCAGCTTTAAGAGTGCCTCAAGGACAGATGTAACAAAGACATCTAACATCACAGGAGGCCACATGACATTAGCCCTTCATCATTTAGTGGTTTACCCCATTAATGAAGGAAGGGATTTAAAAAACAGGGATAATAATTGGGATGGCCAGTGTGGATGGCATCAGTACTCCTCAGTTCTGTCTGTCCCAGCTCTGGTCACCCTGCTGCCCCCAACATCACTACCACATTGGATTCTAGGGAGGTAGACCCACGGTGGAGGTGAAGCTTCAGGAATTTTTTGAAGAGCCCTTGCATCAGATGGAGACGTGTTAGGGTAGTATTGGATACAGACTGAATTTGTAGGGTCACGCAAAAGAATATAAAGTCTCAAATATTTAAAAAGCATAGAGTGTGCTCTAGAGTGGAAAAGGGGTAGGAGCCAAATCCAGCACCAGCGTGTCACACCAGCCCCTACAGCAGCATGCCGGTCCTGTTGCCAGAAACCTAGCACTTGGACTGGCATGTCTCTGTAGTTGTAGAAACCCAGCATGCTGGGTCTGGAAAAATCAATATAAGATTCATTTTAATTATTTCTAGTACTGCCACACTGCAGCCTGTGGTTTGTTGTGGTGTTATCAAACCCATGGGCAATGATAACATGGATACCCCCAATCACTCAATGAATGACTGCTGAGCTAATTAAAGTTTCCCTTTCATCAAGTGGTGCCCTCTCCCTCATCAAATCTGCAACTGGTAAGCTAATTTACTTTCTTGGTGTCTGGTGGTCACCCTTCCTCACCCAATCCGCATCTATTTTCACCAGTGTCTGGAGGTCACACCCCCGTCAAAGTAGCCCTATGCTTACCCTACTCTCACTTCCCCTGCCGTCTGGCCATCATGTATGCCACATACATCCAGTATTGCTATTATACAGTGCTGTGTAGCAATACAGGACATGATCTGACAGTAGCTATGTTCTCATACAGCGCACCCCTGAATGTGCACAGACTACACATACGGTGCATCTGTGTATGTGTGCAGACTATGACATATGGCAACAATGCTTACTCTCAGACAAGCAACTCTACCATAGTACACTCTTTTGTCCCCAGACTTCCATGGTACCTTCCGAACCAGTACGTGCTCAATGACAGCTCAGTCCGCAACCAGCTGTGGTGGAGAGTCGAGGGCTGTGCTGGTCACCAGCTTGGGTTTGGGATGGAAGGAAGGAAAGGTGGGCACTACCTGACAGGGTGGGGGTCTGCCAGACCACCACAGAATGATGCATATTCTTATATGGGCAGATCAGGGCTGGGGGGGTCCGCTAGACCACCAGGGATGTGATTAATATTAATAAAAGGGGACTGAGCCTGGGGTGGTCCACTAGACTGCTAGGAACATGTTTAATTTTTATAAAAGGGGATTGTAGCTGGTGGGGGGGTTCTGTTAGACCACCAGAGATGTATTTAATTTTAATAAAAGGAGATCAGGGCTGGGGTAGTCTGCTAGACCACCAAATATAGGATACATTTTAATAAAAGGGGATCAGCAATTGGGGGAACATGGTACACATTCCATCTCACCCAAGGAGGGCTCAGAGAGTGGCACAAGTGCACTAACCCTCCCAGAGGGCAAAATTCTAGGTATCTTTAGACCAGCCATGGCTGATCTAAGGGTACTTAGAATATTGCACTCTGGAAGGGTTTACAGAATCCCAAATTAGGGGTTATGGCAGCTTACATCTGCCACATGCTCTCTAGTACCATGCTATAGACCATTTTGTGCCACAAGGATGGTATAAACCCCCTTTAGTGTATGCAGCCTGCGGTTGATGTATACTGCATTTGAGGATCGCTCTCAGTGGATCATTTGATGCAAGTGACACTTTGCACCATCCCTTGTAGTGCAAACCACTTGCACCATTCTGGGAGCTTTGAGAATCAGGCCCTACATATTCAAATTTTACACACCAAACAATGATTACTGGTTTAGGAGCACTAGTTACCTTTTCTAACATGCCACTATAAAGGCGATATTCCAAAATTCTGGAGAAGCCTATGAACAACTGAACTCTTAGCCCACTTTTTTTTGCACGTGGGCATCTTGGCAGAGTGGTGTGCCAGACCACAACTGAACATTCTGCTCCCACGTATTTTTGGTTACACTGGCACCTGAGCATAGCAGCATTCTAGCATGCTGGAATGAGCTCAGATCCCCTACAGCATCTTCAGCAGCCTGTGTGTGAAACATGTGATGTCCATTTCATAGACGCACTTGCTTTAATGTCATGAAGCAGAACACTGCTGGCATGCAAAGCAGGCTGGTAGTTTGATTCTGATTACTTGTTTATTTTTAAAAGTGAAAAGCAGACTGCCCACATACTGGTGTTATCTCTCAAAAACATGTTTGTTTGTATACGGTCCTTGATCAACTCCCATTGTCTCCTTCCTGGACTTGATAACACACCCAACACAGTCTAGCCACTCATGATGCAGTGTGAGGAGTGCAAAGAAGTACATCATGAGTGGCTATACTTGTTAGGGGTGTTCTAAATGTTCAAAAAGTATGCAAGGCGAGTAGGTCACAGATTTGAAACAGAACATGGTTAGGCATAATTACACTATTAGCATGCATTTCAGTTGTACTAAGAATGGAAATAGATAAAACAAACAGCAACATCAATGAATTTTAGAGAAGGTCAACAATCAATAAAATTTGTCTTTTCAACTTGAAATAATATGTTGCAAAAATGGTTGAAGGTGTCCCTTTAAAGGAGTGATATCTGAAGGATAGGTAAAATAAAAGAAAAACTCCATAAGTGAGATACAGATTAACCTCAAGCACAAATTAAATTTGAAAAATAGTAGTTGCAAAAAATGAAAAGAGGACACACATCAGGTTCCCCAGGATGCCAGGGATTCTTCTGATGAGGCAGTGTGTGGGGGTGCCACTGAATGCCATGGATGTTTTGTTGGGGTAGGGTGTGGAATACTTGCATGCACTTACATCAGATGACCCTAATTTGCACTGTGCCTTAATCATAGGAGGAACTTCTTCAACCTGTGACTAAGACTGACTCATGGGAATGTCTGCAAAGGGTACTGACACAAAAGGAAGACTGTCTCATGAACACACAGACACACAAAAGTGCATGTGATGCACCTCCACACTTTTCTGCAGATAGTCTGTTTTATTGCTTGAAAAAGGTATGGATGAAATCCACATCTATAAATTTTACATGGGATCCCTAGAAAACAACACTACGCATTGTTTGTCCCTGTTTTGTCGGTGAGTACAGTATGCACTGAGTTTAGATATTCATTTAATTGAGATGCATTATAAAAAGATGAAGTGCTACAATTATTTAAACTAGCACAGTTCAGAACAAGCTGCTACATTTCAAAACAGCTCCAAGCTCTTTTTGTGAAAACATTTTCTGATGTGTGTGTGTGTAAATGTTGTGTCCCTTTAACATTCTTTTTAATCTCAAAAACCTGCCAATAGATTTTTGTTGTATTTTCCAGAAAGTTGGGCAGTATCACTCAAAACAGCCCTGCAATTTTTAAGTATCAGCCTGTAATGATTGTAAACATATATCCATGGCATAAATGGGGCTTTCTAGAGCCAGCATCCAATTGAACCCTATCTATAAGCAGAACTACTGCATCCCTATAAACAGACAGTATACACACATATATTAAAGGTGACAGAAAATCATTTTAAACTGTTAAATCCCCCCAATTTAACTTTTATGCCAGTCATGTATTCTGATATTCTTTAACCATTTTTAAAAAATGAATAATAAAGCTTTATAGTGTCATAAATGCCTGCATTATGGTCCCCTCTTCTCAGCAGGTACTGTTCTATCTTTTCATATTTCCAAGAGATTCCATGATGTCAGTAGTATGATTCCATGTTATTTATGTGAATGGCTCAAAGTGGTATAACTGCTACAGTATACTATACAATATTTAGTCAGCACAAAAAGAAAGAGCAGTAGTCATTGAAGAAGGAGTCAACATAGATATAGTAGTTGCAAAGACTATAACAATTTGATAATTACAAAAATGATAAGGCATACCAAAATATAACACAGACACTAAAAGGAAAACCTCTGGAAATCTAAAGGTACTGTATGTAAAATCAGTTACTGATCACCCTGAAAAACTTTAAGGCAACTGAAATTTGGGAAACCAGTGTAATCAGATCATACTAAGATCTGTGAAACATGAGCTCTCAGGTTCAGACAAGCCATGGCAACTGTTCCACAGTGTTCCCTGATGCCTCAAGTATGTCTGTGCTTCAGCCTATCTAGGTACAAAGTAGGCTGAACCCCACTAAAAACTTGATGTTGCTCCTGTATTGGAATAGTCATGAAAATATATTTAGAATGATGGAAGACTGTCTGTGCTGGTCTGTCAAGTGTGGCTTGAAGACTTCATGACATCAAGTGACACAGGAGTTTTTGTTTCCTTGTTTTTGCATCAAGACAAGTAAACAAAAAGGTGTGCAGGCTGTTTTTTTTAATTTTACTTCCACATGACAGTTATATAGGTGTGTGTGATTGCTTTATTTCAGTCCAAAGATAGAAGTTTGCTGTTGCCAGTGCTGCTGATGCTGATGCAGGGAAGCATGTACTAAAGTCAGCCATGTCCCTCTTACCCTTCAACTCCATTCCAGAAATGCCCCTGATGTCAATGGGCTCTCCTGGTAGCAATGGCTGATGCAAGTGAAGTCAGCTGATGGTGTGCTGTAACCAGAGACATTTCAAAACATCTGACAACATGATGAAATAATGACAAAAATTACAAGCTACAAATCCCTCCAGCTACATCTCTAATTCTGAGTACAGTAGATCTCATGAGATGATATAACCTCTCTCTAACCCAAATTACATGCATAAGTATTGTGAAACATTGAGTAAGTAATAATGATAGTAATAATACTGGAAAATCCAGTATGGCAAGAGTAGAAAGTGTTCTGCATATATATTTCCCCAGTGTGCAGAGCTGCATTACATTAAAAAAAGATTTTTTGTACATACAGTAACTTTGCTTTGGCTCCAGAACAAATGGTGGCATCAGTTTATGTCAATCAGATCATGTCAGAGAAGCTTGATAGACGTCTTTAATTGGGTCACCAAGGCAGTCAATTCTGGTCAAACATTATACGTACTATATCTTGACTTCAGCAAGGCCTTCCACTATGTGTCAAAGAAAATAATTTTGAAAAATGCTGAGAGATCTGGGAATGGGAAACAAATTAACTGCAGTAGGTAGATAAGTAACTGGATGGAAAAGAGGAGGGTAGCTGTGGATGGGAATACTCAGGAGTTACATAGGTCACTAGTGGGTTGCCACAGGGGTTGTTGCTAGGCTGATTTTTTCAATATATCCATCTGGGATATAGGGGAGGGAATAAATAGAGAATAATGAATAGGTAAGTGTGTGTTATGGATTTTTTTCACATACCCGAAATGTGTGATGGCCCATAAACCTCAAGAGCGAATCTCAAGAGATTTCTGTGGTCATCACACAACGAGGGTGTGTGAAATAAATCCATAACATCAAACTTACCTGTCCTTTATTTTTTATAATTGCTGGTGTGGAGGTTTAGACTTTATTTCTAGCAGCTTGAAAGAAAAAGACTTCTTTTGGCTAGAGTGCAGTTTTATTTTTAAAGAAATTGAACTGAACATGAATAAAACACAGTTGAAAATACTGCAATTGAAATACCTTTTGTGAAACAATGGAATGCGACAGTTTTAAAGTCTTTTGTTTTGGGAATGTCATATCAAATGGATTTCTGTTTATTATGAAGTGTCATATGAACCGGATTTCAGGTTAGTATTGCCTTTGGAGCATAGTAACCAGAAATCTGATTGAGATGCATTTTTAACAAAATGGTAATCTGGTTGATATTTATGGTCACCAGTAGTTATATACTTATATCAATATCTTTGCAGATGATACCAAAATCAGAGGCAGGGTGGATGCAGTCGAGGCAATATAGGGAAAGACAATAGACATGGACAAGCCAGAAAAGTAGTCCAAGATATGGCAAATGAAATGTAAAACCAAAAAGTAAAAGGCCATGCATTTTGAAAAAGAAATCCACAAACATAGTACTGGTTGGGGGAAGTGAGGATTATGCAGATATCATAGGAGAGGGACTTCAGTATTATTGTTAGTGTCTGTCTAAAGTCCATTGCCCAACACCAGAAAGCTGCAGTGAAAGACAATCGGTTGTTTTGGTGTATAGGTAAAGGAGTTGGTTGCAGAAAGAAGAAAGTGATTCTGCCTCTGTACAGTTCCTAGATGAGACTACATTTGGAGTATTGTTTGCATTTCTGGAGCTCCCACCTGAAGAAGTATATGGACCTCTTGGAAGCTGTTCAGAGGAGGGCTACAAAGATAACTCAGGGGCAAGCAGGGAAGATACAGTATGTGAGGAGAGGCTGGATAGTCTCAGTATTTACACACAAGAGGCCCAGACTGATATTGGGTGATCTGATAGAGACCTTTAAGTACCTAAGAGGTATTAATAAATTGCGCAGCCATGTCCTGTTTACAGGAAGCAAAGGCAAGGTAACAAGAGAACAACCAGTGAGGGGGCCCCTTTGAAAATCTCAACCACCTGGGTTAATAGTTCATTCAATGTTTTGGGAAGGTTACCCTATAAGAAAATAGACTAGCCAAATAAAATTCAGGAGACTCAAACACCTTTTATTTACTTTGTAGGTCATTTAACTGGCCACCAGTTTCACCAACATTTTACCACTTGAAAGTGACTTTTCAAGGCAGTGGTCCTGTTATTTAATAAAATACATGTACATATACACATCAGTGTGTAAAGAACTGTCTTACAAATGACTTCGTATACCAGAACCCGTAGTTACAATGGCATTATATTTGATTCATAAACCATTTTCAGGTTCACAAAGAAAGAACAGTATCTAGATACAGGGAAATTAATTTTCTAATACTGTATACATCAAAGTAAGTACAAAAAATAAATAAAAGCAAAAAAACAAAAGTATTTACAACTCACTTGTAAGGTTGGTATCTAAACAAAAGGATCACAAGGGGTTTGAAGGACACATTACCTAGTATTGCAAAAAATAAACTTGATAAGATAGACAACTTTATAAGCGTCCAATTAATTTCTTCATTAAGTCCAATTTTAGGTTGTAAGGTGTCAAATCTATTTATTCAAAAAGCCTCACATTCAGGCAACAGGCATTCCCAATTACCTCCTTTTTGTGGTTTTCAACCATTTCTAGGCAAAAAAAGTATGGCTGAGTCATCCTGGTCCCTAGACATGGTATTATGTTTAGAAAATCAATGTTTCATTTATTTTTTTTATTTATTTGAAATCTCGGAATTACAACCTTTGAGTCAGAGACTCATTTCCAAAGGCTCCATGTCAATTCACAATACAGACATAGGTAACAGAGTAGACAATAAGATACAGGGTACAATGCCAAGACAATTTGATGGCAAGGTTACCCCATGAAAATGTATACAGAGATGTCTAATACAGTGTTGAGGCTGTAAGTGACACAGTAAACAGTAAGATACAGGGTACAGTGCCAGGCCAATTTGACAGCAGGTTATAGTATGACCAGTTTACAAGGATGTCTAATACATTGTTGAGGCTCTAGACAGTGCATAGGATGTATTTGACAGTAATAGTGAGTGATACAGTGTTACAGGGGACAGTGCGCATGCCTTCTATGCTTTGCTGGAGCTGAGGAACTAGGTAAGTGAGGGGGGGCAGGTAGTGCGAGTTCCAGAGCAGTCCGTTGGGAGACTTTGTCAGAGTGCCCGAGTAAGACTGTAGGCCACTGACTGTGAAGAGGTCAGATGGCAGGTCTGAGCGGCTGGTGCAGGCACAGGTGGTGGACCTAGTGCATGCAGGTGCAAGTGCGGGTGGCAAGGAGGTGGGTCTTCAGTGTCTTTTTAAAGGGGCTAAGTTTTTGATGGATAGAGAATGATGGGGGGAGGGTGTTGAAGTAGGAGGGATCCCTGACCAGAAAAGACCTCTGGGCGAGTGTGGTTCTGACTCAGGGAATGGCCAATGCAGCTTTGGTCGAGCTGCATGTGTTCACTGTGGGGGTAGAGGAGGTTAGGGAGGCAGATAGGTCTGGGTGGGTCAAGCCAAGGAGGGATATTTTTTAGTCAAAAGGCAGGACTGGTAATGGACCCTCTTGTCAAAGTTCAGGATCTGGGCGAGGGAATGGAGCATGCATGTGTGAGTCATACGGTCTGCAGCAGTTAAGAGCCTGCAGGCTTTGTTAATAGCCACTTTTATTTTACTGATAGCTGTTGCATCTGCAGCAGCATAGACCAGCAACCCATAGTTGATCACAGACATTACTGAGGAGGTTATGGCTAGTCTCAGGGCTTCTAGCAGAAGGCTGTCCTTACAGCAATACAGGAGACCAATGCATGCATTGGTAGCAGATGTGAGGGTGTTGATGTGCGTGTGGAAGGAGAGGGCAGAGTCAAAGACAACCCCCTAGATATTTGTAGGATGAGACCTGCTCCAGGGTGTAGAGTTACTTTGCTTGAATATGCAATTGGGCATTTTTTAATTTGCTTTGGTAATTTGTGAAAAGTAGGGTCTTGGTTTTTTTTTAGGTTCATGACTAGTCTATGCTTAGCAAACCAGAGTTCAGCTTGGCTGAAAGCATTCTGTAGTGAGGCCTGAAGGTTAGTTGAGTTGGTGTGGGAGGCACAGATGACAGCGTTGTCTGTAGAGAGGAGGATTTTTTCAGGGCAGGCAGTGGGAATTGTGTTTAAGAACATGTTAAATAGCAGGGGCCCTAGAATGGATCCATGTGGGACTCCCGAGTGGATGGGACATGAGCAGGAGACTGTGTTATTTATCTGCACACACTGGAACCTGGATGACAGGTAACTAATAAACCAGTCCAAGGACCCCTTCTGAGAAACCCATTAGGAGGAGGGAGTTTAGTAGGAGGGGGTGACTGACCATGTCAAAGGCCTGGGATAGGTCTATGAACACAGCCCCTGTGACATGCCCTCTGTCAGGACCAGTATGTATGTAGTTTGAGAATTATAAGAGGGCCGTGGTGTTACTATGCCCAGCACGAAACCCTTGCTGTTCTTTGCAAAGTAGGTTATGGCTTTTAAGGTATTCTGTTAGTTGATCCTCCACAACTTTTTCTAGTGCTTTGGACAGTGGGGGGAGAATGGAGATTGGTCGGTAGTTCCTGAGTGTTATGGGGTCACTGCCTTTGTGGATCTGTGTAACAACTGCATTCTTCCAGGCTGTGGGGAACTGACCAAGGTATAGGGAGCAGTTCAGGAGGCCGGTGAGCGGGGTGATCAGCACATCCAGGGCCAGACGGAGGAGTTTGATGTCGATTGGGTGATTCAAGGGACTAGTACCTTTCAGGACGTTGGCTAGATAAGGCCTTACTTCCGTGGTGGAGATAGTCCAGAGATAGAAAGGTGGCCATGGGTGGGGGTGGTGGGGTACTTGGTGAAAGAAGTTTGGGGGAAGAATGCAGCTTAGGTCAGTAAAGCTGCTGTTGAGTGTATTGGCAATTTCCTTAGGGACTGTGGTGACCAGTCCCTTAGATGCAATTTGGGATGGGGGTGGCGTGTGCAACTTTCTGATTAGGGACTTTATGTTGTTCCAGAACTTGCATGATGAGCCCCAGGAGGTGGTTAGGGTGGCTTGGTAGTGTTTGGCTTTTGGTTTTCGAATAGCCCAGGTGCAGCTATTCTGAGCAGCTCTGTAGGTCTACCTGTCAGCAGGTTTGCCTGAGTCATTGGCCCTGTGCCATAGGCTATTTTGGCTTTTGAGCAGCTGGAGGAGGGATGGTGTTATCCATTGTGTGCTCTGTTTTTTGATGCTTGACTTTTTTTATGGGGGCAAATATGTCACAGGCCTGGTTGAAGGAGTCCTGAAAGTAGCTGAGTGCTGCATCTACACTATGGGCCCAGTATATTGGGGACCAGTCCCATTGAGCAAGATGCTGTTTAAAGTCGGAGAGTTTGCCTGGGCGCAGTTGGTGTCAGAGTGTTGTGGTAGGGAGTGGTGCAGGTTGCCGGCCTGACCCTGAGCAGATTACTGGGGAATGGTCACTGAGGGAGTCTGGTAGGACTTCAATATCCTTGATTTTGTGGGGTCAGTTGGTGAGGATGACGTCCAGCAAGATGTGTGTGCCCGTGGCAGGGTTGCACCTTGTTGGTTCAGTCACCAACTACTGTAGGTCAAGAGCTGTGAGCGCATCCAAGGCAGAGGTGGCTGCTTTGCTGAGCCAGTTTTGGTTGAGATCCCCTAGTAGTATGTGTCCTGATTTGTGGGGGAAGCTGGCAAAGTACTCTATTAGTGAGTGGAGGGCTTGTGTTCACTTGCGGGGTGGGATATAGGCTGCAGTGACTATAAGGGGGGCCTTCGATGGGTCGAGGGAGATTTTCAGTGATAGCGCTTATGCTCTGTGTTCTAATGCTGGGTGGGGGGGTATTGCTTGGGCCAATAGGGTGTACTTAGTGTAAATTGCACAACCGCTGCCTTACTTGCCCTCTCTGTCCAGTCTAAGGAGTGAGTAGCCAGGGAAGGTGACAGCTGAGTCAGGGGTGGACTTGGATAGCCAGGTTTTAACCAGTGTAAGGATGTCTGGTTGGTGTCTTGTAATCCCAGCATTGAAGTACAGCTGTTTTTTTCAGTAAACTGCAGATATTCATGGACCCAATGCACAGGCCGGTGGCTGCCGTCTGTTTCTGTGCATTGGCAGACCTAGGTCCCGGGTTTGGGTGGACGTTTCTGGACAGAAGTAGGAGGAGAGAGATAACTCTGAGGAGAGGCCTGTGCTTGTTTATGTATCCAGCTGTGGATCAGTACGGACTGTGTGTGCTCCCCACGCATGGTATGCCGAGTGACCGTAGAGCCAAAATGGCAGGGCCAATTGCAGGCCATGATGAGTTTGTGTGGGGCAGAAGCAGTGGCATATGCTTGGAGGGGAGGGGGCGATAATGGAGTGGACAGTGTGGAGGAGCTGTGGCAGTGGCGGAAGTCTGGGGGAGCGGGGGTCTGGTACTTGGGTGGAGTGGAGTGTGTAAGGAGTGGAGTGAGATAGGATCAGTGGCAGTAGTGTGGTCAACATCGTGAGGTGGGCAGGGCTGGCCATGGGTAGTGGTGGTGGGCTGGTGTTCGGTTGGTATAAGGGGGAGTGTTTAGCATACATCAAGAGAGGCAGTCCCTGTGGTGCAATGGTAGGGCTGTGGACTTTGGTGCACAGGGTACCAGGTTCAAGTCTGGGGGGGTTGATCTTCCTAATATGCAGGCTAGTGAGCAGTATGTGATTGGGTGATGTGCCGCTAGACAGTGTGTGTGTTGAGCTGCGATAGAGGTGTGTGGTAGCGACTCCTAGTGGTGGCCGAGGGGGAGGCAGATGGGTGGTGCTTTTGAGGGAGGGGGTGATAGGCCATAGTGAAGCTAGCAGAGGAGTAGTAGAGTAGTGGGAGGCTTAGAGTGCTGTCAGGGTTATAGACGGGAGGCAGTAGATGGAGTGTAGAGGAGGAGGTTTAGGGGGAAAGGAAAGAGAAGCTCTCTGGTAGCAGGTTTGTATAACCTACAGGTGGGAAAGTGGGGACTTAGTTTCTGAAGTGACAAAAAGTCACATGACCAGAAGTAACTATAAATGGAGTTTTAAAAAGTGTTTTGTTTTGCTGACTTATGTCAAATCACATGGACATTTTAAATTTTAAGCCAAGAAAAGCAGTATTACGTGTAATGTATTGCTTGATTTTAATATCTTCATCTCTGAAATTGTTCTGAAATTTCAAGCAATCTGTGTGTGTTATTGGACTGGGCACAGTTTCCACAAGGGAACGAGCACAAAGGGGGATTCCCCAAACCCATTGTCAGCATGTGTTTTTCAATGACTGCAGCCTAATGATCAGAGTGGACTAAATTATCACTTAAGGTACTGTATAACATGTCTTAGCCAGCACCATAGGAGGTTCTGAAAAGACTCTGTCCTTCAGAAAGGTATCCCAAAGTATTGTCCCATTTTCGTTAACAATATTTTTCAGTTAAGAAAAAGATTAGGCATAGGCAGCCAAAAACACACACACACACACACACACACACACACACACTTTGCTGTTCAATGGGTACAGCTCCTCTTGTGTTAGTTAAATACATCCTCCTTTCTCATTTATGTGCCCTAGTTTTCAAAGCATCAAGTAACTGTTTAGGATATTTCCTAGCTTCTAGTCTGTTACTGGTGTCAGCGTGGCTCCGTTGGTAACACATCTGCCTCAGGACCAGAAGGTCGTAGGTTCTTATCCCACACCAGGTTTGGACTTGCACCTAAAAATTGCTGGCATCCAAGTGCAGTATTGGGGGGTGCTGTACTACTGGGGTGTGCCATCCTTTGGATGAGATGTTAAACCGAGGTCCCTTCTGCCCATGCTGGTGTTGTCCTGGTGGGTGTCCAGGTGGAAGTAAAAGAACCCAGGGCACTCTTTGCAAAGAGCAGGGAACGTTCTCGGTGTCCTGGCCAACATTCCCCTTCCCATAAACTGGTTCATGCAATTATCCAGGCTGTGTGTAGGTGATGATGATGTTTGATATGGCTGCCACCACACATTCAGGCACTTTACTACCAGTCTAGCATTGCTTGTAAAGCGCTTTGGGATACTGTGTATGAAAAGCACTATATAAATGCTGATTCTTCTTCTTCTACTGATTTCCTCTGATTCCTTCAGAAAATCACTAGTTTCAGTACAGTTTCTACAAGCTCAAAGAAACATGCTGCATGGGATGTTTCCCCCTACATTCTATGGGTGGCGGCTGGTGCAGAGTAAGGTGGAATTCCTTTCAGTTGCTTCATTGTAAGGTCTACTTACAAATTTACCATCTGACACTTGTAGTTTTAAATCTAGATATGCAATTTTCTCATTATCATATTCAACTGAAAACTTGATGTTTGTTTTGCATCTATTTAAATACGTACACAGGCAGAGCAGATCATACTCAGGTCCAGACCAGACAACTGCAAGTCATCAATGTATCTCTGATGAAAAAAATACTTTTCAAAAAAGCAAATAACATTTTGGGTCCAAGATGAAGGTGCTTTCAAAATTGTGCATATATAAGTTAGCATAAGACTGGGTCATGGTGGACCCCATGGCTGTGCCTTTTATTTGCTCAGAAGAGGTATTCTCAATTTTAAAATATTTGTTTCTCAGTTCCAGTTTTGCCATATCAATTATTGTAGAACTATAAATATCCGCATACAGTTTCAGTTGCACTCAGCTGACCCCTGCCACATTTGCACCAAAGAATCATTGTACAGTTGTCAGTGTCAAATTCTGACACCTCTGCAGTAGCTCTGTTTGTGATAATTGTGCTTCATTTTGTTTTACAACATCCCTTGTTCTTTAGCTTAACACTCCTCTTAAGAAGCATTTGTCAATGCCGAATGTTGTCTCGCTGGCATTGGCATTGGTAGTGCAGGAGTTAGAGATACATAATAGGAATGGCAGTGAAGTACTGAAGTGAACCAACCGCATCCCCACCCTGCAGAGACTGACAGATGTTGGGGTGTGCCTTTGGGTCGGCAGCTATAACGCTCATGTCATTTTACCTCACCCTACCCTGTAGACACTGACAAGTGTTGTAGTGCGCTTTGGGGTCTTTGAGCATTATACTTACCCCATTCCATAAGAAAATGCACTGAGGTGGGTGCAGTATAGGAGAATGGGGTGAACTTTGTGGACGAACACTCCAAGGCACACCACGATGCCTGTCACTGGCTGCAGGGTGGAGGTGGAGGTGAAATGGCATAAGCATTACAGCTGATGATCCCAAGTCACACCCCTAACGCCTGTCAGTCTGTATAGGGTGGGGTTTTACAGTTGGAAACCCTAATGCCATAGGTGTGTGTTGGCATTTTCACTCCAATTTTTCAACATGAGCTTTTTGTGACCACACCTCATGAAGAACGGCACTATCAGTTTGTTAGCTGAAAGGTGTTTTGCACAGTGGCTATGCCATTTGGTGACACAGAGACGAAAACACATTTTGGGCAGTATGTAAAAAATGATAACTGTATTGATCACGAGGAGGTGTAAAAAAATAGCAACGTTGAAAATCTGGAGTGAAAATATTAAAAATTGGTGAAGTCATGAACATGCATAGAAAGTGTGCAACACACATCCGTAACCCAATTATTTTGGGGATTTTTTTTAACCACAATTTCAACCTAGGCATTTTGGTACCTCCCTTCATGAACAGTGACATTGTGATTTTGTTAATTGGCCCCAAAAATGGATTTCCCACAGTGACCACACCATTGTGCACCATAGGTGCAAAAACACATTTTGGGCAGGATGTGAAAAATGACAGCTGTACTGTTCATAAGGAGGTGTGAAAAAATGCCACTGTTGGAAATGTGGCATTAAAAAAATATTGCAAATTTGCAAAGTTACAAGGGTGCGTGGAAACTGTACAATGCACGCTTGTAGCACAGTAATTTTATGGACTTTCGTCACCAGATTTTTACTATAGGCATTTGAGGACCTCTGCTTATGAACAGTGTCACCGTCATTTCCTCAAACTGTCCCGAAAACTGATGTCTTACAGCGACTGTGCTATTCCATGCCGGACATGCGAAAACACATTTTGGCCAGGATATGCAAAATGACAGCTATACTGTTCATGAGGAGGTATGGAAAAATGCCAATTTTGAAAATCTGGAGTGAAAATATTACAAATTCACGAAGCTATGAGCGTGCATGGAAACTGTGCAACATATGCTCGTAAAACAGCCATTTTTGGATTGTTTCCACCAAATTTGCAACATAGGCTTTTTGAGAGCCGCTCTCATGAACAGTGGCACTGTCATTTCATTAATCAGTCCAGAAGGGTGATTCTGCACAGTGACCAATAAATCACCTTTCAGGACCGAATAACGCCATGACAGTGAATAAATTCATGAGGAGGAGTCCCAATAACCCCATGCTGAACATTTGGTGTCAAAATTCTCCAAAATGCCCCGAGATATGCACCAAAGTTGAAAAAACCCTATTTATGCCATTATACAGCTTACTGGCATTTCTTCAGTTCGTGGTCGGCTTTGAAGAGTGCAGACGTGTTCCCGGTCCACCGAAGATCATAGCACTCTGGAGACTCCGGAGGTAAGTATGAGGTGAGGGGGTGTGGGGAGGCAGGGTGCGCTGTACGTGGGCATGGGTTGTGAGATGGGGCAGGAAAACCACGAGGGACCATTTTCTTTTTTACAGGCTAAAAAAAAAAAAAGGTAACATCACTAGGATGGTTTTGGTTTTTTCAAGCACATTGGGCTCACTAGGATGGGCTCCCAGTGTGTCACCTGATTGTTTTGGGGGGCTGCAGCTGATGGGGGATTGGGCACCCCCATTGGCACATGGGGGGGGCAAGAGCCAAGGGGGATTGGGCACCCCCTCAGCACACAACAGATGGGGGAGACACTATGCTGATGGGGAGTGGGCTCCCCTATCAGCTAAATAAACAGGGATGGGGGACTGTAGCCAATGGGGATTGGGGCCCCTGTCAGCAAAGGAAGACTGTTGGGGGGTGCATGATGTCGAGGGGGATTGGGCACCCCCTAGGCACACACTTGGGGGGGTCATTATGCCAACGGGAGGTGGGCTTCTCCATCAGCAAATGAAGTGGGTTGGGGAATGCAACAGGGGAATGGGGCACCCCTGTCGCCATGTTTACACCATAGCTTGCTTCTCATTGCAGTGGACGTTTTCTTAGATGTGGTCACCACATTATGCTTTGCTGATGTGGTGCCTGCATGCTGTCTTACTGGGGAATGAGGGACGCACCTACTGATGCATGCCCTGCATTCGCCCACAGTGACTGCACCTCTAAATCTGCTCCTAATGCAAAATGTTGGCTGGTGCGCAAGCGCAAGCCTACATAGAAAGGCAGTAAGAAGGGATTTTTCAGCATTACAGAGTGGCAATGCTACATGTTAAGCGAGTCTGCCAATATTTCCAAACTGATGGCAGAAAATGTAATGGAAGAGCTCTCTACCAGTACTTCTTCCCCACCTCCCCAAACAATTATGCACCAGAGGTTCATTTTGAGATTGGTCAGTATGTCTTTTAGCAAGGTGTGAAGAATGCTATGCCTGTCTATGCGTCTAATTATAGAAACAAAACTAATGTCTAATTATAGAAACAAAACTAATCAGAGTACAGGATGCACCTTTGTTTGGGACTACTTAATAAAAGTTATAGAAATCAAAGACCCTAAGAATCTTATCAAATCCCTGCCCTTAAAACCCAACAGTCATCCACCCCTCTTAGTTGAAGACATGGAAAAAGAACTGAAAAACATTATCCGCTCTCTTAGAGCTGAAGGAGCAGTGGTCACCAGTCATGTTTTAGTAGCAAATAGCCACTGGTATTGTGAAAACCTCCCATCCACAAATGTTGCTAGAGAATGGCAGATCACTTTCTTTCTCTAAGCAGTGGATGTTGATGTGGTTGTCTCTGAAACTAATGGGGTTCAGCAAAAGTAAAGGTATCAAGGCTGCAAGAAAAAATCCTGTTAATTTTGAGGATCTAAAGTTAAAATTTTTACAGCGCATCACTAATGCTGTCAAGTAAGAACTGATTCCACCAGAGCTGGTTAAAAACCTATCACTCACACAAGCACACACACACACAAAAAAAAGTACATAGTCATGTGGGGAGTAGTGCAATGTAATGGCTGTGGGGCAGGAGTCTTCCGGGAGTCTTTCTGGAGGCTGAGATGCTGCCCTATTTGCAGACAACTCTCCGCCCTGAGGGAAGAAGTTGCCCGTCTTCAGGCCACACTGGACAGCAGTAAGAAAACCTTCCCCCAGGCCAGACTGGATGGTAGGAAGGGAACCCGCCCATCCAGGGAGCACCAGAGCCACCACCACTACCTCAGAGGTTGCAAAGAAAGCACAGCAGTTGGACCATTGTGGGCTCAGGGAGGGTGAGGAGGGTGGAACAGAGGCACATCCAGTCAGTTGTTCCACTCCACAATCCATACACCATTCTGGGGGAGCACAGCTCCCCTATGGATGCACCCACGGAGGAGATTAAGGAGGATGAGGACACCTGTCACAAGGGAGGCCCACAGGAAGGAGGCAGAGGATGCCACAAGGAAAGGAAGCAGCTCCTGGTGGGGGACTCAATTATTAGGGGGATAGAACTGGGGGGAGCAGGGAAAACTGAAGTAAAGTGCCTGCCTGGTGCCATGGATTGTGAGAGGGACAGGCGCATCCTCAGGATCACGAGAACAGCTGCACGGGAGTCTGAGCTGGATGTCATTGTCCACCTAGGGACAAATGACTTGGCCCAACATGAGCTTAGCAGTGCAGAAGGACTTTGTAGAACTGGGGAGAGGCCTAAGACAAGTAGCACACACAGTATCCCTTCTCAGAGGTGCTGCCTGTAAATGGCATGAGTGAGGCAAGGGTACTTTGCACCATGCAGTTTAATGAGTGGTTGAAAAATGGTGTGGAGCACAGGGTTTGGCTTCATTGGGGACTGGGGTTCCACCTGGAGGGACACCAGCCTATACTGGCAGGATGGTCTGTATCTGTCCAGGAAGGGAACAAGTCTTTTGAGCAATCGGTTTAAATGCTTCATTGGCAAGCTTTTAAACTAGCCAAGGGGGGAGGCACTGATAAGCAGCAGAAAATCCCAGCCTCTCCCTACAAAACAGGGTACTAAATGGGAAAAAGACCGAAGTAGAAAGGTCAGTGGGGGATGCTGCAACAGAAGGTAAAGCCATCAAAAAATGGAGAGCAATGAGTACCAATGCCCGTAGTCTGAGTAACAAGCTTCCTGAATTAGTGGCCTTGATGGAGGAGGAACATCTGGATATCGTGGCAGTCACAGAAACATGGTACACATAAAACCATGACTGGGATGTAAACATACCAGGATACACTATCTACAGGAGGGACAGGGAGGGTAAAGAGGAGAGGAGTAGCTCTTTACATAAGGGAAGGAATCAAAGCAACAGAACAAAAAAAAGGGTAAACAGGAGAGAAAAGCACTGTGGGTAAATTTGGAGACGCATTGGCACCACAATGCGCACAGGGTTTAGTATATAGACCTCCCTTCTCAGGGGAGGAAATGGACAAGGAAATGATAGAAAGTATACTTAGTATGGCAGAAAAAGGGAGATATTGCTGATGGGTGATCTGAATATGCCAGATGTTAACTGGAGTGCAGTTGCAGCAGCCACTTCTAAGAGTGGGTTATTCTAGATGCTCCCTACAGGGGCATGCCTTAGACAACCAATATGGAGCCCACTCAAGAGGGAACAATCTTAGACCTGGTTCTCTCAAATGGAGATGAAGAGAGGATCACAGATGTAGAAGTGGTAGCCATCTGGGAACTAGCAACCATCGAACAGTATGGTTCAAATAAACACAGCAATAGAGTCCAAGCCATACAAAGACAAAGGTACTGGATTTTAGGAGGCTGACTTTGTCAAAATGGGTGAGTGCTTAAGGAATGCACTAGCAAATGGGCAGTAAGGAGGTGGAAGAACAATGGGTAATAATAAAACTGCCATCGCAGAGGTAACAAGCCTTTGTGTAAAGCAAATAAACAAAACGAAATGAGGTAAGAAACCACTATGGTTCTCAAAGAAAGTGGCAGTGAAGGTTCAAGAGAAAAGAAAGCATTCAGGAAGTACAAGGAATCACAGAAGGAACAGGACAGAGAACTGTATCAGTTAAAGCAAAGGAAGCTGGGAAGGCAGTCAGAACAGCAAAGGCCCAAACCGAGGAAAAGATAGCCAACTCAGTTAAGAGGATAAAACCTTTTATAGGTACATCAGGAGCAAGTAAGACCAAGGGAGGGATAGTGAGGCTTAATAACGGGAGGAGGGTGGGCAGAGGGTGACTGTGAAAGGCAGAGATACTAAACAAATATTTTGCTCAGTATTTACAAAGGAAGAGGGGAAGTACCTAAAACAAACAGTAGAAACACTCTGGATACAGAAGTTGATACCAGCCCATTTACAGAAGAAATGGTTCTGAAAGAACTCTTAAAACTGAAGGTGGACAAAGCAATGGGGCCTGATGGGATTCATCCCAGAATTCTAAAGAACTAAGGGTAGAACTAGTGACACCACTGACTACCCTCTTTAACAAATCATGGGAGGATGGGGTGGTACCCGAGGACTGGAGGAGGGCAGATGTGATTCCCTTCACAAAAGTGGGAGCAAGGCAGAAGCAGGAAACTACAGACCTGTTAGTTTAACCTCAGTGGTAGGGAAATGATGGAACACTTCTGAAGGAAAGAATTGTTGAGTATCTAGAGGCCAGAGGGGCACATGACCCAAGGCAGCATGGATTCACAGTGGGAAGGTCATGCCAGACAAATCTGATAGATTTCTTTGACTGGGTGACCAAAGTAGTTGATCAGGGAAGGGCTGTGGACATGGCCTACCTAGACTTTAGCAAGGCATTTGACACAGTCCCACACAAAAGATTAATATACAAGTTAGCCAGCCTGGGAGTGGGTCCCAAGATGACAGCCTGGGTAAAGAATTGGCTGGAGAATAGGACACAGAGAGTAATAGTAAATGGAGTCCACTCTGAAAAAGGGGGGTTAGTAGTGGGGCACCTCAGGTTCTTATTAGACGTGTCCTCTTCAATGTCTTTATAAGCGACATTGCAGAGACTGGAAGGGAAGTATGTCTCTTTGCAGATGACACAAAGATCTGCAACAGAGTTGATGCACAAGGTGGAGTGAAAAGGATGAGAAGGGACTTGGCAAGGTTAGAGGAATGGTCAAATGTATGGCAGCATGCATGGGACATATTCAATGCTAAGAAGTGCAAGGTAATGCACCTGGGAAACAAAAACCCAGGGGAAGAGTACACAATGGGGGTGAGATACTAACAACAACAAAAATGGAAAGGGACCTGGGGGTAGTCATATCAGATGACCTAAAGGTGGGCAAGCAATGTGAGAGGGCAGCAAGGAGGGCTGGGGGGATACTGGGATGCATAGGAAGAGGCATCACCAGTAGAAAACAGGAAGTTATTATTCCTCTGTACAGACAGCTAGTGAGACCCCATCTGGAGTACTGCGTGCAGTTCTGGAGACCCAATCTCCGCAAAGACATAGACAGGATGGAAGCTGTCCAGAGGAGGGCAACTAAAATGGTGCAGGGTCTGCACTGGAAGACATATGAAGAGAGACTTAAGGAGCTTAATATGTATAGCCTCGAGGAAAGGAGGAGAGGGAGACATGAAAGAAACTTTCAAGTACCTCAAGGGAATCAACAAAGTCCAAGAGGGTAGCATCTTTCAAAAAGAGTGTGCATGAACAAGGGGCACAATTTGAAGATAGAAGGGGGCAGCTCAGAGGTAATTTAAGGAAGTATTTTTTCACAGAGGGTTGTGGATGTATGGAACGGCCTTCCAGAGGAGGTTGTGGAGTCAAAAACAGTGGTGGAATTCAAGCATGCATGGGACAGTCATAAGGCAATTCTAGGGGGTTGGGGTAGGAAGAAGTAGGCTGCTGGTTAACTAGGACCTGCAGCTTATCCATCAGGTAGGGAAATGGGCAGACTGGGTGGGCCAAGTGGTCCTTATCTGCCGTCAAATTCTGTGTTTCTAAGTTTCTATGTTAGATGAGACCAATGGTAACCTATTTTCTATGTTTGGATTGGACAATGGATTCCACTGGTAAAAAAACAAGTAGAAGTCTCAGGGTTTGGGGACAAGAGGCCAGTTACTTCTGTTCTGTCCTGCACACTGTCAGGACACTACTGCCTTCACAGATCATTTACCAGGGAAAAACACATCAATGCCATCTCACATTTACATTTCCAGAATAATGGAATGAGACCCACACAGAGAACCATTGGGCTAATTCTCAAACTACAATTAAATGCACTGATGCTGCTCTTGTTTCCCACATTAATCAGGTTTAACAAAAATATAACCTCCTTGATGTGCAGAGAACAGTGCTGATCCTAGACTTATTCAGGGGACACACCACAGAGGAGGAAGTCACCAATTTTGAGAAACACACTATTATCCTCATGTTTATTCCTGCTTCCTGCATCAACTTGCTTCAGAGTTTAGACATCTTCATGAACAAGATTTTCAAAGATAAACTGAAAAAAACAGTTTACAGACTGGTATGTCTCACAAATCTCTAATCAGCTAAAATTTGGGAGCAGCAGCTCTGACATATCAATAGATCTGAGAACAAATGGCTAGTTACAAGCTTATCAAAACTCAGTAACAGATCAGTGGGGTTGGGCACTGGTGTTCCTTAAATTTGATACAGGTTCCAACATATTCAAACCCTCAGAGTGAGGCATGGAAATGTACAAGTCTGTGGTATACACTGTCACAAACAAAATGCTGTCAGTATGTGAAATATGGCCATTCAATGCATCCCTTAATAACAATATGTCCCTAGAATCTTTCATGTATGATGGCATTTCTGAAACAGCCTTGAGTGAAAAACTCAATATAGCAAGACAGCGGTTCAAGAATAAAACCATCCTTGAGATGATGGGACATCGGGTGGTGAGTCAGTCCTTTATGCACTTTTGCAAAGTAGGAGAGAAACATAGAAACATAGAATTTGATGGCAGATAAGTCCCATTTTTCCTATCTACTGTAATACTGTAGACTTTCCGGCTTAGCCCTCCCTTCCCAAATGACTAAGGTTCCCTTATGTCTATCCCATGTGATCATGAATCCTGCTACAGCTTTTGCCCTCAACACCTCCACTGGAAGGCAGTTGCAGACATCCACTACTCTCTTTGTGAAGAAGTACTTCCTTACATTTCCCCCGAGTCTACCCCCTCCAGTTACATAGCATGTCCTCTTGTTCTTGAGCATCTTTTTTCTGAAAAATGCTTCCCTCCTATACCTTATTTATACCTGTGCTGCATTTAAACATCTCTGTCATATGCTCAATTGCTTGAGTGAGGGGATGATATCATCTTTTTGTAAAACGTCAGCTACCCAGGGATCTACTCACTTATTTTCAAGGTTTTTCTTCTTAGTTACACCAGTTTCTTTTTTAATCACTTCAGATGGGTTTTCCTTAAGGATTCTATAGCTTTCCATATTGCTCTTTGTCTTTGACATTCAGAAATGTAAGTTCTTATCTAAACCACTATGCTACCCCCTTGTCTACTTTGTTTATATCTATCCTGGAGTCATGTTGGAGGGACGTCTTCCTTTTCAGCTATATTCAGGTTAAATATCTTTGTTCTGAATGATTTCAGAAGCCTTTATATGTCACTATTAACTGCTGCCACATTGTTGTCAATATTTTCTGGAATTGGTCCAGAGGGAATGAATTGTAATTTAAGTTTTAGATTTCTCTTTAGTGCTCCATCATCTGCACTCGTCTTATCTACTGTATCCACAAAATAGGACCTTAGCCTCAATTTCCTAAAATAACTGTAGAAATCCAATTTGACTTGAAAGTCATTTAGATTTACTGTTGGGCAAAACTAAGGACTCTAGAAAGCAAAGTAATTTCTGTCTTGTTTAGTACCCTGCTCCAGTGGCTGAAGACAAAGGGTCCCCCCTCATTGTTTGTATGCCCACTTCTAAGTCCTCTGTTCCTCCTCCAAGGTCCCTGTCTTTTTGTTTTTGTTTTTGTTTAGGACCTATTCCTCTTGACACCTTTGGTTTTACAGCTCCCCAATAGCCCCCTCTTCCTCTGTTGTGGACTGACTCTCCATGTCTGAGGTCTCTTCTTGCATGTATAGTCCTTGCTCTTGCTTGAATGTAACTCACCCTCCCAGCCTCCTTTTACCTAAAAAATACCTCCCATGACTGTTACTTTCTTGATTAAAGTTTTCTTCTGAGCTAGATAAACATAACTGACTTTCAGAGAATGAAAACAACTTCCTCACTGGCCTCCCTATGTGTTTCTTTTTCCCCAATTATACACTTTAGCATCCCTATAATCTAAAGTGCTATTCTGTATTTTTCAATTTTCCTTGTTTGGCCTCTTCTTCAAATGTAGCTAGTTGTGTATTCATTCTTGTAAGGGTATTATTCAGTTCTTCATCAGTTAGTTTATGTTTAAGTTGTTCAGTTAAGGCTGTAATTTCTATGCAACTTTTTTCTTTTGTCAAACATGGCTTCTGTTATTGACAACATAAAATCTAAGGAACATGTTCCCTTAATAGCATTCCATCGGTCTAATCGATTGGCATTCTAAAAACCCACATTTTGGTCAATTAGCACCCATAGGCGGGTGGAATTCTTTAATTTCTGACCTACTTAGCTTAAGTAATTATGTGCCACTTATATTTGGGACATTTTTCCATTAAACTCTTTAACTCTAGTTTCTTAATTATAGCGGCTTCTGAAAGGGACTAATGAGATTAAGCACTACCATGCTTTACAAAAATGTATACCAATTTGTCTTCAGTGAAGCCAGATGTTTTTGCTTTATTAATTGTAATAGTTTTAATGTTCTCAAAAACATTCATAACAAGACAAGGATTAAGTAATCACAAAGTAAGATACAGTAAAATAAAAAAAGCCTGTGAGAGTATCAACTTCAATACAAAATGTGAAACGAAAGTCCTAAATCAAGTGAAAGTCGTACTGAAGCATTAATTCAGAAATATTTCTCTTGTACTTCTTGGTTTCCACTGTACTTCAGTCCTTGTAAATTCATAAGCAATTTGTTATTGCAGGAGACTGAAAAGAACACAAAGCGGTCTACACTGCAGAGCAAACAAACAACGAGAGAGACCCCTTGAAAATATCAACTGCCTCAGTTAACAGCCCATTTAATAGTAACATAGTAACATAACATAACATAACATAACATAGTACTTGATAGCAGATAAGGACCACTAGGCCCACCCAGTCTGCCCATATTCCTTGCCTGCATCACTGGTTGCTGACCCTACTTGGTCATTGGCATTAGCCTTCCCTACCCTCCTCTTGGGTTCCCTTGTGCCTATCCCATGCAGGTTTGAATCCCCCAACTGTGCTAGCTCCCACTACTTCCTGGGGTAAGCTATTCCATGTATCTACCACCACTTCTGTGAAGAAAAACTCCCTCACATTCCCCTTTATCCTACTTCCCCCCATTCTCATATCATGTCCCCTCATCCTTATACACCTCCTATACTGAAAGATGTCACCCACTTGCTCTTTGTTTATGCCTTAAGATACTTGAAGGTTTCTATCATATCCCACTGTTCCTACCTCTCTTCCAGTGTATGCATGTTGAGGTCTTTTAATCTCTCCTACTATGTCTCCTGGTGCAAACCCTGCACCATGTTTGTTGCCCTTCTCTAAACTGCCTCCACCCTGTCTGTGTCCTTACAAAGATGTGGCCTCCAGAACTGTACACCATACTTCAGATGAGACCTCACTAGCATTTTTTACAATGACATCACCACCTGCCTTCTTCTGATAGTGATACTCCTTCCTATGCACCCCAACATGCTATGGGCCCTCCCCACTGCCTTGGTGCACTGTTTGGACACATTTAGGTCATCTGAGATGATTATCACTAAATCTCTTTCTTCCCTGGTAACTGTTAACAACTCTCCCCTCATCCTGTAACTCTCCACAGGGTTTCTGCACCCCAGGTGCATGAGTTTGTACTTCTTTGCCTTAAATTTGAATTGCCATACATTGTTTCAATTTTCAGCTTTCCTAGGTCCCTCCTCATTTTCTCGACCCCCCCCATGAGTGTCTACCCTGTTGCAGATCTTAACGTAATGTGGAAATAGGCAAACCTTCCACTCCACCCCATTCAGCAATGTCACTAATGCAGACATTAAAAAAGACTGGCCACAGGACTGATCTTTGAGGCACCTCACTGGTCACCCTCCTTTCCTTGTATTGGATCCCATTAACCACCACCCTCTGCTTTCTGTCCCCCAACCAATTTCTAACCCAGTTCTCAACTTTGTGGCCCACTCCCAGGCTTCCCAACTTGTTAATCCATCTTCTGTCCAAGTCCAAGAGGGTAGCATCTTTCAGAAAAAGAGATGTGCAAGAACAAGGAGGAACAATTTGAAGATAAAGGGGGGATGGCTCAGAGGTAATGTGAGGAAGTATTTCTTCACAAGAGAGGGTTGTAGATGCATGGAACGCCCTTCCTGAGGAGGTCATAGAGTCAAAAACAGTGGAGGAATTCAAGAATGCATGGGACAGGCATAAGGCAATTCTAGTGGGGGTAGGAGGATGTAGGTTGCTGGTTAACTAGGATCGGAAGCTTATCTGTTAGGTAGGGAAATGGGCAGACTAGGTGGGCCAAGTGGTCCTTATCTGCCATCAAATTCTATGTTTCTGTGTGGAATGGTGTTGAAGGTCTTGCTGAAATTGAGGTAGGTGATATCCACCACTCCCCTGATCCACCTCCTTTATCACCCAGTCAAAAAAGTATATCAGATTTATTTGACATGACCTCCCTGCTGTGAATCCATGCTGCCTTGGATCCAGTGTGCCACTGGATTCCAAGTGATCTACAATCCTTTCCTTAAGCAGTGTTTTCATAATCTTGCCCACTACTGTGGTGAGGCTGACCATCCTATAGTGTCCTGCTTCCTTCCTGTTTTCACTCTTGTGAAGAGGGATTGGCTGTGCCCTCTTCCAGTCCTCTGGAACCACTCCTGCATTGAGTGACTCACTAGATAGGACTGCCAGCAGTGCAGGGAAAATGGGAAAATGGTCCCACAACATCTGTGAAAATGGACTTTAAAAAAAAAATCAGGGGACACAGACACAGTATACAGGACCCAGACTCTTCATTAAATGTTCTTTTATTTACTGTT
This sequence comes from Neoceratodus forsteri, assembly GCA_016271365.2. Taxonomy (NCBI): domain Eukaryota; kingdom Metazoa; phylum Chordata; order Ceratodontiformes; family Ceratodontidae; genus Neoceratodus; species Neoceratodus forsteri. Next base: position 527,564,207 of record CM057456.1, on the reverse strand, counting down.
TAGTTCATATAAATGGCCACTAGTTGTACAAGGTATATCACATTGTATCCTTTTGATGAACCTGGATCATTAGAACAGCTATAACTATGACAGTGAAATGGCATTACTAAAATACTATTTTCACTGATGTTATTAATTCATTAAAGTGAATGTCACACATGACTGTGAAACAAGCTAATTTTTAAAGGAAACAATCTAAGATGATTGAACAAATAATTTAGAAACTATACAAATGTATCAAATAAGCATGCCTTATAAACAAATAGACTCATAAGTGATTTCATCAAATTGGTTAGGACAGGGTATGAGTTTCCTTGAGAACAATGCATGCCCTGGGTGGATTGGAATGCCAATGGGCGAATGCCTTTCAATGCATATGGGAAGTGCAATCATTTTCAAGAAACCTGTACCCAGCAGGATTGTACCTATAAAATAAAAGAAAAAAATAAATTGTTAATGGAAGAAAAGGTTTTATTTTCCATTAGTTAGGCTGTTTATAGGTGGAATATGAAAGTTTGGTGAGGAAGGTTATGTACCTTGAATAAACCCAAAAAAGGGTGTTCATTTTGAAAAGAAAAATTCCCTGTTGTGGATTATTGCATATAAAAAAAGTTTAAAAGGATTACATTTAATAGCAAAAGGCAGTGTTTTCATTTAGTTGGACTGCTACAAAGTGGATCTGACTAAACTGGTTGTGAACTGTGCAGTTCATATGAAATTATTCAATGATCAGGTGATGTGTTTTGACCAATACAGTTCTGATATTGGCCATTTCTTTAAATTCCACTTTATAAAAGCATATAGCAAACAGGCAAGTGTCATATAAACTGCAATGTTTGCACTGTTATAGAAATGTGAATATAATCTAAATCATGATGTAACTTAAGTTTTCATTTTATAAAATCATTACCAATCACATGAGAGGCACCAACCCTACCTATCCACTCACTAATAAAGGTGTTGATGTTTTGAGCCCTGAATTATTTTAGTATATAAAAAATCAATAATGTTAATCCACAAAAGGGCATGTTTTTCCTAGAGAACTAATTCCGTCACTGGGCAAATTCGAAGTCACAAGCAGGGCCCCGTGTTTTCTGTGATTCTGCCGATGCAGCAGTGGCTGCAGAAAGCAGGGCTAACTGCAGAAATCAGTGCTTGCTGCAGAAATCAGGAAAACCAGCCACATAGCCACAGAAATGCTAGCAATGCTATGCAATCACACAAGGCATGGGCATAGCAATTGATGTGTTAAGTATGCCATGGCACACATGCTCATTAGAAGGGGCAGCAAACTGATGCCATCCACTACAAAGCTGAAAAGCTAGTGGCTGCATGGCATCTTGACTCATGCTGGCTCTTGTTACATAACTCCTTCCAGACAGTATTGTGTGAGTGTGGGGGGGGGGGCGACTGACACAATAGTAGCAGAGCTTGATTAAGTCCATAGCAGTTCTGATTTGCTGCTGTGTAGGTGTGGGTAGCTCAGACATGTTAATTCTTCATTATGAGGCTGCTCATGGTGCATGCTGAATCCTTGGAAGATGAATTTGGAAGGAAGAACTGGAAGGTGAACTGTAGTCAAGAAGTGAGAAGATTCAGTGGTGCCCGTGGTGGTGGAACTGATCTCAGTGTGGTGACAGGTATCAGAGGAGGAGGAGCTGATTGCAGAAACATTGGGCTGGCAGCAGACTGAGCAGAGTACTTCGTCCCCACTGGTGGACATCTATCGCAGTTTTGATTTGTGGGCTGCAGTTCTGTACCTGCAAGTGTGAGAGTAATTGCTTGGTAAATCTGAAGCTGCAGCCTAAGTATTGGCATCAAGCTCAGTTCTTCAGGAGGCTCAAGTTGCCCAGCTGCAGCAGAGTTGGGGACCAGGGTATACTAGAACTGGAGCAAGCAGGTATGGAAAAAAATCAGAATGGAGTGTTTGATTGCTGCTATATAAGTGAAATGAGGATCACTGACTGCAGAACACCACCACCCCGAGTTGCGAGGAGAAAAGAACATGCTAACTTAGGTTACTTCAGCTTAATAAGAATGACTTGCTTGCATTTCATCGTGTGTCCCCTAAAAGAAAAAACAGGGGTCAACAAATCCTACAGACACTGCAAGTTACACCCTCCTTCACTATTATAGGAAGACAATTCCCACCCCCCAAAACACAGATTTGTACACTGCACTCAACATGTCTGTTGCAAGGCAGTTGGAGTATTCATAGTTTACGAAAATAATAATTTAAAAGAACATTGATCAAAATCAGAAAAAAAATGGCCTTCAAGTGGGAGTCTCTCTTTATTCAATTCAATTCAATTCAACTTTATTTTTAAAAGGCGCTTTTCTTAAAATCAAAGCGCCTGTACAAATACATATAACAATAAATATAATAAATCAAACTAATAAAAATCCTTAAAAGCTATATTAAAAAGGTGGGTTTTCAGCGCTCCCTTAAAACTAAGGACAGTCGGGCAATCTCGCACCTGACGAGGTAGAGAATTCCATTGTGGTAGGTGCCATAAAACGAAACGATCTAGCACCAGATGTTTTCAAGCGCACTCTGGGAATCTCTAGCAATCCTCATCAGTGGATCGTAGGGGGCTAGAGGGACTATAGGGGCACAGGAGCTCTTTCAGGTAGGTAGGTCCCAGATCATGTAGGGCTTTATAGGTCAGCAAACCGACCTTGAAGGTAATCCGCTGAACACTGGCAGCCAGTGCAGTCCGCTGGAGCACAGGCATTATGTGACTGAATCTAGAAACTCCAGTCAACAGCCTGGCTGCCGCATTCTGCACCAGCTGCAGATGGCGAGGTTCAACCCCCGATAGCCCTAGGTATAGGGAGTTACAATAGTCAAGCCGGGAGGTAACAAAGGCGTGGATCAATGTTGGAAGGTCCTCTGGAGGAACCAAGTGCTTCACCCTGGCAATATTCCTCAGATGAAAAAGGAAGTCTTTATGACTGCTGACACCTGGGATTTAAGTGTCAAATGGTCATCAATTACTACGCCAAGATTTCGCAACTGGTCTGAGGTCATCAGCTGGACACCTCCAAGCCATAGGCCTGAGGGTGATCCCTCTGGCAGACCCGCCTCACAGCGACCTATATCCACAACCAACACCTCAGTTTTCTCCGGGTTTAACCTCAGCCAACTCCCATTCATCCATTCTTGGATTTCTTCAAGGCAGTTATTAAATACCGACAAGGCAGCATCCTGACGGGCACAAAAGACATATACAGCTGGGTATCATCTGCATAGCAGTGAAAACCCAAACCGTACCGTCTAATAATCGCCCCCAATGGTAGCATATACACCGAAAACAACATGGGTGCTAAAATGGAGCCCTGCGGTACCCCACAGGGCAGGGAGAATGATGCTGAGGAGAAAATTCCCAACACCACTCTCTGAGTCCTACCCTCAAGGTAAGATTGAAACCATCTGAGGACCGTACCAGACAGTCCACAGACTAACCGCAGGCACTCCAACAGCACACCATGGTCAACTGTGTCAAATGCTGCAGAGAGATCAAGTAGTACCAAGATGGATCGGGTCCTATGATCTCTTGCCATTAGGAGGTCATTTAGTACTGCGACAGCGTGTCTCGGTACTATGCCTTTCCTAAATCCAGATTGAACGAATCGCAGATATTGTTGTTGGTCAGATGATCCTCCAACTGCACTGCGACCACTTTCTCAATAACTTTACTCACAAAGGTAAGTTAGAGACTGGCCTGTAATTTGCTAGACAGTATGGGTCTAAGGAGGGTTTTTAAAAGAGGCTTAATTATAGCCTCTTTAAGGGGATCTGGAAAATCCCTCTCCAAAGACTTCCATACTGATCAAAGCTAGGACTAGGCCAATCTTATCCACATAACCCACTAAGAGCAGCGTGGGACCAGGGTCCAAATCACAGCAGGTCGGGTCGCAGTGCTCAATGATCATCACAACATCTCGATTATGGGAAGGCTGAAGTCAGACCATTCCAACTGGGTGTTTGACATCTCCTGCGACCACCGCTGCTCCCATTAGGAGGGAAGAGCGAATGTCCGATCTGATTTTGGCAACCTTATCTGCAAAGAAGAGAGCAAGCTCCTCACACCATTCTTGAGATAAGGCTCTTCTGGGCTGAAGACAGACTGGATTGCACAGTCTGTCCACAGTCCGAAAGAGCTGAGCCGGTCTATTCTGTGCAGCCGCTATCTCTCTGGACAGGAATTCTGCCTTCTTACGAGAGATTGCGGATTGATAGACCAAATAATGGTTCATCAAACTAAGTTTGTCATCATCACAACTGGACTTTCGCCAACGCCTCTCCAGCCTTCGCCCAACTCTCCTCAATTCCCTCATGGTCTCATCAAACCAAGGAGACCTGGGGCGAGGAGTAAGAGGACGAACACGAACTGGTGCAATAGAATCCAGGGCCCCTGTTACCGCCTCATTATAGGCATATACCAGATCACCTGGATCCATGCACTCTATCGGTAGGCTTGATAGGTCCAACACCACCATCAGGTCCTCTGGGGGATACACCCCTCAAAGGGTGGTATCGAACCATCTCCGTTGGGGCAGACCTAACAGGGGTGGCCTCAAAACTGAACCTAATGGAGTGATGGTCTGACCATCCCACCGGTTCCACCACCAAGTCGGATATCCCCATCCCCAGAAGGAACACCAGATCCAATGAGTGTCCACCCACATGGGTCGAGGAGGAAACCACCTGTGTGAAGCCCAGTGATATCATGAACTGGAGGAAATCTTGACCAAACCGAGAGAATTCATCGTCGACCCAGCATTGAAGTCCCCAGAACCAACCATCTGGGGACCCCAATGTTAGTCGACAATGAAGTCTGCGATTTCGCAGAAAAACACTCGTCACCTGGTGGACGGCATACGAGAAGCATCCTGCACCCCACACCGCCCACTATGTACTCAAAGGATCTGGTGACTCCCGCTGGCACCTCCACCAGACCCAGTTCTGACTTATAACACATGGCAACACCCCCGCCCCTACGATCCTGCCTCGGGCAGTGTATCACCGAATACCCAGCCGGAATTGCTGTGGCTAATACAGGCCCAGAATTTTCATCCAGCCAGGTCTCGGTGATGCACGCCAGGTCAGATGACTCAACAAGATCAGCTATAACAGCCGTCTTGTTTTAATAGACCTGGCATTGCATAACTTGCCCGAGTAGGACAAACCTCCGATAATGACCGGCCTACCTGCTGGTCCAAGCCAGGACCCTTGGGTATGGGCACAAGACAGGGAGAACCTCTCTCCCGTGCCCATTTTGCCCCAGGGCATCTCCTTGACCCTACAATCCCAATCCGCCCACTCCTTTCCGTTCCCCCTCCAGCATGGGCCCTCCGTCTCCTTCTCGCAATCCCCAAAGCCCTACACTTCCTGTAAACTTCAGCTGACAATGGGGGACAGGAGAAAGGACAGAGGTCCTAAGCAGAGGGGAATAATACCCGGCCGCTTTATAATTACTCCAGCACATTTTACACTACACTAAAATAAAACAATAACATAATAAAACACAAAATCTAGCAATTCTAGTGCTGTTAAAATTATCAACATCTATTATAATTCTAATTCTACCCCCCCCCACAGTACTCTCACCACTGCAGGGAGAGGAGCACACCACCTAAAACTACTAAAAAAAATTACCCTATATCTCTAAAATTTATATAACCATACATTTATTTAGTACAGAAATAGTGCAGACTGACGACGGAAAATTATCCAACAATGTTCAAAGTCCTTTTGATTTTGAAGTCACACTTTTGTGCTCTCACCACACCATATGTCCTCAATGTACATCAGACTCCTCTCACGAGACTGATGTACCCAAAATAATACTCAGAACAGTTAGGCTTCACAGTCATCTTCTGCAGTCTCCCAGTACCAAACACAACAGTTCACCAAAATAAATGAAAATACTTCACCAAATCCTGCTCTGCTTTCCCAAAACTCGATCCCATTTCCAAGTTCCTGGTAGCCGAGGACGTAGAGGGGTCAAATCAGCTTGTGACAGATTTGTAAAAACGACTCCTCACCTCCACAAATATTAACCACTCCAGCTCCCCCTGACCCTCGCTGAAATGAGGAAGGCAGGACCACCCTCCGATGGCCCCCCTGCCCCACCCAGGGAGCAAAGCAAGCCCCACCACCCTCTGGAGGCAGAACAAACCAGCCCCCCCGTCTGGACCAGGGAGCTAGACCTCAGGTTATGTGGAGGTACAGTTTCCAGTTATCCACCGCCAAATTCCTCTATCAAATCGTCCAATGGCCACTTCCTTGGCAAAAAGCCCCTACGTAATACAATCGACAGCTCTCTCCTGGTCCAAGAAGAAACTGCCCCTGACTGAAACCACAGCTTTACCTCACCAATATCCTTAAGTAATGCTCTTCCATGACTCCAAATCCTGCAGACACCTACATCCAGGAAAAAAGGAAGCCTCCACCGAACCACCAGGCTCCCAATCACAATCCCAGCCACAGTTCTCCGAGTTGTCGGAATCTGTCTGAAGACTTCAGCCCCCGGTCCAACACCCGGACGACCGAGCCGACCCCCTGCAAACCTTCAATCAGGTCAGTGCCTAACAGGTGATTGCGAAGTTAAACAGAAATTGCCGAAACACAACGGCTCGTCCCCGACCTCCAAAATCCGACCACGGACAGAATCTCAACCCGTAAGCAGAACAAAATGAGCCAAGCCAAAACGGAGGAAACGGATCGTCGTGAAACCAAAAAAACAACCAAGAAAAAATGGTTGTAAAATATGCCGCTACACGGTTAACAGAGCAGCAAAATACAATAAATAAAATAAAATAAAAGGGCAATAAACAAAACAAAACAGCAGAGCAGAGCAGAACAGTTCTGCAGTTCAACGTGGCTAGCCCAGCGTGGCCGCCATTACTAGCAGAAAGATATCTGCTAACTGTAAATATAAACCAGAAGAAATCCAAGCAGGTTTTGCCTTTTGTGTAGTTTTAGTTAAGTGAGTATGTCCTTCTCTGATTATAACCTAGGAGAACAGCAAAGGCCACCCCTTTTTCAGAAGAAGAGATGAGCCTTCAAATTCAGAGTGGAAGGGAAAATTCATTAAAAGAGAACACTGATGCCAATGGCTGCACCAGGTTTGGGTTATTGTTGTTTAATATTTGTGATAAGAAGACTACATACTGTTAAATGGCCTGCTGTTCCACTTTCAGTGTAGCAGAGTGGTTGCACAAAGGTAGTCAAAGGGTTAACTAAGACTTAATCCCTTTGAAGGTATGCTGTTTAGCCACAATTTATCTGCCGCAGAATGGCTGCAGAGTCAGCAGTTGTTCTGCCACAGAAAGTATGAGGTCCTGCTGCAGAATGTAGGTCCGCTTTGTCGCAGTAAACACAGGGCCCTGGTCACAAGGCTAATGGCTGAGTACCTTTCAAAGCACCAGGGAAGTCCATTAATTAACAGGAAACCAAGCCCTGGGGTAGGATATTGCACCTATAAAATGAGAAAAAAGGTTTTATTTATTTATTTTGGAAAAGGGTTTTATGTTCCTTTAGTTAGGCTGTTGATATGTGAAATATATGTTTGGTACTAAAGACCATGTGCCTTTGAATGAGCCAGCAAAGTGTATTTATTTTGATAAAAAACTTTTCCATGTTGTTAGTTATTGCATTCAAAATGTGGGAGACATTTTATTTCAACAGAAAAAGGCTGTTGCTAAGTAGATTTTGGGTTCTGTTAGTTATGAAATGTGCATTTCCAAGGAAATGAATCACTGTTAGGAGGGTCTCATATTCGTTTACTTCCTTAAACTAATATTTTATAAAAGCATATAGCACTCTGGCAAATATCATATAAACTGCTGTTGTTGCATTGCTATAGAAATGTGAATAGTCCCCACCCTACCTACCCACTCACTAATTAGGGTGACAACTTTTCTGGTCCGGAATTTTTTTGATATTTAAAAAATTCATATTGATGGTGGGAGGGGTGTATAGGACTAAACTTCCAGACATACATTTTGTTCATATAACTCTCTACAATTAGTCATATCCTCATTTTTTTAAATGTTCTAGTATTAAAGGAATGGTGTTGACATGTACATCCTGGGATTAATTATATATGTTTTATCAGATAGCATAAAGGTAAACAGACAGAGATATACTGGGGCAGTTTATTTGAGATAGCTTTGTATGTCCAAACCGCAGCATTTTTTTGCCATCTGTAAGAAAGGGATGACCATCCCACTGCCGTGTACAATGCACAATGGTGGGTTGAGTATGGAAGACCCGTGATAAATCTTATGGCTCTGTGATAAAGTGTATCGAGTTTGGCTAGGGTACCTGCAGGTCCCTGACTATAAAGAAACTACGTAATCCAATAGGGAAAGAAAGGTAGTTTGAACCAGTTTCAGTTTAGCGTCTCTTGTGAGGAGAGTATTATTCCTAAAGAACAGACCAAGTCTTTGTCTAAGTTTCTTTGCCAGTTCTTCTAAGTGATCTGTGAAAGTAAGTCTATGGTCTAACCAGAACCCCAGGTACTTGAACTTTGGTATGTAGTCCAACCGCTCACCTAGAATGGTAGTGATCTGCGGGAGTGTCCCAGCAATTGCAGGATTTATTGCATTTTGAAGGGGCGAGAGGAACATTGCTTTGTTTTATTTTTGCATTTAAGAGCAGTTTCTGGTTTATAAGTTGATGTTGCAGCAGATTAAATTCATTCTGAAAGACTTTACAGGCCACTTCAGGTGTGGGGCTACTAGCATAGATTCTTTAGTAACCGGGTAAATGTTAAACTACTAGTTTTATTTTATTTATTTATTGCAGAAACATGCCAGCCCAGCATTTGTGGGGTCATCACCTGAATATATAACTCTTCTAGAGTCTGTTTTATGTCCTCAGACATTCTGAGCAGGTGGTTTTGTGCCAAACAAGTTGCCTTTTAACATTTGATAGAGTAAACATTTTTTTACTGTGCATGCAACTCGTTAACACCTTGACATTTCAGGGGCATTTTGGAATAAACACAGTTTAAGTCTCAACAATATCAGCTTGTGTTATTGTTAAATGACAGTTTCTCAAGGGATCTGGCAGGTTTTGGGGCAAAGGCAAAGCATGAATGCTCTGTCCCTGGTGCCATATGAAATGCTAGTCAAGCAGTAGATAAGGGGACAGTGACCAGCAGGGTGCTTCGGGGCTCAGTAGTGGGACCAGTCCTCTTCAATAACTACATAAGCAACATTGCAGAAGAGCTGGAAGGGAGGGTATACCTTTTGAAGATGACACCAAAATCTACAATAGGGTAGATACTCCAGAGGGTTGGAGAAAAGCAGAGACCTGAGAAAACTCAAAGAGTAGTCAAAGGTATGGCACATGGGTTTCAATGCAAAAAAGTGCAAAATCATGCATCTAGGGCACAGAAACCCAGGGCAAGTGGGTAAAATAGGGGAAGAAGTATTTTTTTTTTATTCTTTAGTAACTGGGTAAGGCCCACTAGGCACAAAGCCTTGTTTTCAGGGGTGACCCGGGAGCACTTGGTCATTAAGTGACATGCTCAAAGTCACACAGTATGCAAGTGGAGGTGGTGGGAATCAAACCCAGATCTGTTGGATGTAGGAGCTTCTTACTCTAACCTCTATGCTATACTGCAGCCATTAAACAGGAAAGAGGCCTTGGACTTATCATATTTTATGACCTCAAGTTGGTGGAGCTGTGTGACAAGGTAACAGGCCAGGACAATGGGATGCTGGGGTGCATAGGGAGGTGAATCACCAGTAAAAGGAGAGAGGTGGTGTAACCACTTTATTGTTCAATGGTTAGACCCCACCTTGAGTACTGTGTGCAGTTCTGGTGACTATATCTCAGGAAGGATATAAACATAATGGAGGCTGTCCAAATGAGGGCAACTAAAATGGTGTGTGGGGCTGTATCATAAGCCCTACAAGGAGAGACTGAGGAATCTCAAGATGTATACCCTGTAAGAAGAGTGAGGGAGGAAATGATACAGACCTGTAAGTACCTCATGTGTATAAATAAGGTACAGGATGGGAGTGTGTTTCAGAAGAGAATATGCACAAGAACAAGGGACATGCAATGAAGCTGTATTGGGGAGGGCTTGAGGAGGGATATGAGTAGATACTCCTTCACTGAAAGAGTGGTGAATGCCTAAAACAGTCTTCCAGAGGAGGTGTTGAGGGGGAAAACAGTAGTGTGCTTCAAGCATATCTGAGATAGGCACAAAAGAATATTGGTAGGAAAGCAAAAGTAATTCAATGTCACCTATTCCCATTATCAGCCAGTAATATTCTTTCCTTGGGAGGGGCTCTCCTTCGCTTCCATCTATTCCTTTGGTTAGCCAGTCTGTGTTCCTCTAGTACCTCTGCCATAAGTCTGGAAGACTTAGGATTGAGAGTCAGTCCAAAATATGATTGTGACATACATTAGTAACATTGCTTCTTTTCTTCATAGTAACTGTATTCACAGTTTATTTGAACTGCAAATATCATATATCAGTTATGGGTTCAGTATAGTCACTTGTTTTGCCAATTTATGAACATTTATGTATCCTAAAAAGACAAAGAACCTCAGCACAAAAGCACTGAATCAAGGGCTACCCAAAAATGGCACTGGCAAAATTGAAAGAAATGCAAAATCACACATACCCCCAACAATGCAAGCAAGCATCATGGTATGTACAGTATATACAAATAACAATAAAACGTTTAGACTGGTTGATTTTTACAGTACATCCTGCAAGATATAGTATCTATCTCCTTCTGCAAGAATGTTATTTCCTACTGGTCATGAAAAAACTTCTGACTAATGCTGAGCTCAGATGATTGCCCAGGCAGCGCAATGTCAGATAGACAGACAGACAGACAGACAGATGATAGATAGATAGATAGATAGATAGATAGATAGATAGATAGATAGATAGATAGGGTGAGGATGTGGGCTATAAGGAGGACACCAGCAACAGCAGATTTCAGATATATAAGGTATTCCTTGTTCAGGCATATAAATTAACAGAAACAAAAAATAAAAGGTGGATTCCACAGCAAATAACATAAACAGAAGCATATGTAACGGCATATACAATAAAACATGGAGAACAACACTAGAAAACAGCTAGTGTTACCACTGACAGGACAGTATATGACTTGTCCCTACAGTCAACATTTTAGAAATTAATTATACCTTTTCTAAGCATGTGATGCAGGTAGTTCCACCCCTTTTTTTAATGTATCTAAAGAAATTAACTGTTCTGCTACAATATTTTACATTGCATGCCCCGAATCATCTTAGAGCTACTATTTATATCTATAAGGCATCATCGGAGTCCAATAAATATGCTTTAAGCAGTAAATAATACTAAGTCTTTATGCAGGCTCCGCCCCCTCCAATACCTGGTCCGTAGGAGTAAAGAAAATGGGCCGGCCAGCTCTTTAGACCAGACAACAGACTGCCTTGAGACTTAAAACCCAGTACCATACCTCTGTTTGGTATACAGGTAGGAATAACAAAACAAGCAATGAGAGCCTACAAAACAAAAGCTAAAACAAAATGATATTTTTCTTTCGTAATTAATGTTTAGATGAATGCAGTATGAAGATAGCAGGTACATACACTGAGCCTTCAGCAATGGTACCACAAGACTTACTTTGACATTTAAATTATTAGAACAACCTCCTCGCTTGGCACTTGCATGCTAACACTACAAATAGAACTTCTTGTGAGGAGAGCTGCTTACCACTGGGAAGGTTTTTCTTAAAAGTTTCCAAAGAATCGGGAGCTGAGGTTTTTCATGCCAGCTTGAAAACTATATGCCAGCCAAACAAGCATTTATTTGTGAGCGTTTGAACAGCAGGGCACTTCCACTTCACTGCAAGGAGGGGGGATTTACAACATTTAAAACAGCATTTTGCTCTTTTCTTCCTTTGCCCCTACACTCCTAGAATGGGTTTATTTCTTTATTTAATTTTTACAGCTACCCTCGTTCTCAGTTTCATGAACATTACAGGGCTGCAATGAAATGTAATCTGGTTACTATACTCCAGCAACATTACATGGTTGTGGGAATCATAAGCTGCTCCTAGTTTATGTAGCTGGACTGTGTTTAGAATAACTCACTGGTGCAACATAGGGTTCACATACTGGGAAAGAAAACACAGGGAATAGAAGACAAAGGGGACCCTTCTACAGGTGGTCTACCTGTACAGGGTTATCAGCAGAACAGGAGATAAAGAAAAGGAAAGCTAATAGCTGTTGCAACAAACTTTTAAGGGGGAAAGAAGAAAATAAATATTCCTGTACATGGCACCTATGTCATAGATAGATAGATAGATAGATATATAGATAGATAGATAGAGAGAGAGAGAGATAGGTAGGTTATAGGGGCATGGTAGCACCACTATAGTTAGGGCTGAGTAGGCTATTTAAGGTCAAACCCCTATTTTTGTACCTTAATAACTTCGGTGGTGTTTGACAAGACTGACCAAAATGTGGCATGTATGGGCTGGTTGGCAGAGTCTCAGGGCATGACAAGTTTTGTGATGCCATCTTGTTGAGTTTTCAAGATACAGAGTACCACAAAATGAAAAAAAAGTGCTTGATTTTCCTGTTTTTAACATGGGATTTTGTTTTGCTTTCACACACAGCCTAGATGATGCAGAATTTTTTCATGAAACTTTCTAGGTAGAAGCAGCTGGTACAGTGGTAGCGCCTATCAAATGTTTTATGAAGAAATGTAGGTCTTCAGAGTTATAAGGATTGAAAGTTATTTTTTATAACCTTCTAGCATGATCAATTAAAAAAACACTGATCATGAGTGATTATTTTCATGATTTACTTGTCATGAAAAATTATTTACTTTTTGAGAGAAAAAAGAGCAATCATGGTGGCCGCCATCTTGTTTATTTTAAAATAAAAAAACATTGAAAATACTTAAACATGATGTATTTTCAAAAAAACAGGACCCATTTAGCTAGATTCTAGTGTTTGTTTTTTGAAAATTGCCCTGGAAATAGTGTTTCTGGGCACCTGAAAATCTTAGGTGCCCAGCTTAGCAAAAGGAGCCATTAACCCACCTTCTCAGTATGAGAACAGTGGGACTTTCTTGACATCTGCAGCCACAGATTGAGACATGCTGCAGCTCATGTGCCAGCAGTGAGACAGCAATCTCTCTCTCTCTCTTTTTCATCCATCTTATTGTTTGTCTGTCTGTCTGCCTGTCTTTCTGTCTATCTAGTTATCTGTCTTCTCTTGCATCCATCCATCTATCTATGTATCTATCTACCCTTTACTTCTTTTTAATTATTTAGCTCCTCTCCTTCTGAGCTCAGCCACCCCTCCATCATTCTTCCCCAATCCCTTATGACTAAAGTGACTGCAGAGCTGATTCTGTTATCTGTCATGTAGCTACTGTTTTAAAAGTATATAGTTTATATAATTCATAGCAGACAATATTGTTCATTTCCATATACTTGTCTGAAAGGAAGGAAGCACATCATTAGGAGTGTGTAAGTTTTTTCACTGATGATACAATTTAACATTGATTGGCACTGTATCTTATTTTTGTTTTAATAACCTGCTAATTTATTCTTTTTTTAATTTCTCTACACTGGAAAACACACTTTGCAAGTCCATAATGACTGCAAATATTTCCAGAAATAAGCCCCAAAACAATATCATGACAAAAATCCCCATGTTACTACTAAAAACAGCTGTAATGCTGTTAAAGGGGAAACATGCCAACAAGAATAAAGTTCTAGCACTTAACATAGTTTTGCTAATTTAATCTCATCTAAGGCTGACAAGATTGGATTGAATATGGTATGATGCCAGCAATGTCTGCAAATGAGCAATGCATTCGCTCATGCACACTTGCCCATTTGTTGACCAGTGCAGAGGAGAAATGAACAGCCACCACACTATGGGTATTGAATGAACATGTATTAGTACACATATGGCATGGCCATGATGTTGCTGGAACAGGATCAGCCACTGGAGAATACTGTGGGTATCTGGGGGAGGCATTCTTTGTGGGTGTAGGTGTAATAAGAGTACAATAATACGCATACAAACATATGAATAAGACAGCAGAAGAAGACCATTTGGTCTATCAAGTAGCTCATATTGCAGGGTCCATGGCTTGATCTATTGTTCCTGGCCTCCCTTTCTCCCCACTCCTTCCATTCTCCCAACCATGATCCTTACTTTCCCCTATGTCTATCCCAACTGCTTTTAAAGCTTCCCACTGTCTTTAACAAGATGACCTCTCCTGGCAGCACATTCCAAGTGTCCACCTCCCTATCTGTGAAGAAGTACTTTGTGACCTCCCACCTAAACCTCCCACCCTCAAGCTTAAGACTGTGCCCTCTTGTGATATGGTTGACATTGAGTTTAAAGAGACTCTCCTTATCAACCTTATTTATCCCTTTCAAGTACTTGAAGGTCCCAATCATGTTTCCTCTCTCTCTCCTGTCTTCCAGAGAGTACATGCCTAGTGCCCTCAACCTCTCCTCTTATGCCTTACCCTGTTGACCCACTATCATCTTTATAGCCCTCCTCTTGACCTTTTCACAAGCAGGTTAATGTCCCTTTTGAGGTGTGGGCACCAGTACTGAACTCCATATTCTAGATGAGGCCTTACTAGTGACCTGTACAACGGTAGTATAACCCCCTTTCTCCTACCACTGATCCCCCTAGATATGCATCCCAGCATCTTGTTTGCCTTTGCTGATGCTTTCTTGCACTGTGTGGAGTGCTCCAGGTTACTAGTGATCATCACTACCAGGGCCTTCTCCACCTCTGATACAGATACTCGGACTGCTCCCATGTAGTACTCTGTTCTGGGATTCTTTGCTCCAGTATGCATAACCATGAATTTCTTGACATTGAAGCTAAGCTGCCAGATCCTGGACCACCTCTCCAGCTTTTCCAGATCTTCCTGTAGGTCCTGTATCACTTCATCTGTGTCCACTCTCAAACAGAGCTTGGTGTCATCCACAAATAGGCATATTTTGCCCTTAATACCATCCCCAATGTCATTGATGAAGACATTGAACAACACTGGCCCTAGCACTGAGCCCTGCAGGAACCAACTGGTTACCTCCCTGGTGCCAGATAACTCTTCCCCCCCCCACAACCATCCTCTAGATTCTATCCCTCAGACAGCTTTTCATCCATCTTGCCATCTTTTCCCCAACCCCAAGATCCACCAACTTCCTGATCAACCTTTTGTGGGCACAGAGTCAAAGGCCTTGCTGAAATCAAGATAGAGGATGTCTACTGCTTGGCCCCTGTCTACTGTCTTAGTGACACAGTCAAAGAAGTCAATATGATTCATTTGACACAATCTCCCCATGAACCCATACTGCCTCGCATGCTGGAGATCATGCATCTCTAGATATTCCACAAACCTTTCCTTTAGTATGGTCTTCATGAGCTTGCCCACAATTGAGGTCAGACTGGCTGGTCTGTAATTCCCTGGGTCATCCTTGGGAATGCTTTTGTGGAGGGGCACTACATGTGCTGTTCTCCAGTCCTGCAGTACCATGCCTGACTCTAATGAACTATTAAATAGGTCTACCAGTGGCCCTGCCAGCTCCTCAGACAGTTCCTTTAGTACCCTTGGATGTACTCTGTCCGGGCCTGGTGATGTGTCCACCTTCAATGCCAGCAGGTCCTCCCTCAATCTGTCCTCCTCTAGCACTACATCTGTGTTCTCCTCCCCACTGCTCCTCTTTTCCCTCCTGAAGGCACTGGTCCATCCTTCAATTTTGTTGAATGGCAACGAAGGAAAGAGGAGGGCTTTCACAGAAGTAAACATCTTGATGCATGGGTTGCACTTTTGAACCTTTCAAGTTACTCCCTGGTAAGGACCTGTGTCAAATAGCCAAATTGCTAATGCAGGGGATAGAAGGAGGCACAGGATGTGAGAAAAAACAACTACCCACTATGTTTCACAATTGGCATGTGCCACTACATTTCACAGCTGGCACATACTGCTCCATTTATCTTTCAGTCAGATAGCAATCTTGCTATCAGAGCAAGGAGCAGCTGACTAAGGCAGCTAGAACTTTTCTGCTGCAGCATTTATGACTAGGGTGTAAGTAGACATATTCTTTATTAGAAGTGTAGAGTTTTCAAGGTAAATTGGAACCTTCAGTTAGGGTAAAAAATACACTAGAGTTAGTGTGCTAGTCTGAGTTGGGAGAAGGGAACAGTATCCTGCGATGATAGCAAGTGAATATGATCGCCCATCAAAACTGCAACTCATATTCAGTACTATCATCATGGCTACCCACAATGGTAGTGGCACTATGCTACAGCGAGGATAGTGGAGGGTGACCAGAAGGGGAGGATAGCGAGATGAAGGGGAGGGATAGGGAAGAGGGTTTTCAGCAGATAGTGTGCCTGCTGCAGCTCAGCTAGCCATGTGGTGCAGTGGTCATAATGGCTAGCTCCAGCACAGCAAGTACTGGGTTTGGGGCTGGGGACCAGGGGAGAGTCCTGCCGCTGGCTGCCAGTGCCGGTTTTTTTTTTACATCTGGAGTGTCACCCCCTCCTCAACATGCACCCCCCTGGAGTTAGGAATCCTTTAGCAGGGGGTGTGGGGGAGTGCAGGAGTGCCCCCCCACAGACACTAAGTCTAGTTGCTGGATGTTTAGTCACCAGTATGTGTATATTGCCAATTTGCTTTTTGGTGATATACACTCGCCATAATAGCAATCGCTGTTTTGCATTCACTCTTATGACATAGAACCAAGGGAACTGATAATCTTCTTTGCAGTTTGCTGCATCTGGAGGAGAGCTGTAAATTGGGGGAGTGTGGCTGAGGCAGAAGTGAAGCAGGTGTCAGCATTTAGACTTCACTGTGGTTAGCATTCAGTTAGAGCACAGTCCCAGGCACTGCTTGGGAACCAGGAAGCTAGAAGGGATTTTCTTAAGGACTAAGCCATCAAGTAGCTCCCCACACTGTACCTCCCCACATGTATGACCAACACACAAAGGACATTGGAGACTGCCCACTGGAGTAAGCCCAATGAGGCAGCCAGCAGCCAGCCACTCTGCTCATCTGCTGTCTTAAGGGGACCCCTGCTCAGATAAGCCTGATGGGGGCTGCATTATAGAGTGGCTATACTTGGGAGGCCAGCTAAGCATGTCAGTGGGCTTAGCAGGCTTGCTGTTGTCTTTAGTTGGTGTTGTTTGTTCTTAACTGATACAAGGTTTTAGTGTGTTTCTGGGTAGTAGGGATTATAGGTAAACTGTTGCATGGTGCTAGGGTGATTCAGGGATCAAAAACCTACTGTTAAAAAGTTACTAGATATAGTAGGTGTAGGGACTTGCTGTAAAAAGCCTGCCAGGTATTAGTGAGCTTCAGGGATTAAGGGTGCATGGTTACTGGATGGTAGTAGGATAGCACGACTGGGTCTGGGACAAAAAAAAAAAGAAAGGACTAGAATCACAGTGAAAAGAAAATGTGTAGTTTGGTGCAATGCAGTGGTTGTGGTGTCTACAGGGAGACTTTCTGGAAGCTGTGGTACTATCCCATCTGTGTGTACCTCTCTTGGTGGAGGGAACAGATCTCAAGACTCCAAACAGAACTATCAGAGAGTCAGCAGAATGTCACAAGACTCAGTCACTTTGGCAAGGGGTCAGGGGACCATCTCTCCCATCCAGAGACTACCTAGCCAGACACCACTACCTCAACAGTTGCTAGAAGGAAGAAGCAGTTGAACTAAGGTGGGCTTAAGTAGGGCAGGGGTGGCAGGATCAGGAAAGCTGGGGGGAGTGGGTAATAGGCACACTCCTCATTCAGTGCCACTAAGAAACTCCTACTCCATTCTGGCAGTGCAGAACTGACATGAAGGGCACCTGAGTTGATGGATGGAGAAGATGTGGGGGACCACCCAAATGGAGTTCCCAGTGGAGGGAAAGAGATCCCCAGAGAAGAAGGAAGCATCTTCTAGTGGGGGACTCTGTAGTCAAAGGGATAGACTTTTGGGAAGGAAAGGGGGTAGAGAGGGAGTTTAAGTGGAAACCTGGTGCATCTATAACTTGATAAAGGCATCACAGATGATGTCATTTTGTTGGATATAGGCAAGGCATTTTATGCAGTTCCCCATGATCTGTTAATAAAAAAAAAATTAACAGCACTGGGCTTCAGCACATACACTGTTAGATAGATCCACAGCTGGTTAACAAACTGAATACAGTGAGTTAGTGTAAATGGATCTATATCTGACGATGGACATGTTACAAGTGGGGTCGCACAGGGGTCTGTATTTGGGTCTGTATTATTTTGGCTATACATTAGTGATGTGGGTGCAGAAGTAAGTATCATTACATCAAAATGTACCTATGATACCAAAGTGGGGGTTGGGGGAGTGGACACACAAGCAAAATATATAGCCCTTTATCAAGACCTACAACAAATTGTAACTTGGGCAATATCAAATAAAATGAAATTTAATGCTTTGAAATGCACCGTTCTGCATTTTGGGTACAAAAATCCAAAACTAGCATATGAACTTGGAGGAGAGGTACTGAAATTGTCTAATAAGGAAAGGGACTTGTGTATATGGATAAATAATGAACACTCATCCTTTGGTCATTGCAGGCATGCAACACAAATAGCGAACAGATTAATTCAATCATTAAAAAAATTCATTACTAGGAATCGCATTTGCATAATGAAACTGTGTAAGACTTACATCATTCCTCATTTAGATTTAGATTTTGGATCACCAATTTGGAATCCGTACCACAGGGGTGACATAATTCTTCTGGAGAGAACTCAGAGAAGAATCACCAGATTAATAAGTGACTTGAATACCATGGGCTATAATGACAGAATTCACTCCTTAAAACCGTTCACACTGGAATCTCGAAGGAAAAGAGAAGACCTCTTATTAATGTTCAAGATTATGCAAAATCAAGAACTTATGCGACTGTATGGTCTAAAATATAATCTCAGGCAAAATAACCTTAGATCTCACAACAAGCAATTGATGATATGAAGAATAAATACAATCAGGAGATATAATTATTACACAGTCAGGACAGCAAGATTATGGAATTCACTGCCTAGCAACTTGGTATCTGCAACTGCACTTGAGGCTTTCAGAATGGGTTAGATGCAGCTTTTATGCAAAATAACTCTAAATAATAAACCCACTATGAGTGGGAGACACTTAAATGGTCTTTTAGCCTACTTTGTCTATACTATCCAAGTTATCACCTCTGAGGGATAGAAACCATATCCAGTGGATCGTGATGTTATAGGAAGGATGGGGGAGCTGGATATCATTGTCATCCTGAAAAGAAATGACCTAGCTCTGGAAGGGATGGGGCAGTGCAGGAGCAGATTAAGAAGCTGGGGAAGGAGGGTATTAGACAGGTAGCATGCACTGTAGCCTTTAGGGAAGTGCTGCCTGTCTACAACAGGGGGAAGGAGAGGGAGCTCTGCACTAAGGCCTTCAACTCATGGTTAGAGGAATGGTGCAGAGAAAAGCAGTACATTGAGGACTGAGGCTCCACCTGGAGGGATCAGAGCTTCTACTGTGGGGACAGCCTGTATTCATCCAGGAAGGGAGTGTCAGTCTGCAGTAGACAGTGTAAGTGTTACTTCGATGGGAATTTAAACTAGCCAAGGGGGTGGCAGAAGGCAAAGGCATGGCAGAAACTGCCCCCTCAGGCTGTGATGAAAGGTAGAGCTTTTCTGGGGGAAAGGATTCCCACCAAAATGAAGGACAAACAAAGGTGCAAAGGGATCAGCATGGGAGGAAGGCGGTAACAGAAGCAGGCAGTATGCAAAGGAGAAGAATAGGGAACAACTAGACAGTACATAAAATGACAAGATAAGGACTAACAGTCTGGACAGCCATGTGTGCCAATGCTAGAAGTGTGGTAAATAAGAGACCAGATCTGAAGGCCACCATGGCTGTGGCAAGCCTGACTATTGTGTCCATCACCAGAACATGGTGCACAAACAACCATGGCTGGGAAATGGTTATACCTGGTTATGTAGCATTTAGAAGGGACAAGGTAGGAAGGAAAGGTGGGGGAATAGTGCTTTATATTAAGGAAACATCAAAATGACAAAGGTACAGGGAGGAAGTGGCGTCAAGGTATTGTGGGTCAATCTCAAATCTGGAAATGGAGCCACCATTTGTATGGGAGTGGTATTCAGGCCTCCAACAAAGGAAGAAGACATAGACAGAGAGATGTTGGAAGACATAGGTAAAATGGCTAAGAAGGGGGAGGTGGTGTTGGTGGGGGACTTTAATCTGCCAAATGCAGAGTGAAGCCTACCTGTTGTAGAATCAGCTAGTAGCAGAGAGATCTTGGACATCCTCCAGGGGGCATTCCCAAGTCAGCTGGTCAGTGAAGCCACTCAAGGTGGGGCAATACTGGACCTGATACTTATGAACAGGGACAGTGTGGTGGACATCAGAGTGGGGTGTTATCTGGGGACCAGTGACTATCACATAATATCATTTAATATAAGAACAGCAGCAGAATCCAGCTGCACAAGGGTGAGTGTCCTGGATTTCAGAAGGGCTGGCTTTACAAAAATGGGGGAATGCATCCGAGAAGACCTGGTGGGAAGAGATATCGGGGGGGGGGGTGGAGGGAAAATGAGCCACAATAAAAGGCAGCATATTAAAGGCTACAAACTTGTACATTAGGCAATTAAGCAAAAGCAAAAGGAGGAGGAGTCCATTATGGTTCTCGAGGAGGGGCAGAAAAGTTAAGGGCAAAAACAGTGGCACTCATAAAGTATAAGAAGATCTAGGCAGAGGGAACAGATAAGTGTATCTGGGGAAATGAAGGGAGGCAGGCAAGGCAGTAAGGA
Source organism: Neoceratodus forsteri (assembly GCA_016271365.2). NCBI lineage: Eukaryota > Metazoa > Chordata > Ceratodontiformes > Ceratodontidae > Neoceratodus > Neoceratodus forsteri. Next base: position 527,543,355 of record CM057456.1, on the reverse strand, counting down.
GTGCAAAAGTGCAAGCTCAGGAAAGAATAGCTTTCACAGTATCAAAGAGGAACAAGACATTTTTACGGTATATCAGGGAGAAAAGGAAGACCAATGGAGGGACTGCACTATTAATAAAGGAGGCGGGGGCTATACTAAGGAGGGCCAAGAAGAGGCAAATATCTTAAACAGATCTTTCTGATCAATATTCACAGCTGAGGGGGAAGGGAATGGACCAGAAATAAGCACCAAGAGACTGGGGAAGGGGGGATAATGGACACCAGTCCCTTTTCCAAGGAGATGGTCAGGAAAGCACTAGCTAATTTGAGAGTGGACAAAGCCATGGGTGCATCCAAGAGTGTTAAAGGAAATCAGGGAGGTGCTAGCTGCACCACTGACAGACTTGTTTAACAGTTCACTGGAGACTAATGTGGTCCAGGAAGACTGTAGAAGGGTGGAAGAGTGGTAGTAAGGAGGAGGCAGCAAATTACAGCCCTATCAGACTGACATCTGTAGTAGGTAAACTGATGGAAACACTATTAAAGGAAAGAATTGTGAAACACCTGGAATCCAGTGAACTTCAGAATCCAAGGCAGCATGGCTTTATGGAGGGGAGGTCATGCCAAACAAATCTGATAGATTTTTCTGATGGGGTGACCAGTGTGGTGGATCGGGGGGGCAGTGGACATGGCCAACTTGGACTTCAGCAAGGCCTTTGACACCGTTCCACATAGGAGGCTGGTAAACAAGTTGGGTTGCATGGGGGTGGGCAATAAAATAGTAACCTGGGTAAGAAACTGGTTAAAGGATAGGAGGCAGAGGGTGGTGGTAAATGGAATCTACTCTGAGGAGGGCAGAGTGACCAATGGGGTACTGCGGGAGTCAGTACTGGGGTTAGTCCTCTTAAATGTCTGCATTAGTGACATAGCAGAGGAGCTGAAAGGGAAGGACTGCCTCTTTGCAGATGATACTAAGATCTGCAACAGGGTGGACACTCTGGACGGGGTGCAAAGGATGGAAAGAGTCTTGAAATGACTGGAGGAGTGGTCAATAGTTTGGTAGCTAAGGATTAATGCAAAAAAGTGCAAAATAATGCACTTGGGTCACAGAAGGCTGGGGGTACAGTACAAAATGGAGGGAGAGATACTAGCAATGACCAAACAGGAAAGAGACCTGGGGGTAATCATATCGGATGACCTAAAGGTGGCCAGACAATGCAACAAAGTGATCAGGAGAGCTAGTGGGATGCTGGGATGTGTAGGTAGGGGTATTACCAGCAGGAATAGAGAAGTGGTATTGCCACTAAAAAGGTCTTTAGCAAGACTGCACATGGTGTACTGCGTTCAGTTTTAGAGGACACATCTCAGGAAATACAGAGGCAGGATGGAGGTCATCCAAAGGAGGGCTAGCAAGATGGTACCAGGTCTATATCAAATGTCCTATGATGAGAGGCTAAAGAAATTAAACATGTAGACCATGGAGGAGAGGAGGGTGGGATATGATCAAGACCTTTAAATACCTCACAGGGTGCATAAGGTACATGTTGGAGGTATTTTTTTAGAGGAAAGGGTGCTCCGGAACATTGGACCAAGATATGAAGCTGGGGGGGTAGGTTTAGGAGAGATGTGAGGAAACACTTCATCACAGAATGGATGGAGGATGCCTGGAACAGTCTTCCAGCAGAGGTTGTGGTGGTGAAAACAGTGGCAAGATTTAAAACATCCTGGGATAAGTGCAAAGGAATCATAAGGGATAGGTAATAGGGAGGCAGAGAAAGTGCCGTATACCTGGACGGATGTACAGTATAAGCAATGCAACAAAAAAGGGCAGACTGGATGGGCCATGTGGCCCTTATCTGCCAACAGCTCAGCTTCTATATTGATAGGACCAGATTACCATGCAACTGTGAATGTTGAGGTCAGAGTGGAAAATAAATAGTGAGAAAAAAATGTAAAATCACTGATTTTACATATGAGAGGCTGTCTTGAAAAATAAGCCAAAGACCAATAATTCCTATGGCTCTGTTGATGTCTGTTTTAAAAATATTTAGTTTTTCACAGTTTGAGCAGATCACTCTACTACTCTAAAAACCCTCTAATGAAATCAATTAAGTATATGATTTGCAGTGTATCACATTTCCACATGCATTTCAGTACAGTCTCATTATTAAGAGCTGGTATTTGCCATCTTATCGTATCAAAATACAGGGGGCTTATGCCTAGATATTTTTGCTATCATTACAGACTTGCAAGGTCAGATTTCCAGTGCAGTTAAAACAGTATAACAAGTAAAATAGTGAAGTAAAATAATGAAGTATTTATAAGTAATAATGAAATAGATAATTGGTTAGCTCAGTTTGCCAATGATACAAAGCTGGAAGGTATTGTTGGCACAATAGAAGATATTAGCAAAATTGAAAAAGATCTGACTATTGTGGAACAATGGACTATAACAAATGACATGTCCTTTAATCAGGACAAATGTGTAGTCGTGCACCTAGGCACTAAAAACCTTAACCACAAATGCCAACTAAATGGAGCTAACCAACTACATGGTGCTGACCTCACCCACACTGGCAGATATCTGTCAGTGTACTATGTTATAGGGTTTACTCCCTCCACTCCTGAGGTAGGTGCACTATTTATATATGTGTACGGAGCACCATGCTCCTGTCTTTTTCGGTATAGCAACATTTTAAGAGCAGCCTACAGTGAAAAAGATCTGTCATACTCATTAATAAAGACCTAGGGTCAGATATTCAAAACTTTGCCCCGGGGCTAAATTAGCACTGCCCAGCATGCTAAATTAGCCTAGAACCAATAGCCCACTATTTTCAAAAAGGACAGCCCTGGTGCTAAACTTGCTGAATATAGCGTGCTGAGGAAGCCAGCCAAACTGAGCTGGGAGGGCAGTGCAAAAATGGCCTGGGAAATAAGACAGCTCTGAATATAGCAATCAGGAAGTGCAAACCACAACAGCAGCCCAGTGCACAGTGACATGAAGGAAGCTAAAGGTGAACTATGTGGCCAATGTGTATGCTAGCAAGAAAGTAGAGTCATTAAAGCTGCAAGCACCAGCGCGTGTGAAATTCTGCAGAAATGTACCATTGTTTCTGAAATGTTTGCATAGCGCAGACACATTTGCGCAGGTTTTGCATGGAACCAAGACATTTGCCTGGTGCTATCACATTTGCTTGGGGCAAAAATTTGCTATATTCAAAAGTGACATGCAAATGAGCCCACTTAGGCAGTCCGTGGGCAAACATCCAGATTAACATCTCATCATGGCCTGATTTGCATGCAGACTGCCCAGTCCTATTGCAGGGTCCCTCAGCTCCACCTGTAGGTTGGTCTGGAAGTACAGGGGCTAGCTGGGTCTGGCCACAGCTCCACCTGTAGGTCAGTGTGGAAGAACTGACCTCTGACAGTGATCAGTTCTGGGGAATTTTTTTCCACAGTTTAATACATTAACCTGCAGTTAATACATTTATCCCACCATTCTAAGTCAGAATTTCTGCGAAAGTTGCCAGAATGATTTCTGAACTTTGGCGGAAGTGAAAGTCTGATTTTCATGCAAATTCCACTGGCAGAAGATTTTTGTTGCATAGCACTACTTTTATTTGTTTATTTATTTATTTAAAACGTTGGTAACTGGGAAATGCATACTGAGCCAAGGCTTGTTTCCAGGTGTGACCCAGGGAACATTTGGGTTACATATGGAAAGGTTATTTACAAAATTGACAATATGTAACAAAGTATATACAGATATACAGGTGAGGCATGACAGTAGGTATAATCCAACTATACAGCAATTTACAGTCAGTTATTCAGGATAATAGTGTGAAATTTACAACATAAATTGAGAGATTTAATGTATTCCATAATACAATATATACAAAAACAGCATGAATAAGACATAGGAGTCAGTGCACCTTCAATACAACATCGTACTCACTAGTTGTAGTGCAGGTTATAGAAAACCTATAACACAGTACACAGAGAGACACCTGCCAGTGTGGGTGAGGTCAGTACCTAAAATCAACTTCAAACTGAGAAGCAAAACAGACCACAACTGCAGTCAAATAAATAATGCCACAGTTAGTTATGAATGTGAAACAAAAATGTGGAAAATAGCACCACCTCCCTTTTTTTGATGCTTAAAAAGCCTGCAATTCAAAATCACGCCAATGTTCTTACTACTCATAAAAGTTGGAGGGGTTCTTGATCTCATCATCTGGCTGAATTATGATCAAGCCTGACCACTGCGGCAAAAAGACCACTTCCATCGGTCAGGAATGGAGAGAGGAGCACTATTTTCCACATTTCTTTCACATTTATTTGACTGCAGATGTGGTCTGTTTTGCTTCTCAGTTTAAAGTTAATTTTAGGTGCTGACCTCACCCACACTGGCAGGTATCTGTCTGTGTAATATGTTATAGGATTTATTCCCTCCACTCCTGTGGTAGATGTACTGTTTATAAAAATACAAAATCACACATACACCCATAATGCAAAGCATCATGGGCTGTATATGCAAAGCACCACAGAATAATGTGCTGTTTATGTATGTGTACAGAGCACCCTGTTCCTGTGTTTTTGATTATAGCAACCCTTTTGCAGTAAATATAATTTGAAATTTGGTAGTAGAGATAAAAAACAGAGAGCCTAAGTGTATTATTAGGAGAGTGGTAGGAGCAGTGGTAGGGAGCAGTTGGAGCACGTCTGTGAAGGTATTTGAGCGCTGGGAGAGATGATGCCTGCTGGAGGGTGGCTGGGATCTGGTTCCAGAGGGATGGTAGGTGGAAAGAGAAGGCAGACTGACCAGATTTTTTGTGGGGACGAGGGAGGGAAAAGGATAAGGATGGCCTGGAGTGGAGAGGGTATGAGGAGGGATTTGCAGGGGATATGAGGGAGGAGTGTGCCTTTCCTGGTTAAACTTTTCAATAAATAAATAAAAAATAAAATGTACAAGGGGAGAAGTGCAAAGCAGTATCTTCCTGTAAAGGCAAGGGAGTGGACTTGATGATGTTGTGCGAGGGGGCAGATGGAAACGGAGGAGTAGAGGGAGTAGTGGTGGGTCCGGAAATGAGAGTTTGTGGCTAAGCAGCAAAGGCATTTAGAAGGGTATCTAGTCTGGCAAGGGAGGAGGTGGGAGCAGTGCTGTAAGTGATATCTGCATAGTAAATTACTGTGAGGATTGTTTTTGTCACCAGCTCACAATGTACAGAAAGGGAGAGGCATTCCTTGTTTCAGTACCTGATTCTGAGTTTTGGGCAGAGTTTAGAGTGCAGGGTGTCAGTATGGCGTGAATAGTCTATCTTATTGTCAAGCCCACCTGAGGTATTTGAAGGCCGAAACTGTCTCTATGGGGGAGCTGTCAGAAGTGAAGAAGACGGGGGGGGGGTCAAGAATGTTGCAAGTTTATGTCTTGACCTGAAGGTCATAGAGACTGTCTTTTTTGTGTTTACCCGCAGTTGGTTTGCTTAGAATCATTCTAGTACATTATTAAAGTCATGTTTGAAGGGGGCCTCCACAACAGGGACTGAAGGACTTGTGGTGAAGATGACCATGTTGTCAGCATATATGTGGAGTTTAGAGTGTATGCAGACTGAGGAGAGGTCATTGATGAAGAGGGAGAATAACATGAGTCCTAGTATTGAACCTTGGGGTACACCAGCAAGGATTGGGAGAGGGGATGACAGGGCAGGGCCCACCTGAACTGACTGACTCCTGTTTACTAGGTAAGAACTGAACCAGTTTACTGTAGGTGCTGCTAGGCTAACTGAGCATAGCTTTCCTAACAGGAGTGAGTAAGACACAGAGTTGAATGCCTTTACCACATTGATGATTTTATTTATTTATTTAGGGATCTGGATCATACCTTTGAGCTCAGAGCTCTTTTACAAAGGTTCCACGTCAAACAGTGACAATGACAACAATAACAAATAGTTTATATACAATACTCGAATAGTGGGTAGCTAGTATACAATAAGGTTACAATGTCATTCATAGTACCAATGGTTATAGTACAGTGTCAAGAGCAGCCAACTTGGATAAAGAACAGTGTTTGTATGTAGCAAAGGAGATAAAGAGGTGTGACGCCTAGTGTGAGAGTCCGAGAAGGAGTCTAGGTGAGGGAGAGGGGAGACTGGGGCGGGGAGTGGGCGGTCAAAAGAAGTGGTTTTGTCTAGGAGGTTGGAAGGTAGTGGTAGTAGGTTGGTTATAAGGTTGATCCAGTGGGGGAAAAGGCACAGGGGAGAGGAAGACAGAGGGATAGGGCAAGGGGAAAGAATGGGGGTAAAAGGAAGAGTAAGGAGAGTGTGGGTGAGTGGACATTATGGGTGTAAGAGTCCTAGTGGCTTTCTCAAACTGTCCTAGTAAGAAGGTGTTGCCTTAGGCCATTTTTGAATTGTGAGACACATTGGGAGTTTAGAATGTGCACTGGGATTTAATTGAGCCATTGGGGGGCCCTATAACTGAAAGCACACTGTCCCTGCACAGTTCAGTGGAAAGGTGTTGATAGGGCCTCTCTCATCCTGCCTTTGGTGATATAGCTGGTAGCACTTGGTGTTAGAATGCTAGAAATGCATGGGGGGGGTTTACCCATTAGTGCCTTTTTTCTAAGGAGACATGTTTGGAATATAATCCTGTTCTTTAGTGGCAGCCAATTGGTCTGTTCGTATAAGGAGCAAGTGTGAGTATTTCGATCTGCAGCCATTGTGAGCCTACATGCCTTGTTGAGGGCAATGTGAACCTTTTTTAGTGCAGTGTCTTTTGCTGTGCCATAGACCACCAATCCATAGTCGATGGTAGAAAGGATGGAGCTGGGGACTGAGAGACAGAGGGCCTCTGCAGTGCGATACTTTTTATGCCTATAGAGTACACCCAGCTTGGTGTTCACTGCCTTTACCACTGTCTCGATGTGTTGGGTGAAGGTGAGGGAGTCATCAATGGTGACCCCCAGGTACTTGAAGGAGTGAACTTATTCTAGCGGCTTACTGACTTTATTGGAGATGGTGAGGAGAGGGAGCTTCTTTTTGTGCTGTGGGCTGGCTGTGAGCATCACCTTGGTCTGTTTGTAGTTTAATAGAAGTTTATGGCTACAGAACCAGTCTTCCAGCTTGTAGAAGGATGCCTGCAGCTCGGAGTGGAGGGCGACTATTGATGAACTGCTGGTGAGAAATACAGTGTTGTCTGAGTAAAGTATCAGTATAGTGTCACAGGCTTCAGGAAGATTATTTAAGAAGAGGCTGAATAGTAAGGGCACCAGTATTGACCCCTGTGGGACCCCTAAAAATACCTTGTTGGAGCTAGATACTTTGTGCCCAATTTTTACATATTAGCTTCTGTGTGTTAGGTAGTCCTTGAACCAGCAGACAGCAGTGGTTGCAACCCCCAGGTTCTGTAGTTGAGTCAGGAGGAGAGAGTGATTGACAGTGTTGTAGGCTGTGGTGAGGTCTATGAAGACTGACCCCACCAGTTTTCCTTCATCTAGTGCCTTGTGCAAGTACTCACTGTAGTCCAGCAAGGCAGTGGAGGGCCTATGATTCTGCCTGAAGCCATGTTGGTTGGGACATAATTGTATTTGTTGAGGTAATCTGTGAGTTGGGCAGCCACAGTCTTTTCCAGGGCTTTAGATAAGGGAGAGAGGATAAATATTGGCCTATAATTAGTGGTGCATGTCATATCACCATTTTTGTGCACCGGCGTCATGACAGCCTGTTTCCAGATCTCAGGGAATTGTGCAAGAGCCAGCGATTTGTTAAATAGTTTTGTAACTGGCACGATGATGACATCCAGTGTTAGGGATAGGAGTTTCATATCGACTCCATCACTCCCCATTCTGGTCTTGCCTAGTATTTTTTTTATGTGTTTGTAAGCCTCCTTCACTGACACCTTTTTGAAGTAGAAGACAGGATTTGAGCCCCCTTGAGGCGTGCAAGTGGTTTGTTCCCCAGCAGGGTGCAGGTATTCGGAGGGTAGCACTCCAGTCAGGTCAGTAAACGCTGTGTTGAGAGAATCTACGGTGTGCCGTGGATCAGTAATCGTGGCGTTGTTGATGTTGAACAAGTGGGGGATCTACTTCTCATCCTTCCCAAGAAGGTTTTTGATGTTCTCCTTTGCATCTCTGCACCTGTCATAGTCCTTCCCCTCACACACCTACTAAACCTGGCAACAATAATGTGACCCAGATCCATATCTGTGAGTACTGAGTCTGTGACTCTTAGTAAGGAGGAGGAAGTGGAGTGTTTTTTCCTAAAACTATCTTGGACAGGGGATAGAGTGTTGATGGTAGAAAGTAAATCAGTTGCTCTAGAACTGACTAGAGACTCCTGAAGTTTGGCAAGGGTGGGGAGGAGGGAAATGGGGCAGTAGTTTCCAGGACAGGAAAGATCACCACCTTTGTGGAGGGGTAGGAACATGACCATTTTCCAGGCTGTGGGGTCCATGCCTGAGGAGAGAGAGAGAGGTTTAGTAGGTGTTTGAGGGGAAGGACTATGGCAGGTGCAGAGATGCAAAGGAGCATGGGGTCGATACCATCAGGGCTATGCTTAGCTGGGTTTAGTGACACGAGAGCATGGTAAATCTCATGCTGTGTGATGGGTGGGAAATGGTCACCACTAGGGGAGTGTGGAGGGGAGTAAGGTGTTGGGGGGGTCGGGATTGGACTCTTTGGGGGGTCAGGGAGGGCATAAGATATAAAGTATTTGTTTAGGGATTCAGCTACCAAGAAGGGGTCTACTGAAGACATCCTTCAGGATTACCATACAGGAATTGACTCCTCAGCTTTTACTGACTGTATGGCTAACATTAAAGTGCACAAATTGTGCTCTATTTAAAAAATGAAAACCCAAAGAAAAAGGAAAAAAGGGTCTCCAAGAAATAGAAAGGAGCCTGGAAAGGCAACAGGCAGAGTTAGAAAAAAAAATTAGTTCACTGGTTTTGTATGGGAAGGGATCATATCATATATGGGACCTGAGGAGCCCGCTGCCTGATACCTACTTCTTCCCAGAATGAAAGCCCAACCCCCTTGCTCAGACAACATGTGATGTCTTAGGGGTCGAATCCCATAGATAGCCAGGATCTGCAGCTGCCACTGACCATGTTCCTTTAGTGCAGAGCAGTGCCTTGGGACAGGGATGGTTAGCCATAGTCTGGACCACGAGCATAACATTTGATGCTTATGTCAGCCCAAATGGAACCAACCTGTGCAGGGTATAGGGACTGTCAGGATACAACAGTCTTTCAGGACTGGTGCATCCCTATTGGAATGCTGGTGTAATTCAACATGTAAGAAACAGTGCCAGTACTGCCACTTACCCAATGTGAAGCCTCCTAGGGCTAGGGACTGTTAAAGGGGTGGCTGATTGGGCCTCGGAACTGAAGTTGTAGCCATGCAGAAAAGGGTACATGGCCACCATTGTAGCCCCTAGAGCTGAGAAGTACATGCCCTCTCCACCAGCTCCCGGCACTATCAAACATTCCTTGTGGATGAGGTGCATGCCTATGCTCTCCCACTGACCTGTTCCGCCTCCATAGCCACACTCATGGGTCATGCTCAGGTGCAAAGAGGGCATATATTCAGCTTAGAAGATGCCACAGAGTGCCCCACTAATGTGCATATGATGCATTCCAGTTTTTCATGGCCATCTGCACATGCTAAAGAGAAAAGAAATGTTGTACATCAGGTCCTTAGTTTGGAGAGCGGTGGAGGAAGTTAATAAGGTCAGCTTTTCTGTACAGTTTTTTATATATTGGAGAGGAAAGGAAAGGTCATATTCAATGAAGTGGCAGCCAATCCCTCTCGTTACTAGAGTGAATACAATCTACATGTTTGACTTTAGATCTCTGAATTGGAATGGGGAGCTGCTTCAAGGTGTGTGTGTGTGTTTTACAGTTCTGTTTGTTAAAAATTAATGCCACCACTCAGTTAACAACAGGCTTGTTAGCAGAGTGGCTTAAACAGGACTGTAAAATATTTAAAAAGTAACAACAATGTGCCCCCACTGAGTTCTGTGGAGCATGTTTCCACACTTTTATAACTGAGAAATTACAAACTCTGGTGCTAATTTTCAGAAGTGGAATGTATCTGGCTTTCCACTCAATGAAGCACAACCCTGATTCTTGCCCTTCCTAAAACACCAGATGCAGCACCCAGTCTCTTTATGAGGTAAGGCTGCTGTTTGTTTATTTTTTAAAAACAAGATTGGTTCTCTTTAAGGGGGCTTCAGCAGCTGGGTACAAGATTTGATACTGGAATGGGGTCAGTAGCTGAGGGAGGGACAGAAAGATGACATTCTGCTGCTTTCCATAAAATGTTGCAGTAATGAGAACCCAGGGGTAGAAAGTGCTAGACAGCAGTGGCAAACACTTGACAGAGGTACATTTCAGATATTTTATTAAAAATGATTTATTTTGTTACAACTTGAGCTTAAATGTGAACACAATGCATTTAATGTTATAGCTGATCTTGAAAAAATGAATCCACACATGGGTCTGGTTAATATGTGTGGTTAATATGGTTAAATTGAGGCAGTATAGCGTAGTGGTCTAAGACTCTGAGCTGCAAATCTGGTGACATCCAGCAGACCAGACCTGGGTTTGAATCCCACAGCTTCCACTTGCATACTGTGTGACCCTGAGCAAGTCACTTAACCTCCTTGTGCTCCCAGGTCGCTCCTGTAAAAAAGCTTTTAGCTTAGTGTGCTATACCTGGTTAAAACAACTAAAACAACTAAATATCTAGGGGGTCATATTGGGATTGGAGTTTCAGCTTCATGAAGATCAGAAGCATGGAAAGTCAGGTACTGTTAAAAAAAAAAAAACACTGTATGACACTTCTATATGTAACCCCCTGCAAATGGGAGTTCCTAAGTACTCCCTGTCTGCTCATGCTTATTAAATATCGATTAAATGTGGGCGCTGTGAGTGCTTTCAGAAGCCTCCACATACTGTCTCTTTAAGAGCTGTCTCTTGCAGCCATAATTAGTTTGTATGGGGGACTGTGTGTTTTAATGCTTGAATCTCATCCAGGCTGTTGTCTAATCACTCCGTTTCTACAGTCGCTAAGAGCACAGAGGGAGCCTAATTGAAAGATGTAACTGTTTGCCAGAAGTTATTTAGAGTGTCAGTAAAAATGCAATTGTCTAACCTGCCTTCCTTGCAGCTTGAACTCTTTCTGTTTTGTCCCTCCATTTTGGACCTGAACTGTCGAATTGGACCAATCAATGTGGGAGGACCTTTAAAATGGAGTCTGCTGGGGCAAATCAGTACTTGGACTCTCATCTGGAGCCTGCTACAATAAGGCTGTATGGCAGGTGCCTCAGGGAATCGTAGTTTTGACCATGGCACTTTTTTGCACCAACAGAGGGAGCCCTGCTGTGACTGACAGCTGAAACAACCAACCAAACTTGTGTGGATCTAAGGGGAAAGCCCTGTGCTGTTGCTAGCAAGCCAGATGCAAGGTGACTGTGAAAGGAGAAGGAGTTCTGTGCTGTTGTGGTGTGTAGTTCGTGTGGGATTCGTGTGGGAGGCCCTAAAGTCAGCCTGCAGCCATTAGAGAGGTGAATTGGGCTGAACCCGAGTTTCTGAAGAGGAAGAAGAGGTGTGGTAACCAGGCTTAACCTGAAGAAGACTGAAAGTTTGCTGAACACAATCAGCCTGTCAGGGACTGCTGATGCTGTGTGTGCTCCTGTGTATTTTGCAGCATTTTGTGATCGGGATCGAGGAGCAGCCTGCCTGGTATAGTAATTTCCTTTACATATGAATGTGCCTAGTGCTTGTGGGGGATTGCAATCTTGATTCCCCTCACTGTGCAGTGTGTGCTGAATGCTGGAAACCCAGAAACACAGAAACAACACCATCCATCCTGTAACTGTCTTGGGTATCGTGAGTACAATTCAGGACAAACCCCTGCAACACCATATGAATCAAAAGTGTGCCATCAGATTTATTTGTGCTTTCTTTTCTTGAAGTGAGCCTCGGCTCCGGATTACAAGCGTGTGTTGTGCATTTATTTTCTTCCTACAGGGCCCTATCCATCTGCACCAGCCGGCCAACCCCGGGCAACGGACCTGGCTAGCTCCCCCATCCTGGGTACCCAGAGAGGTGACATTTTGGACCCTATGTGTATGCACAGTGCTGTGATTTGAATATTGCCAAACCAAATCAACCTGATTGCCCCCTCCCGTTTTACTGTCCCCTGAATAAATCAGATTTGTTGTTATTGAACTATATACTGTCTGTGGTGTCAGTACATATAGAACCAGCACTGGATTGTGTTTGTGTATATTGCCTAACCTTGTTTTACGGGGGGTCCTCAGAGACATGCTGCAGAATCAGTCCTGAGGGTAAGTGGGTACTATATGTGTAATAAGCACGCATCTCTGGGGTATTGGGAAGGTAACTCCCGTGTACTGTGTGGGCCACTAGTGGGAACAAAGGGGGATTACAGTGCCCCAGAGGGCTGTGCCCAAGCTAGTTTAACCACTACCAATCCTGACCTCTGGGTGGAGGCACCCGTCGCTGGACCTATGCCCCTTAACCTGTCACTAGCCATACAGGCAGGGGTAGTAGCCCTTGGGATAGCACCACCTAGGGTTATTTCTTTGAGGCACCATTGGGATTAGTGTCCTCTAGTGGCCATGTGGGAGAATTACCCCAATATGTTCAGTTTGGGAGAGAAGATGGAGGGGCGTGCCATGCCCAACCTAAAAATTGCTCCCCATAAGTTAATGGTGCACCGAATGATGGGATGGAGTGAAACCAAGGGGACAGACCCTCAGAAGGCTATTTTGTTGTTGTATATTCCCCTAGGGACAAGTAATGCTGACATTATAACCACTGTAGGGCAAATTACGGGTGTGGACCAGATAGAGTTAAGGGGACGAGATGCAGATCTGTTTGAACAGACTATGATGTTACTGCTCTCATGTAGTCCCCCAATAGACCCTGAGGAGGTGCCCCCTGTGATTCTGCCTGAAGGTGATCAGAAGGGATGGAGGGTAATCCATTTACATAGTGGCCCTGGCACCCCAGGTGGGTCTTCTAGTTTAGACGGGTTTAAAGAAAAGCTGCTCAAGCAGTTAGCCTCTGAAGGAAGAACTGCTCAAGAGCTGGTAAAGGTGTTAGATCTATCAGAGAACCACATGCCCGTGCATTCCCCGACCACATCCCCTGTGTCCCCCAAGAGCTCCCCAGTAGCTGCCTCCCCATCATAATTCCCACAATACAGCTGGACTCCTATAGAAGGCTCAGACTTTTCTCTGGTACTGTCTCAGTGCCTTCTGGGGAGGATGATTTAGAGACATGGATGGACTATGCTACCCCTTTAGTGCAGGAATGGCAATGTTCAGAAGGGGAAAAGAGGAAGCGATTGATGGAGAGTTTGAGAGGCCCGGCCCTGGAAGCCATCCATTTTCTATGTGCCACTAGTCCAGAGGCTACTGCAGCAGAATACCTCTCTGCACCGGAGGGGGTGTTTAGCAGCACAGAATCAGGGGATGATTTATTGTGGAAATTCAAGTCAGCTAAACAGTGGGAAAATGAGAAGTTGTCTGCTTTTGTCGCTAGGATAGACAGGGCTCTGCAGAGGGCCCACAGAAAAGGGGGAGTGCCTGCCAAGGAGCTGAACTGGGTCAGATTAGACCACATATTGAAGTCAGCTAGATTTTCAAGTGTAATGATATTAAAGCTCAAGTTATAAGATAGGAGGGCAAGCCCTCCTGAGTATTGTCATTTGATGAAACAAATTTGTGAGACTGAAACTGATGAAGAGGGCTGGAAGCCCTGCGCTGGGGCAGTGAACACTTGGCAGACCCCCGAAAGGAGTGATTTAGATGAGGCCCAGCAGCTGAGAGAATTGATTAAAGAATTGACTGAGGTAGCCAGAGAACCTGATCTGTATCAGGCTCTTCCTGAGCCCAAAAGTGGAGTGGGAGTGCATGTTGTTTCCCCTGAGACCCAGATTGAGGATAACCTGCTAGCAGAGATACGAGAATTGAGAGTGATGGTGGAGGAGCTGCAAAGGACTACCCTCGCCCCCAACCGTAGTGGAGATTCAGAAGTCCCAGGATGTAGGCCTCCAGTCCAAGAAGAGCCTCGTAGTGCCCCAGAGGTGCCCCAACAGAGAAGGGGACTCTCCACCATTTAAAGACTCTAGAGACACTAAGTTTTGCTACCCAGGGATTTATTTAACTCCAAAAATTGATTAGTGTTTTGCTAATGAAAGTGCTAAAACATTGTGAAAATGCATAGCACATGCCTCACTGTGTTTAATAAATACAACACTTCTAGAAAACCTATATAAATACTTTCTGTACAGTTAGCATTGTCCCAAAAAAATACTGCTAATCAGTTATTTAAAACCCTGCTACCATTGTGGGGAAGATGGGCATTTTCAGCCAGCTTGTCGCTTGCCTGAGAACTTGAGAAAGGTGACTAATAGATTGGTGGCCTTGCATCACTGGGCTAACACCCAGCCACCAGGGGGAGCTGCTCAGAAAAGTTATGCCACCAGGGCCAATGCCCGATCGACACCCAGGTCAGTGCCACCGGAATGGTCTGAAGTGGTGGGTCCCTCCATGGAGACCACTGTAAAGGTGAATGGAGTGTCTACAAAAGCTGTATTGGACAGTGGCTCCCAAGTGACAATTATATTCCAGGATTGGTATCAGAAGCCCCTGCCTGATGTGCCCTTACAACTGTTGGAAGGGCTGCATGTCTGGAGGTTAAGTGAGAAGGCCTACCCCTACTCTGGATATATCCAAATTTGTCTGTCTTTCCCCACCTCTGTGGCTGGAGTGGCTGAGCAAGTAGAGACCCTGGCCTTAGTGTGTGCCCCTACCGGACTGTATGATGGGATTCCTCTACTAATTGGGATGAATGCACTTATGTTTGTATGGTTGGCATAGCTGTGTTATGAGAAACAGGGGTCAAGGACTAGTAAAGCTTTGAGAATTCCGGCCTTGATCAAGAAGGCCTATGAGGCACAGAGAGATGTTGAAGGAGTGGACTCCAAGGAACCAGTTGGAATTGTCTGGAAGAAGGATCCTGAGTCCCTGATCCTGGCGCCAAATGCCCAGTGTACCTTATGGGGGAGGTCCGAATCAGAAAGGATGTCAAGAATAAAATGCTCATGCTTGATGCACCAGGCGATGGGAAATTGCCAGAAGGACTGCTGGTCAAGCCTAGTATTTTGCCTGCCAGAGCCCATGCTTATGCTAGATGAGTAATGGTCCAAATTCATAATGTGTCTGATAGAGAGATTCCAGTAAATAGAGGTTGCACCCTGGCTAATGTACATTGTGTAGATACTGCAGTGCTACCCAATAACAAGAGTTCGGGGAAGAATGACAGAGTGATGCCCGACTTGTTCATATTTTGGTGACTTCCCTTTGCCAGCTGAATGAAAAGTGAGGATCAGTGAGAAACTTGCCCAGAGAGAGACCAACTATTTTCCTTAAAGGAATGGGATGAGGGATGTGTGCAAGGAGCTGAGCACCATATCCAGTTGCATGATGAAAGGCCATTTCGTGAGAGGTCTCAACACCTGGCACCTGCTGACATAGATGATGTAAGACGGCATCTGCAAGAGATGCTTGCTGCTGGTGTGATACAGGAATCCAGAAGCCCATATGCTTCACCTATCGTGGTAGTGAGGAAAAAGAATGGGACAGTAAGAATGTGGATGGATTATCGCACCTTGAACCGGCAGACTATCCCTGATCAGAATACAATGCCCTGCATTCAAGATGCTTTAGACTGCCTGAACGGTAGCAAGTGGTTCTCAGTGTTGGATTTTCACAGAGGGTACTACCAGATTCCGGTGGCCTCAGAAGACCGTGAGAAGACAGCCTTTATCTGCCCGCTTGGTTTCAATGAGTTCATGAGGATGCCTCAAGGGATTTCAGGTGCCCCAGCCACTTTTCAATGACTGATGGAGCTTGCAGTGGGGGACATGAATTTATTGGAGTGCCTGGTATACTTGGATGATGTTATTGTGTTTGGCAGCTCACTGGAGGAACATGAGAGCAGATTGTTCAAGGTGTTGGACTGACTGGAAGACTTTGGCCTTAAACTATACATCGATAAGTGCCAATTCTTCCAAACCTCTATTAAGTATGTGGGACACATAGTGTCCACCAAGGGAATAGAAACAGACCCAAGTAAAGTTGAGACCTTGACCAGCTGGTCACAGCCCCACAATCTAAAAGAATTGCAAAGATTCCTGGAATTCTGTGGCTACTATCGCTGGTTCATCAAGGACTATTTGAGAGTGATTCATCCCCTACTTAATGTTACTCAAGGTTACCCTCCTACCCACAAAAAATACAAGAGGTCGGCTTCCCCGTAGCTGAGATAGTGTATTTCCATCCCAATTAAGTTTTTGGGGCATGATGGATACCTGATTGTGAAGCTGCTTTTCATGAGATTATATATCAATTTACACACACTCCTATCCTTGCCTGTGCAGATCCAGCAAAACCCTATGTCCTACACACTGATGCTAGCTTGCAAGGTTTGGGGGCTGTGTTGTACCAGGAGCATGAGAATGGCCTGAGACCAGTGGCCTTTGCAAGCAGAAGTCTGACCCCATCTGAAAAGAACTATCTTGTGCATAAGTTTAGAGTTCCTAGCTTTGAAGTGGGCCATTGTTGACCAATTCCACTAGTACTTGTATGGAGCTAAGATACTGGTAAAAACTGATAATAATCATTTGATCTATGTGCAGACTTCAGCCAAGTTGGATGCTACTGGCCATAGGTGGCTTTCTGCATTAGCTACATATGGTTACGCTGTTGAATACAGAGCAGGCCTGAACCGCATAGATGCTGATGCTCTCTCCTGGAGGCCTGTTTCCCAGAATGACTGGGTCAGACTGTCAGAGCCTGATATTGGAGCACTGTGCCAGAAGTTTGACAGGGAGGAACAAATGTCCATGGACGCAGGGGACTGTTTGGTGGATTGTTTGGGGACTTCTGAGAATTGCATACCTGCTGCTTATTGTCACTTTTCTGCATTAGATATTGGTGCACTGCCTCAGCTTGACAATGACAGTATTCAGTGGGTTTAATCCCAAGATCCTATGATCAAATCAGCTCTAGAAGCCCTCTACCCAGGGAAGGATGTGTCCAAGTTGCACTCCACTGATCTGAGAATGGCATTGTTATACAAGGAGGGTCCTAAACTGAAACTGATTAATCAACTGCTATACAGAGAAACAGTAGACCTGGGGGGGGGCAAATAGACAAGCAACAATTAATTTTGCCCACTGTTTTCAGAGACTTGGTATTGAGGTCTTTACACAACCAGATGGGGCATCTTGGTATAGACAGAACACTTGACTTGGTGAGGTCCAGATTCTACTGGCCCAAGATGGGGGCTGATGTTGAACAACACATTTGAACTTGCAGTCGCTGCTTACAGAGGAAAGCCTTGCCCCAGAGGGCTACCTCCCCCTTGTTAATATCACCACCAGTGCCCCCATGGAGCCAGTTTGTATTGACTTTCTGAGTTTGGAGCCGGATCAAAGAAATATTAATAATGTGCTGGTGGTCACTGACCATTTTACAAGGTATGCCCAAGCTTTCCTCACCAAGAACCAGAAGGCCTCCACTGTGGCAAAGATACTAGTAGAAAACTTTTTTGTTCACTATGGGGCTCTGCAAAGAATCCATTCTGATCAAGGAGGAGACTCTGAGAGTCGTCTGATCAAAGAGATGCTTTCTTTGTGGGGAGTGTGAAAGTCCAGAACCACCCCTTACCACCCCCAAGGGAACCCACAGCCTGAACTATTTAGCCACACTCTGCTGGACATGCTGGGCACTCTTCACCCAAAAGACAAGCCCAGATGGAGCCAGCAAATTTGCACCTTGGTACATGTCTACAACTGCACCAAAAGTGATGCCACTGGGTTCTCTCCCTACCGCCTTATGTTTGGAAGAGAAGCCCGGTTACCAGTAGATGTTTGTTTCGGGGTTTCTCCTGGTGGGGTCGGGCTGATAACTATCTCCAGTATGTGTAAAAGTTAAAGGCCCAGCTGAATCATGCATACCAACTGGCTCAAACCATGGCTGTCAAATGAAATCTAGCCAACAAAGAACGGTATGACAAAAATGTGAAGGCACAGGAACTCCAGGAGGGAGATCGTGTATTGCTAAGAAATCTGGGACTGCATGGCAAACACAAAATTGCTGACAGGTGGCATCATCTCCCTCACATTGTAGTGGGTAAATTAGATGATCTGCCCGTGTGCAAAGTAAGGCCTGAAAACAATTCCAAAGATGTTAAGACAATGCATCGAAATCATTTGCAGCCCATTGGCCAAATATTGATTGAGTCTGAGCCCTCAGAAAGTGCTCTCCTTGGAATGGTGACCAGAGCTGCTGCTAAACAAAGGCAGAGAAAGTCTGCACCTACAGATGCTGAGTTAAAGTTTTCTCTACAGCAAATCCCAGTCGAAAATGACTGTCAGTCTATTTCCGAGGAAAGTGAGTGCAACTTTGGGTACTGCCCTTCTTATGAACTAAGTCAATTGTTTCAAGGTAATCCCCTAGTCAATTATGGAGATGAAACTGGGCCTTCTGGACTGACTAAGCCCTCAGCTTTGTCCTTGGAGCCAATGCTCCCAGAAAGTGAGGTGCAAAGTGTTAAGTCTGATGATCTTGAGTCACTGTGCATGGTGGAACTGTATGAGCTTTCAGAGGAGGAAAATGATGAACTGGGACAGACTGGTGATATACCAGAGCAAGAAGAGTATTTTGAGTGCCCTGGTGGTTCACTGCCAGTGTCAGAAAACTCTCCATGTGGGCCAAGTGATGTGACTTCAGAAATGGCAAATCCTGGAGCTGAAAGTTCCCCAAGTTCTAACCTCTCTACACCGATAGAAACTCTACTGGCAAGTAAAGACCATGATGAAAGTGAAGATAAAAGTGCAGAGACTGTAACAGTTCCCCCTAGAAAGACTGGTCGAGCTGTAAAGCCTGTAGTACACCTCAGCTATGATTCTCCTGGGAGGCCTGTGGACTTGCCTCTCAATGTGGTCCATAAGGAAGTGTATGTATCCCAGAGCTCACTGCCCAAATTGAGCATAAATGCTAACTCCAGGTTAATTGTTCTGCCCTCCAGGTATGGTGCCCCTGCCCCATCTAGCCCCAAGGTAGCTGATAGGGAAGGGCCCCCTCTCTTCAGGTTTCATGTGCAGGAAGTAATGACCTGATTTCAAAATGCTTGTATGTATAATGTTGTGTAACTAGTAGTAAGGTGTATAATATAGAATAAGTGTATATGACAAAGGTTTAACATGTTGACTGTTGTTTAAAAGGATGCAGGCCTAAACTGTTGATGATGTAAATGTATGTGATAATTTGCTTAAAAGTCTTATAAGGGTACCTACTTGACACAGAAGCCAAGTTTTTTCAGGCCAGAAAGGGTGTAACCCCCCTGCAAATGGCAGTTCCTAAAAGCCTAAGTGTCTAAGTACTCCTTGCCTGGCTGGCGTTCGGCGAAATGCCACTTAAATGTGGGCTCTGTGAGTGCTTTCAGAAGCCTCCACGTACTGTCTCTTTAAGAGCTGTCTCTTGCAGCCATAATTAGTTTGTATGGGGGGACTGTGTGTTTTAATGCTTGAATCCTGCCCAGGCTGCTGTCTAATCGCTCCATTTCTGCAGTCACTATGAGCGCAGAGGGAGCCTAATTGAAAGATGTAACTGTTTGCCAGAAGTTATTTAGAGTGTCAGTAAAAATGCAGTTGTCTAACCTGCCTTCCTTGCAGCTTGAACTCTTTCTGTTTTGCCCCTCCATTTTGGACCTGAACTGTCGAATTGGACCAATCAGTGTGGGGGGACCTTTAAAATGGAGTCTGCTGGGGCAAATCAGTACTTGGACTCTCATCTGGAGCCTGCTACAATAGGGCTGTAAGGCAGGTGCATCTGGGAATTGTAGCTTGGACCTTGCCACCTTTTTGCACCAACCTGCTATGATTGACAACTGAACCAACCAACCAAACTTGTGTGATTCTAAGGGGAAAACCCTGTGCTGTTGCTGGCAAGCCAGATGTGAGGTGACTGTGAAAGGAGAAGGAGCTCTGTGCTGTTGCGGTGTGTAGTTCATGCAGGAAGCACGTGGGAGGCCCTAAAGTCAGCCTGCAGCCATTATAGAGGTGAATTGGGCTGAACCCGAGTTTCTGAAGAGGAAGAAGAGGTGTGGTAACCAGGCTTAACCTGAAGAAAACCAAAAGTTTGCTGAACGCAATCGGCCTGTCAGGGACTGCTGATGCTGATGCTGTGTGTGCTCCCGGGTATTTTGCAGCATTTTGCAATTGGGATCGAGAAGCAGCCTGCCTGGTATAGTAATTTCCTTTACATATGAATGTGTGTAGTGCTTGTGGGGGATCGCAATCTTGATTCCCCTCACTCTGCAGTGTGTGCTAAATGCTGGAAACCCAGAAACAACACCATCCATCCTGTAACTGTCTTGGGTATCGTGAGTACAATTCAGGGCAAACTCCTGCAACACCATATGAATCAAAAGCATGCCATCTGATTTATTTGCGCTTTCTTTCATTGAACTAAGCCTCGTCTCTGGATTACAAGCATGTGTTGTGCATTTATTTTCTTCCTACAGGGCTCTATCCATCTACACCAGCCGGCCAACTCCAGGCAATGGACCTGGCTAGCCCCACCCCCCCATCATGGGTACCCAGAGAGGTGACATTTTGGACCCTATGTGTATGCACAGTGCTGTGATTTGAATATTGCCAAACCAAATCAACCTGATTTCCCCCTCCCGTGCTACTGTCCCCTAAATAAATCAGATTTGTTGTTATTGAACTATATACTGTCTGTGGTGTCAGTACATATAGAACCAGCACTGCATTGTGTTTGTGTATATTGCCTAGCCTTGTTTTACAGGGGGTCCTCAGAGACGTGCTGCAGAATCAGTCCTGAGGGTAAGTGGGTACTGTATGTGTAATAAGTGTGCATTTGTGGGGTATTGGGAAGGTAACTCCCATGTACTGTGTGGGCCACTAGTGGGAACAAAGGGGGGTTACAGTGCCCCAGAGGGCTGTGCCCAACCTAGTTTAACCACTACCAACTCTGACCTTTGGGTGGAGGCACCTATCCCTGTACTTAGGCTCCTTAACCTGTCATTAGCCATACAGGCAGAAGTAGTAGCCCTTGGGATAGCACCACCTAGGGGTTACATATATAGTGTACACTGTGAGTGCAAACCCAAAGTGGGTAATAACACATGACAGAGTATGCATTTATTGGGAGATAGACTGTACTCTGGTCCAGTGTTGGAATTACACTTTATGAGCTTTGGGAGCTAGGGGGGCCCATAAGAGTGCTATCTTAAAATTGATCCCCCTTTCCATTGTAAGTCAATTGCAGTGATGCATGAACTAATGGAGCTCACTTCAGTGCTAGTGGGGTCGAGCCCTGGCAAGCCGCCCTGTAATTCCAACACTGCTCCAGTGTGTGCTGAGGTACATGACTAGAGGCTGCATACTAGAGGTGTTTCCCTATCTCCCAGAAAAGGTGGTACAACAGAGTGTTATTGCTTCTTAAAGTTTCTGGTTAGGCACTTTGATACACAAAATTTTGTAGTTTCCAACTCTACAATACTGTATCTGAGTGATACTACACATATTCTGTGTGTATTATCACCCATATATTACAGGGTTTACCTCATGCACAATCAAGATTCAGATATTTCACAAGATTTAAACATTCCTTGTGCTCCTGCACTAGTCACTACGCAGTGCAAATATTCAGACTGTACTTCATGTTACTCTCACAAAGCAGACAAAACTACTACTCACAAAATAAATATATATTTTTCGCTCCGGGCTTTATAGTACATAAGCAATTATTGCTTGATGGAGTTTCCTTATGATGTCTGTGACTTGAACTGTAGCAGGAACCTGGAAAAAGAAGTGGCAGAGGTGGGAGTGAGTGGCAGGAACTGCAAATGGGAGATGTGTGGATAACTTTACAAGACAGAAAAAGTTATCACAAACAGCTGCATGTTATATTTTTATTTGTTTTGTTTTTTTACTCAATCTGTAGGAAAAACACAGACTGAGAAGAAATAAACACACACAGCCACTTGCCTGTTATGAATGTGCCACTAGTCACAGCATCAGCCATGGATCGCTAATAATGTTAATTATAAGTCCAACTTATAAATCAGGTTCTTGTATGCATGTGCTGAGTAAGGAAAACACAGGGCAAACAAGTAATAAAGAAAATATTTATTACATACTCACGCCAAAGCATGAAACAAGGAGTTACAAAATGGATGATTTCCACCGGTCAGCCCCGGGTTACACGTACTAAATAAATCTAAACACGAAACGAACAAACGTACAAAATGAACTCTAAGATCTCAGAGAACTGGGGAGGGCTGGCTGGCAGTTACATATATACTCTGCTAATAAGAATGCAACATTTGTATAAGGCAGACGAATACAATTGGATATAGTATACAGAGTGTAATATCAGGGTGGACCTCAGGAAGCAAGACTGCATAGTTGGCATATATCTTAGAAAATGATAGCGTAGCTAGAATAAATGTTATCTATTGTTATTTATAGATTGTCTGGAAATATATGCAACATATTCAGAAAAGCACACTACATGTCACAATAGTGGAAAACTACAGGATATGAGTGATTATGAGTATAGCAGAATATATATGGCAGAAGCATAACATATACTGTAGGTAAATATATTTCAGACAGCTATAAGCATAGCAAATATAATAAAGAACACTAACATAAGTAATAAAACAAGGTAAAACATTACAAGACTGTGTAAGGCAATAATATGTGTAGCAATATAAGGTTACAGTTGCACGTGGGTCAGTTGGTGGTATATAACCCAGGCATAACAGGGCTAACTATTAGGAGGAGGGAGGGAGTTTCATTTGTCAGCCCTACAAGCAGAGACTAGTAATTATAACAAATCAAATATGGGGACTGATGCTGAATGTGTACTGTTTACACACCTTCAGTGTGTGCTGTCTACATAAACTTCTCAGGTTTTATGGACAGCACGCACCTCAGGTGTGCATATAAAATATAGATTATAGTGGTGTGGTAGCACCACTATAGTAAGGGTTGAGCAGGGCTTTCTATGTTAAACTCCAAACTGTGCACTTTAATAACTTTGAAACAGTTTTACAGATTTGCACAAAATTTTGCATGTGTGATCTTGAGAGACAAGTCTCTTGAAATGCCAAGTTTCTTTCTGCTTTTGGATGTGCAAATTCTGAACTGTGCATAGTGAAAAGACATGGCAAATCACACCTCATATTTGTTCAATGCTTTATCTGCTGTTATACATTAATATTAGGCTTTGTTATACCCGTCTGTTGAGCTGAAAATAAACAAATCGTGACACCACCTTCATTATTTCAAAATACTCTTACATGTTGTTTAAACACCCTCACAGTACCCCCTATCACAGGGACTTAGAGGAGAAGGGTTGTGGGCAAAATAACAAGCCCATCTGTATCATCATGACTGCTTATGGTACAGATAAATTAAGGATTTCCCTTAATAGTTACCTGGCCACCTGTGTTAATTACTGCATGTGCCATAATCAAGCTATATAGTGGATGGACTTACTTTATTATATCCAATTAAATTGATGTATCATCTCCCCCCACTATGTTGAGGTATTATGATAATGCTGTACAGAACTTGCTCTGCCCCCTCTCCCCCAGGCTCCTATATTGTTCCAAGTGATGTAAAGCTTCCATTAGGGTTACATATGAGCATGCTAATAAAGTCAGGTTCTACTTTTGGTCATGATTCATAATTGTTATTATCTGATGTGGATATGGAAATTTAGTAATATACTGAATAATTAAGACCTGTGCAGTTCACAAATTGTCAATCTGATTTACTTGATGCACAGAAAAAATAGGTTTGCAGATTACAGGGCAACAATTGAAATAGGACATAAGAATTACGGGGAGGTCTGAAAGCCAATAGTTTTAGGGGATAATAGAGTACCATTACTGAAGCAACTGTGGGAATCAATGAGAATGTACAAAAACCGGGTCAGGTCTAGTTCTTCATTTAACCCATGTGGTGACAGAGTTTGTAATTTAAAGATTCACCTACTGTCCCTGTTTTAACAGAAGGAATTATTAAAAAGGAAGAGTAGATGGATTTTTAAGTTACAAACTCTGTCTCCACATGGGTTAAATAAAAAAGTAGACCTAACCTGTCTTTCAAAAATGTGTCCATATCACCATTACATGATTTAAATGGCAATGTGTCATCTACATGCTTCATTTACTAACTTTACAGCTGATCCCCACCGCAGTCTATGTATGGAGATACATAGATACATACATAGATACATAGACAGTGTCGGCAGATAAGGGCCTATGGCCCACCTAGTCTGCCCATTTGAGCTTGTAAGTTCAGTCTGTTTTCCTAGAAGTCTATTTCCCCTTACCCCTGACCTCTAGAATTCCTTTATGTCTATCCCATGCATTCTTAAATCCCGTGATTGTTTCAGCCCCACCACTTCCTCTGGCAGGGTGTTCCACTTGTCCACCACCCGTTCTGTGAAGAAATTCTTTCTCATGTTTCCTCTGAATCGTCCTCCTCCAACTTCATCCCATGCCCTCTAGTCCTGAAACATCTTTTCGCTTAAAAATAGTGTTTTCCTGCCTGTTCCTCCCTGTAAGATATTTGTATGTCTCTATCATATCCCCTCTCTCCTCTCTCCTCCAGGAGTACATGTTCAGTTCCTTCAACCTGTCTTCATAGGACTTATGATGCAACCCATGCACCATCTTTGTTGCCCTCTCTGAACCTTTCTACCTGTCTATGTCCTTACGTAGGTATGGTCTCCAGAACTGTACACTGTACTCCAGGTGGGCCTCACTAGTGTCTTGTATAGCGGAATTATGACCTCCCTTTTCCTGCTGGTGATGCCCTGCCTATACATCCCAGCATCCTATTTGCTTTACCTGATGCCTTGTCACACTGTTTCCCCACCTTGAGGTCATCAGAGATGACAACCCCAAGATCCCTTTCCTGCTTGGTGCATGCTATTCCTCACCCCCAACTGATATATTGTGCCAGGGTTTTGTCCCTATGCATTATCTTGCACTTCTTTGCATTGAATTTCAACTGCCAAACCCTTGACCATTCTTCAAGTTTCTGCAGGTCCTTCTCATTCTGTCTACACCCTCTGGTGTGTCTACTCTGTTACAGAGCTTTGTGTCATCAGCGAACAGTGAAATTCTGCCTTCTAGATCCTGTGCAATGTCACTGATGAAGATGTTGAATAGGACCGGTCCCAGCACTGATCCCTGTGGTACCCCACTGGTCACTCTTCCTCTGTGGAGTGACAGCCATTTACCACCACCCTCTGTGTCCTGCCACCCAGCCAGTTACCTACCCACCACACTACTGTCCTGCCCACCCATATTCCCCAGTTTGTGTAATAGTCTTCTATGTGGCACAGTGTCAAAGGCCTTGCTGAAGTCCAGATAGGCCATGTCCACTGCCTCCCTGATCCACCTTCCTAGTCACCCAGTCAAAAATTCAATGAGGTTGGTCTGACATGACCTCCCTGGTGAAACCATGCTGCCTTGGGTCCTGTAGTCCATTGACAACCAGATGTTCCACCAATCTCTCCTTCAGTAGTGCTTCCATGATCTTTCCCACTACCAAGGTGAGGCTGACTGGTCTGTAGTTCCCTGCTTCCTCTTTGTTCCCACTTTTGTATAAGGGGACTACATCTGCTGTCCTCCAGTCTTTGGGTACCTCCCCTGTTTCCAGTGATTGGCTAAACAGGATAGCCAGAGGTTCAGCCACCACCTCTCTTAGTTCTTTAAGGACCCTGGGGTGCACCCCATCTGGCCCCATTGCTTTATCAGCTCTTATTACTTCCAGTTCCTTCAGGACCCTTTCTCGTGTAAAGGGACTTGTGTCCATTTCTGCACCATTCTCACCCCTTGTACTCCCTTCAGACCCATTACCCCTCTTCCTTAGTAAAGACTGAGCAGAAATACCTGTTCAATATGTCAGCTTTACTGTTGTCATCCTCCACGTGGCTCCCATCCTCCCCTTCAGTCTCACTATCCCTCTCTTTGTCTTTCTTTTTCACTTATGTACCTGTAAAGGTTTTGTCCCTTTAACCACTGATTTTGCAATGTGTTCTTCTGTCTGAGCTTTGGCTTCCCTTACTGACTTCCTGCCTCCCTTTGTTTCTCCTGGTACTTCTCCCTATCCCTTCTGCCTGTGTCTTTTGTATTGCCTGAATGCAATCTTTTTGGCTTTCACTTTCTTTGCTACCTCTTTGGAAAACCATAATGGTCTCTCTTTCTTTTCCTCTTGCTAACCTGCTTAATGTATAATTCTGTTGTTCTTATAATCCCCATTTTAAATACTGCCCACTGTTCCTCAATCCCTGATTCCTGTCCCATTCCCCTTAATGCCTCTTTCAAGCATCTCCCCATTTTCCCAAAGTCTGCCCCCCTAAAATCCAGGATACGTGTTTTTGTGTGGTTTGGTTCTGCTCTTTCTGTGATTTCAAACCACAATGACTGGTGGTCACTTTTACCCAGGTGCTCCCCCACTGTTACCCCCATCACACTGTCCCTGTTTGTGAGCACAAGGTCCAGTATTGCCTTCTGCCGAGTTGGTTCCATGACCAGTTGCTTGAGGAAGGCACCCTGAAGGAGTCAGGATAAATCTGCTCTAGTTGATGCTGCTGCTGGGATGCTCAGTCCGTCTGGTATATTGAAGTCTCCAACCAGTACTACCTCACCCTTGTCTGCCATCCTTTGGATGGCTAGCATCAACTCCCTATCTGTTTCTTCCTCCTGGGCTGGTGGTCTATAGACCACCCAAAGTGATGGCTGCCCCATTTTCCTTTCCAGCTAACCCACAGTATCTCTCCCCATTTTGTTCCTCCTGGATCTGTGTGGCCTTATGTCATTTTTCACATACAGTGCCACCTCCTCCCTTCCTGCCTGCTCTGTCTCTTCTGAATATGTTGTAGCCAGGTATGGCCATCTCCCAGTCATGGTTATCATTACACCAGGTTTCAGTGATGGCCACAATGTCCAGGTCTGACTGTACCATGACAGCCTCTAGATCTTCCATCTTGTTGCTAAGGCTCTGGCATTTGCACACATGGCTTTCCATGATTTGACCTCCCTAGACTGCTTCACTGTTCTCTCCAGCCCCTCCCTTGGTTGTCATTTATCCCTGGTTCTCCTTGCTGTCTGCCCTTCTGCTGAATTTTGCCCCTTTTCTGCTTATCCACCTTTTGGACACTAATCTCCATCTTTTGCACACTGCTTTGCAGATAGCCACTCCTCTGGTTCACTGGTTCCATTACTAGCTGTGGGGGTGAGCAAGTAGGTACCGTCCTTGCTGGCCTGCCACCCCCTTTGCTAGTTTAAATGCTTGTCAATGTAGCATTTAAACTTATCATTGAGTGCTTGGATTCCTCCAGGATGGATGCAGGCCATCAGGCTTGAACAAACCTCCATCCCTCCAGATGGGTCCCCAGTCACCAATGAATCCAAACCCTTCCTCACAGCACCAGTTCTTCAACCATGAGTTAAAGTTCCGGTGCATGCACTCTATGCTCTCCTTGCCTCTCACAGGTAGTACTTCTGAGAAAGTGACAGAAGTAGCTACTTGCTTGAGATCCTCCCCAGTTTCCTAAACTCATCCTGAACTTCCTTTGGCTCCCCATTTGCCAAGTCATTAGTACCTAGGTGGATAATGACATCCAGCTCACCCTCCTGTCTTGCCTTCCCAGTGATCCCCAGTATCTTCCTTCCATCCCTCCATGCCGTGGCACCTGGTAGGCACCTCACCTCCCTGTCCTCCCCCTCCTGTGTTCCTAGCTGGATCCATCTTATGATGGAGTCCCCCACCAGGATTCGCTTCCTCCTCCTCTGGGATCCACTGCTTTCCCCACTGAGGTCACCTCCTTGCCTAACCTCCACATCCTTTCCTTCCACTTCCCTGGGTACCTCTATTTGGTTGTCCTCATTTGCCAGTGTGGCATATGAGTTCTTGAGAGGAATAGGATCTGGGATGTGCCTCTGCCTGACTGCTCTAACCCTCCTGAGCCCACTGTCATCCAAGTGCTCCTCGTTCTCGGCATCCTTTGAGGCAGCTGCATTGGACTGGGTGGTTCCTGGACAGGGGTGATGGTACTCCTGACCCAGTTTACTTCCGCTCTGAGTCTGGCTACCTCATCCCGCAGTCCCGAGAGATGCATGCAGATAGGACAGCACCTCAGTGTCCAGAAGGTCTGCCTGAATATGGCTGCCCCACAGCCACTGCATTGCACCACCCCACATTATACTGCAATTCCACTACTTATCTGTTAGTGAAGCTCTCTTAGTTCTCTTTTTATTTATTTACAGTACTAAAATCCTGTAACTGATCCTCAGATATATATTTTTAAGGAAAAGAAACCAATAAATAAATAAATGAGTCAAAACACTTGTCGTGCTGAGGGTGGTCTTCTTTCCCTTATGCCCCTCCTACTTCACACCTCTTACTATACCCTGTGTTTAGCTCCTGTCAATCAGATTTATCAGGGCATATAATTAAGAGTTGGGGAAGGGGTGGGAGGGGGTACGAAAATTTGCAGCAATTAAAGACAGCACAGAATTACACCACCACTATTTTTAAATTTTCAACAGCCCAAAACAATTATAAGTAAAGACAACACAGAAAGAAAGTATAGTGTCACTACAAGCCTACAATCTAAGTTTAAAGAAAAATACCAGTTACCAGTTACTCTGAAGCACTGAATTGAATATGTTTCCTTCCTTCACCTTCTGGCTCTTCTGGAAGATGAACTTCTGTTTGTTGCTTTAACTGTGACTAAGCCCTACCCAGTTATCACGTAGCTGAGGTCAGAGGCCAGACAATTAACACCTTCACCCAGCTACAGGACAGTCAGACAAGCCAAGATCAAATTTGCAGCAATTAAAGACAGCACAGAATTACACCACCACTATTTTTTAAATTTTCAACAGCCCAAAAACAATTATAAGTAAAGACAACACAGAAAGAAAGTATAGTGTCACTACAAGCCTACAATCTAAGTTTAAAAGAAAAATACCAGTTACCAGTTACTCTGAAGCACTGAATTGAATATGTTTCCTTCCTTCCTTCACCTTCTGGCTTCTTCTGAGAAGATGAACTTCTGTTTGCTGTTTTAACTGTGACTAAGCCCCACCTCCAGTTATCACGTAGCTGAGGTCAGAGGCCAGACAATTAACACCCTTCACCCAGCTACAGGACAGTCAGACAAGCCAAGATCAAATTTGCAGCAATTAAAGACAACACAGAATTACACCACCACTATTTTTAAATTTTCAACAGCCCAAAAACAATTATAAGTAAAGACAACACAGAAAGAAAGTATAGTGTCACTACAAGCCTACAATCTAAGTTTAAAAGAAAAATACCAGTTACCAGTTACTCTGAAGCACTGAATTGAATATGTTTCCTTCCTTCACCTTCTGGCTTCTTCTACAATGCGCAGGCTATGTATGGAGATACAATGCGCAGCCTATGTACGGAGATACAATGCGCAGTCTATGTATGGAGATACAATGCGCAGTCTATGTATGGAGATGCAACGCACAGTCTATGTACGGAGATACAATGCACAGTCTATGTATGGAGATACAATGCGCAGCCTATGTACGGAGATACAATGCGCAGTCTATGTATGGAGATACAATGCGTAGTCTATGTACAGAGATACAATGCGCAGTCTATGTATGGAGATACAATGCGCAGTCTATGTATGGAGATGCAACGCACAGTCTATGTACGGAGATACAATGCACAGTCTATGTATGGAGATACAATGCACAGTCTATGTACGGAGATACAATGTACAGTCTATGTATGGGGGGGAACCCCCAAAACTGCTCTCAACCATCTATACATACAGGTGAGATAAAGGCCCAATTTTAGAAGGCGGACACAAGGCTTGCATCAAGCCCTGATTCCACCACACAGTTTGATGCAGCTGCACCAAAGCCATCGGACACAATGTAGTTCAATTTTAGTAGGACTGGTGCAGCTGTGACACTTTATCCATTTTACAGCAGTTTGTGCCAAAGATGTCCTGCAAGCCCCACATAAAAGGGTACCCTCAGGGATGCAAACCTAGACTAGGAGGGAGCTGGTTTAACTCCTTGCACCAAGCATATTGTGTCAACCGGCCTCTAAAATCCCACTTTCCGACAAGTTTGACTCAAGTCGTCACTTGTGTCAGGGTCTCAGTCACAACTCCCTTGTGTCCACCACAACCCTTTGTAAAATCAGGCCCAGTGTGTTTTTTTAAGCTAATTTTAGATGGCATATGACAATCTGCAAATTAGGTAAGCAGCTGCTCCCCCCCAACCTCCACATCTAAAATCAAAACCACAAACAGATATAACACACACGTCATAGTACCTTTTCTTTAAAATAAAAACAAATAGAAATAGAAGCTGAAATTAGAAACTGTGGGCCTGATTTTCAGATGGGGATGCAGGACTTGTGGCCAAGTCCTGCATCACCGCAAAGTGTGCAGCAGCTATGGCCAAGTATTAACTGCAACTTGCACTGAATTTTATAACCTGCGGCGTAAGTTTGAATTTAAATTTAAATTTATTATTATTAATATTGCAACCAAACACAAAAGTCCAGGCTGAAGTTTGCATACAATTTTAAAAAACTTCACTTTTACATAACAAAAAAAATAAACAATTATGCATAATGCTTATACCATAAAAAAATAAAATCCATTTTACTCATATATTATATACAAGCATAATATTTCATAATATTTACATTTCAGAAAACAGGTCCATTAAACCATATCCAGGTAATGTACAAAGATTTACTATAAGTTTGAGTCCTTACCAAAGGTCTTTCCCACTGACTTCATTCACATATTTGTGAATGTCTACTATAGTATGCACTGCAAGCCCAGTGGTCCACAGTGTGGACCAATGGACTTACAGCTGATACTGTAAGCTGTCAGTCAGTGGACAGCCACGGCAGTATGCAGGTGGGTTTGCTGCTGCCCGCCAGTGACCGGGGGAGTTGGATGGATGGGTGGGGATCCTGTGTGGGTGGGGGTGCCACTGGACTACCACAGATTTATTTCAGTAGGGTTTACCAGTGATCAGGGTTATTGGCAGGGTGGGGGGTACCACTAAACTACCAGGGAATAACTGACATGTTATTTTATGGTGATCAGGCTATGGGGAGGGAAGGGGTACCACTGGACTACAAGGGAATATTTATAAAGTTATTTATCGGCAGTCATGGCTATGGGGAGGGAAGGGAGCACCACTAGAGCCCCTCTGGCAGCATCACATGCTGTGAAATCTGCCATGTGCATTTCACTGGCCAGCCCTGCACAACTCATGTAAATGGGGACATAATAACATGCAAATGGCCCCATTTGCACCTTGCATACATTATGTCTCCATTTGCATACTGCCAGATGAATATCAAGGAATTTGTGCACAGCATGACTCTGTGGTGCTGGTGCAGTTCCCATTCTTGGTATTCAGCCCTGTCTTGGGGGGGGGGGGGACACACCAGTGCATCATATTTGTGCGGCGCACATTACCTGATATATTCAGAGGAGATGCGCCATTGATCATCTCTTTTGAATAGATCTCTGAGTTGCACCAGTGCAACACAGTTGCCCTGTGCCACCATGTGTGCCATTGCCAGGTGCAACTCTGAATATTGGGGGCCCTAGTGTCTAAATCATTTATCGTAATGAAGAACAATAATGGCCCCAGTCCCAGTCTGGTACCCTGAGGGACTCTTCCTCCTCCTCCGACAATCACCTCCTCAGATTTCATACCTTCCATCTCAATCCATTGTGGCCTCCCTTTCAAAAAGTCATACTCCCAATTCCCAATACAGTCTAGAATATTTAAACCATTCAATTTTTGTATTACTGTTCCATGGTCAATAAGTCCAAAAGCTTTTTATAATCGACTAACACATCTCTCACATTATTTTCTTTATCCCAAGCTCTCATACTTAATTCCAAAAATTTTAAAGCGGCGTTAGTGGTTGAGCAACCCCTCAGGGATCCAATCTGATTTTTATCCAACACACCTTCTACATTTTCCATAATCCATTTACAAATAAAAATTTCACACACTTTAGATACTATACAGTACATGTGAAAGCTATTGGTCTAAAATCTATTGAGATATTCTTTGGCTTCATAACCTTAGGGGAGGGACAGTTTTTGCTTGCTTCCATTGGAAAGGAATTTTCCCAGCTAAACATTGACCTATTAAAAATATAACTCGCCCATAGTGCTAACAAATCTGCACCTTCTTTCCATATCTAAATTTGAATGGTGTCAGGACCTGCAGCTTTATTTACCTTAATCTTTTTCAGTTTTTTTGACATTTCTTGAACAGTTACCAACAACCTATCTAGTACAACCACTTGTAATCTTTTTTTTTCCCTAAAGGGGATAGTTCCTTACTCACTTCACCTAACATTCTGTTTAAGCATGTTAAAAAGGAAGCACCTTCATCTACTATAAATCAGAAAAACCACAAGTTTGTTTCCAGTTTCCTGTTTGATTTAGTTGCTTTCCTGATCCCAAAAATTATTTTGTATTTTTCCATCACTTTCTCAACAATACAAAGTTACAACAATATAGTGCATCCCACTTAAATGCAAATCTGATAAACAAGGATACCATTCATAGCACCCACCAAAAACAAATGGAATCAATGGTATGAAGTTGTTTAAACCATTTATTTAACAAAAGCAGTACTAAAAATACAGATAGAAGAACTAATGTTTCACAAGGACAACGCCCTGCTTCATCAGAGTTACTTTCCTTCTTGATACAACATGTATTTATACAAAACTTCAATGCAGACAATTAAAATGTAGCACATGAATTTTAACTTACAACAACCACTTGGCTTCAATATATTAAGCCAGGAATTTACTTCAGTTGAGTAATGGTGAAACCCACATCATGTTTTACAATTTAATTTCATATATGCATCTCTATTATACATAAAATTTACTATTAAACTTTCAAAAATACCCATACAGTATAAAGTGCATACTATGCTATACATTTAGATAGCATAAAAAATCATATAGTTGTGAATTAAACTTTTAATAAATATATAGTCCTTAATTATACTTATGCATTCATTCCACCTTCAACTAGCAAACAGCAAGATGCAGGTTTTCTATATACATTAGCACATATTTTGCCTGTATTTTGAATGCAGAACATCCCATGTATCATCATTGGGTTTAATGGTATAATTAATGAAGAGTCACATATTACCATCAATTGCCATATACATCATTCTAAGAACATAATAATCATGAAATATATAAATTCTCATAATCCTTTAGCACATCTAGACACTTCCTACTTGTTTCATAATTATAAAGCTTAGATGTACTTTTTGGGAAATATCTCATAAGTCAGGGTGCACTCATAATTTACTTTAAAAAGTTGATAAGTCTATATTTTCATTAAGCCCCCCATCATTTCTAGCTCTGAGAAAGTATATCCTAAAATGTTCATGGTGCCCCACTCTTTTCTCGAAATCTCCACCTCTAGGATTGGCAGCCACTTTCTCAATGTCCATAAAACTAATTCCATGTATTCCCTTCATACATTGCAAAATGTGCATAACAATGGCATAAACAACATTTGAATTAATGACAGCTCTTATATGCTCTCCCATTCATACCCTGAATTGCCGTGTTGTCCTACCCACAGAAAAGTGACCACAGCTACAGTATAGGATATAAATAATTCCCACACCACTACAGGTAATAAAACTGTGGATTTCTATTTCTTTACCTATTGCAGGATTAATAAATTGTCCTCCCTGCTTAACATATTTACAAAAGGAGTATTTCCCACATCTGAAGCATCCTTTGAGGGGGTAACCAACTAGATCACACATTATCTTTGGGCAACAACATACTAGGTGCAACTCATTCCTTGATCATCCTTGCTTTTTTAAAAACTATTTTGTGTGTATGGTTTGTAATATGTTTCAATTTAGGCTCTAATTTCAATAACTCCCAATTTTTATAAATAATATCAATAACATCAGCAGATCCAGTTGAGAAAGTAGTGATGAATGGACACAACACATCGTCACTTTTTCTCTTCTGTCTAGGAGTTAAAGTGTCAACGCGATCTATTCCTTGTACATCCTGAATGGTCTTTGCTATTACCTGATTACAATATCCCCTTTGCACAAATCATTTAACCTGTTGTCCACATTTTTTTAGATATTCACTTTCCTCTGTGCAGCTACGCTTCATTCTAATAAGCTGCCCCTTTGGGATATTCCCCTTAATATGTACAGGATGACAGCTATTATGAAGCAATAAACTGTTTCTATCTATCACCTTTTGGTATAGTGTAGTACGTACATCATTCTTAGCATTCTTATATATCAATAAATCTAAAAATGTAATCCAATGCTGATCCAAAATATATTTCAATTTTAGACTAGCATTAGTACTTTCCAACCAAGAAACAAACTCCATAAATTGCTCCCAACTTCCCTTCCAAATAATGTTTCCAAAGATCTAAATCTAGAAAAAAAGGATTATTGCTGGGGTTATAAATCATCCATTCCCACCATGCCACATATCAACTCACATAGTTAGGTGATACTATTGCCCCCATCGCAGTTCCCCTAATTTGCCTATAATACATACCCTAATACAAAAACATATTTTTTGTTAATATCAAGTTTGAAAGCTGTAACAGGTAATTTGTGGGCATATTTACTTGTTGTACTTCAGTTCTCAGATTCAAAAATAATTTTAATGCTTGCAATCCTTCCACATGTGGAATTACTGTATACAATGAATCAATATCCAAACTGGTAAAAAAATATTCCTGCTGCATGTCCAAATCCTCAACCAGGTTAATAACCTGCAATGAGTCCCTTAAATATGATCTCACTTCAATAACAAAAGGCTGCAAAAGAAATCCAAAAATATGGATAGAGGTTCTGTGAGCCATCCATATTGCCTGATATAATAGGGTGTCCAGGTGGGCATTCTAGATTTTTTTGATGAATTTTAGGCAAAATGTATATTACAGGTACAACTCATAATAACTACGATCCATAATAACCACTGCCCCCCCCCCCTTGTTGGCTGATCTAATAACAATATCAGTATTTCCTCTAACCTCTATTGCATGGTAAAATTTAAAGGAACAAAGGTTTTTACATTTTTAAGATGTTCTAAATCCATCTTACATTTCTTAATAAACATCAAGACCATCAGATTATATACAAGACAATAAGTAGACTTTACTTTAAAGGATTCAGCATTATCTAATATCCCTTGTTCTGTAGTTATTTCAGTTCTATACAGAGTTTTAAATGTTAAATTCCTAGCAAACTCTTGAATATCTACTACAGTCTGGAAGAAATTAACATCGATCGATGGTACAAAGGACAACCCTTTACTAAGAACAGATTTTTCAGATTCTGCCAGCTCATGTTCAAAGATATTAATAATGGGAGTTAAAGTCTGTGTTATTATGGATCATAGTTATTACGAGCAGAAAATACATCAACAATTGGGGTATGTCAGCTATTATGAGAAAACTTTCCAGTAATCAAATCAATGCATTTAAAAAGGATGTGGATTTAATTTTAAGTCATGGTTTTGTAAAAGGATATCTAACAGAGAAAACATTTAAAGCTTTGAAGGTGGCACAACCAGTTGTACCTATAATATACATTTTGCTTAAAATTCATAAAACATTAGAGTGTCCACCTGGACACCCTATTATATCAGGCAATGGATGGCTCACAGAACCTCTATCCATATTTTTGGATGTTTTTTGCAGCCTTTTGTTATTGAAGTGAGATCATATTTAAGGGACTCGATGCAGGTTATTAACCTGGTTGAGGATCTGGACATGCAGCAGGAATGTTTTTTTTGCCAGTTTGGATACTGATTCATTGTATAAGGTAGTTCCACATGTGGAAGGTTTGCAAGCATTAAAATTCTTTGTGGATCAGAGAACTGAAATACATTAAGTAAACATGGCTACATATTACCTGTTACAGCTTGCAAACTTAATATTAACAAAAAATATTTTTTTTGTATCAGGGTATGTGTTATAGGCAAATTAGGGGAACTGTGATGGGGCAACAGTATCACCTAGCTATGCGAGTTGATATGTGGCATGGTAGGAACGGATGATTTATAACCCCAGCAATAATCCTTTTTTTCTATATTTAGATCTTTGGAAACATTATTTGGATGACATATTGATTATTTGGAAGGGAAGTCAGGAGCAATTTATGGAGTTTGTTTCTTGGTTGGAAAGTACTAATGCTAGTCTAAAATTTAAATATATTTTGGAACAGCATTGGATTACATTTTTAGATTTATTGATATATAAGAATGCTAAGAATGATGGATGTACTACACTATACCAAAAGGAGATAGATAGAAACAGTGTATTACTTCATAATAGCTGTCATCCTGTGCATATTAAGCAGACTGTCCCAAAGAGGCAGCTCATTAGAACAAAGCATAGCTGCACAGAGGAAAGTAAATATGTAAAAAAATATGGACAACAGGTTAAAAGATTTGTGCAAATGGGATTTAGTAATCAGGTAACAGTTGATAATATTGAAAATTTTCAAAAACTGCAAAATGATTTAACTCGTATCAATAATTAGGTCACTTTAAATGAAATGGACTTCAATGTAGAGAAATGTTCAGTACTTCATTTTGGCAAATTTTACCCAGAGTACTCGTATAAACTTAATGATAATATTTTAAAAACATCTAATAGCAAAAATGACCTTGGTGTATTAGTTAATGACAAGTTAACTTCAACAGATCACTGTGACAAAGTGGCTCATAGGTCTAATACACTACTTTTTTTTATTTAATATACTTTATTCATTTTATATTTTTAAAGCACAATCAGAGCAGACAACTTAACATTGCTTTTAGAGAAAATACAACTGGTGATAGACAATTACATGAATTACAGTTAAGTTGCCTGCCGCCCCCCCTTCCCACTTCCCCTCCCAACCCCTCCTCGTCTGCCACATGATCTTGTAAGGAACTAATGTAAAGAATATAGATATGACAATACTGGCTTCAGGA
The DNA here is from genome assembly GCA_016271365.2 of Neoceratodus forsteri. NCBI lineage: Eukaryota > Metazoa > Chordata > Ceratodontiformes > Ceratodontidae > Neoceratodus > Neoceratodus forsteri. Next base: position 527,506,176 of record CM057456.1, on the reverse strand, counting down.
TTATACCCAATGGATACAACCTACGTTTAACACACCGGTACAAATTTAGTATTAGTGGAGACTATTGTACCGATATAAGAGTGTGTAATGTTTCCCAGCTATGCTTATAACTTCCCAGTCTATGTTTGGTTCCAGCGATTGTGTATTCTGCTTGTAAAGCAAACATGATTTCCTTGAACCATTCTAAGTAAAGTGGTGTGGATGAATCTAACCAGTGCCTTAGTATTACTTTCTTAGCATAAATAGAAATTAAAGCGATATGGGCTCTCTGCTGTGTCCCTGGAACCTGCTTGAAATTGCCCAAAATACATATTTCAGGGTTGAAGTTATCAGCAGTCATAAGTAAGGGATTAAGACGATTTCGAATATCCATCCAGAAAGAGTGGATATTCTCACAGGCCAATAACATATGAAATAAATCAGCAGAATCTTGTTGACATTTTGGACACTTACTGGAGGATAAGGCCCCTATTTGATGCAGTTTGGATGGTGTACAATATAAATTTTGGTTAATATAGTACTGCATAAGTCTATACCTACCCCACTTAATGTATTTATATAGGTGTTTCCAGATTCTGGTCCAATTCCTTTGGGGGGGGGGGTCAGATTTAAAATGTTGTCCCACCAATAAAACTGTTGACCTTTGAGAACAGCAGTTTTCTTGAGGAGAAATTTACATGAGTAGGAAATGATGTGAGATGTAGGGATGGATTCTAAATATGGGAGTAAGGTAGACATTAGGGGGATGTTCCATACCACAGTGCCAAAATGGGAAACTAATAGGTGTGATCCTTGAAAGAATTTAAACACTTGATTCACAGGCCATTTAAAAATGGATCTTGCTTCTGTAAAAGAGAACAGCTTTTGATTTCAAACCAGCTGATCTACACTTTTCACTCCCATATGTGGCCAAAAAAGGTGTTGTATAACTGTCTTATCCACTATTAAAAGGTTAGGGTTAGACAACAGGGGCTGAGCTATATCTCTATTTGCATCTACTTTAAGGAAATTATTTAACTGATGCTGAGTCTTAATTAAGGCATATAATGATGTATCCCACAAGGATTTGGGGAGATTCTTCCTAGTGATAAAAGGAAGAGTCTTAGGATCGAAACCATTCACCAAACATAGATCCTGTTCAATTTTGACTCAGGAAGGACAATTGGAGGAGTCTAAAACAACTTCTGAGGGGTGAAACCAGAATCTAATCCTTGCCAAATGTATGGCTAAATAATATATATAAAAATTAGGGGCTTGGCGATCACCGTTAATTTTCTGATGAGTAAGTTTAAGGTAGTTTCGTCTAACTTTCTTCCCCTGCCAGATGAAAGTGCTAAGGATTCTGTGTATCTGTGAAAACCATGACATCGGGAGGACCCCATTAAACATTTGCAAAGGGTATAAGATTTGGGGTAGCACATTAATTTTTATTATGCTCAAACGGCCCCATAATGAAATGGGTAATTTTGACCATCGCTTGAAGTCCTCCGATAGGGTCCTAATTAGAACGTCTAAATTAAGTTTTTCCATTACTCATGAAAGGGGATGCAGTAGGATTCCGAGGTATTTGAATTTTGCCGTATTCCATCTTAAGCCCAAGTAATCAGTTTCAGTCTTGAGAGTAAATTTATTAAGGGGAAAAACTTCCATTTTTCCAATGTTCAGCTTATAGTTTGAAATGGTCCCAAACTGCAGTATAATGTGAAAGGCTGCTGGAAGAGATTAGTTATGTTGGTGATATGCAGAAGTAAATCGTCTACATAAGCCGATATTTTGTATTCTGTATGGCCAATTAGTATCCAGGAAATCATCCCCGAATTTTTAATTTTCCTAATATGTGGTTCCAAGTACAAATTAAAAAGGTATGGGGAGAGTGGGCAACCTTGTTGGGTACCCTGGGATAAAGTAAAAGATGGGGACAGAACACCGTTACAATAAATTTGAGCTTTTGGTAATGTATATAGTATTTTAGCCCATTGTATAAATTCCTGTGGAATATGATATTTGGCCAGTAATAAAAAGAGATAGTTCCAAGAGACCCTGTCAAAGGCCTTTTCTGCATACAGGGACACAAGAGCTGCGGAAGTAGTGAGGTCCCTGTATGCAGAAGAGAGATATGCTACTTTTCTAAGGTGGTCAGAAGATAGTCTCCCTTTAACAAATCCGACCTGTTCTATACTAATAAGGGACTCTCAGACCTGGCTTAGTCTAGATGAGAGTATTTTAGTTAAAATCTTGAAATCCACTTTAATTAGGGAGATTGGTCTATAGTTTGGAATAAGAAGAGGGTCTTTATCTGGTTTAGGAATGACAATTATGAAGGTCTGATTCAAGGAGGTATCGGAAATACCTTTGTTAAAAATGTATTGAAAAGTATCAAGGAGAATAGGGGCAATAGTTTCTTTAAATGTTTGATAAAAATTTGTAGTGAGTCCATCCGAGCCAGGTGATTTATCCTGTGATAAGGAATCTATTGCTTCCTGAACTTCCAATAGAATAATAGGGCTTCCAGGATATTACACTGGGACTCTGATAACACTGGTAGATCAATATCTTGGAAAAAATTATCAATTTGTTGAGGCGAGGAAGAGTGGACTGGGGCTGAGTAAAGATGCCATTAGTATTCATGAAATGCATTCACAATATCTCGAGGAGAGGTTAATAATACCCCCGAAGCCGAGTAAATTGAGGTGACCATCTTATCAGCCATTTGAGTAAGGAGACGGAGGGCCATAAGCCTCCTGGCCCTTTCACCCCAATCAAAGCAAGAGATTCTGGACTGCAGCATAAGAAATTTGGCCTTATCAGCTAATGACTGATTGTACTGTGCATGAAGAGATTCTACTTTTAAAGTCTAATACACTACTAAGGAGGATTGACCGCACATTTATTCTTAAATCTGAAGAATGCTTGCTTCCTTTATATAGGACCTACGTTAGACCACATACTGATTATGGCTCATCATTCTGGAGTCCTCATCTTAAAAAGGATACAGCTAGAGTGGAGCAGATCCAGAGGAGAGCGACAAGAATGATCCCCCATTTAAAGTACTTGGATTATCATAGCAGATTACAAAAACTTAATTTATACTCATTACGTACAAGGCGTATAAGAGAAGATCTTTTATTCCTCTATAAACTTATAAAATCACCATCTATAATGCAGGATTGCGGTATATATTACTCTAATAGAAAACTTGTCCCTAGATTGCATTCATGCCAATTAGAAGTACAGAAAGCTAAAACTAACCTAAGATTGAACTATTACTCTATAAGGGTGCCAAAATTGTGGAATAAAATTCCACAAAATTTGATTAATAGCATAACCTTCAAAACTTTTAAAAAAGGACTCGACATTTGGCCATACAAGAATTTATAATAATGTTCCACAAATTTGTGGGGAACATTCTCGATGGGCCCTGGCCTACTTATGCCTCAAATAAACCAAGTAAACCAAGTAAGCTAAGGCCATTCAGGATGTACAAGGAATAGATCGAGTTGACACTTTAATTCCTAGACAGAAGAGAAAAAAATGACGATGTGTTGTGTCCATTCGTCACTACTTTCTCAACCGGATCTGCTGATGTTAGTGATATTATTTATAAAAATTGGGATTTATTGAAATTAGAGCCTAAATTGAGACATATTACAAACCATGCACCAAAAATAGTTTAAAAAAAAAAGCAAGAACAATCAAGGAATGGGTTGCACCTAGTATGTTGTTGCCCAAAGCTAATCTGCAGACTAGTTGGTTATCCCCCCAAAGGATGCTTCAGATGTAGGAAATGCTCCTTTTGTAAATATGTTAAGCAGGGAAGAAAATGTAATAATCCTGCAACAGGTAAAGAAATAGAAATCTGTAGTTTTATTACCTGTAGTAGTGTGGGAATTATTTATATCCTGTTCTGTAGCTGTGGTCACTTTTATGTGGATAGGACAATACAACAATTCAGGGTACGAATGGGAAAGCATATAAGAGCTGTCACTAATTCAAATGTTGTTTATGCCATTATTAAGCACATTTGCAATGTACGAAGGGAATACATAGAATTAGTTTTATGGGCATTGAGAAAGTGGCTGTGAACCTTGGAGGTGGAGATTTCGAGAAAAAACGTGGGGCAGCATTAACGTTTTTGGATATACTTTCTCAGAGCTAGAAATTATTGGGGGCTTAATGAAAATATAGACCTATTGGCTTTTTTAAGTAAATTATGAGTGCACCCTGCCTTAAGAGATATTTCCCAGTAAGTACATCTAAGCTTTATAATTATGAAACAAGTAGGAAGTGTCTAGATGTGCTAAAGGATTATGATAATGTATATATTTCATGATTATTATGTTCTTAGAATGATGTATATGGCAATTGATGGTAATATGTGACTCTTCATTAATTATACCATTAAACCCAATGATGATACATGGGATGTTCTGCATTCAAAATACAGGCAAAATATGTGCTAATGTATATAGAAAACCTGTGTCTTGCTGTTTGCCAGTTGAAGGTGGAATGAATGCATAAGTATAATTAAAATTAAAAATCAATTATACTTGTGAATTAAACTTCTAATAAACATATGTGTTTATTAGAAGTTTAATTCACAAGTATAATTGATTTTTTATGCTATCTAAATGTATAGTTAGTATGCACTTTATACTATATGGGTATTTTTGAAAGTTTAATAGTAAATGTTATGTTTAATAGAGATGCATATATGAAATTAAATTGTAAAACATGATGTGGGTTTCACCATTGAAACACAGAAACACAGACTTTGCTGGCAGATAAGAACCGGTTGGCCCACCTAGTCTGCCCATTTCCCTGCCTAGAGGATAAGCTGTAGATCCTATTTAACCAATAGCCTATTTCTTACTACCGCCCACAAAAATTGCCTTATGTCTGTCCCATGCATTCTTGAATTCTCCCACAGTTTTAGACCCCATAACCTCCTCTGTTGCATGCATCCACCACTCTCTCTGTGAAAAAATACTTCCTCACATTGCCCCTGAGCTGTCCCCGCTCTATCTTCAAATCGTGTCCCCTTGTTCTTGCACATCTTTTTTTCTGAAAGATACTACCCTCTTGGACTTTGTTGATTCCACTGAGGTACTTAAACTTTTCTATCATGTCCCCCCCCTTTCCTCAAGGGTATACATATTAAGCTCCTTTAGTCTCTCCTCGAATGAAGCAAATAGATAAACCTTGAGGTAATGCTGAGTGAATGATGACTGGAGCAAATGACTCAATACGTGTGGCAAGATGGCCGTGGGTTGATAAGGTGGCATAGGAGTCATGATAGGTATGCTCAAAAGAAATATCGATAGCAGGCCATGAGTGGAATGAATCCTGGATGACTGGTATGGAATTGGAAATGGTGGAGACAGGAAAGATTCAATGATAATGATGATAGCAGCAGGAGTGCAGCAGTTCAACATGAGAAGATCAGGAAAAAAGAGACTGGAAATGAACTTGAAGCTGAACTTGAAATGATGGTGGAGAGCAGCCAGCTAGCCCATAGTAAAGGGCAACAGACAGGAAGGTAGGGCCAAGAGCGGATATAGTGCTGTATTAAGGTGATTGAGGAAGATGAAAACAGACAATGATGATGATGACTGCAGGAGCACAGTAGGTAGATTAGGTAGCATAAGACCTAACTGATATGCAATGTGAATAAGAGGAGACTGAAGGAACTGGAAAATGAATGACAACGAAGGTAGCATGCTCGATAGAGTGATGTGAGTAATGAGGCTCCTCGAAAGGAGGCAGACTCCGAGGCCAAGAAGGCCTGTCAGGAACCAGAGGGCATGTGAACCAGAGGGTAACCAGAGGGTATGCAAACCAGAGGCTACACTCAGGAGTAGCATCAGAGGATTGAGCGATCGAGGAGGAAAATTGGACGATGTATGATGAGCAAAAATCACATGATGTATGATGAGGAGGGAAGCCAGGAGAGGAGAGAATCCATGACGGCTGGGACATAGAACATAGAAATATAGACTTTGACGACAGATAAGGACCGCTTGGCCTGAAGTAAATTCCTGGCTTAATTTATTGAAGCCAAGTGGTTGTTGTAAGTTAAAATACACATGCTACATTTTAATTGTCTGCATTGAAGTTTTGTACACATACATGTTGTATCAAGAAGGAAATTAACTCTGATGAAGCAGGGTGTTGTCCTTGCGAAACATCAGTTTTTCTATCTGTATTTTTAGTACTGCTTTTTTTAAAAAAATGGTTTAAATAACTTTATACCATTGAGTCTGTTTATTTTATGTGGGTGCTATGAATGGTATCCTTTTTTATGCTATTGCTAGTGAAATTAGCACCACCAAATCATCCTTGTGCTCTGCTTACATCACTTAAGTGAACATACCTGATAAACGCATAGTCCACAAAATAGACCTGTTGGACACATATAAGGATCCCTTTTAAATGCATATTTTTTCCCCTCAATTTTGTTCTTAAAGTGTGGACTGACTAGTACAGTTTTGATGACATTGCCTGTAGCTGCCTTACTAATTAACAGTTAATTGTCTATAAAGCTGCTCTAATAAATATGAGGTGTTAATCACCTACTTCAACTTTTTATCCATCAAACTCAAATCAAAGAAGCACCCTCTCTCACACACTGAAATCAAAGCAGAGAATCCAAAAGAATGTCACAGAAGCACTTTATGAATCCCAGAAACACATTCCCTCACACAGGAATCAGACAAATGAATGTCACATGTCACTAGTCACTTTATCCTAACCAAAGAAGCACTTATGTGCTAATGACATTTCTTTTTTCTACCCAGCCCCCCTGGCACATACTGCAAGTTGTGCTCACGATTAAAAGAATACAAGATCTGATAACCACATAGCCTTCTTAAATGCATACTTCTTGCTGGTCCCAAGGGTATGCATTTAAGAGGGTTTCACTGTACCCTCAGTTTACAACAGCTTGATAGTGCAAGCCCATTTACCGGAACCAACAACAGCCACAATGGTACGCCAGGGAGGAGCTGGCATAACTGTGCTGCATTACCACACCAGACATGTGGCAGGGGCAAATCATTACAAAATTGGACTGTAACAGGGGTTTGCTGCATGTCGGCACTTGCGTCGGACTCCCAACCACAAGTACAGTGCAGCAACCGCAAAGGATCTGAAAATCGGGCCCTGTATATTTATTGTGCTTCTCCATTAAAGTAAACCAAGGCAAGCACACAGTAACTATTACTAGCAGATAACTCTTTCATGATTTTGCAGTCTTCAGTGATGTGGAACAAGGTATTACATGCTGTCTGGGATCAGAGCCCTGTAACCATGGATAACAGAAACATAGAAAGTGTCAGTGGAAGGGGAACATCGATCCATCTAGTCTGCCAATGAACCTACCCCCCTCACATCAGCTGCTATTCAGTGTTATGATGCCCATGTACCTATCCCATGTACATTTAAAGGTTCCTACCATTTTTTCCTCCTCCACTTCATTTGTAAGGCAGTTCCACGTATCCACCATTCTCTCAGTAAAGAACTTCCATGTGTTACCTCTGAATATCCCCCCTTTATGTGCATGTTGTGTCCTCTTGTCCTTGAGTGATATTGCTTATTTTTCCAGATTATTCTTTTGTTACTTGAGTTTGGTGTAAAGATTTTGAAGGGGTTACATGCAGGCTGAAGGACTTCAACATCCTCTTTTTCCTCAGCTTTCTGGCCAGGCTTCAATTTTCAGTCAAAGAGAAAATGTATTCATTCGCAGACCCAAAGTCTGTGGGGCTGTGTGTGGATACAATACTACAAAATGCAAGAGAGTTAGCACAAATAAGACACACTTTGGAGGAAGACACATCCTAAACATGAACTGGTAAGAAAAATACAGTAATTAGCAGAAGGAGCTTATTTCACTGAGACATATGCTTTATAAGTTGGAGGAACTGGGATGGAGTTTTATAGACTCTTTCATGCCGTCATTCTATGTCCCAACTTTACAAGAACACTGCTAAGTTTTAAAACATTTTTTTCTACCCAGTTACGAACTTCATTATAAAGTATTTGGGACCATGACACACTTGGACTTGACATCTTGTGTGAAGTCTTTCATAGTGGTTACGTTTAATGAGTCCCTTGATCTTGGTAATTTTGGGTTCATAAATGTCTACTACTTATAGTATACTGTTGGATACTGTTATTACTAATATGGCTTTTGGGCTATAGGATATCTATATTTTATATACTGATGGGTGATTGAAATTGGCAGTGGTGGAAGTCAGGGGAACTAGATAGTGTACAAAACATGGCAACTTCAGTGGCATTTTGGCAGAAACACTCCTACCCTAAGAGATGGAGGTACCTCCATCAGCCAAAGAGGCATGTGGTGGCTAGTGATTTTCTCAGCTTATGCATGCCTCTTTCCCCAATCAGCTGGCCCCAATGAATCATGCTTGAATCCCTCTTTTAGCTCAGACATCTTATCAAGTACTGTACAGCCCATTGTAATTCAAATTTCTTATGGTATATGAGTGTATTATACTTATATATCTCTATGTTGCTGATCTAGTCAATTAATATAAGGTGGGGTTATACCCCAACCTCTTCCTGCTAATCCAAATTAGAGTTCAGTGAAAGGTCTGTTATTGGGTTAAGCATGTTATAGCTATATAGTATAATGAAAAGGCGAGTGGCTTGGCATAAGGTTCTCTGTTTTACAATTTATCACTAATAGTCTCAGGTGCTGGATGCAATATAAGCATCACTGTGTATAGTATAATGATTTTTTATCAATTCAGGGAACCCTCCTCACAAAGAGATGTGTAACACTTTTTCCTGCATTCATTTCACCGTTATGTTTGTATAATTACTGTCTACCTTTTCTTGGATGTCGTTTTTCTGGAAGTAAAAAGCATTTTAAAATACTATAAAAATAGCTTATAGAGATGAATAAATGAAAAACGCAATTCTGTATCAATAAATCGGGCTATAAGTTTCAAAAACTGCTACATGCACCAAAAAAATAACTACTGGAAAAGGTCATACAAAGCAGTTAAAAGAAGCTCAGATCAAACAGTCTAAGAATGCTGCCCAAAACTAAGCCTGGAAAGTCTAAGACTGCACACACCATAGGTCCATGTAATGTCACCTAGATGGTTTTAAGAATTCCAGTATTAAAGTTTGATTTTTGAAGCATAATCATTGACATTTCTGTAGAGTTTGTGCTGCTAATGTTGAAAACCCCATTTAAATACACTGAACTGCATTAACTTTAGCTTCTCATATTGCACTTGGTTGTTCCAGCAGCAGGAGGTGTCTTTGACCTGAGAGTGGATCTTCATCCTAAGACCTGTTCAGGTGAGTGAGGGTGTGTGGGGGGTGTAGGGAGGTGTGGGGTGGTGGGTGCTCTGTGGGAGGTCAGGGTGGGGGTGGGTTGTCAAATCAGTAAGGAACTGTTTTTTTTTTGCAGGTTTTAATGACAGAGGGATGGTTTTATTTATTACAGGGTATTGAAATACAGGGGCTGTGATTGGAAAGGGGGGCCACTAGATTCCAGGGAAACTGAATAAAATATGGGGACAGCAATCAAAGAAGGGGGGCTACCACTAGACACCAGGGGCTGGATATTCAAACTGCGCTATTCTGTGGTGCAAGCCCTTGCGCTGCACAAAGTAATTGTGTAGGGGTGTGGCTGGGGCGATATTCAACGGAGTTGCGCTATTGAGCAACTCCTTTGAATATCACCCCCCGGCCACAGCCACTGTGCATGGCGCAGTGGAACTTGTACCACCGCAAGTGGTCAGAGTGGAGCATTCATGCTGCGGTGGTGCAAGTACCATTGTGCCATGCCAAATTTCCCATATTCAAAAGGTGACATGCAAATGGGGCCATAATTCATGCAAGGTGCAGGGGGCCATTTGCATCTATTTATGGCCCCATTTGCATGCCATTAGCATGCAGGTGTGCTGATCCCCGAGGACTTGCGCCTGGCACCCTGCCAGGCAGCAGCCATCAGGGACCGATGCCCCCTGCAGCCCGATCGCGGGGCAAAAGTGTAAAATCCCCCTCCTGACTGGCCCAATCAAGGGCATAAGGTTAAAATAAACCCCCACCCCCCACTAGCCCAATGAGGCATAAGTATGAATAAACCCCCACCAGCCCGATCGCGGGCAAGCGTGTAAAACAAACCCCACCACCCACCAGCCCGATCGCGGGCATCCTTCCCACCAGCCTGATCGTGGGCATAGTGTAATATAAGCCCCCCACCAGCCCAATCGCGGACATAGGTATAGATGGCCCCTCCCACCAGCCCGATCGCGGGCAGCACAGAGTCCAACCCCGAACATATCCTGGTGGTCCAGTGGACCCAGTCCAGATATGTGAATGAATTCATTCACATATCTGACCGCTTTAGATGGCGTATGGGCTGCATGGCCATTGGCTCTTGCTCTGCACCAATGAGCATGCAGCCCTACTGGGCAGTCAGTCAGCAGGCGGGCGGCAGGCGGTGGGATGCTGCCACCCGCCGCTGACGGGGAGCGGGTGAGGGCTTCATGGGTGGGGTGGGAGGCCACTAGATCACCAGGGTAGGTGGTCCTTGGGGATTTGAACAATTTTCAGCCCACGATCGGCTTCGAGGTCCGCTGGACCACCAGGGATATGTTCTGGGGGTTGACTTCTGTGCCGCACGATCGGGCTGGTGGGGGGTATTTTACACTTATGCCCGCGATCGGGCTGGTGAGGAAGGGTTATTTATACTTATGCTCGCGATCGGGCTAGTGGGTGGTGGGGTTTGTTTTACACTTTTGCCCATGATCGGGCTGTTGGGCTGGGCGATCGGGCTAGTGAGGGGTGGGGGTTTATTTAACCTTATGCCCGTGATCTGACCAGTCGGGGGGAGGGGGGAATTTTACACTTTTTCCCATGATCGGGCTGCAAGGGGGGCACAGGAAGTACGTTGAGGGCCACCCACAGGTGGCAGCTGCTGTGTTGCACCCTGCAATGCGGCAGCTCACCTGTGGGTGGCCCTTGGCTTACTCCTTTTTTTTTTGGCTCAAAGTTGTGCAGGCTCAGGTTGGGGGTTGCGCCTGCACAACCCTGCCGAGCCCGCTGAATATCGGGCTGTGCAGTTTATGCATGGTTCCTCCCCCTCCAGTTCAACATGCCTTCATTAGCATTGCGCTGTTGCTCAGCTTGACTTGGGGGGCGCAACTGCCTCCTGCTGAATATGGCAGAATGGCTCAATTTCGGACTTGCGCAGGTGCAACCCTATTGCGCATGGCGCAACCCTTTTGAATATCCAGCCCCAGGGATAATTAACCAAACACTGGAACAGGGATTGGAGGGGGGAGCAACTAGACACCAAGGAAAGTGAAACAACTATGGCTATGGTGATTTGGGGGTCACCACTAGACACAAGGGATACTTAACATAGGATTTATTTTGTGTCCAGATCACGGACTTATGGTAGCCAATCAACATTTTTAATTAGTGTTTTGTTTGGCCCACAAAAGACAGACCACATGAACACTGAATCTGATAAATTAACCCACTCACTGTGACTGATTCATTGATTAAATATTGTATTCAAGAATCAGATCTGTGAAGCGCAAAACTACTAATGTTCTTGTTATTCACACAATGGACATGGGTATCAGCTGTTCTTGTGCTGATTTTCAAGACTGACAGTCGGAGTCAGTAAGGCAGAACAACTGATACGCTTCCCAAAACACGGTAGCATATAAAACAAGCATTTGTCAATGCCGAATGCTGTCTTGCAGACATTGGCAGTGGTAGCTCAGGAGATGAACAGATGCATAATAGGAATGGCAGTGAAGTATGAAAGTGACGTCAAACCCCACATCACCCTACAGAGAGTGACAGGCACTGAGGTGTGCCTTTGAGCATTGGCCATAATGTTCATGGCATTTCAACTCACCCTACCCTGCAGTGCGACAAATATCGCGTTGTGCCTTTGGGTCCTTGGGCCTTACACTCACCCCATTCGGCCATAACGTTCATGGCATTTTACCTCACCCTATCTTGCAGTGCTGGGGTGTGCCTTAGGGTGTTTGGCTTTACAGTCACCCCATTTCATAAGGACATATGCTGAAATGGGTGCAGCATAGGAGAATGGGCTGAACTGTGGGGCCGAAGAGTCCAAGGCACACCTCGATGCCTGTCAGTGGCTTGAGGGTGGGGCGATGGTATAGCGTTAGCATGACAGATGGCAATGCAAAGATACACCCCTGATGCCTGTCAGTCTCTACAGAGTGGGATATTATGGTTAGAAACCCTAATGCCCCGGCCACTTGTTGGTATTTGTACTACAAATTTGCAACATGCCATTTTTGTGACCCCACCTCATGAAAGTGTTTGGGACCTCTGCTCATGAATAGTGGCACTGTGATTTTGTTAATCTGGCCTGAACATTGATTTTTCACAGTGACCATGCCATTTTGTGCCAGGTGTGGAAAAACACCATTTGGGCAGGGTGTGAAAAATGACAGCTGTACCATTTATAGGTAGGTATAAAGAGATGGCAGTGTTGAAAATCTTTAGTGAAAATATTAAAAATGCTAAAATTTACGAGCATATGTAGAAACTGCATAATGCACACTCATAACACAGTCATTTAGTGGAATTATTTCACCAAATTTTCAACATAGGCATTCTGGGACCTCTGCTCATGAACACTGTCACTATGATTTTCTTCTTCTGTCCTGATCGTTGATTTCCCACTGCGACCGTGCCATTGTGCACCACTTGTGCAAAAACACATTTCAGGCAGGATCTGAAAAATGACAGCTATACTGTTCATAAAGACACGTGCAAAATTGACATTGTTGAAAATGTTGAGTGAAAATACTACAGATTGTTGAAGTTATCAGTGTGCGTGGAAACTGCGCAACACACACTTGCAACATAGTCATTTTATGGACTTTCATCACCAAATTTTCAACATAGGCATTTTTGGACCTCTGCTCATGAACAGTGTTGCTGTGATTTTCATAATCTGTCCCAAACACTGATTTCCCACAGTGACTGCGCTATTCTGACCGGTCGTGCAAAAACACTTTTCGGCCAGGATGTGAAAAATGAAAGCTGCACTGTTCATAAGGAGGTATATAAAAATATGCCAATGTTGAAATTGGTGAAGTTATGAGTGTGTGTGGATACTGCACAACTCACGCTCATAACACAGTCATTTTTGGGAATTTTTTTCACCAAATTTGCAACATAGACTTTTTGGGAGGCCACGTCATCAACAGCGACACCATCATTTCATTATTCCGTCCCGAAAGGTGATTCCACACAGTGACCGCAAAATCACCTTTTGGGACTGAATAACACCTTGACAGTGACCGAATTCATGAGGAGGGGTCCCAAAAACCAGATGTTGAAAATTTGGTGGCAAAAGTAAAAAAATGGCTGAGATATCCACACAAGTTGAAAAAAAAAAATATGCCATTATACAGCTTACTGGCATTTCTTCAGTTTGCGGTTGGCTTTGAAGAATGCAGAGGTGTTCCCGCTCCACCAAAGATCATCGCACTGGGATCCAGAGGTAAGTATGGGGTGAGGGGGGTGTGGGGAGGTGGATGCACAGAGGGTGGCTGCCGGTTGGGGGAGGGGGGCACCGAACTCAACGAGGGACCATTTTTTGATTCACAGGTTAAACCAGGAAAGAAAGAACAATGCAGGAATGTTTTCTATTTGTACAGGTACTTTTGCACACTGGGGTGGGCTCCCAGCATGCCACCTGTGTGTTTGATGGAAGGGGGATTCTGTAGCTGATGGGGATTGGGCACCCCCGCAGGCACATACAGAGTTGGTGGGTCACATGAGCCGAGGGACATTGGGCACCCCCTCGGCACACAAGAAATGGGGGGGCCACATTATGCTGACAGGGATTGGGCACCCCATTGGCAAACTAAATTAGGAAGGGGCATGCTGACATTGGGAATGGGCACCCCCTTTGGCTTTCAGAGGGACTGTGAAAGGCGATGGCTGTCCCTTGGCTTCTGTGCGAACTATGAGAAGCTGACGGGGAAGCTGCCGCCATGTTGTTTGTTGGGGACACCAGACAAGGCAAGCAGTAATTGGCTGCTGCAATCAGGGACTGCTCCATTGCACTGCCTGATTGCAGCAGCTAATTTCTTTCAAGGTGGTGGCAAGTTTCTCAGCTGCTGTCATAGACAGCGTGCTATGCCATTGGCACCACAGAGTCCAGCCACAAAAAGCAGTGACATCATTGGCTGCAGCAGGACCGCACCTCTGAAACCTGCTTTTCCATTGAAGCAACCACAATATGTTGTCTGCGTTGCATATGCAAGACAACATAAAAAACTGGTAAAGCACAAGGTACAGTACAGGCTACTGTTTTATTATGAACTATTGCAAAATGACACTGTCACACAGCTCCTTTCACTACCCAGCTGCTCTTTCACTTTTAAATCCTTTTTGTTACTCATCTCTGCTTTTTCCATTTTGAATAAACATCCAAATGGAAAAATGTGGAAGTGATTCACAGAAAAGGACTTAAAGTTTAAAAGAATGTGTGCACATTTCTCCAACAGTTAAGCTCAGAATCCCTCTAACAGAGTCATGATGACCAATATACATGTGTTGTTCTCTCTCTGCAGGATGCAATTTTTGTGGGGTTTGAATTTTTTTTTTCTTTACGAAAACTGAAAACAAGATAGCAGCAAAGGAAAGAAAGGATTTTCCCTCACAGAAAAGAATTGCCCCATATGATCACCTAACATAATCATTTTAAAGTGCTTACTGAATATGCTCAGAACCCAAAATTTATATTTAACTTTGGAACAGAATAATATTTTTCCACCAAACAAGCATACAAAATCCTCCTGAACCAAACTTTTTCTACCCTCAAAATTTCAGACCACAATTCCAAACCATCGGGATGCCAAATGCTAGTAAAAAAACAGCAAGTTTTAAAATTTCAAGGAAACAACAGAGTTGCACCAATGTGACCTGGGGTGCTCAGTGACAATTAGAGACACACTTTTTCACCAGTCATGGCACTTATCCAGGGCATATAAAGAATTATGAAGAGTCCAAGTACGTTTCATCAAGTTTTACTTCATTTACTGAACAAAACAAACAGCAATCTGACCCTCCTGGGTCAGAGGAAAGAAGGTAGATGCTCTAACATTTCAACTCGACTGAGACCTTGTCAAAGATGCTGCCCTTTCAAGGTGAAATGCTTAAATAGCACACCAATGTGTCATATGATAAAAATACTTTTTTCAAACTTTTACGGTGCTGGTGCATAAATGTAGAACTTAAACAACTTTCATTAATAGTTTTTCTTTCTTTAAAAAACACCCACAACCACATTGATCATGCTACAAAAAAAGTGCTAAGTGCAAAAAACTCAAAACAGTGTTACTGTACCATGTACATCTCACATAAGAGGTCATATTTAAAAACTCTCTCCATTAATTCATTACCCTTAACTAGATACTGTCTCTCGTGAATTACTAGAACAATTGTTCCTTACATTCTGTTTCTATGTACTACACAAATGGCAGAACAAGAAGAGAGTTCAGAGAGTTTATGAAAGTAGATGAGAAAAGTTAAATATTAATAAGGAGTACAACAGCAGAGAATGGCTTACAATGGGAGGAGGGGGAAGTGTGTGTGTGTGTGTGTGTGTGTGTGTGTGTGTTGGGGCAAAGGATCCTTTTAAAAGGGGACTTAGAATTTTATCTTTGAAGTTTGGGCCCATTCTGCATTAAAATTGTCTACCACTGACTACTTAAAATGGGGTCAATAGACAATGGTACTTACATATAGGTCATGTGGTTGAAAGGGAGAGCTCTGGAATACCAAATTATATACAGAGAGTGCCACTTTGTTCACAATATTCAATGCAGTAATTGTTACCTAAAAGGGAGAGAAAATGTAAAATACAATTAACATCTGTCTTTCAAAAAAGATTTTATCTCAATGTGTTCATTCAGACCCTTTTCCTTACAGTACACACTCCAAGTGTGTCTATCTAGTATAGTTCTTTCTTACTTAGATGGCCCTCTCTGAATCCTCCTTTTGTTACCAATGTCACTTGTTCTATATCTATGAATTTTAACTCATGTTCGTCCATATTTGTTACATTCAACATATGCACTGCCCACATATATTCTAAGTTACAATTTTTGATTGCCCTCATATGTTCCCCTGCTCTTTCCTTCATTTTCCTCTTGGTATTACCAATATAGAATGACCCACATGTACAGGTAGAGAGATAGACAACAAAGGAGGTGTCACCGTGTACAAACTGGTAAATGTTAAACATCCTCCCATCCCAAGGGCTCTTAAACATAACATATTCTCTGATTACTGGACAATATTTACAGTGCCAGCATTTCTTACACCCCTTGGGCAAGGGTGGCATCCAATTCCTACGGCTTTCTTTAACAGTTTGGTGGCTGAATGAACCAATAAGTTATTCAGGTTTTTGGCCCTGCTGTATGACATTCTTGGATGTATTTTTGCAGTTTCCTTCAGCCTATAGTCAGCACCCAGCACATACCAGTTTTTATATCCCTGATCCCTGACCCTCCATGATCAAATATTATAGGTTCTGACAGAGTTGATCTGGTCCTGGCTTACTTGTGTATTACTTACTGTACTTTCCTGCATAGCAGGGTATCCCTGTCTGTTTCCTCTGTGGCAGTTCTTGCTTTATTTAATCACAGAATCTGCATGCCCCCTGTCAGTAATCCTGGTTTCTAGTTCTTTCTTTTCCTCCTGGAGGTTATCTGGTTCACTGCTGTTTCTTTTTACTTAAAAGAACTGGCTCTTTACAATGTTTTCTATGGTGTGGCCAGGGTGACAACTACTTGCCAAAAGAACAGTATTATGATCTGTAGTCTTCCTAAATAATATTGTGGCTATGGTGTCATCTTCTTTTGCCAATACTCTCAGATCAACGAAAGAAATTTCATTCTCAATAATGTTGCATGTGAACCATAAATTTGAATTCAAATCATGTAAATACTGAATGAATTTTTCTAATTCATCTCTGTCCCCTCACCACACCAAGAAAACATCATCAATAAAGCACCTTCAGACCTGATTTTTTTTTAAAATGGGTCTGCATGTCTATTCCCAATCACCTTCTCCTCCCAGTGTCCAAGGTATAAATTTCCATAGTTAGGTGTTAGACTGGCACCCATAGCGGTGCCCTTTTGCTGATGGTAAAACGTATTCCCAAATGCAAAAAAAGTTCCTCTCTAGGAGAATTCTTGTCATATCTATCAGAAGTTCTGTATCTGGTATGGTTCCCTCTGGTTTTTTGTCTAAATAATACTGCAGTGCCTACAAACCTCCTTCGTGGAGGATGTTTATATATAATGACTCAATGTCTAGGGTAACTAGTATTGCGTTTTTTTCAAGTTTAATTTCCCTGAGTTTATTTAAAACATTCCCTGTGTCCAAAAGGTGTGACAGTAAGCTAATAACTAAATATTTTAAGTTAACATCTATGAATTTAGCTAATGGTTCTGTTACTATGCCTATACCTGAAATGATAGGTCTACCAAGGGGTTCACCAGTGTTTTATAGATTTCCCCTGGCCAAGGAGGATCAATTTTGCTGTTTGTTTGGTTCATTAAATGAAGTAAAAGTTGATGGAACTTACTTGGACTCTTCATTATTCTTTACATGCCCTGGGTAAGTGCTGTAACTGGTGAAAAAAGTGTGATTTTAAAAATCTGTTTGCTATTCAGAGCTCAGAATCCACACATCTGACAAGAATGAAACATGATACATCAAGAGATCTTCCCCCACAAGACCATACATGCAAAATTTCTTGCAAATCCATTTAACAATTGCAAAGTTATTACAGTACAAATATCGGGGTTTAACTTTAAAGTGCCTGCTCAACCCTAGATACAGTGGTGCTACTGTGTCACTATAATACTTGTTCTTTGCAAAAAACTGTGTTAATGCAACATTTAGGGTTTAGACTAAATCAGAAAAAGTAGGGAAATGTGGCTTTAGGGTTTCCAGTCCTAAAACCCCACCCCAATGCTTACAACAAATCAGGGATACAGTCTTCCTTGGGGTTGTCAACCTTAAAGCTCACTCCATTAGTAAGTAAGTAAAAATGTATTTCTTGAGCACCCAATCCCAAAGGCTCTGGACATTTCACAAAGAGGTGCAATAAAATTAAAATACATTTTACAATTAAAATCAGAGTCAGGCAACTAATACAAATACAAATACTAATTAATAAATAAAGCTAAAACACTTAAAGTCAGTGGATATCAAATGCTTGTCAGAATACAGTAGATGTGCCTTAAGGCATCAATTGAAGATCTCCACAGAAGGGGCCTCCATTAACAACTGCGGTAATGAGTTCCAAAGAGCTGGCCCCACTACCTCAAAGGCACAGTTGCCTGATGTTTTAAGCCTCACCCTTGGAACAGCCAGGAGGCCCTCCATGGAGGAATGGAGTGAGAGCCCTGGCTGAACAGGGATCAGGAGGTCAGTCAGATAGCCTGAACCTAGGCCATATAGGGCCTTGTAGCTGAGAAAGCCCACCTTGAAGGCAATCCTCCATCGGACAGGCAGCCAGTGAAGCTCACATTAGACTGGGGTTATATGAGCAGACCTTGAAAGGCCTGTCAGCAACCTGGCTGCCACATTCTGCAACAGCTGCAGTTGATGGAAGTTACCTCCACTGACCCAGAAGTATAGAGTGTTACAGTAATTGAACCTAGATGTAACAAAGGATTGCACTAGTGAGAGCAGGTTACCAGGCAGGATCAAGGGTTTAACCTGAGTGACATTCCATAGGTGGTAAAAGCCATCTTGGATGATGGCAGACACCTGAGCTTCAAGTGTCAAACGATCAACAAGGATGACACCCAGATTTTTCACCTAAGTGGCCATGAGGTAGCACCCAGGAACAACCCTGTTCCTAATCAGTTGGTGGCTACATCCCATCGGTGACCAGGCTCAATCACGAGTATCTCTATCTTGTTAGGGTTATGTCTCAGCCAGTTATAGGACATCCAGTACTGGCTATCAGATGGGCATCTACTGTATTTAGCACCTCCACAACATCAGATGTCCCAGGGCAAAGGACACATACAGCGGGATGTCATCTGCATACCAATGAAAACCCAGCCTATGACACCTAATGATGTCACCCTGGGGCAACATGTACACCACGAACAACATAGGTGACAAGATGGAGCCCTGAGGAACTCCACAGGTCAGGAGCTTTGTGCCGGAGGAGAAATCCCCTATCATTACCCGTAACGTCCTGACTGCCAAAAGGAACTTAAACCAGCTGATGACCTTACCGGTGAGTCCACACAGCTCTCTAAGGTGATAAAGCAGCACTATGTGGTCTATGGTGTCAAATGCTGAGGAGTAATCCAGAAGAGTGAGAATTAACCACTCTCATGTATCTCTCACCCAAGGAAATCTCTTTGCACCCTGACCAATGCTGTTTCAGTGATATGCTTTCTCCTAAATCTGGACTGGAGTGCCTTGTAGAGGTCAAAGTCCATCAGGTGGGCCTCGAGCTGCAAAGCCACCACTTTCTTCACCACCTTCCCCAAGAATGGAAGATTGGAGACAGGCCAATAATTTGCCAAGATGTCAGGGTTGAGAGATGGTTTCTTTAACAGGGGCCTCACCAATGCCTCTTTCAAGGCATCGGGGAAAAGCCCCAGTGAAAGCAAACACCTGATGATCTCTGTGAACACTGGGCCAACGACCTGACATATCCCACTAAGAGACACATCGGGCCTGAGTCCAGTTCACAAAAAGTAGTTCACAGCTTTGAGGTTACCTCAATGATCTCTGCCACCCCCAGCAGCCAAAACTCATCCAAAGCAACCGGATCACCTCTGTGCACACCGGGCCCTACACTGCAGGACTGATCTTGTCTCACTGGAGAGATTCTGACCTGAATGGAGGACACCCTGTCAGAAAAGAACTGAGTTCACTCCTTGCACTGTGCAACTAAATCTGCTCTTTCAGCTGTAAACAGGATGGATTAAGTAGCCTGTTCACATTCTGAAAGAGCATAGCCTGTCTGTTCCTTCCTGCAGCAGTCTCTCTGGACATGAAATCTGCATTCTTAAGGTTGAATGCCCTTTGATATTCACTGTAGTGAATTCTCAAAGCCAGTTTGTCATACAGGCACCTGGTCCTCCTCTAGCAGCTCAATAACTTCTGACCCGTGTGTCTTCATCACTTTGAGATCCCCATCAAACCATGGGAATCTCCAGTAAGAAGACCTGGGTCATATACAGATTAGTGTGATGGCATCAAGCACCTTGATGACAGCATTATTATAAGCTGCCACTACCTCATCCAACCCCGCTGCACATGCAGTGCTCACACCAGAAAAATCCACTACTGCCATCATTCCCTCTGGGGACAATCCCCTCAAAGGAGGGTAGCAAACCATCTTAACAGGGGTGGGACTAATGGGGGTGTCCCTGAACAAGAACTCTACTGTGCAGTGATCTGACCAAGAGACCGGATCAATCTTGAGATTGGTAATCTCAAGACCCAGTGAGAATACTAGGTCTTAGGCGTGATCGTGGCAGTGGGTCACAGAAGCAACAGCTTGTGCGAGGCCCAGTGATGTCATCATCTGGAGGAAGTTGTTACCAAAATGGGAGAGTTCATCATTGACCTAGGCATTGAAGTCCCCAGAATCAACCATCTAGGTGACTCCAACACCTTATCAGTTGCAAAGTCCATGACTTCCTGCAGGAATTCCCCCTCGTGTACCAGAGGACAATAAACAAGGAGGATCCTGCAACCAGGTGTGTATGCTATGGAGTGCATAGAATGAGGTGAGCTGTAGGGCTGACAACCCCAAGGAAGACTGCACCCCTGATTTGTTGTAGGCATTGGGATGGGGTTTTGTTGTTGGAAACCCTAAAGCCACAGTTCCCTAGTTTTGTCCCTTAAGCCTAAACCCTAAATGTTGCATTAGCTCATTTTTTTGCAAAGAATTTGCTTACTTTTTGAGATAGTATAATCATATCCTTATTTGGCTGTAGAAGCACAGAGCCCTCCAAGCCCTGCACTACAATCTATCTATACTTTTTCAGATAGTGTAATCGTATACCCTTGAGGAAAGGAGGGAGAGGGGGACATGATAGAAATGTTTAAGTACTTCGTGGAATCAACAAAGTCCAAGAAGGTAACATCTTTCAGAAAAGAGATGTGCAAGAACAAGGGGACACAATTTGAAGATAGAGGGTGGATGGCTCAGGGGAAATGTGAGGAAGTATTGTTTCACAGAGAGGGTGGTGGATGCATGGAACAGACTTCCTGAGGAGGTTGTGGGGTCTAAAACTGTGGGAGAATTCAAGAATGCATGGGACAGACATAAGGCAATTTTTGTGGTGGGTAGGAATAAATAGGCTGTTGGTTAAATAGGATCTGCAGCATATCCTCTAGGTAGGGAAATGGGCAGACTAGGTATGTCAAGCGGTCCTTATCTGCTGTCAAAGTCTATGCTTCTATGTTTCTGTGTATCAGGGCCCTGCACTTCCATTTGTAGTACAACAGCAACCAAATTGTTAGCATGGCCTTCTTTTTTTTTAGTATCATTTTTTATTATATCATATATATTCTTATTCATATAAAAACAATCACATAAAATCCAGAACATTAGTTGTGAATAAAATAGCCAGATATCACAATAGTCACACTTTACAACTACACAAGTATTCAGTGTTAATAATAATGATTACAATATTTGATATACACTACTCCATTAATATTTAACCCTGTCAACCCTACCCCCCCCACACTTGTTATTCATAACATCATTTTACCCATCTCTTTAGCTCAGTGGAGGAAAAAAAAGAATTTTACAACAAAGAATGGGTTGTAGACAGTGTTTACCTTATGTAAACTTAAATAGACATTTAAGGTCCTTAGTACAGTAAATTCCCTTATACTTCTACAATACTTTGTAATGGGGGAGTCATTTCTTCTGTGTCTCTCCATCTCAGGCCCATAGAATCATCCACTTCAATTATTAATTTTTCATATAACATAGTTTCATGAAAGATAGCCCACCATTTATAACATGTAAAAGGTTACAAATCACCCTCCTTCCAATTCTCCAATATAATTTTGTTCAGAGCCATCGATGCTAGAGCTATGGTTTTTTGTTGGTTGGTATCTGATCGAAGTGTAGAAAAGTTGTAGAATAAAATGTCTCAACTGAGCATGGAATCATTTGGTTGAACCATTTTGACATAATTTGGTTAACTTTTAAGCACCAAGGATAAATTTTTGTGCAGGCCCAAAGACAGTGGAATAGATCTGCTTTTTGTTTACAATGATGCCAGCATAACATAGAATATTGTTTATTTATCTTAAGAATTTGTGCTGGTGTGATGTATGCTTTATCATTTATGTTTCTTTGTATAGTCTTATTTTTTACAGAAACATATAGGCCGGGATATTCAAAGCAATTGCAGTGGCGCAAGTACAGAAATGCACCAAGGAGCGATATTCAGTGGGAGCCAATGTGCAGTGCAAGTCCCAGTGCACCAATGTGGAACCCTAATGAATGCATGTGCAAGAGCAGGGGCATGCCCATGAATATGTGGCTCAGTGCGATATTCAACTGCTGAACCATGGTTCAAGTGCAGAGCAAGTCTAATATACACAGAGCAGATTTGAGCCTATAAATACAGGGTGCAAGCACACAGACAGCACTTGAACCAGGGGCAAGGGAGAGAGAGAGAGAGAGAGAGTATGTGGAACAGGACAGTGGAGGGAGAAAACCTAGCAGAGCAAGGGAGACAGAATCTGAGAGGGACAGGGTGACCTGCACAGACAGCCACAGTGGTGTGGGACAGAGGTGGCAGTGGAGAGTGAGCCAGGGGCACAGTGAATGAGATGGAGAGGCAGTCAAGGTGCCACACACTGCACCAGGGTGGCAGACAGCCCACAGCAGACAACCACCCATGGGGAGACAGGACAGCAGGGGCCATGGCCAGCATACCCTTTCTAATGGAGGCTATAATGAGGGGTGTGAGGATGCAGGAGGAACTGTGACATGGCCATGGAAGGGCCCAGTGGCAGTATGCCCGGAACAGGTGGTACTGTGCCCACACCACCTTTGAGAACTACAGCGATACGGAGATTGTGGGCCAGTATCGCCTGAACCGGGCTATTCTAAGGCAGCTCTGTGAGCTGTGCAGTGAGGAGATGCAGGAACCCACAAGACAGAGCCACGCTATGTCAGTGGAGATGAAGGTAACAGCTGTCATGTGCCTGCTCACCATGGGCACCTTTCAGAGACCAACAGGGGACACAACAGGCATAACCCAGTCAGCCACGTCCCGACTCCTCACACAATTCCTCAACGCCGTGCTGCCACATACTTCAGAATATATCCAGTTCCCCAGCAACAGGCAGAGCGTACATCAACCATGCAGGACTTCCACTGGGTAGCATGTATGCCTGGTGTGCTTGGGGCCATTGACTGCACCCATGTGGGCATCTGCATGCTGCCTGGCCCTGAGAGTGAGGCATATGTAAACAGGAAGGGGGTCCCCAGTGTCAACTGCCAGGTGGTGTGCAATGCCAAGAGATGCATCACCAATGTCTGTGCCTCACCCTGGGAGTGCACATGATGCATTAATCTGGCACAGCAGTGCACTGTGTCACAGGTTCAAGTGTGGGGATATCTCCATGGACTACCTCGTGGGTGAGTATGGGGTGGGCAGGAGTGCCTGGCAGAGCATGGGAAGGGGGAAGGCAGGGTGGCTGCAATGGTGAGGTTGCCAGGGGTGGGTGAGGGGCACAGCAACAAAGGACACAGGGATAACCATATCATTCTCCACACAGGTGACAGTGGATATCCACTTAGGCCATGGCTTCTCACCCACTACCAGTGCCCATCATCCCCAGCAGAAGAATGGTACAATGAGGCACATACCAGCATGTGGAACATCATTGAACATGTATTTGGGATGCAGATGGTACATTTCCATTGCCTAGACTGATCTGGTGGTGCCCTACAGTACAGACCCTCGAAAGCCTGTGGCCTATTCCTGGCCTGTTGCATACTGCAAAACATGGCCATTGACCGTGGGATAGTTGTTGAGGCTGAGGAGGGGGACAGTAGTGGGGATGACAAGGACAATGAGCCAGAGGGACGTGGACAGCCCCCCGGATGGAGGGATCCCTGGCTGCAATGCATGGCATGCTAGCACAGGAACACCATCGCATGAGAGCACTATGGTGCAGGCAGGTAGGTTGTGCCACACCTACGCACTGGCCACACACACAGGGACAGCACACAGGCAGGGGTGTGCATGGTAATGGGCATGCACACACAATGGCATGAAGCAGTGGTGGGGGTTACAGTGCCACACAGCCACACAGAGCAGCACACAGCAGGGAATGCAGCACACACAGATACATACACACACACATATGTGCCCAGGCACTGGCATGTGTTGGGGATCAGATGCACTGCACCAATGCACAGGCGCAACCGGCGCTGATCTGCTCTCATCCTGCCCAAGCCACATGGGCCAGTGGGGGTTCATGGGATGGACAGTGCATTACACAGTGTGTGAGGTGGCCAGCCACTCCTGGTGGTGGCCAGCAGTGCAATGCCATCCTTGATCGCATTGGCAATGCGATCCTGGAATGTGGCCGTGTCCTCCTGCAAGTGCTGAATAGCCTCCAGGAGCTACACAGTGCCTCTCTCATGCTGCTCGGCCACATGGCGCACCTCCGTGTGCAGTACATGCACCCCTGCTACCAGCAGCACCTGTTGCTCCATGGAGGCCAGCAGCAATTGGGTCTGCTCTGACAATGGATCAGCAATTCAGGGGAACCTGAGTGGGGTACCAACCCACAGGTGTTGTACGACCATGCTGCACAGACCCCCACTCCAGTGGGCACTACACAGTGGGGTCCACATGTGGTTGGTCCCAGTCTGCTGCCCTGGCAGTGGACACCATGTCCATCTGCCCCCTGACCCCTGCTGCCTGCCGCTGCTGCCCCTCTGGCCCCTGTATGCTGCCCAGTGGCTGTGTATCCATTCCACCACATGGCACATGGCAGCACCTGCAGTGGTGGCAGGCAGCTGTCCCACCACTGGCAGGCCACTGGCTGTGCTGTCTGAGGTGGTACTTCATATGGATTTCTCCCCCACAATACCACCCATGCTGTCCAGGATCATGGTCATGTCGTCATCAGCATCAGACTCCACCCTGATCTGTGTCTCCAAACAGAGGACGCCATGGCTAGCATCCTGCTGGAACACAGCCAGGGCCTCATCCGACCCCATGCCCAGGACATCCATCTGGACAGTGGTGGTGTGCTGCAGCCGATCAGACACGTGGATGCCCATGGAGGTGTATGGCTGGTCCTCCAGGACTGGGCCTGCCTCCACGGCTGCTGCTGGCGCCCCTTCCACTGCATGCAGGTGTGCTGGTTCTGAAAGAGAAAACAGAAATGTCAGTGATGCATGTCCCCCAGCTCAAACCCCCCCATTGCTTGCTGTGTGTGCCCATCATATGTACCACGCAGTGACGGGCTTCCAGTAGTCTGGAACCCTCCACCTGGCACATCCTCAACAGTGCTACATCACGTGGTGGCCGCCACCAGCTCCTCCTGGATCATGAACTGTGACACATCAGCAGGCTCACCTCTGGTGGCTGTCTGGGCTGCATGTATAGCTGCTACCTTCTCCTTGATGAGGCGTTTATCGGTGCCCTTTCTTCCAGCACTCCTGCACTGACCACTGGTGGCTGACCTGCTGGTTCACACTCACTGCCATCTCCTCCCAGGCTGTAGCCCTGGCCTGTGGTGTGCCTGTGGCACCACTCAACAGTGGCTCCCTGTTCAGATAGGCCTCAAACAGGGCAACAGCCTCTGCCTTGGTAAAGTTGGGCCTGTGTTTGCATGCAGGCCCATGCTCCTCTGCCTCTTTGCGTTCCAACATTGTGCTACCTGTGGACATGGACATGTGTGTCAGTATCAGCAGCAGCCTACACCATCCCCCCTGTTATTCTGGCTGGGCTCAGCAGCATGGGCAACTTACATCAGAAGGTTGCTATACCAGTCCATGGCCTGTGCCATTCCGCGGCACTTTTATAGCACAACACATGCCAATGAGCATGTGTGCAACAGTAATGACATGCAGATTTCCACAGTGTGCCAGGCACTGGATGATGAGCTCATTAGCATGTGGCAGCTGAATATCGTTTTGTTCCACTGTATCCACTGCCATACCTCCCCCTCCAGTCCCCATCCCATTGTACAGTCTCTGTTCCCTGTCCCATTCCCTCGCTATCCTACCCTTTCCCACCCCCTTGTTTCTGTACATAGCTTTTGACAATATAATTCTATTGTGCCTTACCTGCCTGTGTCTGCTTTGCAGCTGGTGTGAAGAGACATGCTGCAGTGGTGTGGTGTGTACCTGTGTGGTGTGCCTGTGTCGGTGTGTGGGTCGTACATTGTGGTTTCCTATCCCTTGGTCGGTGGCTGTTCCTTGGGGTGGCCTTGGGGCAGCTGTCTGGGATGTGTGGCATGTGTGTGCTTGACAGCATGGCCCTCTGTGTGGCTTGCTGGGATCTGGGTGGGTGGGGGCATAGCATGCAACTCTATGGTTGGCCCTCCATTGGCCATTGGTGCCACCTATTACCTGCTTTGTGTGCCATGGGTGTGTTTTGGGGTGGGGTGTCTGGGTGCCTGTGTACCCTACTGGTGGTGGCCACCTATGGCCTACCACTGTGTGTCCCTGGCAATGTCCTCTGGTGTTGTCCTCTGCCATGGCCCATGCCTTTGCATTGCTGCTGTGCTCCCAGCATTAACTGGAGCTAGTCTTTGTGTGCCATGGTGCATGTCTGGTTTCACCCTGGTGCATCTCTGGTTGTGCTGTGGTGCTGGTCTGGTTGCGCCTTGGTTCATGTCCAGTTGTGCCTCTGCGCAGGTCTGGTTATGCCATGGTGTATTTCACCATGTGCAGTCTTTGAATATCGCACTCATTGCACCATTTGGCATCAGATTTTCTCTGCACCAGACTTGCGTTTGGTGCATTTCTGAATATCTTGCCCATATTCTGTTACTATTTTGTCTAGTCAGTACTCATTGAACATGGTTTACTTGAATTGTAGCTTCCTCATTCCATTTATTATTTGTTTTCTTGTAAACCTGAATATTTTCTTTAACTAAATTCTCATAAAAGAAGGCCAATGATTTTTTAAAGTGTTGGCCCATACTATTTTCC
The DNA here is from genome assembly GCA_016271365.2 of Neoceratodus forsteri. Taxonomy (NCBI): domain Eukaryota; kingdom Metazoa; phylum Chordata; order Ceratodontiformes; family Ceratodontidae; genus Neoceratodus; species Neoceratodus forsteri. The sequence continues at coordinate 527,478,929 of CM057456.1, read as the reverse complement.
TTTTCCTTTAAACTATGGGCAATATTGTAATTATTGATTTGAAATCTTTTTTGGACTTTCTGGAACTTTTTTTGAAGTGCATAGTAATACATGACATTCCATTTATTGTCCCCCAGTCTTTTCAACAGGTTATTATATGCTATAAAATTACCATCCTTTATCAAGTCTTTCCACAAAATAATCTCTTTGTTGGCTAAAAGATTTATTGTTACTCTAGAAAGGATTCCCATCTGTTTCCTTCTCCCTGCATCAATAGGGAAGAATAACCAAATCAGGTTTAACGTATGCTGCTTTCTTAGATATCTATATAACAGGTCAAACCATGTTGGAAGGAAGGTAATTTGGCCCCTTAAAATGTCTGGTCTAAACCAAAGTTCAAGAAAAACATTCACAAATTGATCTGTCAACCACTGTGAAAACATAACCTGTTGATACAGTTTATAAGATTCCTAGGGCCAGATATTCAAAACTTTGCCCTGGGGCTAAATTAGCAGTGCCCGGCAGGCAAACTTAGCCTGGAGCAAAAACCTAGCTATATTCAAAAGGAAATAGCCCGGTGCTAATCCTGCTGAATATAGCAAGCAAAGGAAGCCGGGCAAACAGGGCCAGGAGTGCAGGACAAAAATTGCCCAGGATTAAGACAGCACTGACTATAACAAATAAGACAGTACTGAATATAGCACCCAGACAGAGGCAGTGCAAACACCCACAGAAACACAGTGCAGAGGTGTAAGCGGCTGTCCAGCAACACAGGAAAGCAAAATAGCCCTGGATGTGAACACAGAAGCAGACACTACTGCAGTACCAGTGAATGGCATGGAATAACCAGGACCCACAAGTGACAACGGAATACCACATAACACTGTCAAATCCCAAGTCCCCCCCAAAAAGACACAGAACACAGGAATGTCAAGTATAACAATGTGTAATCAAACAGAGAACAGGTATGGCACAAAGGCAACAAGAACAGATGCACAGAAAACAACAAAAGCAACACACAGCAGAACACAATAGCCAAAAAAGGGGTACAACAGTAACAAAATAAAAGGTAAAAGGGCTGGCAAAATAAAGGGACTGAAAACAATAGAGAATACAGCAGTGACAGTGCAAAATGGCTACTATGTACAGTATATAGAGATGAATGGGGAAAGGATGTGGAAGGGAGAGGGACATGGACACAGGGAGCAATGGAGGGAAACAGGATGTCACAAATAGGGCTAGGGAAAAGTGGGCTGGGGTAGGGAAGCAGAACACCACAATGGGATACAGGACCTAGATGTGGGCAGGTGCTGGCAGCCGTTCTTCCAGGATTGCGGCAACCCGTCTTGTCTCCGCTATAAGGATGGCCTGCTGTTCAATCAGCATCCGCTGTTGAGGCACCACCCTCCACAACAGTTTGTCCCTCCCTTCAGCCTCCTCTGGATGGGTGGCCCATAGTGATGATTGTCTTGGACCTACAGGAGAAAGGGGGACCATATCAGGACATGACGGCAACACAAAAGCACCATATACCACCACATGGCAGACAACATGCCCCAACAACCATGACAATGTGTCAGTACAGACCAAACCACAATGCACACTGACATGTGCCTGCAGGACAAGGCAGTATGAAACAGGCAGCATGCACCACCCCAATGTACATGGACATGCATGGATGTGTGCTGAGAAACCAACCACACAGTGGAACCCACACAGCACAGCGGTGTGCACACTGTAACAGTGTAAACAGACAGGCACCCTCTGAGATGCGAATGACAATTGGACTGTGAACGACACGCACATGGGATGACACATGTTGGGACATGCTGCCCACAGTTACACAGCTATGATACACAACACAGATGACACCCACAGGAGAAGGTGCCACAACCACAACTAGGTGTGTAACCAGATATGCCTGTCCCATGCACATCTTCCCCAACAGTGCCCCCAAACTGCTGCCCCCCACAAGAACTGTACAGACCCAGTCAAACCACTACCCACAATGCCACAACATAGTGGCAGAACAAATGATGTCAGTAATCCTTGAACAGGTGGGACACTGACATAGGTGCAAAACAATGGCAGATGAAACAGATAGAGGCACAATGTGGCCTACAGAGACCCAGTGACTACAGAGGACAATGACAGTGGCAACATAACAGTATAGAATGTGGGACAGGTACTCAAGCAGTACACAGCCAGGGAAAGTGCCAATGCCTACCCACACCAGTTGCCACAACAGAAGGATGAGGAGCCTGTACCATTGGCGGGCATGGCATGGGGCTGTGCCACCACCCACAGTGGCAGCACATGCAAGTCACACATGCAAGGAGACACACACATGTGAAATAGGGACACAGGCCATGGTCCACCAGTGGCAGGGCAGTGGTAGTCCAATGATGCAGACAGGACAGTGCCACCCTGGTGGCCAAGGCATGTTGAGGCCCACACCCCCACTGGTGGGAGCAGTACCTGCCACAGATTCTGAAACCCAGCACACCATGCTACCACAGAACAACCCCTGCAGCACCCATGCATGTCCCATGCACAAACACCATGCACTGCAGGGACTGAGGGACAGCACCCTGTAGGGAAACATGGTCCCTGCAACACAACTGAAGGTAACAGGCACACATGACATGCACAGCCACACAGGCCCGTGTGGCACCATAGCCCCAGAGGTCACCCCACAACAGCCCCTGTGCATGTACGCCACGGAGCTCAGTCAAGGGCACACAATAACATACCAGTGTCCATACTGCAATGGCAACACCCTGGTAGGAAGATGCTGGCACAATATGACACTGTGGCCCCCTGTAGGTCACAGCGTGAACAGCTCTGGCAGGCATCTACAACATGCCATGCATGAATGCCACACACCAAGCGAAGCGCAGAACAGTGAAGCCGTGGCATACAGGGAAACAGCAGCAGAAACAACCAGCACAGCAGGCTGATCCCAGTAATTCCCCAGCTGCAGGCACAGTGAATGGCCACTGTCCATGCACAGACCTGCTGCATCCTGCCACAATAGTGCACATGACAGCAACATGTTGCACATGACACAGTACAAAGCAGATAGCAGTGCACATGGCAGTAATGGCAATGGTAGACCATAGATAGATCCACCCATCTCACAGGCTATGCAGCAGAAATCAAGTCAGTGGAGGCATGGAAGACAACACAAATGCATGCAACCACCATAGCAGGACCCACTTACGTAACAGCCATGGGTGTGCTGAATGTTGCCACTGGTGTGAAGCATCCAGTGCAACCCCCCATCTGGCACATAGTCATGTGTGAACACTGCAGCACCATGTGGCTGTACATATTGTAGTCACCATGGCAAAGGGGTCCCTCTCAGTGAGCACCATGGAATCCCAATGCAACATAGCAAAATCACATCAGACCTGGATGACCCAGTAGACTGTTGAGAGATTGTCCAACCGTCGAGAAATTTAAAAATGATTTAAAGACATATTTATTTGGTCTAGCTTATCCTAGTTATAGCTTTTAATTTATTATTTTAACTTATATATTTATGTGAATCGTTGTACAGTGCCTTGGTTTCAAAAGGCGCTTTATAAATAAAAATGATTTGATTTGATTTGTCTGTGCCATGACACTAGACACAGCGGTCCAATGCCTGCAGTGGCAACACAGAGACATGATCAAAATGAACAATAGCAAACAGTACTCATGCAATACACTCCTGTCACCATCACTGTTCTCCTCTGTATGCTGCAGCATCAATGGCACCCTCCACCTGTCCGTGGTGGGCATCTGATCAGCTGACTGGTTGCCCCTCCCATTGCCGGCGTGTTCTCTGCACTCTGCAGTGGGAAGATGGTACAGCAGCATTACTACAATGTCAGCCACCACGGTACGCTGAAGCCCACCCCTAACCCTGGTGGCGTGACAGAACACACACATATCTGGCTCCCAGGCACAGTGCAACTCCCAAGCCATGCCAAGCATGATACGGGACACAGCAGAATGCACAGTGCATGGCCATAGTGTGCAGGGATGGAGCCTGGCATTGCCATTCTGTACACACAAGCTGCAACAGCCCCCCCATTATTATATGTACACAGCCCCTCTAGATGTTACCCCATCCCAAATAAGTCAGAATGTAGTCAGATGGTTCCTCTAACCCCTAAAGAGGGTACACGAGTATCTAACTCCTCAACAAAAGATGTGAAAACAGAGACAGGCCTCAGTGGCATACATCAACCCAAAAACTACAGATTAGAATGACAATGATGACAGAAAGGCATACGGGTTATGACAGGCACACATCAAGACTGTACACAAATGAGTACAATGAGTATGCTGCCTACACCCTTGACAGTGTGCAGCACAGCAGGTCACCAATGCCATGGATCTGTCACACAAGCCAGTGGCCAGTGTCATGGCATAGACACAGCAGTGGTGGTGTGCCCCACACCCAGACACATACCTCTCAACTGTACCACATTACGAGGAACATACCTCATTTTACTTCACAAAAGCTCCCTGTTCCACGTTATGAGGACTTGTCCCACATTCAGTGTTAACATTTTAAAGCAAAGATCTATTGTAAATGCTGCAAAATATATATCAGACAATTAATAACAGTCCTTTTGAACATAAATGCAAACATTTTAACAGTGTTCTGAGCTTCTTAGGTAAAGATTTGATGAAGTGTTCCACAGTGTGCTCATTTGTGCCACATTTTGAGAGGCAATGTTCTACATTTGGGGGACAAAAGGTTGAGAGGTGTGCCCAGACAACACACCCAACCACACACTGTGGATGTACACAGCAGGCACATCTGCACACAGCCCCCCTGGCAGCATGGCAGAACACAGTGGATGTGGCAGGGGGCCTGGTGTTGTGGGTCCATGCAGCCACAGTAGGTGGTATGGTGCAGTGTGCCACTACAGTGCAGAACATTGCATGCAACGCTCCCAAAACACTATGTCCCCCTGTCCCACACAGTCCACACTCCGTTGAACAGATGACCACATGGCAGAGGTCCAACATATGTACCCAATGTCACTGGCACAGCACCGCAGCCCCCTAGGATGGTATGTGAATGGGCCATGTAGCACACACACAGGCACACCACCCAACACACATACCCCCCCATAACAACACCATAGTGAGAGGCATCACATACCTGGCACTGGCACAGGCACAGTCCTCTCCTGAACCATCGCCCGGCATCATTCCAGTAGTGGGCGCTGCCTGCGCCTCAGATCCACATATCAGTGGCGGGACTTCTCCCCATTACATAGTATGCCAGTCAGTGCTGTGAGGCAATGCACAATTAAAGTCCACACCTGGCTACGTGGTCGGTCCCCCTCCTGGACCTCTCCAAACAGGCACCTATGCCACTCTTGTGTCAGTTGGACCAGGTTTGTTGTCTCCACAACATCTCAGCACCAGTCACGGCCCATCACTGCTCTCTGCCTATGTCTCCCAGACATGGCTGACACAGAAGGAGGTAAAGCTAATGCTGTATTGGTAACTGCTGGGCCACACACTGGCACTTCCCAACTGTTTAGCCTAGTGCCATCCAGAAGTGTGCAATAGTGCCGCGCTACTCAGAAGTGTGCGCAATGCGCATGCGTGACCCTGCCATGACCCCCGTGCAGGCATACCAGGCATGATGAGTGCCATCGTCCTAACAGGCTTAGCGCGGCACTACGGCACATAGCACGGCCATGCTTGCACAGACTGGCCTGACCCATGCATGCTCAGGACCTGCACTAAGAGCCCTAGTGCAGTGCTATGGCAACAGTGCTGTGCTAAGCACAGCTGAGATAGCCCGGAGCTATATGATTTGCCCAGCGCTAAATGCTTTGCCCGGCGCTAGCTTCTGCCATTTTCAAATGGCATATGCAAATGATGATCATTGTGTATGCATTGTGCTAACATGGTGATTAGCATATCATTATTGGCCCATTAGCATGCTTAACAGACTTGTTTGCCCGGCTGTGCTATATAAGGGCTAACAGTGCTCCACCTGTGTTGCTGATAGGTAATACATGTTGATGTGGGATTACTGCTACTGCACAAGGGATGTCACAGGATCAATCACAGGGGTAGCCAGGTATGTATTTCATGGGGGCTGTCACAGACAATCTGACTGCAGTGGAATTCCAGGGACATGTCAGTTATTTCATGATGTAGTATATGTTGACTGGGAAGTGCACTAGACATCATCTGCCTAATGACAGGCATGACCTGGGGGAGGGGATACAGATGAATGCCAACTGACTTTGAACCAAATGAGGCTGTTGATTTTGAATGATATGTGTAATCACCATGCTAACAACTGTTGAGTATCCCCATGTCATGTGTGTGTGACTTGATAGCACTGGATGATGGCAGACATCCAGGTTAGAGCCGTAACACATGTCTACTCTGCTTGTTGTATGGGCCGGTCTGCACAACTAGTATGTACTGTCACAGAGGGATTCTCAGTCCCTGTGACATCGACAGCGCAGACATCCGAGGTGACAGAACACACAGGTTGTGCATAACATTGGTCATCAAGTATGTGATATAGTGTATAGCAGTAGTATGTGACATGTGCGCAGTGTGTTTCTCTTCACTCTGTTCCATAATGAAACTGACTTGTAAAGTCTCTAGCAGTACTAGGATACTGTCACCACTGAGGTACCGAGAGGAATGTAACACTGTGCCAGCATTCCAAGTGGTCCTGCAGCAGTAGTGACATCTCTACTGCAGCAGAACAACGTAGTGATATCACTACTGCAGCAGCACATAGAGAATACTGGATGGGCAACTATACAGAACCAGTGTGATCTGCCACAGTGGGATTCTGATTCCCTCTGACTTCAAGAGCACAGCTTAAGAGGTCCATGGGAATCTGAACCCTGAGCTGGCAGAACACACTGGTTGTGCATAGAGTTGCTCATCCTGTAATATTAATAGTGTATAGTACTGTGTGCAATATGTGTTTTGTGAGTTCTGTTGCTGTCAAAATGAAACTGATACATGCAGTCTCTAGAGGTTCTAGAATGCTGTTCTACCACAGTAGGGTAGAACAGCATTCCATGATCTTGGAACTGTGGTAGAACAGCATTGTGAAAGGGATGGAATTCTATACAGAACAACACTCCACTATACACTATAAGCATATTATAGGCATGGAATCCCATGCATAACAGCATTCCACTGTACACTTTAGTACTGTTTTGGATGGACAATAGGATGGCCCAGACAATGCCAGTCACCTGCCTGTCTGAGGGGACAGGACCAGAACCTAGGTGTGGCAGGGCCACGTGTGTGACTGTATAGTCCTGGCAACGCACAGGTTGGTCCTGTACTGCCTGTATGTTTCAGGCTATGGTATCTGTGATCTGTCCAACAGTGGAGTACAGGTAATGGCCTTGGGACCACAGCTGAGTACTAACTGGTGTAGCCTGTCTGTGCTTGTACGTGGTGGTGATGGGGGGCCTGGGCGGGCCATTGTCCCTCCTGGCTGCCCCTGTGGGGGTAGTGGTGCCCCACCATCGTTATACACTGTCTAGTGCCCATTATGGAGACCACAATTGTCTGACTGCACACCATGGTGCTACAGAAGGCAGTAGGATGTCATCAACATTGTGGAGGCTGCACTCTGGAGTGCATCAGTAGTCCACTGTGACAACTGCCACAGGTACCCGTGCTGTAACCCATGTCACCGAGTGACAACTGCATCACATACAGCCCACCCCTGTAATGTGATGTGTGCATGTGGGTCACAGCAGACAGGACTCATGCTGTTACTAGAGTCACTAGACTGTGCTAATGGCTGGTGCCTGTGTGTGCACAGTGCTGTGCAGCCAGGGGCAGGGGCAATACCACTGGTGTTGCAGTCCAAGGTGTCTACCCCCATTACAGGACAGTGCATGTGCAGTGTGGACATCCAGGCCATTGCATGACATGCGCTGACACACATGCTGGGGGTACAGTACTCACTATGGCTCCACATGGTGATTCACACACTGGCCTTGTGCACAGATGTGCCAGTACCACCTATGCACCCACCACTCCTGTATCTGTGTGCACTGTGGCTGCACTGATACATCCACTGGCACATGCAGCAGTGCCTAGGCAGCACCACTAGCGGCACTTGTGTTGTGGTCAGCCATCTAGCCCTGTTGTGGGGATGAAAACCATGGTTCCACAGCATGTGTTCCACAGTGCTGGGTGTGCACAGGCCCAGCATGGCACTGGATGTGCCGGGGGGGACCCCATGGGTCAGACATTTACAGCCATGGCTACACAGTCCCATACATGTGCACATTAGACACTGTCTGTGACTGTAGGCCTTGTGCCTTGCAGTGCACCACTGTCCATGCCACCATGTGCAGCCAGGCCACCAGTCAAATGCCAGAGGCAGTGGCATGGGCAGCGCAACTGTGTGCTGCACATACACAGCTGGCTTCCACATGTGCTGGCCTGTAGGACTCCACAACACTAAGGTGCATTGTGCATGTCCTGTTGCCATTCCTCAGGGGGAGGGAGTGTGCATGGCAGTTGTGTGTTGCACCATGGCTGTTTGATACTGTTACAGCTATGCAATGTCTGTGCACAACTTTGTGTAACCCTTTCACTGCCTTCTAGCCCACACAGGTGATGCTGCAGGGCAGAAGTGGCTCAGGGCCCACAAGTTTTCAAGAGATGAGCTACATGCCCTGGTACATGCTGTGAAGTAGCGGGAGATGTTTCTACACCAAAATAAGTCAACAGATGCCACCATTCAGTTGATGTGGGAGGAGACTGCCAGAGCGGTGAACTCCGTAGGTGGTCATGGCCGTACCACCGATGCTGTTCGGAAGTGGTGGAATGAACTGCTATGTAGGGTCAAGGAGGAGGAGACACAATGAATCAGGGCCAGGCTGTGGACTGGTGGGGGCCACAACCAATGAAGCAGTGGGGCTGGGGCCTAATGATGGCTATGGTAGCCTCTACCCTGTGGCCAGTGGCAGATGGTGGGGTTGAAGGTGGTGGATGTGAGACACCACTCAAGCCACCCAGGGCAGGTAAGTTAGTGGCATGTATCCACCACTCAGTGGATGGCAACATCATGGGGACTGAGGCACACATCACCACTGTCATGGTGCATGCATAGGGCTCACATGGGTATGTCCCATTGTAAGAGTGGTAGGGCAGCACAGTGGTGGGCATCTACTGGCAGGCACATGTCATGAGTGCATGTGTGCCATGGTGCAGGTGGCTCCTAGGGCACTGGCTGCAATTGCATGGGATGCACAATGAGGTCTGCATGGGCATACTGTGGGGCACACATTTCTGGGGGTGCATGTAGCATTGTTGGGGGTGGGGTTGGGGTGGTAGTCTGTTCACCGTAGTGGCCGCTCACATATGTCTGTTCCATTGCAGCACTTCTTGCCCAGCAGGCCATGTCCCAGGTGGGGCCAGGCACAGTGGTGCAGGAGGAGGACGGCAACACAGCAGAGGTGTGCCCTTCCACATCAGGCATGGCTGCCACAGGTGGACAAGCAGTGGACAGGACAGTCAGTACAATGTCCGGCCACAGATGACATGAGGCAATGGTGTATGCAGAAACTTCAGAAAAGGAGGATACAGCATTCCTAGAGTCCCTGAATCCACATGAGTATGTCCAGGTGGAGGATCTGAGTGGACAGCAGGTGATGATCCTGACTGTAACGAGTGACCATGGCTCAGGGGATGCATGTGAGGAACCCGCCCTGCTGGTTATGGGTGTGTTCAGTGGCACCAGTGGTTTGGAAACAGTGGGGGTTGGCACCATGCCTGAATTGGGGGCGAGGGGTACCTGGGATCATGCCACCTTTGTGCCCACAGCTGCTGTTCCTGTGCCCGCACAGTGTTGCCCACTGGATATGTCCCACAGGGCAATGGCCACATGGCCAGTCTAGCAGCATGCTCCATCACCTGTGAGACCACAGCTGCAGCGGCTGACGCACCGCCAGCTGCCTCCACAGGTTCCATCATATCTGCAACACACTGCCCAATGCCAGCTGCAACCCCTACCACCAGTGCAAGATGCTGATGCTGCACCTGCACAGGATGGCCTGGGTGAGTGGTCCATGCTCCAGGAGGCCTTGTCCTCACAGCGTGCAGCCCAGCAGGACCTGTATGATCTCTGCAGGGAGCTGCGGCATGAGTTGTCACAGCTGTGGGAGACATTGGGCACTGGCCTTGCCTCTGCTGAGCAGTGGTCAGAGGAGCAAAGACCCATGTCCTCACCACCACTGAGCATGGCTTTGGTGGCCTTACCGCTGCTGTGCAGGCCCATGCTGTGGTGCTGCAGCACACTGTTACAACAGCACTGCAGGGTGAACCCAGACACCAGCAAGGCCATGCCTCACATGGGCAGCAGTGTGACAGAGGTGCATGCAGGGTGGGTGCCACCTCCTCCACCACTACCTCCTGGTCGTCCACAGGCCATGCACGGCATCGTGGCCACCCTCCCTCCGCACCTGTGTAGGCCTCACGGTGTGACCGTGGACGGCCTGCCCTCCCAGCCTCACCTCAGTTTACCCTATCATTGCCCTCAGCATGTAGCATGCCCAGCAGTTTGCCATGCACACAGGGTGTGCATCCTGTGTGCAGTGGCAGGCACAGCTGATGTGCTCCACCACATGCATTGTGTGGCCATGTCCCACTCACTTGCATGCCCATGCACACACACAATTTCCGCCACAGCCCATGATCACTCCCATGCCACAGCCCCTGCCAACACATGTCTACATTGCTGTTTGCTGTATGCACCTGGGTGGTGGCCATACGTCTCAACCTTTTGTTCCCCGACCACGGAACAGTACCTCTCACAATGTGGTACAACTGAGCAGACTGTGGAACACTTTATCAATGCTTTCCCTCAGAAGCTAAGAAGACTGTTACAATGTTTGCATGTCTGTTCAGGCCATCTGTTATTAATTGCCTGATGTATTGTTGGTATCATTTACAATAGAGTTTTACTTTACAATGTTACCACTGACTGTGGGACAGGTCCTCACACTCTGGAACAGGGAGCTTCTGTGACATAACAGGAGGACCGTTCCCTGTACTGTGTTACAGTTGAGGAATATGGTGGTGGCCAACACACGTCACACACACCCCATCACATCACATCAGTACACTGGCAACTTGTACAGCACCTGTATATTACACTGATCACACTATACTGTATCTGCCCTGCCATCAAATGTACTGTTGATACCATATTATCTGTCTGTGTTGTGTTTACTCACTGTCCACCCTGGGTTAGTGTCTCGATGATGCTGCTCCTGTGCTCAATGGCTCAGCAGGCCATGCGTGGATCCCACCTCTCAAGTTGATCTACTATCCCCCTTACCCCGGCTCTGGATCACTGTCAGAATGTACCTCAGGTTCAGGTGCATGTATCCCATGGTTCAGTGCCATGTTGTGTAGCATACAACAGGCCAGGATAATACAGCATACCTTCTGAGGGCTATATTGTAAGGCACCGCCTGACTGGTCTATGCAACAGTACTGCATCTTGAGCATCCCAAAGACCCTCTCAATAATGTTCCTTGTAGCAGCATGTGCCTTGTTGTACTGTTCCTCAGCCACAGTTGCTGGCCAAGGTACTGGTGTCAGCAGCCAGGGTCACAGGGGACAGGCACTGTCCCCTGTGGAGAGATAACAGGTGTTAGTGTTGCTGTCCTGCACAGTGCCCACTGCTGCTGTGTACCATTCCTCCCTGCCCCTTCCAAGGCCTAGCCCCCCCCTCCCCTATGCTCTTACCCCGTTATGGCTGCCCATGCTCACCTACTAGATGCCCACTTGGTATCCTGCCCTCCTTGAATGCCCGGCACAGCCAGGACTGGTGCCAGATGAAGGCATCATGGGCACTGCCATGGTACTGTGCAAAGACATTGATTATGCACCCAGTCACATCGCACACCACCTGGCAATTGATTGAGTGGTAGCCCTTTCTGTTCACATACAGGTTACTGGCATCACCAGGTGGTGCATGGATGGGAACATGGGTGCAGTCAATGGCACCAAGTACAGTGGGTAGGTGTGCAACTCGATGGAATTGCAACATGGTTGCTGTGCACTCTGCTGCTATGCCGGGGAATACTCTAAACTCGCCAGCATGTGGCTAGAGAGCATCAAGGAATAGGGTCAGGAGGCACGATGTGGAGGACTGTGATACCACAATGGTGTCCCCCGTTGGGAACTGAAATGTCCCAGTGGCTAGGATGCACATCTCTACAATCACCTTTTCCTCAACTGACACGGCGTGGCTGCACCTGGTGTTTGGCTGCAGCTCCTCATGCAGGAGTTTGCATAACTGCCTCAGCATTCCCCTGTCCAACCTGTACCAGCCAACAATGTGGTCATCAGGCAAGGTCTCAAAAGAGGCTCTGGGCCGGTACCATCTGTGTGCAATGTATCTCCTCTTTTGGCTGCGTAATGGGCCTTGTTGTGACATTCCCTTTCTTCCTCCTCCACAACCTGCTCCATGAGGTGCAGCACTACTGAATTGCTAAATACAACCATTTTGCCTCACTTCCTGGTCTGGCCACTCCCTTTTCTGTGGATTGCCTTGGGATTAGGCCTCCCTTTTATAGGTGGTAAGTAGCACAGTGGTATGTGTCGTGTAATGGTGCATAGCACAGTGCTATGTCTCTGAATATCCCATTGTGCCCATATACAGGTACCCACCCCTCCACCTTGCCCCTTGCATACATTATGTTTTAGCCTGGAACTATTGCGTTTAGCCTGCGCTGTCTCCCTCTTTGAATATGGTGGTCCCACTCTAACCCTGCACTAATCCTGTGCAAACGGTTTGCACGCTAAGTTTTGAATATCTCGGCCCTTATCTCCAAATGTCCACTGATTTATTAAAACAAGGAAGTAGACCACTGCATATTTTTCAGGGTGTGGACATCCTATGCCTCCATTTTACCTCATTACTGTAATAGCTTTCCATGCTATACGTGGGCTGCCCACTTGCCACAAAAATTTAAAAAAATTATTTTTAACTCCATAAAACCACCTTGAAGATGGAGCCCCCAAAATATTTTGTATAACATAGATCAAATGAGGCATAGCCATCATCTTTATTGTGTCCACCCTTCCCCATACAGATAAAGTTACATTTTTCCACTTTTCCAATAGTAGAGATATTTTATTCCTAGCATTATTATAATTAGTTTTTATGTTTGTGTCTTGATTGGGAGTTAAGATTATGCCTAAATATTTTACAAAATGTTGTATTTTAAATTATTGTGCCTATTGAGCTAAAGGTTTTGATATGTTTCTTGTAATTTTCATAATTATTGATTTGTTTTTGTTTCTGGAATACCCAGCAACTCTTGGATACTTTCCTATTTCATTAAAAAAATGCCTTTACTGAAGTTTCTATATTTTTGATGACTATTAGCACATCATGAGCAAAAACACTAAGTTTCATATTTTCATTCTTATATTGTACTCCTTCTATAGACTTGTTGGCCCTAATTGAATTTAGAAATGGTTCCAAAATCAAAATAAATAAAGTTGGTGAAAGAGGGCAGCCCTGCTGAACTCCAAATTCATAATCAATTCCTCTGACAGATAATTATTGATTTGCAGGTGTAATGTAGTGTTATAATATACTTTCTTAATAATGCTAATTATTTCTTCAGAAATTCCCCAAAACTCTAAAGTTTCAAACATAAATATCCTATCTATAAGGTTAAAAGCCTTTTTTGCATCAATTGCTATGGTATAAAATATATTATTTTTAAATTTCTCAACAGAATTGACCAATTGAATAATGGCTTGTATCCTCATATTTGCCAGAGATATGTTTCAGCCTTTTATAAACCCATACTAATTCCAATGTATGAAATTCTGAATCTGATGCTGTAATCTATTGTTTATTATTTTTGCTATTAATTTATAGTCCGTATTAAGAAGTGCTGTAGGTCTGTAATTGTCTGGAATATCTGTTGGTTTGTCTGGTTTTGGTAGTAAAATTACCTTAGCTTTTTGCATTGTTAAAGGAAGCTTTAACTCCTTATTGTCTATTACCTCATTTATTGGTTTATTTAACCAAGGTGTTAATTCTGTATTAAAGGCCATGTAAAATTAATTTGTGTAACCATTGATACCAGGTGATTTGTTTTTTGGAAGGGTTTTAATTACATTAATTATTTCTTGTGTTGTTATTTTACGAAATTCAAATGTAAATGGTTTTGATCGAGATTCATTTAAGTAAGCAATTATGTCACTTTTTCTAGGGTTCAGATTCCTTTGATAAATTCCTTTATAAAAATCAAAAAAGCATCGCTATAGCTTTTTCTGAGGTTTGCGTAACCCCTAAATTTTTTTTTAATATCCATAATTATGTTTTTTTTGGTTTTCCTGTCTTAATAAGGATGCTAATAGTTTCCCTGATTTGTCTGCATGGAAATTTATATTTTTTTTAATTGTCCGAATCATTCTGTTAGTTTCTTTGTAAATTAACTTCTGTTTCTTTGCCTTATAGGTCTCCCATTCTTCCTAGTATGAATCAAAGTCTACTAATATTAATTTTTCTAATTGTTTTAATCTAGGTTCAATCTGTAAACTTTCTTTTTTCTCTTGCTCCCTTTGTTTAATTTGATAGGAAATTATATTACCTTTAATAGTTACCTTAAAGGCATCCCATATTTTTGTTACCCCAATTGCTCATTATAGTTAAATAGCCAAAATTCTTTAATTGCAGCTTTAATTGATTGTACAAATCTTGGGTCTTTTGGGAGGCCATTATTAAATCTCCACTGGTAAGTTTTTTGACTGTCTGGGTTCTTTAACTTTAATTCTAAACTGACCATTGCATGATCTGATATACAAATTGTTTCTATATAAACTGTATCTACTAAATGCATCAGATTATTTGAAACAAAGACATAGTCTATTCTGGAAAACGATCGAGTTTTTTTATAATAATGTGTAAAATCTTTCAGGTTAGTATTCTTAATCCTCCAAACGTCTATCAGCTGTTCTGCTTGTAGGAATGAAGCCACTTTTTTTGCCAGGTTTATATTTCCTGAGGTGGGTGCAGTTGACTTATCCATATATGGGTTTAAGACCATATTTACATCTCCTACAAGAATTATATCTTCCGCTTTAAAGGCTTGAAACCCCACAGTTATCTGCACTAAGAAATCTGTATAGTTAGATAATGGTGCATACACCAAGCATATTGTATAATTATTTAATTTTATCTTTATTTTTATCATACAGATTCTGCCTAATTTGTCAGTATATGTATCTATAATACTTAACTCTAAACCCTTTCTTAAGAAAATAGCCACCCACCTGCTTTTGCTAGTTTCGGTGTTATAAAAACAGTGACCACACCATCTTTGTTTCAGTTTTTTAGCTTCTTTCTCTGTCAAATGTGTTTCTTGAAAACAGAGAATATGAGCCCCAGATTTCTTAGCTTACAACTATATTCTGTTCCTTCTCATAGGGGTATTCAGGCCATTCACATTAAGTGTGATTATCTTAATTTTCTCCATACTGAACTTTATTTTGCTTAAACCATTGCGCCCACCTCAGTTTAATATCTCCTCTTGTCAATACATAAGGGAATCTTGTTTTTATACCATCCTTAAATTCCAAACAAGAGCATACATAAAAATAAAATAGTTCCTTGTTCCCATCCAAAAACCCCATTGAGCTCTCTTCAAACCTTAATTTATCTCTCTCTTCCCTCTGCCTACACTTACATGTTTCCCTAAGGTATCCTGGTTTCCTCTTATTACCATAACATTGAACTTCAAAATAAAAAAAAAAATCAGATAACCTATAGGGAAGCAATGAAAATGCTCTGATGTGAAGCAACCCTATTCTTGAACTTGCTGCTCACCTCCAATACCATATACTTAAGATCCCATTTCTTTTTCTTCTTTTTGCTTCTCTCACTCTCTCCTACCTCACCTCTCTCAATCTAACACTCTATAATACTAATGGACCCCCTACAACATGCTTAAAAGCATCACCAGCCCATAGTTAGCACAAAAACATGACAACAGAAATACTGCTCATAAATTTAAATCTGGTATTAACCTTTTCAGCTGTGTAACTGCATGTTCAACAGTATCAAAAACATATCGTTGACCATTAATTATCATTTTAATCTTTGTTGGCATAATCATTACTGCTCTATGACCCCGGGGCTGCAATTTAGACTTTAAATCGTCAACCTTTTTCCTTTGTAGAAGCAGCTTATATGGGAGGTCATTATATACTGCTATTTGAGCCCCCAAAATAGTAATTCTCTTTTTTCTCATTACTGCAGCCATTAGCTTTACTTTATCAGTGGAGTTCATGAATTTTATGATTATAGGTCATGGTGGGGCTATGTCATCTGGTCGCTGGCACAAACTTCTATGAATTCTATCTGTATATCTATACCATCCGGATCTTTATCTAAATAGACAGCTGCAATCAGATTAAATGAGTCTTTCGATGTTTTTGAAGTGTCCCATGCCTCTGGAACCCCAATCAACCTCACATTCTTCCTCCTAGATCGCAACTCAAAATTCAGCATTTTCTCTTGCATGTCAGCTTGATTTTTTTTGCATAGCTTTAATGGATGAAGGAGCCGAAAGCACTTTGTTTTGTAAATCATTTATAGCTGCTTTTAATTCTAAAAGTTCTTGTTTTAGGGCACCATTTTCCACAATTAGTTTCTGAGTTAGGTTATAGTAAGATTCAAGTTTGTCCTGTATTTTCAATATGCTATCCATATTGTCAGTGATTGTGTTCACCTTGTTTATCAAAGTGACGACCCACCTCGGTGGCTCCTAGGCATCTGAAAATACACTTTCATCCTCAGAATCTACTTCATTTGGTAGCATATGAAACTTATTAGGGGAGCCACCCTCTGATCTTTCTCTGTTACAGTCTTGATCCTTCTGACCGTTCCCAGTCTCCTCTCGGGGGGGAGGAGTTGTAATTAGCCAAACCCTTTGCTTGTATAGCTTTTTATTTTTTAATTTTATTAGTACTTGAATCAGAAGAAGAGAAACTTTTGCTTACCCCTTGCCCAGACCTGGAAGGTGTCTCATCGTCACTCTGATTTGAAATTGGCTTTTTTTCTCTAACCTATGTTCCATCATTTTTATGTTGATTGAGCCCAGTACAAAAGGGCAGCCTGCAGCGCCAGGAGACACAGAACGAGCGAGTGAGGGAGGGGGAATCAGTGAGCTCAATGGGGCTTTGTTGGGACTGCTGCACATTTGTTTGTGGGCAGAAAAAGGCAGCAATGCATGCAGGGGCCCAGTACAAAAGGGCAGCCTGCAGTGGCAGGAAAACCAGAATGTGTGAGTGAGTGAGCCCAACAGACCTGTATTGTAACTGCTGAAAATTTCTTTGTGGGCATAAGAAGGCAGCAACGCAGGCAGGAGCCCAGTAGAAAAGGGCAGCCTGCAGCACTGGCAGAACAGAATGAGTGAGTGAGAGAAGGGGAGGAGTGAGTCAATGGAGCTTTGCCGGACTGCTATAACATAACTGTGTTACAAGTGTGCATTGAACTGTTTCCACGCACCCTCGTAACTTCGCAAATTTGCAATACTGTCACGCCGCATTTTCAACAGTGGCATTTTTTCACAACTCCTTATGAACACTACAGCTGTCATTTTTCACATCCTGGCTAAAATATGTTTTTGCAGTCCTGCTGGACAATAGCACGGTCACTCTGGGAAATCAGTGTGTGGGACAGACTTAGATCAACCGAGCTGGGGGGTGAGTGACCGAGCTCAACTGAGCTCTGTCAGGACTGCTGCGGATTTGTTTGTGGGCAGACAAAGGCCCCAACACAAGAGCCCAGTGCAAAAGGGCAGCCTGCAGCACTGGGAAAAACAGAACGAGAGAGCAAGTGAGGGAGGGGGAGTGAGTGAGCTCACCGGAGCGCTGTCAGGACTGCTGCATTTCTTTGTGGGCAGAAAAGGAGTCAATACAGACAGGGCCCAGTACAAAAAGGCCAGCCTGCAGCAGTGGAGAAACAGTACCAGCGAGTGGAGACAAGGACTTAGTGAGCCTAACGGAGCTCTATCAGACTGGGTTGGATTTCTTTGTGGGCAGAAAGGTGCCAATGCAGGCAGCAGCCCCGTACAAAAGGGCAGCTTGCAGCACCAGGACAAACAGAATGAGCATTGAGAGAGGGAGACTGAGTGACCTTAATGGAGCTCTGTTGGGACAGCTGCGGATTTCTTTGTGGACAGACAAAGGTGCCAATGCAGCCAGGAGCCCCATACAAAAGCGCAGTCTGCAGCACCAAGAGAAACAGAACGAGAGAGTGACAGAGTGGTAGTGAGCGAGCTCAACTGAGCTCTAGTGTGTGACTGCTGCAGATTTGTTTGTGGGCTGAAAATGCGGCAATGCAGGCAGGAGCCCAGTACAAAAGGGCAGCCTGCAGCGCAAGGAGACACAGAACGAGCGAGTGAGGGAGAGGGAGTCAGTGAGCTCAATGGGGCTTTGTTGGGACTGCTGCACATTTGTTTGTGGGCAGAAAAAGGCAGCAATGCATGCAGGGGCCCAGTACAAAAGGGCAGCCTGCAGTGGCAGGAAAACCAGAATGAGTGAGTGAGTGATCTCAACAGAGCTGTATTGTAACTGCTGCAAATTTCTTTGTGGGCATAAGAAGGCAGCAACGCAGGCAGGAGCCCAGTAGAAAAGGGCAGCCTGCAGCGTTGGCCAAACAGAATGAGTGAGTGAGAGAAGGGGAATGAGCAAGCTCAATGGACCTTGTCGGGACTGCTGCCGATTTCTTTGTGGGAAGAAAAAGGCACCAACAGAGGCAGGAGCCCAGTACAAAAGGGCAGCCTGCAGTGCCAGGAGAACCAGAATGAATGCGTGCAACAGGGGGAGTGAGCGACCTCAACTGAGCTCTGTCGGGACAGCTGTGGCTTTCTTTGTGGGTAGAAAAAGCCACCAACACAGGCAGGAGCCCAGTACAAAAGGGCAGCCTGCAGTGCCAAGAGAAACAGATTGAGCGAGTGAGAGAGGTGGAGTGAGTCACCTCAATGGATCTCTGTCGGGACAGCTGTGGATTTCTTCCTCAGCAGAACAAGGTGCCAATGCAGACAGCAGCCCACTACAAAAAAGCAGCCTGCAGCACTGGGACAAACAGACAGCCAGTGACAGAGGGCCACTGAGCGAGCTCAACAGACCAATACAATCAACATTCGGCATTGATAAATGCTTGTTTCCTTTTGTTCTGATATTTCCTGCTTGGATTTTAAAATGTCCTTGTTCTGGATTTGATTTATCACATTGCCTGCCACCTGGGTTATTCCAGCACACTCTTCTAATGCTTCAAGCTGGACCACTTCTGTCTGCATTGCAGCAGCTCCATTTAACTTACTGCCAGCAGCGTCTTCTCCTTTACGCTCGGCCATTTTAAACACAGAAAAAAGCTTTTTGTCAGCAGGTACATCCTCACTCTCAGCTAGTAAATGTTTCAATTGAGGTTTGCTCAGTTTATTTTTATTTAAGCCTGCTGTTGCTTTCTTGATTCCCAAATCACTTACTTTAGATTGCTTTCCTCTGGAAACAGTGTTTGTGTAATGTTTGGATTCTCTTATGGCAGATATAATCCCAAATGTTAAGAAATTTTTTGTTACTTTCTTCTTAGATAATTTTTCAAAATGTTATAAGAGCCCCTGAAATCTGAGCTATGCACCTTTTATCTGCGGTCCCTTGGTAGAAACTGCCCAATATTATGAAGTGAATGCTGTATTGTCTATGAAATCAGGGTGGTCTTGAATTGTTCCATTTCTGACTGTTTTCTTAAGTATTGTTGATGGTGAACTTAATCTAATTTTACTTGGATAGATAGTGCGGTTATGAATATTGACTCAATAATGATCTCTTCTATCTCATGCATGTGAGTGTTTGCATCTTTTTATCTGATAGTTCAAGACAGGCACAATGACATCAATGTCAGCTGTTTCAAACAGTGTAACTTCTAATCAGAGAACTCGATCTGCACTGCACATAAAATAAGGGTTGTACTTCAATAAATAAGCAGCAGAAAAGGACAGCCAGACTACAGTCAATGATCCTTATCATTTTAGAGTATTGCCATGCAGATAAGATCTGTTATAGGATTTTAGAAGCATGGGGCATGTGCAAACAAAATGAGAATAATCTTTCCTTTTGGGGCTGAAGTGCTTGCAGCTGCATTCACTTTTAACGCATGTATAAAACTCCCCTTCCAAACATCAGGGTTTTGTTTTGACTTTTTTCTGGAATAATTCAAACAAGTCTGGTTTGAGGTAGAATGGAAACATGAGGAGTTTTCCATTTAAAACCATAGTTCACTGCATGGTGTATATTCTGAACACGCTGAAATAATTAGGCTTGCCCCTTTAAAGGCAGGCCAGGTTATCCTGGGAACCAACCAGAAAGGACAACAGGAGAGGGGGGTTGGGGTGGAAGCAAGATGGGGAGGGGTGATGACCTCAGGGGCAGGTCATATGACATGTATAAGGAACTTGCTGGCTATTGGCCAAGGGAAGGGGCTTGGAGAAAAAGGGGGGCCTGGGAAGAGGGGGCCTCAGGGGCTACTTAAGGACATGCAGGCCACAGGTAGCCCTCTTTCCTTGCTATAATTTCATTGCAGCACATCACTGGCATTTCAAAGGTAAGGCACTGCAGTTTGGGGCCTATACAGGCAACCGGGTGAGGTGAGGTGATGTCTAGATCAAGGTTTGTTTTGTATGGTCTGGGACAGTGGTAGTGCAATTGCAAAGTTGGGTTTTGCAAGATGAAGCGCTCATTATATCTGAAGTGGTTTGGGGGTTTCTGTGTCCCATTTTAGGTGGTTTACAAAGCAGCTGTGCAGTATGCAGGGGCCTGTGGAAGGCGAGCACCTGCTGATGCAAGGTGTGAGCACAGAAGACACCCATAGTGGCTAGGGGCATTTTGGTGTGGGCCTCCAAGTGGAGGTTGAGAATGTGCAAGGGGCCACATGGCCTGGTGGTGGTAGAAGGGCCTCAGGGGGTTGTTCAGAGTGAACAGATGCTGGGTTAAGGCAAGAGGCAGAGAGGTCACGGCACATGATACAGGGCCATGGGCTAGCAGACAGGCCGATGAAGGAGGCATAGCCACATGGCATGGGGAACAGGCCAGGTAGGGCACTCCAGCAAGGGAGCAGGGTAAAGTGATAATGTGGGCTGCATGGCCTGTTGGACGCGGGAGCATAGCGGGTGCCTCGAGTCCAAGAAAAGAGACCTTTCTGGTAAGGGAGGCAGCAGAGAAGAAACAGAAAGTGAATGACTAAAAGTAGAAAGGCAGAATAAAAATGGGGCACCTGCAGGACTTTTTGGTGCACTAGCACATGGTTGGTTTCCGCTTCTAATCACACTAGCCTCCCTCTCAGCTGTTTCAGTCTGGGCATGTTTATATTTACTAACTGCAAATCCTGAATTGCATATGTTGATGAAGGCTTTTGGGCATATTGTAGACCATTGCAGGGCGGGCAGCCCAGTGAAGGGGATCAGTAAGAAAAACGGAGTGCCGCTTCACGTGGAGGGCCTGGGGCCAGGGCCTTGATGCTGAAACAGCCAGGAAAAGTAAAGAAGGGATTGACATGTCCAGAACACAGCAGGGGGGTGATGAGGAAGGAAGCAGGTGGCCACGGCACAAGAAGGGGTATGCGGGAGACAAGGGGAGCTCAGGACTAGGCCTGTAGCAGAGCCAAGTGGGATTACGGGGGCGTCCCCAAGTGGTTGGACACCGTAGGCTTCAGAAGGGGCCGGTGCTATGGCCCTAGAAAAGGAGCTTGACAGAGCAGCATTTTTAAAGCCCTAGGGCAGACCAGGAGCCGGCCACACAGGGGCTGGTGAAGAGAAGGCACCACTACAAAGGGGTGAAGTATAGGGCTAGGCTGCATGACCTAGGGGACAGACAACTGGTTTGGGCAGGCCCAGCAAGAGGGCGTGAGCAAGCAACACGGTTGGATGGTAGCCGTTGGGCAGCAGGCCCAGGGTAGGCCAAATCCAAAGAGAACACAGTGGTTTGGGAATTTGTTTTCAGGGGCCTTTGGAGGCGAACTCCTTTTATATCCCAACTTGCTTGTCTGAGTTGGAGCTGATATTGAGGTAGGCCTGGCAAGGACAACAATGGGGGGGCACTATGCAGTGGGGGAAGGGAACGAGCACAGCGGAAGGACAGATGGGTGGGTGCATCAACGAAGGAGTCCAGGGCTGTGGGCTCCACAGGGGCCAGGGCAGGGGCCTGCAGCCCAGGCAAGTGTGGCGAGGGCTACGGTAGGAATGCCGACTGCAGCAGGGGTCGGCTCAGCTGAGATTGGGAACCGGCAGCATTGGCAAAAGGAGAGCTATAGAGAGAGAGAGAGAGAGAGAGGGGCAGCACGTATGTTAACAAAATGATTTTGTCGCACAGCATAGGCACAGCAGGCAGAATGGCATCTAAGAAAGCCCCAACATCCAGTGCGACCATGATGGCGGAAGCGATGAAGCTAATGGTGCAGATGACAGAGCTGGTGGAGGCAGCGAAGAGGAGAGAAGCAGAAGAGGCAGCCGAGAAAAAAAGGAAGGAACGGGATGAGAGGTCGGGCACCAGGAAAGGGAGCAAAAGGCAGAGGCGAACAGGGCCCAGCCTGCCAGTGGAGCCCAAAAAGGGGGTCAAGCCTGCCTCAGGCCCAACACAGCTGCTACTGGATGGGGGTAAGAACCACATGAATATGAATAGTGAGGCCAATCCACAAGAGTATATAGAAGGATTGTTGGGGGACATGGGGGATGAGGAAATGGCAAAGCTGGAGCGGGCATTGAAAGCCATCAAGGACTGTGGACAGCCAGGAAAGGGGGATCTTATACTGGGTCTTATACTGGGTGATAGACTGGAGGAAAGCACCATGGCCCATAGTACCATTCCCCGCAAAGTGGGCACACTTTAATTTCTAAAGCAAATTAACTTATCTATTTCTCTTTTAAATTGTTCCAAACTTTTACTATTTATAATATAATCTGGCAGTGCATTCCACACTCTAGCTGTTCTCTGTACAAACGAATATTATCAAGAATTCCTTTTTACTATCTCTATTTTTATTTGATACTTATGATTTCTTAAACCTTCTGGTTTGTCCACTATTTCTATCCCCAAACCTTGCATTAATTCTGGGTCTTTCATGATCTTAAATAATTGTAATAAGTCCCCCCTTTTTCTTCTGTCTTCCAATGTAAACATATTTAACCTATCTAATCTTTCCTCATATCCTCTACCTTTTTCTGTTGATATCATCCTAGTATATGTTCTTTTGACTTTTTCCAATCTATTTTTTTCACCTTTCATATGTGGACTCCATACTGGTGATCCATAATCCAAATAATGCCTTACATATGCCCTGTACAACAGTACAAGACATTGTTTAGTTCTATTTATGAAACTTTTTCTTATATTTTTTATCATATAATTCGTTCTCCTAATAACTTCTGACCTCTGTGCCTTAAATATCATTCCATTATCGACTATTATTCCACCGTTTTTTTCTTTGTTTGTTACTTCCATTTTATTTCCATTTAAATAATAAACATGTTTTTGGTTATTTTTCCCCATATGCATAACTCTACACTTTTCCATACTTAAGGTCATTCCATTGTCTCTCACCCATTTCTCTGTTTGTGTTAGATCCTTCTCCATTTGTTTAATTTCTTCCATTGAGCCCACCTGTCCTCCCAGTTTTACATCATGCAAATTCCACCATAAGGTTCTGGATACCATACAGTATATCTCCTATGTATAATGAAAATAATATAGGACCTAACACCAACCACTGTGGAACTCCACTAGTAACCTCCTCTACACCTGACATAACGCCTCTAATCCTTACTGCTTGTTTTCTATCTTTCACCCAGCTCTGTACTCATCTAATTAATCTACTGCCCACACCCATTTGTACCATCTCTGTAATAAGCTGGTTATGTGGTACTTTATCAAAGGCTTTTTGAAAATCAAGGAAGAAAATACCCATCTGCTTATTTTTAGATGTTATTTTATTAATATAGTCGTAGAATATAAATTGATTTGATAAACATGACCAATTATTTTTGAACCCATGTTGCTTATCATCATTCACTTTTAAAACCTTTGGATCTTCCTCTAGTTTGTTTCTCAAAATGACTTCTGCTACTTTACACAAAACTGCTGTTAGGCTTACTGGTCTATAATTTGTCATAGAGGTATTTGTTCCCTTTTTTTTGTATATCGGTATCACAGTTGCTGTTCTCCAATCAGCAGGTATCTCTGTGGTAATAAATGACCTATTTATTATATTTGCTACAGGTGGTGCTATCTGTACAGCAATTTCTTTTAACAGCCTTGGAATCAATAAATCTGGACCTGCCGATTTGAATGGTTTTAATTCTCTCGAAGTTTTTTGAAATTCATTCTTTATTTATATTGGTATTGACTTTAATCTCTTCCTTTACTTTGTCATCATATACTGAACAAAAATATTGGTTTAGATGTTCTACCATTTTTTTACTTCAGTAACTTCACTTCCATCTGTATGCAAGATCCTATTTGCCCTGGCATTTTCTTATTATTATTTATATAACAATACAATTCCTTTCCATTATCCTTCCTATATACTAAGTTTATTTCTAATTTTTTCCTTTCTTCTATCTTGGTTTTTAACTTCTTCAATATTTCTTTATATTCTTTAATAGCATCTCCTGTCCCTCATTGTTTCATGTTATCATAAGCCTTTTTTTGTCTTTACATAACTTTATTATTGCCTTTGTACACCAGATATGTTTTTTCCCCTTCTTTGTATATCGTTTCTTTTTTGGTACATATTTATCTTCTAACTTTTGTATTTTATTTTTTTAATATCTCCCACCTTTCTTCCACTGTTCTATTCTTAAATAATCTCTTCCAGACCCATTTTTCCAACTTTATTTTAATCATCTGAAATTTAGCTTTTTTATAATTTCTTATTATTGTACTACCTTTTATGGTCAATTTTCTATAACTCTTTATGTAAAATTGAACTACCCCATGGTCGTTATTACTTACATTTTCTATAATATTTATTTTAGTTATTAATTCTTCACAATTTGTTATAATCCAGTCCAAATTACTACCTTCTTTTTTTGGCTTATACACCAATTGACTTAATCCTGCTTCCTCCATCATTTCTAAATATCTTCTGTGTACAGCATTTTTTGCAGTTTTATTATCCCAATTTATAAAATTGAAGTCCCCTAAAATGATTACACCTCCCTGCATTGCTATCTGCCTGATCTCTTTAGCTATATAATCATTGTGTATTCTACTAACATTTGGTGGTCTATAAAATAAACCTAACAATAACTTATTTTGTGTTTGTACTTGTTGTATTGCTATCCATAATTATTCTATTTCGTCTTATTGATCATATGTGTTGTATAAAATACTCATTATTCCCTTCTCACATAAATAGCAATACCTCATCCTTTCTTATTTCCTCTTTCCTTTGAATACATTTCATATCCTTCTATTTCATGGTTCCACTTTGAATCCTTCTCCCACCATGCTTCTGTTATACTACATATGTCTATTGACTCCATCTTGATTCTTATTTCCAATTCAGCTTTCTTTATTAGAGTTAAACTTCTCACATTCAGAGTCCATACCTTCAGGCCATTATATATCATACTATTTGGCTTTCTATTTTCTACATCTTTCTGTCGATTGTTGTTTTTTTTAGATGTATCCACTTTCACAATCCTCAATTTTCTTTCCCCTCTCCCCAGTAGTATTAGTTTAAATGAGTATCCAAAACCTTTTTTAATTCCAATCCTAATTTTCTATTTCCTTTTTTTGATAAATGCTACCCATCCCTGCAAAAATAGATTGGTTCATTTACAAATTGTTCCCAATGAGTCACATAACCTGTCCCCTCCTTCAGTGTCCATAATCTCATCCAATTATTTACTTCTCTTATCTTACTCTGAACATCCTGGTTTTCTCTTGGTACTGGAAGTATCTCTGAAAAATACACCTTACATCCCAATCTTTTTGCTTCCTCTCTTATTTTCATGAATTCTTGCTTAATACTATTAATGTTTTGGTGTTTAATGTTATTTACTCCCAAGTGTAAAATTAATAAATTCTCTCCTGTTTCATTTTTCACAATATTTGGTATCATTTCTTGCACATCTCTAATTTTTGCTCCCGAGGAGTAGCTAGTTGTTATATATTCTTTATTCCCCCATGATGTGTACTTATCTGTGTATTTGACAATTTTCACCTAAAACTAGGATCTGGGGCCTATCCTGCAGGTAGAGAAATGGGCAGACTAGGTGGGCCAAGCGGTCCTTATCTGCCATCAAAGTCTATGTTTCTATGTTTAAAACGTAAGCATTAATTAATTTATTTGGTTCTATCATAATTTCTTCTTCCCCTTGTAATTCTGACTCTATTGTTTCTGCTACTTGAGATTCCTCTTCCCCCCTCTGCTCTGCATTTTCCTTTGATACATTTTGTTTGTATGTTTGCTGAATACTTTCTGTATTTTGCCCATTATCGTCTAAATTCCTATTAATTCCAGTTTTCCTTATTCTACTATCATCATCATCAGTCCTGTCATTCTCTACTCCTTCACTTGTTCTTTCATCATTATTTTCCTGCTCATCAATATTCCTTTTCTTATATCTGTTTGCTTGTATCTTTTTATCTTTTTCTCTGTGATTTCTTCCATTGCAGCCTAAATCAGATTCTATATGTGTTTCATCAATTTCCTCTTGTGATTGACCATCGTCCAAATTAATCAATTGCTCATATTTATTATTTGTCTCCAATATAAATCTCATAGCTCTTCTTCCTTTCTTATATTTTCTGTTTTCCATATCCCACCCTTCTCCATCAGTATCTCTCACTCTTTTCATATTACCTTTTTCCGGGGATTCATTATTTTCTGCCCCATTATCCTGCTCACAACACTGTTCTTGTAAGTGTTGTATTATACTTTGCTCTTGTAATGAAACTAATTTCATTTCCAAGTCCAAAATAAGTTGCCTCAATTCTTTAATTAGTATACACTCCTGACATGTGTACACTAGCACTTCATTTACCACTTCTGTTGATATGTTCTTACATAGTAGACATCTTAACCCTAATTCTCCCACTTCCAGTCTAGCCATATTGGTATCCATCATTAGTTAACTCTTATTTAAATAATCAACGTTTACTTATTTAAATTGTTACCACCTGCACCTCCACTGTTTGCTGCTTAATATTTTTAGATATTGTCTTGGGTCAAATCAGCTGTTTTAACACTGCTTAATTCTTGTTCTGATATATCCCATGGATCCTTCAACTCTTCTGTACTATATGTACATACAAACAACTATCCTCTACCTGCCTTGTTATCTCCTTTGTTCAGTATTTGTCTTTCTGTCTCTCCTTTCACTCCGAACTCACCAGACATGCACCAAAATGCTGCTCTTGCTCACACCACTCGCTATAGCTCACAAATTTAACTTCAGCCTTGACTCAGAAGTACAGGTCACTGTTAATTGCTGTTCCAGTTCCAGTAAATCACTAATACTATCTAACTGTACCCCAATATAGCATTTGACTTCTCACAGTTTATACTTCCTATGAGGCAGCAGTCTATTTGTATTTAATGGTGCTTAACATAGTAACATGAATTTATGCAAATAGAGATACAGATTACTAATCTCTTACCTCTGTTTGCCATCTGACACTGTCAGATGCCACTGGCCTCTGCTCGTGTAGCCTCCACTCTGCGCTCGGCTCCGCTTGCTAGAGCTGAGCATTTTTATCAGTGCTATTGACTGATTGCACCTGTTTCCTGGGATACGGGCACAGTGGGCGGTGTGCAGAAGCTATATGACGGACTGCCTGGTTTCACATTGGGAGACCATGTCCCCACCTCAATAAAGGAAAAGATTTGGAAGGGGGAGTATGTGGATATATTTGGGCTGGTGGATGCAGAGACTGCCAAGAAATATGAACAGAAGGAGTCAGTTGGCAAGTCTGAGATGGCAGTGGCATTGGTAGTGGTAAGGCACAAAGTGAAGGAGGCTAGATTTAAGGGGAAGAGTATAGACAACTGGCAGGCGGGGTTCATAATTTATAGTGCACTGGTGCTGGAGAAACAGCCAGACCTGTAAATACTGCTACTGACATACATGGCAATTATCAGGGATGCGTACCAGGCAAAGCTTGGTTTTGGGTGGTTAAAATATGATGAAGCATTCTGGAGGAGAATGGCGGTAAAAGGGGACCTGAGATGGGACTGTACCCATGCAGAGTTATGGGTCAGGACACTTTCAGGGTCAACGAGGGGCACATCATGGAGCAGGTCAAATGGGTAGCCCCAGCACTGGGAAGTAAGGTGTGCTGGGCATTTAACAGGGCCTCATGCTCATGGCTGAGTTTCAAGTTCTGGCATACCTGTTCACAGTGCGGGGGAAGGTATCTGGTGATGTCCTGCAGACAAGGGAGTGAGGGGGTCTGGTAAGGGATGGGGAGGTCCTGGAAGGGGGGACAGGCCCCCAGCTATGGATGGAATTAAGGCATGGAGGGGCAGTGGGAGGTGGGGCTATGCCCTCGCTGACACCCCAATTAAGTCAGCAGTAGTAAAGGCATGGATGGAAGGGTACCCAGACAGGAAGAGCATGGACCTGCTAAGGGTAGGGTTTAAAGGGGGTTTCTCTCTGGGATTTGAGGGGACATGCATAAGCATGCATGCAAAGAATCTGGAATCTGTAAAGGGGAGGGAAGACATTGTCTGAAAAAAAATTGGGAAAGAAGTTAGGGTGGGGAGGGTTGAGGGGCCATTCGGGGCCCCCCAGGCAAGCAATTCAGGGTGTCACTGTTGGGCATGCTCCCGAAGAAGCAAGCAGGGGAGTTCCTGCTCATACATCACCCATCATATCCAGAGGGGGAGTCAGTGAATGCCAGCATTCCAGATGGGCTGAGCATGGTATCATACGCATCCCTGGACCAGGCAGTGGAGCTGATATGGGCAGCCGAGGGAGCATGGCTAGCCAAGACGGACATTGAGTCTGCATTTTGGCTGTTACCAGTCCACCTGGAGGATTGGGATTTGTTAAGTGTCCAATTTGGGGGGGGCTGTATTTTGACAAGGCTATGCCCATGGGGTGTTCAGTGGCATGCTCGACATTGGAGGCATTCAGTTCATGGGTACAGTGGGTTTTTGGGGAGTGGTACAGACACAGGAGGGTGGTCCACTATCTGGATGATTTCCTGTTGATAAGTTGGAGCCAGAGAGAAGTGCAGGAGATGCTGAGAGACTTTCAGGACATGTGCAGGCATATAAGAATCCCTTTGGTGGTGGGCAAGATGGAAGGCCTGGCACGCAAACTCAGATTCCTGGTGAATGAGGTGGATACTGAGGAGGAATGTTTCCGGTTGCCAGGGGACAAGGTGGCATGCCTGAAGGGGTTGTTGGCACAGATAGGTGGGAGGAGGAGGGTGCCACTGGTACAGATACAACAGCTGCTGTGTCACCTTAATTTTGCCTGTAAGGCAATAAGCCCAGGCAGGGCCTTCACACGAAGGTTGGGGCAACTCATGGGAAAAACCAAACAGCCCCACCACTGGGTGGACATAAACAAGAGGGTGAAGCAGGGCCTCCAAGTGTGGGAGATGTTTCTGGAGTCAAATAGTGGAGTGACGTTATGGCAGGAGGAGTGGGCCAGTAATGCGGACCTGGAGCTGTACATGGGCATGGCTGGGGACTTGGGTTTGGGAGCATATTTTCAAGGGAAATGGTGTCCAAAGCATGGCCAGACCAATGGAAGGATTGGGGTTAGACCAAGAATACCACATTTCTAGAGATTTTTCCCATTTGGGTGGCACTGGAAATTTGGGGAGAACTTATGACAGGGCAGTGGACTTCCTTCTGGTGTGATAATAAAGGAGTGGTGGAGGTTATCATCAGGCAGAATGGCCACACAGAGTCAGTGGGCCAAATACTGAGGAAGTTTGTGTTATTAGGGCTGCGCCTGAACTTATCCATCAGGGTGCAGCACATCGAGGTTGAAAAGAATGAGGTGGCTGATTGTCTTTCTCATTTACAGATAGACCAATTCCGGGAGTTAGCCCCATGGGCAGCACCTACCCAGACCAAGGTCCCGGCCTAGATGTGGGAGGTTGGAAGGAAAAAGCTAGAGCTCTGTATAAGGGGTCTTTGGTGGCCAACACTTTGAAGGCCTATGGGAAAGTGTGGGAGAGCTTTCAGGTGTTTAGAGCTGGCTCAGGCTGGGAAATGGGGGAGCCAGTGAGAGAGGAACAAGTCATGAGGTACGTAATAAGGAGATGGGAAGAAGGACTTGCCCACTCCACCATGGCGGTGCATTTGCAGGGATCAGTTGGAACTGCCAGGACTGGGGATGGGTGGACAT
Organism: Neoceratodus forsteri; assembly: GCA_016271365.2. Taxonomy (NCBI): domain Eukaryota; kingdom Metazoa; phylum Chordata; order Ceratodontiformes; family Ceratodontidae; genus Neoceratodus; species Neoceratodus forsteri. The sequence continues at coordinate 527,448,525 of CM057456.1, read as the reverse complement.
GGTGGGTAGCCATACAGTTAAGCGGATGTCAATGGGATGGCAGAGGGATCAGGGCAGGGTACAGGATGGGAGGAGACCCCATCGGGGCCCATTTCTAGTGAAGGTTTTAAGGGCGCTAGACCAGGTTTACCATTCCACAAAGGATGCGTGCTTGTTCTGGGCCATATTTACTGTGATGGTGAGATGGGCATTTCAGGTGGGGGGAGATGGTAGTGCCACAATGAGGAGCTGTTCCAGCGGGGCTTCACGAATGGAACGTGTGTTGTGAAGGGAGCACAGTGGTGATTCACCTCCCCAGGTCCAAAATGGAGCAGCAAGGTAGGGGCGATAAGGTAGTATTGAATAGGCAGGCAGATGGGGGGGGGCATGTGCGGTACAGGCCATGATTGAATACAGTGGGATACAGGGTCGTGTCGGTGAGGCATGGTTCATACATGGGGATGGATCCCCAGTGATGGGATACCAAGTGGGGGCAGTGCTAAAATGGGCCATATCATTCGTAGGTGAGAACAAGGCAGAGTTTGCCCCCCATTCATTTTGGATTGGAGCGGCAAGGTAACTGGTGGCTGCAGGGGTGGGGGGAAGCTGAGGTCAAGCAGGATGGGAGGTGGAAATAGAACTGCTAAAAGAGATATGTGAGATGTTGACAATGGCTAATAGGTGTCCCTTTCTCCCCCCACAGCAGGTTCCAAGCAGCAAGTATGGATCATGGGGCACTCATTCATATACTGGGTGGAGAGATTTGCAGCTACTACAAGGATAGGGATGCAGCTGCGACAGGGAGTGGAGCACACCAGAGTGCGATGGAAGGGCCTGAGAGGAATGAGGTGGCCGCAGTTTCTTCCCCTGTTAAGAGAGTGGCAGATCTGGTGGGGCCAGCCAGATTGTGTGATAATACATGTAGGGGGCAACGACTTGGGGACACGGCCCTGGGGATACCTGATGACTGACATAATCAAGGACTTAGAAAAGGTGAAAGGCGTGTGGCCTCTTGTAGTAATTGGTTGGTCAAAGATCACCTCCAGGAGGGTCTGGAAGGGAGCACAGTGGCCACAGGTGATAGAGGTGGCACGCAAGCAGCTGAACAGAAAGGTAGCCAGGGCAGTAATTGAGATGGGGGGAGTCCATCTTCTCCATAGAGATTTCTCATATGATCAGGACAAGGTGTACCAAGGAGATGGGGTCCATCTGATCGAGTTCAGCATGGGCCCATTCCTTTGCCAGTTTGGGGATTTAGTGGAGAAGATCAACAAAAAAGGCCTGAAGTGGTAGCTCACAAAGGGGGAGCCCCATCTTCCATCACAAGCTGGAGATGGGTTAGTGGAAAGGGTGGGAGCAAGAAGGGTAAAGGGGGCAGGGAGAAGGGGGGAGGAGGGTAGGTTCCATGGGCTGGGGACAAAGAACCCAGGCATGGGAGGAATAGGGGGAAGGGGAGAGACATAGAGCTAGGGGTGGATCAACTGTGTTCACACCCACTGGAGAAAGGGGGCTGGTCCAGGTAAGTGTGGCACCTGCTTATGGTGGTGAAAAGGGGGGGCTGGATCACAGTGTTCAGACCCCAAGAAGCAGTGATGAGAATGAAAGACCAAAAAGAAGAACCACACAAGGAGGAGGAGGGGACTGTTATGTCCAAAGGAGAACTGGGACTGTTATGTCCAAATGTAAACATAATTGTTAAAAGACATGAACGAGGATGTAAAGTATGAATATAACTGTGCCTTTTTATAAATAAATACTGAATGCCAGCGAGCATCCAAAGTTTAAAAGAAACAAAAGGTGTGGGCTGAGTTATTTCTGGGTGGGGGTCCAGGGACAGTGCTAATGCTTAGATAACCAGATGTCTCCCTTATACAATGCTCCCTGTATTTTTGTAGTTGACTGTGCCCTCTTTTTTTATCCAAACAATTATTATAGAAGTGATATGAATATACAGCATGCGGGAACTGTTAGAGTTCTGCGTGTGAAGCTTAATGCAGATTGCACATACAGCATTTCCATAGCTGGTATTGTTGCCTTAATCCTTCCTATACATTAAGAAACAGTATTGATTCAATGATACATCATCAGTTTCTTTTGTCATTCACCTGCAAAAAAAAGCTATTTTTTGCCAAGCAATTATAAGTTTGATAGAATCCCTTCATGAAGAAGGATCTTTTTTCTTGACTTGTGATTAAAAAAAAAGATAATTTTTTTCATATCACAGATCATGAAAAAATATTTTCAGTATTACAAAAATAACATTTCAAGAGCATTTTTCCAATAGTGAAATGCAGATTGCACCTAACGGAATCCAGATCAGCCAGAGAGATGTGTTGGTCTCTCTCCAAGTTGTCACTTTTGTGGCTTTTGAATTTTTTTTTTTAAAAACAAAAAAACAGAAACAAGATGGTGACAAATGAAAAAGGATTATTCCGATATGACAAAGGATTTCTTTTTCATGTCATACAGCTATCTTGAAGTGCTTACTGGCATGCTCAGAACCAAATTTTTAAAGTTTTCAAAATTAATTAACTTTGGAATGGATGAATATTTTTTCACCAAACAAGCAAAAGGCACATTAGTGGGCCAGCCACTTTTGACCCTAAATACTCAAGACCGAAACTGCAAACCATCTGGGCTGTAGACAAGTTCAAAGAGAAAAAAACCCAGCAAAACCAATGACTGGAAATTATTTTTTTTACACCATTCAGAACTTCAAATCCACACACCCAACCAAAATGAAACTTGGCACATCCATAGATCTACCACACAAGTCTGCGCATGCAAAATCTCATGCAAATCCATTGAACAGTTGTGAAGTTATTAAACTGCAAACACTGGGGTTTAACATTACACTGTCTACTCAACCCTAACTAGAGGGGTACAACTGCAACTCTATAATTATAGTAGCATGGTAGTGCCACTATATTTATGGCTGAGTAGGCACTTTAATGTTAAATCCCAATTTTTGCATTTTAATAATTTTGCAACTGTTCAACAGATTTGCATGAAGTTGTACATGCACGGTCTCATGGGGGAGATCTCTGTATCTGACAAGTTTTGTTTGCATTGGTTGTGCAGATTCTGATACCTGAATAGCACAAAAAGTGAATTTTGGAGGAATTTTACAGTTTGTTTCTGACACCTGTAGCACCCACATGGTTTGGAATTGTGGTCTGAAATTTTCAGGGTGGAAGGTGGTGGCCCATAGATGTGCTTTTTACTGGTTTGGTGAACAAATATTATCCCATTCCAAAGTTATTACATTTTAAAATTTCAGGTTCTGAGCATGCTCAATAAGATCTTTAAAATAGCTGTAAGAAATGAAAAAAGAATCCTTTTTCATATGGAGGAAAATCCTTTTTTGTTTGTCATCATCTTGTCTCCCTTTTTTCTTTAAAAAAATGGCATCCTGAATATACACCAACACATCTATCTTGCTCATTGGAAGTTCATTAGGTGGATTCAGCACTTAACTGTTGGAGAAATGAGTCAGAAATGTGCGTCTTTTTAAATATTTCAGATCCTTTTTCATGACCTGCTTCTGCTTTTCTGGTGCTGGTAGCTATAGGGACATGTTAATAAATCAGGCTCGGTACCTTTAATAGTATTGGATTTTGATGTATTAATCATGGAAATAAGTGTTCCATATGGCACTAAACAAAATAAGCACTAAAAGAGAAACTTTTCTTCCTATTCTTGTTTGGTGCTAATCTGGACAGAAAAAGACAGGAAACTCAAAAAAAGTAACCATTTTTTTACCCACACTTGAACTCTCCTGAAAAAGATAAATCAGCACTTTCAATAGGTGCCTTGCCCTTTTTTACCAATATAAAAATAGAGAAAATATTTATACAGCCTTATTTGAAAGTAATTGTTAAGGAAAAATATACTCCATAAAAAGCTTCTCAAGTCAAACCATGGAATAACGCCACTATTAAACTGGAGAGCTTTGGGAAAGTTATTTGTCTGCTATTAGACACATTTGCCTTCTCAAAGCTGCAAAGTGTGTAGCTGTTTCTTTCCCTGTATATTTTTATTTATTTTATTTAACTTTGCTGAGTGGGTAAGTACATTGGCAGTAGGAGCCTTTTTCAGCCATGACCTAGGTGCAAATGCACAGATAATATATGCAGTCATCATTATACATACAGTAACCCCTTGCTATAGTGAACCCCGTTATACAATATTTTGGTTGTAAAGAATGGTCTGGATGGCTCCCAAAACTGGGGTACACTTTACTCTTCAAACAAAACTGCTCCTGTACTGTAACACTTTAAACAGATCTGTCCCCTGTACTGCCACTTTTAAAACAAACCTGTTCCTCATGCTGCCACTTTTAAAACAAATCTGTTCCCCATACTGCCACTTTTACAACAAATCTGTTCCCTGTACTGCCACCTGTAAAACAAATATCCCCCATACTGCCACTTTTAAAACAAATCTGCTCCCTGCAAAGAGAATCAACATGCCAGACAGTTACAGGGACACCAAAGGCAGTGCTAAGCTATTTAAAATGCTTACTTGCTGTAGTTGTTTCAACATTCTCTTCAAACAACACACTGCATTGCAATACAAGGTACAAGGTATGCTCATCTTTTCATTTTTGAAATTTCAATAGCTACCTAACTACCACAAGTGGATACTGTAGAGTAATAGCTAATGCGTGCTGAAGGACAAAAGGATAAAAATGGGTGCAGTACTCCATCCCTGTACTTATCTGTACTTGCAGTGTTTACTTACTCACCCCTGCATCAGTATTAATGCTTAACTGAGCAACCCCCAACCCTCCGCATGTCCTGTATTAGTGACCCTCATTATAATGAACATGAAGCTATAACGAACAGTGGACATGGCTGCCAAAGCATTCATTATAGCAAGGGGTCACTGTATACAGCAGGTGATAAAAATATTTACAAAACAATACACTGCATACATGATACAATAACAAGACATAATGAACAGCGGGAGAAGTAACAATATATCAGGGAAGTATTCACATGATTCAGTTACAGAAAGTGCAAAAAGGTGTGACGATATGTTAGAAAGCAGTTGCGTTTTAGGAAGACTAAAAAAGAATACAGGTAAAAGAGAGTACAGGGTAACAGGGCAGGGTAAGGTGGAATTAACAGGAGGGTAATGGAAGCATTGACATGCGATAGTGGAGGAGTAGTGGGATTTCAGAAGATTTGTAAATGCTGGGATAGAGGTATTTTTTTTATAATGGGAGGGGGTATTGAATTCCATATGTACTGGCTCTAATGCTACCTTATAATGTAAGTGTACTAGCTAGATTTTTATCAACTTGTGCAAATATTTTTATTGTATTATTATTTTTACTTTTAGCTAATTATGTGTATTTATAGCCTGCACTCATATGTATGTTGGTGTAACCCATCTGAACTCCTCTCTGACATATTACTTTGTACAGGTGTTCAATTGCTGACTGTATTTGAGCTATCACCCCCGACGCACCATGAGATGAGCAACTTATTGTTCAGTGTGCCTTTCCTGGTGAAACATCTAAATAAGTAAATAAATAAATGTATAAATATGGAAGCAGCATGGAAGGAAAAGGACCACTGGCCCATGCTGGTGCAAAACAGTGGGATGACAATGTTGTTATGGGAGGAAGATCGGGAGGAAGGAAGATTAATGAGAGGGACCTGCCTAGCTAAGTATGGAGGATTGCTAGTATTCAGATATTTGTTGATGAGGGATGCAAGAGCAGCATCTGTTGAGTTTGGGAGGTAGCCATTTGAGGTTGTTAAGCACTGGCTATATTATAATAGAGAGTATGCTTTTATTGTAGAGCAGATTTACTGACAGCATTGATGACTGCTGAGCTGAAGTCAAGTATAGGAAGGAGATTAGCCTAAGTGATTTTGACCGTAGCGTCGGGAGTCAAGAAGTGGCGGACTCTGTTGAGTGATCCCAATTTTTTTGTGAACTGAGAGAAATTGTGTTTTGGAGGTGAGTTTTGAAATAGAGGGAGGGGTTGAGGTGTATACAAAGGCATTTAAAGGAGTGGGTCTTTTCAAGAGGGGAGCCATTTCCAGTGTTGACACTAAATAGAGGTGTTAATTTGGAAAGGTTTTACTTGGACCCAAACAGCATGGACTGTGTTTTTGGAAGATTTAGGACCATTTTTTCTTGAGACAGCCATGCTTGCAGCCTGTCAAATGAGTTGCTGATAGAATTATTGATGGAGGCATTATTATCATTATGCTTATAGAGGATGGCATCATCGGCATAAAGAAGAGTTTGTACTGGTCCACAGATGGTAGGGAGATCATTAATGAAAGCTGAAAATAAGAGGGACCCTAGAATGGAGCCTTAGGGGACTCCAGAGGGGATGAGATTTACACCAGAAATGTTGTTTTCAATTTTCATGGCTTGTTGGCGATGGTGCAGGTAATATTTGAATCATGCTATGGCAGGGGTTCTGAGGCTGAGTGGCAGGAGTTTTGAGATGAGTAGTTTATGGTCGACAAAGTCGAAGACTTTTTCAGGTCAATGAACATGGCACCTGTGACGTAACCAGTATCCATTGCCTGGTAAATGATTTCAGTGAAAGTTATTAGGGCAGTGTCTGTACTATGACCTTTTTGAAAGCCATACTGTTCCAGGCAGGTAAGGTTGTGTAGCTGCAGGTATTCAGTGAGCTGGTGGTGGATGATTTTCTGTTGCAGTTTAGCTAGGGCTGAATCAATTGAGATTGGGTGGTAGTTTTTGAGAGAGGTAATTTTCCATTTCTTGTACAGGGGGACAACTGTGGATGTTTTCCTGAGGGGTGGCATGATGCAGGAAGAGAAGGATAGGTTGAAGATTTTTGAGATGGAAAATAAAGTTTGGGGGGCAGAAAATTTAAGTAATCTAGGGATGAGACCATCAGGTCCTGCTGATTTGTCACTTTTGAGAGTGAGGAGTAGTTTATACATTTCATGAGGCATGACCCTTTTGATGGAAAAAGGAGGCTGCTTAAAGTCAGATTGGGTCTTATGTGAGCCAGGATCAGTGTGTCCATGGGATCTGTATTTGGACAGGTCACAGAGAAAGTCATTGAAAAGGGGTGTCAATTTTTAAGGGGTCGCTGAATGTGGTTTTGTCCTGTTCAATGGAAATAATATGGGGATGATACTGGCCATTAAGGAGTGCATTGATTGACTGCCAGAACTTTTTAGGGTTGTGCAGGCTATGTGTTTGTTGGGATTTTAGGAATTCACTTTTAGTATTGTGAATTAAGTGTTTACACTTATTGCCTAGATATCTATAAGTGTTCCAGTCGGAGATGCAGTTTGTAGCCTTGTATTTAGCACTGGATGCATCCCTTTTGTGCATGAGAGTGAATATGTCATTTGTGAGCCATGGGGCGTTTTTTGGCTTTAACTCTGCAAGTACACAGGGGTGTGTGCTTATCAAGCACTGATGAGAAGGAGTGGGTAAAGAGTTCAAGGGCTCTGTTGACATCAGAGACTGTGTCGAGGCGGGACCAATTAATACGGTGCAGATCAGAGAAAAAGGAGTAAATGTTAATGTTGAAGACATTTCCATAGGAAATGATCCTGAGGGGGATGTTTAGGGGCAGTATTATGCCATTGTCAGCATGTGGTATGGTGATCACATATTGAATCACTTAAGACTCCCAAAGAAAGGATTCGTTAAGTATTGTTAACCAGGATCCAGTCCAGAAGGATGTGTTTACCGATCCTAAGATTTGATCTAGTGAGGTATTGTATGATTTGCTGAAACTGCACTGAATTTAGTGCTTCCATGTAACCAGGTGCCTTATCTAGCCAATTCAGATTAAGATCACCAAGTATGATATGTTTAAAAGCTGGAAGTGTATTGAGCATGTGGGTTAGGTTGTTAAGGCCATTGAGCCCTACATTCGGTGGGTTGTATGTGCAGGTAACACATAGAGTTTTTAGGCCTAGGGCGATATTGATGGAGATCCATTTGCATAAGGTGATGAGGTATAGGGAGGGACACAGATTTCAGGTTAGAGGTTGACGTCTGTGTAGATCCGGATGCCACCTCCTTATTTTGGGTATCTGTCCTTGCAAAAGATACTAAAGTTTGGGAGGGAGATTTCTAAGTCTTTTATAAGAGGTGAAAGCCAAGATTATATTTGTCACTGACAACTACAGCATAATTGGATTTATGCTTCTATTGATTTGGAAAGGAAAATATTAAACAAGTTGGGTTTAATCTCTGGTTGACCCTTGTGTCAGGAGAAATGAAATATTGACATTCCTTATATTCATCATTAAATTGCATCAGCCTTAAGGTACAAACAAATAATAAGGAGATGGTGGGGCAAGTTTACCTTCAAATGAATTAAAGTGGAGGATTTCAAGTATAAATAATTGTCAAGCTTATTTGCCAACAGTACCTCCCAGAGCAGCAGAATGAAATCACATTATTTTGGCAGGACTCTTAATTCACAAGTTGAAATATATTTATGTATGTATGTATGTATGTATATATATATGTGCGTACGTACGTATGCATTTATTATAATTAATTTTTAATTTGTGAAATACGGTTGCTAATGTGGACCTTATTGTCAGGTTAATACATTTCTTTCTCTCTCTCTCAGTAATATATCCTTTTGCAGTTATGTGATCTAAGGTAGCTAATAGAAGATTCCTGTATATTGATTTTCTCTCTTCTTGCATGCAGGAAACTATGATTTGAGCCTCACTTTCTCAGCAGGCCAGTCAGTGTAAAGAAAAGTTAGAAAGTTGTGTTACTGTGAATTTTCTTCCTGCTGATCTTTGCAAACTTTGTGTCACCATCTCTCTGTACTATCTATAAGGAGCAGGACAGAAAACTGTACTAGTTAAAGAAGAAGGAAGCGGGGAAGGCAATCAGAATAACAAAGGCTCAAACTGAGGAAAAGATAACCAACTTGGTTAAGTAGAGGGATATAACCTTAAAGGGGAGGGTGGGTGGACAGAGGGTGACAGTGAAAAAGCAGGGATACTGAGCGAATACTTCTGCTCAGTATTCACAAAAGAAGAGGGGGTGTACCTAATCCAATCAATAGAAGCACTCCGGATAGGGGGTGTTGAAACCAGTCCATTCAAAGAAGAAAGAGTTCTGAAAGAACTCCTGAAACTGAATGTGGACAAAGCATTGGGACCTGATGGGATTCACCCCAGAATTCTAAAAGAACTAAGGGGAGAACTAGTGACACCACTGACCACCCTTTTTAGCAAATCATGGGAGGATGGTGTGGTACCTGAGGACTTGAGGAGGGTGGATGTGATTCCCCTTCACAAAAGTGGGAGCAAAGCAGAGGCAGGAAACTATAGACCTGTTAGTTTGACTTCAGTGGTAGGGAAAATGATAGGATCACTTCTGAAATAAAGAATTGTTCAGTACCTAGAGGCCAGCGGGTACAGGACCCAAGGTAGCATGAATTCACAACAGGAAGGTCATGTCAGATGAATCTAATAGATTTCTTTGACTGGGTGACCAAAGTAGTAGATCAGGGTGGGGCTGTGGACATGGCCTATCTTGACTTTAGCAGAGCATTTGTCACTGTCCCATAGAAAAGAATAATAAACAAATTAGCCAGCCTGAGAGTGGCTCCCAAGGTGGTAGCCTGGGTAAACAATTGGCTGGACAACAGGACACAGAGGATAATAGTAAACAGAGTCTACTCTGAAGAAAGGAGGTTACTAGCAGGGTACCGCAGGGTTCAGTACTGGGACCAATCCTTTTTAATGACTTTATAAGTGACATTGCAGAGGGACTGGAAGGAAAAGTATGCCTCTTTGAAGATGACACAAAGATTTGCAACAGGGTTGATACACAAGGTAGGTGGAAAGGATGAGGAGGGACTTGGCAAGGTTGGAGGAATGGTCAAAAGTACAGTAGCTTAAATTCAATGCAAAAAAGTGCAAGGTAATGCACCTGGGAAACAAAAACCCAGGGGAAGCATACAGAATGGGGTGGGGTAGGAAGTACTAACAACAAAACAAATGGAAAGGGACCTGGGGGTAGTCATGTCGGATGACCTAAAGTTAAGCAAGTAATGTGAAAAGGCAGTGAGGAGGGCTGAGGGGATACTGGGATGTATAGGGAGAGGCATCACCAGTAGAAAACAGGAAGTTGTTATCCCTTTGTACAGACAGATCTATGTGATAATGCCGATTGTCTATGGGCAATAGCTGTCAGAGTGACAGCACATTGCTGAACAAATATTTTGATGATGTACTCCCTAGCGCACAACAAAACGGTGCCGGGGAGTTGGGATTTTTTTATATGAGAGCTGTGCCGCACCCCAACTTAAGGATTCTCAACTCCAGGGGGGTGCATGTCAGGGGGGTGCAATCACAGTAAAAATGTTATTTCGGGCCGGGTGCAACAAAAAGCCCCCATGCCCAGACCCAAACCTAGCACCATTCCCACCACAGCCCTGAACCCACCCACCATGCCATGGAAGCAGCTTGGCAACTCACCATGGCACCACTCCCTACAACCCCTCCATCCTCTCCCACCCCTCGCTCAGCGTGCTCACTCTCCCCAGTACATGTAGGCATGGAGCAACAGGATGTCGCTATTTCGCGCACCCCCCCATCCGGTCGCCCACCTTCCCCAGTCACCCCAATGACAGGCGCCACGATTGAGTCTCCCTTTAGGTGGGCACCCAATCATGGTCGCCAAAGTCATGGGATACCTGTACGGATAGTTGGTGAGACCCCATCTGGAGTACTGCATGCAGATCTGGATACCCCATCTCCACAAGGACATAGACAGGATGGAGACCATCCAGAGGAGGATAACTAAAATGGTACAGGGTCTGCACCAGAAGACATATGAAGAGAGACTAAAGAAGATTAATATGTATACCCAGGAGGAAAGGAGGGAGAAGGGGACATGATTGAAACTTGCAGGTACCTCAAGGAAATCGACAAAGTCCAAGAGTGGTAGCATCTTGCAGAAAAAGAGATATGCAAGAACAAGGGGGCACAATTTGAAGATAGAGGAGGGATGGCTCAGGGGCAACGTGAGCAAGTATTTTTTCATGGAGAGGGTGGTGGACACATGGAATGGCCTTTCTGAGGAGGTTGTGGAGTCAAAAACATTAGGGGAATTCAAGAATGCATGAGACAGACAAAAGGCAATTCTGGTGGAGATTAGGAAGAAGTATGCTGTTAGTTAACTAGGATCTGCAGCTTATCCAATAGGTAGGAAAATTAGCAGACTGGGTGGGCCAAGTGGTCCTTATCTACCTTCAAAGTCAATGTTTCTATGTTTCTTTTGCTCTGGAGAGGGTACACTGAAATATTGTTATGCTGATCTAATGAAAGATCAAGAAATAGTTACTTGATAAGTGACCAGATAGTTTTAAAACCATCTCCTCATCTAGTCACAAATGTGCAAAACATTCCCAAACATGCAAATTCCAAACAAACTGACTTGCTCCACTGTAGCTGAAAAAAAAAAAACAACTCAGGGATGTTGAAACTGGTACTATACTCCCTTGCAAACAATAAGGCTGGCAAAATTCAAATAGTGTGCCTCCAATGCACCTTCAAGAAGAAATGTTGATTATTTAACCATGGGTCAAGCTGAGCTGAACTCCTACTCTCAGTCTTTTCTGATGTAACCCTGAAGTCCTCCCTTCCTATTTGTTCTGATTCTTCTCCTTCCTCCCTAAAGTCTCTTCTTTCAGACTTTAGTCATCCTACCTGCAATCACTTGTGACCCTTCCTCTTTTTCTCCATTCTTAACCTTGCCATCTTCTTACTGTTCTGCTATTTTCCCTTTCTGTATATATTTAGAGTGTGTGTTATTTTCTAGATACCTTCATTTATTATTCTGCCTATAATATTTATGATTCAACTTGTAAAACTAAATTAATGTATTTTACCTTGTTATTTTGTTGTTGTTAGCTACCTCCTACTCCCGTCTCCCCAGGACAAATCTGAAAACAAGATCTTTTCAGCTCAGTATGTACTTCCTGGTTAAATGTTTAAATAAATAAATGAATAACCCCACAGAAGGCTTGCCACCTCATTACTGTGTGTTGAATGGCATGATGCAATATTTCCAAATACTGTAGTAAGTGTGCGTGCTGCAATAAGACCAACTGGTTTGTTTATGGTGTGTCTAATAATTATACATTTGTTGTCCTTCCCAGATGGTTAATAAAAGAATAATACATGACAGGGTGTGTGTCATACTGGGATAACATCATGCCTTGGGTGATTGGGCATGAGGCTGCAGGTCGAGTGCATCCAACGCCTGTGAAGTGACATTATCCCAGCACGACACACACTCCGGAGTGCACTATTCCTATTATTTAATGGCAAGTTTGTAAACAAATTAAATAAAAAAAGATTAAAAGTGTAATTTTAAATTAAATTTTACTTATTTTTTTTAAATGCATAGGTATACTTATACATAAAGTAGTTTTGATTTATTTTGCCCAGTAGGTGGCACTGCTGTAGTGTAACTGTGTGTGTGTGTGTGTGTGTGTGTGTGTGTGCCACCTTCCCCCACCTTCTCCTCCGTGCACATCTCTGTGTTCTTTCCCATTCCTATAATCTTGTTTTCTGCCCCTTACACAAATTTTTGCAGCATTCTCTGCATCCTATCTGGAAGCTGTTTTTTTTTAATTTCGTTTGACACTAATGAATGGTGTTTCCCCCACATTCTCCTGTCCCCTTCCCCATTCTTATCAGTTTGCAGTCCTCCCAAAACACACACACACACACACACACACACACACACACACACACACACTGTGTGTCATGTTCTTCTCCCAGTACACACAGTGTGTTTACACTTCATACCAGGAGAAGATGCCAGGAAAGAGTGAATCCATGGTTGCTGATCAGCAACTACAGTGTGCAGTGCTGTTTAAAAGCACAAGTGCAAGTAATGCAGAGTGGGACTGTGCTGTCACTGAAGAGGGTAACAGTGTTGGCTTCTTTCTGTCCTCTCCCTGCATTCTCTTGCCTCCCCCAGCATTCTCTTGTCAGTTTGCAACCCCCCCCAACATACACCAGGAGAAGATGTCAGGAAAGAGTGATACCATGGGTGCCAATTCCTTATTGCAATGTGCTGTTTAAAAGCACACACACACACACACAATGCAGAGCAGGACTGTGTTATCACTGAAGCAGATCACTAATGGCTTCTTTCTGTTTTGTACTACAGTCAGATTATTCTTTTAACTGTACTGTTCCTCAGGAAAAAAATCACTAGCTGACCTGTTGCCTTTGAGGAGCTTATGCACTACCGAACTATGGCACAATGAAGCTGGCTGCTCAGTTGGGGATAGTGAAGCCTATCTCATTGACGGCTTCACTTTCTGTTTTTATTTTGGGCTTAAATCTTGGGAATATGAACAAGGACTGAATAGAACTGTTGGGAAGGAAAATAATGCAGGGATCGGTAGGTGTTTGTAATTGTGGGAGGGAAGAATTTATACTTCTTTTTAATCAGCAAGTACTGGCAAACCCCATGGTAGGCATGTCAAGTGTGGGCAACTTAGACATGGCCTGTGGAGTGATTTTTTTTTTTTACATTTGATGCAGTTGTCTGTGTGCAGAGACTAGATCCATAATATTGTGGTGGGATAACATCATGGGTCCAGCCCAAAATTGACCAGTCAGAGGCCAGGATTATTTCTTGCCAATGTATAATAACACATTTAAGTGGTCAGACATGTTTCTATACATTGTGGCATACATACTTAATTTAGCACTCTATCATCACATCAGAATTGTTAATAAACATTAGACTTTCCCCACTGAGGAATGCTGCCCCTGTCTCTCTCTCTCTCTCTCTCTCTCTCAAAAAAGTCTATTTAAATGGCAGCTTTCCAATGGATGCCAAAGTATTGAGTATTACTGGCAGCTCATTTGCATTGCTTTCTCTTGCTCCATGTTTCCTTTCCTTCAGAATATTTCCTGTATTTTTTTTTATTTTATATGGTATCAATCTAATGCAGCTCCTTCTATCTTAAAGCTTCAATCTATAATCATTATCGTATATTCATTTCCTTTTTCTTTGTCACTATTTGTACTCTTACTTGGTATAGTGTCATTAGTACATATGTATGATGTGAATTCAGTTCAATACTCTTTATGATCTCTCTGAAGATAATATGCATATTTCCACCATATCTTTTACATCCTTTTTTTTATATTGTAAATTGTAACTTTTTATTTCTTATACATATCTTACCATATATAATTCTCTGTACTGCACTATATCTTGTTTATATAATCTCAATAAAAACATTAACTGCAAAAAAAAAAAAGAATATTTCCTGTATTTGTTTGGGAAAATTTGCAAAGGTTAATGCCGCCAGTCAAAAGTCTAAATAACCATAAATATTTACATGCTATTTGCATCATGGCATTAACTATATGTAACTACTGGGCCCATGTTTCTTCATAGTTTTGTGTACTGTGTATTTATTCCACACAAGATGCAGTGCATGTTGAAAAATAAATCATGTTATTTGGGGGTTCATGGCAGGTGTATACAGTAGTGGTGATCACACTGATGTCATGATATCCAAACCCTATCTACTCCACTTGCAGGTTGATATATCCCAGCTCCGATCCTGTTCTGTTGGAACTAGAGGGTATTTTAGCCAATGACTACAAGGACATTTGAGTGACATAATATTTATTATCATGATCATCCTTATTATGAGAATAACACATTTACTCCTACCAAATAGATCCGCCATGCTAATTTTTTCTTTGTAATTCCAGCATAACAAAATACTTAACCAACCAATCAATCAATCAATCAATCAAAATCTTTATTTATCCATGCGAACATCATTGAGCAGAGCTCTTTTACAAGATGGACCTGGTTAGAACAGGGTCGGGTAACAGCCATCATAAAAACATATAAATACATGTAAATAAGTATATAAACATAAACACAATGGTGCAGTAATAGGGGAGACAAATGATAAAAGGAAGACAAGGCAAGCCATAACAGAGGAGGACTCAAATACAAGAAGGCAGGTCCACTATTGAACCATGCAACTATATATAAACCATGTTCTCTGTATAGAAGTACCATTTAGTTCATTTACCAGGGGCAGTCACTAGTACTAGTATTGAAAATGGCTTGGAGAACCACTAACTAATGGCAGATGGGGTACCAGGAGGGGTACGTAATATGTAAGCGAAGGATAAACATTGTGAGAAATGAAGTCCCAAGGATAGGTGGGTAGAACTGATGTGACAGTGGGGGCCTACGGGGAGAGGGAAAGGGGAGTTAGGACTTTTATAGTATGATTGCGTGTAGAATGTGGATGAGTGCAGTATAGAGTTGTAAAAAGAAGGCTGGAGAAAGCGGGAAGATAGACCAGTATCAAAGGGAGGACAGAGACATCAAGGTTTTACATGAAAGCATGATGACAGAGCAGGGCCAAGGAGGGACAAGCACTAGAAGTAATTCATTCATGGTTAAATGGTACAGGTTAGCATGATGACAATTCATGGTCACGGGAAACAATTGCACTGATCATTTCTGAGATGTGACTATAAGAGCTTGAAAGATGAGATGCCAATGGGTGACCTCATTTTCAGTTTTTTTTTGCAATTTATTCCACAAGGAGGACAGTGTAAAGCTTATAGCAGCCCTGCCAAAGTGAGAGTTAACTTTAGGAACCATCAGTAGAAGAGAATTGCAACTTCTCAGGGCGTAATTGCCTATTGGTTTTATAGGAAGACAGTCTGTAATGTATTGGGGCAGTTTTTTGGAGATGGCTCTCAGGGTCCATAAGGCTGCATTTTTATAATGCCTGAATTGAAGAGAACTTCACCCCACTGATTGATATATGGAGCAGTGGTGAGTGGAATAAGGCAGGCCTGTGATGAACCTCAAAGCTCTATGATATAATGTGTCAAGTTTGGTGAGGTAGGAAATGGGACAGTTACTGTAGAGGATGTCAGCATAATCTATCAAGGATAGAAAGGTTGATTGTACCAGCTGTAGTTTGGCATCTCTAGTTAAGAAGTGGGCTATTCTAAAGAACAGGTCAAGTCTCTGTTGTAATTTTTTGAGTAATTCTTCAACGTGCTCTATAAAGGAGAGCCTATGGTTCAGCCATGCTCCCAGGTATTTGAATTTAGGGACAAATTCCAACTTCTCACCAAGAATTGTAGTAATCTACAGCACAGGATCTGATAGGGCTGAATTTACCATTTGGGCAGAGGGAGAAAAGAGCATTGCTTTTGTTTTCTTGGCATTAAGTAATAGTTTTTTGTTTAGGAGTTGGTGTTGCAGCAGGTTGAACTTAGATTGAAAGTCATTACATGCAGATTGTAATGATGGGCGGCTTAACTAAAGAATTGTGTCATCTGCAAACAGATGAATGTTGGCCTTAGTTATGCTTTCATCAATATTGTTGATGTATATTGCAAATAAGATCGGTCCTAAGATAGAACCCTTGGGAACACCTCTTAGGAGAGGTTTGAGAGCTGAAAGATCTCCTTCCGCTTTCACCTGCTAGAAACGATCAGAGAGGTAGTTGTTGAACCACTGTAAAGATAATGGGTCAGCACCTAGTGAGGTCAGGGAAGAGAGTAGCAGAGAATGGTCGACAGTGTCGAAGGCCTTGCTCAGGTCCAAGAATACGGAGCAGGTGTAATTCCTGCTGTCTAGCTCTCTTTGCCAGTCATTGGTCACTTTGGCAAGTGCTGTGATGGTGCTATGTTTAGCTCTAAACCCTGATTGGACTGGATTAAGCAGGTTATTAGCGTCTAGATACTGCCTCAGCTGGTTACTTATGACTTTTTCCAATAATTTTGACAAGACTGGGGAAATCGAAATTGGTCTGCAATTATTTAGATCACAGGGATTTCCGGACTTGAACAGGAGTATAATGTGTGCTGTTTTCCACATTGAAGGAATGGATCCTTGAGTTAATGATAGGTTAAATAAATGGGTTATGAGCACAGCTAACACATGGATGGCCACCTTCAAAAAATATGGGTTGAGGGTATCCGCATCAGCACTTTTTTTACATCCAGTTTTAACAATAGGTCTTCAACTTCTTTCAGAGTAGTAGGAAGCAAGGAGAAGACGGAATCAGTGATGCTAGGATCTGCATCTTCATTATCCACCTGAGAACATATCAGATTCACTGGGGAATTGTCGAAGGCTAAGCCTGCAGTCGCAAATGATTATTGAAGGAATCCAGAACTTCCAGTCTGTCACTAATGGTGTTATTGTTTAAGGAGATTTCATCAGCTAGTGAGCCACTGGACGTGTGACCAGACAAGTCCTTGACGGTTTTCCAAAATTTTGTAGAATTTTTGGAGGCAGAGAGAAATTCAGAATGATAGTATGCAGATGTTGTATCTCTAACCATTCTAGTACATGAGTTTCGTGCCCTTCTGAACTTGCACCAATCCACAGCAGACTGGATTTTGTGTGCTGTTTTCCATAGGTTATCTCTTTCAGTCAATGCAGATTTTAATAATGGTGTGAACTATCTACATGCATTTTTTCTATTCGCACCTTAACTATAGGGGCATACTTATTTAGGGCATCTAGGATAATTTTGCTGAATATGTTGAATGCTGATTGCGTGTTTTTTGCCAAATACAACTTTTGCCAATACAAGGAGTGTTTCAGTTCATTTATGTAAGCAATGAGATCAAAGTTCTGTCTCGCTCTCTTGGCAGCAAACTTCGGCAAAGTAGTAGGTTTGTTGCTTGATCTTATACAAGCAATAAATGAGTGACCACTGATATCACTGAAGAAGGTGCCAACAAAGAAGAAGAGATGGGGTTTATTCACTAGGATAATATCTAGCAGGGAGCTGTTATCCATGTTCTTTTTATTTACTTGTGGTGGTTCGACAATGAGTTGCAATAATCCATGGGTGTCACAGAAAGCTATGAGAGGAGTGGTGGTTTTAGATAGCCAGTCTAAATTAAGATCACCAAGAATAATTATTTCTGAGGATTGTTGTTCGATGATATTACTTAGATGAAGTGACAATTGTAGATCGGCAGAAGGAGATCTATAGCACCCTATGATACATAATGTTGAAGTGTGCGAGATGGTGACTTAAAGAGACAGACATTCATAAACATTTGCAACAGATAAAGCACTAAGACAGGATGCCTTATACCTATCATTGATATAGATGGCAACCCCTCTTGCTCTAAATAGTGAATAGTTAGGGATATTGACTTCCCTGTCAGAGGTGACTAGTCTAAGCCAGGTTTCTGAAACCACTAGGATGTCTGGTCGAGTATGGAGGACCCAGTTCTGGTTCATGGAGAACTTTTTTAACAAACTGCATACATTAATGTGGAGGAAACTCATGCCTTTCAGTGTGTCAAGGTCAGAGGGCAATGTGATTGCAGCTGGTGGCCCACGATTGAGCTACACATTTCCTGAGCACAGGAGAAGAATGAGTAAAAGTTTTCTTAGAGTGGCAATAGTAAGCTTTGTACTGGTAACCCCTTTAAGTCATTGTGGGCCATCGTCCTGGGGGGACTCGCCACAAAATTTTTTGCCCTTCCCACTAAGGGTGGCAGAGACGAGTACTCTGACTGCTATCTGTAGAGGTGACACCTCTATGATGTTGGCGGAAGTCATAAGCTGAGGTGGTAATTCATTTAGTGTACCAGCGTTAAAGGTAATATGAAAATAGTGTTGAAGAATTGAGGAGTTAAAAAGGCATATATCCATGTAGAAATGGGAACTAGTTATATAGCAGATCAAATTAGTATCCACAGTAATAAAGGCTTGAGGTGGCATATATTGGGCATGCGATATGAGATAGAAGAAGGTCCAGAACAGGATCCATGACCTGACACAAATAGTGGAATAAGGATGGAGGGGTGGAGCTAGAGAGGAGTGAGCAAGAAAGTTGGGGGGGCATTATGCATATTTAATAAGGATGGGGGTGGGAAGGTAGGTGAAAAAATTGGCAGCTAGGGCTCCCTTCCTGGAGGTAATGAGTCCCTGAGGGCAAGTCCATACCTGCATTTCTGTGAGGGGCTGGTGGCTTTAGACCGGGACTGTGGGTGGCAGTCGGGCAGGTCAGAATCATCAGAGAACCACGGCTGTGGCTTTCAGACTGCCTGGAAGTAGAAGACAGAGGAGAATTAGATAAGAAAGTCAGAAGGGGTGGGGCTGTTCATGGAGTTAAAAAGAAATGCAGACTGGCATAAACATGGGGGAGGTGTTGCTGACAAAGTTGTTAGGCAAGGTGCCTCCAAGTCTGAGTGAGCAATAACAGAGCTATTTAAAACACACTACTAGCGTAAGAAGGTGAAGGGGGGTTCAAAGTCCTGAGCTGAGATCGCTACTGGTCTTATAAGGAACACAATACTGGCATTTACATTAAATCAGAAAACTTCAGCTATAAAATTCTAACAATACAGTTTTAACAGAAACCATAATCTAGCACAATGTAATCAAACATTAACAGTGCAGAGCTCTATGGAGCCAATCATATTTCTCCTGGGCCTGACTGCAGCCAGTGGACCACAGCAGTAAAAGACTTGGAGTTAAACTGAGAGACAACTGTCCTCATGTAAAGAAAGCAAAAATTGGAAGCTAGGGCTATCTTTCTGGAGGTAATCAGTCCCTGAGGGCAAGTCCGTACCTGAGTTTCTGAGAGGGCCTGGTGGCTTTAGACCGGGACTGTGGGTGGCAGTCGGGCAGGTCAGAATCATCAGAGAACCACGGCTGTGGCTCTCAGACTACCTGGAAGTAGAAGGCAGAGGAGAATTAGATAAGAAAGTCAGAAGGGGTGGGGCTGTTCATGGAGTTAAAAAGAAATGCAGACTGGCATAAACGTGGGGGAGGTGTTGCTGACAAAGTTGTTAGGCAAGGTGCCTCCAAGTCTGAGTGAGCAATAACAGAGCTATTTAAAACACACTACTAGCGTAAGAAGGTGAAGGGGGGGTTCAAAGTCCTGAGCTGAGATCACTACTGGTCTTATGAGGAACACAATACTGGCATTTACATTAAATCAGAAAACTTCAGCTATAAAATTCAAACAAGACAGTTTTAACAGAAACCATAAACTAGCACAATATAATCAAACATTAACAGTGTACAGCTCTATGGAGCCATTGGAGTTCTCCTAGGCTGATTGCAGCCAGTGGGCCAGAGCAGTGTACTCACAGACAACTGTCCTTAAGTAAAGAAAGCAAAAATTGTCAGCTAGGGCTCCCTTCCTGGAGGTAATCAGTCTCTTGGGCAAGTCCATATCTGCATTTCTGTGAGGGGCTGGTGACTTCAGACGTGGACTGTGGGAGGCAGTCAGGCAGGTCAGGTTCATCAGAGAACCACAGCTGTGGCTCTCAGACTACCTGGAAGGAGAAGGTAGAAGAGAATTAGATAAGAAAGTCAGAAGGGGTGGGGCTGTTCATGGAGTTAAAAAGAAATGCAGACTGGCATAAACATGGGGGGGTTGCAGACCAAGGTGTTAGGCAAGGTGCCCCCAAGTCTGACTGAACAATAACACGGCTATTTAAAACACAATACTAGAGTAAGAAGGTGAAGGGGGAGTTTCAAAGCCTTGATCTAAGATCGCTACTGGTCTTATGAGCAACACAATACAGGCATTTAAATTAAATCAGAAAATTTCAGCTATAAAATTCAAACAAGACAGTTTTAACAGAAACCATAATCTAGCACAATATAATCAAACATTAACAGTGTACAGCTCTATGGAGCCATCAGAGTTCTCCTAGGCTGACTGCAGCCAGTGGGCCACAGCAGTAAAACACACTGGATTTATACTCAGAGACAACTGTCCTCATGTAAAGAAAGCCAAAATTGACAGCTAGGGTTCCTTCTTGGAGGTAATCAGTCCCTGAGGGCAAGTCCATACCTATGTTTCTGTGAGGCACTGGTGGCTTCAGTCCTGGGCTGCGGGTGACAGTCTGGCAGGTCTGGTTCATCAGTGAACCACGGCTGTGGCTCTCAGACTACATGAAGGAGAAGGCAGAGGAGAATTAGATAAGAAGGTCAGAGGGGTGGGGCTGTTCATGGAGTTAAATGAAATGCAGACTGGCATAAACATGGGGGGGTGTTGCAGACTAAGATGTTAGGCAAGGTGCCTCCAAGTCTGAGTGAGCAATAACAGCGCTATTTAAAACACAATACTAGCGTAAGAAGGTGAAGTTGGGGTTTCAAAGCCCTGAGCTGAGATCACCACTGGTGTTATGAGGAACACAATACAAGCATTTACATTAAATAAGAAAACTTCAGCTATAAAATAGAAACAAGACTGTTTTAACAGAAAACATAATCTAGAACAATATAATCAAACATTAACAGTGCAGAGCGATATGGAGATAACCAGAGTGCTCCTGGGGCTGACTGCAACCAGTGGGCCACAGCAGGTAAAGACTCTAAATTTATACCCAGACACAACTGTCCTCATGTAAAGAAAGCAAAAATTAACAAAAATTAACAGCTAGGGCTCCCTTCCTGGAGGTAATCAGTCCCTGAGGCCAAGTCCATACCTGCGTTTCTGTGAGGCACTGGTGCCTTCAGAGCTGGACAGAGGGTGGCAGTCTGGCAGGTCAGGTTCATCAGAGAACCATGGGTGTTGCTCTCATACTGCCTGGAAGGAGAAAGCAGTGGAGAATTAAATAAGAAAGTCAGAGGGGGTGGCGCTGCTCGTGGAGCTAAGAAGAAATGCAGACTGGCTTAAACGGGGGTAGAGTGTTGCAGACCAAGGTGTTAGGCATCTTGCCTCCAAGTCTGACGGAGCAATAACAGGACTATTTAAAACACAATACTAGCGTAAAAAGGTGAATGGGGGTTTCAAAGGCCTGAGCTGATAACGCTACTGGTCTTATGATGAACACAATACAGGCATTTACATTAAATGAAGAACTTCTGCTATAAAATCCTAACAAGACAGTTTTAACAGAAAACATAATCAGCACAATATAATCGAACGTTAACTGTGCAGAGCTCTATGGAGCCAATCAGATTTCTCCTGGGGCTGACTGCAGACTGTGGACTACAGCAGTAAAAGGCTGTGGATTTATACTCAGAGACAACTGTCCTCATGTAAAGAAAGCAAAAATTGGTAGCTAGGGCACCCTTCCTGGTGGTAATAAGTCCCTGAGGGCAAGTCGGTACCTGCGTTTCTGTGAGGGGTGGTGGCTTCAGACCTGGACTGCGGGTGGCAGTCAGGCAGGTCGGCTTCATCAGAGAACCACAGCAGTGGCTATCAGACTACCTGGAAGTAGAAGGCAGAGGAGAATTAGATAAAAAAGTCAGAGGGGGTGGGGCTGTTCATGGAGTTAAAAAGAAATGCAGACTGTCATAAACATGGGGGGGGGGTGTTGCAGACCAAGATGTCAGGCAAGGTGCCTCCAAGTCTGAGTGAGCAATAACAGGGCTATTTAAACACAATACTAGCATAGGAAGGTGAAGGGGGGTTTACAAAACTCTGAGTTGAAATTGCTACTGGTCTTATGAGGAACACAATACAGGTATTTACATTAAATCAGAAAATTTCAGCTATAAAATTCAAACAAGACAGTTTTAACAGAAAACATAATCTAGCACAATATAATCAAACATTAACAGTGCAGAGCTATTTGGAGCCAATCGGAATGCTCCTGGGGCTGACTGCAGCCAGTGGGCCACAGCAGTAAAAGACTCTGGATTTATACCCAGAGACATCTGTCCTCATTTAAAGAAAGCAAAAATTAGCAGCTAGGGCTCCCTTCCTGGAGGTAATCAGACACTGAGGCCAAGTCTGTACCTGTGTTTCTGTAAGACAGCGGTGGCTTCAGAGCTGGACTGCGGGAGGCAGTCTGGCAGTTCGGGTTCATCAGAGAACCATGGCTGTGGCTCTCAGACTACCTGGAAGGAGAAGACAGAGGAGAATTAGATAAGAAAGTCAGAGGAGGTGGGGCTGCTCGGGGAGTTAAAAAGAAATGCATACTGGCATAAACATGGGGGGGGGTGTTGCAGACTAAGATGTTAGGCAAGGTGCCTCCAAGTCTAAGTGAGCAATAACAGTGCTATTTAAAACACAATAATAGCATAAGAAGGTGAAGGGGGGTGTCAAGGCCCTGAGCTGAGATCGCTGCTGGTCTTATGAGGAACACAATACAGGCATTTACATTAAAAAACAAACCTTCAGCTATAAAATAGAAACAAGACTGTTTTAACAGAAAACATAATCTAGCACAATATAATCAAACATTAACAGTGCAGAGCTAAATGGAGATAATCGGAGTGCTCCTGGGGCTGACTGCAAGCAGTGGTCCACAGCAGTAAAAGACTCTGTATTTATTCCCAGACCCAACTGTCCTCATGTAAAGAAAGCAAAAATTGGCAGCTAGTGCTCCTTTTCTGGAGGTAATCCGTTCCTGGGGCCATGATCATACCTGCATTTCTTTGAGGCATTGGTGGCTTCAGTGCTGGACTGCGGGTGGCAGTCTGGCAGGTCAGATTCATCAGAGAGCCACGGGTGTGGCTCTCAGACTACCTGGAAGGAGAAAGCAGAGAAGAATTAATTAAGAAAGTCAGAGAGGGTTGGCTGCTGATGGTGCTAAAAAGAAATGCAGACGGGCTTAAACGGGGGTGTTGCAGACAAAGGTGTTAGGCAAGGTGCCTCCAAGTCTGACTGAGAAATAAGAGGGCTAGTTAAACACAAAACTAGCATAAAAAGGTGAATAGGGGTTTCAAAGGCCTGAGCTGATATCGCTACTGGTCTTATGAGGAACACAGTACAGGCATTTACATTAAATAAATAAACTTCAGGTATGAAATCCAAAAAAGAAAGATTTAACAGAAAACATAATCTAGCACAATATAATCCAACATTAACAGTGCAGAGTTATATGGAGCAGGTCGGAGTGTTCCTGGTGCTGACTGCATCCAGTGGGCCACAGCAGTAATAGACTCTGGATTTATACCCCCAGACCCAACTGTCCTCATGTAAAGAAAGCAAAAATTGGCAGCTAGGGCTCCCTTCCTGGTGGTAATAAGTCCATGTGGGCAAGTCCGTACCTGCGTTTCTGTGAGGGGTGGTGGCTTCAGACCTGGACTGCGGGTGGCAGTCTGGCAGGTGGTTTTCACCAGAGAACCACGGCTGTGGCTCTCAGAATACATGAAGGAGAAGGCAGAGGAGAATTAAATAAGAAAGTCAGAGGGCATGGGGCTGTTCTTGGAGTTAAAAAGAAATGCAGACTGGCATAAACATGAGGGGTGTTGCAGACCAAGGTGTTAGGCAAGGTGCCTCCAAGTTTGACTGAGCAATAACAGGGCTATTTAAAGCACAGTACTGGAGTAAGAAGGTGAAGGGGGAGTTTCAAAGCCCTGAGCTGAGATCGCTACTGATTTTATAAGGAACACAATACAGACATTTACATTAAATCAGAAAAGTTCAGCTATAAAATTCAAACAAGACTGTTTTAACAGAAAACATAATCTAGCACAATATAATCAAACATTAACAGTGTACAGCTCTATGGAGCCATCGGAGTTCTCCTAGGCTGCCTGCAGCCAGTGGGCCACAGCAGTAAAAGACTCTGGATTTATACAAAGAGACAACTGTCCTCATGTAAAGAAAGCAAAAAATGGAAGCTAAGGCTCCCTTTCTGGAGGTGATCAGTCCCTGATGGCAAGTCCGTACCTGAGTTTCTGTGAGGGGCTGGTTGCTTCAGACCTGGACTGTGGGTGGCAGTCTAGCAGGTCAGGTTCATCAGAGAACCACGGCAGTGGGTCTCAGACTACCTGGAAGAAGAAGACAGAGGAGAATTAAATAAGAAAGTCAGAGGGGGTGGGGCTGCTCATGGAGTTAAAAAGAAATGCAGACTGGCATAAACATGGGGGGGTGTTGCAGACCAAGGTGTTAGGCAAGGTGCCCCCAAGTCTGACTGAGCAATAACAGGGTTATTTAAAACAAAATACTAGAGTAAGAAGGTGAAGGGGGGGTTTCAAAGCCCTGAGCTGAGATCGCTACTGGTCTTATGAGGAACACAATACTGGCATTTACATTAAATCAGAAAACTTCAGCTATAAAATTCGAACAATACAGTTTTAACAGAAACCATAATCTAGCACAATGTAATCAAACATTAACAGTGCAGAGCTCTATGGAGCCAATCATATTTCTCCTGGGCCTGACTGCAGCCAGTGGACCACAGCAGTAAAAGACTCTGGAGTTATACTGAGAAACAACTGTCCTCATGTAAAGAAAGCAAAAATTGGAAGCTAGGGCTATCTTTCTGGAGGTAATCAGTCTCTGAGAGCAAGTCCGTACCTGAGTTTCTGAGAGGGCCTGGTTGCTTCAGACCTGGACTGCAGGAGGCAGTCTAGCAGGTCGGGTTCAGAAGAGAACCATGGCAGTGGGTCTCAGACTACCTGGAAGGAGAAGGCAGAGGAGAATTAAATAAGAAAGTGAGAGGGGGTTGGACTGCTCATGGAGTAAAAAAGAAATGGAGACTGCCATAAACATGGGGGGGAGTTGCAGGCCAAGATGTTAGGCAAGGTGCCTCCAAGTCTGAGTGAGCAATAACAGGGCTATTTAAAACACAATACTAGTGTAAGAAGGTGAAGGGGGATTTCAAAGGCCTGAGCTGAGATCACTACTGGTCTTATGAGGAACACAATACAGGCATTTACATTAAATCAGAAAACTTCAGCTATAAAATACAAACAAGACAGTTTTAACAGAAAACATAATCTAGCACAATATAATCCAACATTAACAGTGCAGAGTTATATGGAGCAGGTTGGAGTGCTCCTGGTGCTGCCTGCATCCAGTGGGCCACAGCAGTTAAAGACTCTGGATTGATACCAAGAGACAACTGTCCTCATGTAAAGAAAGCAAAAATTGGAAGCTAGGGCTCCCTTCCTGGAGGTAATCAGTCCCGGAGGGCAAGTCTGTAACTGTGTTCCTCTGAGTGGCTGGCAGCTTCAGACCTGGACTGCGGGTGGCAGTTTTTCAGGTCAGAATCATCAGAGAACCATGGCTGTGGCTCTCAGACTACCTGGAAGGAGAAGGCAGTGAAGAATTAAATAAAAAAGTAAGAGGGGGTGGGGCTCCTCATGGAGATAAAAAGAAATGCAGAGTGGCTTAAATGGAGTGGGTGTTGCAGACGAAGATGCTAGGCAAGGTGCCTCCAAGTCTGACTGAGCAACAAAAGGGCTATTTAAAACACAATACTAGCGTAAAAAGATGAAGGGGGGATGTCAAAGGCCAGAGCTGTGATCGCTACTGGTCTTATGAAGAACACAAAACAGGTATTTACATTAAATCAGAAAACTTCAGCTATAAAATACAAACAAGACAGTTTTAACAGAACACACAATCTAGCATAATATAATCAAGCATTAACAGTGCAGAAATCTAAGAAGCCAATCGAAGTGCTTCTGGTGCTGACTGCAGGCAGTGGGCCACAGTAGTAAATGACTCTGGATTTATACCCGGAGACAACTGTAAGCATGTAAAGAAAGCAAGAAATGATAGCTAGGGCTCCCTTCCTGGAGGTAATCAGTCATTTAGGGCAGGTCGGTACCTACGTTTCTGTGAGGGGCTGGTTGCTTCAGACCTGGACAGCGGGTGGCAGACTGGCAGGTCGGATTCATCAGAGAACCACGGCTGTGGCTCTCAGATTTCGTGGAAGGAGAAGGCAGAGGAGAATTAAATAAGAAAGTCAGAGGGGGTGGGGCAGCAGCTAAAAAGAAATACAGACTGGCTTAAATGGGGGGGGGGGTTGCAGACCAAGATGTTAGGCAAGGTGCCTCCACATTTGAGTGAGCAATAACAGGGCTATTTAAAACACAATACAAGTGTAAAAAAGTGAAGGGGGGTTTGAAAGGCCTGAGCTGAGATTTCTAATGGTCCTATGAAGAACACAATACAGACATTTACATTAAATCAGAAAATGTCAGCTATAAAATACAAACAGGACAGGTTTAACAGAAAACATAATCTAGCACACTATAATCAAGCATTAACAGTGCTGAGCTATATGGAGTCATTCGGAGTGCTTCTGGGGCTGACTGCAGCCAGTGGGCCACAGCAGTAAAAGACAACTGTCCTCATGTAAAGAAAGCAAAATTTGGAGGCTAGGGCTCCCCTTCCTGGAGGTACTCTGTCCCTGAGGGCAGGTCTGTACCTGCATTTCTGTGAGGGGCTGGTTGCTTCCAACCTGGACTGCTTGGCAGGTCGGGTTCATCAGAGAACCCAGCTGTGGCTCTCAGACTACCTGGAAGGAGAAGGCAGAGGAGAATTAAAAAAGAAAGTAAGAGGGGGTGGGGCTGACATGGAGCTAAAAAGAAATACAGACTGGCTTAAATGTGGGGGGTGTCGCAGACCAAGATGTTGTTCAAGGAGTCTCGAAGTCAGAGTGAGCAATAACAGGGCTATTTAAAACACAATACTAGCATAAGAAGGTGAAGGGGGGGGGGTGGGTTCCAAGCCCCGAGCTGTGATCGCTACCAGTCTTATGAGCTACACAATATAAGTATTTATATTAAATCAGAAAACTTCAGCCATAAAATACAAACAAGACAGTTTTAACAGAAAACATAATTTAGTTCAATATAATCAACCACTGTGATTGGTTGGCATCCATGGCACTCCAGACATTACCTCATGGGTTTTAGCCCACCTGATAGGCTAGTGATGCACATGACCCAGATCAAATTTCTAGCATATCCAGGTCCTAGAAACCCCTGTTCTCCAGTTTTGAATCATGCATCTGATCAGGCAAGAAGCACACCAGGAACCCTGTCTGCTCCTACAAGGTAAGATCTGCAAAACAAGAACATTCTGCTGTTTAATCTTGCTTCAAACTAAAGTCAGAAGGCACAACATCTCTATTGCTGAAGACCCTTGCAAGTTGTGAAACTCCAGGTTTATATTTAGAGGATAACTTAGCTAGCCCTCTGTCTTGTGTTAACTGGACCATGTGCTTTAGTAATGCCCTTCGCTTTATACCAGAAATGCGAGCTGTCATCCGTTCTTTGTATGGGCGCGGTGTTTTCAGCAAGGGTTGCGATTTTGATCTGTAAATTGACTGTTTCATTGTTTATTCGCTCGCTTTGAGCCTTTATTGTGCACCGTTGGTGCGGTCCCCCACCGCCTCCCCTTCCAGTCGCCCGGTCCTAGACCCTCCATTTGTGCCTTTGGTGATTTAGCGGCACCAGGGAGACTGGGGCATGCCCCTGGCCGAACGCCGACCGCGTGGCTCATGCGCCACCCGATCCAGCCTCCTGCATCTGCCCCTCCCCTCATCTCCTCTGGCTCGAGACTCATCGCTTGTCGCCCACGGCTTTATCCAGCCATGAGTGACTGCAGGTGGGAGGCAATCATCTCTCTGGCCTGGGAGACTCTCCCTTGGTCGCTTCCGCTGTTGGCTCCGACTGACGCCTCTCGGTGGGAGGCAATGGCGCACTTCAGCGGCTCGGGGCCTGGGCCTCCTATGGCCCTATCGCCTCCATGATAGCGTACTACATCTCTTCTCCCGCTGGTGCTCCTCCCGCTAGCCTCTGCCTGGGAGGTCTCTTTCCACCGGCCGTCCTCAAGGCTCTACCTGGAGCGGGGGAGGGAGATCCTTCTGCTCCCTCCTCACAGAGTTCTCTCCTGAGGGAGAGGGTAGCAGCTGCGCCTCCACAGCTCTGCCCCACTGGAGGTTCCGATTGGATGAGGGGCAGGCAACAGAACCACCGCTACGGGCGCTGGGGAGCTTGGGGTTTCCCAATCCACCCGCTGATCCTCCCCACCTGATCGAATTTCCCCCACCCCTGGAGGGCGGGAGGCCTGCCAACTCCACCTGCTCTGTCTCCTCATCCTGGAAGGGGAGCGGGATCTCCAGGAGGGCCCCGGCTGCCTCGGCCCCGATGAAAGAAAAAAAAAAAACACAAGGGAGTAACTTGGCTGGCGTACGGCCGGAAACTTGGAGCCCTACCCGTAAGGTCCCTCCCATAGCGACCTTCCGGTGGCCACCAGGGCTAAGATTCTAATTTTCTCCGTTGCTCCTTCCT
Source organism: Neoceratodus forsteri (assembly GCA_016271365.2). Classification (NCBI taxonomy): domain Eukaryota; kingdom Metazoa; phylum Chordata; order Ceratodontiformes; family Ceratodontidae; genus Neoceratodus; species Neoceratodus forsteri. The sequence goes on along the minus strand of CM057456.1, from coordinate 527,419,548 downwards.
GCACCCTACCACCTGGGCCCCTCCCACAGCGGCCCGAGTAGGTAGTCTGATTCAACTTGACTCCCTTCCTTGTCTCCACGGCTCCCTCCCATAGTGAGCCATGGCCCAGACCAATGACCCTTAGCCCTTCCTCCCTCTGGCCCTCGTTGTGGGGGTCCTCACATAGCACCCCCCCAGCCTGCATGCAGTCTACTGGGGGAGGAAAAAGAAAAGGGGGTCGCTGAGCACCATTCCAGTTCCGTTTTCTAAGTTATTCATTCTTTCCTTCCAGATGGTGAAAGCGAAGAAATGTTCCTCGTGCAGCGCTACCCTCCTACCCCAGACTCCGGGTCCCCTCTGCGCGGCCTGCCTCCTGGACGATGACGATTCCTCCTGGAGCAACCCGCCTATGGCCCCGGCAACCCGGGACCCAGTAGTTCACGTGGATGGATCCGGCCCTTCTCATCCAAAACCAGCAGGTCACTGTTGCCAGGATGAGCCAGCAGAACTTTATGCTCAAGATCATGGAAAAACTGACCCTCACCCAGCACAGAGTAAACCGAGTCCAGAACCCGACAAGGCAGGGGGTCAACCGGAGGAGCCTCTGAACTTGAGGACACCTCCCAGATACCCCACGCGACAACACGCACGAGGACGGGAGAAGGAGGACGAGGGAGAGAGATGACAGGCGGACTCGGACTGAAGAGGATGTTGAGCTCAGGTGACACCTCCTGACCTCAAAGTTATGCTCATTCGACTACCATCCCGGGCTATGAAGACCATCAAGACCACCATGGGCTTCGGGACACTGAAGAAAGGCAGGCCAGAGTCAAAGCTCACCCCATGATTCAACTGAAAACCTTCAACCACAGAGACCTTTCCTGTATGCCCTGCAATTGAGGACATCTTCGGTAAAGAATGGCAATCCCCCAAACCGGGCAGAATGTCGAATCAGGAAGAATCCCGGACAGAATGTACCCGTCCAAGGGGAAAAATCAGATGTCTGCGCAGGGCCCCATCATTGACCCCAGGTGGCGGCCTCAGCAAAAGACTGTATTTCCATGCGGCATAATAGCCTCAAGGACCTGACGACAAAAGGTCAAAGATATGCTCAAAGAGGGTCTTGAGATCGAAGGCACCACTGCTAAGGCGACCACCACAGCCATCTACTCGACTCGAGCACAGAAATCCACTGTACAGGAGCTCCTAGAACAGGCCATCCCTAACTCCAGGGAGGCAGAACTGTTAGAATGCACTTTGGATGCAGCCAAATACCTAGCGGATATGGCGGTAGACACCTTACGCCTCCAGGCCAGGGCTTCCGCCATCACCAACCGTGCTCGAAGGGCACTGTGGCTGAAACTGTGGGATGCAGACAATGAGTCAAAGACATTGCTACAGAACTTACCACTGCAGGGAAAACATGTTTTTGGGGAGGGTCTACAGGATTATTTGAAGCAAAAGGAGGAGGGCAGAGACCTCCTTAAGAATAAGTCAAAGTTCTCCTATCTCCCCTCATCGAGGCGGAGGTTTCGGAAGGGGAACAAACCACACCAAACCGCAGGACACACAACAACAGGGCCATTCCTTTCGAACAGGAGCCCCTGCACACGGCTCTCCACAGCCTGCACTTCCTGAACTATCAGCCCCTTTCAGATCCCGGGATAGAGAACCGGAGGACGAGGCAGAGGCTACAGGGGAAAGCAACAGTGACTGTCCTTCCATTGGCAAGCCAGTACCCTACACCGCCAGTGGAACAAAGGCTAACCCTGTTACATCACTGGCTCCACAACAACATCGGACAGATGGGTCCAAGACAGTGGTCACAAAGGATGATACACGATAGAGCTTCCCACGCCCACATTCCACAAAGATTTGTCTCCTCTCCCTATCCAGGAGAAGGGCATTCCGCATCAGGTCCAACAGATCCTCTCAGAACTAGTCCGGAACAGGGCCATCCAACCCGTACAACACCGGAGCAGGGCCTGGGGTTCACTCCATATTCTTCCTGGTACCCAAGAAATCAGGGGAACTCAGCCCATCCTAGACCTGAAACATTTGAATCATCATGGTTTCCACCCATTCAAAATGGAGACCATAATGATCCACCCACGGTGCTTATGGTACACTTCCCTAACATCCATAGACCTAAAGGACGCCACCTCCATATTCCCATCATCCGAAACACAGACAATTTCTCCGTTTCCACATCCTAGGTCACCACTCAGTACCAGGCCTTGCCATTCGCCTGTCGTCAGCCCCAAGAGTCTTCACCAGGTCTCCATAACCCTGGTGGACAGGCTCAGGAACAGGGATTGGACATCATCCTGTATCTGACGACTGGCTCATCCGGCCCGTCCAAGAACCAGGCACGATTCACACGGAATCTGCCCTACAGGCACTCCAAGATCACAGTTGGGTGGTAAATCGAGAAAAGAGCCACCTCAATCCCACTCAACAGATCGAGCACCTAGGAGTGCTCATCGACTCAGCCCAGGGGTGGGCAAAGCCATCTCCCTCGAGGGTTCACAACTTAATGGAACTGGCCCATCAGATGAAGGCCCGCCGCCACACTACAATGGGAAGGATAGCCCAACTGCTGGGCTGCATGGCCTCATGCATAGACCTCGTGCCCTGGGCCAGGTGGCACATGCGCACGCTTCAAACTTATGTCCTGACTCGGGGGGGCACCGAGCGAACACAACTTACAGATCGTGGTACCACTACCACATGCAGTGAGGCTTTCCTTGGCATGGTGGACGGTGGAGGTGAATCTGGTCGGGGGGGTTCCTCTGGAGGCCCCCCGCTCAATCGCCATAGAAACAGATGCGAGTCTCTCTAGCTGGGGAGCTTGCCTGGGAGACACAATGGCACAGGGTCTATGGTCACCAGTGGAGATGGAGCTCTCCATCAACATTCTGGAGATGAGAGCCGTATTTCACGCCCTAAAGGCATTCAAACGACAGATCCATGGCTAGTCGGTGCTGATCCGCTCCGACAATCAAGTCACGGTGGCCTCATAGCGTAAGCAAGGCGGACTAGGAGCAGGCCATGCTGAGGGAAACAACGGTTGTCCTCAACTGGGCCCAGGCCAACCTCAGGGCACCTGAGCGGTTCACCTGCGGGAGGTTGAACATCCACGCCGAGTCTGGCTCAGCAGGCAACAGGCACCCAGGGAATGGCGCTACACCGACCTCTTCCAGATGATCCAGGTGACATGGGGGCCCGTCTATGGACCTCATGGCGCCACGGGAGAACGCTCAGGTCAGGATTACTACTGCGTTCAGGACCCGCCTCTCCCAGGGAACGGACGCCTTGTCACAACCTTGGAAGACAGGAGAGCTTATGTATTCCCACCTCTCCCTGATCCCCCAGGTCCCTAGCCAAGGCACGGGACTCAGGCCACACGGCTATCCCAGGTGGCTCCCTACTGGCTGCGAGATATGGTTTGCAGCTGTCCGGGAGAGATGTCACTAGCCAGCTTCAGGATACCATACCGAGCAGACATGCTCTCACAGGGGCCGGTACGCCACCCGAACCCACAGAACCTGAAGCTCACGGCCTGGCCTCCAGAGGAGGAGACTGAGGGTATGGGCATCACGATTCCATCATCAACACCCTACCAGTCCCGACGGGCTCACCACGCCCACGTATGGGAGGCAATGGTCCATTTTCACCGGTGGTGCCTGATCGGACAAGGCTCCCTGGAGCAGACCGACATGGCTACCATCCTTCTGTTCCTCCAGCAGGGAGTGGACAAGGGCCTAGCTCACTCCTCCCTCAGGATACAGCTATCAGCCATAGGCGCGGCCACAGGTCTCATTGACGGTTACACCCCGGGAGCTCATCCCAACGCCGTACGCTTTCTAAGGGTGGTAGAGATTCTCCGTCCGAGGGCCCGGCCGACCATCGCCCCATGGGACCTCCCACTAGTCCTTGAATCCTTCAACTCAGCTCCCCTACGAACCCTTCCTCGAGGCGATCTGTTCTGGGTCGGCCTCAAGACTGCTCTTGGTGGCAATCTGCTCAAGCTAGAAGGATCGGAGAACTGGGGGCACATCCTGCTGGAGCCTTACACGGTGTCTCACCCCACTGGGAGTCCATCTGAGAACAGTTCCGGCCTTCCAGCCAAAGGTCTCCACCAGCTTTCACAGAGACAAACCCATTGAACTACCCACCTTCCAAGAGAGCCCCAGCAGGGCCACAAGCATGCCACCACATCACCTGATGTGGACTGATCTCTGTGTACTTAGCCAGAACCCAGCCCATACGCAAGACAGAGAGACTATTCATCATTCAAGGGACAGAGGCCTGTAAAGCCGCCTCAAGGCCACCATTGCCAGGTGGCTAAGGAGAGTCATCCAGAATGCTTACATAGTGAAACTGATGACTCCACCCCAGGGGATCAAGGCTCACTCCACCAGAGCGATCGCCACCCTTGGGCGGAGAGAGCCAGCGATCCTCAGAAGACATGTAGGGCAGCCACATGGAGTTCTCCACATGCTCGCCAGGCACCACAGGCTGGAACAATTACAGGCCATACAACCTGCCTTTTGCCACCCAGGTCCTGCAGCAGCATCCTCAACCACTCACTCTTAGCCCACCTCTGTTCCCCGCCCGGGGTACTCACTGTCTTATCTACCCATGAGAGGGCTGCCTGGAGGCCATGGATGCCAACCAATCACAATGGGTGTTTACTCACCTGGTAAAGTGCGATTGTGTTGGTTGGCATCCATAACTCAAATCTCTTCAAATTACTCAGAGTGACGGTTTTGGAACCAAGGATCTCTGCCCAGGAGTGGACCCCTCAGAACAGGCAGCAATGATCGCTTCTAATGATAAACTACCGCTGGACCTTCGGGGTCCGGAGTCTAGTCTGTAACACCAGGAGGTAGAATAAAGACTCGGCCTCGGGCCATTGATACTACGATCAAACCGCCCTCTTTGCTCTGACCATCTCTTATTGCCCCTCGACTCAATTGGGCCTGCACCGTATGTTTTTCTTTTGTACTAATTAACCTTTATTTCAGCTATGGAAGATTCAAACTGGAGAACAGGGGTTTCTGGGACCTGGATATGCTAGAAATTTGATCTGGGTCATGTGCATCACTAGCCTAGCAGGTGGGCTAAAACCCATGAGGTAATGTCTGGAGTGCCACGGATGCCAACCAACACAATCACCTTTACCAGGTGAGTAAACACCCATTAACAGGGCAGAGCTGCATGGAGCCAATCAGAGAGCTCCTGGGGATGACTGCAGCCAGTGGGTCACAGCAGTAAAAGACTCTGGATTTATAGCCAGAGCCAACTGTTCTCATGTAAAGAAAGCCCAAATTGACAGCTAGTGCTCCCTTCCAGGAAGTAATCAGTCCCTGAGGGCAAGTTCGTACCTGCATTTCTGTGAGTGACTGGTGGCTTCAGACGTGAACTGTGGGTGGAAGTCTTTCAGGTCGGGTTTGTCAGAGAATCATGGCTGTGGCTCTCATACTACCTGGAAGGAGAAGGCAGAGAAGAATTAAAGAAGAAAGTCAGAGGGGGTGGGGCTCCTCATGGAGCTAAAAAGAAATGCAGACTGGCTTAAATGGGGGGGTATTGCAGATGAAGATGTTAGGCAAAGTGCCTCCAAGTCTGAATGAGCAATAAAAGGGCTATTTAAAAAACAATACTAGCATAAAAAGATGAAGGTTGAGTTTTAAAGGCCAGAGCAGAGATCGCTACTGGTCTTATGAGGAACACAATACAGGCATTTACAATAAATCAGAAAACTTCAGCTATAAAATACGAACAAGGCAACTTTTACTGAAAACAACATCTAGCACAATGTAAACAAACTTTAACAGGGCAGAGCTATATGGAGCCAATCAGAGTGCTCCTGGGGCTGACTGCAGCCAGTGGGCATAGCAGTAAACGACTCTGGATTTATACTAAGAGACAACTGTACTTATGTAAAGAAAGCAAGAATTGGTAGCTAGGGCCCCCTTCCTGGAGCTAATCAGTCCCTGAGGGCAAGTCCGTACCATCGTTTCTATGAGGGGCTGGTTGCTTCAGACCTGGACAGTGTTTGGCAGACTGGCAGGTTAGGTTCATCAGAGAACCACGGCTGTGGATCTCAGACTTCATGGAAGGAGAAGGCAGAGGAAAATTAAAAAGGAATGTCACAGTGGGTGGCTGCACATGGAGCTAAAAAAATGCAGATCATTAAAGGGGTGTCGAGACCAAGATGTGCAAGGAGTCTCCAAGTCGAGTGAGCAATAACAGGGCTATTTAAAACACAATACTAGCATAAGAAGGTGAAGGGGGGGTTTCAAAGCCCTGAGCTGTGATCGCTTCCGGTCTTATGAGATACACAATTCAAGTATTTACATTAAATCAGAAAACTTCAGCTATAAAATACAAACAAGACAGTTTTAACAGAAAACATAATTTAGTACAATATAATCAACCATTAACAGGACAGAGCTGCATGGAGCCAATTGGAGTGCTCCTGGGGCTGGCTGCAGCCAGTAGGTCACAGCAGTAAAAGACTCAGGATTTATAGCCAGAGACAACTGTTCTCATGTAAAGAAAGCCAAAATTGGCAGCTAGGGCTCCCTTACTGGAAGTAATCAGTCCCTGAGGGCAAGTCCATACCTCCGTTTCTGTGAAAGCTGGTGGCTTTGGGTCCGTGACTACAGGGGCAGTCTAAAGGTTGGTTAATCAGAGAACCACGGCAGTGGCTCAGATTACCTGGAAGGTGAAGGCAGAGGAGAATTAGATAAGAAAGTCAGAAGGGGTGGGGCTGCTCATGGAGCTAAAAAGAAATGCAGACTGGCTTAAATGGGGAGGTTGTTGCAGACCAAGATGTTAGGCAAGGTGCCTCAATGTTTAAGTGAGCAATAACAGGGCTATTTGAGACACAATTCTAGCGTAAAAAGGTGAAGAGGGGGTTTCAAAGGCCTGAGTTGAGATCGCTACTTTTCTTACGAGGAACTCAATACAGGCATTTACATTAAATCAGAGAACTTCAGCTATAAAATACAAACAAGACAGTTTTAGAAATTTCTCTAGCACAATATAATCAAACTCAACAGTGCAACGATATGACCAATGAATTCACCTGGGGCTGCTGCACCAGTAGGCACAACAAAATCACTCTGATCGATACTAAGACAAACTGTACTTTAAAGAAAGCAAGAATTAGTAGCTCCTCCTGGACAATCAGTCCCTGAGGGAAGTCCATCTTTGTTTCTGTGAGGGGTGTGTTTGCCACAGCCTGGACAGTGGGTGACAGACTGGCAGGTTGGGTTCATCAGAGAACCGGCTGCCAAACAGACTTCATGGAAGGAGAAAAGGAGAATTAAAAGGAAAGTCACAGGGGTGTGGCTGCACATGAGCTAAAAAAAGCAGACTGGCTAAAGGCAGTGACCAAGATGTTAGGCAAGGAGTTACAAGTCAGAGGAGCAATAACAGGGCTATTAAAACTCAATACTAGCGTAAGAAGGTGAAGGGGGCTAGAGCCCTGAGCTGTACCGCTACTGGTCTTATGAGCCACAATCAAGCATTTACTAAATCAGAAAACTTCAGCTAAATACAAACAAGACAGTATTAACAGAAACATAATTTAGTACAATATAATCAACCATTCAGGAGCACAGCTACATGGAGCCAATGGGGTACTCCTGGGGCTGGCCTACGCTTCAGTGGGGCACACCAGTAAGACTCAAATCAGAGACAATGCTCCTCATGTAAATAAAGCAAAATTGGACGCTGGCCCTTCCTGGGTAATCAGTCCCCAGACAAATCCATACCTGCGTTCTGTGAAGGGCTGCGGCTTCCACATGGGCTGCGTTACGTTTGCAGGTCGGTTGTCAGAGAACCAAACTTTGACTCTCAGACTTCAGAAAGGAGAAGGCAGAGGAGAATTAAATAAGAAATTCAGAGGGGGGCTAATCATGAGCTAACAAGAAATGCAGACTGGCTGAAACGGGGGTTCTAGACAAGATGTACAGCAAGGTGCTCAAGTCTGAGTGAGCAACAACAGGACTTCAAACACAACACCAGCAAAAAAAGTGAAGGAGGTTTCAAAGGCCTGATCTGAGATTACACAGGTCTTATGAGGAATAATACAGCATTTACATTAAATCAGAAACCGCTATAAAATAAACCAAGTTCAAAAAAAACATTATCTAGCACAATATAATCAAACAATAACAGTGCAGAGCTATATGGAGACAATCGAGTTCCTGGGCTGATTGCAGCCTGGGAGACAGCAGTAAAAGTCTCTTGATTTGCACAGACAACATCCCCAGTAAAAGCCAAAAATTAGCATTGGCTCTCTTCCTGAGGCAATCAGTCCCTAGGACAACTGTACCTGTGTTTATGAGGGGTTGTGGCTAGACCACGACTGCAGTGGAAGTCTGGCAGGTCGGGTTCTTCAGAGAACCATGTGGTCTCAGACTACCTGGAAGGACAAGGCAGAAATTAAATAAGATAGCAAGAGGGGGGGGCTGCTCATGAACTAAAAGAAATACAGACTGGCTAAACAGGGGGTTAAGGCAGACCAACACAAGGCAGGTGCCTAAGTCTGAGTGAGCAATAACGGGCTACGAAACCCAATACTAGCATGAAAAGTGAGGTTTAAAGGCTGAGCTGAGATCGCTCTAATACATGAGGAAACAATACAGGCATTTACATTAAATCAGAAACTTAACATAAAATAGAAACAAGACATTTTAACAGAAATATATCTAGCACAATATAATCAAACATTAGTGAAGAATATTTGGAAAATCATATCCTGGGGCTGACTGCTGCAGTGAACCATGATAAAGACTCTGGTTATACCAGAGACACTGTCCTCATGAAAAGCAAAAATTGGCAGCTAGGCCCTTCCTTGAGTAAATAGTCACTGAGGGGTTTGTGTTTCTGAGGGCTGGTGGGCTGGACCTGGTCTCAGGTGGCAGCCTGGCAGGTCAGGTTCTTCAGAGAAACATAACATGGCTCTCAGACTACCTGGAAGGAGAAGGCAGAGGAGAATTAAATAAAAGTCACAGGGGTGGTCTGCTCATGGAGCTAAAGAAATGCAGACTGGCTAAACTGGTGTTGCAGAACCAGATGTTAGGCAAGTGTCTCCAATTCTGAGAGAGCACAACAGACTATTTAAACACAATACTACATAAGAAAAGAGAGAGGTTTCAAAACCTGAGCCGAGATCGCTACTGTCCTATGAGCACACAATAAGTTTAAAAACATCAGAAACTGGTTACAAAATACGAACAAGACAGTTTAACAGAAAACAATCAAGCACAATATAATCAAACATTAACAGTGCAGATCCATATGGCGCCAACGCAGTGCTCCCGGGGCTGACTGCCGCAGTGAGCCACAGCAGCAAAACTGGATTTATACCCAGACACAAATGTCCTCATAAAGAAATCAAGGCAGCTAGGGCCCTTCCTGGGTAATCACTCTAAGGCACCCACCCTGCGTTTCTGGGAGGCTGGTGGCTCAGACCTGACTGTGGTGGCTGTCTGGCAGGTCGGTTCATCAGAAACCGCAGTGGCTCTCAGACTACTGGAAGGAGAAGGTGGAGAAGTAAAATAAGAAAGCCAGAGGGGTGGGCTGCTCATGGAGCTAAAGAAATGCAGAACTGGCTTAAGCGGGGGTAGGTGTTGCAGACCAAGATAATAATGGGCATGGTGCCTCCATGTCTGAATCAGCAATAGAGAATTTAAACAATACTGAGTAAAAGGTGAAAGTTTTTTCAAAGGGCTAAGGTGATATCCCACTGGCCTTATGGTAACACAATACAGGCATTTACATTAAATAAAGAAACTTCAGCTAAAATCCAAACAAGACAGTTTTAACAGAAAACATAATCAGAACTATACAATCAAACATTAACAGCAAGAGAGCCTATGGAGCCAATCGAATTCAAGGCTGACTGCATCCTAGGCCACAGCAGTAAGACTTGGTTATACTCAGAGACAACTGTCTCATGTAAAAGCAAAAATCGTATAGGGCTCCTTCCTGGGTATCAGCCTCTGAGGGCAAGTCTGCCTGTGTTCTTGAGGGTGATGGCAGACCTGACTAGGGTGGCAGTCTGGCAGATCTGTTCATCAGAGACCAGGCTGTGGCTTCAAAACTACCTGGAAGGAGAAGCAGATGATAATTAAATAAGAAAGTAAGAGGGGTGGGCTGTCAAAAAGAATGCAGACTGGCTAACGGGCGGGGTGTTGCAGACCAAGGCATTAGCAAGCGCCCAAGTCTGAGAGATCACCAAGAGGGCTATTTAATGCAATAAATACAAGTGTAAAAAGGTGAAAGTTTTTTTTCAAAGGTGGAGCTGATATCGCTACTGGTCTTATAGCAACATAGGCATTTACATTAACAAAGAACTCAGCCATAAATCAAACAAGACAATTTTAACAGAAAACACAATCTAACAACATAACTGAAACAGTGCAGAGCTCTATGAGCCAATCAAGTACACCAAGATGACAGCCAGCGGGCCAGCAGTAAAGAATCAGTATTATACCCAGAGACAACTGTTCCTCTGTAAAAACCAAAATTGAAAGCAGGGCCCATTCTGGGTAACGGTCCCTGAGGGCAAGTCCGCTCTGTGTTTCTGTGAGGGCAGGTGGCTCGACCTGGGATGTGAGTGGAGTCTGGAGTAGGGTTCATCAGAGAACCAGGTATGGCTCTCAGACGGAAGGAAGGTGAGAGAATTAAGTAAGAAAGTCAGAGGGATGAGGCTGCTCATGGAGATAAAGAAATGCAGACTGGCTAAACAGGTCTGGTGTTTTATACCAAGACTAGGCAGGTGACTCCACGCCTGGAGTGGCAATAACAGGGCTATTTGAGCACAACGCGTAAAAGGTGAGCGTTTTTTTTTTTTTAAGGGTGAGCTGATGTTGCTTACTGGTCTTATGAGGAACTGGTGTTATTTACATTAAATAAAGAAACTTGCTATAAAACGAACAATAAAGTTTAACAGAAGACATATTTAGCACAATATAATCACATTAACAGTACAGAGCTATATGGGCCAATCGGAGGTGCTGGGGCTTACTGCAGGTGAGCCACAGAAAAAAGACTCTGGATTTATACCTGAGACAACTCTTCATGTAAGAAAGCAAAAATTGGTGCTGGGCTCTCTCTGGAGGTAATCAGTCCCTGAGGGCAAGTCCATCCCTGTGTTTAAGAGGGCTGGTTGTTTGGGCCAGACTGTAGTGGCAGTCTGGCGGTGGGTTCATCAGACAACCACAGCAGGGTCTGGATACCTGGAATGAGAAGGTGAGGAGAACTAAATGAAAGTGAGTGGTGGTCTGTTCATTGAACTAAAAGAAATGCAGACTGGCTTAAACAGGGGGTTGTTGCAGACCACGACCAGTGACTATAGTGGCAGTCTGGTGGTCGGGTTCATCAGACAACCACAGCAGTGGGTCTCGGACTACACCTGGAATGAGAAGGTAGAGGAGAACTAAATAAGAAAGTGAGAGGTGGTGGGTCTGCTCATTGAACTAAAAAGAAATGCAGACTGGCTTAAACAGGGGGGTTGTTGCAGACCAAGATGTTTGGCAGGGTGCCTCCAAGTCTGAGTGAGCAATAACAGGTCTATTTAAAACACAATACTAGCATAAAAAAGTGAGGGGGTTTCAAAGGCCTAAGCTGAGACCACTACTGGTCATACTGAGGAACACAATACAGGCATTTATATTAAATCAGAAAACATCAGCTATAAAATACAAACAAGACAGTTTTAACAGAAAACATAATCTAGCACAATATAATCAAACATTAACAGTGCAGAGCTATATGGAGCCAATCGGAGTGCTCCTGGAGCTGACTGCATCCAGTGGTTCACAGCAGTAAAAGACTCTGGATTAATACTCAGAGACAACTGTCCTCGTGTAAAGAAAGCAAAAATTGGCAGCTAAGGCTTCCTTCCTGGAGTTAATCAATCCTGAGGGCAAGTCCCGACCTGCATTTTGTGAAGGCTGGTGGCTTCAGACCTCGACTATGGGGGCATTCTGGCAGGTTGGGTTCATCAGAGAACCATGGCTGTGGCTCCTAGACACCTGGAAGGAGAAGCCAGGTGAGAATTAAATAAGAAAGTCACAGGGGTTGGGGTAGGTCATGGAGCTAAAAAGAAATGCAGACTGGCTAAACGAGTCTGGTGTTTTATACCAAGATGTCAGGCAAGGTGACTCCATGTCTGAGTGAGCAAGAACAGTGCTACTTAAAACACAATACTAACGTAAAAAGGTGAAGGTGGGGTTCAAAGGCCTGCACTGAGATTGGTACTGGTCTTATGAGGAACACAATACAGGCATTTACATTAAATCAGAAAAAACTCAGCTATGAAATACAAACAAGACAGCTTTTGGGTTTGAAAACATACTGTAGCACAGCATCATCCACCATTAACACTGCAAAGCTGCATGGAGTCAATTGGAGTGCTCCTGGGGCTTACTGCAGCAGTGGGCCACAGCAGGTAAAAGACTCAGGATATATACCCAGAGACAACTGTTCTCATGTAAAGAAAGCCAACATTGACAGCTAGGGCTCCCTTCCCTGAGGTAATCAGTCCCTGAGGGCAAGTCCGTACCTGCGTTTCAATGAGAGGCTGGTGGCTTCATACATGGACTGCGGGGGGCAGTCTGGCAGGTTGGGTTCATCAAAGAACAACGGCTGTGGCTCTCAGACTACCAGAAAGGAGAAGGCAGAGGAGATTTAGATAAAAAAAATTCAGAGGGGTTGGGGCTACTCATATAGCTAAAAAGAAATGCAGACTGGCTTAAACGGGGGTTGTTGCAGACCAGATGTTAGGCAAGGTGCCTCCAAGTCTAAGTGAGCAATAAGAGGGCTATTTAAAACACAATACTAGAGTAAAAAGGTGAAGGGGGGTTCAAAGGCCTGAGCTGAGATTGCAACTGGTCTTATGAGGAACACAACATAGGCAATTACATTAAATCAGAAAGCTTCAGATATAAAATACAAACATAACAGTTTTAACAGAAATATAATCTAGCACATCATAATAAAATATTAACAGTGCAGAGCTATGTGGTGCCAACTGGAGTGCTCCTGGAGCTGACTGCAGCCAGTGGGCCACAGCAGCAAAAGGCTCTGGATTTATACCCAGAGACAACTGTCCTCATGAAAAGAAAGCAAAAATTGGCAGCTAGGGCGCCCTTCATGGAGGTAATCTGTCCCTGATGGCAAGTTCATACCTCCGCTATGAGGAGCTGGTGGCTTCAGACCTGACTACGGGTGGCAGTCTCGCAGGTCGGGTTCATCAGAGAACCACCTCTGTGACTCTCAGACTACCTGGAAGGAGAAGGCAGAGGAGAATTAAATAAGAAAGATAGAGGGGGTGGGCCGCTTTCAGTGGAGCTAAAAAGAAATGCAGACTGTCTTAAACGGGGTGTTGTAGAACCAAGATGTTAGGCAAGGTGCCTCCAAGTCTGAGTGAGCAACAACAGGGCTATTTAAAACACAGTTAAAGCGTAAAAAGGTGAAGGGGCATTTCAAAGGCCTGAGCTGAGATCGCTACTAGTCTTATTTGGAACTCAACACAGGCATTACATTAAATTAGAAAACTTCAAATATAAAATACAAACAAGACAATTTTAACAGAAAAACATAATCTAGCACAATATAATCAAACATTAACAGTGCAGAGCTATATGAAACCAATCAGAGTGCTACTGAGGCTGACTGCAGCCAGTGGGCCACAACAATAAAGACTCTTGATTTAAACCCGAGACAACTGTCCTCTATGTAAAGAAAGCAAAAATTGGAAGCTAGGCTCCCTTCCTGGAGGTAATCAGCCCCTGAGGAAAGTCTGTACCCTGTGTTTCTGTGAGGGGCTGGTGGCTTCCAGAACTGGTCTCACGGGTGGCAGCCTGGCAGGTCAGGTTCATCAAAGAACCACAGCTGTGGTTCTCAGACTTCCTGGAAGGAGAAGTCAGTGGAGAATTAAATAAGAAAGTCAGAGAGGTGGGGTTGTTCGTGGAGCTAAAAAGAAATGCAGACAGAGTTAAACAGGGGGTCATGTTGCAGACCAAGATGTTAGGAAAGGTGCCTTCAAGTCTGAGTGAGCAATAACAAGGCTATTTAAAACACAATACTAGCATAGGAAGGTGAAGGGGAGTTTCAAAGGCCTGAGCTGAGATCGCTACGTTTCATATAAGGAACACAACACAGGCATTTACATTAAATCAGAAAACTTCAGCTATAAAATACAAACAAGGCAGTTTTAACAGAAAACATAATCTAGCACAATATGATCAAACATTATCAGTGCAGAGCTATATGGAGCCAATCGAGTGCTCTGGGCTGATTGCAGCCAGTGGGCCACAGCAGCAAAAGACTCTGGATTTATATACAGACACAACTGTCCTCATGTAAAGAAAGCAAAAATTGGAAGCTAGTGCTCCCTTCCTGGATGTAATCAGTCCCTGAAGGCAAGTCCATACCTGCGTTTCTGTAAGGTGCTGGTGGCTGCAGACCTGGAGTGTGTTTGGCAGTCTGGCAGGTTGGGTTCTGCAGAGAACCACCTCTGTGACTCTCAGACTACCTGGAAGGAGACGGCAGAAGAGAATTAAATAAGAAAGTCAGAGGGGGTAGGGCAGCTCATGGATCTAAAATTAAATACGGACTGGCTTAAACGGAGGGGGAGGGGTGTTACAACCAAGATGTTAGGCAAGGTGCTTCCAAGTCTGAGTGAGCAATAACAGGGCTATTTAAAACAGAATACCAGCATAAAAAGGTGAAAGGGGGGTTTCAAAGGCCTAAGCTGAGATCGCTACAGGTCTTATGAGGAACACAATATAGGCACTTACTTTAAATCAGAAAATTTCAGCTATAAAATACAAACAAGTCTGTTTTAACAGAAACCATAATCTAGTACAATATAATCAAACATAAACAGTGCCGAGTCATATGGAACCAATTGGAGTGATCCTGGGCTGACAGCAGCCATTGGGCCACAGCAGTAAAAGACTCAGGATTAATACTCAGAGACAACTGTCCTCATGTAAAGAAAGCAAAAATTGGCAGCTAAGGCTTCCTTCCTGGAGTTAATCAATCCCTGAAGGCAAGTCCGTACCTGCATTTCTGTGAAGGGCTGGTGGCTTCAGACCTCGACTGTGGGTGGCATTCTGGCAGGTCGGGTTCATCAGAGAACCATGGCTGTAGCTCCTAGATACTTGGAAGGAGAAGCCAGGGGAGAATTAAATAAGAAATTCAGAGCGGGTGGGGCAGGTCATGGAGCTAAAAAGATATGCAGACTGGTAAGCAACGGAGAATTTCGTAGACCAAGATGTTAGGAAAGGGTACTGCAAGTCTGAGTGAGCAAGAACAGGCGTACTTAAAACACAATGCTAGCGTAAAAAGGTGAAGGTGGGGTTCAAAAGGCCTGCACTGAGAGTTGGTACTGGTCTTATGAGGAACACACTAAGGCATTTACATTAAATCAGAAAACTTCAGCTATGAAATACAAACAAGACAGCTTTAACAGAAAACATGATGTAGCACAGCATCATCCACCATTAATAGTGCAAAGCTGCATGGAATCAATTGGAGTGCTCCAGGGGCTTACAGCAGCAGTGGGCCACAGCAAGTAAAAGACTCAGGATTTATGCCCAGAGACAACTGTTCTCATGTAAAGAAAGCCAACATTGACAGCTAGGGCTCCCTTCCCTGAGGTAATCAGACCCTGAGGGCAAGTCCATATCTGCATTTCAATGAGAGGCTGGTGGCTTCAGACCTGACTGCGGGGCGCAGTCTGGTAGGTTGGGATCATCAAAGAACAATGGCTGTGGCTCTCAGACTACCAGAAAGGAGAAGGCAGAGGAGAATTAAATAAGAAAGTCACAGGGGGTGGGTCTGCTCATGGAGCTAAAAAGAAATGCAGACTGGCTAAATGGGTGGTGTGTTGCAGAACTAGATGTTAGGCAAGGTGTCTCCAATTCTGAGTGAGCAATAACAGGGCTATTTAAAACACAATACTAGCATAATAATTAGAAGAGGGGGTTTCAAAGCCCTGAGCTGAGATTGCTACTGGTCTTATGAGCAACACAATACAGCCATTTAAATTAAATCAGAAAACTTCAGTTATAAAATACGAACAAGGCAGTTTTAACAGAAAACATAATCAAGCACAATATAATCAAACATTAACAGTGCAGATCTATATGGAGCTAATCGCAGTGCTCCTGGGGCTGACTGCCGCCAGTGGGCCACAGCAGTAAAATACTCTGGATTTATACCCAGACACAAATGTCCTCATGTAAAGAAAGCAAAAATTGACATCTAGGGCTCCCTTCCTGGAGGTAATCACTCCCTAAGGGCAGCTCCGTACCTGCATTTCTGTGAGGGGCTGGTGGCTTCAGACCTGGACTGCGGTGGCTGTCTGGCAGGTCGGGTTCATCAGAGAACCACGGCAGTAGCTCTCGGACTACCTGGAAGGAGAAGGCAGAGGAGAATTAAATAAGAAAGTCAGAGGGGGTGGGGCTGCTCATGGAGCTAAAAAGAAATGCAGACTGGCTTAAGCGGGGGGTAGGGGTGTGGCAGACCAAGATATTAGGCATGGTGCCTCCATGTCTGAATCAGCAATAACAGGGCTATTTAAAAAACAATACTAGAGTAAAAAGGTGAAAGTTTTTTTTTCAAAGGGCTAAGGTGATATCACTACTGGCCTTATGAGTAACACAATACAGGCATTTACATTAAATAAAGAAACTTCAGCTATAAAATCCAAACAAGACAGTTTTAACAGAAAACATAATCTAGAACTATATAATCAAACATTAACAGTGCAGAGCTCTATGGAGCCAATCGGAATTCACCTGGGGCTGACTGCATCCTGTGGGCCACAGCAGTAAAAGACTCTGGATTTATAATCAGAGACAACTGTCCTCATGTAAAGAAAGCAAAAATTCGTAGCTAGGGCTCCCTTCCTGGAGGTATTCAGTCTCTGAGGGCAAGTCCGTACCTGCGTTTCTGTGAAGGGTTGTGGCTTCAGACCTGGACTGTGGGTGGCAGTTTGTCAGATCTGGTTCATCAGAGAACCAGGGCTGTGGCTCTCAAACTACCTGGAAGGAGAAGGCAGATGAGAATTAAATAAGAAAGTAAGAGGGGTTGGGGCTGCTCAAGGAGCTAAAAAGAAATGCAGACTGGCTTAAATGGAAGGTGTTGCAGACCAAGGTATTAGGTAAAGTGTCTCCAAGTCAGAGAGCAATAACAGGGCTATTTAATGCACAATACATGTGTAAAAAGGTGAAGTTTTTTTTTCAAAGGGGTGAGCTGATATCGCTACTGGTCTTATGAGCAACACAATACAGGCATTTACATTAAATAAAGAAACTTCAGCTATAAAATCCAAACAAGACAATTTTAACAGAAAACATAATCTAGCACAATATAATCAAATATAAACAGTGCAGAGCTCTATGGAGCCAATCGGAGTGCTCCTGGGGATGACAGCAGCCAGTGGGCCACAGCAGTAAAAGAATCAATATTTATACCCAGAGACAACTGTTCTCATGTAAAGAAAACCAAAATTGAAAGCTAGGACTCCATTCCTGGAGGTAATCAGTCCCTGAGGGCAAGTCCGTTCCTGTGTTTCTGTGAGGGGCAGGTGGCTTCAGACCTGGGATGTGAGTGGCAGTCTGGCAGGTTGGGTTCATCAGAGAACCACGGGTATGGCTCTCAGACTTCCTGGAAGGAGAAGGTAGAGGAGAATTAAGTAAGAAAGTCAGAGGGGATGAGGCTGCTCATGGAGATAAAAAGAAATGCAGACTGGCTAAACGAGTCTGGTGTTTTATACCAAGATGTCAGGCAAGGTGACTCCATGTCTGAGTGAGCAATAACAGGGCTATTTGAAACACAACACTAGTGTAAAAAGGTGAACGTTTTTTTTTTAAAGGGGTGAGCTGATATTGCTACTGGTCTTATGAGGAACACAATACAGGCATTTACATTAAATAAAGAAACTTCAGCTATAAAATCCGAACAATAAAGTTTTAACAGAAGACATATTTTAGCACAATATAATCAAGCATTAACAGTACAGAGCTATATGGAGCCAATCAGAGTGCTGCTGGGGCTTACTGTAGCAAGTGAGCCACAGAAGTAAAAGACTCTGGATTTATACCCAGAGACAACTGTCCTCATGTAAAGAAAGCAAAAATTGGAAGCTAGGGCTCCCTTTCTGGAGGTAATCAGTCCCTGAGGGCAAGTCTATCCCTGTGTTTCTGAGAGGGGCTGGTTGCTTGGGACCAGGACTGCGAGTGGCAGTCTGGCAGGTCGGGTTCATCAGACAACCACAGCAGTGGGTCTTGGACTACCTGGAATGAGAAGGTAGAGGAGAACTAAATAAGAAAGTGAGAGGTGGTGGGTCTGCTCATTGAACTAAAAAGAAATTCAGACTGGCTTAAACAGGGGGGTTGTTGCAGACCAAGATGTTTGGCAGGGTGCCTCCAAGTCTGAGTGAGCAATAACAGGTCTATTTAAAACACAATACTAGCATAAAAAAGTGAGGGGGTTTCAAAGGCCTAAGCTGAGACCACTACTGGTCATATGAGGAATACAATACAGGCGTTTATATTAAATCAGAAAACTTCAGCTATAAAATACAAACAAGACAGTTTTAACAGAAAACATAATCTAGCACAATATAATCAAACATTAACAGTGCAGAGCTATATGGAGCCAATCGGAGTGCTCCTGGAGCTGACTGCATCCAGTGGTTCACAGCAGTAAAAGACTCTGGATTAATACTCAGAGACAACTGTCCTCATGTAAAGAAAGCAAAAATTGGCAGCTAAGGCTTCCTTCCTGGAGTTAATCAATCCCTGAGGGCAAGTCTGTACCTGCATTTTTGTGAAGGGCTGGTGGCTTCAGACCTCGACTGTGGGTGGCATTCTGGCAGGTTGGGTTCATCAGAGAACCATGGCTGTGGCTCCTAGACACCTGGAAGGAGAAGTCAGGTGAGAATTAAATAAGAAAGTCACAGGGGGTGGGGTAGGTCATGGAGCTAAAAAGATATGCAGACTGGCTTAACCGGGGGAGTGTTGTAGACCAAGATGTTAGGAAAGGAGTCTTCAAGTCTGAGTGAGCAAGAACAGTGCTACTTAAAACACAATACTAGCGTAAAAAGGTGAAGGTGGGGTTCAAAGGCCTGCACTGAGATTGGTACTGGTCTTATGAGGAACACAATACAGGCATTTACATTAAATCAGAAAACTTCAGCTATGAAATACAAACAAGACAGCTTTAACAGAAAACATAATGTAGCACAGCATCATCCACCATTAACAGTGCAAAGCTGCATGGAGTCAATTGGAGTGCTCCTGGGGCTTACTGCAGCAGTAGGCCACAGCAGTTAAAAGACTCAGGATATATACCCAGAGACAACTGTTCTCATGTAAAGAAAGCCAACATTGACAGCTAGGGCTCCCTTCCCTGAGGTAATCAGTCCCTGAGGGCAAGTCCGTACCTGCGTTTCAATGAGAGGCTGGTGGCTTCAGACCTGGATCTCGGGGGCAGTCTGGCAGGTTAGTTCATCAAAGAACAACGGCTGTGGCTCTCAGACTACCAGAAAGGAGAAGGCAGAGGAGAATTAGAAAAAAAAAATTCAGAGGGGTTGGGGCTACTCATATAGCTAAAAAGAAATGCAGACTGGCTTAACGGGGTTGTTGCAGACCAGATGTTAGGGCAAGGTGCTCCAAGTCTAAGTGAGCAACAAGAGGCTATTTAAAACACAATACTAGAGTAAAAAGGTGAAGGGGGGGTTCAAAGGCCTGAGCTGAGATCGCAACTGGTCTTATGAGGAACACAACATAGGCAATTACATTAAATCAGAAAGCTTCAGATATAAAATACAAACATGACAGTTTTAACAGAAATATAATCTAGCACATCATAATAAAATATTAACAGTGCAGAGCTATGTGGAGCCAACTGGAGTGCTCCTGGAGCTGACTGCAGCCAGTGGGCCACAGCAGCAAAAAGCTCTGGATTTATACCCAGAGACAACTGTCCTCATGAAAAGAAAGCAAAAATTGGCAGCTAGGGCGCCCTTCATGGAGGTAATCAGTCCCTGATGGCAAGTCCATACCTCCGTTTCAGTGAGGAGCTGGTGGCTTCAGACCTGGACTACGGGTGGCAGTCTGGCAGGTCGGGTTCATCAGAGAACCACCTCTGTGACTCTCAGACTACCTGGAAGGAGAAGGCAGAGGAGAATTAAATAAGAAAGTTAGAGGGGGTGGGGCTGCTTGTGGAGCTAAAAAGAAATGCAGACTGTCTTAAACGGGGGGTGTTGTAGACCAAGATGTTAGGCAAGGTGCCTCCAAGTCTGAGTGAGCAATAACAGGGCTATTTAAAACACAGTTAAAGCGTAAAAAGGTGAAGGGGGCATTTCAAAGGCCTGAGCTGAGATCGCTGCTAGTCTTATTTGGAACTCAACACAGGCATTTACATTAAATTAGAAAACTTCAACTATAAAATACAAACAAGACAATTTTAACAGAAAACATAATCTAGCACAATATAATCAAACATTAACAGTGCAGAGCTATATGAAGCCAATCGGAGTGCTGCTGAGGCTGACTGCAGCCAGTGGGCCACAGCAATAAAAGACTCTTGATTTAAACCCGAGACAACTGTCCTCATGTAAAGAAAGCAAAAATTGGAAGCTAGGGCTCCCTTCCTGGAGGTAATCAGCCCCTGAGGGAAAGTCTGTACCTGTGTTTCTGTGAGGGGCTGGTGGCTTCAGAACTGGTCTGCGGGTGGCAGCCTGGCAGGTCAGGTTCATCAAAGAACCACAGCTGTGGTTCTCAGACTTCCTGGAAGGAGAAGTCAGTGGAGAATTAAATAAGAAAGTCAGAGAGGTGGGGTTGTTCGTGGAGCTAAAAAGAAATGCAGACAGGGTTAAACAGGGGGTCATGTTGCAGACCAAGATGTTAGGAAAGGTGCCTTCAAGTCTGAGTGAGCAATAACAAGGCTATTTAAAACACAATACTAGCATAGGAAGGTGAAGGGGAGTTTCAAAGGCCTGAGCTGAGATCGCTACGTTTCATATAAGGAACACAACACAGGCATTTACATTAAATCAGAAAACTTCAGCTATAAAATACAAACAAGGCAGTTTTAACAGAAAACATAATCTAGCACAATATGATCAAACATTATCAGTGCAGAGCTATATGGAGCCAATCGGAGTGCTCCTGGGCTGATTGCAGCCAGTGGGCCACAGCAGCAAAAGACTCTGGATTTATATACAGACACAACCGTCCTCATGTAAAGAAAGCAAAAATTGGAAGCTAGTGCTCCCTTCCTGGATGTAATCAGTCCCTGAAGGCAAGTCCATACCTGCGTTTCTGTAAGGTGCTGGTGGCTGCAGACCTGGAGTGTGTGTGGCAGTCTAGCAGGTTGAGTTCTGCAGAGAACCACCTCTGTGACTCTCAGACTACCTGGAAGGAGACGGCAGAAGAGAATTAAATAAGAAAGTCAGAGGGGGTAGGGCAGCTCATGGATCTAAAATTAAATACGGACTGGCTTAAACGGAGGGGGAGGGGTGTTGCAGACCAAGATGTTAGGCAAGGTGCTTCCAAGTCTGAGTGAGCAATAACAGGGCTATTTAAAACAGAATACCAGCATAAAAAGGTGAAAGGGGGGTTTCAAAGGCCTAAGCTGAGATCGCTACAGGTCTTATGAGGAACACAATATAGGCATTTACTTTAAATCAGAAAATTTCAGCTATAAAATACAAACAAGTCTGTTTTAACAGAAACCATAATCTAGTACAATATAATCAAACATAAACAGTGCTGAGTCATATGGAACCAATTGGAGTGATTCTGGGCTGACAGCAGCCATTGGGCCACAGTAGTAAAAGACTCTGGATTTTTATGCAGAGACAACTGTCCTCATGTAAAGAAAGCAAAAACTGGCAGCTAGGTCTCCCTTCCTGGAGGTAATCAACCCCTGAAGGCAACTCCTTACATGCCTTTATGTGAGGGGCTGGTGGCTTCAGACCTCGACTGCGTATGGCAGTCGAGCAGGTCAGGTTCCTCAGAGAATCATGGCTGTTGCTCCCAGACTACCTGAAAGGAGAAGGCTGAGTAGATTTAAATAAGAAAGTCAGAGGGGGTATTGCTACTTGTGGATATGAAAAGAAATGCAGACTGGTGTAATGCCCCAAAGTTGGGGCATCCCAGAAAGCCTAAAATAAATAAATAAATTTGGGGTTCACAGGTGCTCAGGGTATCTGCTGTAGGTGTAGACAGCAGGATGCTATGTTAAGGGACCCCTGAATATAAAGATTCACCTCCTTGTAATGGGAAACTGTAAAATTAATGCAGAAAGGTGCCCTGTGCACTTTACAGTATGTTCAAAAAGCAGATTTAAAAAGCAATATATGTCACAATGGCCTGGATGGAATGCTGTGTTGAGTGGCTCATGCACAGCGTTCCACTCCAGCCAATCTAGAACCCAGGGAGGTTCAAGTTTAAAATATATTTTTTTCTGTTGGTCAGTTGATCCTGGGCAGTGGTAGAGGAGACAGGACACAGAAGTCAAGGGACAGTTCAGGGCTTACCTCGAGTTGAAGCCGTCCCTCTGGGCTTGCTGTGGTCCTGTGCTGCCTCCCTGCCTGAAGACTCCCTGCTCACGGTGTTTAGGTAATTAAGTGGTGCCAATGGGGCACCATGGAAGACATCAAAATGGCCCGTTACCGGTTTGGGCTTGTAAGCCCTTTGTTTTCTTTGTTTTACCCCCGAGTATCTTTAAGTTTAATTCGGTCCCACATCGGTGGCACTGAATTGCCGCATTGTCGCTGTCCCTGTCGGCCGTCGTAGGCCCCCTTGCCATCCTTCCCATCTGCCTGCACGTTTTCCCTCCCACTGCCAGCATTCCTCCCACCTCCCTACAGCACAGCAGCCCCAGAAGACGGCGGAGTGGTGAGTCGGTGGCAGCACAAGAAGAGTGCTGACCACCTGTTTAAAAGGGAGAACTTTGTCCTTGTTGTGAAAGCGCACAGAAGGCGCGAAGAAAGGCGGCCGAGAGCCGCAGGGGCATCAGGCCGCTAAGACCCTTAATTTTAATATTAAAAAGGAGGCGGGACTTAGCGACGCCCACAGGGAGGGGCTAGGACTTCAAGGCCTAGCAAAGGCCTATAAATATTGATGTGGAGGCGGGATTTTGGGGCGGGGATTTGTGATTAAATGACAGCAACTCTCAGTGAGCTGCATATTTAAAGGGGACCTGCCATTTGGGGCATTTAAAGGGGCAATCCAGGCCCAATGTAAAGAAGGGCACCAGGCCCAATAGAAGGTGGGGCACCAGGCCCAATAGTAAGTGGGGCACCAGGCCCAAGATAACGTAGGGCATCAGGCCCAAGGTAAAGCTTGGTACTATAGGGAGGCCCTGGCCTAGGCAATAGGGCAAGCCAGCCTAGTGGTACTAAAGGGAGGCCCCGGCCTAGCGGAATAGGGCAAGCCAGCCTAGTGGTACTAAAGGGAGGCCCTGGCCTAGTGTAATTGGGCAAACCAGCCTAGTGGTACTAAAGATAGGATTCCTTAGCCATGACGTCCAGGAAGAGATCCTATTCAGGAAGACCCTACACTTAGGAACAGGGGTTCATCTAAGAGTGCTCGATTTGCCTATACTGTGAAACTACTGTAACTACTGTACTGCTTATGCCATGGCTATTGCTCTAAGTACCTGAACTATTGCCCTAAGTACCTGAACTATTGCTCTAAGTACCTGAACTATTGTCCTAAGTACCTGAACTATTGCTCTAAGCACCTGGACATTGGCCCTCATCAGTAATAATTACTCCTAAAGTTATAATTTGCCCTCCCCGGCAAATTATTGTATCATTCCACAGTGCTCTGGGCATTTTTCAGTTATATGGTTACTACTATATGAAGACAGTCTCAATCTTCTACCACACTGCAGTCTCATAGTGTGGTCTGTAACACCACATACTCAGACTCAGTCTCTACTCAGAAGAAGACGTCCTCTCAGCATTCTTCACTCCTGTGGGATCATCCATCAGCTCATCATGTCCGTCTGTGTCATCCGCCGAAGTTGAGTCTGTCTCCAGTCGTACAAGTCGAACCCGCCATTTTTTGTTTTCACAGCTTGAAAGTACGTCTGCTGAAATGCATCACGACAGCCGTGCAAGTGTCATTCCATATGGTTCCTGTTCCAGATGTCCTGAAGTTGGTTGCCCTCTACAGAAGAGTGAGCTCATCCTGGAAAACCTAGTCTGCGCCCCTCCTGGTCGTTCGCCGAAAGTCGAGTCCGTCGAAGCCCAGTACGGAACGCATCCACTGTTTCTTTGTTTTGTGTTAGTTCCTGATCCTAGGATTGCAGAGTCAACCATCTTCTCTTCAGATTCTTATGGTTCCTGGTCCTGTCAGAGTTCCTTCTGAGTTTAGCTGGCCCTTGGAGTGCCGCAGCATCAGTCAGGTCATGGTAGTCCTCCATTGGATTCATTGCCATGCAGATCTTGATCTACCTTTGTCCTTGGCGACCCTGGAAGTGGGTTTTGGCCGAGGAACCCTTTGTTTTCAGTGTGTTATCTCAGGAACCAGTTGCTCTGGTTCTACGTTCCGGCAGCCTTGGAGAGAGTGTGCTTTTGCCGGAGAAACATATGGTCTGTTTACCAAACCTCTCACCACCCCAGTGGCCTTAACTAGGTCTTTGCTGGGAATTGTGATTAGGGTTCTACAGTTCTGTTTTACTTCCCTTGTAGGTACCAATGAAGAAAGATGGTGTACACGAAGATGCCGGATCCCTGGACTGTTGTAATATCTAGACTCTGATGGAAATGTGTGACGATAATTACCCTAATACAGTTCTGAGTAGCTTATGTCACCTGATCCTCATCTAGAGTATGGAAGTATAGAATAGTGTCAGAATAAGAGTGGCAGTAGGTCTATAGTCTGTTCTTGTGGTAATAATCTTAGTAGTGGTAGATAAAAGTATTTCTCTGTTTATTGCCAAATTGTTCTTGGGCAACCCCTCCTCCCTCTTGTGACTGTGTCTCTCTACCCTTGGTACAAAATAAACACCCTGCAGCCATTGAAGCACTAAGTTGACTCCTGCCTCTCCTTGTATGGGTAACGGTTATCCTATCCACATAATTCGGACCTTGGTGCCTCGCTCATCCCTTTTCACCACCTTTAGAGTGGAGCACCTAACAGAGCACCTCCAGACCATCACACTGGCTTAAACGGGGGGGGGGGTGTTGCAGACCAAGATGTTAGGCAATGTGCCTCCAAGTCTGAGTGCGCAATAACAGGGCTATTTAAAACACAGTACTAGCGTAAAAAGGTGTAAGAGGGGTTTCAAAGGCCTGAGCTGAGATTGATACTGTTCTTATGAGAAACACAATACAGCCAGTAACATTAAATCAGAAAACTTCAGCTATAAAATACAAACAAGACAGTTTTTACAGAAACATAATCTAGCACAATATAATCAAACATTAACCGTGCAGTGCTATATGGAGCCAATTGGAGTGCTCCTGATGCTGATTGCAGCCAGTGGGCCACAGCAGTAAAAGACTCTGTATTTATACCGAGAGGCAACTGTCCTAATGTTAAGAAAGCAAAAATTGGCAGCTAGGGCTCCCTTCCTGGAGGTAATCAGTCCTTGAGGACAAGTCCATGCCTGCATTTTTGTGAGGGGCTGGTGGCTTCAGACCTGGACTGCATGTGGCAGTTTGGCAGGTTGGGTTCCTCATAGAACCAATGCTGTGGCTCTCAGACTACCTGAAAGGAGAAGGCAGAGGAGAAATAAATAAGAAAGTCAGAGGTGGTGAGGCTGCTCATGGAGCTATAAAGAAATGCAGACTGACTTAAACGGAGGGGGGTGTTGCAGACCAAGATGTTAGGCAAGGTGCCTCCAAGTCTGAGTGAGCAATAACAGGGCTATTTAAATCACAATACCAGTGTGAAAAGGAGAAGGGGGCAGATAAGGACCACTTGGCCCACCCAGTCTGCCCATTTCCCTACCTACTGGATGAGCTGCAGATTTTAGTTAACCAACAGCCTACTTCTTGCCACCCCCTCTATAATTGCCTTATGTCTGTCCCACGCATGTTTGAATTCCTCCACTGTTTTAGACCCCACAGCCTCTCAAGGAAGGTGGTTCCATGCATCTGCCACTCTCTCCATGAACAAAAATGTCCTCACATTACCTCTGAACCGTCCATCCTCTATTTTTAAATTGTGCCCCCTTCTTCTTGCACATCTCTTTTTCTGAAAGATGCTACCCTCCTGGACTTTGATGATTCCCTTGGGTACTTGAACTTTTCTATCATGTCCCCCATGTCCCTCCTTTCATCAAGGGTATACATATTAAGCTCCCTCAGTCTCTCTTCATATGGTTGACCTGAGCTGAGATTGCTACTGGTCTTATGAGGAACACAATACAAGCATTTACATTAAATCAGAAAATTTCAGCTATAAAATCCAAACAAGACAATTTTAATAGAAAACATAATCTAGCACAATATAATCAAACAGTAACAGTGCAGAGATATATGGAGCCAATCAGAGTGCGCAAGTGACTGACGGCAGCCAGTGGGCCACAGCAGTAAAAGGCTCTGGATTTATACCCAGAGGCAACTGTCCTCATGTAAAGAAAGCCAAAATTGGTGGTTAGCACTCCCTTAATGGAGGTAATCAGTCCCTGAGGCAAGTCCGTGCCTGCATTTCTGTGAGGGGCTGGTGGCTTCAGACCTGGACTTTGTGTGACAGTTTGGCAGGTCAGGTTCATCAGAGAACCACGTCTGTGGCTCTCAGACTACCTGGAAGGAGATGGCAGAAGAGAATTAAATAAGAAAGTCATTGGGAGTAAGGCTGCTCATGGATCTAAAAAGAAATGCAGACTGGCTTAAGCAGGAGGGGTGTTGAAGACCAAGATGTTAGGAAAGGTGCCTCCAAGTCTGAGTGAGCAATAACAGGGATATTTAAAACACAGTACTAGCATAAAAAGGTGAAGGGGGTGTTCCAAAGGCCTGAGCTGAGATTGCTTCTAATCTTATGAGGAACACAATACAGGCATTTACATTAAATCAGAAAACTTCAGCTATAAAATATAACAAGACTGTTTTAACAGAAAACATAATCTAGCAAAATATCAAACATTAACAGTGCAGAACTATGTGGAGCCAATCGGAGTGCGCCAATGACTGATTGCAGCCAGTGGGCCACTGCAGTAAAAGACTCTTGATTTATACCCAGAGACAACTGTCCTTATGTAAAGAAAGAAAAATTGGAAGCTAGGACTCTCTTCCTGGACGTAATCAGTCCCTGAGGGCAAGTCCGTACCTGCATTTCTCTGAGGGGCTGGAGGCTTCAGACCTGGACTGCATGTGGCAGTCTGGCAGGTCAGGTTCCTCAGAGAACCACGGCTGTGGCACTCAGACTACCTGGAAGGAGAAGGCAGAAGAGAATTAAATAAGAAAGTCAGAGGGGGTAGGGCAGCTCATGGATCAAAATAGAAATACAGACTGGCTTAAATGGGGGGGATGTTGCAGACCAAGATGCTAGGCAAGGTGCCTCCAAGTCTGAGTGAGCAATAGCAGGGCTATTTAAAACACAATGCTAGTGTGAAAAGGTGAAGTGTGGTGTTTCAAAGGCCTAAGCTGAGATCGCTACTGGTCTTATGAGGAACACAATACAGGCAATTACATTAAATCAGAAAACTTCAGCTATAAAATGCAAACAAGACTGTCTTAACAGAAAACATAGTCTAGCACAATATAATCAAACATTAACAGTGCCTAGCTATATGGAACCAATCAAAGTGATCCAGGGCAGACTGCAGCTAGCAGGCCAAAGCAGTGAAAGACTCTGGATTTATACCCAGAGACATCTGTCCTCATTTAAAGAAAGCAAAAATTGGCAGCTAGGGTGCCCTTCCTGGGGGTAATCAACCCCTGAAGGCAAGTCCATACCTACGTTTCTGTGAGGGGCTGATGGCTTTAGACCTGGACTGCGGGTGGCAGTCTGGCAGGTCGGGTTCATCAAAGAACCACGACTGTGGGTCTGAGACTACCCGGAAGGAGAAGGCAGAGGTGAATTAAATAAGAAAGTCAGAGGGGGTGGGGATGCTCATGGAGCTAAAAAGAAATGCAGACTGGCTTAAACTGGGGAGGGTTGCAGACCAAGATGTTAGGCAAGGTGCCTCCAAGTCTAAGTGAGCAACAACAGGGCTATTTAAAACACAATACTAGTGTAAAAAGGAGAAGGGGGGGTTTAAAGACCTGAGCTGAGATTGCTACTGGTCTTATGAGGAACACAATACAAGCATTAACATTAAATCAGAAATATTCTGCTATAAAATCCAAACAAGACAGTTTTAACAGAAAACATAATCTAGCACAATGTAATCAAACATTAACAGTGCAGAGCTATATGGAGCCAATCAGAGTGCTAATGGTGCAGACTGCAGCCAGTGGGAGACAGCAGTAAAGACTCTGGATTTATACCCAGAGACAACTGTCCTCTGGTAAAGAAGGATAACATTGGCAGCTAGGGTTCCCTTCCTGGAGGTAATCAGTCCCTGTGGGCAAGTCTGTGCCTGCATTTCTGTGAGGGGCTGGAGGCTTCAGACCTGGACTGCGTATGGCAGTCGAGCAGGTCGGGTTCCACAAAGAACCATGGCTCTTGCTCTCAGACTAACTGCAAGGAGAAGGCAGAGGAGAATTAAATAAGAAAATCAGAGGGGGTAGGCCTGCTCGTGGATTTAAAAAGAAATGCAGATTGGCTTAAATGGCGGGGTGTTGCAGACCAAGATGTTAGGCAATGTGCCTCCAAGTCTCAGTGAGCAATAACAAGGCAATTTAAAACACAATACTGGTGTAAAAAGGTGCAGGGGGGGTTCAAAGGCCTGAGCTGAGATCACTACTGGTATTATGAGAAAAACAATACAGCCATTAACATTAAATCAGAAAACTTCAGCTATAAAATACAAATAAGACAGTTTTTACAGAAATATAATCTAGCACAATATAATCAAACATTAACAGAGCAGAGTTATATGGGCCCATGGGACTGCTCCTGGGGCTGATTGCAGCCAGTGCGCCACAGCAGCAAAAGACTCTAGATTTATACCCAGAGACAACTGTCCTCATGTAAAGAAGGCTAAAATTGGCAGCTAAAGCTCCGTTTCTGGAGGTAATAGGTCCCTGAAGGCAAGTCCATACCTGCGTTTCAGTGCAGGGCTGGTGGATTCATACCTGGACTGCACGTGGCAGTCTGGTAGGTCGGGTTCATCAGAGAACCACTGCTGTGGTGCTCAGACTACCTGGAAGGAGAAGGCAGAGGAGAATTAAATAAGGTAGTCAGAGGGAGTGACGCTGCTCATGAAGCTAAAAAGAAATGCAGAATGGCTTAAACCGGGGAGCGGGGGGTGTTGCAGACCAAGATGTTAGGCAAGGTGCCTCCAAGTCTGAGTGAACAATTACAGGGCTATTTAAAATACAATACTAGAGTAAAAAGGAGAAGGGGGGGTTCAAAGGCCTGAGCTGAGATCGCTACTGGTCTAATGAGGAACACAATACAAGCATTTACATTAAATCAGAAAACTTCAGCTATAAAATACAAACAAGACAGTTTTAACAGAAAACATAATCTGGCAGAATATAATCAAAAATTAACAGTGCAGAGCTATGTGGAGCCAATCGGTGTGCTACTGAGGCTGACTGCAGCCAATGGGCCACAGCAGCAAAAGACTCTGGAATTATAACCACAGACAACTGTCCTCATCTAAAGAAAGCAAAAATTGGCAGCTAGGGTGCCGTTCCTGGAGGTAATCAACCCCTGAAGGCAAGTCCGTACCTACGTTTCTGTGAGGGGCTGATGGCTTTAGACCTGGACTGCGGGTGGCAGTCTGACAGGTCAGGTTCGTCAAAGAACCACGGCTGTGGGTCTCAGACTACATGGAAGGAGAAGGCAGAGGTGAATTAAATAAGAAAGTCAGAGAGGATGGGGCTGCTCATGGAGCTAAAAAGAAATGCAGACTGGCTTAAACCGGGGAGGGTTGCAGACCAAGATGTTCGGCAAGGTGCCTCCAAATCTGAGTGAGCAACAACAGGGCTATTTAAAACACAATTCTAGTGTAAAAAGGAGAAGGTGGGGTTCAAACATTAACGGTGCAGAGCTATGTGAAGACAATCGGTGTGCTATTGAGGCTGACTGCAGCCAGAGGCCACAGCAGCAAAAGACTCTGGAATTTATTTATTTTATTTATTTAGTTAAACATCAGTTTAGAAACCTTTGAGCCAGAGGCTCATTTACAAAGGTACCTCGTCACAAAGAGGACATCAGAACAGTAGTACAAGGGACACAGTACTTACAAACAAAAAAGTTACAGTTCAATTACAATTTTGTTACAATAGAATACAATCTCCAATGAAGCAAAAGATAACAAAAGGTGCAAAACTTATGGTCGGGGGAAGAGTTGGTGGGGGCAGAAGGAGGAGATAGGGGAGGAGGAATTCATAGGGAAAGGAAGGGGGGGAGCCGCTCAGTGAGCATTGTCAAACAGAGTATATATATATATTTTTTTTTACACTAGGCTAGCAGCAGTTGCATTTGCGAGAGCTAAGCAGGAAGTTTCTGAGCCTGGGCTTAAAGCAAGCTAAGGTTAGTGAGTTTGAGACACTGGCAGGGAGGAGTTATACCAGTGGGGGCATACGGTGAGAAGTGCCCTCTGACCTTGAGAGGTCTGGCTCTCGGAATAACTAGGGTGGCTCTTGACGAGGCTCTGTGGCGTGATCAGTCGGTGCAGTACGGTGAATGGGTTGGATAGGCCTATGGGGATAGGCCACACAGGGTTTAAGGTGAGCTGTCATGTCTGATACATGAGTCACTCTTCCAGGTTGAGTGGGGTAGCCAGGGTGTACAGTTCACATGTGTGAGTGAGTCTGGGAGCACCAGTGATAAGTCTGCAGGCCTTATTAACTGTGAGGCGAACCTTGTTGAGGGCAGTCTGATCTGCTGAGCCATAGACCGGAAGGCCATAGTCAATGAGAGACATGACAGAGGAGGTGACAGGCAGGCAGAGGGCATCAGGAGGAAGGGAGGCATTTCTTGTGCTGGTAAAGAATTCCTAGCTGTGAGTTGGCGACAGAATTTAGGGCAGATATATGTCCATGGAATGAAAGTGCAGGGTCAAAGGTTATACCAAGATATTTATAGGACTGCACCTGGTCAATGACGAGATTGGGTGTGGAGTGGACAGCTAAGGGAAACTTGCTGTACTTATTTTGGGGGTGGGAGAAGAGCATCGTTTTTGTTTTCTTAAGGTTGATAACAAGTCAGTGCTCAGTGAACCAGGTAGCTGCAGATTCAAAGACTAGTTGGAGGGAGTTCTGTAGCAGCATGGGGTCATTGTGGGAGGCAACGAGAACAGCATCATCAGCATAGAGAATTATAACCACAGACAACTGTCCTTATCTAAAGAAAGCAAAAATTGGCAGCTAGGGCTCCTTTCCTAGATGTAATCAGTCCCTGAGGGCAAGTCCATACTTGCATTTCTGTGAGGGGCTGGTTGAGTCAGACCTGGACTGCGGGTGGTAGTCAAACAGGTCAGGTTCATCAGAGAACCATGGCTGTGGCTCTAAGACTACCTGGAAGGAGAAGGCAGAGGAGAATTAAATAAGAAAGTCAGAGGGGGTGGGGCTGCTCATGGAGCTAAATAGAAATGCAGAGTGGCTTAAATGGGGTGGGTGTTGCAGACCAAGATGTTAGGCAAGGTGCCTCCAAGTCTGAGTGAGCAATAAAAGGGCTATTTAAAACACAACACTAGTGTAAAAAGGTGAAGGGGGTGTTCAATGGCCTGAGGTGAGATCGCTACTGGTCTTATGAGGAACACAATACAAGCATTTACATTAAATCAGAAATATTCTGCTATAAAATCCAAACAAGGCAGTTTTAACAGAAAACATAATCTAGCCCAATATAATCAAACATTAACAGTGCATAGCTATACGAAGCCAATTGGAGTGCTCCTGGGGCTGACTGCAGCCAGTGAGCCACAGCAGTAAAAGACTCTGGATTTATACCCAGGGACAGCTGTTGTCATTTAAAGAAAACAAAAATTGTCAGCTAGGGCTCCCTTCCTGAAGGTAATCAGTCCTTGATGGCAAGTCCGTACTGGTGTTACTGTGAGGGGCAAGTTGCTTCAGACCTGAACTGCGTGTGGCAGTCTGGCAGGTCAGGTTCGTCAGAGAACCACGGCTGCGACGCTCCGACTACCTGGAAGGAGACGGCAGAGGAGAATTAAATAAGGTAGTCAGAGGGGTGGCACTGTTCATGAAGCTAAAAAGAAATGCAGACTGGCTTAAACTGGGGAGGGGGTGTTGCAGACCAAGATGTTAGGCAAGGTGCCTCCAAGTCTGAGTGAGCAATAACAATGCTATTTAAAATGTAACACTAGTGTAAAAAGGAGAAGGGGGGGGGTTCATAGGCCTGAACAGAGATTGGTACTGGTCTTATGAGGAACACATTACAGGCCTTTACATTAAATCAGAAAACTTCAGCTATAAAATACAACCAAGACAGTGGTAGCAGAAAACATAATCTAGCACATTATAATCAAACATTAACAAGGCAGAGCTATATGGAACCAATCGGAGTGCTCCTGGGGCTGACTGCAGCAAGTGGGTCACAGCAGAAACAGATTCTGGAATTATACCAAGAGACAACAGTCCTCATGCAAAGAAAGCAAAAATTGGCAGCTAGGGCTACCTCAGTGGAGGTAATCAGTCCCTGAGGGCAAGTCTGTACCAATGTTTCTGCGAGGGTCTGGTGGCTTCACACCTGGATGGCGGGTGGCATTCTGGCAGGTTGGGTTTGTCAGAGAACCAAGGCTGTGGCTCTCAGGCTTCCTGAAAGGAGAAGTAGAGGAAAATTAAATAAGAAATTCAGAAGGTGTGGGGCTGCTCGTGGAGCTCAATTGAAATGAAGACTGGCTTAAACGGGGGGGGGGGTGTTGCACACCAAGATGTTAGGCAAGGTGCCTTCAAGTCTCAGTGAGCAATAAAAGGGCTGTTTAAAACATGATACCAGCATAAAAAGGTGAAGGGAGGTTTCAAAGTCCTAAGCTGAGATCGTTAATGGTCTTATGAGGAACACAATACAGGCATTTACATTAAATCAGAAAACTTCAGTTATAAAATCCAAACAAGACAGTTTCAACAGAAAACATAATCAGCACAATATAATCAAACATTAACAGTGCAAAGCTATATGAATCCAATCGGAGTGCTCCTGGGGCTCACTACAGCCAGTGGGCCACAGCAGTAAAAGACTCTGGTTTCATACCCAGAAACAACTGTCCTCATGTAAAGAAAGCAGACATTGGCAGCTTGGGCTCCCTTCCTGAAGGTAATCAGTCCCTGAGAGCAAGTCCATACCTGTGTTACTGTGAGGGGCTGGTTGCTTCAGACATGAACTGCGAGTGGAAGTCTGGCAGGTCGGGTTCAACAGAGAAACATGGCTGTGGCACTCAAACTACCTGGAAGGAGAAGGCAGAGGAGAATTAAATAAGAAAGTCAGCGGAGGTGGGGCTGCTAATGGAGCTAAATCGAAATGCCGACTGGCTTAAACGGGGGGGGGGGGGGTTCCAGACCAAGATGTTAGGCAAGGTGCATCCAAGTCTGATTGAGCAATAAAAGGACTATTTAAAACACAATACTAGTGTAAAAAGGTGAAGGGGGTGTTCAATGGCCTGAGCTGAGATCACGACTGGTCTTATGAGGAACACAATACAGGCATTTACATTAAATCAGAAAACTTCAGCTATAAAATACAAACAAGACAGTTTTACCAGAAAACATAATCTAGCACAATATAATCAAACATTAACAGTTCAGAGAGATATGGAGCCAATCAGATTGCTCCTGGAGCTGACTGCATCCAGTGGGCACAGCAGTAAAAGACTCTGGATTTATACCCAGAGACAACTGTCCTCATGTACAGAAAGCAATAATTGGCAGCTAGGGCTCCCTTCCTAGAGGTAATTAGTCCCTGATGGCAAGTCCATGCCTGCATTTCTGTAAGAGGCTGGTGGCTTTAGACCTGGACTGCGTGTGGCAGTTTGGCAGGGCAGTTCCACAGAGAACCATGGCTGTGGCTCTCAGACTACATGGGAGGAGAAGGCAGAGTAGAATAAAATAAGAAAGTCAGAGGGGGTGGGGCTGCTCATGGAGCCAAAGAGAAATGCAGACTGACTTAAACGGGGAGGGGAGGGTGTTGCAAACCAAGATATTAGGTAAGGTGCCTCCAAGTCTGACTGAGCAATAACAGAGCTATTTAAAACACAATACTAGTTTAAAAAGGTGAAGGTGTGGTTCAAAGGCCTGAGCTGAGATCGCTCCTGGTCTTATGAGGAACACAATACAGGCATTTACATTAAATCAGAAAACTTCAGCTATAAAATACAAACAAGACAGTTTTAACAGAAATTTCTTCTAGCACAATATAATCAAACATTAACAGTACAGAGTGATATGGAGCCAATTGGAGTGCTTCTGGGGCTGACTGCAGCCAGTGGGCCACAGCAGTAAAAGACTCTGGATTTATAACCAGAGACAACTCTCCTCATGTAAAGAATGCTAAAATTGGCAGCTAGGGATCACTTCTTGGAGGTAATCAGTCCCTGAGGGCAAGTAAATAGCTGCATTTCAGTGAGGGGTTAGTGTCTTCAGACCTGGACTGTGGGTGGCAGTCTTGCAGATCGGGTTCATGAGAGAACCTCAGACTACCTGGAAGGAGAAGGCAGAGGAGAATTAAAAAAGAAAGTCAGAGAGGGTGGCGCTGCTCATCGAGCTAAAAAGAAATGCAGACTGGCTTAAACGGGGGTCGGGGGTTGCAGACCAAGATGTTAGGCAAGGTGTCTCCAAGTCTGAGTGAGCAATAATAAGGCTATTTAAAACACAATACTAGCATAAAAAGGATAAGTGGGGGGTTTCAAAGGCCTAAGCTGAGATGACTACTGGTCTTATGAGGAACTCAATGCAAGCATTTACATTAAATCAGAAAACTTCAGCTCTAAAATACAAACAAGACAGTTTTAACAGAAAACATAATCTAGCACAATATAATCAAACATTAACAGTGCAGAGCTATATGGAGCCAATCGGAGTGCTGCTGTGGCTGATTGCAGCCAGTGAGCCACAGCAGTAAAATACTTTTGATTTATACTCAGAGACATCTGTCATCATGTAAATAAAGCAAAAATTGGCACCTAGGGCTTCCTTCCTGGAGGTAATCAGCCCCTGAGGGCAAGTCCGTACCTGCATTTCTGTGATGGGCTGATGGCTTTAGACCTGGACTGCGGGTGGCAGTCTTGCAGGTCGGGTTCATCAAAGAACCATGGCTGTGGCTCTCATACTACCTGGAAGGAGAAGGCAGACAAGAAGTAAATAAGAAAGTCAGAGGGGGTGGGGCTGCTCATGGAGCTAAAAAGAAATGCAGACTGGCTTAACGGGGGGGTGTTGCAGACCAAGATATTAGGTAAGGTGTCTCCAAGTCTGAGTGAGCAATAACAGGGCTATTTAAAACACAATACCAGTGTAAAAAGGTGAAAGGGGGGGTTCAAAGACCTGAGCTGAGATCGCTACTGGTCTTATGAGGAACGCAATACAGGCATTTACATTAAATCAGAAAATTTCAGCTATAAAATACAAACAAGACAGTTTTAACAGAAATTTCACCTAGCACAATATAATCAAACATTAACAGTGCAGAGCTATATGGAGCCAATTGGAGTGCTCCTGGGGCTGACTGCAGCCAGTGGGCCACAGCAGTTAAAGACTCTGGATTTATAAGCAGAGACAACTCTCCTCATGTAAAGAAAGCTAAAATTGGCAGCTAGTGTTCCCTTCCTGGAGGTAATCAGTCCCTGAGGACAAGTCCATAGCTGTGTTTCTCTAAGGGGTTGGTGTCTTCAGACCTGGACTGCAGGTGGCATTCTGGCCTGTTGGGTTCGTCAAAGAACCAATGGCTGTGGCTCTCTGACTTCCTGGAAGGAGAAGGCAGAGGAGAATTAAATAAGAAAGTCAGAGGGGCTGGGGCTGCTCATGGAGCTAAATAGAAATGCAGACTGGCTTAAACAGCAGGGGTTTTGCACACCAAGATGATAGGCAAGGTGCCTCCAAGTCTGAGTGAGCAGAAAAAGGGCTATTTAAAACACAATACTAGTGTAAAAAGGTGAAGGGGTGTTCAATTGCCTGAGCTGAGATCGCTACTGGTCTTATGAGGAACTCAATACAGGCATTTACATTAAATCAGAAAACTTCAACTATAAAATACAAACAAGACAGTTTTAACAGAAAACATAATCTAGCACAATATAATCAAACATTAACAGTGCAGAGCTAAATAGAGCCAATGGGACTGCTCCTGGGGCTGACTGTAGCCAGTGGGCCACAGCAGTAAAAGACTCTGGATTTATAAGCAGAGACAACTCTTCTCATGTACAGAAAGCAATAATTGGAAACTAGTGCTCCGTTCCTAGAGGTAATCAGTCCCTGAAGGCAAGTCCGTGCCTGCATGTCTGTGAGGGGCTGGTGTCTTCAGACCTGGACTGCGTGTTGCAGTTTGGCAGGTCAGGTTCCTCAGAGAACCATGGCTGTGGCTCTCAGACTACATGGAAGGAGAAGGCAGAGGAGAATTAAATAAGAAAGTCAGAGGGGGTAGGGCTGCTCTTCGATCTAAAAATAAATTCAGATTGGCTTAAACGTGTGGGTGCTGCAGACCAAGATGCTTCGCTAGGTGCCTCCAAGTCTGAGTGAGCAATAACAGGGCTATTTAAAAACACAATACTAGCGAAAAAAGGTGAAAGGTGGTGTTTCAAAGGCCTGAGCTGAGATCGCTACTGGTCTGATGAGGAACATAATACAGGCATTTATATTAAATCAGAAAACTTCAGCTATAAAATACAAACAAGACTGTTTTAACAGAAAACAATAATCTAGCAGAATATAATGAAACATTAACAGTGCAGAGCTATATGGAGCCAATGGGATTGCTCCTGGTGCTGACTGCAGCCAGTGGGCCACAGCAGTAAAATACTCTGGATTTATACCCAGAGGCAACTGTCCTCATGTAAAGAAAGCAAAAATTGGCAGCTAGGGCTCCCTCCCTGGAGGTAATAAGCCCCTGACGGCAGGTCCGTACCTGCATTTCTGTGATGGGCATGTGGCTTCAGAACTGGACTGGGGGTGGCAGTCTGGCAGGTCGGGTTTGTCAAAGAACCACGGCTATGGCTCTCAGACTACGTAGAAGGAGAAGGCAGAGTGGATGTAAAGTAGAAAGTCAGAGGGGGTGGGGCTGCTCGTGGAGCTAAACAGAAATGCAGACTTACTTAAACGGGGGGGTGTTTCAGATCAAGATATTAGGTAAGGTGCCTCCAAGTCTGACTGATCAGTAACAGGGCTATTTAAAACACAATACTAGTGTAAAAAGGTGAAGGGGTTCAAAGGCCTGAGCTGAGATCGCTCCTGGGCTTATGAGTAACACAATACAGGCATTTACATTAAATCAGAAAATTTCACCTATAAAATACAAACAAGACAGTTTTAACAGAAATGTAATCTAGCAGAATATAATCAAACATTAACAGTACAGAGCCATGTGGAGCCAATCAGACTGCTCCTGGGGCTGACTGCAGCCAGTGGGCCACAGCAGAAAAAGATTCTGGATTTATACCCAGAGACATCTGTCATCATGTAAATATAGCAAAAATTGGCTGCTAGGCATCCCTTTCTGAAGGTAATCTGTCCCAGAGGGCAAGTCCATGCCCACATTTCAGTGAGGCACTGGTTGCTTCAGACCTGGACTGTGAGTGGCAGTCTGGTAGGTCAGGTTCATCAGAAAACCGCGGCTATGGCTCTCAGACTACCTGGAAGGAGAAGGCAGAGGAGAATTAAATAATGTAGTCAGAGGGGGTGGTGCTGCTCATGAAGATAAAAAGAAATACAGACTGGCTTAAACCGGGGAGGGGGGATGTTGCAGACCAAGATGTTAGGCAAGGTGCCTCCAAGTCTGTGTGAGAAATTTCAGGGCTATTTAAAACACTATACTAGTGTAAAAAAGAGAAGGGGGGAGTTCAAAGGCCTGAGCTGAAATCGCAACTGGTCTAATGAGGAACACAATACAAGCATTTACATTAAATCAGAAAACTTCTGCTATAAAATACAAACAAGATAGTTTTAACAGAAGCCATAATCAAGCACAATATAATCAAACATTAACAGTGCAGAGCTATATGGAGCCAATCGGAATGCTCCTGCGGCAGACTGCAGCCAGTGCGCCACAGCAGTAAAAGATTTTGGATTTATACCGAGAGACATCTGTCATCACATAAATAAAGCAAAAATTGGCTGCTAGGCCTCCCTTCCTGCAGGTAATCTGTCCCTGAGGGCAAGTTCATACCTACGTTTTTATGAGGGGCTGGTTGCTTCAGACCTGGACTGTGGGTGGCAGTCTGGCAGGTCGGGTTCATCAGAGAACCACGGCAGTGGCTCTCAGACTTCCTTGAAGGAGACGGCAGAGGAGAATTAAATAAGGTAGTAAGGGGGTGCTGCTGATGAAGCTAAAAAGGAAATGCAGACTGGCTTAAACCGGGGAGGGTGTTGCAGACCAAGATGTTAGGCCAGGTGACTCAAGTCTGAGTGAGCAATTACAGGGCTATTTAAAACATAATATTAGTGTAAAAAGGAGATGGGGGGTTCAAAGGCCAGAGCTGAGATCACTACTGGTCTAATGAGGAACAAAATACAGGCATTTACATTAAATCAGAAAACTTCAGCTATAAAATACAAACAAGACAGTTTTAACAGAAAACATAATCTAGCAGTATATAATCAAACATTAACAGTGCAGAGCTATGTGGATCCAATTGGAGTGCTCCTGGGACTGACTGCAGCCAGTGGGCCACAGCAGCAAAATACTCTGAATTTATAACCAGAGACAACTGTCCTCATTTAAAGAAGCAAAAATTGGCAGCTAGGGCTTACTTCCTGGAGGTAATCAGCCCCTGAGGGCAAGTCCGTACCTGCATTTCTGTGAAGGGCTGGTGGCTTCAGACCTGGCTG
Organism: Neoceratodus forsteri; assembly: GCA_016271365.2. NCBI lineage: Eukaryota > Metazoa > Chordata > Ceratodontiformes > Ceratodontidae > Neoceratodus > Neoceratodus forsteri. The sequence goes on along the minus strand of CM057456.1, from coordinate 527,380,454 downwards.
CAGGTGGCAGTCTGGCAGGTCGGGTTCGTCAAAGAACCACGGCTGTGGCTCTCATACTAACTGGAAGGAGAAGGCAGAGAAGAAGTAAATATGAAAGTCAGAGGGGGTGGGGCTGCTCATGGAGCTAAAAAGAAATGCAGACTGGCTTAATGGGGGGGGTGTTGCAGACCAAGATGTTAGGCCAGGTGCCTCCAAGTCTGAGTGAACAATTACAGGGCTATTTAAAACATAATACTAGTGTAAAAAGGAGAAGGGGGCTCAAAGGCCAGAGCTGAGATCACTTCTGGTCTAATGAGGAACAAAATACAGGCATTTACATTAAATCAGAAAACTTCAGCTATAAAATACAAACAAGACAGTTTTAACAGAAAACATAATCTAGCAGAATATAGTCAAACATTAACAGTGCAGAGCTACGTGGAGCCAATTGGAGTGCTCCTGGGGCTGACTGCAGCCAGTGGGCACAGCAGTAAAAGACTCTGGATTTATAAGCAGAGACAACTCTCCTCATGTACAGAAAGCAATAATTGGCAGCTAGGGGTCCCTTCCTAGAGGTATTCAGTTCCTGAAGGCAAGTCCGTGCCTGCATGTCTGTGAGAGGCTGGTGGCTTCAGACCTGGACTGCGTGTGGCAGTGCGGCAGGTCGGGTTCCTCAGAGAAGCATGGCTGTGGCTCTCAGACTACCTGGAGGAGAAGGCAGAGGAGAATTAAATAAGAAAGTCAGAGGGGGTAGAGCTGATCGTGGATCTAAAAGAAATGCAGACTGGCTTAAATGGGCCGGGGGGTGTTGCTGACCAAGATGTTACGCCAGGTGCCTTCAAGTCTGAGAGAGCAATAAAAAGGCTATTTAAAACACAATACTAGCGTAAACAGATGAAGAGTGGTGTTTCTAAGGCCTGAGCTGATATCGCTACTGGTCTTATGAGGAACACAATACAGGCATTTACATTAAATCAGAAAACTTCAGCTATAAAATACAAACAAGACTGTTTTAACAGAAAATATAATCTAGCATCACGTAATCAAACATTAACAGTGCAGAGCTATGTGAAGCTAATCGGAGTTGCTCCTGGGGCTCACTGCAGCCATTGGGCCACAGCAGTAAGAGAATCTGGATTTAAAATCAGAAACAACACTCCTCAGGTAAAGAACGCTAAAATTGGCAGCTTTTGATCCCTTCTTGGAGGTAATCAGTCCCTGAGGGCAAGTCCGTGCCTGTGTTACTGAAAGGGGCTGGTTGCTTCAGACCTCGACTGCGCGTGGCAGTCTGGCTGGTTGGGTTCATCAGGGAACCATGGCTGTGGAGCTCAGACTACTTGGAAAAAGTAGGCTGAGGAGAATTAAATAAGGTAGTAAGAGGGGGTGGCGCTGCACATGAAACCAAAAAGAAATGCAGACTGGCTTAAACCAGGGAGAGGGGGGTGTTGCAGACCAAGATGTTAGGCAAGGTGCCTCCAAGTCTGGGTGAGAAATTCCAGGGCTATTTAAAACACAATACTAGTGTAAATAGGAGAAGGGGGGGTTCAAAGGCCTGAGCTGAGATCGCTACTGGTCGAATGAGGAACACAATACAAGCATTTACATTAAATCACAAAACTTATGCTATAAAATACAAACAAGACAGTTTTAACAGAAGCAATAATGTAGCACAATGTAATCAAACATTAACAGTGCACAGCGATATGGAGCCAATCGGAGTGCTAATGGTGCAGACTGCAGCCAGTGCGCCACAGCAGTAAAAGATTCTGGATTTATACCCAGAGACATCTGTCATCATGTAAATAAAGCAAAAATTGGCTGCTAGGCCTCCCTTCCTGAAGGTAATCGGTCCCCGAGGGCAAGTCCATACCTACGTTTTTGTGAGGGGCTGGTTGCTTCAGACCTGGACTGTGGGTGGCAGTCTTGCAGGTCGGGTTCATCAGAGAACCACGGTAGTGGCTCTCAGACTTCCTCAAAGGAGACGGCAGAAGAGAATTAAATAAGGTAGTCAGGGGGTGCTGCTGCTCATGAAGCTAAAAAGAAATGCATACTGGCTTAAACAGGGGGGTGTTGCAGACCAAGATGTTAGGCCAGGTACCTCCAAGTCTGAGTGAGCAATTACACGGCTGTTTAAAACATAATAATAGTGTAAAAAGGAGAAGGGGGGCTCAAAGGCCTGAGCTGATATCACTACTGGTCTTATGAGGAACACAATGCAGGCATTTACATTAAATCAGAAAACTTCAGCTATAAAATAGCAACAAGACTGTTTTAACAGAAAACATAATCTAGCACAATATAATCAAACATTAACAGTGCAGAGCTACATGGAGCCAATGGGAGTGCCCCTGGAGCCGACTGAAACAGAGGTCCACACCAGTAAAAGTCTCTGGATTTATACCCAGAGACAACTGTCCTAATGTAAAGAAAGCAAAAATTGGCAGCCAGGGCTCCCTTCCTGGAGGTAATCAGCCCCTGACGGCAGGTCCGTACCTGCATTTCTGTGATGGTCTGGTGGCTTCAGACCTTGACTGCAGGTGGCAGTCTGGCAGGTCGGGTTCATCAAAGAACCACGGCTGTGGCTCTCAGACTACCTAGAAGGAAAGGCAGAGCAGATGTAAAGTAATAAGTCAGAGGAGGTGGAGCTGCTTGTAGAGCTAAACAGAAATGCAGACTTACTTAAATGGGGGGGGTGTTTCAGAACAAGATATTAGGTAAGGTGCCTCCAAGTCTGACTGAGCAATAACAGGGCTATTTAAAACACAATACTAGTGTAAAAAGATGAAGGGGGGTTCAAGGGCCTGAGCTGAGATCACTCCTGGTCTTATGAGGAACATAATACAGGCATTTACATTAAATCAGAAAACTTCAGCTATAAAATACAAACAAGACAGTTTTAACAGAGATTTAATTCAGCAGAATATAATCAAACATTAACAGTGCATTGCTATATGGAGCCAATCGGAGTGCTCCTGGAGCTGACTGCAGCCAGTGGACCACAGCAGTAAAAGACTCTGGATTTATACCCTGAGACAACTCTCTTCATGTAAAGAATGCTAAGAATGGCAGCTAGGGTCCCTTCATGGAGGTAATCAGTCCCTGAGGACAAGTCCGTGCCTGAGTTACTGAAAGGGGCTGGTTGCTTCAGACCTCACCTGTACGTAGCACTCTGGCAGGTTTGGTTCATCAGAGAACCATGGCTGTGGAGCTCTGACTACCTGGAAGGAGAAGGCTGAGGAGAATTAAATAAGGTAGTAAGGGGGGGGTGCTGCTGCTCATGAAGCTAAAAAGAAATGCAGACTGGCTTAAACCGGGGAAGGGGGGTTTTGCAGACCAAGATGTTAGGCAAGGTGCCTCCAAGTCTGAGTCAGCAATTACAGGGCTTTTTAAAACACAATACTAGTGTAAATAGAAGGGGTGGGTTCAAAGGCCTTAGCTGAGATCGCTACTGGTCTAATGAGGAACACAATACAAGCATTTACATTAAATGAGAAAACTTCAGCTATCAAATAGAAACAAGACAGTTTTAACAGAAAACATAATCTAGCACAATATAATCAAACATTAACAGTGCAGAGCGATATGGAGCCAATGGGACTGCTCCTGGGGCTGACTACAGCCAGTGGACACAGCAGTAAAAGACTCTGGATTTATGACCAGAGACAACTGCCCTCATTTAAAGAAAGCAAAAATTGGCAGCCAGGGCTTCCTTCCTGGAGGTAATCAGCCCCTGAGGGCAAGTCCGTACCTGCGTTTCTGTGATAGGCTGGTGGCTTCAGACCTGGCTGCGGGTGGCAGTCTGGCAGGTCAGGTTCATCAAAGAACCACGGATGTGGCTCTCATACTGCCTGGAAGGAGAAGGCAGAGAAGAAGTAAATAAGATAGTCAGAGGGGGTGGGGCTGCTCATTGAGCTAATAAGAAATGCAGACTGGCTTAACGGGGGGGGGGGTGTTGCAGACCAAGATATTAGGTAAGGTGCCTCCAAGTCTGCGTGAGCAATAACAGGGCTATTTAAAACACAATACTAGCGTAAAAAGGTGAAGGGGGAGTTCAAAGGCCTGAGCTGAGATCGCTACTGGTCTTATGAGGAATGCAATACAGGCATTTACATTAAATCAGAAAACTTCAGCTATAAAATACAAACAAGACAGTTTTAACAGAAATTTCATCTAGCACAATATAATCAAACATTAGCAGTGCAGAGCTACAGTATATGGAGCCAATCTGAGTCCTCCTGGGGCTGACTGCAGCCAGTGGGCCACAACAGTTAAAGACTCCGGATTTATAAGCAGAGACAAATCTCCTCATGTACAGAAAGCAATAATTGGCAGCTAGGGCTCCCTTTCTAGAGGTAATCAATCCCTGAAGGCAAATCCATGCCTGCATGTCTGTGAGGGGCTGGTGGCTTCAGACCTGGACTGCGTGTGGCAGTGTGGCAGGTCGGGTTCCTCAGAGAACCATGGCTGTGGCTCTCAGACTACCTGGTGGAGAAGGCAGAGGAGAATTAAATAAGAAAGTCAGAGGGGGTAGGGCTGCTTGTGGATCTAAAAAGAAATGCAGACTGGCTTAAATGGGGTGGGGTGTTGCAGACCAAGATGTTACGCTAGGTGCGTCCAAGTCTGAGTGAACAATAACAGGGCTAGTTAAAACACAATACTAGCATAAAAAGGTGAAGGGTGGTGTTTCAAAGGCCTGAGCTGATATCGCTACTGGTCTTATGAGGAACACAATACAGGCATTTACATTAAATCAGAAAACTTCAGCTATAAAATAGAAACAAGACTGTTTTAACAGAAAACATAATCTAGCACAGTATAATCAAACATTAACAGTGCAGAGCTATCTGGAACCAATTAGAGTGCTCCTGGTGCTGACTGCAGCCAGTCAGTCCACAGCAGTAAAAGACTCTGGATTTATACCCAGAGACAACAGTCCTCATGTAAAGAAAGCAAAAATTGGCAGCCAGGGCTCCCTTCCTGGAGGTAATCAGCCCCTGACGGCAGGTCTGTACCTGTATTTCTGTGATGGTCTGGTGGCTTCAGACCTGGACTGCAGGTATCAGTCTGGCAGGTCGGGTTTGTCAAAGAACCATTGCTGTGGCTCTCAGACTACCTAGAAGGAAAGGCAGAGTAGATGTAAAGTAGAAAGTCAGAGGGGGTTGGGCTGCTTGTGGAGCTAAACAGAAATGCAGACTTACTTAAACGGGGGGGTGTTTCAGAACACGATATTAGGTAAGGTGTCTCCAAGTCTGACTGAGCAATAACAGGGCTATTTAAAGCACAATACTAGTGTAAAAAGGTGAAGGGGGTTCAAAGACCTGAGCTGAGATCACTCCTGGTCTTATGAGGAACAAAATACAGGCATTTACATTAAATCAGAAAACTTCAGCTATAAAATACAAACAAGACAGTGTTAACAGAAATTTAATTCAGCAGAATATAATGAAACATTAACAGTGCATTGCTATATGGAGCCAATCGGAGTGCTCCTGGGGCTGACTGCAGCCAGTGGGCCACAACAGTTAAAGACTCTGGATTTATAACCAGAGACTACTGTCCTCATTTAAAGAAAGCAAAAATTGGCAGTTAGGGCTCCCTTCCTGGAGGTAATCAGTCACTGAGGGTAAGTCCATACCTGTGTTTCAGTGAGGGGCTGGTTGCTTCAGACCTGGACTGCGTGTGGCATTCTGGCAGGTCGGGTTCATCAAAGAACCATAGCTGTAGCTCTCAGACTACCTGGAAGGAGAAGCTGGAGGAGAATTAAATAAGAAAGTCAGAGGGGGTGGGGCTGCTCGTGGAGCTAAAAAGAAATGCAGACTTGCTTAAACGGGGGGGGGGGGTGTTGCAGACCAAGATATTAGGTAAGGTCCCTCCAAGTCTGAGTGAGCAATAACAGGACTATTTAAAACACAATACTAGTGTAAAACGGTGAACGGGGGGCTTCAAAGGCCTGAGCTGAGATCGCTTCTGGTCTTATGAGGAACACAATACAGGCATTTACATTAAATCAGAAAACTTCAGCTATAAAATGCAAACAAGACAGTGTTAGCAGAAAACATAATCTAGCACAATATAATGAAACATTAACAGTGCAGAGCTATATGGAGCCAATTGGAGTGCTCCTGGGGCTGACTGCAGCCCGTGATGCACAGCAGTAAAAGACTCTGGATTTATAACCAGAGACAACTCTCCTCATGTAAAGAAGGCTAAAATTGGCAGCTAGGGATCTCTTCCTGTAGGTAGTCAGTCCCTGAGGGCAAGTACATAGCTGCGTTTCTGTGAGTGGTTGGTGTCTTCAGACCTGGACTGCGGGTGGCAGTCTGGCAGATCAGGTTCATCAGAGAGCCACGGCTGTGGCTCTCAGACTACCTGGAAGGAGAAGGCAGAGGAGAATTAAAAAATAAAGTCAGAGTGGGTGGGGCTGCTCATCGAGCTAAAAAGAAATGCAGACTGGCTTAAACGGGGTGGGGGGTGTTGCAGACGAAGATGTTAGGCAAGGTGTCTCCAAGTCTGAGTGAGCAATAGCAAGGCTATTTAAAACACAATACTAGTGTATAAAGGAGATGTGGGGGTCTCAAAGGCCTGATCTGAGATCGCTACAGGTCTTATGAGGAACTCAATACAAGCATTTACATTAAATCAGAAAACTTCACCTATAAAATGCAAATAAGACAGTTTTAACAGAAAACATAATCTAGCACAATATAATCAAACATTAACAGTGCAGAGTGATATGGAGCCAATGGGAGTGCTCCTGGGGCTGACTGCAGCCAGTGCGCCACAGCAGTAAAAGACTCTGGATTTATACCCTGAGACAACTGTCATCATGTAAATAAAGCAAAAATTATCAGTTAGGGCTCCCTTCCTGGAGGTAATCAGTCCCTGAGTGCAAGTCCTTACCTGTGTTTCTGTGAGGGGCTGGTGGCTTCAGACCTGGACTGCGGGTGGCAATCTGGGAGATCGAGTTTGTCAAAGAACAACTGCTGTGGATCTCAGACTACATGCATTTCTGTGTGGGGCTGGTGGCTTCAGTCCTGGACTGCAGGTGGCAGTCTGGAGGGTGGGTTCATCAGAGAGCCATGGCTGTTGCTATCAGGCTACCTGTATTTCTCTGAGTGGCTGTTGACTACAGACCTGGACTGCGAGTGGCAGTCTGGCAGGTTGGGTTCATCAGAGAGCCATGGCTCTGGCTCTCAGACTACCTGCATTTCTGTGTGGGGCTGGTGGCTTCAAACATGGACTGCGGGTGGCAGTCTGGCAGGTCGGGTTTGTCAGAAAACCACAGCTGTGACTCTCAGACTACCTGCATTTCTGTGAGGGGCTAGTGACTTCAGACCTGGACTGTGGGAGAGCACATCAGCAGTGCCTGATTACATCCGAAAGATTGTCCCCTTTATTCAAATTTAAGCATGGAGGTCAACAAAAACAGATACATATTCACCTAAAGATGTCATTTAAAAGATATAAAGGGCAGGCATGCTAATCTGTAGAGAGAATCATATTTATGAAATGGAAGCGGTACATTCCTTCCTCCTAACTGATCAAACTTTGGTCACTTGGGGGTGGGTTAAAAACTGAAGTACCAAATCTAACACAAGTTATTTTTAGCATGCCTTCCCATGGAAACCCTACGTTTTGTGATTTCATTAATTTTAAAAGGTGTTGTCACCAAAATTGCAGAGTTTCCCTTAACAATGATATAGTGTTTCACCTTTCTCTGTGGTGTTCCTTCATGCAAGCAGTGTCTTTACAGGAAGTGGAAGTCCAGTACTGTCAAAGTGGAGATTTCCACATGGTTTGGTTGCAAACAATTAGCCCGTATTTTAAAGCTAGGATTGAAAAGGAAATGTCCCCAAACTGAGCACATGGCAGTTCTGTAAAACAGCAGAAAAATCCAGATATAGTGTATGGACTGACATTGGTGTAACAATTCCCTTTTCTGGCAATTTTACAGGCAGCTGTTTAGCTTCCAGAGCTAGATTATGTGGATGCTAACTGCAGAGTTTTTAATAGTTTGGATAACACCAAATATCTATAAATATGAGGAGATAGCACCCTATCCAAATCATTACCTGGCTAAAGGTATCAAATCCCTACAGCTTGTAAGTTATTGTAATCATTATCCAGGCTAATCAGATTGACTACCCCTGGATACAATATTATCTTCATCATTCCCCAGGACAGGATGCAGCACTATACATGAATGTGGTATATACTGTAGCACACAGTAGCACCATAAATTTAGGATTGAGTAGGCACTTTAATGTTAAATCCTAACTTTTGTACTTTAGTGACTTGCAACTATTCAACTGATTTGGTAAAAGTTGGCATGTATGGTCTCGTGAGGTAGTTCTCTGGATGTGCCATGTTTTGTTCTGGGAGGATGAGTGGATTCTGAGATCCAGATAGTGCAAAAATGAATTTTTCAGTGGTTTTTGCTGTTTTTATAACAGCTATAGCACCCAGATGGTTTGGAATTTTGGTCTGAAAATTTCAGGGTATAGAAGAGCTGGCTGACAGAGGTTCTTGTTGCTGATGTGATGAAAAACTATTAACCCACTCCAAAGTTATTTCATTTTAAAATATTGGGTTCTAAGCATGATCAGAAAGCATGTCAAATAGCTTTATGAAATGAAAAAAGAATCATTTTTCATATGGCGCCAATCATTTTTCCTGAAGTAAAAAATATTTTTTCATTTGCCACCATCTTGTCTTCATTTTTTTCCTTAAAAAATGTTTAAAACCTGGAAAAATGGCATCCTGTAGACACACCAACACATCTCTCTTGCTCATTGGAAGTCCATTAGGTGCATTCTGCACTTTACTGTTGGAAAAAACAAGCCAGAAATGAGTTTTATTTTATACTGTATTTCAAATCCTTTTTTATGGTGATTGCGCGCATGCGTAAGAAACATACTGCAGCAGCTTTCTCCACAAGCAGGTTGCGGAGGCACAGCACTGTTGTGGCCAATGCCCCCACAGCCTTTAAAGGCTTGTCCAGCATCCCCCAATGCCGTGGCGTGCTGCTGCTGACACTAGTTCAGCCAGCGTGCCACCAGCTTGTAAAAATCAGCCGCTGCAATCAGGGGCCACCTCGTCATTGCAGTGTCAGCCATTTGCTGCAATGAGGGAGAGACTCATCATTGCAGGGTGGGATCTTGAAGCCCTGATATTGTTTGTGAACATGGCGGCAGCTTGCAGCCATATTCATAAACAATATTAACTCCCTTCCCCACCATGTTTATTTGCGACGGGTGCCCCAATCACCGTCGGCTTCAGTGCCCCAATGTTTATTTTGCCAACAGGGGAGCCACTCCCTGTTGGCTACAGCTGCCCCCCAAAAGAAAGACTCTGGTGGCATGCTGGGAGCCCACCCCAGCATGCCACATGACCCTGTAAAATAAAAAACTGTCTCGTGACGTCTTATTTTTTTTTTAACCTGTAAAAAAGGAAACTGTCCCTCGGCGGTCTCCCTGCCCCCTTCCCACAACCCGCATTCACCCACTGTGCACCCTGCCTCCCCACACCCCCCTCATGCCATTCTTACCTCCGGAATTTGGTGTGACGATCTTCAGTGGACCGGGAACATGTCTGCATTCTTCAAAGCCGACCACGAACTGAGGAAATGCCCGTAAGCTGTATAATGGAATAAATGTTTTTTTCCAACTATAATGCATATCTCAGTCATTTTTTTTAATTGTGGCACCAAATTTTAAATATGGGGTTTATGGGACCCCTCTTCATGAATTCTAGAACTGTAATGGCATTAATTGGCCCTGAAAGGTGATTTTGTAGTCACTACGCGGAATCACCTTTTGGAGCCAGGTAATGAAACAACAGTGTCAGTGTTCATGAGGAGGGCTCTCAAAAAGCCTATGTTGCAAATTTGGTGGAAAAATCCCAAAAATAACTGTTTTACTAGCGTGCGTTTCATAGTTGCTACGCACACTCGTAACTTTGCGAATTTGCAATATTTTCATGCCAGATTTTGCTGTGGGAAATTAGTGTTAGGGACAGATTAAGAACATGACAGTGACACTGTACATGAGTAGAGGTCCTAAAATGCCTATATTGAAAATTTAGTGATGATACTCCATAAAGTTTCTGTGTGTCGAGTGTGCATTGCGCAATTTGCATGCACGCTCGTAACTTCATGAATTTGTAATATTTTTACTCCAGATTTTCAACATTGCCATTTTCCCACACCTACTTATGAACAGTAAAGCTGTCATTTTTCCCATCCTGGCTGAAATGTGTTTTCGCAGTTCTGGGCAGAATAGGCCGGTCGCTGTGGGAAATCACTGGTTGGGACAGATTAAGAAAATACTGTGATGCTGTTCATGAGCAGAGGTCCTAAAATGCCTATGTTGAAGATTTGGTGATGATAGCCCATCAAATGACTGTGTTAACAGTGTGCGTTGTGCACTTTCCACGCACCCTTGTAACTTCTCAGATTTGTAATATTGTCACATCAGATTTTCAACAGTGGCATTTTTTCACACCTCCTTATGAGCAGTACAGCTGTCATTTTTCACATCCTGACCAAAATGTGTTTTCACAGTTGCAGCCCAGAATAACGTGGTCGCTGTGGGAAATCAGTGTTCAGGACAGATTAAGAACATGACAGTGGCACTGTTCATGAGCAGAGGTCCTAAATCCCTATGTTGAAAATTTGGTGATGAAACTCCATAACATGACTGTGTTACAAGTGTGCATTGAACTGTTTGCATGCACCCTTGTAACTTCGCAAATTTGTAGTATTTTCATGCCACATTTTCAACAGTGGCATTTTTTCACACCTCCTTATGAACAGTACAGCTATCATTTTTCACATCCTGGCTAAAATATGTTTTTGCACTCCTGCCAGAGAATAGCATGGTCACTGTGGGAAATCAGTGTTTGGGACAGATTAAGATCGAGCGAGTGAGAGGGGTGAGTGACAGAGCTCAACTGAACTCTGTCAGGACTGCTGCGGATTTGTTTGTGGGCAGAAAAATGCCCCAACGCAAGAGCCCAGTACAAAAGGGCAGCCTGCAGCACCAGGAGAAACAGAACGAGAGAGCGAGTGAGGGAGGGGGAGTGAGCAAACTCACTGGAGTGCTGTCAGGACAGCTGCGGATTTCTTTGTGGGCAGAAAAAGGCGTCAATGCCGTCAGGGGCCCAGTACAAAAGGCCAGCCTTCAGCAGTGGGAGAAACAGTATGAGCAAGTGAGACAGGGGGACTGAGTGAGCTCAATGGAGCTCTATCAGGACTGCTGCAGATTTCTTTGTTGGCAGAAAAAGGTGCCAATGCAGGCAGGAACCCCGTACAAAAGGGCAGCTTGCAGCACCAGGACAAACAGAATGAGCGCGTGAGACAGAAAAACTGAGCGACCTCAACAGAGCTCTGTTGGGACAGCTGTAGACTTTTTTGTGGACAGACAAAGGTGCCAACGCAGCCAGGAGCCCCATACAAAAGCGCAGCCTGCAGCGCCAAGAGAAAAAGAATGAGCGAGTGACAGAGCGGTAGTGAGCGAGCTCAACGGAGCTCGATTGTGACTGCTGCAGATTTCTTTGTGGGCAGAAAAAGGAGGCAACGCAGGCAGGAGCCCAGTACAAAAGGCCAGCTTGCAGCACCAGCAGAAACGGAATGAGTGAGTGAGAGAGGGGGAGTGAGAGACCTCAATGGAGCTGTGTCAGGGTTGCTTCAGATTTCTTTTTGGCCAGAAAAAGTCACCAACGCAGGCAGGAGCCCAGTACAAAAGGGCAGCCTGTAGCGGCAGGAGATACGGAACGAGCGAGTCAGGGAGGGGGAGTGAGTGAGCTCAACAGAGCTCTGCTGGAACTGCTGCAGGTTTGTTTGTGGGCAGAAAAGGGCAGCAATGCACGTAGGGCCCCAGTACAAAAGGGCAGACTGCAGTGGTGGGAAAACCAGAATGAGTGAGTGAGAGAGGGGGGGAGTGAGCGAGCTCAACAGAGCTCTATTGTAACTGCTGCAAATTTCTTTGTGGGCAGAAGAAGGTGGCAATGCAGGCAGGATCCCAGTAGAAAAGGACAGCCTGCCACGCCTGCAGAAACGGAATGAGCAAGTGAGAGAAGGGGAGTGAGCAAGCTCAACGGAACTTTGTCGGGACTGCTGCAGATTTCTTTTTTGGGCAGCAAAAGGTGCCAACAGAGGCAGAAGCCCAGTAGAAACAGAATGAGTGAGTGAGACAGAGGGGGTGAGTGACCTCAACGGAGCTGTATCGGGACAGCTGCAGATTTCTTTGTAAGCAGAAAAAGGTGCCAATGCAGACAGGAGCCCAGTACAAAAGGGCAGTTTGCAGCGCTGGGAGAAACACAATGAGTGAGTGAGATGGGGGAGTGAGCGAGCTTAACAGAGCTCTATCATGACTGCTGCACATTTCTTGGTTGGCAGAAAAAGGCAACAACGCAGGCAGGAGCCCACTACAAAAGGCCAGCCTGCAGCACCGGCACAAACAGAACTAGTGAGTGAGAGAGGGGGAGTGAGCAGGCTCAACAGACCTGTGTTGGGACGGCTGCAGATTTTTTAGTGGGCAGAAAAAGCCACCAACAGAGGCAGGAGCCCAGTACAAAAGGGCAGCCTGCAGCACCAGGAGAAACAGAATGAGTGAGTGGGGGGGGAGTGAGCCACCTCAACGGAGCTTTGTCGGGACAGCTGTGGATTTCTTAGTGGGCAGAAAAAGCTGCCAATGCAGGCAGGAGCCCAGTACAAAAGCCTGCAGCACCGGGAGAAACAGACTGAGTGAGTGACAGAGGGGCAGTGAGCGAGCTCAACAGACCAACGAAATCAACATTCGCCATTGACAAATGCTTGTTGTGATTCACTTCTGCTTTTTTCATTTTTGCATACTAACTCTAAATGGAAATGTCATACAAAAATTTCTGTGTTAATACAAATTTGGTAGAAGCTTTATATTTCCCTGGTATCTAGTGGTGTCCCCAACCCTCCAGTTGCCATCCCCACCATTTTTACGTTTCCCTGGTTTTTAGTGCCCCCTACCCTCCAATTGCCATCCCCATAATTCCTTAATTTTTCCTGGTGTCTAGTGGTACCCACCACCCTCTGATCGATGTCCATCTTCATATTTTGTCTTTCCCTGGTGTCTACTGCCCCCCCGATCCCTGTATTATCTGAAATAAAGAACATTGTCCCTTGAGGTCTGCTTTTTAATCTGCAAAAAAAGAAAACAATCCCTTGCCGATCTGACCCCCCCACCCTTACCTCCCACTGAGCACCTACCACCCCACACACCCATCATGCACCCGTACTCCCCATGACAGGTCTCAGGGTGAAGATCTACTCTCCGATCAAAGGCATGTCTTGCTGCTAGAACTGCTGACTGCAATATGAGAAACTATGGTAATTGTAGTTCAATGTATTTCAAAGGGATTTTCAATGTTGATGCATAAATCTGCCATTTTTGCATATTTTCACACCAAATTTTGAACCTGGTCTTTCTGAGACCCCGCTTCATGAGCAATGTCACTGCAATTATGAAATCTGGCCCAAAAAGCAATTTTACAGTCACTTTGCAAAATCATCTTTCAGGCAGGATTTGAATATTTTCACCACACTTGTTCATGAGGTGGGGTCATAGGATGGCTATGTTGAAAATCGGGGATCAAAGTATGTAAAAATGGCAAACTTATGTGCATCCATTGACATTTTACTATGCTTACCTGTAACTTTGTATTTTTTAATGTTTTGAACCCAAGTTTTCAACATAGCCAGTTTTTTATACCACCTCATGAATATGACAGCTGTCATGTTTCTAACAGCAAACAGAATCGAGTGCACTCTACACCAAAGCAAACTCAGAGAATTTATGAATTAAATCCAAATAGCGTATTTATTCCAGCTCTTGAGCTTGAACACCACAATGCACTCCAGCTAGCCACCCAGCACTTCAACTCTTCACAAGTCTTCCTCAGGGGTCCCTGCACTCGATTCTGTTTGCTGTTGTCTTTATGTAAGCGAGTTGGCTGCTCGCTGAGGTGCACCAAGTTGCTAAGTCTGCTTCACGGCATTTGTTTGAATTGTCATGTTTCTAACCCTGGCTAAACTGTATTTTCACACCTGTGGCAGGGAATGATGTTGTGGTTGTGTAGAATGATGTTTTAGTGGGGATTTGAAAAATGTCAATACTGGGTTCATGGGGTGGGGTAATAAGATGGCTATGCTGACAATTTGGTTGCTGTTGTCCTACAAATAGAAGCATAGGGCCAGGATGGCCCTGAGCTTCCATAGCAACATATGTATATGCATCTATGGAGGGATGAGATGGGCCCTGTGCTCCCACAGGCAAAAAAGGATAAGATTATATTAGCTCAAAAAGTTAGGTAATTCTTTTTTGTTTGTTTTTTAAAGTGTTAATTGTGTCATTTAGGGTTCAGACTACAGCAAAAAAAAGTAGGGACATTTGGTTTTAGGGTTTCCACCTCATGCCTAAAACAAATCAGGGCTGCAGTCTTCCTTGGGGTTGTCAACCCTAAAGCTCATCACATTAGGTCTGTATGTTTATGGGGTGTATAGAATGGGGTGAACAGTTTTTTTGCAAATATACCTGTATCTGTGTATATATATTCATGGCAAAAAATGTCATTAATGCATAAGTTGAGGTTTATATTAAAGTATGGAAATGTGGTATTAGGGTTCCCAACACTAACTCTGCATCCCCCCCACAAGCAGTGGAAGGAACAAGGCAACACAAGCAAGCAGAGACAGCCATCATCAGGTAAGACAAACATACAATTCTCTTAACATAACACGACACATCCATCATCATGGTCCATAAGCTGTATGAGGTCAGCTGCTATGCCAGTGTTTTGGGGGTACTCCTGAATGCTGGGCATCTTGCGAGAGGGGCCTGTGCATGCACTTCACCCCAATGTCCTCCCTATAGACCTACCGTATGGCTGATATGGTTGTAGAGTTCCTGGAGAACTGTATGATTTTAATCCCTCTAACACATGTGCACTACAAATTTTGATGAGGGAGGCAACTTGTATTATCATCCATTTGTAATTGCTATAGACTATAATAAACTCATTTCTTGCCACTGGTAAATACATGGCACTTTGCTCTCTGCACTCAAATTACTTCACAGCTGATTATGACTTAGTTTTTATGTTTGCTTACGTGCATGTGCAAGAAACATTATGCAGCAGCTTTGGAGAGAAGCGGGTTGTGGAGGTGCAGCACTGTGGCAGCCAACGGCGGCACTACAATTGGGGGCTTGGCACTGGTGGACCAATACAGGCACACTGTGCTGATGACACTGGTTTCTAAAAGTGCCACAAAGTTGAAATGATTTCACCCCTGCAATGAGGGGCCGCCTTGTCTTGCAGCATCAGCCATTCCACTGCAATGAGGGAGCAACCCAACACTGCAAGGTGGTACCTTGCCTACTGTAACAGTTTTTTGTAAACATAGTGGCAGCTTGCCACCACCTCACAGCCCCATGAAAGCTGATGGGGGTGGCCAATCCCCATATTGGCATGCCCCTGACCCAGTTCTTTTGCAGATGGGGAGTCCACTCTCCATCGGCATAATGTAATCCCTCCCCCATTTGTTGTGTACTGAGGGGGAGCCCAATCCCCCTCAGCATCATGCCCCCCAAACAGTCACTCTTTGCCAATGGGGGGCCCAATCCCCATTGGCTTAAGTCCCCCACCCCAAAAAAGGCAGGTGGTACACTGGGAGCCCACTCCATTGTGCTGAAAGCAAGCCTGAAAAACAAAACCCCTTCCCGTGATGTCTTTTTTTTTCTCCCTGAAAGAAAGGAAATGGTCCCACACCAGTCGCCATCCCCTCCCCCAACCCACACCCACCCACTGTGCACCCTACCTCCCCACACACCCCCTCACCCCATACTTACCTCTGGAGCCTGGCGCAATGATCTTCGATGGACCAGGAACACGTCTGCACTCTTCAAAGCCGACCACAAACTGAAGAAATGCTGGTAAGCTGTATAATGGCATAAATAGGGTTTTGTCAGCTTTGGTGCATATCTCAGGCATTTTTGGAAATTTTGGCACCAAATTTTCATCATGGGGTTATTGAGACCCCTCCTCATGAATTCAGCCACTGTCATGGCGTTATTTTGTCCCAAAAGGTGATTTTGTGGTCACTGCATGGAATCACCTTTCGGGACCAAGTAGTGAAATAACAGTGCCAGTGTTCATGAGGTGGGATCTCAAAAAGCCTATGTTGCAAATTTGGTGAAAAAATCTAAAAAATAACTGTTTTACGATTGTGCATTGCTCAGTTTCCATGCACACTTGTAACTTTGAGAATCTGTAATATTTTCACTCCAGATTTTCAACATTGGCATTTTTACACACCTCCTTATGAACAGCACAGCTGTTATTTTTCACATCCTGGCTGAAATGTGTTTTTGCACTTCTGGCGCAGAATAGCCCGGTAGCTGTGGGAAGTCAGTGTTTGGGACAGATTAAAAAAAATCACAGTGACTCTGTTCATGAGCAGAGGTGCTAAAATGCATATGTTGAAAATTTTGTGACAAAAGTCCATGAAATGACCATGTTACGAGCGTATGTTGTGCAGTTTCCATGCACCCTCGTAATTTCACTAGTTTGTAATATTTTCACTCCAGATTTTCAACATCAGCATTTTTTCACACCTCCTTATGAACCATAGGGTTGTCATTTTTCATATCCTGCCCAAAATATGCATTTACACATCTGGTACAGAATAGCTTGGTTGCTGTGGGAAATCAATGTTCAGGACAGATTAGGAAAATCATAGTGACACTGTTCATGAGCAGAGGTCACAAAATGCCTATGTTGGAAATTTGGTGAAAACATTCCACTAAATGACTGTGTTGCATGCATTGCACAGTTTCCAGGTAAGTCTGGAAGTTCAAGTATTTTTAATATTTTCACTACAGATTTTCAACATTGCCATCTCTTCACACCTCCCTATGAATGGTACAGCTGTCATTCTTCACATCCTGCCCAATCTGTTTTTGTACATCTGGTGCAGAATGGCATGGTCGCTGTGGGAACTCAAAGTTCTGGACACATTAACAAAATCACAGTGCAACTGTTCATGACAACAGGTCCCAAATGCTTTCATGAGGTGGGGGGTCACCAAAAGACCATGTTGAAAATTTGTAGTGCAAATACCAACAAACACCTGGGGTGTTAGGGTTTCTAACCATAACGTCCCACCTTGTACAGACTGACAGGCATCGGGGGTGTGCCTTTGGATTACTGACTGTAATGCTCATGCAGTTCCATCCCCACCCCACCACTCTGCAGCCAGTGACAGGCATCGAGGTGTGCCTTGGACTCTTCAGCCCCAGAGTTCACCTCATTCTCCTATACTGCACCCATTTCAGTGTACTGAATTTGGTGACTGTAAAGCCAAAGACCCCAAGGCACACCTCAACACGTGTCAGTGTCTGCAGGATAGAGTGAAGTAAAATGGTATGAATGCTATGGGCGACGGCCCAAATGCATACCCAAATGCCTGTCTGTTTCTGCAGGGTGGAGGTGGGGTTGGCATGAAGTTCAATACTTCACTGCTATTCCTATTCTGCATCTCTCTAGCTCTTGCATTTTTCAATGCTAATATCAGCAAGCAAGCATTCGGCATTGACAAATGCTTGTTTTCTGTGTGGGATAGGAGCTCCTAGACATAGATAGTAAATAGAGTAATGTATTTGTTGAAAATACAGCTTTTTACTGTGACATTATTCATTGCACAGTACTACATTTTCTCTTTTTATTGTGGGAGGAGGACACCATCCTGCCTGTAGTAACATATGTTGATAATTTACGAACACTAAATAATTCCTTATTCTTGCATGGAATAGGAGAGCCATTCTTTCCCATTTATGTAGTTTGCTATGTGGCTGCCTAATACAATTTTTTTCTTGTGTGGCACTTGAGGTTGGGGGGGGGGCTCATGTGTGCTGCCTGGCTGTACTTAACTGGTCTGCTATTACTCAGAATACTATTTTGTAAAACACATCCTTGTTCAATCTATACCATTAATTCTCAGACTCTGTCATAGTGAGCCTCCCCCAAGCCATGGAAAAGATCTTGAGCCTCCCCCAAATACAGAAATAATCTTGAGCCTACCCATAGAAAAATAGCATTCTCTGCACAGTACATCAGAAATAAAGCAAAACTACTTGGAGTAATTACCTCTTATGCTATTCAGTTTATTGTAACCCCATCCTCAGGTCAGCATACTTGGTTCGCTATTTTGACACTCGAACCATTGTTACCCCTTGTTCCAGTGGCTTCATGGGTCAGACTGGATTCTAGATTGTCTGTCTGTTTCCCCTCTATCTGAAATAACCTTCCTAGCCACCTCTGCCTCTTCCCTTCTAACTCTGCTCTTAAGCAGCTTCTCAGGGATCCTTTTGTTCCCTCTTGCTCTTGTTCCTAGTACCTCAGCTTAACCCTTTTATTTGGGCTGCTCTGCCAGCAGTCTAACTGGTCAATTGATACCTCTAATTATTTTTCTTTGTTCCTATTTGTTTGCAATATTGTTCTTTTGTGTATTGCTTGACTATTTTTCAGTTACCTTCTGAGTTAGTCACTCCCTGCCCTTCCCCAGGTACACCTGAAATGAGCCTTGGCTCATTGTGCCTTTCCTGGTCACCAGTTTGTAAATGACTACAGCACATGAATTCATTTTATCCTTTTTTGGTTTGCCTCATCCATTCACACAAATTGCCTAAAACTTAAAATTTAAATACAGTACTTTTTCAGACTTTCTTGAGCCTCCCCTGGAACAGCTTGGGGCCTCCCCAAGGAGGCTGGTCTCACCAGCTCTACTTGTCTTTTGCACCCGACCAGGATAGAGCTCTCTTGGTAGTTAATAACTGCCTTGCTGAAATCCAGGGTTGGATGAATTTGAGCTGGCTGAGGTAGAACTCAGAAAAGACAGGTGATGGTCATGGACCCAGGTTGCCGGATAGAGGGGTTGAGAGTGGGTTTGCCTTCAGGACTTTTCCTTGGAAGCTCCCAGCTCCTCACCTCTAAATGGGTACAAAACCTGGGGTGATTTTTGATGATGGGCTGACACTGTGTTCACAGGTGTAGGCAGTCATCAAATCCCCTTTCTACCATTGGAGGAACCTCTCCAGGGATAAGCACCTAGTTCTGACCGGTGATCTTCCTACGCTGGTCCATGCCTGTGTGACCTTGCACCTTGACTATTGCAACTCCTTTTATCTAGGGCTACCTGGGGTTGATAGCCACTGCTTGCAGCTGGTGCAGAATGCTGCAGCCCAGTTATTAATGGGAACTCTCCAGACTTGTCACATCTCTCCGGTGCTATGCGAACTGCACTGGCTGCTGGTGCAGTGGCAGATCACCTTTAAAGTCAGACTTCTGACTTATAAAGCTCTAAATGGACAGGGTCTGAACTACCTGAAAGAGCTTCTGGTTCCTTACTGCACCAGGTGATCGCTTCACTTGGCTGATGAGTGGTTGCTAGCAATTCCAAGGTTTTCTTTAAAATCTTCGGAGGCCTGTGCATTTATGTATATGTCCCCAGCCCTTTGGAATTCTCTGCCCCATCAGCTCTGGGAGTGCGTGTTCATGGAGGGATTTAAACAGACCTTAAAATCCCATTTGTGGCATCTAACTTACCTTGTTTGATTTTACTGAAAGTCTCAATTTTATGAAAGTTTGTATTTAACTTTCTTTTACTGCATTCTGTTTTATCTTATTGTTAAGGCTCCTTGATTTTTTGAAAGGAGCGTTATAAATAAAGGTATTATTATTATTATTACCATTTCAGAAACCTTGACATATACCAGTGACTAGTATGGTAGTGGCACAACTTAAATTCCTACAGTACAAATCACATTAAACTGTTCCTCCAGTGAGTTTTTCTAACATTTCTAACTGAGTTGTGTAAGTGTTGCTGGATCCACTACAAAGCCTTGAACAAACTGTTTCTTAAGGTTTAAAACTCAGTTTTGCATTGCATTGTGAGTGGACTGAGGATGTATTCTAACTGAGTTGCAAGAACATTTTACAAACATTGCTCTTCAGTTGGTTATTTGTTGAAAGACAATGCAATATATATTACTAATGCATTGCCAACTATAAAATACAATGTTACACCAACTCATTGATGGGACAGTTTAATGCGACTTGTGCTGTATTTTGTGAAAAAAGATCCATGTTCAATATGGCATTGGTGTAAATCACAATCTTGCTTCATGAAAAAGGATCATTGCTCAAGGTATGCCATTGACTGGAATGCTACTGGTGCAAATCTCAATCCTATTTCATGAAAAAAAGATCCTTGTTCAAGCTACACCATAGACTACTATGGTAGTGCTGCAAATCAGAATCCTGTTTTGACAAAAAGGATCCTTGCTTGAGGTATACCATAGACTACAATGGTACTGCCGTGAAACAGGATCCTATTTCATTAAAAAGGATTAATAAACAGTGTACAACATTTCATTACTTTTAAGTAAAGACACACAGTAATACTGCAACAGTATTCCCATTCCTCCAAAGTGACTACTGTCATTTTCTTTTATTGGACTGCCTGTAGTCCCTTACATTTATATTTTCTCACTAATATTCTTCCTTTGGTCCCAATTTTGCTGAATGAATCAGTACCATTACTTGTGTGTGTGTGTAGGGGGGGATTGTGGCTTACTCCAGTACCATGCATTCAGCCAGTGTCTGGCTATGTCTGTAACATGTACTGTCATATGTGCTGCTTCACTCTAATCCATTTTTTAATTTGGAAATAATATAATGGATTTCTAACTGACAATGGGAGTACACAGCCCTTGGGTCCCTGCACTCCCACAGCTGCTGAACTGACTACTTATATTTTTCTCTTTTTTCTGAGAAGATGGGAACAGTGCATTTGTATCCATTATGTTACCATTCTTGTAGGTCTCTAGGGAGGACTTTGGGGTGCAGTGCATGCAGTGGTCCCTCCCCCCATGGTGCCCAGTGTGCGGGCATAGCCCAAAGACACTGGCATGGCAGTGGACCTCATACAGCTGGTGGACCTTGATGATGGATTTGTCTTGTGTTATGTTCAGAGAGCTGTATGTTGTTTGTTTTACCTGATGATGGCTATCTCTGCTTGCATGTGTTGCCTTGCTCCTTCCACTGCTTGTTGGGGGGGGATTATGGAGTTAGTGTTATAAACCCTAACACTGCATTTCCATACTTTTGTCGCTTTAATATGAACCCTAATTGATGCATTAAAGAAGATTTTGGCCATGAATTTCCCTCCTTTTTCAGATAGTTTAATCATAACATTATTGACATTTTGGAGCGCAGGGCTTGAAGGGCCCTGCACATGTAATTGCCCATACTTTTTCACACATTATACCTGTGTCATTAGTACTGTGTGTAAGAACAGGACCCATTTGGACCTTCACTCCAATCCATCTATAATAGAATTCAGATTTTGCATGTATCAGAACATAGACCTTCAGACACTGTACTGTGATGCAACCATATCAACACTGCTACAATCACTGTACAATATGATTCATATTTGCATGGCTGATTATGTAGTACCATACCTAAATACTTTTTCATGCATTCAAATTCAATCCTTACTCCCATAGAGAGCAGAAGTTGTCATAGCATGTGGGGTACAATCACTACACAATTGTGCTTGTGATTTACAGTGATTCTCAGCCTTTGCTCTCAATCTCAGGTAGCACGACATACTATGTGTCAGTTACTGCACTATTTAAAAACAGTTGGACATTCATTTTTATCCTATTCACAGTACTGAAAATATATGTATAATGTAACATAATAGTTGTATTTCAGTATTATATCAGATTAATAGTTTATGTATGTATTAGGAAGTAATGTGTTCTATGAAATCATAACTGTCAAGTATAGTTGAATGTTGTCCACTGCCCATTACCTTTAATGTCAACAAATTCTACACATCCACAACATTTCAATTCAACTTCAAACTGTGACATTATATGAAGTTATAAAACGGGGTTCCAAAATCCAGCAATCTGATTGGCTAGTACATCATCTGAGCCATGTCCTTATCAGATGATATACTAGCCAACCGACACTACTGTCCATATCAAAGGCACCTCACATCGTGAATCACTGACCTGCTAAACAGTAAACAAAAAGGTCACTGCCACAGCTCATTCAACGGAATGCGGGAAATAGTCGATGACAACAAACCAGACAGCAGTACAATTAAAATCACCAGAGCCTGTGAGAAAAAAGACCTCAAAACCAAAATTCTTGACTATGGGCAAAGCGGTAATTATGTGCGAGTTATTTCTTAAAGCAGTAACAGATTGGCGCATGTACAAAAAAAATGCCGAAAACTCTTCATCACCTAGTCCACACGAAGTGGAAGAACTTGCCCAAAAAAATGTCAGAATATGCCAGCACCACGTTAAGTACAGCAGAACACAAAAATACCTTTCAGCACCTTCAAAACACAGAAACTCCACCACAAAGTGCACCCAAAGATAAAGAAAACATCCAGCCACCCTGCAGCTCCTCCATGCATGGCTCCTCCACGCATGCCGAAAATGGAAATAACATCACTTCCTGTACTGAAAACACACAATCAGAATTGGAAACCCTCCCAATCATCCAGGAGTTTAAAGTTATAACAAAAAACTCTCCCTTTACCATGCAGCACTGTGTAATGCAAAATGTTAAATTCATTAATCTGTCCAAATAAAACGAACAGTACTAAAACGTACTAAAACGTCCTATACGTTTCCAGTTAAAAAAATGTTCAGTTAAAGTTATAAACAGTTTAAAAGCACCTGTCTTGTGTAATAAAAAAAGTTCAACAGTGTGACATTTAAAAAACCTGTAAAACAAATTTGTTTAACACTATTGTAACACTATTAACTACTCAGTTACAAAAAGTAATATGGCACTGTTTTTTCTCTAAACTCTGAAATCCTCTCAATTGATCAACTTTAATGACAAATCAATAAAAAAAAATGTTAAACTTAAAAAATGGCTCCTCAATTTCGTTTACCCAATTTTATAAGCACAATAACACACTCCGAGGTGTGGGTTACCTGCTGATAAGAGCATGCCTAGGTGCATAAGGCACTCTGCACAAGTGCCTCATGCCTCAGTACACACCTAGGTGTGCTCTTATCAGCATGTAACCCACACATCATCATGTGTTATTGCTAGCGTAAGACACAAGACACAGGCGAGTATGTTTTTTTTTTTAAATATTTGACAAAAGCCAATTTGAATTGGGACAAATTGGTAAATGTTCCTGGAGTGGGTGAAAAACCAAATGCCTGGGGAAAAAAAAGAAAAAAGAAAGAACCAGACTACTCCAGAGTCACATATCAGCTCTCATGTTGCTACTATGAATGAGTATTCAGAGCACTGCATTTGGAAAATTCCACACTCGACCCCTTATCCTATCCTATGAAAAAGCAGGAACATAAGCTAACCTGCATATAAGGTAAGCATCTGTTTTTACAAAAGGGTGTTTATACTTATTTGAAAAGAGAATTAGTAACATTAAACACTCATTTATAACACATAACAAAATTGTTTGCTTATCATGAACACAACATGCATAGTAAATAATAGCAATTGGAATATCATGTATATGTGACAGACAACAAGAAACTCATGTGGCTTACAAAACTATGTTCAAAATACTATTACTGAAATATCAGTAATGATATGCAATAGAAAATGCAGATTTTTCAGAACAACAGCAGTAACACTTAGCGATCCATTATGAAATATGTAATCCAAATGTCAGTACAGTATTAATGCTTCATGCTTACTATACAACAGTAACTTAAATGATATGCTACGAATACTATATAAGAAAGAAAACATACACTGATACTAACTTTTAATTAAAGCCTCAGTATAGCAATGTAAACTGAGAATGCAGTGCTAATACACATACAGATATAACATCTGTGACTTTACATGCTTAAAACTGTACATTTTATGTTGTGTATTTGTACAAGTACAAGAATATATACAGCAGTAGTAGTACCTAAGAGACATGGTGAAACATAGTAGACTAGTGTTGTCATCACAAAGACATGTGATCAATAAATCTGTCACCTGTTAGAAACTCAGAACTACATTTGAGTAGATTAGTTGTGTTGCATAATTACACAGATGGTAGAGTACTAGTAATCAGTACACTAACATAGTAAGTCGGCTATGGGATATCTGCGGCACTTAAATAGTCACAGTTGTAAAAGTATGAACCATTACAAGAACTTGTAATATTATCTTTATCACATGTAGAAAATGTCTCAACAAACAACATATGACAAAGTGTGTTGGAGCACCTTATTTACTGATGCTTCTTAATACTGTTCATTTACAATACATGAACACAGTGTGGTGAAGTAAATAATGGCAAGGCATATTTTTACAGGTACCATACAACTGTAAAACAAAAAGACTGTAAATACACTTTAGGATATTTCCATACCTGAATACACTGATACAACCATTCTACAGCTCAGTAAGTGTGGTATGACAAGTGATTACATGCACAGTATGCGCTGTTTTGTAGACTCGCTTTAACCATGTATATTGCATAAATCAGTAACACACCTGTTGGAGCTTGTAGAGTTATAAGAACATGTTAAGGTAAGTCACATTTTGTTTTCTCTATGTTACTGAGGTAGCAAAGACATCACACACATCATTTATTTTATTTATTTATTTTTTGTTGACCGGGAAAGTGCACAAGACAAATCCTGCCTATTTTCAAGCATGACCCAGGGGAGGGGGATACAGATGAATGCCAACTGACCTTGAACCAGATTAAGCTGTTGGTGGTATTTTTAGTGAATGAGGGAAATTTGGACAGGATACTGGGGAAATTCCCCTACTCTTTCTGAGAAGTGTCATGGGATCTTTAACATCCACCTGAACTACCACCAATCCAGGCAGATGGGACCTCAGTTTAACATCTCATCTGAAAGACGGCACCTCAGAAGTGCAGCACCCCTCTCATGCTGCATTACAGTGTCAGTACTGGAATATTAACCCAAGTGCCAGATGTGGGAACTGACCCCACAGCCCTCTGATCTCCCAGCCTCAGAGGTGAGTGTGCTACCTACTGAGCCACTGACACTATCATGTGCACAGGCTGTGTCTGCTTGCAACTGTTGATAGTGTAGCAGACATATAAGTCACATACTGTATGCTATGAGTACTCTTCTGCTTGATGAAGATAATTGCATTGCCTCAAAACCAAGACATATTCATCTCTTAGATTATGAGACAATCTCTGTTTAAAGGTCCTTATGGAGTCATTGCATTCCACTCAACCAGTACTGTATCTGAGCCAAGTGACATAATGGCCAGAATGCACAGATGATCAATGGTGAAAAATGACAGCATGAGTATCAAAATGTGTTTGTCCAAATGATACTCTACCTGCTGTAAAGTCAGTGATAAGTGTCTCAACTCTTAGTCTATGAGAGTCCAATCTGTGCAAGACAAGGACAAGGTAACAAGAAGAGATTCTAAGTCTTATGGACTGAGTGCACTCCCCTCCTCACCTCCTGCACTGCCAGCCACATTGTGCATTTCTAAACAGTTCTCCGAACTTTACAAACCGTACATGGGGAACATACAGAGAAATCCAAAGCATGTCATCTTTGACTTCTTTGTGTGAATGACCACATGACAGGCAAGCATATTTATTCACATAAAAGACAGTAATGTCTGCCCCTCCCTACCTCACCCTAACAGTCTGCCTCTGCCTCTCTCTCTCTCTCTCTCTCTCTTCCGCAGGATGCTGGCATACCATATACTATGCCTTAGCACAATTTGTGTAACCGTTAGTCATTGCAACCTATGTACTGCTGAATTTTTTTGTACTCTGTATGTATAATTACTGTAACTTTATTGTGTCTTCTTGTGTTATGTATCTGACGTGGAACCTCTCAATGAGCATCCGCTCACAGGTGTCATCCAAGATATCAATAAATAAAAAATTAAAAAAAGAACTGTCACATAGCAATCTGTTCCTCATCCAGAGTGTTTATGATGCCCATCATTAACTCAGTGACATTTTGCTGGATATTATTCTCAAAACATCTATGCTCATCATACCCACTTAGAACACGTTGTAAAGTTGTGAGAGACTGAACTGTGTTGTCATGTTTTTCAGTATCATTCACAACTTGATTCAATGACTTTGACAAGGCAGCCTCATGCGAAGCTATGATATTTTGAACACAATGAGGCACATAGAGAAATTCTTGCATTGCAGAGTTTGCATATCCATTAACTTCAGTACTGTTATCAAACCATGGAACAACATGCAGCCCAACTGACTTCTGCGGTGGAGGTGACTTTGCGTGATTGGGTGATGTAGATTCATTCTTAGAAGTAACAGAAGCAAATTCCTCCCTGTTTGCTCTTTTCCTCTTTGTTACACCACAAACATGCAGTGTAGCATTGTGCTGCACTACATCCTTGGGTAGTGGAATGAGAGGCATATCTGGCTGGTACAGAGTTCAGAAGCGATTGTACTCTACAATACATCATTTGTCAACTTGAATTTATTTGGGTGCGTGCTAATGATGTACAACCCAGCCAGAGTCTGAACACATGACAGTGCAACACAGCTCATACCATCTTTGAAGATGCCATTGCCAATGTCAGTCATTGCTGAATACAAGCTTAAGCCTTGTGACTTGTATATGGAAACAGCATATGCAACACACGCTGGAAACGGTTTCCTGGTTACATATATATCCTTTACTACTTGAAATTTCACAGTAGATGTGTCAATGGTTTGTGGGTGTTCATTATTGTCGAACTTCACAAAGAGTGCCTCTACAAATGTCTTCTGGACATTGTACTGAAATTCAAGAATGTGACCCATTGCACAATTGACTAGTCCACGATCCATGTCAAGGTTTTGATGTAGCATAATGCATGCATTCTTAGAGACTGTAAGAACAGCCTTTAGACCGGTTGTGCAGGACACATCAGACTTTAGCTCATTCAGTCATTCACTAAGCTTTGTTACCATCTGTCGACTTAACTCATTACCTCCAATAGCGCCAAATGAAGTCCAAACTATCCATTGTTTATCCAACACAAAATGGCTGCTCAGGAGGTAATAAGTTAAGTAAACACCATCCACAGCGTTGACTGCATAAAGTGTGAGGATTTCATGACCCTCTGTAACATAATGTCATTGAATTCAGCACATTGCTTAAATCATGGAATGAGACACACTATTCGTGTATGTCCTAGTACACTTTGCTGAACAGATCACATGCATCAGTCACAGATGTACTGTCAGGACTGATCCTATGTGTGTTCAACAGAGAAGCATTAGGAAATGATTAATGCTCAATGAAAGCCTCATCCAAATATGCCTTATAGGCAACATCACCACTCTGTTGCATGTTTTGAAACAACTTGACATAAGTGAACAGCTCCCAGAGGGTGATGCCTCCAATGCACTCTGCTGTCTTTTTTGCTTGTTGCACAGACAATGCTGAAAAGACATGTTTCCCATTTATGAGCGCAAGTTGCAGAAGGTCTCCAAACACCATAATACTCTTCCTACCAAAGGCAACACCATCATCACTTCTACGAGTCTCTTGGAGATCAAGGTGTACTGTATGTAAACAAACATCACATTTGAAACCATGCTGATCTCATCAGTGATCAGAAGTTTCATTTTGTTTAACATGGACCGAAGTTCAAATACCACTTGGAAAGATAACTTGCTATACTCTACACTTTTACCATTCTCAACTGGCAGCATGAAGAGCTGGTGCAGAGTGACACCACCAGTTTCAATCAATCAATCAACCAGTCCTTTATTTCTAAAAAAGCACTTTTCCAAAGAGCCAAAGTACCTGTACATTTTAAATCATATACCAAGCATGAAATCATGCACAAGAGTCTGGGAACGATTGACTAAATAAATACAATTTTAAAGCTGTTTTAAAGCTTTGGATAGTCAGGCACTCTTGAGTCCAATGAGGTAGATAATTCCACAGGGTGGGGGCTACAAAAGCAAAAGACTGAGCCCCAGATGTCTTTAAGCATACCCTGGAAATCTCTAGCAATCCCTCATTAGTGGAGTGGATTAGGAGAAGGGGGCAGTAGGGACAAAAGGAGATCTTGGAGGTAATGCAGTCCCTGTTCATATAGGGCTTTGTAGGTCAGTAGCCTGACCTTGAAGGTGATCTACCACTGTACTGGCAGACAGTGCAGTCTGCACAGCACAGGCACAATATGACTGGTCCTAGAGGTACTAGTCAAAAGTCTGGCTGTTTCATTCTGTGTCACCTGCAAGTGGTGGATATCAACCTCTGGAACTCCTAGGTATTGGGCATTGCAGTAGTCAAAGAGGGAGGTCATGAAGACATATACCAACATTGGAAGAATCAGATGCTTCGCCCAGGTGATATTCCTCAGATGAAAAAATTAGGCCTTGACAACAGCTGATACCTGAGATCTAAAGGTCAGGCCACTGTCAAAAAATAACACCCAGGTTCCACACCTGGTCTGAGGTAGTCTGCTGAACATCCCCGAGCCAAAGCCCAGAGGGCTGTCCTGCTGACAAACCCACCTCTCAACAATCTGGGTACACAACCAACACTTCAGTCTTAGCTGGGTTCAGCCACAGCCAGCTGGCACTCTTCTAGTCCTGGATTTCAGAAGGACAGTTATTAAAGACCAAGAGAAGGCTATCTTGCCCTGGCACAAAGGACATGTATAGCTGAATATCATCTGCATAGCAGTGAAAACTCAGCTCATACCACCTAATGATATCTCCCAATGGCAGCATGTACATTGTGAACAACATGGGTGAGAAAATGAAGCCCTGTGGTACCCCGCAGGATAGGGAGAGAGGGGCTGAGCAATAAATCCCAGACACCACTCTCTGAGTCCTACCATCGAGGAAAGATCTAAACCATCTGAGGACTGTACCAGACAGTCCACAGATGAACTCCAGGTGCTCCAACAATACACCATGGTCCGCAGTGTCAAACACTGCAGAGAGATTGAGGAGGACTAAGATGGAATGGGTCCTGTGATCTCTTGCTATCAGATCATTTAGCACACGGACAAGAGCCGCTCAGTAATATGTCTCCCCTGAAACCCAATTGGAGAGAATCATAGACATTGTGGATAGATAAATGATCATCCAGCTGCAGCACAACCACCTTCTCAATAACCTTACCCACAAAGGGTGGATCATAGACAGGTCTGTGTTTGGCCAGACAGTCTGGGTCAAGGGAGGATTTCTTAAAGAAAGATTGTACGACTGCCTCCTTTAGGGGGTCTGGAAAGACCCCCTCTCGAGCAAACTCCAGACTATCTCGGCTAGGACAGGACTGATCTTATCAATGCACCCCACAAGAAGGCGTGTTGGGCCTGGGTCCAAGCACAGCAAGTTGGTTGTAGAGTAAGGATGATCCTCTCAATGTCCATGAATTCCGGCCGGCCAAAGTCAGACCAAGTAAGCTGGGTGTCCACATCCCCCTGCTGACATCCACAATATCCAATAAAGGGGGCTGCACAAATCTCAGACCTAATGGTGGCAACCTTATCTGTGAAGAACAGAGCAAATTCATCGCATCTCTCTTGCAAAATGGCTCTACCAGGCTGAAGAGAGATTGGATTGCACAATCTGTCAACAATCCAGAAGAACTGAGCTGGTCGGTTCCATGCAGCAGCAATCTTCCTGGACATGAACTCCGCCTTCTTACGGGTGATGGCTGATTGATAGACAGCAAAGTGGTCCGTCACTCTAAGTCTGTCACCATCCAAGCCTGATTTCCACCAGCACCTCTCTAGCCTCTGTTCTTCTCTCCTCATCTCCTTCACAGTCCCATTAAACCAATGGGACATCGGGCAAAGAGTGTGGGGCAAACCTGAACAGGAGTTATGGAATCCAGGGCCCCTACTAATGCCTTATTACAGGCTAGTACAAGGGTTCCTGGATCCATGCATTCACTCAATATGCCTGATAGGTCCAGCACTGCCTTTAGGCCATCTGGAGTGACACCCCTCAAACGGTGGTACTGGACCATCTCCATAGGGGCTGGCCCATTAGGGGGAGCCACAAAACTGAACCCTATGGTGTAATGGTCAGACCAACTGACTGGCTCCACCACCATGTCAGAGATCTCCAATCCCAGGAGGAACACCAAATCCAGGGAATGACAACACCTGTGGGTCACAGAGGTAACAACCTGTGTGAGGTCCAACAAAGTCATTAGTTGGCGGAAGTCTTGACCAAACTGTGAGAGTTCATCATTGACCCAGGCATTGAAATCACCCAGGATCAACCATCTGGAAGATCCCAAAACCTCGTTGATGATGAAGTCTGTGACTTCCTGCAGGAAAACCTTCCCATCTCTGGGCGCACAGTAAATGAGTTGTATCCTGCACCCTAAACCTGATCCCATGATACCTTCAAAGGATATGGTGGTCCCCACTGGTAAATCCACAAGGCCCAGTTCCATTCTAAAACAGATGGCTACACCACTGTCCTTATGATCCATCCTTGGGCAGTGTATCACCGAGTACCCGGCTGGAACTGCTGAATGCAGTGAATGTAGCCAGTCCAGATGGAACACCAACAGCAACATACATTGTTGCTCCAGTGTGTTTTCTTATCTCAACACTAATTGGTTCAATTAGAAAACTCTTGCCTGTCCCCGCAGAACCACTGACAAACATTAGTTAAGGTTTGTGGTTTCCACGGTTTCACTGGTTGTTTTCATGTAGCATACCATGTCTCACTGTTTTAGTTACAGCAGCATAAACCAAAAGTTGCTGTTGGTTTAAATGTTCTTTCATTGGACATGGATCCATAGTACCACAGCAACAACGCTGCATTGCACTTTCTACTTCAGCCATGAGTACTACAGGGTCATACATAAGAAGAGGAGCTCCAAGAGTACCCTCTCCTGGGTCAATGTTCTCCTGTGACTTGATAAGAGTATCCTCCTCAAGTTGCCACCTAGCCTTCTCAAGCTGTTCCTTTACCAACTCCACTCAGTGAATATACGCATCTGACTGGTCTACTTTGAAGGTCTAATATGTCAAGTAGAACTGTTGCTCATATGTATCACAGGCCCCTTTCATAATGCTCTCATCCCTCCATGGCTTGAACAAGAGCAGAAGAGCAAAGTAATAATGCTCTGTGCTCTCAGCAGTGGAGAGACTTAACTTACAGTGGTCAATCAGCCAAGGTGTTCATCTCTTGACAAGACAACCTTCCAAACCATTGACTTCATAAATTTCTCTTGTACCATCAGGTGCAGCATCATTTTTGTAGTCGTACCATTTATCCACCTCAAAGATGCACATGTTTTCCATGGCATGGCGTCACTTGGGGTAGTATGTCTTGATAAGGTTATTCTTCAAGATATTCTTGGAAGGCCTTCTCAATGCTAGATCCTCTATCTCCTGATGATGTTTTAAGACACGCTTGCATTTCTCTTTGTAGTTCACACTGAGAAATCATGTAGGATCAGATTTCCCATACAAGTGTGTCCCAGTAAATGATCACTGGCTTCCTACGCACCACATTCCCTGTGAGACAGTGTCTTCAATCCCAGTGACAACCGTGATATGATTGATTTGCTGAAATTTGCAAGTTCGTCCAAAACATCCCGCAAGCTTGTTTGCTTATGTTTTGTGATGTATGAAGTCAAGTACCGTACAAGAGCCAAAGAGTTGGCAGCAACAAACTGAACATCTCCATTTGCTTGCCACATGAGGAGAAGGACAAGGTTGTAATCATTGATGTGCACTTAATTCTCCTTTCTGGGTAACTGATATACCCTCTTAGTAGACTTTGCTTTGAGATGATGATGCATTGTTGAGAATCAGTCATTTATGCAGCCTTTCTTGCACGCATGCCTAGGGAATCCAAAGTGACATTTGGTGTACCACTGAGTATGACTCTTTACTGGTTGATGACAATACTGGCTACAGAGGCACCGTTGGAACTTTTGCACCAGCTTCCATAGTGTAGGACTCTCATACTTGTCAGGCATCTGACAAGTAACATACAGCTTAATAAAGTTCAGAAGTTCTGCTTCATTCTCACAAATTTGCGGAGCATCGTTAACTAGTGGTGTGTGAACAAAAACTTCAGCAGGTGGAATGTAAGTGAAAGTGTGAATTTTCGCTTCTACGAAAGTTCGGAAAACAATTTTTGAACTTTTGCAGAAATTCCACCTGCTATGCACCCCACTTTAAAAAGTCTGCTACTGATCACAGACCCAGCCCCAGGCACCCAACCACCCACCAGTGTCTCTCCCGGTATCTTTAGTCAGTTACCCCCACCCAACCCCCAACATCCCCATCTCCTGTATTATATACATTTTTCCCCCGGTGGTCTAGTGGTAGATATAGATAGTGACATCCCCTTCTTCCCTCCCTATCCCCCCTAAAGTCCAAGCCTATATTTTTAAATTAAACCTATTTTCTGATGGTCTAGTGGCCCCCCACACCCCTCCCCACAATGTCCCTGACAGGTAGTATCCCAACTCACTCCCCCATACTGAAACAGAGCAGGCCACATGCACAGCCCTCTGCTCTCCTCCTCAGCCGGTAGCCCACTGAAATGTGAATGAATGGATGAATGAAATAGCATATGCACTCATTCTTTCACATTTCAGTGGGTTGCTGGCTGAAGAAGAAGGCAGAGGGCTGTGCTGGTGACCTGCTCCTTTTTGGTATGGGAGAGCAGGGTGGGACACTACCTGTTGGGGTGGGGAAGGAGGCACTGAGGGCCACTAATCCTCCAGGAAATAAGGTAAACTTAAAAAATAAAGGATCTGATTTCAGGGATAGGGAGAGAGGGGATGTCACTGTCTATATCTACCACTAGACCAGCAGGGAAAAAAATTAATATAATATGGGGATGAGGATGTTGGCAGTGGGGGGAGTAAATGACTGAAACTACTGGGAGGCACACTGGAGGGTGGTCGAGTGGGGGTAATGACCATTAGCCACCAGAGTTTGGTGTTATTTTAAATATGGCTGGGTGGGGGGTGGGTTTTCAGGTGTGGGAGCGGGAGGCACAGCTGGTGGGGTGGGGAGTTACATTGGATTGGGGAGGGAGTGGGACCCTTGGGGAGGTGGAGACTCAGTAAATTGGGCTGAGTGGAATGGGTGAAAGTTCACCCAAATCATGCAGAAGTTTTCCAATCTGCCACTGGCAGGTCAAGTTCACCTCCAATGTCTCATTTTTCTCTTTCAACTTTTGAAGAAACTCTATAGCTGTGATTCCAGCTAATGAAATGGCCAGCTGTAGAGTACGTGCTATGGATATAGAGGGTATACAGAGTTTACTGTTCCACAGAAGGTGGAACAAATATTCAATGTTACTACAAAATTTGCCATCAATATTCAACAATCTAGATATAATAATAATAATATTATTTGTATTGCACCTTTCAAATACCAAGGCGCATTCCAGTAAAATATAATACCAAACAAAATATACAAACAGTAATATAAAACTATTAAAACAGATACAGCAATTAATCAGAACCACCATAGGCCCTTTTCCATAAAAAGGATTTGAGAGCCTGTTTAAAGCTTCCCACAGTCATATACTCCCTTAACCAATGGGGTAGAGAATTCCAAAAGGAGGGGGCCACAAACATAAAGGCCCGGGCCCCAGCTGATTTTAATGTAACCCTAGGAATCTCTTGCAACCCCTCGTCGGCCGAGCGAAGCTGCCTCACAGGGCGGTAAGGAATCAGGAGTTCTTTCAGGTAGTCAGGGCCTAGATCATGCAGGGCTTTAAAAGTCAGTAATCCGACTTTTAAGGTGATCTGCCACTGAACTAGCAGCCAGTGCAGTTCCTGCAGCACCGGAATAATATGAGAAGATCTAGGAGCACCTGTAAGTACTCGGGCTGCTGAATTCTGCACCAGCTGCAGGTGGCGGATATCAACCCCCGGAAACCCAAGGTAAAGCAAGTTGCAGTAGTCCAGGCGTGAGGTCATGAAGGCATGGATCAAAGTTGGCAGATCACTGGAAGGAACAAGGTGCTTGATTCTGGCAATGTTTCTTAGATGATAAAAGGAAGATTTTACCACTGCTGACACCTGGGAACGAAGAATCAGCCCCACATCTAAGATCACCCCCAGATCTCGCACCCATTCAGAGACCAGTAGCTTGACATCCCCACAAAACACCCCAGATGGGGAGCCGGCCACAGGTCCCCCTATCCGGTGATCTGGATCCAATACCAACACCTTGGACTTCCCAGAATTCAACTTCAACCAATTGGACCTCATCTAATCCTGGATTTCATTTAGGCAGCTATTAAATAACGAGATAGCTCCTTCCTGGTCAGGTGCAAAAGACAGGTACATTTGGGTATCATCTGCATAACAGTGAAATCCCAACCCATACCGTCTCACAATGTCTCCAAGGGGAAGCATGTACACCGCAAACAACATGGGGGACAATATAGAGCCCTGAGGAACCCACAAAATAGAGAGAGAGAGAGAGATTCATCCATTACATGCATCCAAATGGCCTCCTGTCTCTCTTGGGAACAAATCAGGAAAGCATTGTTCTTCTAATGTGCTGTCCCAGATGCTAACAGGACTACTGTATACCTGTTTCATCTAACAGAAGTCAATATTGTCTTCAATTGTATCCCTGCATTTAGATGGTGAATTGTGTACTGTTCATACACATTTTCATTTATGCTAACATCAGTTTTCTCAGTCATTGGCTTTCTGGTATCCACCACTCCAAATTGAGCACCCATGTTGATCAGGTCATCAATGTCAAGGTCTTCATAGAAAGGATTATTGCTCTTTAGAGACCTTAGAGCAGTTGTTACCTTGTCACCATGGACATTATCCTGCCAGATAATCTTAGACTTTCTGGGGACACCATTTACAAGTATAACAAACTGTTTTCACAAGAGATTGCCTCCAAATTCTGCAGGGGGCAGTGGAAAATACATGATAGACCCCTTTAGAGACTTCACAAATTTTTTCTGGGTTATATTTTGTGTCCTTGTAATCATGACTCAGAATAGTGTGGAATGGCTTTGTAGTTTGTATGAGAATCCATTCAAAGATGTTCAGTACAGCAATTTCAGCAGGTGTCACATCAGCCTCCATGTTGTTCAACACAGACCTTGGAGGCAATTGATTATGTTTCCCCTTTGTAAACAGTACAGAAACATAGAAACCTTTGGGTCCAGGTCAATGTTATGCTTTACCTGTAGAAATGCCAACAATCAACCCCTCATCTCATTGAAAGACTTTATGTTCTCCAGTGACAGTATGTTATCTGTGAAACAGTATGTTATATGAGACACAAAACCTTTGTAAAACAGTGCTGACACATGGTAATCTTTGGGTCTGGGTCAAAGTTATGCTTTAGCTGTAGAAATGCCAACAATTGACCCCTCATCTCATTGAAATACTTCATGTTCTCCAGTGACAATAAGTTGTCTGTAAAACAATCTGTTACATGAGACACAAAAACAATAAAATTATTCTCTCTTTGACTAGAGCTGTGCGAAATTGTCAGATTTCATTATGCAAAATACTTTATGTAATTCAGCTGTTTTCACAAGATTTTTCATTGAAACAAAATGCAGAACTTCACCCATGGAATGCAAAATTTTGCCCACAAAATGGAGAAATTCACCACTTGTGGGCAAAATCTTGCTTTTTTCGGGTGAAAATTCGTATGTCATGGTCAACATTTTACAACTTCGCACCCCACTAAATATTTTGCAGAACAGCCAAATTACGCCAAATATTTTGCACAACAAAATTGCTGGTTTCACAGGAATTTCGCCTGCAAAATTTAAGTTTGTAACATCTTTATCTTTGACAACTCAAATTTGGCAATAGCCTTGCCAAAGGTTTGAATATTATCAATCTCTCTCTGCGAGAGACAGTGCACAAATCAATGGCTCTACTTTTTCCTGACAGTGCAGCAGAAGCATTTGTGCTACATTGCACTTCTTTAATAAGAACCATAGCACCTGCCATGTCATCTTCATTTAACAACTCATCAAAGTTACGTATATCTCAAGACAGCATGCCTTACTCTGGAGATTTTATGTGCAATGTTACTCATTGCTGTGCAAAGCAACCATGCACATGTGGTGGAAAACACTATTACATGTATCACTGTTCAAGCATGCCAAAGAATGCCCCCTCAGTCCAGAATATGGCTGAATGTCACAGTGGTCAATGTTCTGGAACAACTTGTATCTTTGTGTCCTTTCAGTGACAGCAAAAAGATTGACAAATTGTGCAATTTCATCTAATGATGATTGTCTGACATTGCAAGTGTCATCACATGGCCATGACAGACAGCTGCATCTTCATTTCTCCACAGTGCTCACTCCCACCACCTCCTGAGGCAGACCATTCTATGCATCCACCACCCTAAACTTCCTCACATTCCCTCTTAACCTTGCAATTTCCAATTTCATGTCATTCCCCCTTGTTCTTGTGCTCCTCCTGTATTGGAAAATGTCTCCCCACTGCACCTGAATATTTCTATCATGTCCCCTCTTTCACTCGTCTCTTCCAGTGAGTACATATTGAGGTCCCTTAATCTTTTCTCATAAGTCTTGTGTTGCAAGCCCTGTACTATCTTAGTCTCCCTTCTCTGGACCATCTCCAGCCTGTTAATGTCCTTACAAAGGTGCAGCCTCCAGAATGGCACACAGTACTCCATGTGAGGCCTGACCATGGTTTTATATAATGGCATCACTACCTTCCTCCTTCTGCTGGTTATACCCCTACCTATGCACCCCAGCATGCCACTGGCCCTCCAGGCTGCCTTAGCACTCTGCTTTAACTTTTTCAGATTGTCTGAAATAATAACCCTAGGTCCCTTTCCTCCTTTGTGGCTGTCAGAAACTCCCACCCCCACCTACATCCTGTAGCTTTCACCAGGCTTTCTGTGACCCAGGTGCATAATTTTGCTTTGTTTTGAATTAAACTTCAGTTGCTGGTCCTCAGACCATTTCTTCAAGCTTCCTCAGGTCCCTCCTCATTTTCTCCACCCCCTCTGGGGTATCCACTCTATTTCAGATCTTGGTGTCATCTGCAAACAGGTAGACCTTTCCCTCCAGCCCTACTGCAATGCTGCTAATGAAGACATTGAATAGGACTAGCCCCAGGACCAATTCCTGAGACACCCCACTGGTCACCCCACCTCTCCCAAGACTGCACCCCATTTACCATCACCCTCTGCCTCTTTTCTGTTAGCCAGCTTCTTACTCAGTTTACCACTCTGTCCCTCATGCACAGCCTACTCAGAGTGTTTATCAGCCTCCTATGTGGGACAATGTCAAAGGCTTTGCTAAAATCAAGGTAAGCGACATCCACCGCCCCACCCTGATTTACTTCCTTTGTCACACAATTGAAGAACTCAATCAGATTTGTCTGACATGACCTCCCCACTGTGAATCCATATTGCCTATGGTCCTGGGCTCTGATGACTTCTAGATGTCCCACTATTCTTTCTTTAAGCAATGTCTCCATGATTTTCCCCACTACTGAGATGAGGCTGATCAGCCTATAGTCTCCCACCACCTCCCTGCAGCCTGATTTGTGTAGAGGGGTCACATGTGCCCTCCTCCAATCCTCTGGTACCACCCCTGTGTTGAATGACTCAGTGAACATAGCTGACAGAGATTCTGATGTCTCCCTTCACAATTCTATTAATATCCTTGGGTGTATGCCATCTAGTCCACCTTCAATTTAGTGAGCTCCTGCAGGACTCTTTGCCCTGTGAATGGCCTATTGTCCACCTCTTCACCCCCTTGGCAACTGCTGTGGCCCCTGCCCCTCCCCCTCTTCTGTGAATACTGGACAGAAATATTTATTCAGTATTTTTGCCATTCCCTGGTCATCATCCTTGCATTTCCCTCCCTCTTCCTTGAGCCTTGCAATTCCCCCCTTGTTTTTTCTCCTTTTGCTGATGTACCTGAAGAATGTCTTGTCCCCTTTCTTAACTTGACTGTGCTAAATCTTTCTCAGTCCATGCCTTTGCTCTCCTTACTGACTTTCTCACTTCCCTTAGACACTCTAGGTACTCGTCCCCGTCCTCCTCCTCCCTTTGGGTCTCCTTATATTTCCTGATATATTCCTTTTTGCCTTGACCTTTACCGCCATCTCTCTTGAGAACCTCAGTGGCTTTCTCCTTCTCTTGCCTTCAGATACCAATCTGATGCATTTGTTTGTTACTTCCAGTAAAGCTCCCTTTAGATGCCTCCACTGTCCTTCCACTCCCCCCACCCCGTTCTCTCCAGGGCTCTTTTGATACCCTTCCCCATTTCAACGAGGTCAGCATTTTTGAAATTCAAAACCTTTGTCCTAGTTTGACTTTAGTGAGTCTCTGTACCAGTGCTGAACCACACAATGTTGTGATTGTTGGATCCCAGTTGCCCTTCTACCTGAACAGCTACAATTTGATACCTGTTGGTCATTACTAGATCTAGAATTGCCCTTTCTCTGGTGGGATCAATCACAAGCTGCCCGAGTCCAGCTTTCTGGAGTTAATCAAGGATATAGAAACCTAGAAACATACAAACATAGAACTTGATGGCAGATAAGGACTGCCTGGCCCACCCAGTCCACTCACTTCCCTACCCAATGGATAAGCTGCATATTCTAGTCAACCAACAACCTACTTCTTCCTACCCCCCACTAGAATTTCCTTCCTGTATGTCTGTCCCATGCATTCTTGAATTTCCCTACTGTTTTTGACTCCACTACCTCCTCAGGAAGGCTGTTCCATGTATCCACAACCCTCTCTGTGAAAAAATACTTCCTCAAATTACCTCTGAGCCATCCCCCCTCTATTTTCAAATTATGCCCCCTTTTTCTTGCACATCCCTTTTTCTGAAAGATGCTATCCTCTTGGACTTTGTTGATTCGCTTAAGATACTTGAAAGTTTCTATCATGCCCCCCCCTCTCCTCGAGGGTATACATATTAAGCTCCTTTAACCTCTCTTCATATGTCTTCTGGTGCAGCCCTGGCACCATTTTAGTTTACCTCCTCTGGACTGCCTCCATCCTGTCTATGTTCATGTGGAGATGGGGTCTCCAGAACTACACACAGTACTCCAGATGGGGTCTTCCCAACTGTCTGTACAGATGGATAACAACTTCTTGTTTTCTACTGGTGATGCCTCTCCCTATGCATTCCAGTATCCCACCAGACCTCCTTACTGTCTTGTCACATTGCTTGCCCACTTTTAGGTCATCTGATATGACTACCCCCAGATCCCCTTCCATTTTTGTTGATGTTAATATCTCACCCCCATTGTGTACTCTCCCCCTGGGTTTGTGTTTCTCAGGTGCATTACTTTTCACTTCTTTGCATTAAATCTAAGCTGCCACACATTTGACCATTCCTCCAAACTTGCCAAGTCCCTTCTCATCTTTTCCACCCCACCTTCTGTATCCATCCTGTTGCAGATCTTTGTATCATGTGCAAAGAGTCATATTTTTCCTTCCAGTCCCTCTGCAATGTCACTTATAAAGGCATTAAACAGGACTGGTCCCAGTACTGAACTCTGCGGTACCCCGCTAGTAACCCCCTTTCTTCAGAGTGGACTCTGTTTACTATTATCCTCTGTGTCCTGTTGTCCAGCCAATTTTTACCCAGGCTACCACCTTGGGACCCACTCCAAGGCTGGCTAACTTGTATATTAATCCTTTGTGTGGAACTGTGTCAAATGCCTTGCTAAGGTCTAGGTAGGCCATGTCCACAGCCCCTCCTTGGTCTACTACTTTGGTCACCCAGTCAAATAACTCTATTAGATTTGTCTGACACAACCTTTCTGCTTTGAATCCATGCTGCCTTGGGTCCTGTGCCCCTCTGGCCTCTAAGAACTCAACAATTCTTTTCTTCAGAAGTGATTTCATCATTTTCCCTACCACTGAGGTCAAACTAACAGGTCTGTAGTTTCCTGCCTCTGTCTTGCTCCCACTTTTGTGAAGGAGAATCACATCCACTCTTCTCCAGTCCTCAGGTATCACACCATCCACCCATGATTTGTTAAAAAGGGTAGTCAGTGGTGTCACTAGTTCTAACCTTAGTTATTTTAGAATTCTAGGGTGAATCCCATCAGGCCCCATTGCTTTGTCCACCATAATTTTTAAGAGTTCTTTCAGAACCCTTTCCTCTGTGAATGGACTGGTATTGACCTCCCTATGCAAAGTGGTTCTATTCTTTAATTTAGGTACCTCTTCTTTTGTGAATACTGAGCAGAAATATTCATTCAGTATCCCTGCTTTTTCACTGTCACCCTCTACCCACCCTCCCTTCCTTTTATTAATCCTCACTATCCCTCCCTTGGTCTTTCTTTGCTCCCTAATGTACCTATAAAAGGTTTTATCCCCCTTCTTAACCGAGTTGGCTATTTTTTCTTCAGTTTGGGCCTTTGCTATTCTGACTGCCTTCCCCACTGCCTTCTATTTTAACTGGTACAGTTCTCTGTCCTGCTTCTTCTGTGCTTCCTTATACTTCCTGAATGCTACCTTTTCCTCCTTAACCTTTTGAGAACCATAGTATTTTTTTCCTTTGTTTTGTTTTGTTGTATTGATGTGCTTCACACAAAGGTTTGTTGCCTCTGTGATGGCTGTTTTCATTTTTCCCCCATTGTTCCTCCACCCCTCCTTGTTGCCTGTTTTCTAGTGCTTTTCTGAGGCACTTTCCTATTTTCCCAAAGTCAGCCCTCCTAAAGTCCAACACTCTCGCTTTTGTATGGCTTGACTCTATGGCTGTGTTTATCATGAACCACATTGTTTGGTGGTTACTTGTTCCCAGATGGCTACTCACTTCTAAATCTGAGATCTTTTTTCCATCCCCGTTTGACAGTACCAGGTCCAAGATTGCTCCCTCCCAAGTGGATTTCACCACTAGCTGTCTGAGGCATGCCCCCTGTAGGGCATCAAGAATAACCCTGCTCTTGGATGTGGCTGCAGCAAAGGTGCTCCAGTTAACATCTGTCATATTCAGGTCCCCCATCAACAATATCTCCCCTTTTTCTGCCATTCTAAGGATACCTTTTGTCATTTCCTTGTCCATTGACTCCACATGAGATGAGGTTCTGTATACAACCTCCATGGGGACTGTGGTGCCATTTCCTGTCTCCAGGGTAACCCATAGTGCCTCCTCTACTCTCTGTTAATCCTTTAGTTCTATTGCTTTGATCTCTTCCCTTACATAGAGAGCTACTCCTTCTCCTCTTTTATTCTCCCTGTCCCTCCTATACCTTGTGTACCCTGGTATGTTGACATCCCAGTCATGGTTCTCTGTGTACCATGTTTCTGTGACTGTCATGATATCCAGGTGTCCCTCTTCCATCAAGGCTACTAGTACAGGGAGCTTGTTACACAGACCATGAGCATTAGTATTCATCACCCTCCATTTTTTGATGGCCTTGCCCCTTTTAGCCCCATCCCTGTCCTTACTGCCTTTGCCTTTTTTTGCATTTACCCCTGTCCTTCTCCCTACTGACTTCTCTACCTTGGTGTTTACCTTGCTAACTGCCATGTTTTGTGGGGGAAGGCTGAGATTTCCCTGCTCCTTTTCAGTGCCTCCCCTCTTGGCTAATTTAAATACTTGCCAATGAAGCATTTAAACCCATCACCTAGGATCCTGGTTCCCCTCCCAGACAGATGCAGAGCATCACACCAGTATAGACCTGTATCCTTCCAGGTGGACCACCAGTCCCAAATGAAGCCAAAACTCTGAGCTCTGCACCAGTTTTTCAACCATTCATTGAATCCCATGGTGTGGAGAACCACAGCATCACCCTTGCTATAGACAAGCAGCACCTATGAAAAGGTTACCATATGTACTACTTACCTAAGGCCCCTTCACAAATCTAGAAACTCCTCTTGCACTACTCTGATCCCATTCCCAGCCAGGCCATTTATCCCTAGGTGGACAGTGACATCCAGTTCCCTTCCTCCTACAGCTGCTCCCATGATCTTGAGGATTTGCTCCCTGTCCCTCTATGCCATGGTGTCAGGCAGGCACCTTACCTCCCTTTCCCCTTCATCCCCAAGTTCTACCCCCTAACAATTGAGTCCCCCACTAAGAGTTGTTTCCTTCTCCTGTGGGATCCTGTGCCACCCTCTTGTGGGTCTCCTTTGTGGAGGGTCCCAGCATCCTCCTTGGTCTCCACTGCAGGAGCCTCCATAGAGGAGCCACTCTCCACCAGAAGAGCATATGAATTGTAAAGAGGTACAACTGGAGGGATGCACCTCTGTTCCATCACCCTCTCCCTCCCTGAGCCCACCTTGGTCCACCGCTCCTCTTTCTTGGCAACCTCTGAGGTAGCATCAGTAGCCCTGGTGGTTCCTGGGTGGGGGAGGAGGTTTCACAAATCCTAACCAGGTCAGCCTGGAGACAGGCAACCTCCTTCCTCAGACCAGAGAGGTGCATGCAAATAGGGCAGCATCACAGCCTCCAGAATGTCTCCTGGAAGACTGCCACCCCACAGCTATTTTACTGCACCACTCCCATCATGTTTTATTTTGTGGCCCTTCTCCTGTTGCTTTGTATGCTTACTCTCACCTCCCTCTGTTTATTTTTCCACCTACCTTCCTACTGCCT
Source organism: Neoceratodus forsteri (assembly GCA_016271365.2). NCBI lineage: Eukaryota > Metazoa > Chordata > Ceratodontiformes > Ceratodontidae > Neoceratodus > Neoceratodus forsteri. Next base: position 527,337,850 of record CM057456.1, on the reverse strand, counting down.
ATGTGCCCTTACAGCTCTCACCATTCCTGCTCTGGTACAGGAACTTCCTCTACTCTTTGGTAGTCTCCATCTTCCTTGCTCAGAGTCAGACTACCAGCAGCTAGGGGGAGATGGAGAGCTACCCTTTTCCTTCAAGGATGATGAAGCCTATGTGTCTCAGTGAGTCTTCCCTTTCTACTGCCAAACAGAATGTTCCTGTTGTCAATCAAATCAAGTACCTATAAAGGTAGAACTGGCTAAGGGTGGAAGGGAGACAAAGATTCCCCTGATTCAGGCTGCAGCAGCTACACTGGTGTTCCAATCCACATCTGGCATATTGAAATCCCTCATCTGTAGAATTTCATCTCTCATTTCCATCTTGTGTATTTCCTTCACTAGCTCCCTGTCCAATTCCTTTCCCTGTCCTGGAGGCCTGTATATCACCCCTGTGCATATTGTTGTGTCATTTCCAAGTTAAATGGTGACCCACAGTGCCTCAGCCTCCTCCTACCTACCCTGTACCTGTGTTGATATTATACCCACACTGACATACAGGGTTACATGCCTTCCCTTTTTGCCCTCCTTATCTCACCTGGATGATAGGATTACTCCCAGAAAAATACATTGGAATGCTGTGTGTGTAGTCATTTCCATTTGAAAACTGAGCAAAAGTTGTCTCTGTTCAGATTTTCAGCCTCTTGAAATTTCATCTTCACAGAGTAAACCTCTTTTTGAAATTGTTCAGTCTGATGCAGGATTTGTCTCCACAAATGTGCACGAACAGTTACTGCCATGTTAAAAAAAGTGAGAACTATCAGATGCAGCTTCATTTAGGCAAGTTCATTCTTTAACTTCTTGCCAGCTTGTCTCATGACAGCAGAAATAATCCGATCAATTTCAGCTTTAGAAGCCATGTTGCAGAAATACTTCACTTTACTGAGATGGCTACTGACAACAGAAGCACGTTTCTGTTTTTTTTTTCTTCTTCTGGTTCTTAGCACCTGAGCCTACAGCAATTTACCTATTCTGCTTACCTTTTTTCAACAAGTGGTCAGCAGGACTACATTTCTCAGTTACTGATACACAACTCACTGAAAGAGAGATTGAGTCACTATCTGATGTCCCTTTCTTGGGTACAGACTGAACACACTTCCATGGTGTATAGTCTTTGCTAAAGTGCAGTTGTGCAGTTTGTGTTCTTCAGCAACACAGTGCTACTATCATATCTGTCACATCTATGGATAGTCTGAACTACAAGTCTTATGTCTGTGTTTCGTAGGTGTATTTAGAAAGCAGTAGTACAGCAGCAGCACCGATTCTAGACTCTATCAGATACCTAGAATAAAAAAGAACAAAACAAAGAATTTGTTTAAAAGATATACAGCTATTGTATCTGTTGTAAAATCTACGTATTCATAATACTAGTTTTGTAACTGTGCAGCACATTAACAGTAGGAAATTCCATTCATAAATATACCATTCTCAGCAACAACCATTTACTACTATAGTACTATAATGAAAACATTTATATTTTGTTGCAACATTTTTTTTTACTAATATAATGAACTTTTTTTAGCTAAGCATTTACTTACTTTTTCACCCATTAACTTGAACAGATACATAAAGTAACTGTTATCTAATTATGTAACAAGTAATATTTAATGGGCTGTGCACATGACAAAATGTCTATGTTGCCACCCTGAAGAATATTAGATATGTACCCCAGTGAACTCCAAAACACACATACAGTCACCAAAACCTAAGTCCGTAACAAGTAACATTTAATTGGCACCACACAAGATACAAGGTGTACCTCACCAGCCTGAACAATATGCCCCCCAACTACAAGAAAGATAAAATATAACCCATACCAATGACCTAACACTAAATGCAGAACAAGTAATGTAAAATACTGATAGTTACAAAACTGGAGACATTTTGAAGTCCTGCTGCCAAAGAAACTGCAGCTTGGACACAAGATGTGGATACATTCATTATTGGAGTATGAAGATAGCACTGCAATGCCTGCAGTACTCTATGAGTGGAAGAGTGGGTTGGGGCAGTTGTAGGGTAGGATGAATCTGAGAGACAGACTTAGCTACAGTCTAATAACCAAACCATTAATTTCAATGAGGTGTCACGAAAAATTATATCTTTCATGAAAAATACACCGTGTCTGAGCCACTCCATTCATTTCTATAGATATATTGTGAAATGAATATGGGTTTTCAAGAAAAAAAAGTTTGTCCGAGCCACTCCATGCATTTTTATGGAAGTGTCGTGAAACAGCTATGGTGTTTTCGCAAAACAAAACAGCCTTTATGCAGGCCACTTCATTAATCTCTATAGTAGTTTTGTGAAACAACCATGTTTTTTCATGAAAAAGTAGGCTTTTTCTGAGTCATTCCTTTAATTCCTATGTGAGTGTTGTGAATGGACTGTGTTTTTCATAAAAAAAAAAGCCTTTGCTTGAGCCACTCCTTCATTCCTATAACAGTGTCACAAAACAACCATGTTTTTCATGAAGAAGCACCCTTTCTACAAGCCACTGCATTCATTCCTAGGGGACCATCATGAAATAACTGTTTTTTCATCAAAAAACAGCCTTTGTGCAAGCCACTCTATTCATTTCTATGGGACTGTCATGAAACAACCATGTTTTTTTGCGAAAACCTACACTTTCTATTAGGTAACCCTTGTATTGTTATCTGAGTGTCACAAAACAATGACCTTTGTCCAAGGTGTCCCACAATGCATTGCAATGCAGAAGTGCTTCAGAACAACAACAGGAGCATGATTGTGCAGCTAACAAAGGTGGTAACTGCAGGATCACCCAAACAACATACATGGCAGAATCAACCAGATATTTCACTTATATCTTGCAGGACCAACCAGATATTGTTGAATTTTCTTAATTTGGTACTAGTCTAGGAAATGGCTGCTGTTTTTTTTTTCTAGTAAAAACCCTCTCAGTGAGCAGCAGTAGCCAATTGGAAATAACATTGGTAATGATAGACAGCTGCTCTCTAGCAATAGACATAAACACAGAACAAGTACATATTTAGATCTAGTAAAAAAATCTTTCTTTTTCTTTTTAAGTGTGTCTTTATATTAAATTCTGAATAACCACAAAGAGTCCTAAATACACCAAACAAATTAGCATCTTAACAACAACCTTTTCTTTTTTTACAAACAACAGCCAATAAAATGCTTGCTAAGAGCCAATGCATGTTTTAAAAAGAGGGTTGTACAAAACAGGAAACAGCTGAAGGCAATCAATCACAGGGTAAGTTAAGAGAAGAAGAAGAAGCAGGGACATTGCCATCTTGGAGAAACACTGCTGTATACTGAAAACTCCTTCTGTATTTTATGTAACTTTAGCCCATTCATGCCCCAAAATAGATAATTTAAAAATTGTTTTTTTAGCTATATCGACACTGTAACTATGAATAATTTGCCATACTATAATTAGGAAATAAAAATATTTAAAGAGAAAAGCATATGCGCATCTTACCACCAGTAATGCCATGTCAAAAAGGAGGGAGGTAAGCCCGCACATGTGCACACAAAAGAACTTGCTAATCAATAGGGAAGCAGGAAATTACAGTATGTATTCAAACCAGCCTATGAGGTATCACCAAATTCCCTTCTAAACACTTCATTGTGTTAAATTAAAAGACACAGACACAGGATGGCAGAAAGCTCCAGTACCACTGTGTGGATGGTTGGCAGTTCCCTAATCTGCAGAGATTGTCAGTTTGCTCATGCAAGTCATTTTGGGAATGATTTGCATCTGCCAAACTGCAAGGTGTACTGGTTTGGTAAAGAAGGCCTGAGATGGGAACAGCTTATGCCTACTATGCACCGACTCCTCAACACCCACCCTGTATCAGACATACTGATGAGCCATCTAGGCGGTAATGATTTAGGCCACAAAAGATGGGTTGATTTGATAAGTGAGGGTAAATCAGATTTGACATCACTAGTTAGAATGTTACCTGCCTGTAAAATTCTGTTTTCATATAGTACAGAGTGTAAGATCTAGCAGGCTGATCAACACATGTATCTGCTTGACAGATCTAGAAAAAACGTGAACATTCAAATATTAGGCTTCCTTTGTGATCTGGGTATGCATACTATACAACACCCTAAAATTAAATATTATAAAACATTGCTATACCTAAAAGATGGTGCGCACTTCTCAGATGTTGGCAATTGCCTCTTCCTGGGGGACCTCTGACATAGCATCCTAGCAGTCCTCTGATGTGCAGTGTGTCATAGCATCAGCTAAAGCTCACAGTAAACAATGGCCCTTTTCAGAGCCACCTATTAGTTTGACAAAAAATAGATCAGATACACCTACACATGCAAGCACATTTTTTTTGTATACATGCAACAACACTTACGCTACAAGTTCTCTTTTCCTGGAGATAAAAAACTGCCTAAGATTGTAACACATTATCACATTACATGTGAAAAACAAGCTACACAACAGCCAGGTGATTATGCACAGGAAATAAAGGTCTGTCACTTCATTGTTGTGAGTGTGCCTATTATTATTAAACTAGCATAAAGAAAGCTGAACTTTGATTAGCTGAGAGCTCCTTTCACCTGGATTATTATCACAGCACAACAGCCTACCTGAAAGTCATATGCTTAAAAAAAATGCATAAAACTTACAATAAAAGGACCCATTTCATAATTTCAAAAAGGCACTACAGCAGGTGCATTATGCTGTCCTAACAACCCTTCTCGTGTGGTGGCAGCACTCAGCTATGGCTCATGATTCAACCTAACCAAGGTGCACCATAAGGCTACCATACCACACTCCACTGTCATGCCATATTGCTTTATCAAGCCATATTGCTTTATCATGGTACTGACCTTTTCTCACTTGTCATTTGTTTGTTACCAAATAAAATTCATCACAGTGATGGAGGGGGAACTGGGAAGGATTGCAGACAAGTTTCCTGTAAAATAAAAAACAGTCAATGTGCACAATCACACTGCAAGCTATCAAATTAAAGACTGCACAACCTAGCACCATAACAGTGTTATACACAACCCTATGGTGTAAAATAACAGACAGTATGTTATGAACTGTCTTTTGCAAGCCTGAACATAAAGAGATGGCATCTAATATGCATCCTAGACCAAATTCTGTAAGTAATCACTCACATCAAGGCATATTTAACAAAATTCTCATACATACCAATACATTGCACAAGACGCAATGCCTGAGACTGAGGGTCCGTGCACCTCTAAAGTACAGTGACATACATACCTACACACTGTTGTACACATTTTGTAAGTGTTGTCCCACTAACCACTACTGAAAGCTAATACTTCTTTTTTACTGATGAAAACCATTCTTTCCATAGAAGTCCTTTACTGAAAAGTATTGTTGCTTGAAAATTAGATTTTTTAACACTTGATTATTTGATGAATTCATAACAGAACTCATCTTCTGCAAACACTGTTCACCACACTAATTATGTTTCCTCTATGTTTCCTTTTTTCTCTTTTCACAGGCAATGCCTAGAATCTGGACAGATGCAGAGGTGACTCTCCTCATAGAAGCAGTCTCAAGATTCAGAGACCCATAGATAATGATGAGTAAGACCAATCGGAAGTTTACTGATGTGAAATAAAATCAACCACTTCCAGAGAAAATAAAAAAATGTGAACAAAAAGTCCAGGCAGTATAATGCGAAGTGGAAGAGCTTCGTCAGCAGTTATATAAACTGCAGAGAAAACGGTCTCTCTCAGAACTTTATAAATCATGGTTCCCTCTGGGAATGCATGGGACAGACATAAGGCAATTCTTGTGGGGGGTAGGAAGAAATAGGCTGTTGGTTAACTAGGATCTGCAACTTATCCTGTAGGTAGGGAAATTGGCAGACTAGGTAGACCAAGCAGTCCTTATCTGCCCTTGAAGTCTATGTTTCTATGTGGATTAAGGCAGGCAAGCCACAGCTAGACAATATGGTCATCCAACATAAGTACATTTCTAAAAATAGAAATAAAATGCACAGTAATATGGAAAAGTCATTCATCTGCATAGCTTTCCCTCAAAAATATCATACCAGAACCTTATATTTTGTACTACTTCACTGGTATGAAAGTTAAACAATGTAATAAAAGTTCACACATCCCAAAACAGGATACATAACATAGATATAGTATGCACTTGCATACCATTACATGTGACCAAACAGAACATTGGATATGTAATAATGCACAGATAGCATTGTGCTCAGTTGTAAATGTGCAACAGACAAACAAATCCCTGTCTCATGGTTTGTACAGTAAAATCTATATGCATTACAGACACAACCCATTAAAACAAGCCAATAAAACAGAAAAAGAAAATTACAACATCAACATAGACCACCACCACAGTCTAACAATCATCTATTATTCACAACATAATTGTGAGAATGTAATATTTATGGGACGCATTATGATGGTATAATGACCCATCTCTGCTGGATTCAAGCACAAGACATAGCCAAGTGTGGGGATCACGTGATGAGCTGAAGCCGTTCGGATGTTCTCTGTGCTGCTCCGAGGCCCCGCTAATATTAATAGCTTAAAAACTCCTAAATCCATTCTTTCTCAGCACTTAAAAGGTTGTAACAGAGCAGAGAAGTGAAGGGGGCACATTATGACGAGGATTGCTGGAGAGCTAGGTGGAAGAAGATGCAAGGTAGCTCCATGGAAGCGAGCTGGGCCGAGGTCAGTGAGCGCCAGAAAGCATCAGAATGGAAGCAGAGGTGGCTGAGCCTTTACCAGCAAGATCTCCCACTACTAAGCAGCCTAAGCCCCATTCCCCCATGCCAAACGACCAAGAGGAGGAACCAGGGAAAGAGGGGTGTACTGGCTCACCTAATACAGACCTCCAGGATATAAAGGCAATATTACAGGGGCTGGTATCAGATTTTGCAGTGATGAAGCCAGTTCTACATTCTCTGGCCCAGAGAATGGGAGGCGTGGAAGCTCGAATTTCTTCACAAGAAAGAAAAGCGATGGTGATGGAGCAGGACCTGGTGGGGGCTAAAAGACAGATTAAGAAATTGGAAGAAAGGATGGATGATCAGGAATCAAGAAGCAGGCGCAATAACCTGATCATTGCAGGGCTTCCAGAGAGGGCGGAGGGACAGGATTGTGTGACATTTATGCAAGATCTCTTGTTTAAACTGCTGGGCCCTACTCCCTTCGGCGAGGCGTACAACCTGGAGTGAGCCCACCGGGCACTAAGGGAGATACCACCTCCGGGAGCCAGGCCCCAAGTGATAATTATGCGCTCCCTTAACTACAAAGAGAAGGCACATGTATTGCTTACTGCTAGGCAGAAGAAGGTGTTACAGTGGAATGGTGCATCCCTCTGGATCTTTCAGGACCAAACGCCAGCGATTAGGGAGAAGCAGAAAGAATATGCCAAAATCAAAAAGAAGCTTTATCTGGCAGGAATTAAATTTCAATTGCAATATTTATTTATTTATTTATTTAGTTTTTGTTTACCGGGTAAGTGCACTAGCCAGCAGGTGACTATTTTCAGGCACGACCCGGGAGAGTACAAAACAAGATACATACTGAGGAATGTACAACATATACCATACAATTAGAGAGGCAGTACAATGTACAAACTTAGAAGTTAATTAGGCTAAGTTAACATAGTGTCGACTAGTCTAAGAAAAACATTGACTTGAATATACAGGGAGAGTGGGTACTGGTACAAGGACAGAGTAGTTCCACCCTGGGAGACATAGTTCAGGAGGCGGGAGATGAAGGGAAGGAGTGGTGAGGGAGGTTTATACGAACAGGGGTAGGATCACAGTTTGACAGCTATGCCGCTCGAAATACGGCGTTGGCGGCTCAGGGTACTAACAAGTGGCCGGGCTCATGGAACTGCTCCCTGGGAACAATTGCAGCAGCATCCCCTGAAAGCAGACTAGCCCAGGACATAAGGTGAGATCCTATTCTATTGGTCCCAGGGGTAGAACAAACTGAAAATTTAGGTCCGGGGGGTGCTGCGCAGCTCTGGTGGGAGGGGGAGTGAAACAAGGACTACCCAGGAGAGATTTGGAGAAGAAAATAGCAGCAAATTTGAGTTCACGCCTTTAGCAGCTAAAGGTAGGGATAGTCGGCTGAAACCACCGTTCTGGTGCAGGGCAGGGGAGCAGCGAGCAGCTGGGGTCTGGAGGGTGTGTGGGCAGTCTAGCGGCTGTGCTCATAGGACCAATGGCGGGCATCAAAGCGGTGCAAGAGGGGGCGAGTGTTCGGAGTTTTAGCGGGAAACGGCTGACTAACGGCTTTAGAGACAGGGTGATAGGACAGATAACCTTATCTCAAGATGCTGTTTGTCGGACAAGAGAGCGGCGCTCGGCCGGGGTTTTGAGGGAGATTCAGTAAGACTCACGGCTTTAGCGGCAAGGCGTAGGGGTGGGTGACTGGGCTAGGAGGTACCGTAGGCAGACATGAGGGTGGCATACGACTAGGAGATCAGTGGGATGATAAGGAAAAGCTTACGGCTTTAGCAGCTAAACGTTGGGGTAAGAGCCGGGCTTGTGGTACCGTAGGTGGGCATGAGAGCAGCAAGTGGTCAGGGTTACATGGGAGGTTCGGCACACTTACGGCTTTAGTGGTTGGTGGAAGGGACATGCAGCTGGGCTCATGGTTCTGACACTGGGCATGAGAGCGATGAGCAGTCCCTGCCCATGGGCATCCAGAGGAGTAATGCACTAGGGGGGCCGGGGGGAGTCGAGGACCCTAGTTGTACCAGTACCTATCTAGTCACAGGCAGCCCTGCCATTTAGGACAGTGGAGGCCTGTGACAAGTAACGATAACAGCAGGTAGAGAGAAATTAACATGTAGCAGCAAGGGCTTTTCTTAAACCACATTCATTGTACTTATCATTAATACAGTTTGTATAGAACAGTATGTTATGAAACTAAGTAGTTCTAGCTGGGTGCTTAAGATCAGCAGGTAGCTTAAGGTGTGAGACGGACAGAAGAGAGAGTAGGCATGAGGAAAGTGGGTAAGCTAGAGGGAGGAGTGTAGTAGTAGGTCAGGCTGTCAGGTAGGGTCAAACAGGTGCATTGGTCAGAGGTGACCAGGTGGTGTCAGTACCCTCTTTTGAATATATGGTGTGATGAAGTATGCCTAAGATCCTGTGGTAGCAAGTTCCACATCTGGGGCAGCGTACCTGAAGATACAGTTCCTTTGGTGGTGTGGCAGCGGGGACCTCTCAGGAGAGATTTGTCTGTCGATCTCAATTCACGACTTGAGGTAGCGGAATGGAGCAGCTCAGCAAGTGATGCAGGCTGGCCTAGCCTGATGATAGAGTCACATAGACAGCCCAGATAGCAAAGCCTGGTGGCAGAGGGGGAGAGCCATCCGAGGTCACTGTATAGTTGACAATGATGTTGGAGTCATGGAGCCTTAGATGCATATCGACACACGTTGTTGTATGTGACGTCCCATTTTTGCAGGGCTGTTTTATGGGCAGTAGTTAGGATGGGAGCACAGTAGGTTAGGGTTGGTAGAAGGATCCCTCTGGCTGATGATGTTAGCATGTAGCTGGTTCTGTAGGCCACCCCCAGCTTACAATTCACGGTTTTACAGGTTGTTTGGATGTGGAGATTTAGGTCCAGAGATTGGTCCAGCAAGATGCCCAGATAGCGGAAGGTGGTGATGACCTGAAGAGTTGTCCCATTAAGGTCAAGTATTTTCAGTGGGGAGGTGCACGATCGAAGTTTCTGGGCTGTGCCCAGGAGCATGGCTTTTGTCTTGCTGGAATTGAGGATAAGGCGATGGGAGTTTAGCCAGTTCTGTACACTGTTGTAGGCTGTGGTTAGAGATAGGTTAAGGTGGTCCACATTATGAGAGCTGGCATAGATGACCAGGTCATCAGCATAGAGAAGAGAGGAGCAGGCTGGGTTATTGCTTGGTAAGTTGTTTATGAATAGGGTAAAGAGAAGAGGACCCAGTATCGAACCTTGAGGGACACCAATGTTTATTGTGACGCTGTCAGAGATTGCAGAGTTGAATTTTACAGCCTGGGACCTGTCGATTAAGTAGCTCCTGAACCAGTTTAAAACAGGGGAGGAGCAGCCTATTGACTGAAGGGTGGACAGGAGCAAGGGGTGACCCACAAGGTCGAAAGCCTTGGTGAGATCAATGAAAACAGCTCCTGTTAGACGTCCTTCATCCATGTTCAAGAGGATGTCCAAGGTGAATTTAGCAAGGGCAGTCATAGTGCTGTGGTTCTTCCTGAACCCATGTTGAGCATCACAAAGCTGTTTTGTAGATTCTAGGTATTCCAGGATCTGGTTGGCCACAAGTTTTTCTAAGATTTTGCCAAGTACTGATAGGATAGCTATCGGCCTGTAGTTGGAGATTTCATTTTTGTTCCCTTTCTTAAAGATTGGAGGCAGTATGGCGCAGTGGGTTAAGGCTCCGAGCTGCAAATCTGGAGACCTGGGTTTGAATCCCATAGCCCCCTAGGTGCATACTGTGTGACCCTGAGCAAGTCACTTAACTTCCTCGTGCTCCCAGGTTGCACCTGCAAACAAGCTTTCAGCTTAGTGTGTCTCACCTGGTAAAATAATTGGTAGATGGGAGTAATCCTGGCAGTTTTCCAGAGATCCAGGACAGAACCACAGGAAAGGGACAGAGTGAAGATTTTTGCCAGAGGTTCAGAGATGAGATGTGCAGCTACTTTTAACAAGTGGGGTTCCAGATAGTCTGATCCAGGACTGGTGTTTTCTGATATTTTCTTTAGGAGAGTCAAAACCTGAGAGCTTGTGATAGCTTTGAAATAAAAAGGCTGGGTTTTTTGAGCCCTTGTTTGTGTGGCTGAAAAGTATGCTGGTTCACTGTCAGTTGTGGGCAGAGATGCGTTGGGAGCCATTGGTAGCGTAGAGGTATAGGGTGAGAGGTCAGAGAACATATTGTTGAATGCATTCGCCATGGTGAGGGAGTTATTGCAGTGGGTGCCATTAAGGACCATCTCAGAGGGGGTAACAGACTGTGGTGTACCAAGGAAGGTTTTTATATGGCCCCAGAATTTACGGGGGTCGTGAGCTGAGCTGGTTAGTAGGTTCTGACAGTACCTGCTTTTTGCAAGCCTTATATGCTTTCTACAGGAATTCCTGTGTTGCCTGTATATGGAATGGTCACTAGTCAGCCCAGTGCTTTTGTAGTGCTTCCACAGTTTATTCCTGAGCCGCAGTTGCAGGACCAGATCTTTGTGGAGCCATCTAGTTTGCTTCCCTATGACTCTTCTTGTAACTTTCGGTGCATGCCTATTTTGTACTGAACCGAACTGTGTCAAGAATACTTTTAGGGCATCTTCAACTTTATCTGTGTGGTGGATTTCTGACCAATCTAAGTTAGATATATCAAGGAGGAAGGCATTGATGTCCAAATGGGCAAAGTTCGTGAAAGTGACCAGTCGGGGGGAAGGGGATGGCGAACCCGAGTGCCATTGACAAAAGATGGGAGAGTGGTCGGTAATTGAGTCAGCCAGTACCCCTGCCTTGGTCGCGTGTTCAGGTCTATTAGTGAGAATCCAGTCAATCAGTGTCCCAGACTGCACAGTGACCGCCCTGGTATTCTCTGTTATTAGCTGGTGGAAGTTAAAACCTTGGACTAGTGATGTGAGGACACTGTGAGAGGGGGCCCAACCAGTTTAGGTTTACGTCTCTGAGGATGATGGCTTCATTCATGTTAATGGTTATGTGTGTTAATTTGATGACTTCTTGAAAACCATCCACTCCTCCAGAGGGCGGGTTGTAGAGGCAAATTATGTGCAGTTTCTTAGCACCAAGGGACAGAATCACATGAATTGACTCACAGGCCAGTGGAGGGTCTTGGGCAGGAGCTGTACTGAAGCTGAGGTGAGACTTGTGGTAGATGGCAACGCCCCAACCCCTCTTAGACCCAGGCCTGTCATTCCTTATAAATGAGTAGCCAGGTATATCGCACAGGGTATCAGGGATCCGTGGTTTTAGCCAGGTTTCCAGAGGCACAGTATGTCAGGGTTATAGCTTTAATCCAGGCTTCCAGTTCAGGCAGGTGGCTCAGTAGGCTTCGAATGTTCATATGGGCTATAAAAAGCCCTTTATTTGACTTTCTGTTTGAGTTAGTGGGAGTGCCGTTGCAGGGGGGGCCTGGATTCGGTTCTATGTCACCAGCAAGTCTGAGCAGGAGTGATACCAGGAACATTAGTCTTAGGCTGTAGTGACTTATTGTTGAATGATGTTTCCTCCACCGTTTGTTGAGGGTAAACAGTATATGATAAGCACATCCTTTGTTGAGGAGAAGGAATTGCAAAGTAGGTTTAGGGTAGTGCTTGGCTGCTAATAGGTTTGAGAAACTGAAATCAGTGTCTGAGGGGGAGTGCCGGTGTGACACACATCGTAGAGACAGACAGATTATAATCAGGCTCAAGAGAAAGAGGAGGTAGGTTAGTATAGGTAGTATCTTTTGTCTGCCACTTGGGGGCAGCGCACCTTGGGGAAGGGGAGGCATGCCAGCGCTTGAGAGACAGTAGCTTGGTTGGTTCCAGAGAGATGAGGTAGGATCAGGGGAGGAGGTTTTGCACAGTGTGTGACCTATTTGTTAGAAGGCTTTAAGCAGTTCGATCACCCCCAGTGGTGAGAGAACATAAGGAGCCAATGGGAAAGTGGACACTTAGTCATATGACCAACAGAGTCCTATAAAGCTAGAGGGTCGACCAGGGTGGGTGAGGTGGGAGGTGGGTGGGGAGCCGGCGTGAAGCACCAGCGGGACAGATGGCCACAGGAGGAGCTGTACCACTTGCTGATTGTGACCGGGAAAAGGCTCTCCTCAAGCGGGGAGAGTGGGCTGCTCACACCGGCGTGCGCGCTCCTAGACCCAGATCACAGAAGGCAGTCCAAAAGTCAGAGTTATCGGTGAGAACAGCCGCTTTTACTGAAAAGTACAGTCCGGCAGCGCCTCAGGCTAAGCTGGAGGGAGCCGACAGCTGAAATTGGTAAGAAACGTGCCTTACAGCTATTTACAGCTTTAGCGGCACAAGGTACCAGCGAGCAGCCGGGCTCCTGGTTCCGCTTCTGGGTGAGAGTGCGGCGGGCGGCCCCTGACAACAGGCTTCCTGGAGGAGCGAGGCACAAACTTCAGCGGGTGCCGCTGGGCAAGCGGGGCTGGCGGTGGGTTCCTTGGGCTACAGCGGAGGGTCCACGGCAGTGCTGGGGTGCGAGAAGGAGCGATCCGAAGCCCCGATGGGCCTGGAGAGGACCTTACGGCTATTTACGGCTTTAGCGGCACAAGGTACCAGTGAGCTGCCGGGCTCCCGGTTTCGCTTCTGGGCGAGAGTGCGGCGGGCAGCCCCTGACAACAGACTTCCTGGAGGAGCGAGGCACAAACTTTGGCGGGTGCTGCTGGGCAAGCGGGGCTTGCGGTGGGTTCCTTGGGCTACAGCGGAGGGTCCACGGCAGTGCTGGGGTGTGAGGAGGAGAGATCCGAAGCCCCGATGGGCCTGCGACCCTGGTGGTGCGATTGCACCCCGGGGAGAAGAGGTTTCTTACTGCAAGGGATGCTCTTGAGGGGTTGAGAGTGGAACTCCCAGACCTGTTCAAGGCTGCATCTTGAAACCATCCTAAATGGAACAAGATGGGACATTTAAAGGACAGAAGTTGGGCAAAATAATAATTCTGCTACTTAGTGAGCTCCCATGTTACACAGAATTATTGGATATGAATAATTTTTCTAATATAGTGGGTGTTTAAATTTGAAGGGATTGGCAGAGCTGGGGGTGGGGGGCCTGGACGATTTGATATTGCACCTTTAAGTGGAGAGAGATTCCTCCCCTTTCCAAGGGTTAACGGACTTGCTAAGACTTTCTGACAGAGGTTAGTAGTTTTGTTTGAGGTGAATTATTATAACAGAGCTCCATAACATATAACTAACTGTTATCCTGAGGCATGAAGTATTTGAGGTGGGATGACTGAGCTCGGGAACTGGGCTGCATGGTAGTTAATCTACTGCTATTGGATCGGTGGGGATTTGGAGTTACATGGTTAAGATAGGGGCGGGGGCAGTGCTGGAGAGGGTTCATCCATGATTCCATGATTCAATATCGGGTAGGCGATCAATCGTTGGATCAGGGGTTGCGGGTGGGAGGGGTGGGGAGAGTAGGAGAGAGAGAGAGAGAGTCCCCTGTGGAGAGCAATCAGGAGCAGACCGTCCACAGATGACTGTTATAAGTACAACGCTGAATTTTCTTTTAGTGTCGGGTATTAAAATAATCTCTTGGAATGCTAAGGGGCTTAGGGGTAAAACAAAGAGAATGCTAATTTTAAGGCATATTGAACTAATGGGGGCTCAAATTGCTGCATTGCAAGAGGCTCATCTGTTGACCGAGGAGCTAAATGGGCTTAAGAGAAGGTGGGTAGGGCAGGTATACGGGGTACGCAGGGAAAGAGCTGCAGGGGGGTTAGCGATATTGATAAAGAGGTCATGTTCATATGAGGTGATTCAAATTAAGGCAAGGGAGGATAGTAGAGGAATATATGTCTCAGGTATACTAGAGGGAAAATTCATTACTGTGGCCTCTATATATGCCCCAATGCCTTCGGATCTGGGGTTCTTTGCCTCCATTGAAGGGGACATAACAGCTCTCCTGTTGTCCTCATTAATCCTGGTGGGAGACTGGAATGCATGCTTCAATAATCAAGTAGATAGAGTACTGCCGTCCAGAGGTCCTATGTCCAAAGCCCAGATAGCCCTGAATAGACTTCTGGAGATCATGGCATTGGTAGATCCCTTTAAGATATATTCGACAGGGGGCATGACAATGACTTATTATTCGGCAGTCCACAAAACTCAATCCCGTATTGATTTTTTTCTAGTAAACAGGGAAGTGATAGGGGAGATCAAGGAAACAATAACAGGGGCTAGAATATACTCGGACCACTCTCCCATTCAAATAGTGTGGGAACCCAGAATGGCTCCACCCAGACCGTATAGGTGGAGGCTAAACGATGCTATGTTGGTAGACCCTCTGGTGCGTGATAGGTTAGAGGAAACGTTGAAGGAATTCATGCACCATCAGGTCCCTACCATGCAAGAGAAAACACTAGTATGGCCTACCTGCAAGGTAGTGTTTGCAGGTGGCCTAGGTATTGCGGTACAAGCCGATACAAGCAGAGGAGAGCAAAGGAGGAGTTTCTACTGGGGGCAATAAACTTTTTATCATCTATAGAGGGGTCCTCTGGGGAAGTTGATAGGGAACTTAAAGATTTATGGGAAGAGCTAAGGGATATTGCCAACAGCAAAATTGAATTTTGGCTAAATAAAATTAATGCTACATACCTACTGCAAGGTGACGCCCCGGGGCGGTTGTTGGCAGCCAGAGTTAAGGAGTGGAAAGCTAGCAGAATGATTTCATCTATTTATTGGGAGGGGAAACTCTTAAATGAGTCACAAGAGATGGCAGAGGCATTTGCTTCATACTATCAGGAAATTTATCGGGCGGGTGAGCTAGTGGGAGAGAGGGAAATTGAGAATTTTTTGGGAGAGATCCCCCTGCCAGTTCTGGATCCAGTTCAAGCTATGGAGTTGGCAGTTCCGATCAGGGCATCTGAGATTATGGAGGTGGTACAATCGTTACCTCTGGGTAAAACACCGGGGCATGACGGTCTTACGGCTAAATTTTATCAAGTACATCTACAAACCATACTCCCCATGCTTCAGGAGCTGTTCCAAGCTATCATGCAGGAAGGAGTATTTCATCCCCTGTTGTACCAGGCTTATATTACACTGATCCCTAAACCGGGAAAACCTAGGGATCTTCCCGGTAGTTATAGACCTATAGCTTTAATGAATCAAGATATTAAGATTCTTACAAGAATTGTGGCAAATAGGCTGTTGCTAGTCACCCCTAGTTTAATCAGTCAGGAACAGGTGGGGTTTATGCCAGGGAGAGGGGCACACGATGCCCTGAGGAAACTACATCACATATTGAGTTACGTGCCTGATTATCAGTTACCACTAGCACTGATATCGTTAGATGCAGAGAAGGCCTTTGATAGGGTCTCGCTCCCCTTTCTGTTTGCTACCATGAAACGGATGGGTTTTCCGGAGGGTTTCCTTAAGGGCATTAAGAACTTATACGCCATGCCTACTGCTAAGGTATTATGTAATGGCTATCTGTTGAGGGAAATACAATTAGGAAATGGGACTAGGCAGGGGTGCCCTCTCTCACCAATACTTTTTAGCATATACCTGGAACCTCTCCTGAGGGCTATTAATAAAGACGTCCATATTAAAGGAATCAAACTAAAAGGGTGAGAATTGAAGTTCTCCGTTGTTGTGGACGATGTATTGTTGCATTTAGAGGAGCCTGCAGCTAGCTTTAAGAGAGTAACAGAGGTTATAGAGTCCTTCTCCAAGGTCTCCAACTATAAACTTAACCTAAATAAAACTCAAGTTCTCCCCCTCACTCCTTTTGTTACCAGGGATGATTTCTTCCCGGTGCAAATACAACGGCGCCTAGATAAAATTCAATATTTGGGCATCTGGATAGCGGCCGATTATGAGAGGGGGGCGGAATTTAATCTTGAGGGTATCATATCAGCACTCGAAGGGGATGTCCTAAGGTAGAATAAGCTGCCATTAAATTTTACTGCCTGAATGAGCCTTATTAAGATGAATATGTTACCCCGTTTGTTATACCCGCTGTATCTGGCCCCTTATAGCATTTCACATAAGTGGTTCAACATAATTAGGAGGTTAATTTCAGGCTTTCTGTGGAAAGGCAACCCCCCTAGAGTGAAATACAATTACTTGTGTTTACCACATAAAAAGCGAGGGGTCCAGCTTCCTGATCTCCAGGTGTATTATGTAGCAGGCCAGTTGGGCTTGATGAGCTGTTGGGCTAAAGAGCTAGACGAGGGGAGTTACATTCCAACTTGGCTTCAACTAGAGAAGCAAGGGCTGAGAGACGTAGGCCTCAATCCCGAAGCAGTGGTGTATGCTAAATTGGGGAGCATCTTCAAAAAGAACCATGGGAACCCAATGGTAAGACGGTGGAGGCATGGTGGTCCTTACTGTCCCCGGTGCAGAGAAGGGCCCAAATGAGGGCTGGAGATCAGCCCATTCTGGGTAACCCAAATTTTGTAATGGGGAATCAGGTAATTAAACAACGGTGGGCTCCTCAGTTATCAGGCTTGTACCTTAGGGAAGTTGCTCAGGGTAATAGAGTGGTTTTTCCAGCATGTTGTGAAGGAATGCCTTCTTTTCAGAGGCTTCAAATTAAGCACATGTTGGAGAAAGCGTTAAATAGGTTGGGGGGTGCTGCGGATACTTTTTTTCCTGGGGGTTGCTAAGGGAGGTTGATTTAAGAGCCCACCCTCTCTCGCAAATATACAAAGTGTTATTGGATTTTCTTAGCCCATCTTCTGCTAGGAGGGTTATATATTGGGAAGAGCAGATGGCCCCTCGGCAAATAAATTGGGATGACATTTGGAGAAGCAGCAAGTATAATATTATACCTAAGTATAAATGTATGCAATTTTTCATTGTTTCTAATCTATATTTTACCCCTGTGAAACTATGTGATAGAAACCTAAGACAAACAGCCGTGTGTTTTAGGTGCGAGGCGGGAGTGGGGGATCTACTGCATGTGTTTTGGGCCTGTAGTAAAATATCCCCACTCTGGGAGGAAATTATAAGACGGATGGACCCAATGTTAGATTACTCAGAATTTGTAGTACCTGAGATTTGTGTGTTGGGTGACTACTCCCAAATTTTGGGTGCGGCACCTAAATATCACCTTTCCTTGATGACGGCGGTAGTCAAGGGCTTCTTATTAAAGCATTGGAAGGATGATCAAATTTATCATTATGGTCATTGGGTAAAATATTTATTGGGGATGCTGAATAAAATAAGGAAGTATTTATATTTGGAGGGGAGAGGAGTTCTTTATCTGAAACAATGGGCAATGTTAGATACAGCTTACTCTGCGCAGATAACACATGGGTGAACACAGGCTGTCTGTCGGATAGGGAAGCACAGATGGTATAGGTTTTAAGTTGTGGAGAAGTTTTTCTACTTTTCTTTTTTCCATTGCCTGATCCTACTTGGTGAAGTGTAGAGTTAACCTGATTTTAGAGACAAAGAGAATCAGCTGCTTAGTTAAGGTCTACGCACTATTGAGGGAGATAGGGGACTCTTTCTCTTTCCAGGGGACACAGGAGGGTGCTGCCCACAGAAAGAAGGGGACAAGGGATAGGAGGTGTATAAGTTTGCTTGGAGCCTATTTCTCCATTGGGCTTTTAGAATATTGCAATTAAGTATTTAGGAATATATGCGTATTGTGCTAGAAGCAAAACAAGCAAGAAATGTTATCCATCTGGGGGTGGGCATCCACTGTGATTGTAAATAGAGGGACTGTATGTAGTTGGCACAGTCAGTTTTGGGCTGTGCACCCTGGCTTGCCAGGTATTGTTTTGTTTTCTTGGTGTGATTATTTTTGTTTGCTGTATTCTGAAAAGGAATAAAGATGGTTAATAAAAAAAAAAGACATAGCCAAGTGTTTCCACCACAAAACAAGGCTTGTTAGAGCAGCATAATGCACCCCTTGGAGTACATTATTGTGGTTATGAAATGGGTTCATTTTTTTAGTAATTTTCTTTTTACATTTTTATAAACATATTACTTTCAGCTGGACTATTCTGATAGATTAATAGGCAACTGAAACCAGCTGCCATGAATAACAACTCATCATTTTTTACATCCATTTAATAATCTATATTAAGTGATTTAATTTGTTTCATTATGTTATGGCTTGTTACCATCCACCGCATATTCTTCTGTGTCAGTATTATCAGAGTGCAGATCAATATTAGGTGCATTATGGTACAGTGTAGACAGCACATTTGCATGACACTGTTACTGTACTAGACACATAAACTCATATTTGTAGCCACAAATATGTCAGTCTTAACATACAAAAATAATAACTATGTAGCAATCATGACTCAAACTATGAACTCAACAAATATTTTCTTTCTTTTTCATACTTCACAGAGCCTGTGCACTTGCCTGCCTCACAGCTCAGAAGGTCAGAGCTGGAACCAGGAATACAAGAAGAGGAGGAGAAACCTGATGATGATGATGATGATGATTTTTTTTTTATTTAGATCTCGGATTACAAAAACCTTTCAGGTTAGAGCTCTTTTACAAAGGTTCCACATCAGCAGCACAATACAACAGGTTAGCAGAACAAAAAGTATGGCAAAACAGTATACATAGAGAAAGGAGATCAACAGGTTTAGACTAAACTGGGTATGGTAAAATAATTGTAAATAAGAAAAGAGCAATAGTTGACATTCACAGTGAATTAAAGAATAGAAACGAGTAACACTATGCAGTTTCATGCACAGGAATGCATACAGTAAATTGAAAATCAGCCAAAACAAGCTTTGTCAGTTTCTGGTAAAATCATAAGGTACGTTGAAATCAGCCAACAGGCCTTGTCAGGACAGACTGGGGGGGGGGGCATTAGGTAGAGGGGAGGAAAGGTGAAGGGGGTAGGGTAGCAGGGGGGAGGGGATGTCAGAGATGGTGCTAAGGAGATTTAACAGTAATCAAGTACTAGGGTTTTAGATTGCCAAAAAGGGTTTAGCAGAAACAGTCACTGGAGCGAGTAGCAGAGAATAGTCACTGTAGCTTGAATTTGAAAGGGCCCAATTTGGATTTGGAGGAGATGTCACAGTTGAGGGGATTTATCCAAAGAGGGGCTCTGTAGGCGAATGATCTTTGTCCCTGGGAGGTATGGCATTGAGGGACCAGAAAGAGCTGGGATTCAGAACCACAGGTATGGTGGGTATTAAGAGAGGGGCTGAGAAGACCTTGAATTCCATGTGGTAGGAGGCCTAGGGTTATTTTCTTGGCCATCAGGCATGTTTGTTATTTGACGTGATGATGTTATCATTATTGATCCACCAGGTAAGAATCATTAAGGCTAAATACTGAGGAAGTAAAATGTGTAGCATTAGTTCACCAGACAGCAGAAAAAAAAAGTAAGTAACATTGTTTACACAACTTTCTTTTGACATTCATAAAGGTAACAGTATATTTGACAAGAGGATATATACAAGATATAAAATATACTGTGTTGAAATGTGGTATTTATTTCCATGAGTGAGGGAGCAGTACCATAACTCACAAGTTATGAAACTTGTGGCTTGTCAGACATTGAACATATTCTGTGTATATGATGGCCACCTTCTTTGTGTTAATTACTAGCAGATTCATTGAGGTATTGACAAAATAGGCTATCAAGCTGGCAATTGTGTATGCTAGTGAAAAATACATGGAGCATAGTGTATAATCAAATTATACACAACAAGGATGTTTTTCA
The DNA here is from genome assembly GCA_016271365.2 of Neoceratodus forsteri. Taxonomy (NCBI): domain Eukaryota; kingdom Metazoa; phylum Chordata; order Ceratodontiformes; family Ceratodontidae; genus Neoceratodus; species Neoceratodus forsteri. The sequence goes on along the minus strand of CM057456.1, from coordinate 527,317,457 downwards.
CTTGAGAGGTTTCTGTGGTAACATCAGACATTGAGAGCACAGCTTGAGAGGTCTTGTTACCATGGAAACCTCGAGAGTAAAAAATGCCCTTGTTGTGTATGATTGATCATACACTATCTTTTATAGTATATGGTCAATTATATCTTGAAGAATGTTCCCTTACTTTTGCCCTTTTTTGGATGTCACTCTCTTCTGAGGTCCATTCTCACTGCTGCAGCCATTGAGGAAGCTCAGGAGGGTTCCCGCACTGCTCATGCACATAGATGTTCTAAGTTGTTATGCTGCAGTAGCTATGTAGATAGCACAGCACAACAGCTATGATGACATAGCTACTGCAGCACAACACTGATTGAGGGATGGATTTCCAGCATACACAATACAGTGTTATTTTCTTTTTTATATTTCTTTTTCTCCCCCCCCGCCCTGCATTGTCACCTGACTAACCCACTGCCCTGCAAACTCCAGAGGAGGACCCTCATGGAGCCTAGGTTTACCCCCCAGGTGGGGATGAGATGGGAGGGGGCCCCACCCTACCTTCTTGTCTGTGTCAGAGTTCTCTCCAAGTCACTTGAGCTGGTGGGCAGAGGCCAATTACTGACCTCTGTGCTGGTGTCATGCTAGGATAGATGTTTTTTCATGTACACCTCTCCTGGAGATGTGAAGTGCACTGAAGCCATAGCAGAGCCATCATCTGTAATGCTCCACCCCTACGTACGACTTGAGCATGGAGTCATCCAGCAACTGCAAAAGCCAGTTATGTGCTGAGCCATGAGTCCCCCCCCCCCAGAAAAGATGAGCAGTCCGTGGGATGCTCAAGCCTCTTCCCCACCCAGCCAGCCCTCCAACAACCTGAGCCAATTCCTGAACTCAAGTCACTGGTGATGTGAGCAGTACAAAACATTATTACTCTTTCTCTTACATAACAATCTTCCATCAAACAATGGCCTTGACAGTGGGACAGATGCTGCATCAGCAGATGCCAGATCAGAATCATCCACACTACTGCATCATGTGCAACTCCACACACACATTGTTTGCTTGCTATAAACAGTTGTTAAGTGTACTAACTTGTCTTCTGTGTAAAAGCATACTATTAAAAGTTGTACAGGGCAACAGTTTGTAGTAATTATAAAACCATGTCCAGAAAGTGGAAAACAAAGCAACAAAGCAAGCATGAACCCCATGATACAGACAATGCTGCAATCTTTAATCTAAGAGCATGCAGGGCTCAAACTGCTTTTACAGTGTCTTAGAACCATACATTAACACACACCACCCTATGTGTTATTTTATTTTATATAAATGTTGCTTTCACAGTTTACAGCCCAAGATATGATATAAAGGTGATGCCCAACTGGAAATGCAAAAAAAAAACATAGTATGCTAGCACTTTGTGAGGTCAACAAACAACACCCAATATGCACAGCATTGTATAGCCTCCTTTTTAATTTTTTTAGCTGAAACTTTAATTACATTCCATCTTCAGCAACAAAGTCCACAGCCAAAACACTAATGAGTAACAGATAATCACAGATGTCGACAAACTACAGAAACTGTGTTAGCATTAGAGACAGACCAGCAGGTTGTGAATCTTAACACTGTGCATGACAATACCTTCTACCCTGCAGCTCAGTATCGCCAGACTGAACTTTGTCATTACTTGCATATTATATAGTTACAAAAGCAGAAACCAAGAAAATGTACATAAATATGAATGCCTTGGTCATGGAAACTATACTGCAGTACTAAACATATGTATAACTATTCGTTTTCCTAGTTGAAGAGGAGCACACCAGTGGCATTACACAAGAGCCATTTCTTCCCAAACCATTTGAATCAAGGAAGAACCTCAAAAATTGTCACTGCTTCCTGTTGGCTCCGAGGCCACAACATCACAGCCGGAGCCACAGGCTAGAACTTCAGCACAAGCTGCATCAGAAGTAGCATGGTATTGCTCACACAGTAAGAAAATACCTCTTTTATTCAAAATGAGAAACAGAGTTACAGTAATTTATAAAACTCATAACTTCCTCTCTCATAACTACATGTTGCAGATATCTTTCCCTATTGAAGTTGTTAAAAATTATCTAAGTTAACAAGCTGTACAAGCTGTTTTTTTTTCTCAATGACATAAGTGGCTTACCAGCAACTCTTAGAATAAAGTAAAAAAAAAATTAAGAGAAAAATATTTTCTTGAACAATTACCATGAGTACAGTAATTAAGCTGCGCATTATGAACCCTTATGTTAATGATGTCTTTACTAACAGATGACAAACACCTGAGGTGGGATTACATGACATAATTTACCAAAATGTAATTACATTTGTAGCTTTCAAAACTGCTGCAGTATTTGCTTTCTATTAGTTGCTATTGGTCCATCCTGTATAACTTACAACATATGGCTGTGTATTTCTAGTCCTGAGATACTTGCACATGACAGATTAAAGGTACTTTGTGTATGGCCTCAAGCCTCAATGTGTCCCTGAGTGTGCAAATATCTCAATGCTACCAACACACAACAATGTTTTATTGGGCTCTACCACACCTCAGCGACACTAAAGTCACTGACATACTCCACATTGACAGACGCAATGCCGATTGTTGGAATTGTTCTGCTGGTATTCTGTTGTGTTTTCTTTGGGGGGGTGCCCCCTGAACCCTTCATGTGTGGGGCTCTGCCCCCACACCCCACTCCGAGTTGGAGTTGTTTCGTGGAGGGGACAAAACACTGGGAGACACAGTGCTGGTGTTCATCAGGGACCATTACAGCTATCTGTCAATTTCTGTCTCTGTAATGGTTTTTGCTGTTGCAGTTTCATTGTTCGGTTGGTACAGCATTTTGTTGCTGTCAGATTAACCACATGATAAGCATCTACATGTATATTAACAAAAGACAAAAACATATTCTCAGTTGCCTTATTTTCCATTTCTCTTTAGCAACAAATTTCAAATTCTGTAAAGTGTCCTACAAAACATCTTCCAATGACGGACACTATTCAAGTGATGTTCCCAACCAATCTGATAAATTTCTTAGAAGCACCATTTTTAAACAAAGTAGCAATTGTACTACAGATCCTACATAACATATATACAACATTCTGTATGACCAAACATACAGACTAACAATTCTTAGTTCTGTAGCGGTCCATATTGTCAACGAATAATCAAAACAGCTGGGTATAGTGCATCCCTACCAGGAGAATGGCACAGCCCAAGTTTTGGAATGTTGGGCACATGAGGATTCCATGCTGCAGCAAATCCTCAATTTAGATCTGCCTTTTGAAGGGGACAGAGCTACTTTACGCTTCTCTGAAGATTTTCAAGATTCAAGATTTCAAGACTTCTTTTGGGGCTGCAGTTCTGCACAGCAAGTTGGGACTGCCTGTACCAGGGTGCACCATCTAAATTAAAATTGTGCCTGTTAAGCTGCGGCTTTTAAAATGACTAACCTTCCCTTTTCTCATTCCCTGTGTGGCTTGAGAGCCACTTCTGCCTTGTTAGGATATTTTAAAGGTCTCCATTTAACAAAAAAATAAAAAAACAAGAAAAGTGCCACAGGTTGGTACAAACTTTATTTGTTCTGGGAGTGTAGGGTCTCTGGCAGGTACTCGGCTACTAGTGTCAGTTCCTTCCCCTTTCCCTAAGACTAAAGCTTTTGTGATTGTGTCTTTTTACATCTAATATGTCATACAAGGACATTTTAGAGGTGTTTTGGTGATATTCCACTAGACACCTCCATTTCTCTGTTTGCATGGCCACCATTAGGGCTGGGCAAACACTTCCTCTTCAGGTAAGCTTCCCAACATTGTTTTAAGTGCACACCCATGGTGCCCATGTTTGCACCTATTAAATACATTACGCTACTTTGTTAGCAGACTCACAAGTGCACGCACATCTGCACAAGTGCACACCTGCCCTGGACACACCCGCTAGTGAGCACACAGATCCATTTTAGCACTTTTTGGTGTGCTAATACAAGTTTTCACTGACTTTTGCTGAATTTTAGCCCAACAAGCAATAGGGCTAGTAATTTAAAAAAAAAACGGGGAATATTTTCAGTGGTAACTTCAATTATTGGCACCATGGCTTATCGGAGACCATTAATCATGAAATGATTTAAGACCTGCAAAAGGGTGATGAGTCCCTCCCCCATGGGTTCATATTGTCCTCATTGTATTGCTCAGCATAATATTTCTCTCACAGTTCCCCCAGCTGGTCCTCTGAGCTGGGGAGTGGGGTACCTGGTCTGACTATTGTCAGTGGCAAAGTAGAATTGTGAAAATCATTTTTGTTGCACCATGGTGAGCGTTTGAACCATGAAGTTCCACAGGATATCCCAGCAGATGCACCTGACCCCAAACAGGCCCCTCAGGTCAGGGCGGACCCTTCCAGGTATATCCAGATGCATCACAACAAGAGAAGGCTGCTGAATCAGATTTGCAGGCAGTCCCCAACCCTGACTTCTTAGAAGGCCAGGATGAGGATTTGGGGGGTCTTGGGGAAACTTCTGACCAAAATAAATTGCTCTCTAATGAGGATGATGTCCCCTTTGAGGAGGAGGAAGAGGAGTGGATGGAACCTAAGCCAAGGATTCTGATTCCTCTCCTATTTAACAATAAGTCCTTGTCCTTTTTGATTGCTGAGGCTTGTTGATTCTTACAACTAAAGGAGCAGCAGCCCATGGAGACAGTGGATGTCAATCCAATTCTGTCTATGTCCTCCTCTGCTCCAAAATGTTTCCCAGGTTTTATTCACTATGAACAAATTATTGAGCATGAATGGGCAGGTGTCAATCAGAGAAAAAAAAATCGTCCTAAACCGAAAACACGTAATTTCCTCTTTTTAGGGGAAAGGTTTAAGAGGCGGGAAGCTCCTCCTCTGATGGACAAGGCAGTTTCTAATTCAGTGAAACACATCACCCTACTGATCAAAGGCTCTTTGGTGCTAGCTGATGTTCATGACAACTGAGTGGATAGATCATGCAGGAGGGCTTTTGACTCTAATGGCACAAACATTCGTACATCTTAGGCTTCATTTATAGTTGCCAGAGCATTAAAGATCTGGGTCACCACTCTGGTCAGCTTCTTTCAGCCAGATTAGGATGGCGTGATCATTTTGCATTTGGTGGCCATGGTCTGCACCTTTCTTGGTGAGTCTACAGTGGAAAATCTATGCATGTCAGCCTGTTCGACCTACCACATTGTGTCAGCCATGAGGGGCATGCGGCTAATACATTGGTCTGCTAATCAAGCTTTAAAAGAGAAACTGTTTAACCTTCCTTTTGAGGGAGGCTTGTTGTTTGGTTCAGGCCTAGATTGTATTTTAAAAGTCTGAGAGGACAAAAAAGGCCACCTCCCAGTGCCCAAACAACTGTGTAAGACCACAACACCCTAAAGAGATCAAGGTGATGGCTGACACAGACAGTCCCGAGGTTTTTTTCATCCCTTTCAGAACTTTGGTATCCAGAGAAATTGAGATGTCTACTCCGGCAACAAGAGTTACAGTAACAGAGGAGCTTTTGCCTAGCACTGTGGAGGAGGACCAGCACAAAAGACTGGTGCCTCACAATGAAGATACACAGGTCCATCACTGCTCCCCTTTCCTTGGTGGAAGACTTCAGGAGTTCTTCTCAAGATGGGCCTAATCAACGTCTGACATCTGGGTGCTGGAAATTCTATACCTGGGGTATGCCATAGATATCTTAATGATTCCCACAAGGGGATGCTTTCTATGTACCCGGTTTCAAACAAGTGGCAAAATGACAGGTGGTGTCAGATACTCTGACCCACCTCATTGAAACTGGGGCCATTGTTCCGGTTCCACCAAATCAGCCAGGTCAAGGATTCTGTTCGATCTATTTCATAGTTCCCAAGAAGTCTGGAGGTTTCCAACCCATTCTGGACCTGAAGCATCTGAACAAGTTAGTCCACTACAAGAAGTTCAAGATGGAATCTCTGAGGTCATTAATATGGGCCATCCAGTCAGGGTGCTTCTTAACCTCTATAGATCTGACTGATGTTTACTTTCACATCTCCATATGTCACTCCCACCAGAGGTACCTCAGGTTCTCGATAATGGGCCAATATTTTCAGTACAAGACACTTCTGTTTGACCTTGCAACAGCCCCTTGAGCTTTCTTGAAGGTGTTGATAGTTCTGGTGGCTCAGCTGTGACAGGAAGGGCATCATGTCTACCCTTATCTGGATGACCTGCACATGCGGGCACTGATGTTCCCTCTAGCAAACAGGTCAGTGCTCAGGACTCTGGAGATCCTGGAATCACATGGATAGACAGTGAACTGGAAGAAGAGCTTTCTTGAGCCTTCTCACATGTTGAAGCATCTGTTGGCAGTGTTCGACACAAAACCAGGGAGGATTTTCTTGTCATCCTCCTAGAAAAAGACATCATTATCAGAGGTCTAATGGCTCAGAAATCGGTCATCGGCCTCTGCCCACAGTCTGCTGTGAATTTTGGGCCTCATGGCGGCAGCAATAGACTTAGTCCCATGGGCTCACTTCCATATGTGGCCCCTTCAGTGAGTTTGCTGATGGCCTGGGACCCATCGTCGGATGATTGTCAGACCAGGATTCCCCTCACCCCTCAGCTTCATCAATCTGTGAGTAAGTGGGTGAATGTGAAAAATCTCAGCAAGGGGGTTCCACTGAAACTTCCCCCAGAGTTAATTCTCACAGCAGATGCCAGTCTGCATGGTGGGAGCAGTACTGGGCCAACTTCTCACTCAGGGGACTTGGTCAGTACATGAAAAGCATCTTCACATAAATGTTCTGGAGATGGAAGTGGTCCACTTAGCTCTACTTTGGTTTCAGACCATGCTGCAAAATAATGCAGTAAAGGTGCGGTCAGACAACGCCATCACAGTGGCATACATAAACAACCAAGAAGACACAAAAAACAAAGAGACACTTTGAGAGGCCTCTCAACTCCTGAGCTGGGTGGAGAAGAATCTTCTCTCTGTGTCTGCAATACAGTTGGCATGGGAGTTGAACATCCAGGTGGACTGGCTAAGTCACAAAAATGTTCACCCCGGAGAGTGGCAGTTGAACTTAAAAGTGTTTGAACTCCTGAGCACTTGATTCATTCATGTACAGATAGATCTGTTTGTATCAAGTCACAGTGCTCAGATCCAAAGATTCTTCAAGCCATATTCACTGCACACAGGCAGAGGCAGTGAACACTCTGATTCAAGAGCGGTCCTTTTGCAGAACATATGCCTTCCTGCCACTGCCTCTTCTTCAGAAGGTCTTACAAAAAATAAGACACTCAAGAGGAAACTTTCTCCTAATAGCTCCGGAGTGACCAGGAAGACTGTGGCTCTCCAATCTAGTGAACCTAGCTCAGCAAGTACCTTTCCGCCTTCCGGTGCCAAGAGATCTCCTTTTGCAAGGTTCCATTCTCCACCCAAACCCAGGTGCAATGCAGTTTGCAGCCTGGCTCCTGAGAGGAGGAGGCTTCTGAAACTAGGTTTTTCCAAGAAAGTAGTGAAACCTTGATGGCTGCCAGAAAAACCTCTATATCTGCAGCTTACACTCGAGTCTGGACAATGTTTGCATCCTGAGCCAGAGGGAAGTGTTTAAAACCTTCCAAGGCCTCAATTCCACAAGATGGCATTGAGCATGCTCAGAGGTCAGGGTTTCTGCTGCCTGAGATTCCTTGGGGTTTTCCCTAAGAACTAATAGAGAGGTTATTCATTTCTCATGTGCAGTTGGCAGGAGCCAACCGGTGTTTTCATCCCCAATCCCCCTTGGGATCTTAATCGTATCTTGAATGTTCTCTTATAAAGAGCCTTTTGAGCTGCTGTCATCCATATCACTGGATGTATTGTCCTTCAAGGTGTGTTTTTTAGTAGCCATGTGTTCAGCCACAAGAGTGGGTGAACTCCAGGCCTTGTCTTACAAGCAGCCATACCTTAGTATGCACAAAGACAAAGTGGTACTCAGGACGGTTCCATCCTTTGTCCCTAAAGTGCCTACGGCCTTCCATGTGAACCAGGAAATATACCTTCCATCATTCTGTTTGCAACCTTCTCACCTTAAAGAGAAGGAATTGCACAAGCTAGATTTGTGGCAGGCAGTTAGTATCTACCTTAAATGAACAGCTGAATTTCGAAAGTCAGATAGTCTCTTTCTTCTTTTTGGAGCAGCCAAGGAGGGTCAAAAGTCCTCTAAGGCCACTCCAGATAAGTGGGTGCGGGCCTGCATTGCTAAGACCTATGTTGTGAGAAAGAAGAGACCTTCAGCTCCCATGAAGGCTCGCTCCACCAGCGTGATTGTAACTTCCTAGGCTGAGGGGGTGAAGTTTCAGTTTTGGAACTATGCAAGGTAGCTACATGGTCTTCAATCCACACTTTCACAAAACATTACAAATTGAATGTTCAGAGTTCTGCCGATGCAGATTTTGGTTGCAGAGTGTTTCAGGCAGCAATTCACAAGTAATTTTCTGATATTTTTTGGTGCATGGGATAATATTCTGCCCCCTCCCATTTTTTTCTCTGGGTACTGCTTCTTAGAACCCAGTTGTTTTGATTACCCATTGACAATGTGGACTGCTACAGGAAGAAGAAACTGACTTCATACTTACCGTAATTTCCTTTTCTGTTAGCTCCAACATTGTTAATGGGGCTCACTAAGTAGCTTAGCTCCTGCCGGAGAATCGTATCCAGTATGCTGAAGACAAAGGTCCTTTCAGTAAAATTCCCCTACCTCTGGATCTCTCTCTATTCTGCTGTGCTATACTGATATAGATATATGTATATTTCATAAGATTACATTTTTGTCAGTCTGTGACTACAGGTTAATTGGTTTTGTTATTCTTCTCAAGGTGTTTTTCTTTTGCAGGTAGTTTTCACTGCACACAGTTATAAAAAAATTAGGATATTCCCCCATTGTGCGTCAGCTTCAGTTTCACAGATCTGTGACTTATAGGAAGCCCCCTTCTGCTGTTTGACTATCCTACCTACAAGAAGGACTGAACCATTCATATCTTGAATCCATGAAGAACAATTCCTCCCTCAGAGTCTGCTAGGAAGGAAAACTAGACTTTATTACAATATTAATGATTGTCATATGCAGCTAACTGGTTATGATATATGTAATGTATAGCTATTATGGCCTGCGATGTCAATAGTGACTGAGGAGTTGCTGTTGCATGAAATCCTCATGTGCCCAACATTCTAAAGCTTTGGCTGTGCCAATCCCCTGGTAGGGTTGCACTATACCCAGTTGTTTTGATTACCCATTGACAATGTTGGAACTAACAGAAAAGGAAATTATGGTAGGTATGAAGTTAATTTCTTCTATCAGGTTTTTTTCAGTGGTAACAACTGATTTCAGTGGTGTACCTTGCTATATCTTCTTTCTTTTTGTTTGCAGATACATGCCAAGCCCAAGCCTCTCACATGTGACATCTATCAAACACAATGTTGCAAGGCTTCAATAAAATGAGTCAACATCTCTCGGTGTTGGACTGTAACCAAAAATAAATGATTATGTTAATGCAATGCCGAGAGGATCTTGACAGAGCCTCACAACAATGTATACAACAGATGTCACATAGAATGATACAGATGGCCAGCACCTGATGCAATTCTCAGACCAGGGTCTCCAGAGTCTTAAACATCGGGCACTATGAGCAGCTCCTCCTCCTCCTCTGGAGTGGGACAGACCCTAGAAGCTGCTTACACTTTACCTGCCTCCTCAGGAAGTGGCTGATTTTTAACCTATCCCCCTCATCATTATTAAGGCGAGAAGCACCCTGCATCTGTGCATTCAAAATGCACAAAAATGACTATCTTTTTTTTATTGTTTTTTTCTTGCTACATTTTTAACAATGTCCAGATATGTAGAAGCATTTCATTTAGTTTATTATGATAATTATAAAAAAAAAAGAAAAACACAATTGGATCAACATTAGTAAAAATGACTATGTTTAAGTTTTTTCAAGTTTCATAACATAATTCAATATCTATATCTGTAACAATGTGCACATATGCAGAAGCATTTTGTTTTATTAACAAATTGACATTATAAAAATGTGAAGAAAACAAGATAAAATGCTAAAAAACATATACATAGAAAATTGTGATTACTACGATAATGGTAGGTAAAAAGGTAGGTAAAAATTTATTTTTATACAGGTAATACATGTCATTTGGACATAATCCAGTTTACAAGACAGACCTGTGTAATCCTATCTAACTACATACAATAAAGTTCCACATTTAAAACACAAATGAATACAAACAATATAATATACTAAAATACGTACATAAAATTATAAAAGAAAAACATAACACATTTTAAAGACACATCTGGAATAAAGACACATCTGAAAATTTTAAAGACACATTTGGAATTATTCAGCATTATTCAACACTCACAAATGTGAGTATATAGCTCCTTTATAGTTTGAATGAATAAGGAGTAACTTGTGATTTCTCTCATATCAACAGGGAGATGATTCCAGAAACCAGAAGTTTGATATAGCAAAGACCTGTCCCCATATTTATTTTGAAATTTTCCTACAACTACTTTATTTGAATGAAATGATCTAGTCAACAGCCGTTTTTGATTGCATTTCACTGGAAACAATATTAATGAAATTGGATGATTCACTGATAAATATTTCATTTTGTAAATTAAGGTTAGCCAATGGCACTGATAATTTACATCCAAGGGCAACCAATCTGCTTTATTCAGCAATAAACAATGGTGAGTCTGATAATTCCCCTTAATACATATCTAGCCACATGATAATAAGTTTTGTCTAACTTAGTCAACAATATTTTATTTGTGTTCCTATATATTAATTCTCTGTATCTTAATACTGGGATAATTAACTGATCTGCCAATTTTTTTCTAATATTGTTAAACAATCAGTACTTCTTCTTAATGCTCCCACCCTTCTATTAACTTTTTTAATCAGTTCAGTAATGTGGCTGGAAAAAGACAAATATTCGTTGAATATAACCCCCAAATAACTATAGTCCTTAACCTGTTCCAACTTAGTTAAGTTCCCTGTGTAAATACACAAATCAAGAGTAACACCACTCTTTTTTAGTGGAAATTTCATACATTTTGTTTTTTTTACATTCATGATTAGTTTTGACATGGGACAAGCATTTGTCAATGCCGAATGTTTGCTTGCTGGTATTAGCATTGGAAATGCAGGAGTTAGACAGATGCAGAATAGGAATGGCAGTGAAGTATTGAACTTCACATGAACTGCACCTCCATCCTGCAGAGACAGATAGGCATTGGGGTATGCGTTTGGGTCATTGCCCATAACATTCATGCCATGTCACCTCACCTTATCCTGCAGACACTGACATGTGTTGAGGTGTGCCTTGGGGTGTTTGGCTTTACAATCACCTCATTCCATAAGGACATACGCTGAAATGGGTGCAGTATAGGAGAATGGGGTGAACTCTGGGGCCAAAGAGTCCAAGGCACACCTCATTGCCTGTCACTGGCTGGATGATGGGAGTGGGATGGCACGAGCATTACAGTTGGCAATCCAAAGGCACACCCCCGATGCCTGTCAGTCTGTAGAGGGTGGGACATTATGGTTAAAAACCCTAATGCCCCGGGCATTTGTTGGTATCTGTACTACACATTTTCAACATGGCCTTTTTGTGTCCCCATCTCATGAAAGCATTTGGGACCTCTTCTCACGAACAGTGGCAGTGTCATTTTGTTAATGCATCCCAAACTTTGAGTTCCCACAGAGACCATTCCATTCTGCACCAGATGTATGAAAACACAGATCGGGCAGGATGTGAAGAATGACAGCTGTACCATTAATAGGGAGGTATGAAGAGATGGCAATGCTGAAAATCTGTAGTGAAAATATTAAAAATGCTCGCACTTCTGAGCATACATGGAAACTGCGCAATGCATGCATGTAACACAGTCATTTAGTGGAATTATTTCACCAAATTTCCAACATAGGCATTTTGTGACTTCTGCTCATGAACACTGTCACTATGATGTTCTTAACTGTCCCAAATATTGATTTCCCACAGCAACCATGACAGTGACTGAATTCATGAGGAGGGGGAAAAAGATCTCTTTATTTATTTATTTATTTATTTATTTAGTTTTTGTTAACCGGGTAAGTGCACTAGCCAGCAAGTGACTGTTTTCAGGCACGACCCGGGAGGTACAATTACAAAACACAATGAGTACAACCAGAAAAACAAGAAAAACATAATACATAATACATAATACAATAAAATGCAGAAAGAAATACATAAGGCAATGTAAAATACAAAAGTATAACGCAAAATATGTTCCAAACATTTGACCATGGAGCGCACACATAATGTGCAAAGTAGAAGGGAGAAAATAGGGGAGGATAGGTATTAGGAGAAAGACACAAGGGGGGAAGGATGGCAAGGAGATGGGAGGGAGAGAGTTGGTGGAAAGGAGAAAGCCGGGCAGATACGGCAACGGCCGGGCAAGGTACCAACCTGCGACACTGGTTTGTGGAGCCAAAGACGCAAGTGGAAAAGAGAGGGCAGGGGAGCGGCAGAAGATGGCAACAGCGGTAGAAGGTAGGAAAAAACAGCCGAGCTGGTGGAACGATGAGCGGCAGGGCGAGTGAAGATGCCGGTGAGAGAAGAGAGAGGCGGAAGAGTTACGGCAAGAGGCAAAAGTAACAATGTCGAGCCAAAGCCAGGGAACCGAAGAAAAGGGCAGGGAAGGGGGTTGGAAGACGGTGGGAGTTTACGCAAGTGGTGGTAAAAGGTGACTAGCACAGACAGAAGGGTGGGGACTAAAGAAGGGCAGGGGTGAGCCAGGAGCAGGTAAAGGTGAGTCAGGTGGGGTGGGAGTGGCGGGGAAGGATGTTGCAGAAAAAGGGGAAGAGTAGCAGTGTGGGTAGAGTGAGGAAAGGCTGAGAGGTGAGGATCAGGTGACAGGAAGTAATCGGCAACTTACATTAGTCAAAGCTAATATTAGGCATATAAACAAACAGGTTCAAGCAACAATTTATAACAAGACACAATATAGAACACCCATTGGGACAGCAGGTTCAAGCAACAATTTATATCAAGACACAATATAGAACACCCATTGGGACAGGCATAAGTGCTAGCAATAGGAAACAGTACAAGCGCGGGAAATCATGGTGGGATCAAGCAAACACATTTGTCCATAGTAGTAAGGAAAGTCCTGAGTTTGCCCTTAAAAGTTACATGAGTGGGGACATCCTTAGATCCTGAGGCAGTAGGTTCCATAGGTGGGGCAGCATAATGGAAGGAGCCCATGCCCTTTTTTACGACAAGGGGATGGATAGTAAGGTCTGATCAGCAGATCTAAGGTTCCGTGGGAATGGCGGCCTGAGGAGATCTGATAGGATAGCAGGCTTGGATGTCCTTAGATGGAATCAGCTAGATTGTACAGGTAGTACTGTCTGGTAGAGGAAGGAGAGAGCCAACCAAGGTCCTGATATAATTGATAGTGATGCTGCAGTTGAGGTGCTTTGCTGCATACCTGCACACATTATTGAAAGTAGTATCCCACAATTGCAGTGAATTTATTGGCCAAGTCAGAATGGGACATCCATACGTAAGGGTTGGCAATAGTATGCCCTCAGCTATCGCCAGTTTAGCAGCAGGGCAGGTAGCGGGTCTATAGGCAGCCCCCAACTTGCAGTTTACTGACTTGCAAGTTTCCTGTATGTGTGTTTTTAGGTTCAAGGTTTGATCCAGGTGGATGCCCAGGTAACGAAAAGAAGTGACAGATTCTAGAGGGTTCCCATCCATGTCAGAGACAGAGATAGACAGGGGACAGGATCTGAGCTTGTGATTGGAGCCAAACAGCATGACTTTGGTTTTATTTGTGTTTAAGACCAGGCGTTGAGAGTTCAACCAGTGTTGTACAGAACGAAAATCAGCAGTGAGGGCAGCATTTAGATCCAGAACATTCTACTCTCCAGTGGTAAAAGGGAGAAGCACTTTGGATCAGCAATCTCAACTTAAATTTGGAGCCATTGCGTGAGCTTGTTTTAAAAGTTCCACCTATTCATTTATATCTAAGAAAAACGTGGGTGTTGTTCATTTGGAGAACAGATAGAAATCCAACAAAGTCGAGAAAAGAGACACGTGGCGGGTAAGCAATGGACAAATTGCAAGGGGCATATAGCAAATGCAGTCTATGAGTTATTTTTATTTGGAAAAGGGCAAGTCACAAATAGCAGGTAGCAACTGCTGCCTAATTGAGATTGTTTATTCAAAATAGGAAAATTGCAAGTCGCAGCTATGAATGCAGCATTTGTTTTACCTTTAGGTTCTTTTGAGCCTACGCCAAGGCACTGGATCTTAGTGGGGCCATAAGGGAAGTGTGGCAGGAAAGCAAGAGGTGAGTTTTCAAGTGTTTTGGAAGAAGGCAGATGAGCTGCCATGAGGTAGGCCCAAAGTGAAGCCGGCCAATACCATATTGGATGATGTCACACCACATGGCCGGGGAGATACGCAAGGTAGATTACATGTTGCAAGTCGCATCTAGCAAAAGCAGTTTATATATTGGTTATGTGTTAGTTATTCCAAGATAGGCAAGTCGCAAGCCGCATCTATAAAATGTGACTTATGAGTGGTTCTTAGGTGAAAATAGGCAAGTCGCAAGTAGCATGTCACATATGCAGTCTATGAATTGTTTTCATTTAAAATTAGGCAAGTTGCAAGTAGCATGCAGCAACTGCAGTCTATGAATGGTTTTCATTCACAAATAAACAAGTCACAAGTAGCATGCAGCAACTGCTGCCTACTTGAGTTTTGTTTCTTCACAATAGAAAAATTACAAGTTACAGCTAGGAATGCAGCATTTGTTTTACCTTTAGGTTCTTTTGAGCCACGCCATGGTGCTGGATCATAAGGGAAGGGGGGGCATGCAGGGAGTGTGGCAAGAAAGCAACAGGAGACTTTCAAGTGTTTTGGAAGAAGTGTGATGAGCTGCCATGAGGTAAGCCCAAAGTGAAGCCAGCCGACGCCATGCTGGATGATGTCACACCATGTGGCCGGGGAGACACGCAATGTTGATTACAAGTCGCAAGTCACATCTAGCAAAAGCAGTTTTATGTATTGGGTTATGTGTTAGTTATTCCAAGATAGGCAAATCATAAGCCGCAGCTAGCAATGCGGCCTATAAGTGGTTCTTATTTTAAAATAGGCAAGTCACAAGTAGCATGTAGCAAACGCAGTCTACGATTTGTTTCATTTAAAAATAAGTAAGTAGCAAGCAGCAGGTAGCAAATGCAGCCTATGCGAGTTTGTTATTCAAACTAGTCCATTCTCAAGTCGCATCTAACAAATGCAGTCTATAAGTTGTTTAAAAAAAAGCAGGTCGCAAATCACAACTAGGAAATGCAATCTAGGAGTTAACTATGTAAAATAGGCAAGTTACATCTAGAAAATGCAGCATGCATTATGGGAGCAGACACAAATAGGCATATAGATATATTACAAATTCAAGAACAAATCTGGGAAAAGTGGGGAACTAGGCTGGGCTGTGGAGGTCAAATAAGACACATGAAGGGCTTGGCAGAGGTTTGAAAATCCAATTAACATGCCAATTTCTTCAGACCAAAGGAACAAAGCAGGAGGACATTGGGAGGGATTACATTGAGGAAAGTGGAGTGGGAGCAGAATTTTAAATAGATGATTATTTTGGGGGACAGTGTCGACACACACACATGACTCATAGAAAGTCATTTACATTCAGGATTTGGGAAGTGAATAAAAAGCTTGGCGCATTACAGTGTACAACAACTGTTACACAAGGATGATAGGGTCCTTTGGTGAACAAAAGGAAGGGACTGATTCTTAGGGGAGGACTGAGGGACACGGTTCACGGAACAACTGAAAAGGGGGGGGCTCCTGGGCATCAGTATTGAAGAAAGTCTGTTGAACCAGAGGTATTACCATGTGCATTTTCTTTTACAGCAGTGTCTTTTAACATTAGGAGCAAGCCCAAGAGCAACAGATAATGGTACCAAAGAAAACAGGCCAACCAAGGAAGAAGCTTACAAGGCCATCATCGAATTGGCAGAGAGGGCCAATAAAGTATGGGAATTGGTGAAGGATATGGATGCACAGGGACCGGGTGGAAAATGAAAAGAAGGAAGGGGGAAGGGGGAGAGCAGTGGCAGAGGACGCAAGCCAGCCCGATCACCTAGCCCAAAAAGGGCACAGACCAGACCGGCAAGCCCAGGCAGACCACAGCCAGAGACCCAACCTCTATACCGACCACCTCTATGGTTCCAGCTCCCATACCAATCCCCCCATTGTGGTCTGAGATGCCTGGACCGGTACCGGCAACACTGAACTTGTCAGGAGTACTGGCACCAGGAGCTGGAGGGCAACCACCAAGCCAACACCAGGTAATGTGAGCAGCAACATAAAGGAATACCTAGAGCAAATGATTATAGCTATGGGGCAACATGGGATAGGACAACTGGAAAAAGCATTTGGGGAAATCAAAACAGGAAAAGGAGAAAGGGCAGGAGCAGAAGCAGGGACCACACTGAATGTGGAACTGCTGCCAGGGGGGTCTAGAGACAGGTGCACCAGGGATGACAGTAGGTAAACACATACCCATAGCAACAAAAGAAAAGATATGGAAGTGAAAATATGTAGATGTTTTTGCACTGGCCAGTAGAGAAGCAGTGATGAAGTATGACAAATGGGAGAGCATTGGAAAAGCAGAGATGGCGGCAACAGTAGTCCTGCTAGGGAAGAAAGAGGAGGACAAATTCATGAAAGACAAGACATGGGACAGTTGGTCCATGAGCTTTGCCACATATGCAGCAATATTGTTAGAGAAAAGCCTTAGTTGGGAATTCCCTTGATAACCTATTAGCTAATAATAAGGAGGGCAAAAGCAAAAGGAGGGGTGGGGTGGATATAGTATGATGAGTTTTTTAGGCAAAGGATGGCCACCTACGGGGACGTGAGGTGGGACACCAAACAGATGGACCTGTGGACAGATTATGTTACGGATCAGTCCACACCACATGGAGAAGGGGAAATTAAAGCCTCATTGGTGCAAAAGTGCTGTTTGGGATACAATCGGGCTTTTTGCTCCTGGCCACAATGTAGGTTCTGCCACACATGTTCCAAATGTGGGGGGGACCCACCCGGCCTCAAGATACAGGACAAGCTGGATGGCCGGAGAGCAACTCAATGGGACCCAGGGCACCAACAGTCAGTCCTTTCAGGGGGACCAAGGAGGTTTCAGGGGACAGACAGGAAACAGGGGTTTCAGGGGGAGTGGATGTTACTACTAAGGTTCATACTACTAAGGTGATAAGTGAGCAAGGACGCTAAACAGCTCATAAAGGCTCACATGCTAACCAAGTTTAATAACAGCTTAAATGTTTAATAGATAATAAATAATTAGCCAATCTTGCTTTGAAAATGTCTTTATTCTTACTTACTATAACATATGCAGGCAACTTATTCCAAGGTTTGATCACTCTTATGGTATAAAAATATTTTCTTTTAATGTAGTTGAAAGATTTACATGATAATTGGAATGGGTGGCCTCTAATATTATAGGAAGAATCCTTAAAGTTTATTCCAAATCTACCATTAATGCAGTGTCCTGAACAATATTTTAAAGGTATAGTAAATCACCACATAACCGACGAGTTTCTAAAGAAAATAAGTTGAGATTACACAGTCTAGTATCATAAGACAAATGATTCATACCCTTAAGATGTTTAGTAAATCTACGCTGGATTTTTTCTAATTGTTGTATGTCTGATTTCTTATACGGACACCAGAGTTGTGCTACATATTCAAGATGAGGCCTTACATAAGCACTAAACAAGGGCATTAAAACCTTGGGATCTCTTGAGGTAATGTTACGTTTTTATAGACCAGACAACCCTATTAGCTTTGTTAACAGATTCATTAATATGGTGAGAAAAACCCATATCATTTGAAACCGTGATGCCCAGATCTTTTTCATCTGTAGTTTTACTATGAGTAAATTGTCCCAATGTATATGTTTTCAATGGGTTGGTGTTACCCAAATGAATAACTTTACACTTGGAATTATTTAGCCTCATACCCCATTCATTAACCCATTCAGAAATCCTATTTAGATCTCGTTGTATAATATCAGAATCCAGTTCACTGGTGCATGGGCCACCAAGTTTAATATCATCTGCCTATTTGATAGTCAATGAAGAGCAATTTGCTGTCAGATCTGAAAAAAAAAGCCTGGAATAAGCAAGGTCCAAGCACCGAGCCCTGATGGACTCCACTAGTGACACTGCCAACATCTGATAAACTTCCATTGATACTTACATTTTGAGTGCGGTTTGATAACCAGTTTTTAATCCAAATTATTATATATGGATTTATTTTTAATTTCTGCAATTTAACTTCTAAAGCCCAATGTGGCATAACATCAAATGCTTTACTAAAGTCCAAGAAGATGACATCACGGGTAATATGGGCATCAACCATTGAGCTTATGTTCTCATAAAAACTTAACAAGTTAGACAAGCATCCTCTACCCTTTCTAAAACCATGCTGTTCAGAATCAGCAGTATTCAGTATAGGAGTTAATTCATCCCTAATTAGACTCTCAAAAATCTTACAGATAGGTGATGTGAGACTTATTGGTCTGTAATTAGAACAGTGATTTTAAGCCATTTTTGTATATGGGGATGACATATGCTATTTTCCACTGAGTATGAACAAAACCTTCCTTCAAACAGGACTCAAAAAGCAATTTAAAAGGAAGCAATATGCATCTGGATAATAGAAATAGCAGGTGACCTGAAATATAATCTGGTCCAGTACTGGTTTTCCCTTTTTGTAATTTTCTTTTCTTTTCGATATCAATTTATTTAAACTAAATAAGTTCTGAGCCCTTATTATGAATAGTATGTATACTTCCATCTAGTATTGTGTACTGTTTTGCGAGGGGGGAAGCAGATATTAAGACAAAGCCATGTAGACTGGGGGGAGGGGCAGATATTTGACATGGCAAGGACACCAATCAGGTTCAGGAATTGTGAGGTGACGTTACAAGGACACACTGACCAAATAGCAGCACAGAAACTACTAAAGAGTTTTAAGGATGGTTTTAGCCTGCATTGTCAGGGCTCTAGAGAGTACTGGGAAAGCAAACACTTAGGTTCAGTGAAGGGGAAAGATGAGATACTGAGAAAACTGAGGAAAGAGAAGGAGACAGGGAGGATAGAGGGCCCATACCAGGCACCCCCATTTGACAATCTGAGAGTATCACCACTAGGTCAGGTGCATAAGAAACAGCAAGGGGAATTTAGGGATATTCAACACCTATCATTCCCAGAGGGGGAGTCAGTAAATGATTACATTGAGGAAAGACACTCCAGAGTAATGTATGCCACCCTGGAGGAAGCAGTGGAAATCATTAGGGCAACCCCACAGGCATGGCTAGTAAAGACCAACATAGAGGCAGCATTCAGGCTCCTACCAGTCTGCCCACTAGTCTGGGACCTGTTGGGTTTTAAACTAGATGGGGAGTATTACTTCAACAAAGCTTTGCCCATGGGTTGCTCCATGGCCTGTGCTTCTTTTGAACTGTTCAGCACGTGCCTGCAGGGTATATTTCAAAGATGGCCAGGACATAACACAGTGATACACTACTTAGATGATTTCCTACTGATTGGGAGTGGGAGAGAAGAGACTGAGGTGATGCTCAGGAGTTTTCAGGCACTCTGTAAACACTTGGGAGTCCCATTGGTGCCAGACAAGATGGAGGATCCCAGCTGAATCATAGTATTCCTGGGCATCGAAACAGATGCACAGAAGGAGGTGTTCAGGTTGCCGGAAAACAAGGTAAATAGGCTGGTGGGGGGCTCTTAAGGGAGCATAGTGAAGGGAGAAGGAAACAATAGAGGCAGGTCCAGCAACTAATAGGGCATCTCAACTTTGCATGAAGGGACATTGGCCAAGGGAGAGCCTTCACCAGGTGATTGGCACATGCCACCCGGCGGACGACAAAGCCACACCATTGGGTGGACGTCACCAGGGCCACAAGGGAAGATTTGAGGATATGGGAAGTATTTTTAGAAACGTTCACTGGCACATTCTTTTGGCAAGACAATTGGGTATTTAATACAGATCTGGAGCTTTATACCGATGCCACATAGGACTCAGGATGGGGGGTTACTGTAAAGGAAAATGTTTTACCGAAGCATTGTCGTGGAGCTGGATAGAATGGGGGTTGATCAAGGACATCACCCGACTAGAAATCATGCCGATATGGGTATGCACGTTAGTATGGGGACCCAAGTTATGTAACCAAAAAGTGACATTCTGGTGTGACAACAGAGCAGCAGTGGAGGTCCTCAACAATAGGAGGGCATCAACCAGACCTGTGCTATGGGTCTTGAGGCAATTGGTATTACAAGGTTTGAGGCTTTAGCATGACATTCAGAGCTAGGCACATAGTGTGGATCCAGAACAGTATAGCTGACGGCCTCTCCCGTCTGCAGCTGGACAGGTTCCAGGCCTCAGCACCAAAGGCAGAGGTGCAACAGATACTGATACCAGAGGATATATGGGAGGTTGGCTGGAAGGAGTCAAAGTCCTGTTTTGCAACTCCTGGTCTACCAGGACTCTCAGAGCCTATGAAGGGGCCTGGAGCATATTCCAGCGTTTCAGGGAACAACAACACATGGAGGCAAGTGGGCAAGTCACGGCTGACCAAGTGAGTAAATACATAGTACACCAATGGAAAATGGGAAAGGCACAGCCTACTATGGGAGTACACCTGGCAGTCATAAGCTTATAAGCTTAGTTTGTAACCTGAGGCAATGAAATGACACAACGAAAAAACATGTTAGTAAGACATATGGTTCAAGGATGGGGCAGGCTGAGGACAAAAGCAAGGGATGAAAGGAGACCAGTATGGCAAAGCCTGATTGACAGGATGGGGCAGGCAACATCAGCCATATGCAGGACAAAATTTGAGAAGCTATTATTCCAGGCCATATTCCCAACCATGTATCATGGGGCCCTGAGGGTGAGCAAGGCAGTAGGGCATGATGGGGGGCACGGGGGGAGGGCTGGAACAGGATGACG
Source organism: Neoceratodus forsteri (assembly GCA_016271365.2). Taxonomy (NCBI): domain Eukaryota; kingdom Metazoa; phylum Chordata; order Ceratodontiformes; family Ceratodontidae; genus Neoceratodus; species Neoceratodus forsteri. The sequence goes on along the minus strand of CM057456.1, from coordinate 527,296,356 downwards.
TTACATGGCAGGGGGATGTAATTGAAATATGGATCAAGAAATCAAAGACAAATCAAGAGGGTGAAGGGGCCCAGCTCATGCTAAAAAAAAGCAGTGAGCCAACTAGCTGCCCGGTCAGGGTACTGTGGGCCTACGCCGTAGTACGTCCTGCTCAACCAGGGAATTTCTTTTTTTCACAAGGATGGGAAAAGAGCCACAGGCTGTCAAGTGACAATGGGTCTTAAAAAATGCGTGGAATTCCTGGTGGAAAATCCCAAGAACTTTTCCTCACATTTTGTTTTTTTTTTTTAGTCTTTAGTAACCAGGTAAGGCTGACTAGGCACAAGTGCCTGTTTTCAGTGGTGACCTGGGAGCACGGGGTGGTTAAGTGACTTGCTCAGAGTCACACAGTATGCAAGTGGAGGTTGTGAGAATCAAACTCAAGTCTAGTCTGCTGGATGTAACAAGCTCATTCACACCTCATTCCTCTAACCTCTAGGCTATACTGCCAGCATTGATTCTGAATTGGGCAGGCATTGCAGCCGGCAGCAGCAGAAGGCTCAGTCAAACAAGTACAAGGGGCCAGATGTTGGAGGTCTGATTGCTATAAACGATATATGTAAGGCCACTAAGCAAATGACTAACCATAGCTCCCCATTTTCTATTCACAGGTTAAGCATGGTTTTAAGGGAAAGGGGGCAATTAAAAAAAAAATAGAAAGAAAGAGAGACATAAAGAACAAATGGGGGACAGACGTAGACACAATCGAGAACATCAACAACAGGAATATCCCATTAATCACACATGCTTTAATCTCTCAGCAGATAAGAGGTGGAAGCTGGAGGTATGGCTATGTGGACACTCTTACATTTATTGGGCAGAAAGGAGAGCATCCAAAAAGTAAGAGAGCAGACAATTATACCAAGACCCCAGACAATGCCGGGTGACATGGTAGGGCATCAGGGACATGAAGTGGGCCCAGCTGTTCCCGACATTAAGAGACCTAAGAGAGAGACAGGCACCACCAGACATGATTGTTATACATTTGGGAGATAACGACATTGGCGCCAGACCATGGCTGGACATTTTTCAATAAATCAAATATGACATCAGCATAATAAAGAAATGGTGGCCACAAGTATCCCTGATGTGGTCAGAAATGGTACCCTACAGGGTATGGAGACATGCACATAGCCACCTAGCAATGGATAGGGTAAGGAGAAAAATGAACAGAAGGGTAGGTACATGGTTCATAGCAAATGGGGGCTGGGTTATTAGGAGGGGCATAGAAGAACAGGAGGATAAATTTTACAGACCAGACGGGGTACACTTGTCAAACATAGGGGTAGACCTATTTAACTCAGAGACCATGAGGTGCATTGAAAAATGGAGAAAGAGCTTAGCTTAGCAGGAATCAGTCCCAGAACGGGGGGAAGGCCATCATCCAACATGGGCTGGAGACGACCTAGTGGCAAAAAGAGTATAAGAGCTGCCATGAGGTGAAGGGGAAGGGGGAGCACACACAGGTAGAGAACAAAGAAAGAGGATAAGAGATACGGTAATGGGTGTCACACCATTGCCTCCCAAGAAGAAGGAGAAGGCTCCCTCAGTTCTATGCCTGGGGGGGGTGAGAAGCCGAAGAGGAATACATAAAGAAAATCAATGTCTGGAACTTTTGATATAAATGAAATGGACATAAACATAAAAATGATGTATAAAAATTGGGAAGATTATTGGAAAGTTTGGGACCAATGATCTTCAAGTTGTAAACATGATTTAAGGAAAGTAATGATACATGGAGTTGTATAAAAGAATACAATAATTGCTGATCTAAGCACCCACCACTACTGTGTAATCCTCTTCTTAGGAAAATCTGGGACAATGGAGTTTGCCTCTAAAGGGTAGACCAGATTGTCCAGGTGGCCACCCAAGTAAAGGATGTGTGGAAACAAAAAGAAAGAAAATGGGGGCAGCGGAGAGAACTAATCAAAAGGGGAGGGGCTAAGAGGGTGATTCAGAGGAAAGGAGGGATCAGAAGGAAGAGGAGTTGAAGGGGGATGACATCACGAGAGGCGTGGAGCAAAGAAGGGGGGAAGCAAGCCAATTGGAGAGATGGACAGGAAAAGGAGGGGCTATACCAGTCTTTTTAAGGGACTGCAGAGGAGGAAGAGCCCTTATTTTAGCTTGCTACTTTCCAATGGTAAAACCCACCCACTCACCCTAAAAAAGTGCAAGAAAAAGAGGGATATGGTTGGACCCCGCTGAAGGTGGACGGCTGGGGGAAAGAGAAAAAGATAAATCAGGGACAAATAATACCAAAAGGTGAGGACAGCCAAAGGTGGATGGCTGTGAGGGGAAGAAGGAAAAAGAGTATAAGAGCTGCCAAGAGGGAAGGGGAAAGGGGGGGGGAGCACACACAAGTAGAGACCAAAGAAAGAGGAGAAGAGATGCGATAATGGGTGTCACACCGTAACCTCCCAAGAAGAAGGAGGAGAAGGGTCCCCTAGGTTCTATGCCTGGGGGTGAGAAGATGAAGAAACAGGAATACATAAGAAAGAAAATCAATGTTTGGAACTTTTGGTATAAATGAAATGGACATAAGCATAAAAATGATGTATAGAAATTGGGAAGATTATTGGAAAGTTTGGGACCAATGGTCTTCAAGTTGTACACATGATTTAAGGAAAGTAATGATATATGGGGCTGTATAAAAGAATAAAATAACAGCTGATCTGAGCACCCACCACTACTGTGTAAGCCTCTTCTTGGGGAAAATCCGGGGCAACGAGTTTTTCTTTCACATAAAAAGATACCATTTTAGGCCACTGCCATAATAATAAATGCTAGGGCTTCAGAATCTTTTTAGCATGAAAACAGGCTCTTTTGCACCAGTACCTTATTTTGATGTAATTCTGTTCTTATCTACATAGCGGAGCATACATCCCTCTGTGCTCTGAGCTGCCACTACCCACACTGCTATACATATTTACATTTGGAAATGCAGGGCTCTAAAGGCCAAGCACTCCCATCACTCTTCAATAGTATCCATATATTCCTGTTTCTGTGTGGCACCGCAGGGCCCTTTAGACACTGTTCTGCCACCACTCTATAATGTTATACATATTTGCATGTGGAAGTGCAGGGCCCTCTGATCCCTGTAACCACATGGGAGCACAAGGTACTCCAGGACCTGTGCTACCACCACTTCATAAAATAAATAACAGTAAAACTTTATTTATTAAGCACCTTTCAACCACCAAGGCACTGTACAAATGAATGATAAAAACACATAAATAAATACATATATAAAATCAGAATAACAGCAAACTTCATTCCATAAAAGCTTGTCTCCACAGATGGGTCTTAAGTTCCCACTTAAAAATCCCCACGGTCATGCATTCCCGAAGCTGATGGAACAGAGAATTGCAGAGGTTTGGAGCTATAAACATAAAAGCCCAGGCTCCAGATTTTAAAATAACCCTCGGAACCTCCAGCAACCCCTTGTCAGCCGAACGGAGCTGTCGTACAGGACTGTAGGGAATCAGAAGCTCTTTCAAGTATTCGGGGCCAAGTCCGTGCAGGGCTTTGTAGGCCAAAAGATCTACTTTAAAGGTGATCCACCACTGTATCGGCAGCCAGTGCAGACCACGCAGCACAGGGGTAATATGTGTCCTTCTTGACTCCCCTGTCAACAACCTGGCAGCAGCGTTCTGCACTAACTGCAAGTGGCGGATAGCAACCCCAGGAAGCCTCAGATACAGGGAGTTGCAATAGTCAAGGCAAGAGGTCATGAAGGTATGGACCAACACAGGTAAATCATTAGACAGAACAAGGTGTTTCACCCTGGCAATGTTCCTGAGATGGTAAAATGCAGACTTTACGACTGCTGACACCTGATAGCGAAGGGTCAGCCTGTCATCAAGAATCACTCCTAGGTTATGCAGCTGTTCAGAGGTAAGGATCTGATCACCCCCCAGAAATAAATCAGAGGGCTGATCAGTCCTTAACCCCTCTATCTTGTGACACAAGTCCACAACCATAACCTCAGTCTTACCTGCGTTCAACTTTAACCAGCTCGAATTCGTCCAATCATGGATTTCAGCGAGGCAGCAATTAAATACTGAGAAAGCACTAGCCTGGTTGGGAGTGAAAGACAGGTAGAGCTGGGTATCATCAGCATAGCAGTGAAATTTCAGCCCATACCATCTTTCAGTGTCTCCGAGGGGCAGCATATACACTGCAAACAACGTGGGGGAAGCACCAAGCTCTGAGGAACCCCACAAAGCAGAGAGAAAGGTTCAGAGGAAAAAATCCCAGACACAACTCTCTGCATTCTCCCAGATAGGAAAGATGTAAACCATCTGAGTACTGTATCCAACAGTCCACGGATAAGTCTCAAGCAAAATCCCATGGTCTACAGTGTCAAAGGCTGAAGAGAGATCAAGGAGAACCAAGATAGAACGGTTTCTCCAATCTCTCGCCATCAAGAAATTATTGAGCACCCAAACCAGAGCAGTCTCAGTACTATGCTGCTTTCGAAAACCAGACTGGAGAGGTTTGTAGATATTGTGGATGGTCAGGTGGTCCTCCAGCTGGTTTTCTGCTACCTTCTCAATAACCTTCCCAATAAGGGGAAGATTAGAGATAAGTCTGTAGTTAGCAAAAATATCAGGGTCCAAAGAAGCTTTCTTCAAAAGTGAAGTCACCACTGCCTCCTTCAGGGAGCTTGGGAACTCACCCTGTTCTAGGGAGCACCAGATTATTTGAGCCAGAAATGGGCCCATGATCTCAACACAACCAAAAATCAGGGAGGCTAGACCCAGATCTAAATTACAGCATGTAGGGTGCATCCCCTGGACAACCCGCATAACATCCTCGAACTTCGGCAGGTCAAAGGAACTCCAGGAGACTCGGGGTACTGCAACCGAATGCTGACTAATGGCATCCTCCATAAAGTGGGTTAGATGGATCTCTGATCTGATGTTGGCTACCTTATTCACAAAGAATTGAGTGACCTCATCACATTCCTTTTGTGAAAAGGCTCGACGGAGCTGTAGACAGGCTGGGTTGCAGTACCTGGCCACAGTTCTGAAAAGCTGAGCCGGTCGGTTCTGACAGCGATCTCCCTGGACAGAAACTCTGCCTTCTTATGGGAGATCTCTGATTGGTAGAGCTGATAATGCCCTTCCAAACTAAGGCAGTCAACTTCTAGAGCAGATCTCTGCCAGCGACGCTCTAACCATCATCCCACACACTGCAACTCCCTCAAAGATCCATCAAACCAAGGGGCTTGAGGGTGGAGAAGGAGGGGAAAAACACAGACAGGAGCAAATGAGTCAAGAGCTGAGGAAATGGCCTGATTATAGGCCAGAACCATTGACTCCGGACTCATGCTGGCAACAGAGAACTCTGAGAGGTCCATCGCCACCATCAGGTCTTCAGGGCACACATCCTGTAAAGGGCAGTAATGAACCATCTCCACAGGGGCAGACCTACGAAGGGGAGCAAAAAAGTTGAAGCCAACGGTGTAGTGATCAGACCAACTGACAGGTTTCACCGCCAAATCACAGGCCTCAATCCCCAGGAGGAAAACCATATCCAAAGAGTGACCGTGAGTATGAGTAGCTGAGCAAACAATCTATGTAAAGCCCAGTGATATCATCAGCTGGAGGAGGTGTTGACCAAAAGACAAGAGTTCGTCGTCGACCCCAGCATTGAAGTCACCCAGAACCATCAATCTGGATGACTCCAATGCCATATCGGTGACAATGTCTGCCACTTCCTGCAGGAATCGTGTCTCGTCTTCTGGTGGATGGTAGATGAGGGCTATCCTGCAGCTCACACCAGCTACTACAGTACACTCAAAGGATTCAGCCTCCTCAACTGGTACACCTGTGAGCCCCAACCTGGTCTTGAAACAGACTGCTACTCCAGCCCCCGTGATCCAATCTCAGGCGGTGAATCACTGAGTACCTGACGGGAACTGCTGCCTCCAAAATGGGGCCAGCATTTTCATCCAGCCAGGTCTCAGTGATGCATGCCAGATCAGCTGTTCCAACAAAGTCAGCAATAACAGCAGACTTGTTTTTAACAGATCTGGCATTGCACAACATCGCTCAAGTTGGACAGGGCTCCTGAGCCATCCTGAATTCTTGCTCATCAAAACAGATGGTGCCCTTGGGTATGGGGACTAGACATGGAACGCCACTTTAAAGGCTCCATTTTGCCCCAGGGTGTCTTCTGGGCCTAACCAGTGCTATATGAGAGGTCTGTTCATTCACCCTCCAATGTCCACACCCCCTGCCAAACCCACCCCAATCCCTCCTACATACAATGCCAAACACCTGACAGCAGTGGTAGATGGAAAATGGGAGAGGGAAAGGACGGAGGGCATGGAGATCTTTATGCTATGCATATTTGCATGTAGGAGTGCTGGTCTCTCTAGGCCCTGCACATTCACTACTCCATGACAGTATCTATATATCCCAGTATCCATGTGGGAGTGCAGGGACCTCCAAGACCTTCACTGCCACCACTTCATAATGCTATGCACATTCACATAAGAGACAGCCGGACCCTCTGGTCTCAGCACACCCATCACTCCTTAATAGTATCCATATGTATCTGTTACTGTGAGAAAGCACAGGGCCCTCCAGGCCCTGCACTGCCACCACTCCATAAATCTATGTATACCATCACTCCATAATGTACAGCAATAACAAAACACCTCACATTCCAATATTATCTTATTGCGTTACTTCCCTCCAAGCCCTGCACTCCCAACTCTCCATAATGCCATGCCTATTTGCATGTGAGAGTGCAGGGCCCTCCGGACACTGCACTCCCATCAATCTTTAATTGTATCTGTATTTGCATGCAAGAGCACAGGGCTCTCTGGGCCCTGTGTTCCCATCCTCTGTATATGCTGTACCTGTTTCTGTGAGAAAGTGCAGGGCCCTCTAGGTCCTATGCTGCCACCACTCCATAAGGCTGTGCATACCACCACTCCATAGCTATCAACAGGATCTATGTAATAACAGCACATAAAGAACAGTGAACATTAAAACAGCGAATAAAAAGTAGCGATGTAACTAACAGCAAATGCACATATTAGCGAGGCACATAAAAGCTACTTCAGCTCATACTTGCAGTTGAAAATTGTATGCAAGACCACACAGATAATTATAGTGACTCCGTATATCACACTCATGCATGATCACCTGAATGCACTCGTTCAAATCTCGGTACCGATGGCGCACAATGGGTGTTTTGGATCCTGAAGTGATCTGCTCCAAATGTATCTCTGATAGCCTCTGCTCCTCCTGCAGACATTCAAGAAAGTGCCAAATACATGGGTGGCATACACCGAGCCATGTACCAAATTGCCAATGCCACCCCTCCACAGCATTATTAGTGCGCTCTTCACCAGTGCGAGCAGTGTCATAGCAATTCCAGTATTTCAGGGCAAACTTTGGCCGACGGTGACCTGAATGACTCAACAGTCACCCAATCCAGGTCTCCTCAAAATAATCCATAAGCGGCTGCAATTCCTCATCATGTTTAATGAAAAACTCCCATCCACACAACTCCTCAAATGCATGCACCACTTCATCCACAGGCACGATTACAATTGCCAACAACATTCTCACATGTAGTGAGAATTTGGCATCTGCTACATACCGTGCATGCACAGCAGTACACTTCTGCATCTTGCACCACAAAGCCTGGCCAAAATGAAAAAAAAACAACCCCTCACCTGTACAGAGGGGAAAACAGTAGATACAGCCTTCAGTGCAGCAAGCTCAAAATCCATCATTATGCTCTCTGGACAGAGCGTAGCTCCCCACGTCTTCATCTCCTTCAAAACCTTGTCATACATGGTCACAGTACGTCATGTCATCAGGATGTACACACAGGGAATTACACTTCCATTACTCAACCCATGGATGGTATAGAGCTGGGAGAACAGCGTAGGACACATCCAAAATGTCCCATCCATAAACCCACTGCTTGCACTGAGACAGGTAAGCCATATTCCACTCGGTAGCATAAATCAAGAAATGCTCAGCACTAGCACCACTATCAAAATAAAGAAAACTATCACCAGATTCAGTCACCGTATACTCCTGGGGTAATTCCAAAAGCTCCACTGTACCAGGCATAGCAGGAGCAACACGGCCAACCTTTGAACATGATGCACAGTATGCTTCAACAACTGCACAGCAGGTAGCCTTCCAGCAATGGCATTACTAGCACCAGCAACACTCTGCAGGACAACTTGGGCAGTCATTTCCACACTCGTATGAGCCCTGTCCTGTATTTCATTCACCACTCTCCGAGCACCAACATCGGATGCATCAGTGACATGATTATAGGGTGCCCCCACCAAAACTACACTATCCACCACAGTGAATTCGTGCAGGAAACTGATACTGATGATAATAGGCACACTGCCAGTACACCTTCTCTCGGAGCTCCTTATCACATCAAAAAATATAACCACTATATAACACAAGTGGCATACCCTTCTGACTCTGAATAAACTCAACCGCCATCTTCACACAAGGATAAGGAGCCACACCACACACCATTATTTATTAACAATCAATCCAGCTGATTCTAATTGTTATTAATGCAGGGGGCTCAGCCATCCACACCCCCCACGGGGGGGGCTGTGCCCCAGACCCCCCTGTCTCTAAGATTCTTACACCATGCCACACATTGATGGTGGCGGTATCAGCCACCCCTCATCGCTCATATGTGCAGTCACTATACTGATGTTTAGCTATCATGTGCACTTCACTATTAAATACCACTCGCTATGTTAGCACTCATTGTATTTGATTCGCTGTTATAGCGTCACTATTATAAATTCGCTGTTAGCACGTGCTACCCTGTCAACACTAAAGAAACACCTCACATTCCAATATTATCATAGTGTGTTACTTCCATCTAGGCCATGCGCTCCCATCACTCCAAAATGGTATCCGTATCTCCCATCCATGCATAAGTTTTGAGATAGTACACTATGCTCCCATCCCATACTGTGCAGCATGAAAGAAACACCTCACATTGTCCGATGGAAAATGAAGCAAAATGTAGAGCTGCAGAACTCTATAGCAAAGTAATATATAGTACTTTTACCAAATCACCAACAATCACCAAAATTCAATTTTGTGAGGCAAGCCGTTTGCAACCTAAAACATTCAGTCCTAAATTGCAAAGTGTTTCTTCACAGTATGGTGACAAAGAAACAATTATGTACAGCTCCCATTACAATGTAATTTTATGGGGAAATGAAGCAAAATGTAAAGCTCCAGAGCTCCGGAGCAAAGTAAGATATTTTCACCAAACCTGCAAAAGGCACATCTGTGAGGCAAGCCCTTTGTACCCTTAAACATTCAGCCCAAAATTCAAAACTGTTTGTTTTCTATGAAGTGACAGAGAAACAGTTATATATATTTTTTTCTCAAATTGCAGAATAAGAGTCATGTTTCATGGTAAAACAGAATCCTCTTTCACAGTTTGTAAAAAAGATGCTTGCTTCATGAAACAAAGTGCCACAAATTGTGGTAAAAGAATGCCTTGGATAAAATAAACACATTTCTGGGCATTCCTGTAAAAAGCAGACTCCAGAATCCAATTCCTCAAGCTCCAATTAGGTAAATACAGCTGTTGGTTTTACCAAGTAGAAGTATTTTTTTAAAAATTGAAGTTTCTTTGCCTTGCTAACTGAAAACAAGACAGTGGCAGCATGGAAAAAGATTCCCCATTTGTGGCAAAAGATACAGTACCTGTTTCACAGTATTTTTCAAATGGGGCATCTAACTTTCCCCTTGGAAACAACTGGAAACTTGAAAATGTGATAACTTTTGAATGGATTAATATTTTTTCACCAAACCTTCAAAAGGCATGTATTTGTCACATGGTCTGTATATCCTGCAAATGTCAGACCACAACTCCACACAGTTTCTGAGGAATGGCATGAGAAAGAAGTTACACAAAAATAATCATTTTCACATTTTTTGACACTCTGTATCTCAGCACCTGCACATTCGACCAGAATAAACACTTCCACATCCAGAGATCTTGGGTCCCTGAGGGCGCATGCAAAATTCCTTTCCAATCAGTGGAACAGTTGTAAAATGTTTAAAATGTACAATTTTTAGTTTAACACAGAAGTTACCATTGAACCCTAACTACAGGGGTGCGACTGCACCCCTATAATAACCAAGAGGCATTGGGGAGTGCCTTGGAGTTGTCAGCCCTAATGCTCACCCCATTCCATGAGTAAATAAGCTGAGAATGGTACAGTATAGGAGAATGGGGTGAGCGTTAGGGCTGACAACCCCAATGCACACTGCCAATGTCTGTTGGTGTGTGGAGAGTGAGGGTGAAGGGGGTGTTACTAATGGAAACCTTAATACCACATTTCCAAACTTTAGTTGCTGTAACCCTAACTGATGCATTAATAATGTTTTTTTTGCAAAGAATTTCCTTACCTTTTGAGAAAGTATAATCGTAACCTTATTTCCTTGGCCCAAAGCTCCAACCCATCCATAAGTGTAGACAGATTTACAAAACAAGATATTTTTTCATGATTTGTGAAAAAGTGTTTTCTTTTTCTGCAAATTGCATAAAAGAATCATTTTCTGTGCTTCTTTTTTGCAATTTGCAGAAAAAAATCTTCATAATTTGTAAAGGATCCTGTTCCTGAATCTTTTTTGCAATTTGCAGTTCAGAAAATCTTTTTTTTACAAACGCGGAAAATGATCCTGTTTCATGGTAAAAGTTTTCCACAATTTGCGAAAAAGGATTTATGCATTTCTGGCAAACTAATCCAAAAACTAAACCCAGAATCCAATTCTGCAGGCCCCAATTAGGTAAACACAACTGTTGTTGTTTACTAAAAAGCCATCTAGTATTTTTGTAATTTAACTTTGTGTCCTTCGCTAATGGAAAATAAGATGGCGATGGCACAAAAAAGATTACACATTTGCAGCAATGGATTCCACATTTCCGGGAAAGCATTTCACATTTGCGATAAAGAATCCTTTTTTCAGGTGAACATCTAACTTTTTCCTACAGGAAATAATGGGAATCTTTGAAGTTTAATAACTTTTTTGAACAGATTAATATTTTTTCACCAAACCTTCAAAAGGCACCACTATCACAAAAAAACTATACGCTTAAAGTTTCAGAACAAAATTCCACACAGTTTTTTGGCAACACTGTGACAAAAAATGGTAATTTACACATGTGTGACACTCCATAACTCTGCACCCTCACATCCAACCATAACAAAACATGTCACATCAAGAGATCTTTGGTCCCTGATAGTGCTTGCCAAATTTCATGTGAACAGTTTGAACCTTTGTGAAGTTATTAAAGTGCAAACATTTCAGTTTTACATAGAAGTTAAGTTTTAACCCCAACTATAGGGATGTGACTGCCCGTAATATATATATATATATATATATATATATATATATATATATATATATATATTATAGGGAGCACGGTGAGTGGCCATTATACGTAGGGTTGAGCAGGCGTTTCTCTGTTAAACCTGAAGGTTTGAACTTTAATATCTTTTCAACCGTTCAACCATTCAACAGAATTGCATGCAATTTAGCATGTGCAGTCTTGTGAGACAGAGCTCTTGACTTGGTAAGTTTCGTTCTGGTCAGATGTGTGGATTTGGCAATGCGGATAGAGAAAAAATATAAATATTTGCTGTTTGTTTTTGGTTTTTTTTCATCACCTTGCACACAGATGGTTTGGAAATTTGGTCTGGACTTTTCAGGGTAGAAGGAACTTGGCCCACAGAGGTGCATTTCGCTGGTTTGGTGAAAAAATATTAATCTATTCCAAACATAAAATTTTGAAATTTCGGTTTCTGAGCAAGCTCAGTGCAGTCTTTTGGATAGCTTCCTGGAATGAAAAAGGAATTTAGTCCAAATGAAAAAGGATACTTTTTTATTTGGGGCTGATCCTTTTTAGTGAAGGAAAATCCTTTTTGGTTTGCCACCATTTTGTTCTCTGTTTTTTTTTTAATGAAAAAAATGTCAACCCCCTCCTCCAAAGTGACATACTGCACAGATACTAATACATGTGTCTTGCTCATCAGTACTCCGTTAGGTGGATTCTGTAGTTAGCTGTTGGAGAATTGACCCAGAAATGTTTTTTTTAAAATCCTTTTTCATGACAGACTTAGGCTTTTGCTGTAAGCTTTTTCATTTAAATGAAATAAAGATTCTCAGATATGTTGAAAGTTTGGGGTCATGATATGTTAAAATGGCAAAGTTATGCACATCAGTAGACATTTACTGTAGCTATGCTCCCTCATAACTTTTGTAATTTTAAATATTTTCAACCCAAATTTTCAACATAGCCATTTCCTTACACCACCTCATGATTGTGAGAGCTGTCATATTTCAAGTCTTGGCCAAAATGTCTTTTCTTGCCTCTGGTATGGAATGACATTTTGGCTGGGAATTCAAATTGTTTACTACCGCATTCATGAGATTGGGTAATAAGAAGCCTATGCTGACAAATTGCTTGCTGTTATCCTACAAATGGGACCTGTGCTTCCATATCAACATACATGTACATATCTATGGAGGAATGGGAGCACAGTGCCCAGAGGGCCCTGCTCTCCCACAAGCAAATAAGGATATAATTATACTAATGTATCTCAAAAAGTAAGGGAATTCTTTGCAAAAAAACTGTGTTAATGCAACATTTAGGGTTCAGGCTAAAGCACCAACAGTAGGGACATGTGGCTTTAGGATATCCAACCCTAGAACCTCATCCCCACCTTTCAAAAAAAACAGGGGTGCAGTCTTCCTTGGGGTTGTCAACCTTAAAGCTCACCCCATTAGGTGTGTATGGTGCTGAAGTGTACGGAATGGGGTGAGCTTTAGGGCTGACAATACTAAGGAAAACTACACCCCAGATTTGTTTTAGAGGTGGGGTGGGGTTTTAGGGTTGGAATCACTAAAATCACATTTCCCTCCTTTTGGCACTTTAGTCGGAACCCTAAATGTTGCAGTAACACTTTTCTTTGCAAAGAATCTATCTATCCATCTGTCTGTCTGTCTGTCTGTCTATCTATCTATCTATGAATACATATGAAGTGTGCTCTGGAGTGGAAAAGATGTTGTAACCAAATCCAGCATCAGCATGTCTTACCAACACTTACACCAGCATGCTGGTCCAGGTGCCAGAAACCCAGCACCTGGACTGGCATGTCACTGTAGTTTCTGGAATCCCAATGTGCTGGATCTGGAAAAATCCTTTTTTGATGCATTTGAATTATTTATTTTAGCACCACACTGCAGCCTGTGGTCAGCTGGGGTGCTGCCAAATCCATGGGCTATGACAGCATAGGTCTGCCTAATCACCTTATGCCTGACTGCTAGCTAATTAAAATTTATTTGTCATTGAGTTGTCCCTTCTCACCCAGTCTGCAACTGCTAAGCTAATTAGTTTCCCTGGAGTATGGTGGTCCCCCTCCCTCACCAAATGCACAGCTTTTTCCTCCAGTACCTTGTGGTTCCACCACTGCTGAGGTAGCCCCCTGTCCTCCCTACACTCACCTCCCTGGCTGACTAACCACCATATGTCCCACATATGTCCAGTATTGCTGTAATACAGTGTTGCATAGTGGTACACAATGTGGTCTGTCAGTAGCTAAGTCTGCATACAGCATATCCATGCATGTGCATGGGCTAAGTTATATGTCAGCAATGCTTACTATCAGACCCAACACTTTTCCAGGGTACAATCTTTTGTCCCCAAACTGGGACTGTACCTTCTGAACCAGCCCATCAAGGCCACATTGGCAATGAGCCATACCTTACCTAACAGGTGGTCAAACATTAACTCTGCATGTCTTCATTATACAAACCACTAATCAAGATATGAGTAGCAGCATATATTCTCTGCAACTACTAACATGGTGAGTTACAACCACAGCAGGAGTGAGAAAATGGCATGACATGAAGTGTAAGTTTTGCATAATAAGACCCATGCCACAGGCACTTGGTGCTACTGCCATAGGCATGAACACAACCCACCAAAGACCAGTACTTTTATGCATGCTTCCTGTGAATGTCCTTTCTGAATTTTAATGTACCTCCATAGTCTATACAACTAAAAGAAGACTGCACAGAGTTTCCAAGTGGATCCACATCTTGCAGAAAGTCACAGGTATCTAGGAATTAGCAGGTCTCAACACTACAGTTCATAAAGGGCATCTGAAGACATGTTGTCCCATTTGCTTCAACTTTTATTCAAGGTAAAAAAAAGAGTAAAACAGCATACCACACTAGTGGCATCCCACAACAGCAGTATGAAAACTTCAGATGTCATTTGTGAACTGAGGTGTTGAGACTGGCTAATTCCTGGATACTTCTATAGTCTAACCTGGTGGTTTAGTGGCCTTTTATCAATTGGTGGCAATTGCTTCCTTCCTGGTTTTCAGAGGATACTCCTGCCATAGCCCCATTTCCGAGTATTCCATGTTTGGTGGCCCAGTGCACCACATAACTGTTCCTATTGCATTAATGAATGTTCAGGATCACAAAGTAACAAACTCTTGTAAAAGAACTTATAGTAATTGTTGTGGTGATGGGATCGCTGTGTCTTGTGGTAGGCCAGCGATATGGGTGAGTCAAACTGAGCGACTCAATATGAGTGATTCATTTTGACCACCCATAATAAAAGTGAGCATGAAAGAATAGCTAGTGGGGGAATATCAAGGGTCAAGAACAAGAATAGTGAATATAGGAATAGAGCAAGAGTGGGACAATGGTAACAGGATATGAGAGTCAGACTGGCAGGGCAAACTCAAGCTGGCCATGTAGCACAGTGGTAGAGTGTATGACACTAGTGCAGAAGGCTCTTGGTTTGTGGTGTGCAAGAATGTTTGGTGTATTTTTCATGCTTGCAGCATGCAAAAACTTTGCTTTGTGTTTTCGAGATGCCCCCACCTGACGGTTTCCCTGTTCCCCTGTGTCAGACTCCCCCTCAAAGCTGATTATATTAATAATGTGGAGTGAGGTGGGAAAACCATAAAGAAATGTGTAAGTGTTCAGTGTTTGGCATTGGGCCAATCCTTGCTGTTGTGCAAATCACCGTTGTGGTTTTCGGTGACTTGTACTTGTGATGTTCGGCACTGTTAAAAAGTTGCTAATATCACATGGAACCATACCTTGTGTTCTGGGTGGTGAAAGTAATGTGGAGGCACTGTTTAGGGCACAACATGGACTTGCACACTGGCACTATGAATAACAGTGCCTTCCTCTGCCCCTTGGCCCCTTGGCCTGTACTGTTACACTGCCCTGTGTGATAGCACAAGAAAAGAGTGGATACACCTTCATGTTTTTAGAAAAGAGGTGGAACATGGGTTACATAGAAACATAGAAGTTGACAGAAGATAAGGACTGCAAGGCCCATCCAGTCTACCCATTTCTTTTTCTACCTTATAAATATTCCATCGGCCTTTGCTAAGAAACATGAAGACCTCCATCAATGTAGACACCTACTGATGTGAGAGATGTTGCATATACTGTAACTCCACTCTGGGTGGACATTCCAACCCTACTGTGGCAATTCAGGCACCACTGTGGGAGGGCACTGCTGCTCTTGGGTAGGCATTCTGGTACTCAGGCAGTCCATCCTCAACTCTGAGTGAGCATAATAGCCACCAGGGTTGGCAATGAGGCACAGAGGGAAGGCATTCCAGCCACCAGAGAAGGCATTCTTCCCCCAGGGTTTGCATTTCTGTCCCCGGGGAGGCCAATCCATTCTTAAGGTGGGCACAGAGATACAGAGGCTGATCATTCAAGCACTCAACTTGGACAGTCTAGGGAGGGGAGGCTGGTATTGGGGCTGGATGGGTGGTCAGCTGGGGGAATGAATGCTGGACCAGGAAGGGTTATCCAGCTGCTGGGAGGGAGTGAGCTACACATTGGAGGCTGGAAAGGTGGTTTGGCTGCTTTGAGCATGACTGACTGAGGCTGGAGGAATGTTCAGGGGTTAGAATTGTCTGGAAGGTGCAGGGTGGGTGATTCAATGGGAAAGACTGGTTCAGGGATCAGGCACCCTTAAAAGACTTTGGAGGGTCCCCATGGTCATCATTAACCTAGTTTTGAACTCTGGAATAGCCATAATGGCCAGATCATATATGCTGTGCCAGGACAGCTGGTCTGTCCAGATCAGGAAATGCAGTTTTACCATTGTGATCCGGTTCTGGCTTGACCAATTTATTTATATGTTTTGGTAACCAGGTAAGTGCACTGTACATAGGAAATGCCTATTTTCAGGCTCGACCTGACAGGGTACATA
The DNA here is from genome assembly GCA_016271365.2 of Neoceratodus forsteri. NCBI lineage: Eukaryota > Metazoa > Chordata > Ceratodontiformes > Ceratodontidae > Neoceratodus > Neoceratodus forsteri. The sequence goes on along the minus strand of CM057456.1, from coordinate 527,280,024 downwards.
CAAAATACATACAAAATGCAAAAAACAGTTATAATCAAATACAAAGTAGAAAATTACATAAAATACAAGATCATAAAGCAGTACAAAGAGAAACATATGATCAACATGATCTGCAAAATACACTTCAGCAATGTACAAATGCATTGGAGCTAAATATAGCAAACATTGTGGTACAGTCATCAGTGATAGGAAATAGTACAATTATCAGTGACAGAAAATACATAAATCAAGTAAGTGAAGGCAATATCATACAATATAAGGATGGACATTATTAAAAGCAAGTGCAATTAGGTAAGCTAGGTATCACAGAAACAAAGAAACAAAAGCATTATTTGTCATCACCATGGGAGATACAATATTAAATTGTGGTATAACATACACACACACAATTAATTTCAGTTTATTTTTGATGTTTAATCTGGAGCACACACCAACACCTTTTCACATACACTGATAGCAGCATTAGCAAAATTATATATTCAGTTTTGGTTATCTAGTATACTAAGCTCCCCAACTATGCCATGCATTCAGGGTATCAGCATGGCTCAGTTGTTAGCACATCCACCTCTGGGCCAGAAGGTCAGAGGTCCTTGTACCCCCAACAAGGATAGGGATCATACCATAAATGCCAGCACCTGAGTGTTGTACTGGGGAATGATGTTCTGTTGGGATGTGGCATCCTTCGAATGAGGCATTAAACTCTGTTAAACTCTGGTCCCATCCTCCTATCTCTGGGGTGGGTGCCCAGGTGGAAGTAAAAGAACCAACTGCCCTTTTTGCAAGAGTAAAGGATTTTCCACAGTGTCCTGGACTACATTCCTGTTCCCATAAAATGGGTTCATCTGGTTCATGAAGTTGTTCAAGGGTTTGTATGGTGTTGAGGTGTGACATGGCTGCCACTACATATTTACATTCACAACACTATCAGTCTCTCATCACTTGTGAATTGCTTTGATTTACAATGTGTATCAAAAGCAATTCATACCAAAAATGCTAATTCTTCTTTACACATGATGGGTATAACATAAACAAAATTATGCAACCTCCTTTTTGCAGAGTGGCAACAATAGTAACACAATTATATATATTCAGATTTGGCAATCCAGAGCACACACACTTGTTCACGTATGCTGGATGCAACATAACCAACATTACATATTCAAAGTTGACACACTAAACCCTAATTGCTTGTTTAGGAGCACAAACCACCTTTCTAAGCACGCTGCTATAAAGGTGGCATGCTAAAATTTTGAAGATGCTGGTCAACAACTGAACACTGTACCTTCCTCCAGCAAGTCGGCATCTTGCAGAGTGGTATGCCAGACCACTACTGAACATTCCACCCCATCTATTTTTGTGTACACTGGCATCTGAGCAGAGCAGTGTTCTGGCATGCTGGAATGAGTCAAACCCCTGCAGCATCTTCAGCAGCCCGAGTGTGATGCATGTGATGTCCAGCTCATAGACATACTTGCACCAATGTCAGGATATGCAACCTTTCAAACAAAATCCCTGAGCTCTCCACCATTATAGCAGAGAAACAACTGGACTGGATAGCAATCACTGAAACATGGTTCTCTGATAACCACTTCTGGGATATTAGCATACCTGGTTATGTACTTTTCCACAAGGACTGGAAAAATAAGAGAGGAGGAGGGGTTGTGGTATATGTTAAGGAAGGAATAAAATGAACAGAGATTCAACAGGAACACAGCAATGCAGAAGCCCTATGGGTCACTCTAGGAGCTGGGGGCAGGTCTCCTATCAGCCTGGGCATCGTATATGGGCCCCTAGCCCAGGACTGTATACCCTAGAGCAAAGGAGGGAGAGAGGTGATATGATCAAAACATTCAAACATATACCCTAGAGCAAAGGAGAGAGAGAGAGAGGTGATATGATCGAAACATTCAAACATCTTAAGGGCATAAACAAGGTGAAAGAGTCTAACATGTTTCAATATAAGAAAAATAGCAGGACAAGAGGACACAGCATGAGATTAGAGGGAGGCTGATTAAGGGGTAATGTGAGGAAGTTCTTTTTCACAGAAAGGGTGGTGGATGTATGGAACAGCCTACCTCAGGAAGTGGTGGATATGAATACAGTGCAGGGCTTCAAACAGGCATAGGATAGGCATATGTGAGCAATACAGATGACTATGACTAGATAGGCCATTGACAGAGTAAAAGCCTATGGCACATTCATAAGGTAGAACAAATGGGCAGACTGGATGGGCCTTGCAGTCCTTATCTGCTATTAACTTCTATGTTTCTATGACTCTAAAGCTGACAAGAAGCTCCTTGAGACCATTCACTCAATGGCTGACAAAGGGGAACTGCTTCTGGTTGGGGACTTTAATCTACCAGATATAGACTGGTCCACATGCACAGCTTCCACACAAAAAAAAGCATAGAGTTTCTCACCACTGTTAAGGAAGCTGAGCTGAACCAACTAGTGGACTCACCCACCAGGGATAAAGCAGTCCTGGACCTGGTTCTCACTAAAAGCCCCAGAATATCCAACGTCCATGTCGGCATCAGTCTGGGAACCAGTGATCATAAGTCTGTCTGGCTACAAATCAATAATATGGTGGTTCCAGGACACACCAGACTAAAGGTTATCGGCTTCAAAAAAGCTGACTTCCAGAAAATGAGATCCAGCATTAAAGCACTGCTGAGAGACAGATCCATGGGGGATATAGAAGCTCTCTGGAAAAACTTAAAAGACTCACTGAATATGATGACAGCAGACTGCACAAAGCTAGTAACTAAACCTAAAAGGAAGAGAAAAACCCCTCTGGTTTACAAGAGAGATAGCACTAAAGATTAAAGAAAAGAAACAAGCCTTTAAGCAGTTCAAGGAGTCACAGAGGGAAGGGGATAGGGAGCTCTTCAAGGAGAAGCTCAAGAAGGCTGGAAAGGCTATCAGGTTAGCAAAAGCCCAAACAGAGGAAAAATAGTGCTGGGAATCAAGAAGGGGACAAAACCTTTTTTAGATATATCAGTAAAAAAAAAAAGAAGAGCAAAGTGGGGATAGTCAGAATGTCAATAAGTAATGGTCAGATCATGGAAAAAGATGAAGACAAAGCTGAATCACTCAATGTGTTCTCTCACTCAGTCTTCACAAATAAGCAGAACAGTAGCAATCTGGCACTTAACAGAACAGAGCACCCTACATGGGAGGCAGACACAAGCCCCGTCACAAGGGAGAGGGTGCTGAAAGAACTAGAAAAACTGAGAACAAACAAAGCCATGGGACTGGACAGAATTAGGTGAGCTATACAATTAATCTCTGGAAAGAGGCAAGGTGCCACTTGACTGGAAGAGGGCTACCGTGGTACCCTTGCATAAAAATGGCAGCATGGAGGAGACAGGAAATTTCTACCTGGTCAGCTTGACCTTGGTGGTGGGTAAAACCATGAAGACACTCCTTCAAGAAAGGATAGTAGATTTCCTAAAAGAGGCAGGAAAACCCGACCCCAAACAACACACATTTACTGCTGGTACCGTAGATCATGTCACACTAACCTGATCGAATGTTTCAAATGGGTGACAAAAGCAGTGGACTGGCAGTGGACATGGTGTACCTGGACTTCAGCAAAGCCTTTGATACTGTCCCACACAGGAGGCTATCAATAAACTTCAACACACAGGTGTCGGTCAAAAGATAGTAAGCTAGGTAGCACACTGACTGCAGGATAGAACTCAGAAAGTCACAGTAAACTGTGCTATGTCCAAAGAGGGTTTTCTGACCAGCAGAGTCCCTCAGGGATCTGTGCTGGGTCCAGACCTCTTCAACATAGTCATCAGCGAAATTGCTGATGGTCTTAAGAGTAATGTCTGCCTGTTCGCAGATGATACAAAACTATGTAATAGGGTGGACAATCAGGAGGGAGCCTCCAGTATGAAGGAGGATCTCAAGAAACTTGAAAAGTGGTCCAACAACAGGCAAGTTAGACTTAATGCTAAAAATGCAAAGTGATGCACCTGGGAAAACAAAACCCAAGAACTCAATACTTCTTAAATGGGCATCGACTTGAACAGACCAGGACTGAACAGGACTTAGGCATAATCATATCGGACAACCTTAAAGCATGGAATCAATGTGAAAAAGCAGCATGAAAAGCAAGCAGCATACTTGGATGCATAGGCAGGGGAATAACTAGCAGGAAACAAGAAGTGATCATTCCACTCTATAGATCCCTGGTAAGGCCACACCTGGAGCACTGCGTCCAGTTCTGGAGGCCCCACCTGAAGGACATAGAGCGCTTGGAATCAATTCAGAGAAGGGCCACAAAGATGGTGCAGGGCCTCCATCACAAGCCATATGAGTCTAGACTTCATGACCTAAACTTGTACTAAGTGGAACAGAGAAGAGACAGAGGGGATGTGATAGAAATGTTCAAATTCATCAAGGGTATAAATACTGTTCAGGTAGACAAACTGTACCATGCAAATGGAGAGGCATGTACAAGAGGGCACAACCTATGCCTGAGAGGGGGAAGGCTCAAAGGCAATATCAGGAACTACTTTTTTATGGAGAGGATAATAGACAAATGGAACAGCCTGCACCCAGAGGTGGTTGCAGCAAAGATGGTGAATGTATTTAAACACACATGGGACTGACACTATGGTATAAACAAATGCAGCAAAATATAGGGGAAGCCCCCACATAGTAGCAAGAATCCAGATCACCCCCTTCCCCACCTTAATGCACACTGGCTGAAAATGATACAAAAGTCAGATTATGTTTTTTTTTTTTCATCAATACTGTCTGGGCGATCCAGAGACCACTCACCCAGCAAAATTATTCCAAAGCACAAGTACACCCCCTCATGCATACTTACTGCAAATGACAAAACAAGTCAAATTTTGTTTGTTATTTTAATCTATAATGTCCAAACCATCTAGAGGCACCCTTCCCCCATTAAAAGTGATCCAGGACATGTACACACACACACACACACACACACACACACTCTCTCACACACACACACACACACACACACACATATATGCATGGGCTGGAAATGACACAGATCATATTCTGCTTTTCTTTTTAAACAATACAGGCCAAGGGCTCCAGAGACCCCTCTCCAAAACTGATCCATGGCACATGTACACCCCCATACTGAATGGAAATAAAAGTCTTTTTTTTGTTTATTTGTTAATCAATACTGTTAAACTCTACATCCTGAGCACATGCCAACTTTCACTTTCATGCATACTGACTTGCAATAAAAACAACAGTCAAATTCTTGGAAACAGCAGAGACTTACACACATTACCTAAAATACATTATGAGACACTTGAGAGGGCCACATTCTTCTAAGATAACTTAACTGCAAATACAGTGTAGCACACACACCAATGTTCACTGACAGCAAAACAAATTATTTAAGTAATCAAGCACATCTGATTAACCCCAATATAACCCTTTTTATACAGTGTTGTAATACCTACAAAAATCTATTGTACTGTACGTGAAAGATCTGTATAATTACATCAGTTACTATTTCAAAATGTTTGAATCAAATAGGACACATTTTGGTTAGAGATTTGAGGCAACCACATTTGAGATATTTTCTTCTAGTGGAAAAAACACAGTGACAAAACACTGATGCTACATCTCCCCACCCCATCAATGTGAACCAACTACATGCAGTCACAAAATAATTATTAACATGCTTGAGTTCAATTCTGCCATGTGCTTAATGCACAAAACTCTACATCAGATGAAAACTGGAAGAATTAGGCATTTCAAACAGAAAATAAGAGCTAAGTTAAACCTCTTACCTAGCTGAGACACATTTAAGCCAAGGAAAAATGTCTAATCCATCCAATCTGAATATGAAAACAAACTGCTACAAGATTCAAAAAAGACAGGAGCAAGACAGTCTGGTTAGGCCAGAGTCAGGAAGCATCTGGTGCATCCTGGAAGTTGTAGTTGAGATTATTTTAAAGAGACAGCATATTTGTGTTCAGTATCTAAAACCATTGCAGAAATTTAATTGACAGCCACAGACTTGTGTATTACCCACTACAATAAATTTGTCTATGCAGGTGACAAAAAAAAAAAACAATGGAATTAAATATAAATATATATATATTTATATATACAGATATACACGTTGCAAAAAAACTCTGTTAATACAACAGTTAGGGTTGTTTCTACAGTGACAAAAGTGAGGAAATTCGATGTTAGGGTTTTCAACCCTAACCCCATATCCCCCCCCCCAAATACACACACACAACACCCATACAAGCAGGGGACGGTACAAGGCAACATAACCAATCAGAAACAGACACCATAAGGTAAAAGAAAGAACATATGACTTTGTAAACATACCACAAGAGGCATTCATCATCATGTTTCTGCCACTGTATCACATCTGCTGCCATCCCAGTATCTTGGGGGTACACCCACATGCTATGCAACCATGTAAGATGGCCACTGCATAAACTGTATACCTACATGCAGATACTGCAAGAATGCACATAACTCATGGTAAGAACAAATGGTGAGTTGAACGATGTTATTTCATCCCTTCATTGAGATAGAACAACACTGTGCATATGTCATGCTGTGACTCTAGTGTCCTATGTACCTTGCCCTCCCATCCTTGCATCAGCATGGTACAACACTGTCTATGTGTCAGTATGTCCATATGTCACAGTGTGACATCATGGTTGTTCAAATACTGCAGTGCCATCCCTCTATCATCTTACAAGTACAACACAATCTATATGTCACAATGACAGCACAGTGTGGTTTCTATCCTACATTCCCATTTCTCTCTCAACATACCACAACACAACACATAAGTCACACTACCTCTATCTCACAATGAGAACAGTACAACATATGGATAGTGTGACAGGTGGATTGTGTTGTGCTACTTTAATAACAAGTATGGTAGTACATGGTCCAAAGGACCCAATCTTTTCACTGTGACATATGAACAATGTGACATATGGGTAGTACTGCACTATTTTGATTTAGTATGGTGAGGGCAGGATCCCATAATGGCATGTGAATAGTGTGCTCTCTAGATTGTAACATACTATGTGAATGTACAGATGACAGTACATGGTTCAAAAGACAGTGCACTCCCAGCCCCACATTGACAAAATAGAACAGTGTCAAAATGTTATACTGAGATCAGCATTCCTCCATCTATATACTACAACAGCCTGTATAGATGAGGTTTGGAGTGTGGGGTTATTCACTGATCTGTCACATGGTTGCACACAGAGAGTAGAAGAGTGCACATATATAACACCAGGACTACATGATACTTCACATCCAGGCCTGGATATTCAGAGCGGATGCGCCATGCGCAACAGAGATGCACCAGCGCAAGTATGGAAATGTGCCATTGTGCGATATTCATCAGAAGGTGGCTGCACAGTGCAATAAACAATGCGCCAGAGTGCAACAGTAATGAATACATGCACAACTGTAGGGGGCAGAACAATGAATAACATGCACAGTGCAATATTCAACAGCATGCGCCGTGCATAATAGCGGAGCAAGTGGAAGTTGCGCAACAGCGGAAATGATCCAAAATAAAAGGGAGCAAGAGAGTGGAGCAAGAATGCAAAAGGGAAGCCACAGGTGGGAGCGTGGTGACAGACAGCCAGGGTGGAATAGAAGGAAGCAGTGCGCAGGACTGGGCAGGAGCAGGACAGGGCCCACCAGAACTGAGTCATAGACAGGGTAGTAGTGGGTGTGCCTGTGCCACTGTGCAGCAAAGGGTGTGGAGTGCCACAGTGGACTGAGAGCAGTGGCAGGAGGCAGGACAGCCACAGTCAAAGGCCGGAGGTGTACTCGTGCAGGGGGAGCATCAGAAACAGACAGCGGGGGGAACAAGACAAAAGCTGCCTGGGGGGAACATAAGCCAGGGACATGGCCAGCACCACCTTCCAGATGGAGGCAGTAATGAGGGGTGTGAGAAGGCAGACAGCAGGGAGGCACTGCCGTGGAAGTGCCCGTTGGTGGTACACCCAGAACAGGCAGTACCGAGCCCGCACCAGCTTCGAACACTACTCTGACACAGAGATTGTGGGCCGGTACCACCTGAACAGGGCAATACTGAGGCAGCTCTGTGAGCTGTGCAGTGATGAGATGCAGGCAACCACATGACGGAGCCATGCTCTGTCGGTGGAGATGAAGGTGATAGCCATCATGTGCCTGCTCACCACGGGCACCTTCCAGAGACCAACAAGGGACATGACAGGCATAACCCAGTTGGCCGTGTCACGTCTACTCACACAATTCCTCAGTGCACTGCTGCCACATGCTGCAGAGTACATCCATTTCCCCAGCACACAGGTGGAGCACACAGCACACATACAGGAGTTCCACAGGGTAGCATGGTTGCCTGGCATGCTCGGGGCCATTGATTGCACCCATGTGGCCATCCACACACCACCTGGCCCAGAGGGTGTGGCATACATCAACCGCAAGGGTTACCCAAGCATAAACTTGCAGGTGGTGTGCGATGCCAGGGGATGCATTGCCAATGTCTGTGCCATGCACCCTTGGGGAGCACACGATGCCTTTATCTGGCACCAGTCTGCACTGTGCCACAGGTGTGAGAGTGGAGACATCCCCACTGGCCATCTAGTAGGTGAGTATGCATATCATGCAGGACGACATGAGCAGACGTGGGAGGGTGCATAGTCAGAGGCACCATGGGTACCAGCCATGTTGGCCCATGGCATAGTGATGCAGATCACCATTTTAATGTCCACCCTTTACACACAGGTGACAGTGGTTACCCGCTACGTCCCTGGCTGCTCACATCATGCCAGCACCCCACGACCCCATCGCAGCTACGGAACAATGAGGCACATGCCACAACATGGAATGTCATCTAGTGGGTGTCCGGGATGCTGAAGACATGGTTCCAGTGCCTGGACACATCAGGTGGTGCCCTACAGTACAGCCCCTCAAAGACCTGTGGGCTATTTCTGGCCTGCTGTATCCTGCACAAAGTGGCCACTGACTGTGGGATAGCCACAGAGGTCAAAGAGGGGGACAGCAGTGGGGACAATGAGGACACCGGTCCAGCTGGTGATGGGCAGCCACCCCCTGGGTGAAGAGACCCCCGCCTGATCTGGATGACACAGCTGCACTGGGACACTGTTACAGAGGAGCACTTTGGACAACACAGGTAGGTCACGGGGCCATGCGCAACCACCAAGGGCAAGGGCACAGCCCACAGACAGGCAGGGCAGGACACCAGGAATGGACGGCGGTAAGGGAATGGGTCTGAGTGTGGCACCGCACACGACATCAGAGATGGGCAGGCCCGAACAACACACACACACACACACACACACACACACACACACACACACACCACAAGACATGCACAAAGGGAAAATGGCACGCCAACCCCAACAGCCACCCCAACCCCCACACAGGACCACACATGACCATGCCCAGTGGCTGTCACTGTGTGTGACTCATACGCTGGGCACCATTGCACACTGGTGGACAGCGCAATGCAGGCATCATCATGCACAGTGGCCAGGAGGGGTGTGCACAGAGACCGTGTGTGTGCAGGGCCGGGTACCCCACCCATGCATTGCACAATGCACACCATACTGCACATAGGGCAGCAGTAGACAGTGGCCATGGTGGGAGACAGGCCAGTCATGCGGCACAGTACCATGGCCACCACAGATGCGTGGGTGGCCCTGCCGAGACCTGCCAGCTGTGCCAGGCTGACCATTGGCCTCATGGGGTGGCACTGACAGTCCTCCAGGGGTGACACTGCGTGAACATGACCATGTTCACACAGGGGTCTGCAGCCCACTGAACATGCCCTTTCCAGGTGTGCTCGGTATGCCCACAGCTGAACCTGGTGTCGAAATAGGTGGTGTTGCACGGCGCCAGGAATGGGGGGTGGACATGACACTGCACAGTGTCTGCGGGGTTGGGCAATGAACTGGGTGCCCAATGTGACCATGACAGTTGTCAATGCATTGGTCTGCCTGTCAATGGCAGCGGTCACATCTGCCAGCTGCTGGGCCATCTCTGTCAGGAGCAGACCGTGGTCTCTGCTGTACCATTCATCTGCCTGGCACAGAACTGCACTGAGTGCATCCACCACCGTCATGAGCCACATCTGCTGATCTACTGAAGCCTGGAGTAGACGGCTGTGCTCATCAAAGAGGTCATCCGCCAGTCTGGCATTCTGTTCCTCATGGTGTTCCTGGCCCTGCTGGCTAGCACCCCTTGATGATGGGTGCTGCACACCAGAGCCATGCAAGGGCACGTCCACACGTGGTGCACTGCCACTGCCCCCGACACTGTCCCCCCATCACCATTGGCCGACTGCTGGTGCTGCCTTGCAACAGCCCCACCAACCTGGATGCACGCTAGTGCTGCCCCACTGGGGCATACAGGCAAAGGCTAGGACTGTGTTGTTATGCAGGCTGCCATGGCGGCACCACCCACAGCAATGCCTGTGCGGTTGCCTGCTGTGGGACCATCCTGTATCCCACATGTATCACTGTCTGGGACGTGTGGTCCATCATCATTGGTGCTGGATCTGGCACCAATCTGTGTCCCAGCATGCTGGAGACTGTGGGCACTGTCACACTGAGACACAGGCAGGGCCTCGTCCACACCCGCACCAACCTCATCAGTCTGGACAGACATGCAGGTATGCACTTGTCCAGTCTCTTGGACACCTGTGGAGGTGGATGGATGATCTTCCATGTCCAGGGCATCCCCCTCAGTGGACACACCCACCACCGCTGACCCATGTAGATGCTCAGGAGCAATAAGGGAACACATTAACGTTAGTGGCTCCGCCCTGCCCTGTGGCATTCCCTCCACCAGCCACACACTGACAGCACAGAACCTACCATGCAGTGATGGGCTGCCACCCATCTGGAAGCCACCACCAGGCATGCCCTCGATGGCACAATGCCACATGCTGCTGGCCACCCGCTCCTCCTGTGGCATCAGGAGTTGTACATATGGCTGGCCCCCACAGGTGGCAGCATGTGCAGCCCTGATGGCAGCCACTTTGTCTTTGATCCACCTCCTGTCCATGCTGACCTTCTTTTTGCACTCCTGCATGGACTGCTGGTGGCTGCCTTGTTGGTTCACAGCACATGCTACCTAACCCCACACCACAGCATGAGCCTGTGGCATTCCCCACTGTCTGCTGAGCAGTGGTTCCCTGTCAAGATATGCCTCGAACAGGGCATCTGATTCAGCCCTGGTGAATTTGGGCCTCCTCCTCCTTCTTCCCTGTCCCTGTTCCTCCTCTTCCTCTCTTTCGGTCACGCTCAAGCCTGTGGGAATGACAGGTGTTACCTTGGACTGTGCAGTCCCATTCAGCCCTCAAAAAACACAGTCCCCACTTCCTAACAGCATGCAACCCACCACAATGGACTGCAATACCTAACCATGTCCTCTGCAGCCACATGTCGCATTTATTTAGCACAACGTATGCAAATGAGGTGAGATGCAACTGTAAGTGGATGCTAATGCAGTGGTTGTGCCGTGGAATGGCTAATGAGCTGATTTGCATATGCTGGCTGAATATTGTGCTGTTGCTCCTTGTGCAATGTTGGTGAGAGTGCTCAGGCTATGGCACAGCACTGTGACGTGCGCAATCGGCACCACACAGTGCATGCCCGGGGTGCTGAAACAGGTGTGTGTGGTGCTGCTGACATACTGTGCACGGGAGGCAGTGCAGGGCATGGCCACCACTGTGCTGTGGCACTAGTACACTGTTCACCCTTGTGGCTCTCATGCCTTGGTGCACCATAGGTGCCATGGAGCCACATCGCGGTAGGCCACCGCAGGGCATCACACACAAGCACCCTACCATGCTACACGCAGGGTATCCCAATAGCACTATGGCAGTCCGTGCGCAGACAGACCCTTGATCCTGCGGTCGACCTTTCCCCCTAGGCACCATGCATCCACATCGGTGCACCCCTATCGCACAGTTCGGTGACAGCGCGATAGGGACTGGCAGTGCAGTACTGCGCTGCCTCTGCACATGGGGAATGTGTGCTACAGAGTGCCATTTTGCTTGTGGTACCAACAGCAGAATGCTTCATAGGAGAGTGCAGGTCTGGAGCACAACTGAGTTGGCCAACTAGGTGTCCCTAGTTGAGCCACATGCTGGTGCCCTATTTGGGCAGGATCCCCTCAACAGGCCATGGATTGCTGTGTGGCAGGAGGCATCTGACAGCCTGGAGGAGGTGACTGGGATTGGCTGGACAGTGGAGCAGTGTCGCCACCAGTATGGCAACCTACAGCGGCGGGACCCTGACTGACTGGGGCATCTGCAGGCACGTGCCCGGTGAGGTACCATGCCACGGCCAGGCAGGTGCTCCTTCCAAACACTGGTAGTGTCCATCTATCTGGGTATCACGGTGTGCTTAAGACCATGCCACAGAGGGGTTGGGGGCTGTCTAGTGGTGGTGGTGGTGTGTCATGGCTGGGCTGAGTGGGCACGCACACACTGGAGGGGCTCTGTTACTGTCCTTTACTGATGTTTCCATCTCTATGTTTGCACCCTAGGCCCGGAGGAGCACCGTAGGGCACAACTGGCCCATGAACAGATGGGGTAGGACAGAGAGGGTGCAGTCCAGTTGCAGCTGGGTCATGTTGAAGGGGCAATGGGTCAGCAGTGCCCTGCTGGCCAGGATGCAGGTGAGTGCCATGTTTCCCTTTACTTCTGTGCATGTTGGGTTGCAGGGGTGGTGGGGGCGTGGCCACCTGCATTTGGCCCCACTGCCGTGCACTCCACATGGTGCACTCAGCACTGTCCTGTGGCACTGCATGTGTGGGTGGATGTTGCAGGTGGGCTGTGTGTGCACTGGGTCCATGTCTGTGCCACTGCCGTCGCACCGCATAGCCATGTCACTGTACGGCCACGGTGGTGCCTTGCAGGACATGGGCAGTGGGTGTGTGCAGTGTTTCCCATGGCTATGGGTCCCTGGGTAGGTGGATCATGTGGGCACGGACACTGTGGGTGGTCGCATGCCATCACAGGGGCGTGGCCCATGGCTGTATGCTGTGCACATTGGGTAGGCTGCAGGGGTATGGCCAGTCACACGTAATGACTCTGCTCCCTTGTCCTAGGTGGACAATGCTGGACTGAACTGGAACGTAATGTGAAGGAGCTGCTGCAGCTGTCAAGGGCTACCCTAGAGCTACTCCAGTGTATGGACAGGGGTGACAGAAGAAGGCACAGGAGGCACCACCGAGACAGAAGTGGGAAGCGGAGTCGCCAATAGGCCCACTATGCACCTGTTCACCATTCCCACTGGACTTCCCTCACACCCCCTTCATCCCACTCCCTGTCCTACACCCTTGCCCCATGCCCACCCCCACCTGGTATGTGGCACTTCCCCCCGCATTGTAAATAGTTTTGTTGGATGTTTTATTTGTACAGTTCACAGCACTATTATAGACATATTTGTTACGACAACCGTGGTGGTCTCTGATTTGCAGCAGGCATTTGGTGCTTGGCTGCAGTGGTGTGCATGGTGTCGGGGTGGTGCAGACCTGGGCGTATGTGTGTCCGGCAGGGACCCGCTTATGGTGTGGGTGGGGGACTCTGTCCCTGTCTGTGGCATGTGTGTTGTTCCCTGTGCACTGGATGCCTGTGTGCAGTGGTCCCTAGTGCATGCGCTGTGTCCCTGGTGCCCCTGTCAGTATGTTCATGGCCCATGCAACTGGCCCTCTTGCATGTCTGTGGTAAGCACAGTCTGCTGGCATGTCATTGGTGGATTCTCCATGCAGGCCACCCTCTGGCCACGGTGCAATGGCGGTTTGACTCCTGTCACCAGTGTGTTGCACGTGTGCCTCGGGTGACACTGTGGGCTATGCTGTTGTTGTGTTCCCTGTCCATGCTGTCGCTGGTGTCTGTTGTGGTGTCTGTGTTCTGATGTCTGTCACTTGTGCTCTGGCCACATGCTGGCGGAGGATGGCTTCATGGTGCATGCGCAGGATGGCTGGTACACCTGTGCCATGGGGTGGGAAGGCCGTGGGTACACAGCACCAGTGTACGCATGCCAGCGGCATTTGTTGCCCCACTATTGTGGCCCTGTGTCAGGGTGCCCTTGGGTCAGGGTGGGTGTTTGTCCATGCAATGTGTCGCAGCCTGTGTAGCACATGCCTCCATGTACCACAGTGGGCAGCTGTGCTGGCTGTTGGGGCCAGTGCTGGGACAGGGTGTGTGCATGAGTGGGTGTTTGGGATGCTGTTCTGCTGGAGGTGGGGTCCAGGGCAGGCCTTATCACATGCGGGGTCCCTCAGGTACTGACACATGGTCGACCTCTCTGCTGTGCCATGGGGGGCCCTACAGGGTGGCACTGTGTCTGCAGTTGTTGCATCGGTGGCTGGTGCCACCCACTTGTGGGGTGCTCACTGTGGGGCTGCCATGCATGGCTCCATGGTGCACAGGGTTGCATTGTCATGGTGAGGGTGGTGGCATACATTAGGTGCCATGCACTGTTGGGTGCTGCTCCTGGGCTGGGTGTCTGGAGATCACTGTACAGGGTGTGCTCTGCAGTGGTGGGATGGGGTGGCACTGGGTGGCCAGCCCTCCTTGTGTTGCGGTCACTGCTTGCCAGGGGGGTGTGCTGGGCACTGTGCCCCGGCTGTGGATTCGGTGCTGGTGTTCATGGGCTGGTGGTCCATCCAGCTCACCACAGGTTGTGCAGTTCTTGGGGTGTGGGGGGCACTGTCTGGCCTGCTTTGTGCTCCTCCGCCCATGGCTTCCATGGGTGGAGCACCCTTGCATCCTGTCCCTGTCCCTGCGCATCCCTGGTTGTGCTACTGCACTTCTACCCTGCTCCACTGTGCATCACTGGTTGTGCTACTGTGCATCAGCCCAGCTCCACTGCACATCCCTGGTTGCACCACGGTGCAGTTGGCACAATATTCAGCTGTGTTGTAGCGCCCTGTGCTGTGTTCGAATATCGCGCGTGTGTGTGCAGAGCACTGCATTGCACTTGTGCTTGCTCCTGCTATTACAGTTCTTTGTGGTGCAGTTTGAATATCTGGGCATCTGTGTTTATTTACCTCCATCAATTTAGAAGAACACTGTCTATATCTCACAATCATTGTATGTGTGTGTGGGGAATTCGGAGTTAGGGTAGAAAACCCCAACATCGAATTTCCTTGCCTTTATAGCTGTACAAACAATCCTCACTGTTGCATTAATGGAGTTTTTTTGCAAAGAATTTTCTTTCTCTTTGAGACATTGTAATAAAGTAAACACATACACAGCTTTTAAAGCATAGTTTTTTTACTGTGAGAACATAAACCCTCTACACCACCATTGTACCATACCCTAGAAATGCACCATACATTACTAGCAACTAGTTTGCAAACCTTTGTTTTACATGTCAAGCTATGGCTCCTACACACATCTATGCATAGTACTATTTCATTATATTCATTTATACTTTGCAAACCTAAACCATATATCAATCATAAACAGTAATCAAGAAACACAACAGACACAGAAAATACATTTTTTTAAATATTAATTAAATGCCAATTCTGTTTTAAAGAAGGCCAAATTGCACAACTCACTCAGTCTCATATCGCTACTGTGTAATTCATCCCAAAAGTATATCAAAAGTTTAAAAAAATGATATGAGACTGAGCAAGCCAATGTTCCTGGGATGGGCAAAAACCAAATGTGGCCAACAATTAAAAAGCTACAGATGACAAAGCAGCATATCATAAGATTGCTACAATAGTGCATTACCATGTTGTAATATTTTATCATTCAGTGCATCTGGATAAATTCCTCACCTGACCCCTTAATAAAGGCGATCAGAAAAAATCAGGAACATACCTTGAACTGAAATTGAGCAGAGTGTGTGATTTACAATGCTCTTCCATAAATAACAAACAAGTAATATCTCACTCCACATAACAAACCTTTCAAATAAATTAATATAATGCCAAAATAAATAATATACTTATTCAGTTAAATATTTAACAATCTGATAAAGTGTTTCATAAGAATTATTCATAAGAAAATCTGAATAAACAGTAACAATTCACATATTTCTAAAAATGGTAGATACTAAATATTACACATATTCATCTTTCCATAAAACATCAGAATACATACCGTTCAGACACTAATAACATCTAACAAGATGTAATGCTGAAGATATGTGCAACACAAAAAAGAACATAGCTATGAAGTACTATGTAACTGTCACTATTTTTAAAATTTTTAATATTACAGTTTTCACACAAAAACAGTGCAGAGAGTTTACAGAGATGTACATAGTTCTAGCAAATGTTATTTTTTTATACATACACAATATTAACAGTAACTATTTATCAGATATTATCCATATCCTAGGCCTACATAGCAATGTGCTGTTCTCACAATTAAGTAAAGCTGGCAGAAAATATGCCACATCTAGTGGACACTAGACAGGTATTAGTGAGAGACACGCTGTAGACAAAGAATATCAGGCATGTCCTTACTGTACTCGGAAAGTATTGCACAACAATATGTGCGCAAACACATGCAAAGCTACAGTGGTAGCTTTATTGCACAATCTGTTCTAGTGCATCACTAGGCAGATGTGAGGCATGTACATAGTGCATACAATGAACACAGAACATTGCTAACCAACAAACATAGTCATGTTTCTCAATGTATGTAATGTTCACAGCATTGACATACAATGGTGTGACAGCAGTCAGACCACATTCTATGTCACATAGTGCAGCAATGCAGAAATGAGCAGGTTAACACTGCAGAACTGCATAGTCCTGAAATGCCAATATACAGTTGATAAGATTGCTCCACAGTCAAAGCAATTATTGTATGTCATGTGACCATGCACACAGCCTGCACCCAGTAAGGCCCACTTAGACTGTATTGAAATAAATATCAAAGCAACACCTACCTTGACTGTTGGCATTATAAATACCTGCATGTACATAATCTGTTTCTGCAGCAGTTCATAAACTGATATGAAAAGAGCTGCACATGTCCCTGAGAGGCTGTGCAGCACACTGTTATGACTACTAGAGTGTGTCAAACAGAGTTAATCCACATTTCCATCCACTACTCTTATGCCTGGTGAAGTTCATTGCAATTTTTGAGAACCAGGACATAAGCATCTTTTAGATTCCGAGGCAATCTCTGTTTAAAAGTGCTCATGTAGTCATTGCATTCCATCCAGCCATTGCTGTATTTGAGCCATATCACATAATGTCCTGAATGAACAGATGCTCCATGGTGGAATATCACAGCCTAAGTATCAAAGCATGCTCCCATGAATTGTACTCTTCCAGCTACAAAATCAGAGATCAGTATGTCAACTTATATTCCATTTGCATCACATTTCTGCAAGACTAAAAGAAGATACAGTAGTTCTAAGTCATATGGACAGAAGACACTCTCCTCCACACTGGGTACATCTCCAGCCACACTCTGCATTCCTGAGTAGTTGTCTGAACTTCACAGACTGTGCCTGTGGAACATACAATGAAATCCACAGCATGTTTTCTGTTACTTCTTTGTATGAATGTCGACAAGACAGGCAGGTTTACTTTGTTACACAGGTGACAGTAAAGTACTGTTGCATTGAAATCTGATCCAATTCCAAGCTGTTATTGATAGCAATCATAAACTCAGTCACATCTTGCTGGATGTTATTAGAGAATGTTTGATGTCCATCATACCCACCCAACACAATCTGTAAGGGTGTCAGAGTCTGTATGCTATTGCCATGCTTATCACAATCATTCATAACCTTTTTTAGTGATTGAGACAGTGCTGTGTAATGTGAAGATTTGATAGTGGCAACAAAGTGAGGCATATAGAGAAATACTTGCATTGCTGAGTTTGCATAGCAGTTTACTCCAGTACTATTGTCAAATGCTGGGACAACACTCATCACAAGCTCCTTCTTCCATGGAGGAGAGTTTGTTTGTTGTTGAGTTGTGGAGTCCTTCTCTGTGCTGTCCTAATTTAAAGCTGTCTGGTACCTATTTTTCATGCCAGAAACTGTGACTGTAGCATTGAAGTCTGCCACATTCATTGGTAGTGGTATAAGAGGCAATGTCGGCTGGTGCAGAGTACATAGTCTATAGTATTCAGTGACACACTGTCTGTCAGCATGTATTTTATGTGATGATATGCAGATGACATGCAAGCCAGACAGAGTCCATACACATGAAAGCACAATATAGCTCATGCCATCTTTAAAGATACTGGTGCCTACGTCAACCATTGCTGAGTCCAAACTTAAGCCCTGTGACTTGTGTATGGATACAGCATATGCAACACACACAGGAAACTCTTTCCAAGTGACATATGTATCTTTCACAATCTGAAACTTTATAGTCATCCTGGAAATAGGCAATGACTGTTCAATGTTGTCAAACTTGACAACTAGTGCTTCTATGAATGCCCTCTGTACGTTGTACTGGAAGTCAAATATATGTCCCATTGCACCATTCACCATGCCATGCTCTACATCAAGGTTTTGGTGTAGCATGATGTGTGCATTCATGCACACAGTTAGAAGTGCTTCTAATTCAGCTGTGCAAGACACATCTGACTTTAGTTCAGACAATCCCTCAGTCAGCTTTGCTACCAGATTCTGACTCAAGACTACTCCATCAACGATGTCAACTGCATGCAGAGTAATGATTTCCTGACCCTGTCTCTACAACATACTGCTGTTAAATTCAGCACACTGCTTGAGTCGAGGTATGAGACACATAATCTGAGCAGAGTCTGAGTGCACATTACTAAAGACATTACATGCTGCAGTAAGAGAAATGCACTGACTGCTGATACGGAGTGTGTTCAACAGAGAAACTCTGTGTTGTGACAAAGAGCCAATGCAAGCCTGATCCAAAAGTATCTTGTATGCAAGATCACAACTGTGCCATGTTTTCATACAGCTCAATATAAAGGAACAATTCCCAAAGACTGATTCCTCCAATGCATCCTATAGTACTTTTTGCTTGCTTTACAGTCAGTGCTGTAAAGACATGCTCTCCATTCACAGGTGCAAGTTGCAGAAGGTCCCCAAACACAACAGCACTATTCCCACCAAATGGCTTACCATGTTCAGTTCCAAGTATCTCCTGGAGATGTAGATGGATACATACAAGCATGACATTCGAGACCATACTAATCTCATCAATGATCAGAAGTTTCATCTTGACAAACATTGGTCACAGCTCAGATGCCAACTCAAGGGAAGGTTTTCTGTACTCTTCTGTTTTGCCATACTCTGCAGGTAGCATAAACAAGCAGTGTAGAGTTATACCGCCAATGTTGTATGCTGCCAAACCTGTAGAAGCAGTCACAGCTGCAGACATAACTTCTCCTGTATGTTTCCTTATCTCCGCTGTGATAGCTTTGATAACAAAACTCTTGCCTGTCCCAGCAGAACCATTAACAAACATTAGCAATGGTTCATAGTTTCTGCATGCACATTGTTTCGTCTCATGAAGGACGCCATGTCTGACTGCTTCAGTAACAACATCATAAGCAGCAAACTGCTGCCTATTAAACTGCTCAAGCAGTACACTAGGATCCTTTGTCACATGAGAAGAATGTTCCATGGCACTTTTGAATTCACTCATCAGAATCACAGGATCATTCATTGGTAGAGGAACTCCAAGCGTACCCTCTCCTTCAGGATCTATATTTTCCTGAGAATTTCCTGGAATGTCTTCCTCAAGCTGTTTCTTAGCTTGTTCCATCTGCTCTTTCTCTAATTCCAGTCTATGAATGTATGGTTTGGACTGTTCAGTCTTGAAGGTCTCATATGTAAGGTAGGACTGTTCCTCATATGTTTCACAGCCTCCTTTCAGTGTGGTCTCATCCCTCCATGGCTTAAAGAGGAACATTAAAGCAAAGTAGGATTGTTCCATACTGTCAGTTGTAGGGAGACTGAATTTACAGTGGTCAATCAGTCATGGTTTGTACCTTTTAGCAAGGCACCCATCAAAGCCTGTGACCTTGTAAATCTCTCGGGGTTTTTTCAGGTGCTGCATCAATCTTATAGTTGTACCACTTAGCAACATGGTACAGGCACATGCTATCCATCACACTAGCTTGATTTGGGTAGTACATGTCAATCAGGTTATTCTTCAAAATATTCTTTGATGAGGGGTGGTTCACAGCTGGTTCTTCAATCTAGCAAACAGCACTAATGTTAGTGTTACCCGCACTACGTACTATGTAATGTCAAGTGTTTTTATGCTGTCTTCAACTGTTATCCACATTTCCCTCTGCCCCAGGATGCATCTGGAATTAAGCATTAGTCTGCTTAGCATGCCTTCATGTTAAAATGTTTAAATAAATAAATCTCTTCATGAGACTTCAAAACATGGTTTCATTTCTCTTTGTAGTTCACACTGATAAATTTTACAGCATCAGACTTGACATGCAAGTGTGTCCCAATCAAATGATCAGTGGCCTCATATGCTCCACACTACCTGTGAGACAGTGTTTTTAATCCCAGTGACCAGAGCTGTGAGCTCAATGATCGACTGGAAGTAGTAATATCTTCCCAAAGCTCAGAAAACCAGTCTGCTCATGTTTCGTAATGTACAATGTGATGTACCAAACAAGAGACAGAGAATAATCTGCCACAAACGGCACATCAATGTTTGCCTGCCACATCAGGAGAAGAGTAGGATTGTAATCATTGATGAACACCTCATTCTCCTGTCTGGGTGACTCATACACCCTTTTAGTGGACTTTGCCTTGAGATGGTGTTACATTGCTGAGAACAAATCGACACCTGGTGTACCACTCATTATGACTTTTGACTGGTCGGCGGCAGTGCTTCCCACAAAGATGTCACTGAAACTTTCGCACCAGCTTCCACAGAGGTGGACTGCCATACTTGTCAGTAATATGGCAAGTGACATAATGCTGAATGAAGTTCAGCACTTCAGTTGTTTCATTCTCTTTAATATGAGGAGCATCTTTAATCCACAACAGCATATGTATGTGTGGTGCACCTCATGCCTGGTATTCCATCCTCCAAAAGTAGTGCTTGACAAATCCAAGAGGAGGATTGTCCTTTGACAAAATGAATGTAAATATCTCATGGAAATGATGGTGGAAGTGTCGGGACACAGAAACTGGATCATGTGAGCACATCTCACCAAGTGTCAATGATGAATTGCCATTGACGTTGGCATTGTCCCACCACAACAGTTCAACTAACTCATCCCAGCTGTATTCTGTACAGCTCAGAGTTACCAACCAAGTAGCTGCACAATACTTGTGCAGCATAGTCACGACCTCCAAATGTCTACAATACCAATATTCTTTTGTGCCATGCAGACTTAAGAGTATAGATGTCAAATTCACCTGTAACATTTTGACCTTTTCACTCAGACTTTGCAGAAACTCAGCTGTTGTAATCCCATCTAGTGGACTAGTCAAGTGATGTGTATGTGCAATGGACAGAGAGAGGATACTAAGCTCACTCTCCCACAGCAAGTGGAACAAATACTGTATGTTCCTATGGAATTTGCCATCCTTGTTTGAGACTCTCAATGTACGATATTCAGCACCTTGAACACACACCTCACATGCATCCAGATGGCCTCCTGTACCTTGAGAGAATAAATTTGGAAAGCAATGTGCTTCCAGTTTTTCTTCCCATACACTAACAGGACTACCTTCACCCTGTTTCATCTGGTACAGGTCAATGTTATCACCAACTGGATCTCTACCATGTAGATGGTGAATTGTGTACTGTGCATACACATCTTCATGAGTTGCAACATCAAACTTCTCAATCACTGGCTTCCTAGAGTCCACTAGTCCAAACTGAGCACTCATATCTCAGAGTTCATCTATGTCAAACTCATCATAGAAAGGATTATTGCTTTTCAGATAGTGTAGAGAACTTTTCACTTTCTACACATTGACAACTTCTTGCCAAATGACCATGGACTTTGTAGGTACACCATTTACTAGTATAACAATACTGTTTTCCTTTGAGATTATCTCCACATTTTCTTTCAGAGGAAGTGGTAAATACATCACAGCTCCTTTCAGATACTTAACAAGCTCTTATTGCAGTACTTTCCGTGTTTTTGTATTCAAGTGCAGAATAATCCGAAACAGATTAATCATTTGTGTAAGTATTCATTCAAACATATTCAGTGCAACAATCTCAGTAGGTGTAACATCTTCCTCCATATTGTTCAAGACAGATCTTGGTGGAAGAATGTCATTTTTCACCTTTGTCAAACAGTAGTGACATATAATGACCACTGGGCCCAGGTCAAAGTCATTATTTACTAGTAGGTAGGCCAACAGTCATGCCCACATGTCATTAAAAGATTTAATCTTTTCCAGATCAACAGTAACAGCCTGCAGCCTGTAAAGTAGTCTGTGACATGAGACACACACACACAGAGAGTGAAACTTTTCTCTCGTAGCCAGTTCAAACTTGGCAATGGGTTTCTCAAATGTTTTTTAGTATGTCAGATTCCTGAAGAGTGACAGTACATGATACAGTGGCAGAAGTGTCATCAAGTGGGGCATCATAATGTTTACTATTACATTGCACATCCTGTATCACAATTTTTGCAGCTTCCATATCTCCTACTTTCAATGACTCATCAAGCTGTTTGCATACTGACACAGCTTTTCTCACCTGGTATATTTTATGCACAAAGCTGAGCATCCCAGGGTTGTGTACAGCAAGCATGCACATATGGTGAAATACACTGTCGCACACACCACTATCTAAGCAAGCCAAGGAATGTCCCAGCAGTCCTTTATGCTTGTGAATTTCACAGAAATCAATCTTATATAATAAGTTGTATCTCTGGTTCTTCTTCTTGGCAAGAAACTGATTCATAAATTGTGCAGTGGCATCAAAGGATGCTTACCTGAGATCATAGGTCTCATCACATCTCCATGATGCACAACTGTTCCTTGGTGTCTCAGTGGCTGAGTGTATGCCAACATCTGCCACACTTAGTTCAGCACTGTGTAACACTCAACACATTACAAACCTTACCAGCCTCATTAACAGAAATTACAAGATCCTTAGAAACTGCTTTGCAAGACTTCTGCCAAAAAAAGCCTCTGAGTGCTGTTTATGTAGCCATATGCCTTGAAAGACTTCACAAAAGTTGTGTGTTTAGAGTGCCAACATTTTGCAGCCTACTATGAACAGACGTCACTGTAGCAGTGAACTGATCAATCTCCTTCATCATTTGTTTCCACAAATGTGAAAGAACAGCAAGTGCCATATTCACAAATCTTCGAACCCTAAGTCATAATTTCATCAAGAAAAGTTGACTCTTTAGTCATTTTCCTTAAAGTTTCATCATGGTAGAAATTAGCTGATCGACCTTAGCCTTTTTAGTTAACTTTCAGAAAAATGTAGACTTGCTAAGATGGCCTCAAATTACAGAACTGTGTTTCTGTTTATGGGCTGCATTGGAAATGTTTGCAACCTGGCCAGCTCTCCTGTGCTCCACATTACCAACATAAGGATGAGGAAGCAGGTACTCTGCAGTTGTTCCCAAACAATGAACTGAGGCAGGCATCTCATAAGCAGCAGGCAACCTTTTACTGCAAATAGACCTTGCACTGTCCTCAACTTTCCTTGTGGCATTTTTACTGCCTACATTACTCATCAATTAAACAACACTATAATACTTATCCCTCCTACGTTTATTCTGTTGTCTATGTTTTGTAGGCATTCTATCTACTAAAAACAGGTTTCAGGCAGTATAACGATATGGGAGCACACACCTATAAAACAAAAGAAAAAAATGTTTTCGGTTTCCAATAACCATTTATTTCCCAGTAAGCATTTAAAATAAATGAAGGTACAATAATACATAATTATACACACTAAGTTCATGTGAAGAAAATGCAATCTCTAAAGTTGTTGACCTCTGTGAACAAGCCCCACTGAAATACATAATGTTGTTGAGGCCAAAAAATGTAACCACAGAAGTGTTCAAGCTCCGTGTACAAGTCCCATTGAAATACACTAAGTTGTTGAGGCTGAAAAATGTAACCTGAACAGTTTTCAAGCTCTGTGAATGAGCCCCACTGAAATACACTATGTTGTTGAGGCCGAAAAATGCAACCGTGAAAGTTTTTGAGCTCCATGAACAATCCCCATTGAAATACACTATGTTGTCAAGGTCAAAAAATGTAACCACGAAAGTTTTCAAGCTCCATGAATGAGCCCCATTGAAATACATTATATTGTCAAGGTCAAAAAATGTAACCACAAAAGTTTACGACCTCTGTGAACAAACTCCATTGAAAAACATTATGTTGTTGAGGTAAAAACATGTTACTGTGAATGTTTTCGTGCTTCGTGAAAGAGCCTGTCACTCTGTTTTGTAAGAAACTGTTAGCATGCCAGAAAGCTCCTGAATAACAGTGTGGATGGTAGGCAGCAGTTTAATTTGTCAAGGTGGTGAATATGCTCAAAGAAGTCACTTTGATACTGACTTTAGACTTCCAAATTGTTAAGTTTACTGGTTTGGCAAGGGAGGCATGAGATGGTAGCAGCTAATGTCAACCATACTACATCTGTTGAGTGACCATTCTGCACCAGATGTACTGCTGATCCATCTTGGAGGGAATGATTTAGGTGACAAAAGGTGGATAGATTTAGTTGCTGAAGTTAAATGGACATAGATTCACTTTCAGAGATGTTACCCTCCTGCAAAATTATCTATTCAGACATTACAGAGAGGATGGCCTGACATACAAATCAACACATGTATCTGCTTGACAGGATAAGAAAAAATATAAACATCTCTGAATTTTTACATGATCTGTGCATACACACAGTTCATCACCCTGAAATAAAGTATTTTAAAGATTGTCTGTATCTAAGAGATGGTGTGCATTTCTCAGATACTGGCAATTGCCTGTTTTTGGGAGGCCTCTGACATGCATCCTCTTTTTGATCTGAAAAACTGTGTTTCTTGGCAAAATGGTCAAAGGCAACAAAAGGATCATTTAAGAGCCAACTTTCTTTGTCAAAAAAATGGAACAACAGATGCACACAAAAATATTGAAATTCAATAAGAAACATATAAGTAAGCAATAAGACACGATGGGGTGTGCATTAGACAGGTCTAATGCACGGCTAGGGGGATGTAGTAAGGTACGAGGCCACAGGCCCAGTGCATCCAGTCCCCTAGCTGTGCATTAGAGCTGTCTAATGCACATCCCCGGAGTGGCTTATTGCACTTATAAAATGGTCCTGTGTATTATAAATGGGGTTTCTAGTGTTACCTGTGCATTAGACACATCTAATGCATGGCTAACAACCAATCAGATTGTTTGAAATCATTTGCCCATTTTATAAACACAAAAAATACACTCACAGCACATATTATTAACAACACAGGTGGCACATAATTAGAACAGTCATTAAAAACTTTTACACAGAAAGTACACAGCATTGGCAATTGATGATTTACCCACATCTTGCACAGTGTGTCACAACATACAGACACAGTACAGTATGACATGCAGCATGCCTGTTGTCAGGGGAAGGAGATAACATTAACACCAGATGTGAATTGTGGGGAGAGGTTCATGCGATGCCGCTAGTAATTGGGGGGCCTTGAGCCAGTGCCCCCTGTCAAGGATATAGGTTTTATGTGTGTTTTTGTAGGGGAAGGGTTGTCACACTCACCACAGTTTGCCATGGCAAGTGTTTGTCATCGGAAGGCCTTTAACTGTTGCCCTGGAATTTCGATGGTCTTTTTTTCCTGTCCTGTGGGATATGCATGGGGCACATATAGCATTAATGGTACAGTCCTCCCTGTCACACCCTGTGCCTGTACACACACACACACAGCCAGCAGTACATACCCTGGTACATGGTACATGGCACATAGTGCCAACCTGCCTCTTACCCACCCACATTGCATTACTCCTTGCTTGGTGGGGGAGAACTGGACACATATGTGCTGCATAGCACCACATTCAAAATCCCACCTGGAGGGGGCATAGGGTGCAAATTGTTTCGTACCACACATTTATTTATTTATTATTAGATCATATGTCGCGCTTGGCCACTCCAGTCCATTGGTGCATAGGGTACATAAAGTGCAGAAATCACATTATGACTCACACCCTGGCGGTGTGTTTCTACAATTATACAATGGGCCCAATGTGTAAAACAGATGTCAGCTATATCAAATCATGGTAAATGTGAATGCTATTCCTGTGTTGTCATTCACAGTGTTTTGCCCCAATCATGCAAGATACTTCTCCCAATGAGTTCACAAAACATCCAAATATCATTATATCATCAGATATCACTGTATTATGCCACATGTGTACAGCTACATATGCTATGAATGATGTTTATGATTTACTCATCTAGATACACATGTATCACCATAGTTAAATTATTTTTCTTATATCTACTTCTCTTACAGAAATGAGCAAGTACTGGACAACAGAACAGCTGCCTCTGCTGCTGGAGGCTGCTGCAAAAAATGGTGATCCAAAAGTCGTAATGAGGGGTACCAACATGCCTCTAGAGGAGACTTGGAAGGGGGTGACCAGTTACCTCAGGCATGAGGCAAGAGACTGAGGAAGCACAGGAGGGAGTCAAAGCTGTTACGCCAGAAATGTTACAAAATGAAGGAGCTTGGGAAGGTGCCAGAGAAGGCCTGGGCCGGTATGACCAAACATACCACTGTGGCTCCCGGCAGGAAAACCAAAGTTCAGAGAGAGAGTGCTTCATCGTAAGTACAAATCATGATTTCCATTAAAAGATTGTTATGCTCCAATTAGGCAGCATGATGTGATATGGGATGGGGGGGCCTTATGGTCAGTAAACAGCCCACCTCGAGTCACTTGACGCACAAGATATAGTAAACAGTTTACAGCACCTGAGACATGGTGTTAAACAGCATAAAGCACCCCATAGAATACCTTACTGTAATTCTGTAATGGCTATTTCTCAGTGAAATTAATGAAGTTCTTACACATATTACTTTCAGGTAAGATGTTGTTCTGCAATAAAAACACCACTTAAATTCTCGTTTTGACAATGACAATCCAGTGTATTTTATTATACAACAACATCAGAGGCAATCATAACCTTCACATTTACAACACCTGAAGTTGGTCATTGTAATGGCAAGATGGGGTGGGTAGGGGCGTGCAGTGGGAGAGGCTGTCGAACACAATTAACACACTGTTGTCCCAACATACAAGTAACACGCACGTCATGAACCCAGTTGTCTATTGCTCATGAATACATATGAATAACACTATTATTGCTGCTTCTACAGTGCATGTGCAACCATATACAACCATTGTATGGTAACACTCAGTGGTTGTAATTAATTGAGCACCTCAGAGTATAGTTAAACACATCAATAAAAGCAGACCTGAAATTTGTAAGATCACAGCAGTTGTTGATAAAGGTATTCTGTTTATTTATTTTTTTTTAATTAAGCAATAATGCACAACAAGATATTGCTTATACTAGGGTAACCTCATGACTGTAGTGTTTAGGCACAATACTAATAGGTAATGCAATTTTGAGTAGTGTAAGCATAAAAAATGTTACCTATTTATAGCTATTTACAGTAAAAAACAGGTATTGAACATTCTCATTCAACATAATATTGCTAAGATAAATATAAAGTCACATCATTTTGTTTCTCCTTGTTTTTTTTTTCACAACAGCTGCTGGAGCCACAGCTGAGGAAACACCAGTTTCCCAAGGCCTGGTCCCTGCAGAGAAGGGGACAGAAGAACCAGAAGATGACAATGTCATCATCATGATCACAGAACGTGAGTACCAGTACTAGTAGTAGTACTATTGATATTGAACACATATTGATTACACCATCACCCATCTATCCTCATAGTGACTCAGATAACTGAAATTATGTGTAAATTTTCACCCTGATACCTGTTGCATATATATATAGGCATATGTGTCTCAAAAGTGCAACAGGTACAAACATCATTAAATAAACAATAATGCATGATGGGGTGTGCGTGGAACACAATTAACCATATGGACAAGTACGTAATAAGACAAAAGGTAAAGGGGTGAGTGACTATAGCCACTAGATGTGCAGCAAAATGTGTTACACACACATCCTGGAGTGCCTTATTGTATTCATAAAATTGCCTTCTTTTTTTAAAAATGCAACATAGTTGGAAAAAACATGTGTATATGTATAAATAATGCATTTACTAGTGTGTATTTATGATGAAATAGTCCTTTCACCCACTGCAGATAATGTATTATATTGTTGACTATTTTAGTCTTCCTTTTCTTTTTCCTTTTTTTGTCTCTCCCCCCACACGCACACTCACACATTCAAGATACATAATATTTGTCCATGAAATTCTTTCAGTGAAATAAATGGACTAAGCATTCTGCTCAGTACAACTAAAAGAATGTCACTCTACCAGTATACCATGCAGACACACAACAAGGCCTCTGTCACACCCAGAGACTCAATTATCTCACTGCCATAACAAGGAGAACACATCTCCCTGTTCAGTATGCAAACATAGAAGGTTATTATTTTTTTTTTTTTATTTAGTTGTTTAACCAGGTATAGCACACTAAGCTGAAAGCTTTTTTACAGGAGTGACCTGGGAGCACAAGGAGGTTAAGTGACTTGTTCAGGGTCACACAGTATGCAACTGGAAGCTGTGGGATTCAAACCCAGGTCTGGTCTGCTGGATGTCACCAAATTTGCAGCTCAGAGCCTTATTGTCATAATAGAATAAGTTGCCATGAGTAATGCTTCAGACATCACTGTAATCAAGCACATCCACAGTTCATCATTTCCCACAATTTCCTGATACTGGCAAGCACAGAATAGTGCTTCTTTCCATGCCATGGCAAAACAAAACATAGAGCAAAACAGTCCTGTTGTAATAATCAGCCAACCAAAAGCAGACAACAATTGATTTTTTTCATACCATTAAAACTTAAGAATTTTTTTTTATTTCTTACAGAACCACTAGAGACTAGGGCCTTGTCTGTTATAAAAGAGGAAGCAACAGAGGCCTGAACATCTCACTGTATGTACACTATATATAACAGCCCCAAATTATGTAAAGGGTTTACAACTTAAAAGAGCAAACTGAATGTCAAAACCAGTGTGACAGTTTTGTTTTCATTACATGTGACATATATAGAAATGTATTTCTCCACATTGGTAATACCACTTTTATTGTTAATTATTTATCCAGTCACAGCACAGTATTGCATGTTGTCCAATTGCCTACAAAATATCACTTTGTAAATCACAGTTCTCTACAATTAATGTAACCATGCATAAGTGAAGGAGGGCTATAGCATTGTCTGTCTATGAGCCATAATGATGGGGGGGGGGGCAGTAATGTGAGAAGACTAATCCCATACAATTAGTCTGAATAAAGACATCTATAGAAACACCATATTTAACACCAGATGCAACACACTGCAATAGCATCACAGACGTATCTTAGTGTTATATTTTACATAGTTAAAACTCAGCATATCTCCTCATTGGTAAACATAGCCATTTGTTCCATCAATCACATTAAGAAAATACTGAATGGAAATATACTGATGTACATTAAGAACTATATAACCAACTGAAAAATACAATAATACTTAACATGTGTTTCTGTTTCCTTCTTTTCCACAGAACCAAAATCAAGCCACACTACAGCAATTTGTGAGTACCTTAACAGTCTGATTCAGGCCCAACAAGAATCAAACAAAAATATGAAACCAATAATAGAATTACTAAAAACACAGAATAAAAATCAATAGAACACTCAGCTTAAATTAGGACACATTGAAAAGCAAAATAACTCAAACACTATCCAAATTAAATATGTGAATCAGACTGTTCAGGAGCTCACAAAGAGGATGCAGAAGCTAACTGAATCAAAAGATGTTCTGCCAGATGAGACATCACAAGAATAAAAAGGGCCTGGTCTCCAGTAGACACATCTTCTGTCCCCTGTCTGTCACTCTTGTGCACCTTCCCCAAAAAAGAAGCAGCTTCCACTTCCTCCTGCACCCTCATACTTGGCCACCTCTTCCAGGTCTCCTCACAGCCTCCAGCAGCAGAGGCAGCTGTTACAACACCATCTGTCAACTAATTTAACTTTGTCATGACCCATATAATTTAATTTAACAGCAATGTCTTTTTTCCATAGGTGAATTAATATTTTTTTTCTCTTAAGCTTAAGAAATCTGCTGATAGTTTCAAAATCAATAATTTTTTAAAAAGTTTATTTTTTCAAAGAAGTTTACATATTTATTTTTTTACAGATTTTTACATTTTTTTTATAATCACTATATATATATGACAAATAATAAAAACAGACTTTTTATTTTTATGTAAAATGAATAAAAATGTACCTGTCTTAATATAAAAATGTCATTTTTTCTTTTCAAATATTTCCATTAAGGTGTAAAAATTCTTTGCTATGCAAATGGGGGAGGGGCAGTGTCACTGATAAATACATCATGTGTTGCAGAAAACATAGGGGGTAGGGGCAATGACAGTTAATAAAACTGGTGTGCATTGACCCACCTCAGTTGTATTGAAACACACAGCATAGCCAAGTGCTTCCACCACCTAAAAAGGACCGTTACTGAAACAGTACTCACCCCCTGTACTGCCTTATTGCAATAATAGAATGGTGCCATTGTGTTGACATAACATCTCAGCTGAAAGTCGCTCTTGCCCAATCAGGAGTCAGCATTTCTTTATGGCCATTTCATAATGATGTGTAGGATGGGGGTACAACATAACAGGGCAGGAGGAATAGGGAGCGGGGAAGAAAAGCAACAATAGTAGTATACTTATATTAGAGGTCTGTCTGTTCTGGATGGGTGATGGACGGACTATGGTCATGGCCTGCTGTGACTGTGTGGGGGGCAGCAAACAGGGAGAGATAATGTTACTGGTGTCTGTGTTGTTGAAGTAGAGGGGAAATACTACCTGGACAGCCAATACAACTCAAAGGACTCTGAGAGCAGTAAATGGTACTACCATGACCCCAAAAATGGTGTACAGTTTGTGTGACGTGTTGTAGAGGGTGGGGGAGCATTGGTACTGATGTGTGTGTGTCATGTGGAGGGGTGTAGAAATATTTGCACTGGTATGTGAACTACAGTAGGAGTTAATCAATGTGTGAAATCAAACAAAAACAGAGAGGGTAGGAAGGGAATAGTAGTGAGATGTCATAAAGTGCTATAGGGGCAGCCAGGGATGGCATGTTATCATAAGAGAGAGGTAATGGTTGTGGAGGCAGCTCAGGGAACAGTAACATTATAGGCACATGTTGAATGTGCATCTCTGGGGAAGGGAGTTTGGGTGAGGGTGCATCTTAGTTGTGTATAGGGTGTGTGTTAGATTGACAAGAGCGGAGACAAACTCTCACGTAATACTGCTGATCCATAGGGTTTTCAGATGTGGTACTGTAGTAAGCATTGGTAGGGATATGTAATAGTAGAAGGGGTGAGAGGTGGGTGACGAGAGTAGAGATGAACAGGAGGAAGAGCAGCCAAAGCTATTGTGTGATTATAATGTTACTGCTATGTGTGGTCACAGCATAAAGGCAGAAGGGGTCGGGGTAACAGAACTATAGTAAAAGGGAATTGGGGAACAGCACAAAGCAGTGGTAGTGGCATAGGCCAAGAAAGTGTCAGTATATGTCAATGTGACTGAGTGTGTGTGGCATGGGTTGGGGGGAGGCATTGCAACTTGTGTATATAGCATTTGCTGTGAAAGAAGAAGGGTGTGGGGAGAACACTGACAAATAATACAGTGTGTTCTGGAGGTGGGGAGGCCCAAGTCTCACCCATTCCATGACCAACTAAGCTGACATGCTATAGTATAGGAGAATAGAGTCAGAGTTAGTACTGACTACCACATAGCACACCCTGACATTTGTTGGTCTCTAGAGGATGGGGGGGAGGGGGTACTAGGGGGGTTAACCCGAACATCAATTTCCAAACTTTTGTCAATGTAACAACCCTAACAAATGCATTAGTGAAGTTTTTTGCAAAAAATGTCCTTACTCCATGTTCCTACCATGCTACCCATTTCTGCATAATGATATGTGTCTGGGGGAATGTGGGCCCTCTGGGCCCTTCACTGCCACTTACACATTAGTACAGAGTCATAAAGCACCTCCATAGTACTCCAAAGGACCCCTTGTTACATGTTTTTGCCAATATCTCCATAACCGTATCACGTAGGAAAGATTTCCACTGCAGGTGGCATCTATGATTTTCAAACTTGTTTTTGTTAGTTCATCTAAAGGTGTTCTAAGCTGACAGTAGCAAAAAATCCTTATCTCACTTTGTTTTCAAGATACAGGCACCAAAAGGTGTCACGGGCACTGCAATGTTATCCTATGGGAAATTTCTCAACTTTGGAACACTGTAACTATGGGCCTGTTGAACGTTTTGGTACCAAACTACTAAAAGGCACTTCTGTGGCACCAGGGCTTGCCACCCTGCAAATTTCAGTCAAAAAGCATAATCCACCTTGGTACATTGATGTGGCAAAGAAAACAATACATTAGAACAATAGTTCTCAGACTTTGTCACAGTGAGCCTCCCCAAATCCATGGAAAAGATTTTGAGCCTCCCCCAAAAATTGAAATAATCTTGGGCCTCCCCAAAGAAAAATAACATACTGTACTTTGCACAGTACACCATGAATAAATTGAAACCCCTTTGAGTACTTGGCTCACATTCAGTTCTTTGTCTTATACTGATGTGGAACCTTTGAAAAAGAGTTCCTGTGCTCAAAGGTGTTATCTGAATAACAAATAAATAAAATAAATAAATATTATTCAGCTTATTGTAACCCCACCCCCCACAGGCCAACCTACGTACTCTGCTATTTTCATTCTTGAACCATTGTTACCCCTTGTTGCAGTACCTTCATGTGTCAGACTACTTTCTCTGTTTCCTCTTTATACGAAATAAACTTCCTGCATACTTTGCCTCTTCCCATCCTTCCCTGCTCTTAAGCAACTTCTCTGGGATTACTTTACTCCTTCCGGCTATTGCTCTTAGCACTTCTAAGCTCAACACTTATATTTGAGCTGTTCTACCATCAGCCTACACATTGACCAATTACCACCACTCATTATAAGTATACTGTTAATTGTGTATTTCTTGATTGTTTTACAGTGGCCTTTTGAAATGTATTCACTCCCTACCCTTCCCCGGGTGCACCTGAAATGAGCCTTTCATTCACCTTCTCTTGTCATCTATTAGTAAATAAATACATTAAATTCACCTACTATTATCCTCTTCTAGTTTGCATCATCTCTTCACACAAAATATATAAAACTTAAAATTTAAATACAGTACTTTTTCAGACTTGATTGAGCCTCCCCTGGGGAGGTTGGGGCCTCACCATTTGAGAACCCCTGCATTAGAACATTGGTTCATGCTGTGTTATTGCAATTACTTTAATGTTTTTGTGGCACTCTTGTCTCTTTAATGAAAATGTTCTCGCACACATAAAAATGTTATTGAGGTTCATTTTATTTTGTTCGTGGTTTTCACAATAACAAAAAATGTTGCCGCGATCAGTAAATCTCAAAATGGTGGAACAAGTTTGAAAAACATATTTCCAGACCAGCTAGAGAAAAACTAATACCAGGGTCATGTTCTTCAGGGCTTAATTAGGTAAACACAACTGTTGGTGTTCACCAAAGGGCATTATTTTTTAAAGCTGCACTGTCAGATTTTTCCAAGAATCTGTAATCTCACTCACCGTTCTGAATTTAGGCTCTGTGGTGCTCCATATTTCATCCATCAAGACACAACAATTTGTTTTTCTTCCATGTACTTTTGTAAGAAATCCAAATATAACTTTGCCATTCTGTGCTTTGTGAGACCCCGCCTTTGGTTTGATAAGAACCTGCCCTTGGATCTGCCTGCACTTCCAACAGTGTCTAAAGCAGGTGGGGGAGGTGTGCAGCCACTATCAGTAATTCGATCCTACTTCCTTCCTCCTTCAGTCCCTTTACATTATCTTCCCCATTTCTGTCCCATTCTCCTTGTGCATGACAGCTAGTGTCATCCTGCCTACAAGCTTCCCTCAGAATGGCTAGAGAATTGGTAATTACAAATGATCTAATGCACAAAGAAACCTATTATGTATAGTTTTATTTATCTATCACTTCTGTTGTACTGTGGCTTGCTGCACTTTTCACACATTGTATTTATTAGTTATCAGTGTGTCAGTGAGCATGAGCACCCCATGAGCTTTAGGTGTCTACAAGTGCACTGATGATGAGACACACATTTGCTGTAATATTGCCTTGTAACACAGCCCATTTATACTTTTTGTAATGCACTTCTATGTCATGTTCCCTAATGCAGCACTTAATAATTTTTGTATGTATGCTACCTCCCTCCTCAGAGTCTTAATTGTTTCCTTGATGTAATAAATCCCACATTTCAGCACCCTGATTTAGTGCTTACTAATCCTGATATACAATCACTTTCCTCAATGTCTGGTGTCTCCAACCACACTGTAGTGTTCTGCTCCATGTTGATGTTTGTGATACAGATGTTTATTATAAATCCATGTTCCCTTTCCATGATGCTGACTTTTACTTCTTTGAGATCACCCTTCCCATATGTTCAAGGCCGCCAGTTCATGCACCATATATAACCTCACCCCACCCCAAAAAAAGCACATGCTTGGTGGTCTACTTGACTGAACCACCGGCTATCATGCACGATGTACCCACCACCTTCCATGAAATCCCATGCCATCACCTTGACACATTGCCCCTATCACCAACACCTCTGTTTGGTGACTGTGCTGTGCATGTGTACTGTTGAAGTTCACTATATGGTTAATAGACTGTACACTCCCACTCACTGACAGCCAGTCGTCAGCTCATGGTGGTGGTGAGAGGATGATATGCAGCCTGCACCTCCTTCAGGGTTCTGTTGTAGTAAGTGTTGTAAGGTGGTGTGAGGATGGTTGCACTAGATCACCGTTAATTTGTTGTGTGGAGAATTTGTATTACTGTATACATTTTTTGTGGGGGTGGAGGGCACAGGAACATAAAGATTTTCCATACCAGTTTGTGAATAACGTTACCTAAATTCAATTATCTGTGCAATGTAAAGATGCAGTGAGTAGTGGTGCATCACTTATCTTCTTTGTTTACAGGCAATGCATTTCAACATGTTCTACCACCTCTGAGACAGTATGGTGAGAATGAGATGCAAAAATGAAACTATCGCTGCTGCTTGGTGCATATTCTCATTTTCCTAAGCATTGATAGTTGTGGATCAGCTGCTGTTTGAAGCATCTTGGCCATGCCTGGTTAATATTTTTTTTTGGGGGGGGGTTGCTTAGGGTGGTGACTGCAAGAAGTTGAGAAATGGGTAAGTAATGACTAAGGTGATAGTTGTGACTCATTTTTGCAAAACCTCAAAGTAATAACATAAGTATAAACACAATATTGTATGTTCGCAGTCAGTCAGCAATTGTTTTGTTCACACTGTTATACTACTGATACTCCCTCTTGCCGAGTAGCACAATAGCGTCAGTTTCAATGGTGGACACACAATTATACAGTAATGAGGGAAGAAACTGGCTTAGCATGCAACCGTGACCATTGGGGCGGGTGATGAGAGACAATGGGAGGTGAAATGACGTACAAGTGGGAATTGTTGGTGCGAGACTGGGACAACTTTCATCCAACAGGAGGCAAGCAACTATGGCAGGTGAACATTTTCACAGCACTAGAAAGTGACTAGAGGTGTTCAGGGGGAGCCTCGAAGGGTGGTGGGAAGGGGGTGGGCATTGGTTGGCGTGCTAAATCTCTCCAGTCATGTAAACCTGCTACACCCATTGATATAAGAGGTAAGTTGTGGATGGGAGGATGCAAATGATGATGAGATATCATTAATGTTAAGACAGGGAAGTGTTACAGCTGTGCAGGTACAAACCAGGCAGGGAAAAGTAACACAGCAGATGGTCACATCAAGGAGATCAGGAGGCATTGAGGCAAATACTGCTCAGGAGGGGTGGAAGACAGTAGGTTCAGGAAAAAAAGAAGGAAGAAGCTGGATATTGTGGGCCTACATTCTGATGTGGGCTCAACAAATATGGGAAGGACAAGCCTGGGTGTCCAGCAGGAAAACAGTTATGCACCCCTCGTCACACTGACAGGGGAAGGAAACAACTGATATGAACCATTGGAGGAATGAGTAGGAGCAAGGAGGAAAGGAGACACTCCCTCGGGGGAGGGTTCTGGGGCACACAACCTGGGAGACATGGGGGAACTTCTCTGGCGAGCTTTCAAATTTCCCCCAAACAAGAAAGAACATTTTTTTGGGGGGGGGCACCTGAAGGAGACACAAGTAAAGTGAGAAAAGGGGTGGCATTGGTCAAGATGGAGGGGAAATGAGCTGGGTGCGGGGGGGCTAATGCTTCAGTAGGAGATACTGGGTTGCTCCTAAGCATCACTGGCAAAAGAAAGGAGACTCAGGGTGGTGGCTTAGTGTGGAGGAAGATCTATAGATGGGCCGGGGGGTGGGGCCTTGCTCCAGGGATACAAACTGTCATTGTCCACAGTGATCCAGCAGGATGTAATGGAACCAAAAAAGGTAAGGACAAATGGAGATATGGGTTCGAGCCTGGGGGATGGACATAGTTCGGGCAGGAGGGAGGGTGGAGGAGACAAGCAGGCTAATGTAGGGGGATGGGGGACACACAGATAGTGAGTGGTAACAGGGATAATGAGGCAGTGAGAGTACTGCTCTTGGGTGACTCCTTGACTGCCTGGGACACCAGAACAGCCACCAGGAGAGCTGGTGGCCACCAGAGGACTCTCAGTGAAGCTGAGACTTGAAGAACAGTGAGGAGGGGAACCAGACGTGGCTACTTCATTGAAACAGGGATGTATACCTGCAATCCATGACTCCGACTGGGCTGACGTGAGTGATGATGAGCCATGGATCACTTAGGGTGAGCAGATGCTTACCTGTATAGGGCCTGCTGGCAGACGTGAATGGCATAGCAGTCTTTGTCTGCCACTAATATCCATTTTTCTATATTTGTTTGTGTCACCATTCCATGTGTGCTGGTTCCAGTTTTCCTCTTGTGCTATGTACCCTGTGTCACACTTTGTGGTGCGCGTCCACTCCAAGTGCTTTTACTGTCCTCCCAAAATTTAAAAAAAAAACACACTGATATTTGTTTTTCTCTCCATGGTATTCACCTTGCTACAAAATAATTATACTTATTTTCTGTTCTTCTGCTTTGGGTGTGTGTGTGGGGGGGTCATTTGCTAGTTCAACAGTCCCATTGTGTATAAATGCATCCCTTGATGGCAGTTGGCTGCACTCATTATGACTCCCACTGAGTCTCAATCAGGGGCTATTCTCACCTGCTTACCCTTGGTAATGTGCTTCAGTTTGTGTTTGAGTACAGCACCATCACACAGACAATAGGGTCATCAAGCTTTAGGAGGCAGTATAGCGCAGTGGTCTAAGGCTCTGGGCTGCAAATCTGGTGACATCCAGCAGCCCACACCTGGGTTTGAATCCCACAGCTTCCACTTGCACACTGTGTGACCCTGAGCAAGTCACTTAACCTCCTTGTGCTCCCAGGTTGCTCCTGTAAAAAAGCTTCCAGCTTAGTGTGCTATACCTGGTTAAACAACTAAAAAAAAAAAAAACAAGCTAAATTTAGGAGTTTGACAGCACTGCAAAACACCATGAATTGAGCACATAACTGTGTCTTTGGCATCAGATTGCCAGTCATGCTGTCAGACATATCTGTGTTCCTTAGTGGCCTATTTGTTTGTACTATGGAACACAATTCTGCTGGGAATTAGCACTGGGAACTTATCCACAGTGTCTGATATATCTATGTTCCACTGTCCCGGTGGCACTGTTGGTTGAGGCGCTGTACACCACACCTCGCACTGTGCTGGCAATCCGTGTTGGTTTAGTAAGTGAAGCTGATGCACCAGCCATCGTTGGCAAGGGGGAGAAGTCAGGACACAGACAAGAGGAGGCA
The DNA here is from genome assembly GCA_016271365.2 of Neoceratodus forsteri. Classification (NCBI taxonomy): domain Eukaryota; kingdom Metazoa; phylum Chordata; order Ceratodontiformes; family Ceratodontidae; genus Neoceratodus; species Neoceratodus forsteri. The sequence goes on along the minus strand of CM057456.1, from coordinate 527,241,941 downwards.
GAAGGGGGGAATAGCTGGGGGGCTAGGGGAAAGGGAGCATTTTGAGGCAGTGAAAAGAGCACGCGGAAAGAGAGAGAGAGAGATGGAGAAAGCCCATAAAGGAGTCAGTCATAATTCTGGAGGACTCTATAGTAAAGGGGATCATATGGTAGTGGTGAACGGGGGACAGGACAAGCAGCATCTGAGTAGAGTGCATGCCTGACATGACAGCAGATGGGGTACAGCAGCATATTGATTGTTGTGTACAGAAGGTTGTGGTGAACCACACATCATCGTTCACCAGGGAACACATGCTCTGGAAGTAAGGTATCTACAGGAGGTTCAGGACATATTCAGAGCAGTGTGGAAGCAATGTCAAGAGGATGGAAGCAAAGTGGCATTCTGAGACATTATGCCAGGGACAAGTGCATGCACAGACTGAGAAAGTGGGACCGTGGACTTCAGCGAGTGGCTGAGAGAATGGTGTGATTCAATGGGGTATGGCTGGGTGGGAGAGTGGGGCAACACATGGGTGAACACAGATCTATATGCAGGGGAGAGGCTACATCATAGTAAGGAGGGTTTGTGGGTATTACAGCAAAGAGTGATGGAATGCATCACCCCAAAAATATCATTTAAACTTGCTTGGTTTTGGCTGGGGAGGCATGCGGAATCAGTAGAGGATGTCGAGAGGAACTCTCCTCATAAAAATGATAGGACCAACTTTGTCTGTGATAGGGGGTGGAAGGTTAGAGTAAGCAGGCAGCTGGGAAAGAGTCAGGGTGGAGGGTGGTATCACTAAATGCTAGGAGCCTGTGGAATAATATGACAGAGCTGTAGGCACTCACTGTTGACAGAAGGAGAGGTGGACATAGCAGCCATCAGCGAGACACGGACAAGCCAAAACCATGGCTGGGACTTGGCAATCCCAGCATTTAAATTATTCAATCTTGACAGAGAAAAAGGAAAAGGGTGGGTAGTAGCCATTTACATAAGGGAAGGGAGTGGATGTATCAGGGAGGAGGGGGAGGAAGGTCTTTTCGAGGTCATTTGGAACAACGCTATTCCCCAAAGGGGTCAATGATTCCAAATGGGGTTTTTCTGGGCCCCAACCCAGAAAGAGGATGTAGTTAGGGAGCCAGGGGAGCAGTTAGGGAGACTCTGTGCCAAAGGGAGCACTGTGGTGGTGGGAGATGTTACTTTACCAGGTGTGGATTGGAGCATCACTCTTCCCTATAGGGTCTCTTTGCCAGCCGCCAGACACAACCGCCTACCTGAACCGACTACTCTGGACTACGCCAGGTATGCAGGGACTGGGCACCCCCCACCCCTCAGTAGCAGCCCCAGACCACAGGGAGAACTGGAGAGACTGCCTTGGATCGCCATCGCCTCACCCGAAGGGAGGGGGTATTTCTGTAGTTTCTTCCCCTGAAGCGTGGACATGCAATGACATCCCACCCAGTGTGCATGCTATCCAGAACGCACCAGGAAGATATCTCTGCCACGATCCAACCCCCAAGCATCTGCTGCCATGCTCTGCAACTCCCCCCAGCCTCCATCTGAGGTTGCCAGAGCATCTGGAAATCCCCGAACCCTCCCCAGGACCAGGAGAGCTGTCTTCAGATGCTCAATCCCAGTCTGCCCCTGCTGGCCCCTGGCTCCCCAAGCTTGTTCCCGAACTCGGGTCGCCAGTGTCGTGTGAGGTGTGGCGTCCAGCGCCTCAACCCCCAACACCACCGGGCCTGCTTGCTCCCCGGCACTGTTAATAACCTTGTTTTTTCTTCCTGCCTCTCTGGTCAATGTCATTAGTCAATGTCAGCCATTTTCCATGCCATGTTATTTTGCATGCAGTTTTCTTTTCCCACGGTATATAGTTTTCATTAGTCTGGCTAATGTGTGTCCCCATGCATTTCCACAGGCCTGTGTTTGCACAGGAACGCTGGCAGAAAAGTTTTTTGTTAGCACCACCCTCCAGTTCTGCTTCCACTTCCAAAAAAAAGAAATGCCAAAAATAAGGGCTCAGTGCCCCTCCAGGGAGGGTGTTATAATGGGATAACATCCCGCCTCGGGTGGTTGGGCACGAGACCACTGACCGATGGCCTCCAATACCTGAGATGGGATTTTATCACAGCATAACACGCACTTTGGAGGGCATTATTCCTATTATCCAATGGCTTGTTGTTTTACACAAAACAAAATTTAAAGAATGTTTCTGTTAGTGTGTAACACTATGTTTGTTTCTTAGGAGAAGATGCAAATAATCATCTAGTGGCAAACAATCAGCACGGAGGTTATTCCAGGATAACATCCCTGCTGTGATGGCCAACTGCACAATCAGAAGCCAGGATTCTTTCTTGCCATTTTATATTCATGGTTGATTCATACAACTACTGATGAAATCAATAGAGTAGTGGACAGCTATAAACAGAGTAACATCCCATCACATCTGGTTAATCGGCTAAGATTCAGTATGACTTTCCTCTTTATTTCTGCATTCCTTCTGCCATCTTTCTATACACGTCAACTGCACAACAGTGGCTAATGAAGGCTGTTGAGCAAGTCTTGCTTTACTAGTTAAAAATTTATGAAGGAAAGTCATAGAAACATAGCAACTGTTGGCAGATAAGCACCACCTGGCCCATACCGTCTGACACCAAAAGCCATATGCTATTTTGTTGCTTCTTACCCTACCTGGTCAATGGATTTTCTCCCCTATTTATGACCATTATTGTACCCTTATTCCCATCTCAAGCATGTTTAAAACCCCGTACTGTGCTATCGCCCACCACATCCTATGGCAGTCTATTCTAGGTGTCCCCCACCCTCTCTGTGAAGAAAAGCTTATATTTCCCCTCAGTCTGCCACCTTACAATTTCATATTATTTCCCCTCTTTCTTGTACATTTATGCTATTGGAAGATGTCTCCCCATGCATCTTGTTAATGGCCTTAAGGTACTTGAATGTTTTGCATATGTGCCCCGATCCCTCATCTCCTAAAGTGATAACATATTTGCTGCCCAATTTAACTTGCAACCTGCAGCAGCGATGGATAGCAAGATAGGGATTGAGCAGTGAGAGGGAGCACATCTGAGGGCTGGGACTGGGACCGAACTTTGACATTGTTATTTTCAGTTCCAAAACACTGCCGGCTTGCTGCCCTATGTACCTTACAGCATTCAGCAGCACCGGAGAGCAAGACCAGGATCGAGCAGTGACAGGGAACTCATCGGCGCACTCGTACTGGGACTGAACTTTTAAATTGTTATCTTCAGTGCCAAAACACTGCTGGCTTGAAGCCCTATTTAATGGGTGGCCTGCAGCACCACCGTAGAGTGAGTGAGGGATCGAGCAGAGAGTGTGAGCTTATCTGATATATTGCAAGTGGGTCTGTGATATTACAGGCAGCTTGTGGGTGATACAGAGCCAAGATAGATTATATCATTATACTGTTTATTCTGTATCTTCATTTACAGTTTAAGTGTTTTTTGGAAGCCAGTTTACCCAGTCTTATCAGTTACAGTTTAAGTGTCTATATAGAGCATAGCTGTTTGCTGGAAGTGAATGACCGATCTCGTACACCCCAGTATGGCCACCTGGAGGGGAGGGAGGGAGGGTTAGTATTCCAGTGGTGAGGAATTGGGAAAAGAGGGATGTGTCCATTATGAATATAGAGGGACAAACAAGGTGGCCTCTTTTCCACCATGACAGGCATCTTCGGAAGGGTTGTAGGCTGCACTGGCTGTTGGCCAGCAATCGTTCTCAATCTGGCCTGTAGAGATGGAGGCTGCCCACTCTGTATACAGCTATCTTGTATCAGAATTGAAATATATTGGTTCAGGAGTAAGCAGGGGGAGTGACCAAGGATAAAGGGAATGGGTATGGGCAACAGATGGGTGTGGTGGAGGGTAGTCTGGGGCAATGCTCAGAAATTAGAGGATGTCATGTTACAGCAAGCAGGAAGGGAGATAGCAGGTTTAGAGGAGCCTTAGATATGGATGTTGACAAGCAGTGAAAACTTATGGGTTAAATGTTCCGAATATAAGGAGACTGAAGGGGAAATGTCAGGGGGGCTGTTGTGGGAAAGCCTAGAAAAGCAGACAGTGAGAACGGAGCTCCTAAGGAGGACAGGCAAGAGAGTAGATAGAGGGGCAGCTTAGAGTGGTGATCATGGGAAACACAGGTCACTTGATGGAGGCTGGCATAGAGTGCTACAAAAAATGTGAGCTACTAAGCAACCTAGAGGGGGAGCAGTGGGTAGGTGGTAAAGAGGAAACTGATACAGAAGATGGGTGAGGAATTTGGATACCCATAGGGCCTCACATGTCGGCAATGGAAAGGATAAAAATAGTCCCTGGGGAGAGGGGAGAACTAAAATGTGAAGCAGATGGTGGAGATGCATGCAGGCACCCTGTGTTGTCCCTAGTATCTCCCCACCACTATATAATGGTAATTAGCATGGTTCTTGCTGAATTCATAATGTTATGCAACATTGGCACCTGAATAATGTGCCATGATACAAGTCTGAAGTGTGGTTTAGCGTATGGCTACTGTTAACTAGTGTTTTTCCATTGGTTTTGTGTGTTGGTTGTTGTGCATGTAGATTCCATTTCCTTCCTTCACAAGTGTTCAAATTACTTTTTAGCCACTAGCCATCTGGGATGTTGACTATGAGCACCACCAAATGTTGCACTGATTAGCTGGTATACGTATCACACAGTTAACGTATCCGTTACAAGCAGCCAGGGCTAGTTAGACCTCATACACAATCAAACAGCATTTGCTTAGTCAGTGACTGCAAATGTATATCTCAGCTGTTGTGATACTGTTTCATCCTGTTCTGCTGCTTGTTTTTATGAAATCATTTTTAACCTCCCATTTTTTGTCTTGCTTAGAACTACTACTCTTCTTCAATATCAGACATCTCTAGTCTTGATTCTTCTTGGGCAGAAATGGTTGGCTCAAGTGTGACTACTCAACATGTGAATGATAGTCCAGACAAAGGTACAAGTGCATGCGTTGTGAGGGGTTGTAGCCGAGGATGGTCATCACCCCATGTTCATGGTCGGGGGCGTACTTGTGGATGTGGGCGTGGATGTGCAGGTGCGCGATCATGATCAAATGTGAATACAACCAATAGCAATCGTTGTTCAGCATTATTTGAGTGTTTACAGGACTGTGGTGATCTTCTTAGGGTTTATAATAAGTTTCTCATTTTTTATATATTACTCTGCGCCGTGAATTGAATCTGTTTATCCATCATACAGTACTTGTTTTTGCATGCATGTAAATTGTAATTGTTTTTTTTTTGCCTTTGCTGCCATGTCAGTGAGAGCACATGATGCGTTGTCTACCAATAGTCCAATTCATTGATGAATGTCAAGAGTGTGTTACTGTAAGGCAGTCCTTGTAACATATGCTACTCTGAAACAGTAAACTTGCTGGTAATTCTGTTGCTCGTCATCAGCTAACACAACTGGTTCACAATGTGGACTTTGTAATGTAGTGCAAAGTTCAAAATCCGCACTGATATCACTAAGTGGTGTAGTGTTAAATGAAATATACAGTACATTCCAACACTGTGCTTGTTTATACTCTACATATGTTATTCATTAGCATAGATGGTTACTTTCTGTGATGTTGCTATAACTGCAACTAGATTACGATCATCTGTTATTTTAATGCTCATTTCCTTTCCATTGTATATTGTCAACAATACCTGAAATGAAATGCACTGTGTCACCAATTAACCTCTATCTGTTCAATGGCCCTTGTGCACTTCAACGCGACACTGTTGATTAATGGTTTATACTTTCTAATCTTAGCTATCCATTCTGTACTTTCAGACCTAATGTTCCAACTTTGTGCCTTCCTGCTGTGTCTCATATGTGTCTCTTGCTCAGTTATGCAACTCATTATGCAACCCCCATCAGCTCTTTAGAATGGTATTCACCTAATAGCATTGCCTTTTCCATCTTTTAAAATTAGGAAAAACTTAGCTGCATGACAATGGCTGGACTCATTGAATTTTGTGTAGAGATGGCTTTAAACACACCTGGTCTAGCATTCAACATTCTTGCATGGAGACAACACTGTTCTGAGCACACAACACCAGCGACTAACAGCCCCGAATGGTGTGTGTGTAACAAGTGTTGTGTTATGTCGTCTGCAATTGAGAGTGTATGCTGTGGTTTTGTTCCTGGCGACTGCATTTCCGAACTCCAGGTAAGTTTGCCTTCAACTCATACTCCTTTGTCTTTCATTCATTCACAGCATGGTGGCCTAGTTGATTAGTCTTACTCCATCATTGGCTCACCATTGTATTCCCTAACGACATCCATGTAGCCAGTCGGAGAACTAAGTCAATGGTTCATCAATGGCAGTGATGTTGTTTCAGTTGCTATTCTGTCATTTTACTGGCTACAAACGTTGAGTCTGACAGCACACTGCACAGTTCCACATTGATCACCATGGCCCAACTGAGATTTCCCATGGAAATGTAATTATTTCCAGGAGTGACTCAGTTGCATCTGACTTTGTACTAATGCTCCTTGCGTTTTCTGCATACAAACATACACAATTGCCATGTGATACAGGTCATGCTACCTATCAATTCTGCTACACTGTTAAGCACTTCAGTACATTACACTCAATCAATCGATCAATCAATCAACTTTATTTAACCACGCATTGACACCATTGAGCAAAAACTCATTTTCGAAGTGGTCCTGGTCATTAATACCATATAGTACATCTACTACAGTACAGTACAATTCATAATTTAGTTACAATGTATCTGCCACGCCTCTCACATTTGACTTTTACATCTGCGCGCACAACCTACCACGTCCCTTTTACTCTGACAGCACTTGTGTACTACCTTGCGCCTGTTCCTGGTACACTCATGCACTATAATGGTTCTGTTGCATTATTACTCTTTTGTACATTTATATGTTCTTTTGCGTGCTTCTGGACATGTATTGTAATTTACCCAATGTTCCACTGCTGTGTATTGTACAATGCTTTGTCTTCCAATGGTTGCATACTCTTACAATGTTGTATCGCTTATACTACCCACATAATATTGTAACTGATCATCCTTCACAACCCTATCTAACCCCTCCCCACCAGGTCACACCGTGAGACGATCAACTTGTAGTTCAGTGTTCCCTCCTGGTAAAACAGATCATTAAATAAATAAATAAAATTCCACCACTGGACCACTCCTTGTCTGTACTCTCTGTCTTAATATTTCCAAATATCTCTAGAAGCACACCATTAACTTCAAGCAACATCACTTTTTTTGTCAGTGAGCTTCACCCTTCTAACATTCTTTATGTGTAATAGTGTCTCTTCATCTCTATCCAGAACCATCATCCTTCTAGTTTCATATAGTGTCGTTTGTCTTTCCTTCCCTCATCAAGACTGAACATACACAATTTTTCTACTTTTCCAAATCTTCTGGTACTTTATGTTCTCCATGATACCAACTCTATCAATTCTATACTCCAGGGTACGCATATTGCGCATTCTCTGTCTCTGCTCATAAAGTCTTTTCCCGTACCCCATCTTAATTTTTTACAATGTGTGTTGCCCCAGACTTGGTTTCATGTTGAGTTGTAAGCTGTGTCCACAAAATGACATGCATTACTCAATGTGCCGCCTCCGCATGTACCTGCACAGGGTCATGATGAGCACACCACTCACAGAAGTACTCCCTCTTGTTATGTACTCTTTCTTCTGGTTAGCCTTTCCTGCTCCCTTTCTGCACTGTACTGAGTGGTTCATTTCCACAGTTTCTTGCAACCCCAGATCTGTCTCCTCCTACTTTCAAGACTATAACTTCACACTCTCCACCCAGTTACTGCAATGATGTTTCTTGTACCCTGAATGCATCAGTTAGCACTTCTTGGCATTGAATCATTGCTTACAAGTCAGAGACATATCCAAAAATTTCCCCCATACAGAGTCTAAGGTCATCGTCTCCCATGCACTTACATAATATATGGCATTTTTTTGTTATTTTATTTATTTATTGGAGATTTGGAAGTACCTTTGAGTCAAGGACTCCTTTACAAAGATTCCACATCACCAAGTATTACATACAAGAAGAGAGGTTACATAGCAGTACAGTAGTACATAGTCAGGTATTACATAAACAGTAGTTACAGAGGCATTTGTGGGTCTCACAGAGAGACCTAGGTCAAGTTAGGTCAGACAGGCAACACAACATGGCATAACAGTGCAGGGCAACAAGCAACATAATATGGTATAACAGAGCTGAGCTATACAAGAGGGACTCTGTGGGTAGCAGGGTTATGAGGAGGGGGAGCCGCCGAGCTCAGGCCGGTCGTTGGATGAAGTATTAGTCAAGCGACAGGCACAAAGGTTTGAGGCCCGTAGGTGGGATCTAAGAGTGGTTTTGAAGGATCCTAATCTGTTCTCATTTGCAATCGGTGGGGGCAGACTATTCATCCAGGATGGGGCTCTGCAGCTGAAGGACCTCTGGTATAGGGAGGTACAGCAGTGGGGGACAGACAGTAGGTGTTTACCATAACTCTGAGTGTGCTTAAACGATTGGACCAGTCTTATTATTGGTGTGAGACCTGAAGGGCAGGGACCAAGGGCAAATTTTTTTGCTAAGAGGCATGTGTGGAACTTGAGCCTATTGTCAAGGCTAAGCCAGTTGGTTGCATTGTACAGTGCGCATGTTAGTTAGCCGGTCACAGCCTAAAGAGAGGCGGCAAGCTTTATTTAGGGAGACACATAGCCTGTTGAGTGCCGAGGAGTTAGCTGCCCCATAGATGACTAGGCCATAATCTAGCAGGGAGAGGACTGAGGAGGAGACAGCTAGCCTTAAGGCAGTAGGGGTAAAGCAGTGTTTGAGATGATACAGGAGCCCAAGCCGCACGTTGAGGGTAGTAGAAAGGAGGCGGATATGCTGGTGGAATGTGAGTGCAGTGTCAAGTGTTAGGCCTAGATATCTCAAGGAGTCCACCTGGTCAAGGGTGGTGTGGTTGGCAGTCCTAAGTTGTGGGCATAGTGCCTTTTTTGAATTAGATGGGTGGGAGAAGTACATAACCTTAGTCTTGGAATAGTTCAGGACAAGGCGATGGGCCACAATCCATAGTTCTGCGGTGCTGAAGGAGGACTGGAGGGATAGGTGGAGCTGTAGAGGGTCAGTGTTGGATGTATAGAGGATGGCATCATCTGCATAGAGGAGAAGGTTCCCGGGGCAGGGCTTAGGAAGGGAATTTAGAAAGAGGCTGAAAAGTAATGGCCCCAGGACGGACCCTTTTCGGACACCTGAGAGGACAGGTAGACTACTGGAGACAGTGTCACCTATCTTAACCTGCTGGGAGCGGTTTGACAGGTAGTCAGAGAACCAACCCAAGGCATCCAGGGAGAAACCCGTACTAGTCAGAGTGGGCATGCTCCACTCTATCCCACACTACCTACTGTGCTCATGTACAATACAGAACAATGAATTTGCCCTTAGCACACTTTGTGATGTGCAGGTACAGTGCAATTCTGACTGACCTTCCCTACTCCCCATCTTCCATATCTGATTTGATTTCTTTACTTACATGAATGGCTCCTTTCCTTTTTCTCTATCTCCCACAATTACTTTGAACCCTGGCATTGCTTGGTTCCACTCATGTGTTGGGTTGCGCATGTTTTGCTAAGATCAGCTTTCACAAAATGTGGTTCACATAAAGCATCTCAATTTAGTATTACTCATTTATTGATGTTTCACTATGTGGTGCAATGTGTCCATGTTTTCACTGATTGTTTATAGAATTTTTTCTGCCCCATCAAAGATTTTCAAAGTTGCACATGGTTGATTACTATAGTTTCCCTTTCATAGGTTCTTAAAGCTGAGTGTGGGTAATTCTGCTTTCTTGGTGCCAGGCCAGCATCGTTGATAGTTGCAACACTGGATGCCATACCATGCACCACGATGCTGACCAGTGTTTTGGAACAAGCCCTGGCTCTCATGGGTAGGCAGGGGCAGGAAAGGATATAGTGTCTGCAGGACTGCTCACCTTTCCTAGGGTAAGGGTTGAGTAGCTTGCTGATGCTTTGGAGGCACATGGCATTTGCTGGGTGCCACAACTCCAAGCAGCATGTGAATATGTGGATAGCACCAATAGAAGCCTTATGCATGGCAGCGGAAGCGTGCCCATGGAGGGCAGAGCGTCTCCCCGAATTTGCACTTAGGCCATAATTGAAAACAAGGTAAAAACTGTTGTTAATGATGGGACCAGTAAGACACCACTCCTAGTGCTGGATCTTCAAGCCTGCCCATGATCCTTTCTCAGCGGCTTTCTGTTTGCACACTAGATTTGCAGACAGGTCACCAGTAAGGAGCTGTTGACCCTGCCTTGGTGGGTTTACATCCAGGGGGGTCGGCTGTCCAGGAATGAGTGGACAGTTCACCTTATCCATGTATAAGAGCTGGAGACATTAGGTGTGAGTGATCATGTTGGTTGAGAGCACCACTAGAGATAATCTGGTGGTCCAGTTTACATGGATACAATTAATGTAAAAAGAAAATTTCTGCTTTCCTCATTATTTGACAATCTTTTAAAGTGTGCATTGTGATGACTACCTTTGTGTCCGACTTATGGATCACTTCATGATTGCATAGTTATGGCTGCTTTTCTGGATGCCATCAACATTGTTTGTGCTCCTATTTAAAATTTTCACAACTCATTCATTATGTAATATTTTTAATGAGCGGTCACATACTCCATTATGGATAATAATTGTCTTTTCTCCTTTCTTGTAGGAAATGGATCACCTTGTTTTGGACCCAGCTGTGCTGACTTTGGCTGCAAGTTATCATCAAGACATTTTCTCTTTGCCTCCAGTCGTAGATACTAATCGATCACGCAGGCATTCAGCGTACCTTTAGTACATCTTGTGGTGCCTTTGATGTCTTGGACAACGTGTGCGTGTGCCTGTCCTCAGCTGCTGCATGTGGCGTATCCTTGTTGTCTACCCAGACCCCTCTGGACAGTACACTGGTTTACATCCTGATCAGCTAGTTTGACAAATTAATTTTTTGGGGGGCACCCATTACTTTGTTAACTGATTTTTGTTAAATTTTACCCCTTGATTCACCACTTTATGAACATGTATTTCACACACTTTTCTTTAAACTTTCAATACTGTGCTATATGTTTCTTTTTCTTTAGCTCTGCCTCCTATTCCGTTGTATGTAATGTTTGCACAGCAACATGTTGATTGTTGCATTCACTGATGCATACAACTGACTCGCTGTGCCGGTAGGGAAATACACAATGTGGACAATTTCATGAGGGTCTCCATGTGCATGTATATTTGGCTTCGTAAGTCATGTCTAGTAATGACAGACAAAGATAGAATCACAGTTGATCAGGTATTAGGGAACCTGGTATCCAGCACTTGCAACGTTGTGTTGTTCAGCATTGGGACAGAGACTACAATCTCATTAGGTCAAAGCTGTTTGATTTCAACAATGTTAACTTTGCTGAACTGTGTCTTGGTTTCACCAGAGACCTTGAGAGGCTGATATCAGTATGGGGAGTGTAATAGCAGTGGTAGTGGCTAAATGAAGCCTTCATGGATTCAGAAAAGTGATACCTCAGAGTGTTATCCATGGGAAATATAAGTAGTGAACAACTCTTGTTCTCAAGACATGTTTCAGCCAGGGTGTGGTAACAAGGCGAGGGAATAGGAAACGTAAGAACACTGAAAGGATGGAACAAGGTTGGGTACTGAGAATGTTCAACTGAAACTGGCAATGCATTACGGAGAGCAAAGCTGCAGATAACAGTAGAGATACTACACACATACTGTTAAGCAATCAGATTAGGTTGCATGGTTCATCAAGAGTGCTTGATGACACTGAAGTACTGCCCCTCTTTCCCCTCCTTGTTTTGCACCACTGCAAGCTTCATTTAGTATCCCCTGGTGCTCCCAACTCACCTCCAGCAGACACCCCATCAAGGCTTCCATATTCATCCACTTGAGATACGTGACATCCTATATATCCTATGTGTACCTTTTCTCCTCCAACAAGTAGTGGCTGAGCTCCCCCATCTCTCCTCCTAGAATTTGCACTAGCCACACTACTATCCTGGTTGCTCTACTCTGCACCCTCTACAGTAAATCGATGTCATCCTTTTTAAGTAGGGATGCCAAACCTGCATGCAGTATTCAAGGTGTTCTCTACCCAGGCAATTGCACAGTGTGTTGAGCACCTCACGACTCCTTGAGGCCATCACCCTGGATGTCCACCACAGCATTTTATTTCATTTAGCCACATCAAATCCAGACTGGTATGTTGATTACAATCGTTTAAGAAAGGGGACAAGGCATTCTTCAGTTTCATCATGCAACGGCTGACATAAGATGCTAGGGGTCTGACAATGTTAGGTTTTAATGTAGCAGGATGGTCATGCAATGAGGAGACATGGCAAAATTAGATGTACTGTATCAATATTGTGATTTGTTAGTCACAGAAGAGTTGTGCATTATTCCATGAATATTGGTGATCCACTACATGGCACTTTGGATTTGTAATTATTGAGGAGTGTGGGGTACAATTTCCTGAACTAATGCTAATGGCGGGTGGCTTTGAACTGCATTCTAGCCCCATCAGTGAGGAAAGGATAAAGGATGAACTACGTAAAACAAAGGGACACGGGGAAGGATGTACTACATCAGAGAGTGCTTGGGGAACTTCAGGCAGAAATGTTTGACATGCTGGTATTCATGTTCTGTCTGTCACTGGAGTATTGTGATTTGCCAAACAACTGTACTGAGGTCAGAGTAATACCAGTACTCCAGCAAAGTAGCATGTAGCTAAGTGAAAATTACCACCCAGTTATGTCTCACAGCATTATTAGGTGAGTTAATGGATGCACTCATCAAAAAGAGAGCGTGATGGATCACAGACAGCAGGGCTTCTCAAAGGTTAGGCCATGCCAGATCAGTATGATTGTGTACCTTGGCTGAGGCACATAGGTACTAGAGGTGTGTTGTGTGTTGATCTTGCTGCAGTTTGTCTTGACTTCGTTAAGGCCTCAAAAACTGTAACCCACTGCATGCGTGTCAACAAACGTGCCAGTAAAGTGTTCTGGGACAACACTGTTATATGGATACTAAACTTGTAGACAGTCAGAAGTCAGACTGTACTAAAGGGTGAACACCACATGATTGTCTTGGTGAGTATCTGGGTGGTAGGGGTGGGCTTTAATAGTACTCTGAACACTCCTTTTCAATATTTTCATCAGTGACATAGCGGGTGAACTAAATTGGCGAGGGCTGCTCTCGTTGCGTTCTACAAAAACATGTACTAGGTTGAAGACCATAGAGACCTTAGAGCATATTGACAACATGAAGCAAGACTGAATAGCACTAGAAAAGTGTTCTGACATATGCAGGCTAAATTTCAATGTTACATTGTTTGCAGTGATGCACTTGGAATGTGGTTGAGTACTCTGTGAAGCTCAGATCAGGGTAACTGAACATAAGTATCTTGACAAACTGGTGCTAAATCACTTCATTGCGACCAAGAAATGCAGCAGGACTGTGTGAATAGCTTAATCGATGTTGGCATGTAAACGCGTTGGCATCACTAGCAGAAAGAGTAACGACCTGATGACCCTGTATTTGGCTAAGGTGTGCTCGCTCCTGTAGTGCAGTCTTGAAAGGCTCCTGGGACTGTATTTTACAGTTAGAGGCCATGCATTGATGGGGCACCTGTGAAGTCAATCTATTCATGAGCATTACCAATGTGGTTAGTCTGATCACTGGATAATTTGCACCTCGTTATTGTCCCAGAGTGCCCATTTTACTGAGACAAAATAAAAGCAGAGCAGAAAAACACGAAGAATTTGGTGCTAACAGTCCACTGATGAGTGCCATTGACAGTTGGAATCTCACTGATCTGTCATTAAATGTATTTCCTTTGTTTCCATATACCTCTGTATATGACTACAGCTCAGCAAGCCTTGTGCACAGAATAGCATTTACAATAAATACATCTTTCTAATTGTCCATCACCTGGATATGTAAACATTGGACATCATGCAAGGATGCATGGCATTGCCTGACTACAAGAATGCTGAAAATAGATATGGTAGAACCCTCTGTATATCTCAATATTGTAATCCAGGACAGGATATATACAACACTTCCCCAACAGACCAATTACAACTCAAGTGGAAAATTTAGTCATGAGGCTGACCTGCATCTGGACCAAGACTTCCTGATCCCAAAACCCCCTCCGCCCCCACTACACAACAGTTGTTCCATTGCAGGACAGCTAACCTTGATGATACAGTGGCATGACCATAACCCCTCATCCCTACTCAAAAAAAAAAAAAATTGATTGACTGGTGGGTGCACAGCTCAGACACCCAAATGGCTGACAATCAATGTGACAACTGTACTAACATACTACTCTGACAGCTAAATGTACCAACGGGTCTTTGCGACTCTACTAGGTTTTCATCAGCCGCACTGAGGGGCGATTTTTGTTGCTTAGGATTTTCTGGGGGTTATACTGTCCACAGTCCCATACGTGACAATCGTTTTGGACCAGGTCAGATTTACCATCCCTGTTTACAAGGCCCATCCACTCTTACAATCAGTCCACAGACTCCTTTGATAGCCCCTGGGCAGCACACTCATGGCTCCACCACTGTCAGTGAAATGACACCTTTCCATCCTCTGAGCCTTCCCACTCTAGCTTACACCCATTCCCTCTCATTGCCTCCCTTCACTTCCTTTAGAGCACCCTGACTGGGTCACCTTGTTGGTCACTTTATGAAATGGGCATCTTCTATTATGTACCGCCTCCTGTCCCCTCTCTCCTCCACGGTGTACATGTTGAGCTCCATGGGCCTGTCCTCATGGGTCCTTTCACCCAGGCCACACATCATTTTGTTTGCCCTTCTTTGCATTCTCTCATTAGGAGTGTAATGTCCCTCTTTAAATGTGGTCTCCAAACTGTGCACATTTGGTGTGTGGCCTAACCAAGCAGTTGCATGAGGTGGCATCACTTCCTCTTTCCATGAGTGTAATCCCACTAGTGATGCATCCAGCATCCTCTCTCTGCCTTGCTGCTGCTCCTCCCCAACAGGTATTGAGTTGTTCATGTTGACATCAACCATTACCACCAGGTTCCTCTCACCTCTGTGACTAAAATTTTGTCTCTCCATCCACCCTGGTAAAACTGATGTAAAGTATTAATTTAGTACCTCATTCTATTCCAGCCCATCCTGTGCCTGGCCATCCACTGGTCCTTATCCTGCTGATCTGGCCTCTTTACTTCCTTTTTCAACTATGTATCTAAAGAACACCTTGTCCCACCTCAGATCCCCCTGGTCAAGGACTGTCTTTTTGCTTTCTCCTTCTCTCAACACCATGGTGACTTGTCTGTATGATTGCTCATACTTCCACTTTGATTCTCTAATCTTCCCTTTGTAGGGAAGATTGTTGAGAAAGTAGTGCCGTATAATTTGAAACCATTTAACTATCCATGACATTATGAACCACCCGTCTGGTTTTAAAGAGGAATTGTTCCGGATGTGCTGTTCTGGTGCTCATGATCTCCTGATGGCTAGATATCAGAGCCATTCCTTGTTCTTGTGATCTCTTCAGCCTGACACTGTGGGACCATGGGGCTTTTGAGGCCTGAGCCTATCTGTGGCTTGGTGACAGTCCTCAGTTGGTTTAGATCATTCACTGACAGAACCCAGACAGTGGTGTCGGGGATAAATTTCCTGCCCAGTATCTGTTGCGTGGTTCCACAAGGTTCGTGTTATCCCCATATTGTTTTGGTGTATATGCCCTCAGAGATATTGTAAGAAGGTATGTTTAGTTTTCATTATACAGATGATACCAGCTACCATCTTTCATCTGACCAGATAGAGCCTTCGTTTTTAATAGATGCTCACCGCTATCAGTGCTGGATGTATTGAATCTGCTGAAGAATTCAGAGTAGACTGGTAATGGTTTGGATCTGGTCACCGGGTAAAGGGGATGAGCTGGTTTACCCTCGTTTATTTCTGTGGGTTTCAGCCCCACCTGGAACAGGTGCGGAACTTGGGGGTGATTTTTGACAATGAACTGACACGCGCCCACTGCCGGTGTTGTCAAACTTCTTAACATCTTAGAACACGCCAAGATTAAGCACCTTGTTCACCTCCGATCTGCCTACACTGATCCATGCTTTGTGACCTCACTCTTGATTATTAACCCTTATCTAGTGCCCTGGGGTTGATATCTCACTTACAGCTGGTGAATGCTGTCTGTTATTGACTGGGTACGTTCCATCCTAGTCATATTGCTCAGATTCCATGATAGCCATGGTTGCCAATATAGTGTACAAGTATTTAAATAGCCAGGGGGAGGCAGAAAGGACAGGAAGTCCTATCCCAAAAAGTCACTGTAGGTGCAGTAAACACCCGCAGAGATGTCAATATGGAGAAGGCAGAGAATGGAGAAAGTGACAAAGGCAGAAGGACAGGATGGGGCAAAAGGAGTAGCCACGAAAATGGAGGATACTGAGTACCAATGCTCATAGCCTGGGCACAAGCCCTGAACTGGTGGCCTTGATGGAAGAGGATGCCTGATATTGTAGCAGTCCCAGAACATGTACATAGAGAACCATGATTGGGAGTACATACTAGGTAGTGAATCAAAGGAGAGCAGAGAGGAGAAGAGGGGAGGAGTTTCTATGTAAGGAAGGATGAAAGCAACTGAACAAAGAGAACAGGAGGAAAGGAGGCACTGTGGGTCACCTGAGACTGGGCGTGGCACTACAATCTGTACAGAAGTTGTATATAGATTTCTAGGTCAGGGAGGGAATGATAAGGATATGATAGAAGGAATCTAGATGGCAGAGAAAGGGAAATACTGTTGATGGAGACGTGAATATTTCAGATGTTAACTGAGCACACTGCAGCCACATCTAAGATGACCATCTCGATGCCCTACAGGTGGCATGCCTCAGATAGCTACTTAGAACCCACTCATGAGGGAGCACTCTGACCTGTATTTAAATGGGGACAGGAGAGGATCTCATCTAGAAGTGGGCCATCTGGGAACAAGGACCATCAAAGGTGATTCATACAACTCAGCTGAGTCAAGCCATACAAGTGAGGTACTGGACTCTGGAGGATACTTTGAAGATGGGAGTGGTCAGAAAAGCACTAGCAAACAGACTAGAAGGGGGGAGGAGCAATGGCACATCAAACTGCTGTTAGGCAGAGATTGGTTTCCTGAACTGGATGCAGTATCTAGATGGGGTCTCACCACTGTCTGTGATGAGGGATAACAACCTCCTTTTTCTGTTTGATGCCTTCCTGTATCCCAGTATACCCCTAGCTCCTTACTGCCTTCACATTGCTTCAACCTAAGGTCAACAGAGGCCAAGCCTTTTGTGTGAAGCAACAAACAAATCAAATGAAAGAAAAAGCCACTTGTCTCCAAAGAGGTGGTGGGAAAGTAAGGAGAAAAGATATATCAGGAAGTATGTTGAGTCACAGGTGAGCAGGACAGAGAGCTGTGCACAGTTAATGCAGAAGGAAGCAGGATGAAGTCAGAATAGTAAGTCCCAAACTGAGGGAGTAGCCACTCAGTTAAGAAGGATAAACCTTTTATAGGTACATCAGGGATGTGTAGAAGACAAAGGGAGGAGGAGCTGAATAGAATGACTATTGGTGCCAGGGAGTTAGTGAAGTAGGATACTGAAAGAATATTTCGCTCAGTATTCACAAAGAGGAGGGAAGGTGCCTAATCCACTTAAGAAGTACTTGTATAGTGGATCCTAGTCCTTTCATAGAAGAAGGGGTTTAAAAGAACTTGAAAACTGAAGGTGGACAAACAATGGGGCCTGATGGACTCAATTCTAGAATTCAAAAGAATTATGGGAGAACTATGAAATACCGATACCTTTTAACAAATCATGGAGGATGGTGGTACCGAGGACTGGAGGAAGGAGGTTGTGATTCTCACAAAAGTGGATTAAGACAGAGTAGGAACTATAGACCTGCTGTTTGACCTCTGTGGTAGGAAAGTGATGAATCACTTGAAGTAGGAATTGTTGAGTACCTAGAGGCCAGTGGGTTATGGGACCCAAGGCAGCATGGGTCTTTGGTGGGAAGGTCGCGTCATGAATCTAATTGATTTTGACTGGGTGACCAAAGTAGAGACCAGGAGGGCTGTGACATAGCCTACCTAGACTTTAAAGGCATTTGACATAGTCCTCACAAAAGATTAATAGTCAATTGACTAGCTGGAGGGGTCCCAGGGTGGTACTTGTAAACATTAGCTGACAACAGGACAGAAGGTAATTGTAATGGAGTCCACTTGAAGAAAGAGGGGTTAGTAGTATTGCAGGTTAGTACTGGGTCCAGTCCTTTAATGTCTTTGTAAGTGACATTGCAGAGGGATTGAAGGAAAGTATGCTCTTGCAGATGACACCAAGATCTGCAACAGGGCTAAGCACAAGGAGGCGGAAAGGATGAGGGACTTGGCAAGGTTGGAAATGGTTGGAAGTATGGCTTAGGATTCAACCAAAGAAGTAACAATGCACCTGGGAACCAAACCTAGGGGAAGATTATTGCACTGTGAGGGAGGCGTAGTAACAAGTAGGCTTAGGGGTGGGTCAGACGTTGATCAACTGGGTGCAAACTGGTTAACGGGCAGAAAATAGATAATGGTGGTAAACAGTATTTGATGCAAGTCACAAGTGGGGTACCTCAGGGATCAGTCCTGGGGCTAGTCCTCTTCAATATCTTTATCAGTGACATTGCAGATGGACCAGAGGATAAGGTTTGTCTATTTGCAGATGACACCAAGATCTGCAACAGAGTAGATGATCCAGATGGGGTGGGCAGAATGAGAAGAGATCAGGATAAATTAGCAAAATGGTCGGAAGAGTGGCAACTGGGGTTTAAAGCAAAGAAGTGCAAGATCATACACATAGGGAAAAGAAACCCTGAAGCCACCTATAGGCTGGGAGGGGAGTTGCTGGCAGTCACAAAGGAAGAAAGAGACTTGGGCATCATCATCACCGATGACCTGAAATCATCCAAGCAGACCACTAAAGCAGTAGGTAAGGCTAGAGGGATGTTGGAGTGTATTAGTATGGGTATCACAAGTCGTAAGAGGGAGGTAATAATCCCTCTTTACAAGACACTGGTTAGGCCCCATCTGGAGTACTGTGTGCAGTACTGGAGGCCACACCTTCATAAGGACATTAACCAAACTGACGCAGTCCAGAGAAGGGCAACCAAAATGGTGCAGGGACTGCATCAGAAAACATATGAGGACAGATTAACTGAGCTCAATATGTATACCCAAGAGCAAAGGAGGGAGAGAGAGGTGATGTGATTAAAACATTCAAACACCTTAAGGGCATTAGCAAGGTGAAAGAGTCTAACATGTTTCAATATAAGAAAAATAGCAGGACAAGAGGACACAGCATGAGATTAGAGGGAGGCTGATTAAGGGGTAATGTGAGGAAGTTCTTTTTCACAGAAAGGGTGGTGGATGCATGGAACGGCCTACCTCAGGAAGTGATGGATATGAATACAGTGCAGGGCTTCAAACAGGCATGGGATAGGCATAAGGGAGCAATACAGATGAGTATAAATAGATAAACCATTGACAGAGCAAAGGCCAATGGCACATTCATAAGGTAGAAAAAGAAATGGGCAGACTGGATAGGCCTTGCAGTCCTTATCAGCCGTCAACTTCTATGTTTCTATGTTTCTATATAAATGTATTATAATATATTAAAATTAAAATATTCTTTAATAAAAATAAAAAAAAAAAAGGATTTATTTTCTTATGTGATTTGCAAAATATACATTCATTTGGGAATATGCCTGATGTAGATGCTGCAGATTCAGATAGAGCACATGAACTTGGGAGCAAAGCAGTTTTGCTGGATAACTCTTTACGGTGTCTTTTTTTAAAGTTTCATCAGCTGCAAGTTTACCCTGCCCTCAGGTTCTTGTGTTCCAGGTGCATGACAGCACACTTTTTAATGTTAAAGTTTAGCTGCCTGGTCTTCGTCCACTTCTCCAGTGCCTTCATGTCATATCTCATGTCTTCCACCACCCCTTCCAGTGTCCACTCTATTGCATATTTTCATATCATAGGCAAACAATGCCACCTGTCCCTGCAGTCCATCCGTTATGTCGCATATGTAGATACTGAAGAGAAGCGGACCCAGCACTGACACCTGGGTCACCCTGCTTGTCACCCTCACCCTCTCAGCATGCACCACATTTATTACCACATGCTTTTAACAGCTTTGTGACCAAATGTGATACTCTGTACATGTCACGGTTTCTTTTTTTTTTCATTGCAGGAAATTAATCAGTGGGTCTTGGATCCTGCTGTGCTTGGGATGTCTGCATCATATTGGCAAGATGTATTTGCCTTTTCTCCAGATCAGGATGTGAATCACTCTCTGAGACATACAGCCTATAGGCATTACATTCTGTGGTGCCTAGGTCAGCTGGGGAGCAGATTCTGGGTGCCTCTTCCAAGCTGCTGCATGTGGCGCATACGGGATGTATATCCAGATTCCTCTGGGCAGTACATGGGTTTCTGACCAGATCGCATTGTGCGATGAACTGTAAACCATGGCAGCAGTGCTGTTAATCGTGCGTCACCTTTTAATAGATCCTGTGACATTGCAAGCAAATTATGTGCATGTGCGCGCTTTGATAGGATTACAAACAAGAGGCATGTGATGTCTCATTTATACTTGTAATACCTTAAATTGATCTTATCGAACAGTTTGTTCACAATTTTAGATAGCAAGTGTAATAAATACCAAGAGGTATGAGTGTTTCTTTTATTTCACTACTCATTGCATTCTTTATTTTCAGTACACTATGCCACTGTTGACATGTAACAAATGATCATGGGTAGTGACTGTGAGAAATGTGTATGCATCAATGTTATGTTAACGGGTAGGGGTGTGAAGCCGATGTGCGCAGTCACTCCGTGGTCAGCCGATTGAGTGTACAAACTTCACCAGTTTTCTTACTGGTTTTACAGTCTTGAGTAGTCTATTTATTAATTATCACTTTCCGTGTAATGTGTATAGCAGAACAAAAATCATATCCCAAAATAAAATTTGTTGAGTGTGTTGAAAGCACAGTACAGCATACAGAATAAAGAGAGAGACATAAGACAGAGTCCGCGCCACCCATAGCTGTGAGTACACTCCATGCAGGCTGTGTTGGATGGGCAATGGCATTTTATCAAAATATTAATAATGTATATTTCAACACTGTCCAACCCTTGATTCCGATAAGATTTATGCCATTGAATTCTTAATGGGGTAGGTAAAGATATAAAATGATTTTCTTCCACCCAGTTTCTTGCAGCAGGTCTTAATACAGGGAATGTCCATCTGCCGTGTCATATTTATTTATTTAGCTTTTGTTAACTGGGTACATACACTAGACAAGACATTTGCCTATTTTCAGGAACGACCTGGGAGAGTACAGGAAAGTATGATTCAGATACATAGGACAACATAGTACAAATACAATCAGATTAACAGAGTCAGGGAAAACATTACATGACCAGATAGGGTATGTACAGTAGTACAAAATGCATAGAGATATGAGCAGTACGATATATACAGTTTGAAATGCAAATAAAAAACAGTTACACACCTTACAGGACCCCATAGAAGTGGAGCCACAGTCAGAGCATACCCAGAACATCAGGTGGAGGCAATTACAAACTGAGACAGACCCCAAGTGGTCTGACAAGTTTAGAAGAGAGGAGGGGAAATGATGGCATCCTCTGGATGCATTTTCAGTAGTCGACCTAGACACCACCACTTCCTGTTAACGTGGTGTCTTCCGTCACTATTAAAAAGTGGAGGTCCCTGACACCCCTTTGTTCTTTCAGCAAAGAAAGACTATGCCATAGGACCTAGAATTCTCCTCCGTGTCAATGGCCTCAGCTGAACACACATTTTCTTCCAGTAGCAACGGCCACATCTGAGCACATTTCCCATATTTTATTTATTTGAATCTAGTATTACAAGTACCTTTGAACCAAGGCTCTTTTACAAAGGTTCCATGTCAGTTGCAGTACAATAACAAAAAAAAAGGAGGCAATTAACACATTTGTTCCCATAGATGCCATTTGACGTCGGAACCATCCAGTGCTAGATCACACCCAAAATGGCCACCGGGAGCATATGAGTTAAGTAACAAAGGCAGGATAACAGGTTATCAATCAGTTACATGAATATGAATGCATACATTTGGGTTCAACTAAAGCCAGAGGCATTAATGGGGTAAATAGTGTTGCAAGACATGGCAAGGACACAAAAGGTAGGAGCAGCCAGAGGCATTGTCACATCACAGAGAGAACAACAGGCAGTGGAAGGGATTCAGGGGAGGGGAGAGTGGGTGGGGAGGGGGTTGTAGGACATTAAGATTAGATAATAGAAGTGCTATGTAGAAAGAGCTGAGACAAGGATCAGGTAATGGTGAGGGGGGCTGATTAAAGGAGACAGTCGCTGGTGCTAGAGGCAAGGAGGAGTAGGTGGAGCCTGGATTTGAACAGGCCAAGCTTAGGTATGGAAGAGATGTCACTGCTGAGCCCGTTCAACCAGCTAGGGGCCCTATGAGCAAAGGATCTTTGTCTCTGGGTGGTACAGCAGCGAGGGACCTGCAGAAGTTGAGATTTGGATCCCCTAGTGTGGCAAGAGTTAGTTACTACTGGGGCAAAGGAGAGCTTGGACTCCGGGGGGTGCTTGGTCCATGCTTATTTTCTTTGCCATAATGTAGGTTTGGTACTTTATGCAGTTTGAGAGTTGTAGCCAACCAGTTTGTGCATAGAGGTCACACGTATGAGTGAGACGGTGAGCTCCAGTGATGAGCCGACAAGCTTTGTTGAGAGACTTGGATATGCATCTGATGGCAGTTACACTATCAGAGCCATATATGATCAGGCCATAGTCAATTATGGAGACAACAGAGCTCTGAACAGTGACCCTTAAGGCTTCTGTAGTAAGGTGTTGCCTGTGCCTGTAGAGCAGTCCAATATGAGCAGCTTTGGCAACGCTATCGATGTGGGCACCATAGTATAGGTTACAGTCAAGAGAGATCCCAAGATATTTAAAAGATTGCACCTGTTCAAGGGCAGCTCCAATGCAGTTTGTGATGGTCAGGTGGTGTAGCCTGTACTTGTTGTGGGAGCTGCTGAAAAGCATTGACTTGGTTTTCTTATAATTTAGGATCAATTTGCGCTTACTAAACCAGTCCTCAACTGAGGCAAAACCTAGCTGTAGATTGTTTTGTAGGGGTTCGGGATCCTTATGGGTGGTGTGAATTACAGCATCATCAGCATAGAGGATGATTTGTTCTTGGCAAGATTGAGGAAGGCTGTTCAGGAAGAGACTGAATAGAAGGGGACCCAGTATGGATCCCTGGGGGACTCCTGAGCGGACAGGTCTAGCGTCAGAGAGGGCATCTGCAATTTTAACTCTTTGGGATCAGTTCCCTGGGGGACTCCTGAGCGGACAGGTCTAGCGTCAGAGAGGGCATCTGCAATTTTAACTCTTTGGGATCAGTTTTCCAGATAGCTTTGTAGAGGGGAAGTAATATGGAGATCGGTCGATAGTTCCCATGGAGGTCCCTGTCTCCACTTTTGTGGACCGGAGTAACAGTAGCAGATTTCCATCTGTCAGGGAACTGGCCAACGCTGAGGGAGAGGTTGAAGATCATTGTTATTGAACCTAGTACTTCGTCAAGGGTGAGGGACAGCAGTTTAAGGTCAAGTGTCCCCCCACTATTTCTGGACTTGGCAATTGCTTACTAATGTATTTGCAGGCTTCGTGCATCTTGACTGCTTTAAAGTAGAACGGCAGGTATTTGGAAGAGGGGGGAAAGCTGGAAGGATGAGTTGGAGAGTCATCTACATTGAAAAAGTCTGGGGGAGAACACTACTGAGGTCTGTGAAAGTAGTACTGAATCTATTAGCAATAGTTGTAGGGTCCAGTGTAGTAGTCCCATCAATGTCCAGCATAATAGGGGAAGTATTAGGCTGCTTTCCAGTAACTTCTTTGCTATTGTTCCAGAAAGCTCTCCCATTTCTCCAGGTATTACTGAGAGCTCCCTATAGTAGATACTTTTCTTTGGGAGGATTGACTTTGTGCAATCACTTTGAGCACGTTTATAGTTCTGTATGTCAGTTTGCATACTGGTGGCCCGTGCTCGCAGCCAGAGGTGGTCCCTTGCTTTTAACTGTTCTATAAGGTCCACTGAGAACCATGGGTCACAAAGGCCTTTGACTTTGTGCTTTTTGAAGGAGGCATGGGAGTCACAGGCCGCAGTAAAGGTGTAGATGAAATAGTCCAGGGCCAAGTTGACATCCGATGCTTTGAAAATAGGAGTCCAATCATGCTGACTAAGGTGGGATTTGAGGTGATTCAACTGCCCACAGGAAAGGACTCTGTTAGAGATGACTATTGGAGGGGGCTTGCAGAATTTGTTTGACCATTCACAGATGACAGGGGAATGATCACTGAGTGAAGCCGGGAGGACGGAGATGTTAGAGATACGAGTTGGATGGCTGACCAGAACCCAATCCAGGAGGGTGCTAGAGCCTGTTTTGTAGTTGTGCCTGGTTGGGAGTTGACCAGCTGAGCAAGGTTTGTTGATGAGATGGCGTCCTTGAAGACCCCTGATTCAGGTGCAAGCTAATTAATGTTAAAGTCACCTAGCAGGATTGACTCAGAGCCTGGAGGTTGGGTTCGGATGAAGTCCAGGACAGCATTGAGACCTTTCCCTTGCTCTTTTGGAGGAATGTGCACTGAAACAACTGTGAGGGCTTTGTTGTGGGCCCCTAGTAGGATTTTGATAGGAAGAATCTGCGCAGATGATTCTGAGAGGGGGTAGCTATGGGGTGACCCAAGATAGACTTTTTGAGGTAGATTGCACAGCCCCCTCCTCTTTTAGTCTTCCGATCTAGCCTGAAAACATTGTAGCCTGGCAGGGCAATTGCCATGTCAGAGACTTTAGGTGTTAGCCAGGTTTCAACAACCGTGAGGATATCCGGATTGTATTAGTTTGTAAAAATGTGCAGGGCTTAAAGCTTTGGGAGTAGGCTGCAGATGTTAAAAGTCACAAGGGAGAGTCCCCCCGAGTGATTGACTTGGTTGGTTGAGCTAGAGTTTTTCGGGCCAGGATTTGGGTGAATATTGCCAGACAGCAGCAACAGGAGGAGTAGGAGCTTCAGAGTGCACAGACGTAGCTCCCTGAGAGTGAGTTTATGTGTCTGCTTCATGCAGGAATGTATGCAGAGTTGCTGGTGCTGGTCCATGAGCGATGTCATGTACACCAAAGATGGGAGAGGAGATGAGTGTGCCCGTGACCCCCTCCCATGAATACACGGGTGCGTATGGCATAGGACTTTAAGATTTATGCAATGTGTCAACTGGTGTATATTTCCCTTCATCAGAATACACACCAAAGAACCGGTACTTTCCTCCTGGGAAGCACAAAGTCAGAATACTCACTGTTTGTTAAGAAACAGTAGAAGCACTTTGGATATGGGTGTATAGATACCAGTACACTCACAGAAGAAATGGTCCGGAAAGAACTCCTGAAACTATGGTTAGACAAAGCAATGGGGTCGGCTGGGATTCACCACAGAAACATAAACAAACCAAGTAGAGAACTAGTGACACTGCTGATGACCGTTTATACCGAATCAAGGAACAATAGTGTGCAACCTGAGACTGGTGGAGGGTGGATGCCATTCCCATTCACAATAGCTGTAGCAAGGCAGAGGATGTCAGCTTCAGACATGTTATATTGACCTCGGGGGTAGGGAAACTGAGTGAGTCAGTTGGTAAAGAAGAAATGCAAAAACATGTATTGAAGGGGATTTGAAAACTGCCACCAGTCAATTTTATGTGGTGGGGCAAAAAAAGAGTGCTGTTAAAAACTGGAGGCCGAAATCTGTACACATCACAATGGTATGAGTAAACATTAAAAAAATCCAATATCTCTGCTCACCTTCATTGTTTTGTGACCTTTTGGCCTTAATTTTCAAGTCATTTATGACAGCCTCCTTCTGAACATGACAGGTGTGATTTCTAGAACAGTGGAAGAAACATAATTTCATTCCACAAGTGCAGAAACATATTTTGGCCAGGATCTGAAAAATGACACCTGTCACATGAGGTGGTGTGAACAAATGGCTATACTAAGATGCCAGCAGATTGGGCCTAAAGGTATCTGGATTCTGCTTGAAAATCAGCGCCCGGTCAAGACACCCTCACCATCCCCCCACCCCAAAAATCAGACCTACCCCATCACAATTACACCACCACTTCTGCAATTTCTCAGTTTTCCCTTCCAATTATGTCTGTTCAAGAACCTCTTGCATCCCTACACTGTGTCATCAGCCACCAGTTCCACTGCCAGTGCATTCCATGGTTCCACCACCCTCTCGGTAAAGTGACATCTCCCAGTCTCCACCTCCCTGGAGCATCCCACCAGCCAGCTTCATATAATGGCCCCTGGTGGCCCCCTCCTCCACTCTCATCCAGAACGCCCTATTTAGGCTGACCCTATTCACTCCCTTTAGACATTTAAAGACCTCGATCATATCCCCTCTGTCCCTACTGTCCTCCAGGGAGTACAAGTTCAGCTCCTCAAGTCTCTTCCCATAGGATTTTTCCCCCAGACCCTGTATCCTGGTTGCCTGACTCTGGACCCTCTCCAGAAGTTAATTGTCCTTTATTAGCTATGGACGCAAAAACTGCACACAGTTTTCAAGGTACGATCTAACCAGGCAGATGTACAGAGGAAGAAGCATCTCCTGTCTCCTCTAGGTTATCCGGCTGTCAATACACCAGAGCATTTTGTTTGCTTTAACAGCAGCCCTCCTACACTGTTCAGAGTGATTCATTTCAGCATACACGACCACCCCAAAAATCCCCAACCCCCCCAAAAGCCAGCAGTTTCTCACCACACAAAACTATTCATGAACAGAGTTCCTAATCCCCAAATGGAGAACATTTCATTTCTTGCCATTAAACCTTATTTTCCAAGTACATGGCCACCTCTCCAGTCTCCTGGTCCCCCTGTAGGGCTCTGCTACCTACCTTCCAATGCCCTCAGCTTAGAGTGATCATCAATGAGGCTCATCTCACTCCTGATGCCATCACTGATGTCAGCGATGTAAGCATTAAACCACAGTTGGCCCAACTCTGATCCTTGTGGGACCCTGCAAATGACCATCCTAGGAGATTATACCTTCCCCACAAGAGAAAAATCCCCATCCTCTGGGATAGGTGAAGCTACCTATGAACGGACAACACTACCAACAATGGACAGTCTCTATCCACACCAGCACAGTTAGCCATGACACTCTACACTATATGTATAGTGCCCTGGGCGGATAGGGCAACCCTTCCTGTGGGGGTGGCTCAGAACCAGGGCATATGTCAGGATGGAGTAAGGGATAACTGTATCAGGTGGGAGGTGCAGTACAGATGCCAGAGGATGCCAGAGAGGTTTCTCTGAGTGCGTTGAAGAAGCAGAATAAAAAAAAAAAACCTCTGCCTGCTCCCGAGTCTCCTGCGCACCCAGTCCCTGACCTCTGTCTGTTAATCTGCCCCTTCCACTTCCTCTTTTACCGGATATACCTAAAGAACACTTTTTTCCTGTTTCTGATCCTGAATCAACCTCTTCTCTGTCCTTGCCTTGGCTAATCTCACCTTCCTGGTTACCTCTTTAGATATCCTCTCGTCCTGGCCCCCTACTCCCCCCAGTCCACGTCCCCTCACAGACGCTGATATCTTCTATAAGCATCCCTTTTCTCCATTGCCACCTACTGGACCTCCCTGGTCCACCAGCTATGCTTTCCGGCCCTATCACACTGGTGTCGGACCTTTGTGCAGTCATTTTTAGCTTCCAGGAGCCTGTTGTCTTCACACCTCTTCTGTGTCCATGTCTGGCGGATTCCTCAAAAGCCCTTTGAGGATCCCATACATACCATTAATGTCTGCTTCCCTAATGTCCACCACCACCATTTTAGTTCCTTTCAAATCCACATAGGTCTCAGGAAAACCAAACGGCCGCTGCCCACAGCCCTGTCCTGCCTGAACACAATATACTCCATCAGCGTTATGACCCAATTGTGCCTATGGGCAGCCCACATGTCAGTAACTGCCTGCACATCCACTTCTGGCAGCACTGCCTGAAGCTCAGGCATCTTGTTTCTCATGTTCCTGGCATCAGTGACCACATACAATGTATAGTGCCTATGGGCAGACTTCAAGGGCCTAGCAGTCTGTATCTGCAGGCAATTTTCCCTGCTCTTTGCCCTCGCTCATCTCCCATACCTGAGTTCCCACAGTCAGCTGCAAAGTCCTCGATTTTGCACCGTCTGGTTTCCCAATGAGGCCCCCCCCCCCACTGGAGTGAGAAGGCAAAGTCCTCCCTCAACATGTTTGCAAGCTGCAGCCTCAAGCACCAGCCCCCCCACAAGTGTTAAACACCAGCAAGCTTCAATAAACTCTGTCAGTTGCAAAACCTCTTCACCCCCCCCATTTTAAGTGCCGACTATCCCTAGCAGACAGCCCTTAGTCCTCCAAAGTTGAACTCCAGTCTGCCAACAACCCACACCACCTGGCCACACACCATGCTCTGAGCCATTCAATTTCCTCCCTGATTTTCTGCTAGTTACTTTCTCTCACTAACTCAAGGCAATGGGAGGACATCCAAGACAGAGACTGTGCACCCCATGGCATGACACACCCTGGCCAGCTCTCAGAACATTGCCTGTCTCTCCTCCACACTCTCTCACTCTGTCATTAGTACCTAGATGCAGTAATATGTTACAGAAATCCACCACAGTCCCTCACCAAAGTATTGACCAAGTGCTTGGCCTTGTGCACAGTCAAGCCAGATATACTCTTGACCCTGACAGCACAGCCTTGCCCCTCACTCTTTCCTTCCCACTGAATGCCCATGATCACAGGGTCCCCTAGCAGAAGCACTTTAATCTCCTCTTTTCCCTTGGGAATAACTCCCTCCTCTGCCACACACCCCTCCTTTCCACTACATCTCCGTTTTCTCATGACACAACATCAATTTGATTGCCAGTGACTGCCTTAACCCCCCCTGTTCTTAATATTTCGCTGTCTGACTGCTCCTCTCCTAGCTTCCCCCACCTCACCACAGAGGTGTGTCCCAGCAGCCCTTGCATTAGCCTGAGGACACTCATGACCTCCACCAGCAGCTGCTACATACCCCCACCCATCATCCTGATTACAACTCACCCCCCACACAACCTCCTGGCTGTTCCCTCCCCTTGGATCCATGCTCCCTCCTCACTGTCCCCTAATCCTCCCATCCCAAGCACCACCATCTCCCTGCTCCTCTTCCTGTGCTATCCCTGGCTCTTCTATTAGTCCTGGCGTCCAATCCACCACCCACCTTCCCCCATCACTTTTATCCTCCTTTTGACCTCTGCTGACTGTTCACCGCACTTCTTCTGAGGCCCCTCCTGTTATGGGACCCGCCAGTGGCAAGTACCTATTTGAGACCAGGAACCTCCTAGGAGGTTGCTTACAAGTGCTCCATTTCCGTGAGGTAAGCTCCCTTGCTGTGGTCCTTGGAGACCCTTTTGCCTGTCTTCCAGTAGTCCCCATTCAATGCCATCCCTCACCCTCTACAGGAGATTAATTAGAAAACTGGAAGACTTGGACATAAGGGCTAAACTGGCTAGGTTAGAAAAAGACTGGTGGTATAATAGAAAACAGAAGGTAGTGTGGGTGTGGGCGGTGGGGGGGATTCTTGGATGAAAGACTAATCTGTAGTGGGATGACACAGGGCTCTATGCTCGGTCCTGTGTTCATCGGCATCTTCATTAGCGGCATTGCAAATGGGGTAAAAGGCAAAATATGCAGTGTTGCAGATGACAAAAAACTCCATGTGACATCGGAAACACAAAAATGAGGAAACCGGACATTAGGGAGGACCGGGCACAACTAGAGAAATGATGTAACAGAAAACTGTAGCACACATCACACCTAGGACATACATGTGATGACATTGGTAAAACTGTTCAGTCCTTCATTCGAATAAATCAGCAGACAACACCCCAATCACCATACCACACCAACCTAGAAGAAACTCGACATTTTGCATTGCGCATTGTCAAGAGTATAACACTATAGTAGTAATCAATTTTTTCATATAGGACCCCATTTTTTTTCGTTATGAAGCCTACAAGTGAGGTGGTAATTCTCATCATTTAGAGTTTAGAAGTTCATCCTTCCAATTTAAATATCCGATAATTTTCTTTACCAGCAAGAGCATTGTTGATATATCCACCCCTCAGGCCAGTTTTGACTTTTTTGATGCCAATGAAAAGCCACTTATGCAAGTTCATATTTGTACTCATGCACATATGATGTGCAGTGGCATGTTGCAAATTCTGATTTTGAATTGCTAGTATGTGGTCATCTACACGCTCTTTAAACTTGCATTCTGTGCGACCCACATATTGAGCCCCATACTGACATACTGCTAAATAAATTACATGGGTTGTGTCATAATTAATAAAATCTCTAATCTGCACCCATTTTCCATCAGGTGGAGGTGCAAAGTGGTGCACCGGATAGGGCCGTACCGTTGACATTATCATTTAGTGTATTACGTGGAGACCTTGCATGTGGGACAAAAGGGAAAATATGCCTATTGGCAGATGTCAAATAAAACTGCAACAGGGCAGACACACGCATACATTAGATTAGAATGCCAAGGGGACATAAAGTATTATACTAACATACTATGAAGCCAGCAGAATAGGCCCTATGGTCTATCTGGTCTACTTGACAGTCAGTGCCAATGCAGGGTGCCGATATTAGCCACCCTTCCATCCCAACAAGGACCCCTATTTCCCAGCGTGGCTCCTGGATGTAACCTCCACCCACCACTCTTTCCCAGCCCTTCTTGAGCTCCTCCACAGTAGTAGCAGACACCAATTCCCTGGGCAGCTCATTCCAGGGCTCCACCACTCTCTCAGTGAAGTAGCAGCTCCTTGTTTCACCCCTCAGCCTCCCCCCATCCAGCTTCATAGGGTGTCCCCTGGTGGCCCCCAGCTCCATCAGCTGAAGGACCCCCACAAGGCTTACCCTATTAATTCCCTTGAGATACTTGAGATTATCATGAGTGCATGAGAGGAGATTATTATCTGCTCTCACACACTGCGACTCTGTGCATCATAGAAACAAAGAATCCTTTCTAGGTCTGAGTTTGTGTCACATGCAACATGCTTTACAACATACATGTTTACAAAATACATTACGAAGCACAGTAATATCTTAATACATAATAAATACAGCTAAAATGTTATACACATCACATACAATACAGTGCAATTAGTACATCCTTTAGGCCCAGGGAAAATAAGACCTTTACAATATCAAAGATACGTTGTTTTCAAAAAGTTTACCTCTCTTTCTAAGATTTGGATTTGTCTGCATTTCTTGGTGAGAAATGGAAAGCTCAATAAACAATAAAGATACTTTTAAAATAAAAAACACTGTCCATAACCCCCAGCACAGTGCTCTGGTGTTTTCGTAACTATTCTGTACACAGCTGCGTTTAATCCCTTTCAACTAGCCTGCTCAGTTCCACACATTGACTTGAAATAAAATCTTTCGCACATCATAGTGTAGCATGAAACCCTGCTATGATGTGTTATTTTTCATAGGTGGTAAACACCAATGTAATATTTACTGAAATACCTTTTCTGGGTTCCTCTTTAAGTCTTGTACCAGGAGGGAAAAAAGCCTTGTTTTCACAATGTTTTTAATGCTTTTAAACTTCATCTGCTCTCTCCCATGCAAAGATTTACTACACAGTCTCCCCCCTCCCACTGAGGCATGTCCCCAGAGGCACTTTGTCTCTCAGGTGTCTGTGGTGGTGCGACCAAGGTCCCAGCTCCTTTGTTTCAAACAGGCATGATATTGACTGAAGAGTAGATGCCACCACCTTTAGTTTCATTTCAGTGCCTGGTAGCACTCCAGGGCATTTATTCATGCCCACATGATCCCTGCCCCCTGGATTACTGGGGGGGCCACCATGCACTGGTAAGAGCCTCCCTCCACAGAGATAGGAGGCGTACAAGTCAAACAGACTCCCTGCCAGCCTCAACCAGTTGACTCAATTATGACCTGAGGTGCATGGTTGGATCTCAGGTCATAAACATAGAAAATATTTCCCCAACTGTCGGATGCTGAGATGGCTATTTGCAATTATTGTTCAATTTATCCTCCTGTATCCTGCACCATGACTCTCCTTTCTCTTGCCTCCCTTTGCATGTGCTCCACCCGCTGCTCCCTCCTGTTGATGCTGATTAACTCTCATGGCATTCACCCAGTGCTCTCTTTATACCTCCTTCCCTGCTGGACCATGATAATCTCATTTGCCCACCTTTGGACCATCATCATTGAGGTGGAACTTTACGGCAATTATCTGTTAATAAAGGGAAAAAAGAAATGGGAACATTGTTTAACCAGGAGTAGCATACTAAACTGAAGCTTGTTTACAGATGTGACCTGGGAACACAAGCAAATTAAGTGATTTGCTCAGGATCACACAGTATGCACCTAGGCAGCTGTGAGATTCAAACCCAGGTCTCCAGATCTGCAGTTCAGAGCCTTAACCCACTGCGGTATACTTCCTCCAATAATAATAATAAAGGAGATGTGATGCAGATACTCAGTGAGGGAAGTGGCTTATGTCAGAAAGCTGAGTGAGCCCCACCCCACCCCACACACTATTATTTTACAAGGCATTACACACACGGCTAAGACAGCTAGTTTCAAGACGTTTACCTTGGGACAGGGTTATATAGGATTATGTTATGTTCATAGTTACAAGATTTCACTTTGAAGGCGCACTGAGATGTGACAGTCCATTTCCAGGTGGGTGCCAGGGTCGGGGGGGAGAGCTACATAGGCTTCTTTTGTTTATTTATTTGGATTTAGTATTTTATTTAAGTACTGGTTCCACAGAGGTTGTGATGAAGGACCGTGACCAAAATATATCATTCTTTCACTGAAAGTAGCACATCTAGGAGGTGGATTGAGACAGGTACCAGTTCAAGCTTTAGGAAGCATGGGAGGCAGTGAGAATAGCAAACAGTGAGGGCAACCCGATAGTGGCAGTTCCACTCTGAGATTGATTTTAGGTGCTGCTGGAGCTTAGTTTTGAATTTAGCCAGCCAGGATAACCTCAAGGAGCCGAGAGGTGCTCTTTCTGCTGTATAATTGACTCATTAGACCACACCTTGAATGCTGCATGCAGTTTTGGTGATATCGCTCTTCTGGAGAATTGGTTCAGAGGAGGGTGACCAGAGTGATACAGGGTATGGGGGAAGGCACTATGAGGAACGGCTAGAGAAGCTACACCTGTACCCACTGGAGGAGAGGAGGAACAGGGGGGATATGATAGAGGTATCCAGGTACCTCAAGGGAATACATAGGGTCAACCTTGAGGGCGTTCTGCAGCTGAGGGTGGTAGGGGCCACCAGGGTGCACTCAATGAGACTGATCTGTGGGAGAATAAAGGGGAAGAAAAGGAGGCACTACATGGAGAGGGTTGTGGAGCCCTGGAATGCGCTGCCTGCGGAAATGGTGGCTGTTGGAACTGTGCAGAGGTTCCAAATAGGCTAGGATAGGTACTGGGGGAGGGTACGGCCCAGAGCCTCACATTGGGAGGGGGAGGTACCTTGTGGGGAGGTGGGGCTAAAATAGTGCCATGCCATGAGAGGGCACTGGTCCATGAGAAGACTCGATAGACCATTGGGAATAATCAGCTGGCTTTTTAGTATGTTAGTAATGTTGGTGGAAGCCGGGGCGGCAGTGTGAATGACAGAAGTGCTATGAATAGATAAGACTACATACTGTAGACCAATTGGCATAAATCTGCTGTCATTTTCATATGTCCATATGTTCTTATCACAACCACCTAAAATTACAACTGTATCACATTGTCATGCCACTTTGAGACAATTCACCATATTGCAGAATGTGTGAGGCATGCAGGTCACAGTACAATCACCTTTTTCAGCCCATACAACACTGTACAGCATTTGCACATAGAATCAAAATGTAGTGAGAAAAGAAGCTGACTCCATGGTATGATGCTTCTGCCATGAGCAGACACAGCAAAACAGAGCACCACCCATTTCTGGCAGGGGTCATTCAGGGGCAGAATAAGAATGCACAAATTGAGAGGATTTATAATAGCTGAGGGATTGAAAGGACCATGGGAGCAGCAGAGTTGGGGAGTCCATTGTTCCTGCAAACTTCTACAATCAATTATTATCAAATGCCATTTGCCATCTCATCCTGTATGCCCAGCAGAAGGCATGTACACAAAGACAAAAATCAAGGACACATTGAAAAACAACGAGACGATAAATAGCCAAAAGTGATCAGGAATATGGACAAAAGACCAGCATGAGAAATTGCAGAACAAGTGCTAAGCACTGCAATACTAGGCAACTAAGTGCTCCAGCCAGAGTACTGGAGTGTGAACAAAAGCAGGCTGACAATGGGTTTGCAAGCCAATCACTTCCCACCCCCAGCCCTCAAAGCACCAGTCTAGAACAAAGTTAGATGACAAGCGGGCTTTTGTTACGTGGCATGATTGGTAGAAAGTGCTGGATATATTGAAATAGTCTCCATGGCCAGAGAGTTACTATAACTAAACAGGGTATTATTACTGGTAGCTCAGTAGTAGACAGAAGAGCACATGGTGACAAACGGGCAAGGAAAAGACACAGTGGCCCGGATATTCAGACTGCACCTGGCAATGGCTCAAGCATGGGCGCAGCACATCTGGGATGCACCAGGGCTAGGTGATATTCAGTGGCAATGCACCATGGTGCAGCACCGTTGAATACAGCTGGGAATGCACATGGTGCAGTGACAATGCACTGGCTCAAGCCACAGATGGAGAGCACCAGGGATGCGCCAGCACAACTGCAGTTGCGCTGGGTGCAGCACCCGTGATATTCAGAAGAGGGCATGCAGATGGAGCCATAATATATGCAAGGTGAAAATGGGGCCATTTGCATGTCATTATGGCCCCATTTGCATGCATTGTGCAGGGCAGTCTGGCACCCTGCATTGCCGCTGTAAGCCCCTGGCAGTCTAGTGTCCCCCCTTCCATATGCCCGATCGTGGGCTGTAGAAAATGACAATCCCACACCTGGTGGTCCATTGGAATTCCCCACCCTCTCATGTCGCCCGATCCCGGGCATCCAAAATAATTATAATCCCCCGGTGGTCTAGTGGTATCCCCTACCCTCTGTTCATTCACATATTCATGCCTGTGTAGTACAGTATGGTCTGCAGGCCCATTGGTCCACACTGTGGATCAATAGGCATACAGCACATACTGTACACTGTCATTCAGCGGGCAGGCAGCCAGGTGGTATGTGGGTGGAGTGCAGCCACCCGCCAATGATGGGGGGAGCTGGGTGCTAGGGGTCCTCAGTGGGTGGAGGGGGTACCACTGGCCCACCAGGGCATATATTTATGTCAGATGCCCATGATCGGGCGAAACAGGAGGGGGGGAATACCACTAGACCAACAGGAGTTCATTACACATCGACGAGGGCATACAGATGGAGGGGGAATACCACTAGACCACTGGGAGATTATATTTATTTCAGATGCCCTAGATCAGGTGACACGAGAGGGAGGGGGATTCCAATGGACCACCGAGTGTGGAACTGACAATGTCTACAGCCAGTGATTGGGCATACGTGGGGGGGACCACTAGACCACCAGGTTATTGTTGCTTTTACAGAAGCCCATGAATGGGCATACTGGAGGGAGGGTCACATTGGGCAACGGGGAGGGTGTATGTGCTTCTGGCCGGTGTCCTTGCTGGGTGGGTGGTTAGCCACAGCTGGCAGCTTGTGTTTTGCACCTTGCAATACAGCCACCCGTCTGTGGGTGGCCAGGACTTGTTCCTCCTTTTTGTGGGCTCAGCATTGCACCCCCATATGCGGTGCACATCAGGGTTGTGCCCGCATATGCGCCGCACATCTCGGGCTGAATATCAGGATGTGCCACATATGCATGGGCTCACCCCACTGCATTTGTACCACATGCATTACCATTGCACTCCGGCGCATTGGGATTTGCACAACGCAACTTGCCCCTTTGAATATCGTGCTGGGGTGCATTGGGGTTTGCATGGCACAACCCTGTTGGGCTGTGCAACCTTTGAATATTGGGGCTAGTAATTGTAGAGATACATAAAAAATGAGCATAGTAAATACAGACACAAGTAAAAATGAACATTTGTTTCCACGCAGATGATGAGCCAAATTGCTGTGTGTGGGGGGGGGGAGGGAGATCACAGCAAACTGTAGAAATACATTACTGTGGTATCACTAATATATAATAGTTGTGCACAAGGGAAAAAAAGGTAATTAGAAGAACTCCTGAAAAGCAGGCAACCACAACATAAAATTGTCACCTGCCATTCTGACCCTGGTGTAGCACCCAATGGGGATTTCTTCACTGACAGTACAGTGTTCAGTGGAGGAACAAAGTGCTCACAAACAAATGCTGCACTGCAACGGGGTAAAGCACAGATCAAAAATGTGCCAACTCAAAGCTCAGCAACCACAGAAAAATACCGCAGGAGTGTACTACCAGCTGTCATTTGGATAAGGGAAACATGACAGATCGGTGACTGCTGGAGAACATAAGCCACTTTCTGTAGTTACATCGCTGCGTTTTGTCTCCCTTGACAGTAGTATCAATGGATGTTGCCTTTGGTTAGACAAGCACACAGAAACACATTTCATAAGCCAGTAAGAAGTAGGATGCAGAGAAAGGATGAAAGTAGCGCTGGTGAGAACATTGACAGTTTGCAACACGCGGCAAATGACCAGTGGTTGAAAGTGTGCTCTGACAGGTGCAACACAAAAACATTTGTGGCTCTGGAAATACAGCAATTGCTGACAAGATTATAAACCATACATCACGCCAAAGGTGGGAGAGGGGGAAAAAGTCATGTACAGTCACCCAAAAGTTGTACTGAAGGCACTGTGGTGGTTTGGGGAGGCACCTAGGGCAGAACAAAGATGAACTGGAATGCAGGGACTGTGCATAAACAAATCACACTCCTGCCTGCTGTTCAGTGTGACAGTCCACTCGATTTCTCACATGGTTTTGTGGACAGAGGTCACTTACAGCATATACTGTCTGTGTCATGACTAAACAATGTAGTCTAAATGATGCGGCACATATGGGAGATTAGAAGATGGTGCAGCCCTCGGATTCAGTGATCGCATTGTGCAGTTGGCTAGCACTATAATAGGATGGGGGGGTGGAGGTTTTAGCAGAGGTACAGATCACCTGTTATTTTGATCTGATCCTGTATTTCACAATATATAGATGGCGAAATACATATATGATACAGAATCACCCCCCCACAGAATCCAATGAGAAAACAACACACATGTGTATGCATTGACACACATAAACGTGTAGCTGCGCAAGCATTTGTAGAAAATAACAGCACACCTGAAAACTAGGAAACAGGCATTGCAAAAGCCCTGAGGAGGAAGGCTTGATAATGCAGTGCATTCATAAGACAGCAATATGGAATTTATTGTGCAGAAACATATCGGAAACCAAGCAACGCAACCTACAAAGCAGACAGTTGTGACTGACCAGTGATGGGAAGTAGGCTGGTGTGGGATGAAAAGGTGATGTGACTACTGGCAAGGGGGAATCGACACACTGAGACCTTAGTTGCAGTGTCTACTATGGATTACATTGATGTCCTGCTGTTGTCTGTAGAAACTGTGGCTGTGCTTCTGCACTTGCAACATGCAGGTGTATTACACATCGGTTTGTGCCCCCTGGAAAAGGTCATTTTGTGACTCAAGTAGCCGTCAGTGGGATGTCAACAGTCTCACTGTGAGTGGCGATATGCTTCACTCCATTAGTGGCCTGGTAGGGTTGTGATGAGTGGCCAAGAGCGGAAGGATGATACAGTCAGTTGCCAAACAAAGGCACCCTCTTTGAGACCGTGGACTGCTTGGCAGTTTGGTGACCATGGAACACATCAGCAAGCATAGGGTAGAAATCTGTCCAACAAGGTAAGAGACTAGGCTTGGGAAGGGGGGGGTTGTTTGGGGCAGTACACATTCGCTGAACTAGAAAGTGCCTCATAGCATTGGTCTGACTTTTGCAGCGATGGTTGGAGAGCTTTCTTTGTGGTCCAGTTCGATGAATGCACACATACTGTCCATTTGCGTACCGTATTTTTTTGGATTCTGCAAGCACAGGCAATTGTTGCCATTTTTTGAAAACGCTGAGAGCAGTGACAAAAGAAAGCTTGGTCTTCACTACGTGTACCTGTACCTGGCAATGTTGTCACAGCCAGTAAAGCTCTGTACTGCTGAGTAATTTAGCATTGGTCTCCTATTTCTGTCTGCTTACACTATTGAAAAAGCACCATTTGCTTTTTACCTTGATTTTGATCTAAAAATTGCCGTGACGGCACAAAGTCAAGGTATTAAGCAAATGGTTCTTTTTCAGTAGTGTAAGTGGAACCACGCTGTACAGACAAGTTGGCAAGTGATAAGCAATAAGTTGCTTCTGATAGTGTAATGATGAATAATTCGTTTGTGGCAGGCAGAAACGGGAGACCAATACTAAACTCAGCAGTGCAGAAATGTATTGGCTGGGACAACATTGTCAAGTACAGGTACATGTAGTGAAGGAGTAAGCTTTTATTGTGCTGTTTTAGTGACTTAGTTAAACTCAGGGAGCAAAAGAACGTAAAATAAAAAACAAAACACCATCACTCACATAACTCTGCTCAGTGTCTGAGTGGGGTTCTCCTATCAACTTATAACCTCTTGATCTACCTCGCTAAAATGCACATCCTTGTACTCTATAGTAATTCCTCAACCCAAGCCATAAACAGTAAGAATGAACAGTAGTGATGTAGCGAATAATTTCAAATGAGCGTCTGATGAAACTTACACACTGTGATCAAAGCAACAGCAGCAGGAGCGAGAACTACAGGCCAATGTTGACCAACGGACAGAAAATAAATGAATGGAATGCACGCTCACTCACACCTGGATCGCGCTGGTGCATGCAAGGTGGGTGGTCTCAAGCGTGCTGTGCGTTGTGGGAGGTCCTCCTGCAAACATAGACTTTGACTCGACCCGAGTAAAAGTTAATTCCAAACAAAATAAATAGTTTACAGTGGGGACTACAAAACAAATGTTAAAAATAGGTTATATGTACTTTAGCTAAGGCAAATGCTCAGAACACTTATAAATTTAGAAACATTTAAATCGAGCAGTACTCATGCTGACAGTGTCCCTTTAAGTTACAATGTTTTCTGAAAACAAGATGGCGGCAGCATGAAAACAAATTCAGGAAGCACGACAACAAAAATGTGCGCGCAAAAGTTTTTGCAATGCATGTATACATTTTTCCTTAGGCTATAATGGGACATGAAAAAGTTGAATAACTTTTGAACAGAGCAATATTTTTTCACCAGATCTTCAAAAGGCACCAGTTCAGCCCAGCCACATGTAGACAAACAAATTTGAATCCATTGAAATGCATTCTTCAGTCCATTATGTCCAACCAAAAAAATACGCAAAAGTTGGCCCTTTTACATGTTTTGAATGCCCCACAGTTCTGCAACTGTACATCCGACTGGAACAAAACTTTCCAGATCCAGAGGTATACAGTTGGTAGCTGTGCATGGAAACTTTCAGGCAAATTGGACAAACAGTTCCAAAGTTATTAAAGTGCAAACGTTTAGGTTTAACATAGAAGTGACAATGCAGCACTAACTATACTTGCCCTACCTAGCCCCCCCACCCGCCATCCTTCACAGACTGACAGATGATGTGGTGTGTCATTAGTTGTGAGGCTCAAATCTCACCCATTCCATGTGGGAAGCAGGTGGACATGCTACAAACAAAGGAGAGTGGGTGAGATTAGGGTCCTCACAAACCTAACAACACACCCATCATCTGTCGATCTGGGAAAGGATGGTGGAGTGAAGTAGGGGGCAAGTCTAATGATCTCATTTCCTGACTTTTTCTACTTTAACCCTAAATGATGCATTAAACATAGATTTTTACAAAGAATTTCCTTACCTTTAGAGAAAGCGTGTTATAAATACCAAAAAAACATGTATTGGTTTGGACCCCATGCTCCCACCAAGTTCCCATAGGCATAGCTATACACCCTGCACTCCCACCAAATTGCCTATATGCATAGCTGGGTCACTGGAGGTCAGGCAGTAGGGTGAAAGATGGAGCGTCATGTGGACTGCTCTCCTGCTCTGAGGGGAAGGGATGGGAGCATGGCCGGTGCTCGATGAACCCCTGGTGGATGCCAGGAGTAGTGCAGTAACCAGGTTGTCCAGTCGTTCTGGGAGTGAGGCAGACACTGGATGTCATTGCATGTCCCTGTCCTCTCAAAGGGAGAAAAGCCCTGGCAGTTCAGGATGACACTGCCCTGGTGCCTGCCTCTATGACTGTCCACTGCTGTTCCACTCCACTGACTGAATTACTGTCTGCAGCACCATCAAAGGCCCTGAATGCCACCCTGGGGTGGTAAGCCAGGGTAGCAATGTCAGCGATGCTGACACCTTCTTCTATCATTGATGGGCAGGCCGTGGTGTTGTGACCCCTCCCGGGGGGGGGTAAGCTTGTGAGTATCAGTAGACGGCGCACAGCAGCCACAGAAGAATGAGGTAAGGTGACCGGAATGGATGTTGATGGCAGTGTGCCAGGAAAAATAGAATAAATATGGAAATAAATAAATAAATAAATAAATAAATAAATACCTCATGAACTGTTCAACCTACGGGAAAAATTCCACTGCACAGGTACTGTGCAGTTTACAATATTCTTTCAGTGGCATACACCACTGAAAGGTGATGTAAGCTGCCAGCAATGAAAAGTGTGTATATCACTCTGTTCCCGACATAACGGTGCCACAATGCATCACAGAGAATGCAATGTAATTCTATGAGGAAAATGACAACTTTGACATGTAATATCTCTTCAACCAATTAATTCCCCACCAGCTAAACAACATAATTGACATTAGTAGGGCATCCCCTCAAAACTCTGAAAATTTCGGGTTAAAAAGACCAAAGCAACGCAGTGTAATCCTGTGGGAAAACATCAACTTTGTCATGGAATATCTCTGCAACCAATTATTTTCCAACACCTAAACAAGCTAATTCATATCTCTAGGATATCTCCTCAAAACCCTGAAAATTTCAAGTAAAAAGACCAAACCATTTAAAGGAGATAGGAAATGATTTACTGTGGCTTGTAAATGTTAACTACATTGTAATATATGGATTTTAAAAATAATATGTCTAAAAAGCATATAAAAAAAAAATCTTGTAATACATCACTCAGTCCTGTAATATTATACTTCTGGTTCTTGTAATACTATACTTCTGGCCAATAATACTGTACTTCCAGTCCCTGTAATACCATCGTTCAGATCTTAGTGCTGCGGCTAATGTCTGAAGCTTTTTTTTTTGTCATTTTTTTCCTTCTTGTGATAAAGAAATGGGAGTGGGTGAGGGGCACATGGCAAGCGGACAGTGAGGAGCAAGGAACACGAACATGGAAAAGTCCCTCAACTAATGGAGAGGTAAAACTTCATCAGCCTCTCACATCCATATATTACAAAAAACAACAGATAGGTTCCAGTGAATCACTTGGCTGTAATTCACTGGAACCTATCTATAATTCCATTTATAAACAACAAACAGTGACTTCCCTGTGTCTGTCAGTACTTTACATGTTTAAACTGTATATTTACAATGCTGCTCTGTAATGCTGAAACTCCATTTGGATTGCCAGCCTTTGTTCTTCAAATTGGAGTCAGTGCGTGCCAAGCTGAGAATGGCTCTCATCACTGACTCCGATTTTAAATCATTGAAACCTGCGTGCAGGAATATGGAGCTGTTTAATCAGGAGATTCACAAAAGGCTGAAACTACACTCCTCCAGGACAGTGCAAAATAACAGCAAGGCTCAAAACCACTGTAATCTATGGTGATCTTAGCCCAGCACCGAGGCATCCATCATTAGAATGAGGTCCAGGACCATGGGACGGAATGATATGCACATCAGTAGACTGCCCATGGACTTCCACCATCACAAGGCACAGAGCATGGGGGTAGTGAACAGGACCAAGGTATCAAAGTTTTACCTCTTCTGATCCCACTGGATCATGAGGGTCAACTGAAGAACCCTCGTGTTGAGTCTGCCATGAGGGACACTTGGGATAATAGCTGCCAAATGCCCCAGGAGCTGACAGTAGTCCCTTGCTGAGACTGCTGATGTTGACAATATAAGAAAAATTGAAAACCACAACACATCATCCCCCCACGCACCCCAAGAATCTAATACTGTTTATGGTGAAAATATAAGAACAATTATAAACCAGATCACATCATCCATATCCTATGGATCTCAGACTGTTGACGCTGACAAAAGAAGAATATTTGAAAACCTGATCACATCATCCACACCCTAATGATCTGAGACTGTTGACACTGCCTTGCAATCTACTTATGGGTTCAGTACTTTCTTGTGTTTGTAAGGCCATTCATGCCCAAGGTAAGGAACAGTCTTGTTTTAATATCTTGGCCATGAATGCCCTTACCACAGCCCTTCTCTTCTATGGAGGGAGTACGGTGCTGTGATTTAAGGCTATGAGCGAGAAAAGGGGAGTTTGGTAGATCATGGGATACACATGTGGGAAAATCATTCAGCATGGCAAATAAAAACCGTTATGAAAGGATACCCAGTAATTGTTTGGCAAACACTTAACTGTTGATAAAAATATCCACTACACAGACAGCCGAGGCTACAGGAGGGCGCACCCCTGCCCCGGAGCACCCACCAATGACCCTGAGCCTCCGCGACCATGAGCCGAGACTACAGGAGGGTGCACCCCTGCCCTGGAGCACCCACCGACGACCCTGAGCTGCCGCGACCATGAGCCGAGGCTACAGGAGGGCGCACCCCTGCCCCGGAGCACCCACCGATGACCCTGAGCTGCCGTGACTGCGAGCCGAGGCTACAGGAGGGCACACCCCTGCCCCAGAGCACCCACCGATGACTCTGAGCCACCGCGACCGCGAGCCGAGGCTACAGGAGGGTGCATCCCTGCCCCGGAGCACCCACCGACGACTCTGAGCTGCCGCGACCGTGAGGTAACTGCCTTTGAAAACGGAAACTGCACACAGCCTGTCTCTCTTTGTCCTACTTTGAATTTTGGCGCCTTCACAGCCTGGACTTCTCAAAGTTACCAGCACATTTTAAATAGCTCGTTGTCCCTCTAAAA
Organism: Neoceratodus forsteri; assembly: GCA_016271365.2. Taxonomy (NCBI): domain Eukaryota; kingdom Metazoa; phylum Chordata; order Ceratodontiformes; family Ceratodontidae; genus Neoceratodus; species Neoceratodus forsteri. The sequence goes on along the minus strand of CM057456.1, from coordinate 527,198,498 downwards.
GGGAATCGGTGCTGCAGTGAAGAAAAGTACACCCTATTCAGTGAGCAGAACTGTTAAAAGTGCTCAATTTCTCTATATTTTGGGCTGCATTACCTCGAGTGCAAACGTAACTGTCTCCCTCGCTATGCTGAATTCTGTTCCCAGCTGAGGTTGAGATCTGAATCGGTAATGGCTGGGAACATCTTCTGCAGCTCCCTGGCTTGAATCGGCCGGTCGGCACTGCGCTAAAAGAAGGAGCGCTTTCCCCACAGTCACTTCGTGACTGCTCCACACCCACCCTTGGCTGGCTCTAGCTTTATAGGGTTAGCCCACGCCCTTAACACGCCCCTTAACGCCCCTAGGCAGTGGAAAATTACTATCTCCTCAGTTTTCCATTAGCAGGTTATAACACTCTACAACTAGAGGGCGTACTAAAATAGTCAGTCTTTCAAACTGAAACTAATCAAACTAGTAAGACCCACTAAACCCTATTACTCTCCCTAGACTCAGCTTTTTTCTGTAACATAGAGCATTTCTAACATTATACTTAAGATGGCCATTAAGACCTATGCAATACTTTTACTTGTAACAATCCTTTTTAATCCAATACTGGTCAAAGTCCCAGACAACCCTAAATAACTTCACTTGGCTGTACCCAAACTATTAATGCTAAGTACCCTCTGTTTCAAATGTCCTTTCAACATCCCTTTGACACCTTCTCACTTATTATTCCACATAAGCTCACATACCACTTAGCCTACTTCCTTCATAAACCCTTGCTGAGCAAATGTCCTCTGCCAACTCCTCTCATCCTGCGTAAACTGCAGCACTTCCTCCTTATAGCGTTACTTTTATCTGGGGACATTGAGCAAAACCCTGGATCTGTAACAACTAACCTGTCACCAAATAATGCAACTTGGCTAGACTCTAAGGGACTACGGATTGCGCACATGAATATTAGGGAGCCGCCTGCATAATCTAATTGAACTTGAGGCATGGGCTGCACAGAACCTCCCTGACATCCTATGCCTGTCAGAGACCTGGTTAAAGCCCTCTATTGCTGATCATCTATGTGCTTTACCCAACTATAATCTCATTAGGCAAGATAGGGTCACCTCCAAGCATGGGGGTGGAGTTGCTATCTACTTCAAACAACACATGCTGCTAGTCCAAAATGCTCTTCCTGCCCTACCTCTCTGTGAAGCTCTCCATGCAATGCTTCTACTAGGCTCCAAGAAGTTACACATAATTTGTGCCTATAACCCTCCTGTGGGAGGGGATAAAAGGCCTAGAAGATCTCCTCTTACTAATAGATAGTACCACTGGCCATAACGAAGTCCTCGTACTGGGTGACCTAAACCTAAACTGGGCTAGTAAATCATTCCAGGCCTCCCACACCTTAGTACAAAGAAACAACTTTCATCAGCTGATCTCTGACCCTACCAGGGTCAGGGCTCCCCCTCAGTCTAGCACGCTTATCGATTGGATCCTTACTAACCGCCCTGATAGCATTAGCTGTGCAAGTACCCTTCCAGATGTAATCAGTGATCACTGCCCGATCTATTGCATCTAGAGCTCAAATAAAAAAACATCTCCACCCCAAGACTTGTCACGTTCCGCAACCTTGCCCAAGTTCAATCCTATTCACTTTACCCGCGACCTCTCCATGATTGACTGGTCCTCCATCCACAGTGCAGCTAATGTCCAGTCTGCTCTTGATAGTTTCCTTACAAAATTTAGTCAGCTGCAAGACTCCCATGCCCCATGGATCACTAGGCACTTTTGTGGTACTCAGACTAAGTGGCTAGCAAAAGATCTGCTAACCCAGATAAGGGCCAGAGATAAAGCCTGGTGTCATTTTAAGTCCACAAGGATGGAATCTGACTACTGCCATTACCGCTCACTGAGAAACGCTTGCAAAAGGGACATCCGTCTATCCAAAAGCGCTTTCTGCAGGAACCTACTAATAAGAGCCTCTGGTGACTCCAAGAAATTCTGAACCACCATAAAAACCCTCCTGGGTTCTAATCAAAAGGCCCATACAAATGACATGCTGTTAAACGGCATTCATTGCAATAACCCGTTAACTATAGCCAATACCTTTAATCACCATTTTTCGGATTTATCAAGCTACCTGACCTCTTTCCCAACTGGTCACACTGCTCTGCCCCAATGCGACACCACACCTCCACCTATGAACCCCCCTTTTAGGTTTTGGATCATTCAAAAAAGAGAGGTAGAACAATTACTTCTCTCCATCCATGAAAATACTAGCCCTGGATCAGACGGTCTTGAACCCAGGCTCCTGAAAGCTGTGGCCCCCTTCATAACCTCCCCACTAACCAAAATCTTCAATATGTCCCTATGCCGTGGTATAGTCCCAAATATATGGAAAATTGCTAAAATCACTCCTATTCCAAAAAAAGGAGACCCAAAGGAAATTAAGAACTATCGTCCCATCGCTATACTCTCTGTATTAAGCAAAATCTTGGAAAAATTAGTAGCCACCCAAACAATAGAATACCTCCAAAATATAACCTCCTTTTCTAACTCTCAACAGGTTTCCAAAGGTCACAGTACCACCTCTGCCCTGCTGAAGCTGACTAGTGACATTTATTCCACTCATGGACCTAGGCCTTCTGACAGGCTTAATTTTCATCAACCTAACTAAAGCTTTTGACCTGGTCAACCACACACTTCTTCTTGCAAAACTTCAGTCATTTGGTTTCTCCTCAGATACCATTACCTGGTTCAAAAGCTACCTGACTGACAGACAACAAGCTGTGGTATTTAATTCAGCAATCTCAGATCATGCACCGATCCACGTTGGAGTACCCCAGGGCTCCATTCTTGGTCCTTACTTTTTACTATCTTCATTGATGACATTCCTTTAACTGCACTGACCTGCTCATCTCTACTCTACACTGATGATCTGGTTATCTACCACAGTGCAAAAACTTCGACTTCCCTAAACCATCCCCTTGCCTTGGATTTTGCGAGTATCCAGACCTGGCTCACTGATAATAAACTAGTCCTCAACTCTAGCAAATCCTACTCAATGTTGTTTGGCTCACAGGCTAGACTCAAATCAAATCTAAATTCCCTTATCATCTCATGTGCGGACAGCTCCCTTCTACTCTCTGTCAAATCCTTTAAATATCTAGGTGTCACCTTGGATGAATCTCTTGACCTCGACCTTCATATCTCAACTATCTGTAAGTCCGTAAATGCCAAGATAGGAAGTGCCTATCGCACCAGCTATGCCCTCACCCCTCAAGCCAGACTAGCCGTAGCTCAAGGTTTCCTTATACCAGAGCTAGCATATGGCTCTTCAATCTACCAATCTGCATCTAAGTCCTCCCTCCATAAATGGGACACCACTTACAACAGCATCTGTCGCTATGCCTCTGCTGCACTGCATTTCAAGCACCACTGCCAACTCTATTTGGACCTAAATTGGCTTAGCCCCTCCGCCTATCGTCTCCAGTCCTTTGGATCATTAATTGACTCTGTCACCAGAACAGGCCTCCCCCATCCCTCTCCTCTGCTCTGGAATTACAACCTCTCACTTATGTACTACGATCCAATGATAAAGCCCTTCTGCACGTTCCAAGATGCAGAACAAACAAGGGCACGGGTGCGTTTGCTTACACAGCCCCTAAATACTGGAATTCTATACCCTTCTCTATCCATCAAACAAACACCCATGCTGCCTTTAAGAAACTACACCGTGAACATTTTCACACCTTACACCCCTGCACTTATTTTAACCCACCTTGAACCTTCATCTCTCCCTGCTCTCTCCTCATCTCCATCCAAACTACCGCCTTTATATTTTCCCTCCTCTCCTAATCCAAGCCTGCCTACTCTCTTATACCATCCCTCTCCTCTCTCCCTACTTCGCTTTCCTTCTCCACTGTCTTAGCACTTATTGTACTGTACCTCACTACCTATCTACTTTTGAACTTTCCTATGTTTCCCCTTCCTGTCTATAATTTGATTTCATAGTACTTCCACCTTTCATTATTCATTATGTCAATGTGATTATATCTAAGATCTATACATTGTTTCTTACCCTGATTTTGTACTGCCTTCATGTGCTGCATCACATGTACATTGTTTGTCTGTAAACTGTTTTCTTACCCTGATTTGTACTGCCTTCATGTGCTGCGTCACATGTAAATTGTTTGTCTGTAAACTGTTTTCTCCCAGGTCGTGCCTGAAAATAGGCATTGTCTGCCTAGTGCACTTACCCGGTTACCAAAAGCAAAATAAAATAAAATAAAAATAAATAATTATCTGAATTATCCTTGTATGCACAGTTTTCATGTTCATTGAAGACAAGCAACTTATCATGTATCACAGCCTTAGGTCAGGTATATTCTAGGCTGATTCACTTTCATTAATGTTTCCTCTTCTGCTGTCACTTTAACCAGTCCCTGAAAGGCACAATGTATGAGCCTGCTACTTCTCATCATCCTTTTTAACGTTTTCTTTAGTTACCGGATAACTGCTGGCTTTTACTATTTACATTTGTGTAAATTTAGCGTGCAGTGCATTTCACTTATTGATTTGGGCCACAACAATAAATTAAATACATTACAGACTGAATGTACCCACATATTAAAAAATGTAGCATCTGAGAACCAAACAAAATATAGAAGGGGAGGCTGAGAAGCATAGTCTGGACAAAAAGATAAAGTTACGGCGATTAATTATTAAGGTTTGCCCCAAATTTAGCTGAGTGAGACAAATTAAATTGTTAGTATGTTATGGGAAATGCTTTAGATTTCAAAGTCCCTCCACACCCCAACACCCCCATACATCAGGGCACAGACTGGGTATTAATGGTGCAACCAACATAACATACAGCAACATATAGCAACAGCACAGCGCACACAAAACCACCTGACAATAAACGAACCCTTAATATTTTCATCCAGCTACAGATGCTGCCAGGACCTCCCATCTCCATTGCCATTCGGCCACTCTAACCTTGTTGTGCTCAATGTGGCTGCAGCACTGCTGCCCACCTTCCACCACCCCACAATGCTAAGGCACCACTAGAATGAAACAAACTTTTAGAAACAATATCCTCTGTTAAGCTATTTATATTTTAAGCCTTATTCTGGGTTTTCATTATGTGCCCTCTTGCAATCACCCTTCCCATGCCTGCAGTGCAGCCAGTGCATTTAATTAATTGTTTTGGGGCAAACAGATTACAAAGCAGCTGCTCACAATAAAGTTTAAAGGGAATGGGTACTCAGGGAGGCATGATTCAGGTGATCCATGAACTAAGATGAGATTGACAGTCATCACAATTTAGATTGTCATGGGGGAGAGAATGCAGCATTACATTCCAAAGCCCGCAGCCAGCCAACAAGCCAGACACACGGATATGATACAGTCATGTATGTGTGGCTGGTTGGCTAGGGAACAGCCTGGGAATGTAACGTTACCCATACCAATGGAATTTATCAAGGTGCAGAGAGGGTAACAAATAGCAAAGATTGATTCTACAGCTGAAAAAAATTGACCTGCAGTATTATCTACAGTACCAAGCCGGCAAGACTGATTCACACAACAAAAATACATAGTAAAGACTGATTCCTCATAAATACTATTTTCCTCTGAAATACAATATAAAACAAATACTTCTATAGGACAGTTGCGTACCCCCCACCCAACACTACCATTTCATAATTATTCTACACACTATGTACTATTATATTCTATTAAATAAAAGCAACTTTTTCTTCCAATTTCAAACTTTCTCCATCCCTCTCTCAAATCCTCCAACCTATTTCAAATGTTCAATGTTTATAAGATCATACCTAGTAAATCAATATTCTTGTTGACAAATAAAAACAGATCCAAGTTAATTATACAATGGTGTGTGCAAATCCTGTAACCTCATTGGTCAAAACATATCACATGACCATGGGTAAATCCTGCATAACCAACGGCTGAGGAATGGCACTTATAAAAAAACATAATTAAACACATTTTACATTTATTTATACAATGGCAAGAACATTTCCTGGATTCCGATTGGTCAGTGTATGCTAGTTACAGTGAGATTTTCTGCACACAACCTCATTGTATTGATGATTTGTTGCATTGTTGGAATCTCCTCTTAAAACACAAAGATATATTTCCACACTAAAGATCTACTAAAACATATTTTAAAGTGTCTTTCTAATTTGTATAGCAATGAGCCATTGTATGATAGCAATAATGCTATCCAGGGTGTGGGTCGTGCTAGGATAACCTCACTTCTTGGACATTGGACACACTTGCCTGTGGCCTCGTGTCCAACCACCCAGAGATTAGATTATTCCAGCATGACCCACACACTGTCATGCATTATTGCTTAATTTACATATGAGTCCATTGTATAATCAAAATAAGGCACTCCAGGGTGTGAGTTATTTAAGCTATAAGGCACAAGAGGGTGTGGATTATTGTGGATTTACCCACGCCTTGTGTGGTGTGTCACAAGGTGCAGCTGAGTGACTTAACCACCCAAGAAGTGGGTAAATCATCCAATAACTCACACCTTGGAGTGCTTTATTGCGATTATACAATGGACCAATGTGTAATATGGATTTAAAATGTGTTTACTTATGTTTTTTTTTAATTCCTTTCCTTAGTCATGGGTTATGCAGGATTTACCCATGGTCATGTGACATGTTTTGACCAATGCGGTTACAGGATTTTCACACACTATTGTATAATGTGTGATTTACACACTTCTTGTGTGGTTATGTCACTTGGCTGTGCCTCGTGACACACCACACAAGGCATGGGTAAATCACCAATAACCCACACCCTGTTGTGCTTTATTGCTTAAACATTTCATCCTACTCCTGTTCTGAATCTGCAAATAAAACGTTTTAATGTTTCTTACCTTGTCTGTGTCCCTTGTATGAAGTTTGGACTCTTCATGTCCTAATCCAGAAAATATGCTCCGAAATAAAAAGAAAAACAGCAATGGGTGCTTCATGCCTTAATCCTCAAAGAACAGAAAGATTTAAAATGGTCTCTTCATGCCCTAATCCACAGAGAACTCCAATGATGGATTCTTCAGGTGCTATCCACAAGGAACAAGAACCCCCTCCCCCCCAAAAAAAAATAAACAAAAAAAACAGGACACTGACTCTCAAAGAAACGTGCAACCACAAAAACAAATCCAAATGAAAGCATCCAAAGTAGATAGAAGCATTCACAAAGACAATCATACCGCCCATTGGAGCTCCACAAAAATCCAGCACACTGTCACAAACTGAACTGCATCACAATTCAACACCACACACTGCAACCAATCAAAATACTCCCCAATAAAAAGACAGGTCCCCTAACCAACTGGAAGCCTGCCAAATCCTGACACCACACAAATCATATCCCTCAACAACCACAACACAACAAAACCCATCCATCAAAGAACACCCAAGCCACACCTCCCAAAACAACTCAATGAGTTGTTTGGAAATAACTGTGATGATAGATAGACAATGGCTGTGTGTTGTGAACTCAGGGAGCAGGATAGTTTTAGGGAGTGGTCAATTGTTAGTAGTGTTTCAGAGGAGAAGAGGAGGACAGGTGAAGGGGTTAAGGAATGTGAGGTATTAACAGTACTAACTCAAAAAGAGATAAAAAAGAGAAAGGTTTATAAAAAATTCCTCAGTAGCTGGCCAAAATTAATAAAAAAAAGGGCAAATGTCACAAAGTAAAGTAGCGATCCATCAAAATGAAATGAGTGCCATGAGAGATTCAAGCTACTTTAGACTAACCTAATACATATAGCCTGGTGTTATGCAAAATAAGTAAATTAATAATGTTGCGTAACACCAGGCTATATGTATTTTAAGCAGTTAACAAGAAAAAATAAAAAAGATCCACATTTTAAAGGCACATTTGGTTGGACAAGTCAGTTTGTTCAGCTATGAGTATAATCACCTTGTCCGAGGAAAAAAAATAGAATGAGTGAGATTTATTGCCGGGCTATATAGTTCTATGAGGCATAAATAAGACCAAAATACAGAAATATCTCCAAGCCTAAAAATTGTAGAAGCCACTACTACTAATAATAATACTTGAAGGAGCCTGAGTTAGTACAAGAAAACAATGTTAAAAGATGATAATCGGTAAGCCAAGCAGTCTGCTGTGTTACACTGAAATGTCTTCAAAGACAGAGGAGAACTTCAGATAATTAAAGAACTGGATTTGGTTGAGTTAGCCCAATAATCAATGTATATAGATTACCTTGTAAATATTACTGAGACAGCATTTTCCTAGCTTAAAAATGATAGGTAACAGCTTGTGAGGTGCAATTATTAGTCAGATTTTGGTTCTGGAGCATCGAATTCTAACAAAATATATTTTGATATGTGTACTACACCTTTTTATGTTGATTGCGCACAAGCGCAAGAAACATATTGTTGCAGCTTTTGCAAGAAGCAGGTAGTGGAAGTGCAGCACTGTTGTGGCCAGTGCCCCCACAGCCTTTACAGGCTTGGCCTGCTGTCCCCAATGGTGTGGCATGCTGCAGCTGACACTAGCTCAGCCAGCATGCCACAACATTCCAAAGTTTTTGCCGCTGCAATCAGTGGCTGCCTCATCATTGCAGCGTCATCTGCTGCAATGAGGAAGTGACCCCTTATTGCAGGGCTGTTGCTGATGGGGAGCCCAGTCCCCATCAGCTTGTCCCCCCCCCAATTTCTTGTGTGCTGAGGGGGGTACCCAGTCCCCCTCGGCTTATGTCCCTCTGCCTTCTGTGTTTGCCGATGGGGGTGCCCAGTCACCATCAACATATCCCCCCATTTCTTGTGTGCCAAGGGGGTGCCCAATCCCCCTCAGCTCATGATCCCCCCAAGTATGTGCCAACAGGGGTGCCCAATCCCCATCAGCTCCGGTGTCCCCTAGCCCAAAACACACAGGTGGCATGCTGGGAGCCCACCCCAGTGTGCCAAAAGTACCTGCAAAAAAAAAAAGTCCCACTGCGTCTTTTTTTTACTCCTAAAAAGAAGAAAAGGGTCCCCCGCCGTCTGTACCCCATGCAACCCACACCCTCCCACTGCATACCCCACCTCCCCACACACCCCTCACCCATACTTACCTCTGGAGTCCGCACGACAATCTTCAGTGGATCGGGAACACTTCTGCACTCTTCAAAGTTGACCGTGAACTGAGGAAATGCCAGTAAGCTGTATAATAGAATAAATAGGGTTTTTTCAACTTTGATGCATATCTCAGTCATTTTTTTGGAATTTTGGCACCAAATTTTCAACATGTGGTTTTTGGAACCCCTTCTCATGAATTCTGCCACTGTCATGGCATTAATTGGCCTAAAAATGTGATTTCACAGTCACTGCGCAGAATCTCCTTTCAGGACAGATTAATGAAATGACAGTGCCAGTGTTCATGAGGTGGGCTTTCAAAAAGCCTATGTTGCAAATTTGGTGGAAAAATTCCCAAAATTACTGTTTTATGAGTGTGTGTTGCGCAGTTGCTATGCACGCTCGTAACTTCACGAATTTGCAATATTTTCACACCAAATTTTCAACATTGGCATTTTTCCACACCTCCTTGTGAACAGTATAGCTGTCATTTTTCACATCGTGCCCAAAATGTGTTTTCGCACTTCGGTGCAGAATAGCACGGTCGCTGTGGGAAATCAGTGTTTGGGACAGATTATGAAAATGACAGTGACACTTTTCATGAGCAGAGGTCCTAAAATGCCTATGTTGAAAATTTGGTGCCGATACTCCATAAAATGGCTGTGTTACGAGCGTGCATTGCGCAGTTGGCACACATGCTCGTAAGTTCGCAAATTTATAATATTTTCTCTCCATATTTTAAACATTGCATTTTTCCACACCTCCTTATAAACAGTGAAGCTGTCATTTTTCACATCCTGGCCAAAATGTGTTTTCACTCTTCTGATGCACAATAGAGCGGTTCCTGTGGGGAATCAGTGTTTGGGACACATTAAGAAAATCACACTGACACTGTTCATGAGCAGAGGTCCTAAAATGCCTATGTTGAACATGTTGTGATGAAACTCCATAAAATGACTGTATTATGAGCGTGCATTGTACAGTTTCCATGCACCCTTGTAACTTCCCAAATTAGTAATATTTTCACTCCACATTTTCAAAACTGGCATTTTTCCACACCTCCTTATGAACAGTACAGCTGTCATTTTTCACATCCTGGCTGAAATGTGTTTTCATGCTTCCGGAGCAGAATACTGCAGTCGCTGTTGGATATCAGTGTTTGGGACAGATTAGGATTGAGCGAGTGGCGGGGGGGAGTGACTGAGCTCAACTGAGCTCTGTCAGGACTGCTGCGGATTTCTTTGTGGGCAGGAAAAGATGCCAATGCAGGCAGGAGCCCAGTACAAAAGGCCAGCCTGCACGCTGACAGAAACGGAATGAGCAAGTGAGAGAGGGGGAGTGAGCGAGCTCAACAGAGCTGTGTCAGGACTGCTGCAGGTTTCTTTGTGGGCAGAAAAAGGCAGCAATGCATGCAGGGGCCCAGAACAAAAGGGAAGCCTGCAGCAGCAGCAGGAGAAACAGAACGAGCAAGTTAGAGAGGGGGAGTGAGTGAGCGCAACAGAGCTCTATCGTGACTGCTGCAGATTTCTTTGTAGGCAGAAGAAGGCAGCAATGCAGGCAGGAGCCCAGTACAAATGAGCAGCCTGGAGTGGCGGCAGAAACTGGACAAGTGAGTGAGACCGGGGAATGAGCAAGCTTAATGGAGCTCTCTCAGGACTGCTGCAGATTTGTTTGTGGGCAGAAAAAGGTACCAACAGAGGCAGGAGCCCAGCACAAATGGGCAGCCTGCAGCACCAGGAAAAACAGAATGAGCGAGTGAGACAGGGGGAGTGAGCGACCTCAATGGAGCTCTATTGTAACTGCTGTGGATTTCTTTGTGGACAGAAAAAAGCAGCAGTGCAGGCAGGGACCCAGTACAAAAGGTCAGCCTGCAGCGCCAGCAGAAACAGAATGAGTGAGTGAGAGAAGTGGAGTGAGTGAACTCAACGGAAGTCTATCGTGACTGCTGTGGATTTCTTTGTGGGTAGGAAAAGGTGGCAACCCAGGCAGGAGCCCAGTATAAAAGGCCAGCCAGCAGCACTGGCAGAAATGAAACGAGTGAGTGACCGAGGGGGAGTGAGCCACCTCAACAGATCTGTGTCAAGACTGCTGCAGATCTCTTTGTGGGCAGAAAAAGCCACCAATGCAGGCAGGAACCCAGTACAAAAGAGCAGCCTGCAGCAGCAGGAGACACAGAATGAACGAGTGGGGGGGAGTGAGTGAGCTCACTGGAGCTCTGTTGGGACTGCTGCAGATTTCTTTGTGGGCAGAAAAAGGCAGCAATGCATGCAGGGGCCCACTACAAAAGGGCAGCCTGCAGCGGCAAGAGAAACAGAACAAGCGAGTAAGAGAGGGGGAGTGAGCAAGCGAGCAAGCTCAACAGAGCTCTGTTGGGACTGCTGCAGATTTCTTTGTGGGCAGAAAAAGGCACCAACAGAGGCAGGAGCCAAGTACAAAATGGCAGCCTGCAGTGCCAGGAGAAACAGAATGAGCGAGCGAGACAGGCGGAGTAAGCGACCTCAACAGAGCTCTGTTGGGACAGCTGTGGATTTCTTGGTGGGCAAAAAAGTTACCAATGCATGCAGGGGCCCAGTACAAAAGGGCAGCCTGCAGCAGTGGGAGAAAGAGAACAAATGAGTGAGAGAGGGGGAGTGAGTGATCGAGCGCAACGGAGGTCTATCATGACTGCTGCAGATTTCTTTGTGGGCATAAGAAGGCAGCAACACAGGCAGGAGCCTAGTACAAAAGGCCAGCCAGCAGCACTGGCAGAAATGGAATGACCGAGTGAGAGAGAGGGGGGAGTGAGCGAGCTCAACAGAGCTGTCTCAGGACTGCTGCAGATTTCTTTGTGGGCAGAAAAAGCCGCCAACGCAGGCAGGAGCCCAGTAAAAAAGGGCAGCCTGCAGCAGTGGGAGACACAGAATGAGCGAGTGGAGGAGGGGGAGTGAGTGAGCTCAGTGGAGCTCTGTTGGGACTGCTGCGGATTTCTTTGTGGGCAGAAAAAGGTGACAACACAGGCAGGAGCCCAGTACAAAAGGCCAGCCTGCAGTGCCAGCAGAAACGGAATGAGCGAGTGACAAAGGGGGAGTGAGCAAGCTCAATGGACCTGTGTCGGGACTACTGCAGATTTCTTTGTGAGCAGAAAAAGCCACCAACAGAGGCAGGAGCCCAGTACAAAAGGCCATCCTGCAGCACCAGGAGAAACAGAATGAGCGAGTCAGATGGGGCAGTGACCCACCTCAACGGAGCTCTGTTGGAACAGCTGCAGATTTCTTTGTGGACAGAAAAGGGTGCCAGTGCAGGCAGGAGCCCAGTACTAAACAGTATCCTGCAATACCGGGAGAAACACAACGAGCGACTGACAGAGGGTCACTGAGTGAGCTCAACGGACCAACGCAATCAACATTCAGCATTGACAAATGCTTGTTTTCTGAAGCTCTGCTACAAGCCCCCCCCCAATCATTCAAAAAATGAGCAGACAGCTGTTCAGTAAAGCCAACAGCCAGAATCCACTTCCTATTTAATAATACGGAGCACAGCCAACACAAATATACACTTTCTTTTCCTCCCACTCAGCATCAGATGGATGTTATCTGCAGGTTCAAAATGATGGGCATACCCATTATGGAAAAATATAAATAAGAAAGTGCATATATTTGCATTAGCTGTGCTCCTTATTATTAAATTACACAGCAAATACAGTTTGTGCTAGCACTGCTGCCACTATCTGATGGATATTAATCTGATTGGATTTCACATCATGGGATTGCATGTCAGATGTCAGACAGTCAAGTCCCATCCCCGCTGTGCTGCCCTAGTACTTGTAAATATTATTGACACAGCGTTTCCTACCATAAAAATGATAAGTAACAGCTTGTGAGGTGCAATTATTAGTCAGATTTGGTTCCGGAGCATCAAAATCTAACAAAATATATTTTGATATGTGTACTACACCTTTTTCTCGAAGCTCTGCTACAAGCCCCCCCCCCACACAAACACACAAACAATAAAATGTCAGTTTCAAGATAATACACATGTCAAAATATATTTCATTACATCTCATTGCTCCAAAACTAAATCTGATTCAATTTCACCTCAACAAATACAGTTTGTGCTAGCACTGCTGCCACTATCTGACTGATATCAATCCGACTAGAATTCTCATCATCGGATCGCATGTCAGATGTCAGACTGTCAGGTGGGTCCCATCCCCGCTGTGCCACCCACTAGTACTACAGGGGAAACATAGGGAAAATAGAAAAAAAATGGCAATAAAGCAGAACATCATGACACTATCCAAGTGTGCAGCCTTTGTATCCATTCCTAAAAAATACTGCTTGCTACAGTACAGAGCAGAGCAGAAAAGGATGAGCAGCATCTTCACACTACAGTTCATTTTGGGATTCAAGTGAGTCAAAGTGACCAAACAGGAGCCCACATTATGCAGAAAAATGACATCTGCTTCTTACCTGATCTGAAACCCCGACCCCGACCCCGACAGTTAAGAATCCCCCATCATCCCCATCCCCATCACAAAGGAATTAAATAATACAACAAAACCGGAGGGTGTCACACATTTCTGCAAAATGCAAACCAGCGCATAATTTTTTACTACTCCTCCAGAGTCACACTCGCATCCTATCCCCTGACTGGTCCAGGCATCAGATCCATCTCATACCCACCTTACCTTATGCTGCAGTGCAAAAAGATGTCTGGTGTTGCTACTGTCAAAAGACAGTATGGACTGGAGTGGTGGGCGACTGTGTCCCTTCAACAAGTGACTCCCTTGTAGATGCTTGCTCCTCAGTCAGCACAGTAGGCTCTATTCCAGGAACTCACCACTGTGGCCTCTATGACAGTGATAGTTGGTCATCGCCTCAGATCAGAACAACATCCTGCAGCCACTGCTACTGAATGACTGCAGCCAGGAGGTGAGGAGGACGTTGTGTAGGAAGTAGGATGAAGAAGACAAATGGCTCCAGATGTCAATAACAAAATTTAAATAATATTAACAGGAGGAGCTGGCTGCCGCTAGTACGCTACTTCAATGAAGCCTTCGGTCAGAGCAAAGGACATCACAATCACTATGGTGTGCAAAGCTGCGAGTTCCCGCACCTCTCCACTGGAGCCCTATGTCATGCTGTTAGTCACTGTACAGCTTGTGCTTGCCCCATTCAATCTCTAAATTGCATGCAACTTCTAATTTTTACATGGCAATTGTAATGGAGATCACAGCGGGATGCGTCACCGTCACCTAGGCAACGAGATGTAACTTGTTTCATTGCATCCCGTTTGCCTGTAGGATGCACTGCTTGAGCTCCTGGTCCATGCACAGATGTATACTGAAATAGCTAGTATTCTAAGCTAACAAGGGAATTAAAAAAATAAAATATAGATCCAGAAATCCATAGGCATGCAATGCATGCCTTGCATACAGTAACTGCATGGATGAAAATACCTGGAACTTGAAATGGGCTGCACCAGTAATAACAGCCATATTTACATATTCAACATGATGGCCATCATAAAAAGTAAAATCATGCACTATCACAGTGTGTACTGACAAATTCAGGCATGTTTTATTGGTCAGAAAAACAACAAACTCAATGAAGATTTGGTTAATGTTATCTATTTCCTGTCCTCTTTAAGAGTTATTTAATTCTTTGACCGTGAGGCTGCAAAATAATCGGCCGCAACTGCTAATTGAGTTAGTTTCAGGAAGCAGTGAGAAACAGAAACTGTGAGGCACTGTCATTTAGAATGCAGGCTTTCTTGAAAATGAGAGTAGCATAGTAATGTGTTGGGAGTTTTACAAACACTATGGGAAACAGCTGAATGTCCTTTGCAATGTTAATTGAGTTACTTGCAAGTAGCAATGAGAAACAGATTTGTGAAGAAGTTCAATTTAGAATGCAGGTGTGAGTGAGTGAGTGAGTGAGTGAGTGAGTGAGTGAGTGAGTGAGTGAGTGACATCAACAGAGTATGTATATTTGCCAGATATTTAAACTCTGGTGATGTCATGGTCAGATATCACACTCCAGTGGAAATAAACCAGTTTATCACACTGATATTGCTGTCACCCCATTATATAAATACATATCTATATAGATATATATAGATATATACACCCACCATGATGAAGCACAGTGTCACAGATTTACTGCATGACAAAAGGGATTAACTCCCATTGAAACTGCATTGTTTGCTGCAGTAACTCGACTGCAGAATTCTGCAGTGCTGCGCTTTATCATGGTGGGCTTCACTGTACACACACACACACATATATACACATACATACACAGACCTTCCTTCTTTCCTTTCCTTTCATTCTTCCTTCTTATACATCGGTGACAAGGAAAGGCATACTTAGCCTCCTTCGCTACTTAGTCATTAGTAGACAAATTATATATTTTTTTACTTCTGTGTTAGCTGAGAAACCAGACTTTGAAAAATACCATACCTATGGACTGATTAATTTTTTTTCAGATTTAACATAATCCAGCACATGAGTTAGTTGTTTATTTTACTTAGAAATCATCTTATTTGTTAATTACTTGAGATGCAAAACTTAGAAAATTTCTCAGTTATTAATTACTTGAGATTTTACTATAGATTTTTTCCTGTTTCTATCTCTCTAGCAAACAAGTGAAGCAACTTGCATGGAAAACAGTATATGGAATCTATTGTAGTATGCTAGGAGAGAAGAAATATCCAACATGTATGTTATTGCGCATCTCTCTAAACCACATGTAATATGTACACTCTCAATCCTCAATTCCAGAACAAGGCACCATGGGTATGCAATTCCTTGTGCAAGTCAAGCTGGAAAGGCTTTTCCAGAACAGACATCATCTTTTAAACAGTCTAATGCTATATGGACTGAAAATGATGAAGTACAGAAATGATTCATTCTTTTTGGGATTGCTGTACTGTAGTCATACTCTCAGCCAAGTAACACATCAGAACTCCAATGCTCACAAGCCAAGCCCACTGTGTCCTCTTCCTGCACACAAGATCATCCCACTGGTTTGCCCTCCTGCACCATGCCCAGTCCTCTGGGTCCCCTCCTACACCAAATCCCAGCCCACTGGGTCACTTCCTGCACACAAACTCAGCCCTGTGGTTTCCCTCCTATATATAGGACCTGCTTAATGGATCCTGTTCTGTACACAAGTGCAGCTTACTGGGTCCCCTCTTGTACACAAGATCAGTTTATTAGATCCCTTCCTACACCTAAGCCCAGCTTACTTGGTTCCTTCCTACTCACAGGCCCAAACCATTGGATCCCATCCTGTACACGGATCCAGACCACCAGGTCCCATCTTTCAAACATGCTCAGCCTACTGGGTCTCCTTTTGCACCCAAGCCCAGTTCTCTGTGTCCCCTCCTGTACATAAGCCCAGCCAACTGGGTCCTATCCTACACCCAAGCCCAGCCCACTGAACTTCCTCAACGAACCAAGCAAAGCCCATATATTCTCCTCTTACACCCATTACAGGATTCATTCTTGCAACTCTAGACCAAGAAAACTGTGTGGTGGCAGTGTTCATTGATCTAACAAAAGCATTTGATACCATCAGTCACCCATTCATACTAAGGCAGCTGTTAAATATCGGGCTCTCCAAAGATGCACTGCCCTGGTTTGCAAGCTACCTAGGGAGAAGAGTCCAGCATATTAGGATTGCCGGTGTCACCTCAGATGAAAATCTGGTGCTCTCGGGAGTTCCACGGGGGTCCATTCTGGGACCATTAATCTTTAGTCTCTTCCTGAACAGCCTTCCTAGTGTCTGCCACCAGAACATACTGCTCTACATGGATGATGCTGTCGTAGTCACAAATCACAATGACACTAAGCTCCTACAGGGTCAGATGCAACGTGACTTCATGTGTGCTCTAGAATGGTTCAGCTCACACAAAATGGTCCTGAACTATAGCAAAACAAAAGTTATGTCATTCTGCAATGCTCGGAGCAAGCATAAATCTCGGCTCGTCACCATGAAGAACTGCTCAGGGACTATACTTGAACATGTTCCAGAGTTTTAATTTCTTGGCATCACCCTGGCTAGTTTCCTCTCCTATGCTCAGCACACTGACAATATCGCAAAGGCCACTAATATATGGATAGGTCTTTTACACAGGCACAAACACTGCATGACTGCTGATGCCCTTAGTCTGGCTATTAACAGCTCTGTAACCTCTGTCATTGACTATGGGCTAGCCATCTATGGCTCAGCTTCCCCAACTGCCCTCCGCAGGATATCGGTGGCACTTAACAAATCTTGCAGACTTCTAACGGGTGCTGCCTGTCTAACACACACCTGTGATCTGTACACCCAGGCTGGGTGGCTTCCACTCCTCAGTGGGATCCAATACCAGACCTGCCTGATAACCAAAAAGGCTCATGCTGCCAGGTGTTGAAAAGCTCCTTACTGTGCATTGCAGCACCCAGCATACCAGAAATGTGCAACATCAAATCTTCCAGGCTCCCAGATGCTGGAACACTATGGGTCAGAGGTCTTTCACCTACAGGGCTCCTCTGTGGTACAATACACTCAACAAAGAAACACTTACCACTGCTACGCATGGCACCTTCAAGAGACAACTCTGACAACACCTCACTTCAACCAGTCAGTGTGACTGCTTCACCTAAGGGAGTCACCTCTCCTTTCACACTGGTCCAAGCTGGCCCATAACCTCCCTTTTTGCAGCAATTCTTTGACTCCTGCTTCACCATTTGCATCCTTCCCCTCCCATCCCTCAATGCCCTACCTCATCCACCCTCCCATTTTTTAGGCACTTCGTGGACATCAGTCCCTCCCACTCCTATCAACCATGCACTTCTACTACCCACCCTTCCCCCCAGACAATAGCTTTTCAGCCTGCCTACTCTTTTATTTTCCACCAGACACAAACATCTCAAATGTGGTTGTCTCAAATTAATAACCAAAATATGTGTCCTTTTTGAGTCATTTTGAAAATTGTAACTGCTATAATTATACAAATCTTACATGTATAGCAGAATAGATTTTTTGTAGGTATAAACATAGAAACATGGACTTTGATGGCAGATAAGGACCACTTGGCCCACCCAGTCTGCCCATTTCCCTTTCTATTGGATAAGCTGCAGATTCTAGTTAACCAACAGCCTACTTCCTGCAACCCCCCATGCATGTTTGAATTCCCCCACTGTTTTAGACCCAACAACCTCCCCAGGAAGGCAGTTCCATGCATCCACCACTGTCTCCGTGAAAAAAAAAAAAATTCCTCACATTATCCCGGAGCCATCCCCCCTCTATCTTTAAATTGTGCCCCCTTGTTCTTACACATCTCTTTTTCTGAAAGATGCTACCCTCCTGGACTTTGTTGGTTCCCTTGAGGTACTTGAAAGTTTCTATCATGTCCCCCGCTGTCCCTCCTTTCGTCAAGGGTATACATATTAAGCTCTCTCAGTCTCTTTTCATATGGTTTCTGATGCAGATCCTGAACCATTTTAGTTGTGCTCCTCTGGACTGCTTCCATCCTGTCTATGTCCTTGCGTAGATGGGGTCTCCAAAACTGCACACAGTATTCCAAATGGGGGTCTCACCAACTGTCTGTACAGAGGGATAACCACTTCCCTTTTTCTACTTGTGATGCCCCTTCCTATGCATCTCAGTATCCCCCTGGCTCTCCTTACTGACTTCTCACATTGCTTACCCACCTTTAGGTCATCTGATATGACTACCCCCAGGTCCCTTTCCATTTTTTGTTGTTGTTAGTACCTCCCCTGCTATTGTGTACTCTTCTCCTGGGTTTTTGTTTCCCAGGTGCATTACTTTGCACTTCTTTGCGTTGAATCTAAGTTGCCATATGTCTGACCATTCCTCCAACCTTGCCAAGTCCCTTCTTATCCTTTCTACCCGCCTTGTGTATCCACTCTGTTACAGATCTTTGTGTCATCTGCAAAGAGGCATACCTTTCCCTCCAGACCCTCTGCAATGTCACCTATAAAGATGTTAAAGAGGACTGGACCCAGTACTGAGCCCTGAGGTACTCCACTAGTAACCCCCCTTTCTTTGGAATGTGTTCCATTCACTATTACCTTCTGTGTCCTGTTGTGCAGCCAGTTTGCTACCCAGGCTACCACCCAGGAACCCACTCCCAGGCTGGCTAACTTAATTATTAGTCTTTTGTGTGGGACTGTGTCAAATGCCTTGCTAAAGTCTAGGTAGGCCATATCCACAGCCCCTCCCTGGTATATTACTTTGGTCACACAGTCAAAGAAATCAATTATATTCATCTGACATGACCTTCCTGCTGTAAATCCATGTTGCTTTGGGTCCTGTGCCCTGCTGGCCTCTAGGTACTCAACAATTCTTTCTTTCAGAAGTGATTTCATCATTTTCCCTACCACTGAGGTCAAACTTACAGGTCTGTAGTTTCCTGCTTCTGCCTTGCTCCCACTTTTGTGAAGGGGAATCACATCTGCCCTCCTCTAGTCCACAGGTACCACCCCATCCTCCCATGATTTGTTAAAAAGTGTGGTCAGTGGTGTCACTATGTCCTCCCTTAGTTCTTTTAGGATTCTGGGGTGAATCCCATCAGGCCCCATTGCTTTGTCCACCTTGAGTTTTAGGAGTTCTTTCAGGACTCTTTCTTTTGTAAATGGACTGGTGTCAACCCCTAACCAGAGTGCTTCTATTGTCTGGTTTAGGTAACTCCTCCTCATCTTCTTTTGTGAATAGTGAGCAAAAGTATTCATTCAGTATCTCTGCCTTTTCACTGTCTCCCTCTGCCCACCTCCCCTCTCCTTTATTAATTTTCACTATTCCTCCCTTAACCTTTCTATGCTCCCTAATGTACCTATAAAAGGTTTTATCCTCCTTCTTAACATAGTTGGCTATTTTTCCCTTGGTATAGGCTATTCTGACTGCTTTCCACACTTCTTTCTGCTTTAATTGATACAGTTCCCTGTCATGTTCCTTCTGTGATTCCTTATACTTTTTGAATGCGGCCTTTTTCTCCTTAACCTTCCCTGCCACCTCTTTTGAAAACCATAGTGTTTTTTTACTCCACTTTGTTTTCTTTATTTCTTTTACACAAAGGCTTGTTGCCTCTATGATAGCAGTTTTGATTTTTCTCCATTGTTCTTCCATCCCTCCTTTTTGGCCATCTGCTAGTGCATTCCTCAGGTATTCACTCATTTTGCCAAAGTCAGCCCTTCTAAAGTCCAGCATCCTTGTTCTTGTATGGCTTGTCTCCATGGTTGTGCTTATTGTGAAGCACATCATTTAAATTCAGAGTGTAACAACACTATAAAAAGGATTATATTGGGGTTAGAGGTGTTTGATTACTTAAATAATTTGTGTAGCTGTCTGTGAACATTGGTGTCTGTGCTATAATGTATTCCCAGTGAAATTATTTAACAAGAATGTGACCCTCACAAGTGTCTCCTAATATATTTTTGGCAATGTACGTATGGTGGTAGTTACAAAAAAGTTGACTGGTACCACGGTATTGTTCGTCAACCGTGGAAAAAAAATAGCATGGATTTATAGCTACCGCAGTACAAAAACATATTGAATAAAGCTGAGTTTTTTCTGTGATGGTACATCCACTGCATTTTTTTTGGCAGTTGTTGGAAAATACCATGGTACCGGTCAACACTTTTGTAACTCACCCAGTAAGTCTCTGCTGTTCCCAAGAATTTGACTGTTGTTTTTATTTCAAGTCAGTGTGCATGAAAGAGAGACATGTCATGTGCTGTGGATATAGAGAACTGGAGAGTATTAACAAACAGAAAAAAATACTTTTGTTTTATTTCCAGTCTGTGAGTTAGCTGGTTGTGACACTCCCAGAGGATGGCAAAAGTTAAAATTCATTATTCTTGGCCTTTAACATTCTTGTGTGTCCATCAAGTATAAGTACAGTAAGAAATTAAAGCTTCCACTCTGGTTGACAAATAACAAAAACAGACAGATTAAACCACGGAAAAAGACTTCTTAAAGCTCAAAAAAATCCCTTTTGAGGCAACTTTATACAAATATAGATCTGAGCAAAAATAACTAAAGTATTTCATAAAAACATAAAAAAGACAGTCTGAATTTAAACTCTGTCACACCAAAGACAACAGTAAATCATTTTTTGCTTCTTGAATAATCACAAGGGGGTATCTAAAACTGTGGGCCCATTAATTCAAAATTATGACACCAAAGTGAATGAGTTTCTGACAGCGGACCTATTTAATGGTTACTTCTGTTCTATATTTAGTAATAAAATAAATGATATTGCCTGTCCACTGTAATCTAATCTTGCGCTAGTTTACTGTTTTTCTGAGGATGAAGTATTAACTGTCTTAAAAAACATAAAGGGGAACATTGGGGCTGGTATGGATGAGATCCATCTAAGATTTTTTACAGGATCTGGCTGATATTCTAGCTGGCTCATTCTCCTTGATATTCAATAACTCCCTTATCACCGGCATGGTTCCCACTGACTGGTGGAAAGCAACAGTGATGCCAATTCATTAAAAGATCAACAAAGGTAGTATAGCACATTATTGGCCAATCAATATTATATCTCTTTGTAATAAAATGATTTCATGACTAATAAAACATTTGCTTGAAGAGGAGATTAACACAGAGTCTGGTGGACCTTTTCCAGCATGGTTTCCAGCGTGGCCTATCCTGCACTACAAATCTTAATGCCATCCTGGACAAAGGCACCCCTTGTGATGTCATCCTCTTGGACTTCGGCAAGGCATTTAATACTGTTCCCCATCATTCACTTATTTCAAAACTAATAAGGATGGGATTAAACAAAGCTATAGTTAGAGGGGTTGAACAATGGCTTGCAAATCATACTTAATGTGTTAGAATTAATGGTCACCTTTCTAGCAAGTGTCCACTCCCCAGTGAGGTCCCTCAGGATTCTGTATTGGGACCAACTCTCTTTGGATTATTTATTAGTGACATGCATTTTAATGTAAAAAATCATATTTTCAAGTTTGCAGATGATGCAAAACTTGGTGGGGAAGTTGATACTCTGGAAAAGTATTTGTCACCAACTAGTGACCTTAAAGCAGTTGAAGAGTAGTCTATTACCAATCAAATGTCATTTAATCCAAACAAGTTTACAGTCCTGCATTTCAGTAAAAATAACCCAAAATGTACTTATTTTTTAAATCATGTTCAACTTAAATCAATTACTAAAGAAACAGACCTTGGAGTCGTAATACATAATAAATTTACATCTGAAGATTACTGTATGCACATATCTAAAACTACTAATCAAATATTAAGATCTATTAAATGCTCATTTATTACATATAATCGTTACTGTATCCTTCCACTGTACAGGGCATCTAAAATTGCACATGTTGATTTTGGGTCTCCCTTTTGGAACCCTTATCACAGGCATGCCATTAACTCATTGGAAAAGATCCAGAGAAGAGAGACTAAAATGGTCACAGGTCTGACTAACATGTCTTATGAAGAGTGCTTAAGTAAGCTTGGGCTATTTAGTCTGGAGACAAAGAGAAGTAAAGGTGATCTCCTTCTACTGCACAGGATTCTGCAAAATCCTTTACGTATGGCTCAATGTGATTTCATATTCAGTATGAGAATAACCTCATTAAGGTCACACAGCAGATAATTATTCCTCCCTAAAGCTAATAACAATAAAAGACTCAAGTGTTTCAATATTTGATCAGCACAATTATGGAACAAGTTACTGCACAATCTGGTCCATCCTGAGTCATATTTAAGTTACAAACAAGGGCTAGATAAATATATGCTGTCCATGGGCATATAATTTGGTATACCCACTTTGAGTGGGAGGCAACCTCGATGGGCCCAAGGCCTTCTTTTGCATACAGAACCAAGTATGTGGTGGGATACATGTGCTATGGATCACTTTTAGAGGGGGCTCTGGATCCCTTGAACTGTGTTGTTTAAAAGAAAAATTCAGAATATGCTTTTCATCATTTCCAGTCAGTGTGTGTGTATGTGTACATGCATATGTGCATGTGTCCTGGATCGCTTTTGATGGTGGAAGGATACCTCTGGATCATTTGAACAGTATAGGTTAAATAAGAAAAACAGGTTCTGACTCTTTTTTTATTGTTTACAGTAAGTGTGCATGAGGGGGTGTACATGTGCTTTGGAATGCTTTTGCTGGAAGGGTGGTCTCTGGATCACCCAGACAGTGTTGATTATAAAACCAGTAATTCAACTTTTGTATCATTTCCATCCAGTCTACATTAAGGTAGGGGTTGGGGGTGCTCTGGATTGTTGTTGCTGTGGGGGGGGGCTTTGGATCACTGTTGGTGTGCATGAAAAGTGGAGAGGGTGTTCAGTATCCATCTCCTGCTTTACATGCCAGCAGCAGTCTGCCTATCATGATGTTAGTGCAAGCATGTCTATGAGCTGGACATCACATGCATCACACTCAGGCTGCTGAAGATACTGCAGGAGTTTTACTCATTCCAACATGCCAGAACGCTGCTCTGCTCAGATGCCAGTGTACACAAAAATGGATGTGGTAGAATATTCAGTGGTGGTCTGGCACACCACTCTGCCAAGAAGCTGATTTGCTGAGAAGAGGTGCAGTATTCAATTGTTAACCCACATCTTAAGAATTTTGGCATGCCACCTTTATAGCAGCTTGCTTGAAAAGGGGGATAGTGCTCCTAAACAAGTGTTGCTGTGTCAAATTTGAACATGTAACTTTGGTTATGTTGCATCCAGCATGCCTGAACAGAGTTGTGTGCTCAAGATCACTAAATTCAAATATATAACTTTGTTAATGTTGTTGCCAGTGTACTAAAAGGTAGGGAACATAATTTTGTTTATGTTGCACCTGGTATGTGTAAAGAAGAATTAGCATTTACTGTATAAATCGCTTTTGATATGCATTCTATCTCAAAGCACTTCACAAGTGATGAGAGACTGGTAGTGTTGTGTCTGTAAGGAAGCACCAAGGGAGGTTGACAGTGAAAATCCCAACCTCCCCCAAGGCTATAGCACAATACTGATGCAGGTATTGTGCCACCTGTTTTAAAAGTGTTTTCTGCGGAGAGCTCTTCCCCCTGCACCCCCAGACTTTAGGATTCCAACTCCAGGTTGGAGTTGGTCTGGGGAGGGGGCAGAACTCTGGGGGAAGGCAAAACACAGAAAAAAGGACCATTACCGTGAATATCGCTGTAATGGTCTTTTTTCCTGTTTTGCCATCAGGGGGTCGACCTGAAGGGGTGCACCATACTGTAAATGTGTAGTGGCAGCTGGTTCACACATCCAACACCCACACAAAGCCTTGGACAATTGCATGAGCCAGTTTTATGGGAACAGGAACATAGTCCAGGACAATGTGGAAAACCCCCTACTCTTGCAACAAGGGCCATTGGTTCTTTTACTTCCACCTGGTTACCCACCAGGATAGCCCCCAAAATGGGAGGATGGGACCCAAGTTTAACAGAATTTAACACCTCATTTGAAGGAAGTCACATCCCAACAGTATATCATCTCTCTAGTACTGCACTTGGGTTCTGGCATTTATGATATAATTCCAATCCTTGTGGGGTACTAGAACCTATGATCTTCTGGCTCAGAGGTGGATGCTTTCCAATCCAGATGTATCTTGTTTACAACTGAAGCCACCATTACAAAGGCACAACAATCCCGCCATGCCCCACACCTGCAACCAGGTCATGCTCCTCATGAACTTCACACCTGCAAGCCAAGCCTGATTTCCTGCTACACTACTGTTTCTTTACTATGACACAAAGTCTGTAAAATAATATTCCAAAAACACAAATAAAGAAAGCCTTGATAATGTTGTTCATCTTCAGGACCACATGTCCCAGTCTGGGCATAATTAAGTAATCCTGCAGTATGCAGAACATCCCACAGTAGTAGAAAAGATAAACCATGGTTGTTATTGCTGATTTCCTGACAAGACAAACAAAAGAAAAGACTGTCCTTACCACCCCTACTATAAAAGGATAGGAGCAGGCTTTGGCCCAAAGATGGATGCTCACAGCAGAGGATATAACAAAATGGTGGCAATTTTTCCAGGTGTTCAAGGTCATGGGAAATTGTATGAATATGCCTGCCCCCCCTTCCCCCATTGACTAAGGCTTCAGCCTATCTCTCTCTAGAGGGGGAGTAAGAAATGTGCTATGAGAACAAGGCTGAAGGTGAACCTATTGATCCAGATGGTTCACCTGGGCAGAAATCTGGCCCCCTCCAAGGCCTACAGAAGACTACTCATCTTTTTCCTCTTTCATTAGGTAAATGGTGACCACCCTCAATATTCCTCCTCAGGAAACAGAGGAGGATGAGGAAGAAGCTGAATGTATGGATTTAATGAGGCTAGCTCCTACAAGGAGGCTGCTGGTCACTATCTGCAAATCAATATAAAAAATGCATTTCAAAAATCAGGTCTGCACCTACTTCAGCTGCAGCCATAGACAAGACTGAAAAAAACTATCAGGTGGACAGACGGTGTGTGTGTGTGGGGGGGGGGAATATCTGTATGGCCACTCTGATCATCAAGGTGAAGTCCAAGTGGTTGCTTGTGAGAAGGTAAGGTCCCCTTCTCTGCACAGCCTCAGAGAAGGATTTCAGAAAATTGGATGCTATGGCCAAGAAAGTTTAAACATTGTCTTCCCTTCTCATCAGGCAGGCAGCTTACTCAGCCAGTCTAGTCCAGTGCCAGAAGGCATTGTACAATATGGTGCTGGCACTGACTGATGAGGCTGATGGTGAACTGGCAAATGACC
Source organism: Neoceratodus forsteri (assembly GCA_016271365.2). Taxonomy (NCBI): domain Eukaryota; kingdom Metazoa; phylum Chordata; order Ceratodontiformes; family Ceratodontidae; genus Neoceratodus; species Neoceratodus forsteri. Next base: position 527,172,662 of record CM057456.1, on the reverse strand, counting down.
TGACTGCCACAGCAAAGTCAGACCTGGGTGACAACAAATATCACTTCCACAGTGCTGTGGACACTAATGACATGCCCACAAGAGTCCTATTTCATGCAGTGTCATTGAGGCAGTTATCCTGGCTAAGATCAAACATCCTTTCCCAGGACACACAGCATGAATTTCCCAGTTTGAAGGTGAATTCACCGTCTGGTGATAAAACAAATGCATATGTGAAAAAAGTGCATAAGAAAAAAAACACTTACGTAAACAACATCGAGAAAGAAAAGGCCTCCACCGCCTACAGGCCTTATGGTAAGAAAAGCAGGTGCAGGGGCTACTTTCCAAGAACCTATGCTCCCTACGCCCCTCATGACAACCAATCCCAAAGAGGTTACTACAAGGGCAGAGGCAGAAGGGGCTCTAAGTGTACTGCAGTAGCACCAGCCCCAAGCCTCAGTCAAAACTAAACCCCTGACAATTCTGCATAGGTCACTCAACCTTTGCAAGTGGGAGGAAGGTTTGTCCACTACTTCCAGGAATGGGTAAACATTAACATAGACAAGTGGGTCCTGGAGATAGTGGGCCAGGGGTTGTTCCTGCAGTTAAGAAAAATTCCAAACTGCAGAAACACAAATGTTTTCCAGCTCACTCTCCCACAGAAAGAATTCTAATGGATCTGAAAGTAAGCAAACTGCTACAGCAAAAGCAATGGAAAAGTTCCCTGACTAACAGTGTGGCAAGGGCCTGTTTTCAAAACCACCTTTAATATTATAAGTGTAAAGGCACCCTGAGCTTTGGAAGGGTGCCTTATATAAATAAAACTTACTTACTTTCAAGGTACTTCCTGACCCACAAGAAAATGGGGAGTGGTGACTAGCTTTAGATCTCAGATACCTAAATAAACTTATCAAACAAGAGAGGTTCAAGATGGGCACACTAGGCACAGTGATGCCATCCTTACAGACTGACACTGATTAGGGTCACTGGATCTGAATATGCCTATTTTGATATCCTAGCCAGACCTATCAACAGAAAATATTTCAGATTCAGGCTAGGAAACTACCAGTACCAGTTTGTAGGCCTTACCATTTTCTTCACTTCAGCACTAAAGGTCTTCACAAAGTGCTTAGCCATAGTGACAGCACATCTGAGAAAGCAAGGTGTAGTGGTTTTTCCCTACCTGGGTAACTGGCTAATCTCAGGAAAAACAGAACAAGAGGCAAGGTGTTTTATTAAAAAGGTAAAAAGCACCCTGGGAAAATCCGGGTTCTGGATAAATCTGCAGACGTCCCAAACATAACCTTTTTAGATGCAGAACTCCATGGGCACAAAAGTGGATATGCTGCAAGGAAACCATACCACCTTGGGATGGATAGCAACTCTATCTGCCATAGCAAAATTCTTCACAGGGTGCCATCCAAGGCCTGTCAGGGATTTGTTTTACAACTGCAGAGCCACATGGTTGCATTCATAGCTCTGATTCTATGTGCAAGGTTTCAGATGACAGAAATTCATACCACTTAAAAGACCACTGGCAGATGGGACTCCCTCTCAAAGCTAGTACCAGTGACAAAAGCATTGGTAAGGTCACTAGAGAGGATGAAGGAAGAAAATAACCTAAGAGAGGGCATTTTCTTCCTCTAACAATCCCGAACAGATTTCCTAACAACAGACGCTTCACTCCTAGTAGTCGTAGTACATTTTATTTCTTTAGGGTGCCCTTACAGCAAATAAACAAACAGATAACACAATACAATATTCTGATCACACATGAAGGACCTCACAGTAAGTGGTATTTGGAGCTTCAGGAGACCCAGGAACACATCAGTCTCCTGGAACTCAGGGCAGTATTGCTGACAATGCAAGCCTTCTCATCCCAGCTGCAAAGTCAGCCTGTCCTGATAAGATCAGACAGCTTCACAACAATGCACCACATAAACAAGCAGGGAGTCACAAGATCCTCAATACTGTGCACAGAGGCAATGAAGATCTGGGACCTGCCCTACTACCCAGATGCAAAGATCTCTGCAGTACATTTGTCAAGAAAAGACAATGTTCTGTGAGACTCCATAAGTAGAATCCACCAGGAAAACCACAAACTGACCCTGAACCAGCAGATTCTGGTCACGGTTTTCAGAAAATTGGTAACTCCAGATTTAAACCTGTTTGCATCCTGGGGGAACAATCAGCTCACACAGTATTGTTGCAGACCACCAGACAGGGGCATAGCATCAGAGGATGCTGTAACTGGGTAATAAATCACCCTTTTAGGTTCTTGGTGGAACGGCACAAATGGAAGAGACAACAGACAAGTGGTACTCATGTAATAAATGAAATTTATTACAGATCAGTAATACAAACATACCACCATTACAGTGTGATCACTGGAAGAATACCAGTTTTCCTTACCTAGGCAATGCAGTCTCTCTCTTCTCGGTGAAGCTACCTGTTACAAAGGGTCTTATACCCTGATAATAACTATGGCAACAGCTAAAGAAGATACATAAAAAGTATATAATTGGACAAGAGAAACCATCCTAACTAGTATGAAAAGTTGCACAGCTTGCAGAAGATAACAAACAATGGACCTTTATAATCCAAAGTCATTTGCACTGATGTACAATTACTAAAGATGGTACTGTTGCCTAACTTATAAAATACAAATAGAATAATGAATAGGTAAGTGTGTATTACAAGGCAGTAAAACCATCGAGAGGTTCTGGAGACAAGGGAATCTTGAGAGCGAAGCTCAAGAGGTTCCTTTGTCCCCAGAACCTCAGAGATATCTTACAGTCATACCCATCACTACTTTTTATTTTATATATATGGATCCAACAATTTTTCTTATGAAAATAATGGGCACCCAGCTACTTTGGTAAGCCTTCGGCTCGAGCTCCCGACTGTTACTCCTACTACTCTGCACTACACTGAAGACTTGCTGGTTCTGAGTCCTACCTGCATTTCTGTGGTGAGATGCGTGAAAGCAGGATCAACCAGATATTTTTCGAGGCACTGGACAAGGAAAGGAAAAATTAAAAAAAATAAAAATAGCACGGTGCTAGCCCGAGGACATTTTCTAAGCTAAGCGATGTGAAAGAGGCATATCTTTTTCAAAATTGTTCTGCCCGCCCACACTAAAAAAGCAGCCAATAGGAAGGCACATTTAGGATGATGCCATTGTCAAAGCTGCACTTGCGCAGTTGAGGTTTATTGGTAATACTATCATTCAGGTCCCGAATGATAGTATTACAGCACCTGAATGATAGTATTATCACTAGTGAACGGTGGTATTATCGCTCCAGGAGCGATGGTATTACCGGGAATTTTTTGTATACTTTACAAGGGTATTATTTTATGTATCCATATATTAAAGTAAGAATAGAGTAAACAGCATTTCTCATACCTAATATATATCAGTAAAACATAATGAAGCATAATAGAACACAGATCCTGACAGTTATGCTTATATGATAGTGTCTTCACCCTAAGGTTAGTACATATACCTACATAAGTTGTTGCCAGTGAGGTGGGGGCACCATCAGGGGTGCTGGATCATTGATAACATTCCCCCCTTGTTGCCTTTAAAAGAAAAGGCAACAACCACAGGAAAGTAGTGGGATGGAGCTACAGAAGCCACCATTTACAAGCCTGAGGCACGAGCCTTGTAAATGAATTTGAGTTGTTCTTGATGTTGTCTAAGAGCATGTTGCAAACAGCAAAGGGTTAGTATCAGAAAAACAATCAAACATGCTTGAATAGTGATGAAAGCTTTAACAGTTAATTCTTTTTTTGGTAGACTTTCTTTATGTACTTTCTGCTGCTGGGGGGTATTTACCTTCTTTTGGCCATAACGCAGTCACTCACCTGATACTGTATGGAGCCAGCCCACTCCATGACTGCCGAAGAGAGGAGGACTGTAGCTCAACCCTATGGAGGGGCCTTCTCCAGCAGACTGGAAAACTGGGAGAGGAGACTGCATCAACCCTAGAGCCCTCATCCCAGCTGTCAGGCTTTGTTTGGCCCCTGGATCAGGTCATCTGTTAGTGGCTTCATGCTGCCACTGTGGGGTGGAGGTTGTACTGTAGTTCCCTGGGGAGAGGATGTGCAATGACATCCAGCGCATAGCGCAAATGCTCCTGTGCACGTTCATAGGTCATCCGCTTCTCCTGACCCCAAGTTCTGGTGCACTGATTGATGATTTCCCCAGTCTCCACTGCAGGCTACCAGTGCAGTGAGTGAAGCCCTTAACCCAACCCAGGAGATGAGAGCAGTCCTCCAGATACTCAATCCTCCCCTGCCCCTGCCAACCCCCAGTGACCCGTGTCTGTTCCTGAATCCAAGTCCCCGGTGTGGAGCAAGGTGTGTAGTCCAGTGCCTCAACCCTCAGCGCCATCGGGCCGGCCTTTTAAAAGTTAATTCTAACCAAGTATTGGATAGAGTAGTGCTTAGATCACCATCATGAATAAGTGTATTAAGAGCATCACCAGCTTTAGAAATATTGTTGCTAATATAGACCAGATGTTAATCCTTTCTAGCTAAGAGGAATTTCAATGATAGTGTCAAAGGGTCAATATGTACATTGAATAAAGGCAAATATTGAGACAAGGCAAGCAAGAATTGTGGATCAGTATCAATAACATCTGGTTCATGGAAAGGAACAGGAGTAATAACTGTGTGACCAATTACTGTTACCTGTTGTGGAGTAAAACAGAAGTTAAGAAAATTAATAGCACACGTTTTGGCACCATAAACAAAGGAATGATGATTTGTCACTTCACAATACTGCCCATCAGAATTATAGGTAAACTCATACAGTTGGAACTCTCCATTGTTGTAGATTTATAGGACAAGTGAAAGACTGGTTGGTGAGCCATGATATGAAGCAATGTACAGTACCTCCTCCGGGTAGCTTCGGGATGCAGCTGTTTCGGCAGCAGGTGCTGAAGATGCAGCTTGTGAAGACTGTTTAGTCAGGTTAGACGGCAGATCATCACCCAAGGAAAAGGACCAGTCAAGGCATTCCTGAGAGTACCCTCAGACAGGTTTAACAATGTCAGCTATGTCACAGTGGCACAGGTAATAATATCCCTTCTTGGCACAGCAGTTGCAATGCGGTGCGATCAAAGCTTGTAGAACAGTGTGATAGACAAGCAAATAAGGCAAGTCAGTTCTCAGTAAATGTCCTCATCAAGATGTCTGATGGAATTAATAGCAGCCAGTTTGTCAAAGACAGAAGTTTGTGGATCAACATGAGGTAGTGACACAGTGAAAGTAATGAACATGTTGTTATGAATGGAACAACATTTAATAAAGCAGCATGGTGCTTGGTTTGGATAACATGAAACATACCCAAGATTTCTAGCAGTAGATATAGAAATATTAGCATAATTTGACATACATAATGTAATAAGCATATGCAAAAAAAGAGAACACAGCTCAAGTAGGTAAAAGGGGAGCCGAGGTACAAGCAACTAATTCACAAGGCAAAGAAAAACTCCTCGGCTCAATTCAGGTCCAAATGGAAAATGACCAAATACAAGTCATATTTCCAAAGTATAGAACAATGTATTTATTATTAAAAGCAGTAGCACCCCATATAAACGCAGCATCTACATTTTGCGTCACTCTTGATGCTTTTTCAAGACATCATACAAATTTCAAAACATGCCTTATATAGCCCTCTTAAAACACATGTTTGATATCCTTAACAATTTCTTGAAGTGCCAAATATCATTGTTAATATAACCCGATTTAAATTATATACCCCATCACCAAATACATACACACAAATGTTATATACTGTACCTATATATTAATAACAATATACATATACCCTACAAGTTCATACCTTAGAAGAAATACACATTATGGCCATATTTAAAATACATATAATATTAGAAGTGAAAAAGTAAAATTGGGGGAAGAAAAAAATAATAAAAGTTATTGCAACATCATATAGAAAGACAATAGAATACACAGAGATCAAATTCTAACAAGTTACGTAAATCCATTCATTACAACGTTTAAAAGTTCACTATATCCATTAAGTATTTTTATATACTCAAACATATTGATATAGAGACATTACATTAATTATTTAATTATAAACAGCTTTTACTAAAGGGATATGCAGTATAGCCAAAAAATCACCCACTGCTAGGGCAAAGGATATCTTACATAAGGGTACCTCAAGTACAAACCCCATAGCTGACCATATAAATCAACTATTATTTCCACCATATTTTTACAGCTATTATTAATTTTATGAACTTTTTTTAATTTCAACAATCATTTTCTTTTAAAGTAAGGTGCCAATTAGAAATGACCATTTAATCCTGGAAAATTTCCAGCTTGAAATTTAAATAGCCAGTATGTTTCTCTGCACATCAATTTGTTATCCAGATCTCTTCCTCTCCTATCTGTAATGACTTTTTCTACACCAAAAAAGGAAAAGACATGCTGGTTTCCCTTCAGTTGGACATGGTTCGCTAGTGCATTTTCAGGTGAGCCCAACCTAATGTGTCTCAAATGTTCCAATATTCTATTTTTACATTTTCTTGCTGTTTTACCAATGTAGAAGCATTGACATTTACATATTGCTATATAAACTGTAGCTTCAGTGCTGCATGAAATACATGTGTTAGACCATACAGTCTCTCCAGAATGAGGCAAAATGTTGTTCCTTCCAGCCTTGATATAATTGCATGCACTGCAATTTCTGCATTTGAAAGTTCCTGCTGGAAGATGTGACTCATTTTCTGATGTTAATGTTCATCTCCAGCTGTGGACCAACATGTCCTTCAAGCTCTTTACCTTTCGATATGAGAAGTGGGGTCCATTCTCAACTAACTTTTCCAAGCTTGAGTCCAGGGTTAAAATATGCCAATATCTTTTAACAATATGTTCTATTTCTCTTGCCTCTGTGTTAAAAACAGTGACAAAGTTATATCCAGTCCTGTTGTTATTGTCTTTCTTTTTATGTTGTCTTGTGTGTGTGCAAGAAACATGTTGCAGTAACATTAGAATAGCAAGTTTTGGAGGTGGGGTCCTATTGTGGCCAGTGGCACCACTGTTTTTTGGGGCTGGGCTCCATGGCATGGATTAGATTGCATGCTGTCTATGACAGCAGTGCAAAAACATGCCACCAACTTAAAACGTTTTTGCTGCTGCAATGAGGGAGCTCCACCTCATTGCAGGGCGTGCCTTTCCTGGTGTAACATTTCAAACAGACATGGCAGGGGCTGTGCCATCCACCTCGCACAGTCCCCAGAAAAGCCAACATCGGGAGTGCACAATCCCCCTGTTGGCATCATCATGCCCTCCCTCTTGAGTTCATTTGCTGATGGGGAGCCCAGTCCCTTTCAACATCATGTCCTGTGCCAGTTGTTTGCAGATGGGGTACTCAATCCCCCTCAGCATCATCTCCCCCAACAACTTTTATTTGCCGATGGGGTGCCCAATCCCCATCAACTCCAGTCACCCCCACCCCAGCGAGCCAAAAGTACCTGTTTAAAGAAAACATTTTCCCTCTATGTTTATTTTTGTTTTACCCCTGTGAAGTAGAAAAAGATCCCTCGCTGTCTGCGGCCCCTTCCCCCAACCCACGCCCACCCACTGCATGTCCCACCTCCCTACACACATCCCCCTCACCCCATACTTACCTCTGGAGCCTGGCATAACGATCTTCGGTGGACCTGGAACATGTCTGCACTCTTCAAAGCTGACCGCAAACTGAAGAAATGCTGGTAAGCTGTACAATGGCATAAATAGGTTTTTTCCAACTTTGATGCATTTCTTGGGCATGTTTGGGAATTCTGATGCCAAATATTCAACATGGAGTTATTGGGACCCCTCCTCATGAATTTGGTCACTATCATAGGGTTATTTGGTCCCGAAAGGTGATTTCATAGTCACTGCGCAAAATCACATTTCAGGACTGAGTAACAAAACAACAGTGCCACTGTTCATGAGGAGGACTCTCAAAAAGCCTATGTTGCAAATTTGGTGAAACAAATCTCCAACATTACTGTTTTATGAGTGTGCATTGCGCAATTTCCACATACACTTGTAACTTCGCAAATCTGTAATATTTTCACTCCAGATTTTCAACATTGGCATTTTTCCACACCTCCTTATGAACAGTACAGCTGTCATTTTTCACATCCTGTCCAAAATGTGTTTTTGCACTTCTGGTGCAGAATAGCTTGGTTGCTGTGGGAAATCAGTGTTAAGGACAGATTAAGAAAATCACAGTGACACTGTTCATGAGCAGAAGACCTAAAATTCCTAAGTTGAAAATTTGGTGACAAAAGTCCGTTAAATGACTGTGCTATGAGCATGCATTGCGCATTTTCCCCACACTCTCGTAACTTCGCAAATTTGTGATATTTTCACTCCAGATTTCCAACATTGCCATTTTTTAACACATCCTTATGAACAGTACAGATGTCATTTTTTACATCCTGGCTGAACTGTGTTTTCGCACTTCCTGCTCAGAATAACGCAGTCGCTGTGGGAAATCAATGTTTGGGACTGATTAAGAAAATCACAGTGACTCTGTTCATGAGCAGAGGTCCTAAAATGCCTATGTTGAAAATCAGGTGACATACATCCATAATATGACTGTGTTAAAGCATGCATTGTGCAATTTTTACGCACACTCGTAACTTCAATATTTTTTAATATTTTTACTCCAGATTTTCACCATTGCCATTTTCTCACTCCTCCTTATGAACAGTACAGCTTTCATTCTTCACATCCTACCCGAACTGTGTTGGCGCAGTCGCTATAGGAAAGCAATGATCAGAACAGAGTAAGAAAATCTCAGTAACACTGTTCATGAGCAGAGGTCCCAAAATGCCTATGTTGAAAATTTGGTGAAAAACTTCCATAAAATGACTATGTTACAAGCATGCATTGCACAGCGATCCATCGCATGATAAATGGCTTTAATTTTTAATATTTCACTCAGATTTTCAACATTGTCATTTTACACACCTTCTTATGAACAGTACAGCTGTCATTTGTCACATCCTGCCTGAAATGTAGTTTTGTACATGTGGCGTACAATCGTGCGGTCACTGTGGGAAATCAAAATTCGGGGCAGATTAAGATAATCATAGTGCCACTGTTCATGAGCAGAGGTCCCAAAATGGCTATGTTAAAAATTTGGTGAAATAATTCCACTAAATGACAATGTTACGAGCGTGTGATGCGCAGTTTTCACACATGCTCATAACTTCGAGAATGTTTAATATTTTCACTCCAGATTTTCAACATTGCCATCTCTTCACACTTCCTTATCAATGGTGCAGCTGACATTTTAATGTGGTGCAGAATGGCGCGGTCACTGTGGGAAATCAATGTTCGATACAGACTAACAAAATCACAGGGACACTGTTCATGAGCAGAGGTTTCAAATGCTTTCATAAGGTGGAGTCACAAAAAGGCCATGTTTTAAAATGTGGAGTGCAAATACCAACATACGCCCAGGGCATTATGGTTTCTAACCATTAGGTCCCACCCTGTACAGACTAACAAGTATCGGGGGTGTGTCTTTGGATTGTCTGCTGTATTGCTCACCATTGGTCCTCCACCCCCACTCTGCAGCCACTGACAGGTGTTAAGATGTGCCTTGGACTCTTCAGCCTCAAAGTTCAACCCATTCTCCTATGCTACACCCATATCAATGTACATACTTATGAAATGGTGTGAGCATAAGGCCAGATGACCCCAAGGCACAACGCAAGACTTGTCAGACTCTACAGGGTAGGGTGAGGTGAAATAGCATGAGCATTATGGCCAGTGACTCAAACGCACACCCCAATGCCTGTCACTCTCTGCAGGGTGGGGTGGAGTTGATGTTGTTCTATACAGTACTTCACTGCTATTCCTATTATGCATCTCTCTTAACTCCTACACTACCAATGCCAACAACAGCAAGACAATATTTGGCATTGTCAAATGCTTGTTATTTTTTGGTACCAAAAGATTCTCTCTTGACATCAGATCTACTCTTGCCTTTGCTTCCTGCACTCATTTTTCGCTATAACGCCTCCTTTAAATTTCGAACTGGAAATTTTCCAGGATTAAATAGACATTTCCAATTGGCACTTTACCTTAAAATGAGGTGATAGTTGAAATTTAAAAAAAGTTTAAAAAATTAATAATAGTTGAAACATATGGTGGAAATAAATAGTTGATTTATATGGTCAGCTGTGGGGTTTGTACCTGAGGTACCCTTATGTAAGACATACTTTACCCTAGCAGTGTGTGACATTTTGGCTATACTGCATACCCTTTACTAAAAAAGCTGTTTAGAATTAAGGAATTAATGTAATGTCTCTATATCAATATGTTTGAGTATATAAAAATACATAATGGATATAGTGAACTTTTAAACATTGTAGTGAATGAATTTATGCACCTTGTTAGAACTTGTTTTCTTTGTATTCTATTGTTATCTTTATTTTTTTTTTATTTATCTGTACATATCGGATGTACGACCTTTGAGTCAGAGAGTCATTTACAAAGGCACCTCGTCACATAGAAGACAAACAGTGATACAGAGTTCAGGATACAAACAGTGTTACATCATTCAAACACAATAGCTACAATGGTTATACATGCGTTACAAGGGGAACATACCCCAGTCATACACTGCTGTATAGGTAGAGGAGTAAACAGTGACATGCAGTGTTGGAACAACTGAAACTGTGAATGAGTTGGGCATAGACATTAAGGCGACTGGTGTCATCTGGTGTTATATGTAGATGAGTGTCCTGTGGGGTGAGTGGTCAAGGAGTGGGATAAGAGGGTTGGAAAGTGGAGGGGGAGAAAGAGTGCGCTGTCCAGTGGACATTGCTGAAATCTGGAGTAGCCTGATACTGTAGCTAGGCCCCATGGGGAGAGTCTAGGGGGTGGGAGATAGCTGGAATTAGTTACAATTACAGCAGCGAGTGTCAAATAGGTGGTTCCAATGGGCGGTCTTGAAGGGACCAATTTTGGGAATGCTGATGATATTGACTGGAAGGGAGTTAAACTAGGAGGGGGCTCTGTACAAAAGGACCCCTGGGCTAGGGAGGTCCTGGTTCTGGGCACCAGTTGGCTGGCCTTACCAGAACTATGAGTGGAGACAGTAGAGGTGGCTCTCTGGAGGAAGACCGATACCCCAGGGGGAGAGAGTCTGAACAGCATTTTCTTAGCTAGCTGGCAGGTTTGACAGTGGAGTCTCTCCTCAAAGCTAAGTAGGGTAGCAGTGGAACAGAGCAGACATGTGTGAGCATGACTGGAGGCTCCAGTCAGGAGCCAACAGGCCTTGTTGATGGAGAGCTGGATTTTAGAGAGTGCAGTATTGTCAGCAGCTGCATAGATAGGCAGGCCATAGTCCACTAGGGACAGGACAGAAGAGGTGATGGCCAGCCAGAGGGCATCAGGGGGAAGACAGTCCATGTGGCGGTAGAGATATATATGCTGTTGCAATAAATTTTATTATTTTTTTCTCCCCCCTCCATTTTTGCTTTTTAGCTTCTAATATTATATGTATTTTAAATATGGCCATAATGTATATTTCTTCTAAGGTATGAACTTGTAGGATACATATATATTGTTATTAATATATAGGGGATACATGATGGGCAGGAGTGGAATATGGAAAATATTCTCACTCCTGCAGAGTGAGAATGCACAGCTCATTCTGCAGGAGTGAGAGTATTTTCCATATCCCACAATCTGCACATCACGTGTGCCATTTATACAATGGGGCTGGGACCTTTAGGAACATTTTTTTCTGTGTTCTCTTCCTGTTTACTATTTTTTCATTTTTAGTGTATGGTAACTGGGTAAGTTTTTAATGGTGACCTGGGAGCACTGGGCAGTTAAGTGATTTGTTCAGAGTCACACAGTATGCAAGTGGAGGTTGTGAAAAATCAGACCCTGGTCTGGTCTGCTGGATATAGCAAGCTTGTTCCCAGATTGTTACTTTAACTTCTAGGCTATACTAACAACATTGTTTGTGTGTGGTCTGAGTGTGTGTGAGTGTTTCTGAATGGGCTGGGCATGTTAGACACTATGGGAAACAGGTGAATGTTTTGTAATGATAATTAAGTTACGTGCAGCTAGGAGTGAGAAACAGAAAGTGTTAATTGGGTAAGTTGCAGTCTTCAGTGAGACAGAGAAACTGTTGCAGGCAGCACTCAGAAAGAGAAACTGCTTGATGAAGGAGGCTGTTTTGAAGATTACAGCAGCACAGTGATGAGCTAGGAGTGTCAGAAAAACTATGGAACACATGTGATTGTCTTTTGCAATGCTAATTGAGTTAATTGCAGGATTCAGTGAGAAAGAAAAAGTGTGAAGCTGTTAAATGCAGGCTGCAGTGAAGATATTCTCACTCTGGTGACTTTACCACTGTGAGAATATTTGCTAGTGATGTAGGCACTATGGCCCGGATATTCAAACTGTGCCACAAAGTAGTGCAATAGCAGAAGCAGGCACAAGTACAGTGTGCCTATGCGCAAAACACGTAATATTCAAACACTGCACAGGGCTAGATGCGCTTGCACCACACAACTGAATATCACACCAACTGCACATGGTGCAACCAGGGATGCGCAGTGGAGTAGGGTGGCAGCACATCATCACAACCAGGGATGCTCAGGGACAGCATGCAGGGGTCCCCCACACATGGAAGATATGGGCTGAGGAGCACACAGCAGAACAGACATTGCCACCCTCACCCCATGAACTGCACAACCAGAGGAGAGCTGGAAGAACCACCGGCCCATGGAAACCAGCCACAATCCCACAGCTGGGTCATGGTGCCCCAGCACACCCCCTGGCAAGCTGTGACCGGCAAACAAGGAGGTCCAGCCACCCGGTGCTACACCATCCCACCAGTGCAGAGCACACCCTGCACAGCATTCCCCAGACACCCTGCCCAGGAGCAGTGCAAAACACTGCAGGACACCCCATGCATGCCACGACCACCACTGTGACAATGCAACCCTGTGCACCACTGAGACATGCAAGGCAGCCCTACCACAAGCACCCTGCAGTGGGTGGAAGCAGACACTGACACAACAACTGCAGACACAGTGCCACCCTGCATGGCCCCTGAGGTACAGCTGAGAGACTGACCATGGGTCAGCACACGAGATACCACACATGTGACTGGGCATGCCCCGGACACCACCACCAGCTGTACAGCACCCTGCATACCCTCCCAAGGACACATCCTGTCCCAGCACTCACCACAACAGCCAGCAAAGAAGCCCACAGTGGTGCATGGAAGCATGCACCACACAGGATGCAACACAGTGCATGGACAAACACCAACTCATACCCAAGTGCACACCAACACAGGGACAAAGTAATGGGTTGACAAACCCACAGGCATGTGGCCACAGCAGCTGTGTACCTATGGCTAGCACCCCACCATGGCACAGGTGTACCAGCCACCTTATGCATGCACCATGAATCTGTACGCCACCAGCATGCAGCTGGAGCACAAGTGACAGACAGTGGAGCACATCCCCTGCAACAGACACAAGTGACAGCATGGAGGGGGGACAAAAACAGCGGAGGCCACAGTGCCACCCGAAGCAGATGTGCACCACACCGGTGACAGGAGGCAACCTGGCATTGTGACAGGTACAGTGGTTGTCCAGCATGGACAGCAACCACTGACATGCCAGCAGATGGTGCATATCACAGACATGCAAGGGTGTCAGCTGCACAGGCCATGGATGGTCTTACAGGGGCGCCGTGGACACAGAGCATGCACCGTGAACCACTGCATACAGGCAACCAGTGCACAGAGAACAACACACACATCCCACAGACAGTGACTGATTCCCCCACCCACACCATAGGCGGTTCCCTTCTGGACACACACACACACACACACACACAACATGCACAGAATATCCAGGAAGAAAGGTACTCACCTGCATCCATTACATCCAGGCACTGCTGTTGAATGGGCCCACCATCACATGGCTGTTGCCAGGCAGCCTCCTGGTCAAGCTGTGCCTGTGCCTCTTGGGCTTGTCGCCTCTCCTCAGGACCTAGGGTGCAAACATGGAGAGGGGAACATCAGTACAAAACAGTAGCAAAGGCCCCCCCCCGGTGTGTGCGATCCCGCACAGCCCAGCCATGCTGCAACTCCACCACCACCACCACCCACACTAGGTGGCCCCCCCATGGTGGACACATGACCACTGCGAAACACGGACGGACACTACCAGTGTATGGAAGGAGCACCTACCTGGATGTGGCACTGCACCTCACCTGGAGAGTGCCCATAGATGTGCAAGCCTGTCTGGACCCCTCCGCTGGAGGTCCCCATAGCTGTGACGACACTGCTCCACACTTCTGGTGATACTGGTGGCCTCCTCCAGTGACACTGCCACCTCCTCCCACATTGCACTCCTTGCCCTATCTAAGGGCACATCCCCAAAAAGAGCCCCAGCATGGGGCTCTACAATGGCTACCAAATTGGCCAGCTCCAGAGGGCTCCACTTGGCTGCTCTTCTGCATGCCATGACTACTGCAGCTAGGATCACAAAATGGCACTCTGTAGCGCACGTCCACCACGTGCAGATGCTGCACGGTACAGCTCTGCCATTCCCCATTGTGCTGTCACTGAACAGCACAATAGGAGTGCACCCATGCAGATGCATGGTGCCTAGGGGGCAAAGGTCAACTGCAGGGTCAAGGGTCCATCGGGCACAGACCACCACAGTGTGATAGGGACTCCCTGCATGTAGCGCAGTTGGGTGCCTGTGTGTGACACCCTGCAGTGGCCTACCGCACTGTGGCACCATGGTGCGTACAGTGCTCCAGGGCACGAATGCTATATGTGTGAACAGTGCACTAGTGCCACTGGCACAATGGTGGCCGTGCTTTGCACTGCCTCCCGTGCTCAGCACGTCATCAGCGCAGCAGACGTCAGCGTCAGCACCCCCGGGCATGCAACGTGCAGTGCCTACTGGGCAAGTCACAGAGCTGCGCCTTTGCCTGAGCACGCTCAACACAATTGCGCAAGGTGCAACAGCATGATATTCAGCCAGCATATGCAAATCAGCTCATCCGCAATGCCATGGCGCAGCCACTGCATTAGCATCCACTTAAAGATGCGCCTCGCCTCATTTGCATGCCTTGCGCTATATAAATGCGACATGGGACTTCAGAAGTCATTGTTTGGTATTGCAGTCTATTGTGGTGGGTTGCACGCAGTTTGGAAGTGTGGACTGTTGTGTGTGGGAGATGCATGGGACTGCACATTCAGAGGTAACACCTGTCATTCCCACAGGATCGATAATGACCAAACGTTAGGAGGAGGAGGAGGAACAGAGACGTGGGAGATGAAGCAGGCCAAACTTCACCCGTGGAGAATCAGATGCCCTGTTTGAGGCCTACCTCAACAGGGAACCACTGCTCAGCAGACAGCGTGGAACACCACAGGCCCATGCTGCGGCATGGGATGATGTAGCGCATGCCATCAACCAGCATTGCAGCCACCAGTGGTCCATGCAGGAGTGCAAGAAGAAGGTGGGCACAGACAAGAGGAGGATAAAAGATAAGGTGGCTGCCATCAGGGAAGCACATGATGCAACTGATGGTGGACAGCCAGATGTGCCACGCCTGATGCCACAGGAGGAGCGGGTGGCTGGCAGCATGTGGTGTTGTGCCCTAGAGGGTGTTCCAGGTGGTGGCTTCTGCATGGTAGGTCCTGTGCTGTCATTGTGTGGGGATGGGGTGAATGCCACAGGGTAGGGCAGAAACATTAATGCTACTGTGTTCCCTTACAGCTCCTGAGTGTCTACATGGGTCAGCGGTGGTGGGTGTGTCCACTGAGAGTGATACCCTGGACATGGAGGAGTGCCCATCCACCTCCACAGGTGTCCAAGGATCAGGACCACAGTATACCCACCTGTCTGTCCAGACTGAAGTTGGTGGTGCTGGTGCGGAGGAGGCCCTGCCCATGTCCCAGTGTGACAGCATCTATGGATACCAGCGTGCTGTGATGCAGACTGGTGCTGGATCAGGCACTGATGATGATGGATCACACATCATGGACAGTGACACATGTGGGCCGCAGGATGGCCCCACAGCAGGTAACAGCATGGGCATAGCCATGGGTGTTGCCGCCGTGGAGGCCTACATGACATCACAGTCCCAGCCTGTGCCTGTATGCACCAGTGGGGCAGCACTGGTTTGCATCCAGACCAGTGGGGCTATTGTGGCTGAAGTGGTGGCACCAGTCAGCCCAGGCGAGCAGTGTCCAGAGAGTCAGTGTCAGCAGTCAGCCAATGGCGACTGGGGGACAGTGTCGGGGGCGGCGTCAGTGCACCACATGTGGACATGCCCCAGCATGGCTCTGGTGTGCAGTGCCCATCATCAAGGAGTGATGTCCAGCACGGCCAGGGACACCATGAGGGACAGCATGACGATCCGGCAGATGACCTTGTTGATGAGCACAGCCGCCTACACCAGGCTTCCATGGATCAGCAGTCGTGGCTTGTTAGGACTGTGAACTCACTCAGTGCGGTTCTGCGCCAAGCAGAGGAGTGACGCAGCAGAGACCACGCCCTGCTCCTGGCAGAGATGGCCCGGCAGCAGGAGGATGTGACCACTGCCACTGACAGGCAGACACATGCATTCACAGCTGTCATGGCCACATAGGGCAACCAGTTTGTTGCCCATGTGATGCAGACACTGCGCAATGTCACGTCTACCCCACCATTCCCGATGTCATGCGACACCTTCCATGTCGACACCAGGTTCAGCTGTGGGCATACTGAGCATGCCTGGCACAGGTATGTTGGGTGAGCTGCAGACCCCTGCTCGAACACGGTCACGTTCCTGCAGCATCACCCCTGGGGGACCATCGGTGCCACCTCATGAGGCTAATGGTCAGCCTGTCAGAGCCGGCAGGTCTCAGTGGGGCTGCCTACGCATCTGTGGTGGCCGTGGCACTGTGCCGCGTGACTGACCTGTCTCCCACCATGGCTACTGTCTGATGCTGCCCTGTGTGCAGTGTGTTGTGCAATGTGCAATGCACGGGTGGGGTACCCAGACCTGCACACACACGTCCATGTGCACACCCTCCCGGCTGCTGGCCACTGTGGCGTGTGCATGATGATGCCTGCGTTGCGCTGCCCACCAGTGTGCAGTGGTGCCCAGCATCTGAGACACGCACAGTGATGGGCACTGGGCGTGCTCATCTGTGGACCTGTGTGTGGCTAGGGGTTGCAGTCGGGGTCGGCGTGCCTTCTACCCTTTGTGCATGTCTTGTGGGGCGTGTGTGTGTGTGTGTACGTGCGTGACCGAGTGTTGTGTTAGGTCTTGCCCATCCCTGACGGGATGTGCGGTTCCATGCACAGCCAGTTCTCTTGCCACCATGCACCCCTGGGGTTCATCCATGCTTGTCTGTGGGTTGTGCCCTTGTCACTGGTGGTTGCACATGGCCCCATGTCCTACCTGTGTTGGTCAAAGTGCTCCTCTGTGATGGTGTCCCGGTGCAGCTGTGACATCCGGATCAGGCAGGGGTCCCTTCGCCCAAGGGGTGGCTGCCCATCACCATCCGGACCAGCATCTTCATTGTCCCCATCCCTGTCCCCCTGTTCAACCTCTACAGCTATTCCACAGTCGTTGGCCTTGTTGTGCAGGATGCAGCAGGCCAGGAATAGCCCACAGGCCTTCAAGGGGCTGTACTGTAGGGCACTGCCAGACATGTCCAGGCAATGGAAACATGCCTTCAGCATCCTGAACACCAGCTCTATGACATTACATGTGGTGGCATGTGCCTCATTGTACCTTTGTTGCGATGGGGTCGTGGGGTGCCGGTATGGTGTGAACAGCCAGGGACGGAGTGGGTAGCCACTGTGGACATTAATATGGTGGTCAGCATCGCTCTGCCATGGGCCGTCAAGGCCAGTACCCATGGCACCTCCGACTATGCATCCCCCTCCAGCTGCCCATGTTATCCTGCATGATGTGCATACTCACCCACTAGGTGGCCAGTGGGGATGTCCCCACTCTCGAACCTGTGGCACAGTGCAGACTGGTGCCAGATGAAGGCATCATGTGCTCCCCCAGGTGAGTGGCACAGACATTGGTTATGTGCCCCCTGGCATCGCACACCACCCGGCAGTTGATGCTGGCATAATCCTTCTGGTTGATGTATGCTACACCATCCGGGCCAGGTGGCGTGCCGATGGCCACATGGGTGCAGTAAATGGCACCGAGCACACCAGGCATATGTGCTACCCTCTGGAACTCTTGTATGTGTGCTGTGCGCTCCGCCTGTGTGCCGGGGAAATGGATGTACTCCACAGCATGTGACAGCAGTGTGCTGAGGAATTGTGTGAGTAGGCATGACGCAGCCAACTGGGTTATGCCTGTTGTGTCCCCTGTTGGTCTCTGGAAGGTGCACATGGTGAGCAGGCACATGACAGCTGTCACCTTTGTCTCCTCTGACAGAGCATGGCTCCGTTATGTGGGTGCCTGCATCTCATCACTGCACAGCTCACAGAGCCACCTCAGGATCACCCAGTTCAGGTGGTACTGGCCCACAATCTCTGTGTCAGTGTAGTGCTCAAAGGTGGTGCAGGCTTGGTACCACCTGTTGGGGGCATACCACCAATGGGCCCTTCCAAGGCCTCACCCCCCTGCTGCCTGCCTTCTCAAACCCCTCATTAATGCCTCCATCTGGAAGGTGGCACTGGCCATATCCCTGGCTGGTGTTCCCCCAGCTGTCCTTTGTCATGCTCCCCCTGCAGCAGGTACACCTCCAGCCTTTGGCTGTCCTGCCTACTGCCACTGCCCTCAGTCCACTGTGGCACTTCCCTGTCTCTCCTGCATAGTGGCACAGGCTCCCCACTCCTGTCCTGTTCCTGTTGGTTCCCAGGTGTGCCCTGTCCTGCTCCTGCACAGTCCCACTCACTGTTACCCTCTTTCCAGTTGCTGTCACCTTGCTCCCAACTCTGGCTTCCTTGTAGTATTCTTGCGCCTCTCTCTTGTTCCTTTTTGTTTTGGATCATTTCCGCTATCGTGCAACTTCTGCTTGCTCCCCTATTGCGCATGGCGCATGCTGTTAAATATAGCACTGCACCATTTATTCAAGGTTACTCCCCCTACAGTTGCGCATGCATTCATTACCATTGCACTCTTGTGCATTGTGACTTGTTCGATGCAGTTGCCTCCCACTGAATATGGCAGAATGGCACATTTTCATACTTACGCTGGTGCATCTCTATTACGCATGGCACATCCCTTTTGAATATCTGGACCTATGTGTATATCAATAAATATTCTCAAAGTGGTGATGTCATCACAGTGGATATTCCACTGCAGTGAAAATAATACATTATCTCACTCATTTATCCCTCACCCCCATTGTATAAATAGGTATATATCAACTTGTGTATATATATTTGGTGACAGGAGTATATAATTTAAATGGGGTTATATTAACAATGAGATTTGGCACTTTAAGAAATTATTAAGGATACCAAACACATGTTATAATAGGGCAATATAAGGCATGTTTTGAAATATGTATGACGTCTTGAAAAAGCGTCAGGAGCGACGTAAAATGTAGATGCTGAGTTTATGAGGGGTGCTACTACTTTTAATAATAAATACGTTGTTTCAGACTTTGGAAATATGACTTGCTTTTGACCTTGATACACAATGTAATGCATGCAGTAGATCTGCAGTGAGGACAATACCATTTAGACATTCTCCTATCATGAATAATATCTGGAATGCGTCCTGTTTCCAAGTCACTGAAGAGATTGTTAATAGTGGCAATTACATAAGAACCATAGGCAGAGCATACAAGTTCATGGGCAATATAATTGCTTGTCTGCATGCTTGTTATTCTGAAAGATCAATTAATTAATTTTGTTTCTAGTGTCGTTGAACCCTTAAGCATGTTATAAACAGCAAAACGCTCTTCCTTACCTAAACCATCTGCACCATGTAACAGTGGTTGTAACACATAATTTTTGATAGCTTGTTGAAAATTAAGTGTCTGTGCTTTAATAGCACCTATATCTGCTCTATTCCAGATAGATATTCCTGAACCAAAAAGGCCAGAGATGGTGCCTGCTGTACCGGTAACATCTGCAATGTCGTGCCTAGTGTGTGGTTTACTTTTAGCATTAGGTGTGGGTCTAAAACCTCTCTTAAGTGATCAGTGGCATGAGGTCCTCTAACTGGATCATTTGTGCTAGTTTGGCATGCAGCTTCAATGTCTAGAAGCATCATACTGAAAAATTTAGACGTGTTGGTCATGTGACAGAAACCAAACTTGGCCATATTCCAATGTGTAAGATTAAAAATAACTGGAACATGTATAAATTGTACATTATTAAAAACTGAGAAAAAGATAACCAACTCAGTTAAGAAGGGGGATAAAACCTTTTATAGGTACATCAGGGAGCAAAGGAAGACCAAGGGAGGGATAGTGAGGCTTAATAAATGGGAGGGAGGGTGGGCAGAGGGAGACTGTGAAAGGCAGAGATACTAAACAAATATTTTGCTCAGTATTTACAAATGAAGAGGAGGTACATAAAACAAACAGTAGTAACACTCTGGATACAGAAGTTGATACCAGCCCATTTACAGAAGAAAGGGTTCTGAAAGAACTCTTAAAACTGAAGGTGGACAAAGCAATGGGGCCTGATGGGATTCATCCAGAATTCTAAAGAGCTAAGGGTAGAACTAGTGACACCACTGACTGCCCTTTTAACAAATCATGGGAGGATGGGGTGGTACCCGAGGACTGGAGGAGGGCAGATGTGATTCCCTTCACAAAAGTGGGAGCAAGGCAGAAGCAGGAAACTACAGACCTGTCAGTTTAACCTCAGTGATAGGAAAATGATGGAATCACTTCTGAAGGAAAGAATTGTCGAGTATCTAGAGGCCAGAGGGGCACAGGAGGGTAGCATCTTCCAGAAAAAGAGATGTGCAAGAACAAGGGGGCACAATTTGAAGATAGAGGGGGGATGGCTCAGGGGTAATGTGAGGAAGTATTTTTTCACTGAGAGGGTTGTGGATGCATGGAACAGCCTCCCTGAGGAGGTCGTGGAGTCAAGAACAGTGGTGGACTTCAAGAATGCATGGGACAGGCATAAGGCAGTCCAAAGGGCGGTTAAGAGGAAGTAAGCTGTTGGTTAACTAGGATCTGCAGCTTATCTGTTAGGTAGGAAAATGGGCAGACTAGGTGGGCCAAGCGGTCCTTATCTGCCGTCAAATTCTATGTTTCTATGTTTCTATGTTAGGCAGCATGGATTCACAGCGGGAAGGTCATGCCAGACAAATCTGATAGATTTCTTTGACTGGGTGACCAAAGTAGTAGATCAGGGAGGGGCTGTGGACATGGCCTACCTAGACTTTAGCAAGGCATTTGACACAGTCCCACACAAAAGATTAATATACAAGTTAGCCAGCCTGGGAGTGGGTCCCAAGATGACAGCCGGTAAAGTTGGCTGGAGAATAGGACACAGAGGTAATAGTAAATGGAGTCCACTCAGAAGAAAGGAGGGTTACTAGTGGGGTACCTAGAGTTCAGTATTAGGACCGGTCCTCTTCAATGTCTTTATAAGTGACATTGCGGAAGGACTGGAAGGAAAAGTATGTTTCTTTGCAGATGACACTAAGATCTGCAACAGAGTTGATGCACAGGGTGGGGTGGAAAAGATAAGAAGGGACTTGGCAAGGTTAGAGGAATGGTCAAATGTGAGGCAGCTTAGATTCAATGCTAAGAAGTGCAAGGTAATGCACCTGGGAAACAAAAACCCAGGGGAAGAGTACACAATGGGGGGTGAGATACTAACAACAACAAAAATGGAAAGGGACCTGGGGGTAGTCATATCAGATGACCTAAAGGTGGGCAAGCAATGTGAGAGGGCAGCAAGGAGGGCTGGGGGGGATACTGGGATGCATAGGGAGAGGCATCAACAGTAGAAAACAGGAATTATTATCCCTCTGTTCAGACAGCTGGTGAGACCCCATCTGAGTACTGTGTGCAGTTCTGAGACCCAATCTCCATAAAGTCGTGAACAGGATGGAAGCTGTCAGAAGGGGCAACTAAAATGGTGCAGGGTCTGCACGGAAGACTATGAAGAGAGACAGGAGCTTAATATGTATAGCCTCGAGGAAAGGAGGAGAGGGGACATGATAGAAACTTTCAAGTACCTCAGGAGAATCAACAAAGTCCAAGAGGGTAGCATCTTTCAAAAAAGGTGTGCAAGAACAAGAGGGCACAATTTGAAGATAGAGGGGCAGCTCAGAGGTAATTTAAGGAAGTATTTTTTCACAGAAAGGGTTGTGGATGCATGGAACAGCCTTCCGGAGGAGGTTGTGGAGTCAAAATCAGTGGTGGAATTCAAGCATGCATGGGACAGTCATAAGGCAATTCTGGGGGTTGGGGGTAAGAAGAAGTAGGCTGCTGGTTAACTAGGATCTGCAGCTTATCCAGTAGGTAGGGAAATGGGCAGACTGGATGGGCCAAAGCGGTCCTTATCTGCTGGTCAAATTCTACGTTTCTATGTTTCTATGTTGGTGGTAAAACCACTAGGAGGACCAGGCTCCTGAGGAGGACATTCAGTCAGTTATTCTTCATTGGGTGGGACCACAGAAAGGAACACAGCTTCAGTAGCCACATAGTTGTGAAGACAGAAAGCTTGTGATTCCTCTGAGGTGAGGTGATCACTAAAAGTAGGCTATATCAGAGCAGTTAAGTTGTAGAGACCAGTATGTCTAGAAGAAGCTTGTTGAATAGAGTGTACCATTTGGTGCAATCCCTGGGTTGGGCCATCCATGAAAAGTTCCTTTAGATAAATGTGTTACAGGAAGTGTGTAACCGTTAAAATCAGTTTCCCATTGGATCTGCAAGGTGGATTTGTCTGGAGATACTACCATGGCATTAAAATAGGTGTCAGAGCCTTCCTTAACAGTAATCAATTTGTTGGGGACATCAGTGCGAAATCTCTGGAGGCTGGAGATGGGTGCATCTCTAGCTGCATAGGAACATAGAATTTAATCGCAGATAAGAACCACTTGGTCCACCTAGTCTGCCCATTTCCCTGCCTGAAGGATAAGCTGCAGATTCTAGTTAACCAACAGCTTACTTCCTCCTACCCCCCACTAGAATTGCTTTATGTCTGTCCCATGCATTCTTGAATTCTCCCACTGTTCTTGACTCCACAACCTCTTCACGAAGGCTGTTCCATACATCCACAACCCTCTCCATGAAAAAATACTTTAACATTACTTCTGAGCCGTCCCCCCTCTATCTTCAAATTGTGCCCCCTTGTTCTTGCACATCTCTTTTTCTGAAAGATGCTACCGTTTTGGACTTTGTTAATTCCCTTGTGGTACTTGAAAGTTTCTATCATGTCCCACCTCTCCCTCCTTTCCTTGAGGGTATACTTATTAAGCTGCTTTAATCTCTCTTCATATGTCTTCTGGTGTAGACCTTGCACCATTCCGGTTGCCCTCCTCTGAACAGTCTCCACTCTATCTATGTCTTTGCGGAGATGGGGTCTACAGAACTGCATGCAGTAGTCCAGATGGGTTCTCACCAACTGTTTGTTTAGAGGGGTAACAACTTCCTGTTTTCTACTGTTGATGCCTGTCCCTATGCATCCCACTATCCCCCCAGCAGTCCGTACTGCCTTCTCAAATTGCTTGCCCACCTTTAGGTCAACTGTTATAATTACTCCCAGGTCCCTTTTGATTGTTGTTGTTGCCAGTATCTCACCTCCCATCATGTACTCTTCCCCTGGGTTTTTGTTTCCCAGGTGCAGTACCTTGCACTTATTTATTTATTTATTTGCTTTTGTTGACTGGGTGGGTACACTAGACATAGGAATGCCTATTTTCAGGTATGACACAGGAGGATACAAGTGATGTACAAAACAACAACATCGGTGTGACGCAGCACACATAAACAAATACAGTAAAGAGTTAGCCAGGAGAGTAAAGAACATCTCAAACATTAATAAGACTAGATAATACATGGTCAGTCACAGTAGGTAGTCAAAAACATGGATAACAAGATCAATTGCAAAGAGATGGGATAAGTGCAACAACAGGTTTAGAGATTCATATAAGTCGTAGCATGAAATAGTGAGCAGAAAACTCCAGATAGCAAGTCCGAGATACAACAGTGTCAGGTGAGTGGGGGGGGACGAGGGGGAGGGGGTGGAAGAGAAGAGGGTAGTTTAGGGTGTAGAGCAGGTAGGGTGGAGTAGAAAAAGGGATGCAGAGCAGGGGATGGGTTTATGGTGGCTGGAAACAGGTATAGGAACTTACTGTGAGTAGGTGTTGGTGGTGGAGCTTCCTAAAGCCAGTATGTGTAGGAGCAAGATGAATTGCTTGAGGGATAGTATTCCAATATTTAGGGGCAGCGTGGGAGAAAGCTTGGGTGCCCATTGTGGTCCTACATCTAGGGATGTACAGAGGTGTCTGGTCAACTGAGCGGAGACCATAGAAGGGGGTTTGAGGATGTAGTAGCAACGCAAGAGATTGAGGGAGACCTGCTCTTATAGTTCCATCAATTAAGGCGCCATAAGATAGGAGGCGATGGGCCACTGGACTAGGCTATTCTAGGTCCGCATAGAGCAGACAATGATGTTTGAGCCGAGGAGAAGCAGAAGCATAACGGCAAATATTATTATATGTTGTGTCCCATGTATGGAGGGAGGTCTTGGTTGCACCTAGATAGATGACAGAGCCGTAAGCCAGGATGGGAGAAGAAGGCCTTGTGCCACGGCAAGCCTAGCTGATGGGGTAAGGGCATAGTTAGTGACGGTAGGCACCTCCAATCTTGGCATTGATTGATTTACAAGTTGTAGTGATGTGGAGATCAAAGTCCAAGGATTCATCAAGAAGAATACCAAGGTATCTAAAGGATGTGGTGTTGACTACCAGGGATTTGTTGGAACAGGATATATGGAAAGAGTTCCTATTAATTTTTAATTTAGCAGGAGAGCCAAAGAGCATTGCCTGAGTTTTCATTTAATTAAGAACAAGACAGTTAGCAGAGAGCCAGGATTGTATGTTTTGGAACTCTAGAGATAGAGAGTTATTTAAGTCCGATACATTGCTGGCACTTTGGTAGAGTACAAGGTCGTCTGCATAGAGCAAGGTAGAGCAAGTAGACACTCATTGTGAGAGGTCATTTATGAAGATCGAGAAGAGCAGTGGGCCAAGTATAGATCCCTGTAGGACACCAGCATGTAAGGATGACAGGTCTGACAGTGCTGAGTTAAAAGCAACAGCCTGCTGTCGATTTGATAGATAACTACGGAACCAGTTCACAGAGTCAATAGAAAAGCCATGGGAGGTAAGCTTTGAAAGGAGAAGGGTGTGATCAACAAGGTCAAAAGCCTTGGTGAGATCAATGAAAGCAGTACCTGTCAGGAGACTGGAGTCCATGGCTGTGTAAATATCATTGGTAAGTTTCAGAAGGGCAGTAGAAGTACTGTGGCCTTTACGAAATCCATGCTGGGAGCCGGAGAGGAGGTTGTGTTTCTGGAGATACTCTATGGTTTGCCTTGCAACTAGTTTTTCGAGGATTTTACTGAGCACAGGAGGATGGCATAGCGACATAATTGGCCATCTCTTTGGGATCACCTTTCTTAGGATTGGTGTTATCCTAGCTATCTTCCAAACATCAGGAACTACACCATGACATAGCGACAGGTTGAATATTTTAGTTAAGGGAGGCTATGAGTGGGGCAGCAGCTTCAAAGCCTAGGTTCAAGACTATCAGCAGCAGGGCTGGTATTGTCAGAGATTCTCAACAGTAGCTTAAGGACTTCAGATTTAGTGACGGTCCGGAACCTGAAAAGTGGATGGGGGAGTATCGGAGCCTTTGCCACAGGAGAGGATGCCAGGTGGCTAGAGGGGAAGGAGGCTAAGTAGCATGACAGATCCAAGAAATGATGGTTGAAAGAGTTGGCAATGGTCACTGGGTTGTTACAATGTATGCCATTCAGTAGCATAACATTTGAGGTGGATGGTTTAGCAGTACCAAGGAGAGATTTGATGACAGACCAGAATTTTCATGAGTCTCCTCCAGCATTGATTAGAGAGTCTTTACAGAAAGAGCTTTTTGCTAGATGGATGTTTCTTTTACAGGAGTTTCTCAAAGCCCTGTAGTGATTATAGTCTGCCTGTAGTCCTGATGCCTTAAAACAACGTCAGCATTTGTCCCTGTTACGAAGTTGAGCAAGGAGATCCTTGGTTAGCCACTTAGTTGTGTACCCTGATCTGACGGTGACACGAGGGCGTGAAGAGTCCTGAGACCCAGCAAATTTAACTAGAAGTAGTCTAGGGTGGATTGTGCATTAAGAGAGGAGAATATAGGTGACCAATCAATGAGTGAGAGATCATGCAGGAACTGAGTCGGGTTAAAATTAGCCATGTTACGAAAAGTGATTAATTTCGGAGGGGGGGGGGATGATTGTCTAGCAGCATGCCAGGTGCAAAAAACTGGGGAGTGGTCACTAATTGAGTTTGCAAAGGACCATTCCTCCAACCTTGCCAAGTCCCTTTTCATTCTTTCCACCCCACCTTGTGTATCAAGCCTGTTGCAAATTTTTGTGTCGTCGTCAAAGAGACATATTTTTTATTCCAGGTGCTCTCCAGTGTCACTTATAAAGACATTAAAGAGGACCAGTCCCAGTACTGAACCCTGCGATACCCCACTAGTTACCCTCCTTTCTTCACTGTGGAGACTGTTTACTATTACCTTTGCATCCTGTTCTCCAGCCTTTTTGCTATCCAGACTACCACTTTGGGACCCACTCCAAGGCTGGCTAACTTGTATATTAATCTTTTGTGTGGTACTGTGTCAAATACCTTGCTAAAATCTAGGTAGGTCATATCCACAGCCCCTCCCTGGTCTACTTCTTTTGCCACCCAGTCAAAGAAATCTATTAGATTCACCTGACACACCCTTCCCACTGTGAATCCATGCTGCCTTGGGTCCTATGCCCCACTGGCCTCTAGGTACTCAACAATTCTTTCCTTCAGAAGTGATTCAATCATTTTCCCTACCACTGAGGTCAAACTAACAGGTCTGTAGTTTCCTGCCTCTGCCCTGTTCCCACTTTTGTAAAGTGGAATCACATTAGTCCTCCTCCAGTCCTCAGGTACCACCCCATCCTCCCATCAGTTGTTAAAGAGAGTAGCCAGTGGTATCACTAGTTTTACCCTTAGTTCTTTTAGAATTCTGGGGTGAATCCTATCAGGTCCCACTGCACTGTCCACCCTCAGTTTCAATAGTTCTTTCAAAACCCTTTCTTCTGTGAATGGACTGGTATCGGCCTCCCTATCCAGAGTGTTTCTCTTGTTTGGTTTAGGTACCTCCCCATCCTCTTCTGTTGTGAATACTAAGCAGAAACATTCATTCAGTATCCCTGCTTTTTCACTATCACCCTCTGCCCACATTCCCTCCCCTTTATTAAGTCTCTGTATCCCTTCCTTGGTCTTTCTTCACTCCCTAATGCACCTATAAAAGGTTTTGTCCCCCTTCATAACAGATATGGCTATCTTTTCTTGGTTTGGCTCTTTGCTATTCTGACTGCCTTCCCTGTCTCCTTCTGCTTTAACTGATAAAGTTCTCTGTCCTGCTTCTTCTATGTTTCGTTATATTTCCTTAATTCTATCCTTTTCTCCTTAACCTTCCCTGCCACCTCTTTTGAGAACCATAGTGTGTTTTTCTTCCTTCATTTTGTTTTATTGATTCACTTCACACAAAGGCTCATTGCCACTGTGACGGCTGTTTTGATTATTCCCCATTGTTCCTCCATCCCTCCTTCTTTCCCATTTGCTAGTGCTTTTCTGAGACACTCTCTCATTTTCCCAAAGTCAGCCCCCTTAAAGTCCAATACTCTTGCTTATGTATGGCTTGACTCTATGGCTATGTTTATTGTGAACCACACTGTTTGGTGGTCACATTTTCCCAGATGGCTACCCACTTCTAAATCTGAGATCCTTTCTCTGTCCCCATTTGAGAGTACCAGGTCTAAGATTGCTCCCTCCCGAGTGGGTTAAAACACTAGCTGTCTGAGGCATGCCCCTTGTAGGGCATCAAGAATGACCCTGCTCTTGGATGTGCCTGCAGCAAAGGTGCTCCAGTTAACATCTAGCATACTCAGGTCCCCCATCAACAATATCTTCCCTTTTTCTGCTATTTTAAGGATGCCTTCTATCATTTCCTTATCCATTCCCTCTCCCTGAGATGGGGGTCTGTACACAACTCCCATGCGGATTGTGGTGCCATTTCCTGTCTCCAGGGTGACTCATCTACTTCATGTTTACTTTTTAGTTCTGTTGCTTTAATCCCCTTCCCTTACATAGATAAGTACTCCTCCTCCTCCTCCTCTTTACCCTCCCTCTCCCTCCTGTAGGTTGTATATCCTGGTATGTTGACATCCCAGTCAGGGTTCTCTGTATACCATATTTCAGTGACTGCCACAATATCCAGGCATCCCTCTTCCATCAAGGCCACTAGTTCAGGGAGCTTGTTACAAAGACTGTGGGCACTGGTACTCATCACCCTCCATTTTTTGATGGCCTTAACCCTTTTAGTCCCATCCTTGTCCTTACTGCTTTTGCCTTTTTTGGCATTTACCCCTGTCCTGCTCCCAAATGACTTCTTTACCTTGGTGTTTACCTCACTAATTACTGTGTTTTATAGGGGGAGGCTGGGATTTCCCTGCTCCTTTTCAGTGCCTACCCCCTTGGCTAGTTTAAATGCTTGTGAATGAAACATTTAAACATATCACCTAGGATCCTGGTTGTCCCCGGACAGATGCAGACCATCGTGCCTGTATAGGCCTGCATCCCTCCAGGTGGCTCCCCAGTCTCCAATGAAGCCAAAACCCTGAGCTCCACACCAGTTTTTCAACCATTCATTGAATCCCATGGTGCGGAGTACCCTAGCATCATCCTTGCCATAGACAAGCAGCACCTCCAAGAAAGTTACTGTACATGCTACTTGTCTAAGGCCCTTCCCCAACTCTATGAATTCCTCTTGCACTACTCTGATCCCATTCCCAGCCAGATCATTTCTCCCTAGGTGGACAATGACATCCAGCTCCCTCCCTCATGCATCTGCTCCTGTAATACTGAGGATTCACTTCCTGTCCTTCCGAGCCATGGTGCCAGGCAAGCACCTTCCTCCCTCTCCCCTTCCTCTCCCACTTCTACCCACCGAATGATTGAGTCCCCCACCAAGAGTTGTTTCCTTCCCCTGTGGGGTCTCATGCCATCCTCCTGTGGATCTCCTTTGTGGAGGTTCCCAGCATCCTTCTTGGTCTCCACTGCAGGTGCCTCCATAGAGGAACTACTCTTCAGCAGAACAGCATATGACTTGTGGAGAGGTACAGCTGGAGAGATGAACCTCTGTTCCACCACCCTCTCCCCCCCCGAGCCCACCTTGGTTCAACTGCTCCTCTTTCTTGGCAACCTCTGAGGAAGTGGCAGTGGCTCTGGTGGTCCCTGGGTGGGGGAAGAGGTTTCACGAATCCTAGCAAGGTCAGCCTGGAGATGGGCAACCTCCTCCCTCAAACCAGAGAGGTGCCTACAAATAGGCAGCATTGCAGCCTCCAGAAAGTCTCCTGGAACTCTGCCGCACCACAGCCATTGCACTGCATCACTCCCATCAGGACTTATTTTGTGTCCCCTCTCCTGTTGCTTTGTATGCTTACCTCCCTCTATGTATTTTTTCAGCTACTTTTCTACTGCCTATGTAAACTTATAACTCTCACCCTTCCTATTCAGGGACAAGAACTTCCTGTAGTCTTCAGTATTCTCCTTCCTCCTTACTTGGACTCAGACCTCTAGCAGCTAGGGGGATAGAAATAGCTATTTTTTTCCTTCAAGGTTGATAAAACTAATGTGTCTCAGTGATCCTTTCCTTCTTACTGCCAAACAGAAGTTCCTGTTGTTAGTCTAATCCAGTGACTATAAATGAATAACTGGCTTAGGGTGAGAGGGTGGAGGGGTGGGAAGGAGGGCAATTAGTACAGTAATCTGTAGCTTTTTTAGTCAGCTGCTTGCTCTGAAAGCAAGATTCCCTCTGACAGAAACTAGCAGCAGGGAACTGTAATTGGAGACAGCTGCTTTTCTACTGCTCAAGCCACACCCCCAATTAACTCCTCTACTCCTGATTTAGCAACCAAAGTTGATAGCCCCTTTCCAAAACAGAGAAACACACAGTAATTTTCTTCTTTTTTTTATTTAAATGTGACCCCCTACTTCTAATAAAGTATCTGTTTACTTAATTCCAATAGGCACTGAATCCTGCTGAGATAGAAGTGATTTATCAGTAAGAAAATCTATAGCTGTTTATGTTGATTGTGCACATGCACAAGAAACATATTGCGGCAGCTTTCTCCAGAAGCAGGTTGTGGAGGCACAGCACTGTTGTGGCCAATGCCCCCACAGCCTTTAAAGGCATGGCCCACTTCCCCAATGCTGTGGCATGCTGCTGCTGACATTAGTTCAGCCAGCGTGCCACCAACTTGTAAAAATGTAGCCGCTGCAATCAGGGGCCATCTCGTCATTGCAGCGTCAGCCATTCGCTGCAATGAGGGAGTGGCCTGTTATTGCAGGGCGGGATTTTGAAACACTGATATTGTTTGTAAACATGGTGGTGACTTGCCACCATGTTCACAAACAATATTAACTGCACCCCCTCGGCAGCATGTGCACCCGACCATGTTTATTTGCTGACGGGGGCCCCAATTCCCCTCGGCTTCAGTGCCGCAAGATTTATGTTGCTGATGGGGGAGCCCACTCCCCGTCAGCATTATGTACCCCCCGCTTTTGTTGTCTGCTAATGGGGTGCCCAATCCCCATTGACTACAGCTTCCTCCCCAAAAGAAAGTCTCCATTGGCATGCTGGGAGTACACCCCAGTGTGCCACATGCCCCAGTAAAATAAAAAATGGTCCTGCAATGTGTATTTTTTAAACATGTAAAACAGGAAACAGTCCCTCGGTGGTCTTCCTGCCCCCCTCCCACAACCCGCACCCACTCCCTGTGCACACTGCCTCCCTACACCCACCTCACCCCATACTTTCCTCCAGAGTCCGGCACAATGATCTTCGGCGGACCAGGAACACGTCTGCACTCTTCAAAGTCAACTGCTAACTGAGGAAATGCTGGTAAGCTGTATAATGGAATAAATAAGGTTTTTTCAACTTTGATGCATATCTCAGGCATTTTTTGGAATTTTGGCACCACATTTTCAACATGGGGCTTTTGGGACCCCTACTCATGAATTCTGGCACTGTCATGTCGTTATTCAGCCCCGAAAGGTGATTTCGTGGTCACTGCATGGAATCTCCTTTTGGGACTGATTAATGAAATGACAGTGCCAGTGTTCATGAGGTGGGCTCTTAAAAAGCCTATACTGCAAATTTGGTGGGAAATATCCAAAAAATGACTATTTTATGAGCGTGTGTTGTGCAGCTGCTACACACGCTCGTCACTTTGCGAATTTGCAATATTTTCATGCCAGATTTTCAACACTGGCATTTTTTCAGACCTCCTTGTGAACAATACAACTGTCATTTTCCACATCCTGGCCAAACTGTGTTTTCGCACTTCTGGAGCAGAATAGCGTGGTTGCTGGGGGAAATCAGTGTCCAGGACTGATTAAGAAAATGACTGTGGCACTGTTCATGAGCAGAGGTCTTAAAATGCCTATGTTGAAAATTTGGTGATGATACTCCATAAAATGACTGCGTTATGAGCGTGCTTTGTGCAGTTTGCATGCACGCTTGGAACTTCACAAATTAATAATATTTCCACTCCAGATTTTCAACATTGCCATTGTTCTGCACCTCCTTATGAACAGTACAGCTGTCATTTTTCACATCCTGGCAGAAATGTGTTTCTGCACTTCCAGCGCACAATACCGCAATCGATGTCAGAAATCAGTGTTTGGGACAGATTAGGATCGAGCGAATGGGGGTGAGTGACAGAGCTCAACTGAGCTCTGTCAGGACTGCTGCAGATTTCTTTGTGGGCAGGAAAAGGTGACAATGCAGGCAGGAGCCCAGTACAAAAAGGCAGCCTGCAGCGCTGGGAGATACAGAACGAGTGAGTGAGGGAGGGGTAGTGAGCGAACTCAACGGAACTTTGTTGGGACTGCTGTGGATGTCTGTGTGGGCAGGAAAAGGCAGCAATGTATGCAGTGGCTGAGTAGAAAAGGGCAGCCTGCAGCAGTGGAAGAAACAGAATGAGTGAGTGAGAGAGGGGGGAGTGAGCGAGCTCAACAGAGATCTATCATGACTGCTGCAGATTTCTTTGTGGGCAGAAAAGGGGTGGCAACACAGGCAGGAGCCCAGTACACAAGGGCAGCCTGCAGTGCTGGCAGAAACAGAATGAGCAAGTGAGACGGGGGAGTGAGTGTGGCCAATGGAGCTTTGTCAGGATGCTGCAAATTTTTGTGGGCAGAGAAAGATGCCGACAGAGGCAGGAGCCCAGTTCAAAAGGGCAACCTGCAGCACCAGCAGAAACAGAATGAGTGTGTGAGACAGGGGGAGTGAGCGACCTCAACGGAGCTCTGTCGGTACAGCTGTGGATTTCTTTGTGGGCAGGAAAAGGTGACAATGCAGGTAGAAGCCCAGTGCAAAAGGGTAGCCTGCAGCACTGGCAGAAACTAAATGAGCAAATGAGAGAGGGGGAGTGAGCGAACTCAACGGAGGTGTATCATGACTGCTGCAGATTTCTTTGTGGCCAGGAAAAGGTGGCAATGCAGACAGGAGTCCAGTACAAAAGGTCAGCCTGCAGCGCTGGCAGAAACGGAATGAGTGAGTGAGAGGGGGGAGTGAGTGAGCTCAGCAGAGCTGTGTCAGGACTGCTGCAGATGTCTTTGTGGGCAGAAAAAGCCACCAACACAGGCAGGAACCCAGTACAAAAGAGCAGCCTGCAGCAGCGGGACACACAAAATGAGTGAGTGAGTGAGTGAGGGAGGGGTAGTGAGTGAGCTCAAAGGAGCTCTGGTGTGACTGCTGCAGATTTCTTTGTGGGCAGAAAGAGGCAGCAATGCATGCAGGGGTCCAGTACAAAAAGGCAGCCTGCAGTGCTGGCAGAAGCAGAATGAGTGAGTGAGACAGGGGGAATGAGTGAGGCCAATGGAGCTCTGTCGGGACTGCTGCAGATTTGTTTATGGGCAGAAAAAGGCACCAACAGAGACAGGAGACCACTACAAAATAGCAGCCTGCAGCACCAGGAGAAACTGAATGAGCGAGTGAGACAGGTGAAGTGAGCAACCCCAGCAGAGCTCTGTCAGGACAGCTGCGGATTTCTTTGTGGGCAGAAAAAGGTGCTAATGCAGGCAAAACCCGAGTACAAAAGGGCAGCCTGTAGCACCGGGAGAAACACAATGAGCAAGTGAGAAAGGAGGAGCGAGCGAGCTCAACAGAGCTCTATGGTGACTGCTTTGGATTTCCTAGTGGGTAGAAAATGGCGGCAAAGCAAGCAGGAGCCCAGTACAAAATGCCAGCCTACAGCACTGGCAGAAACGGAACAAGCGAGTGAGAGAGGGGGGGAGAGAGCTATCACAACGGACTTGTGTCTGGACTGCTGAAGATGTCTTTGTGGGCAGAAAAAGCCACCAACAGAGGCAGGAGCCCAGTACAAAAGGGCAGCCTGCAGTGCCACCAGAAACAGAATGAGCAAGTGAGAGAGGGAGAGTGACCCACCTCAATGGAGCTCTGTTGGGACAGCTGTAGATTTCTTTGTAGGCAGCAAAACATGCCAATGCAGGAAGAAGCCCAGTACAAAGGAGCAGTCTGCAGCACTGGCAGAAAAGGAATGAGCAAGTGAGAGTGAGAGGGGAGTGAGCGAGCTCAACAGAGCTGTGTCGGACCTGCTGCAGATGTCTTTCTGGGCAGACAAAGCCGGCAACGCAGGCAGGAACCCAGTACAAAAGGGCAGCCTGCAGCAGCCTGAGACACAGAATGAGTGAGTGAGGGAGGAAGGGGGAGTGAGTGAGCTCAACGGAGCTCTGTTGGGACTATTGTGGATTTCTTTGTGGGCAGAAAAAGGCAGCAATGCACGCAGGGGCCCAGTACAAAAGGGCAGCCTGCAGTGGTGGGAGAAACAGAATGAATGAGTGACAGAGGGGGAGTGAGTGAGTGAGCTCAACAGAGATCTATTGTGACTGCTGCAGATTTCTTTGTGGGCAGAAAAGGGTGGCAACACAGGCAGGAGCCCTCTAAAAAATGGCAGCCTGCAGCACTGACAGAAACAGAATGAGCGAGTGAGACAGGGGGAGTGAGCGAGCTCAACGGAGCTCTGTTGGGACTGCTGCAGATTTGTCTGTGGGCAGAAAAAGGCACCAACAGAGTCAGGAGACCACTACAAAATGGTAACCTGCAGTGCCAGGAGAAACAGAATGAGTGAGTGAGACAGGTGGAGTGAGCAACCTCAACAGAGCTCTGTTGAGACACCTGTGGATTTCTTTGTGGGCAGAAAATGGTGCCTACACAGGCAGAAGCTCAGTACAAAAGGTCAGCCTGCAGTGCCAGGAGAAACACAATGAGCAAGTGAGAGAGGGGGAGTGAGTGAGCTCAACAGAGCTCTATCGTCACTGCTGTGGATTTCTTTGTGGGCAGAAAAAGGTGGTCACACAGGCAAGAGCCCAGTACAAAAGGTTTGCCTGCAGCGCCAGCTGAAATGGAATGAGCAAGTGAGATATTGGGAGTGAGCTAGCTCAACAGACCTGTGTCAGGACTGCTGCAGATTTCTTTGTGGGCAGAAAAAGCCACCAACAGAGGTAGAAGCCCAGTACAAAAGGTCAGCCTGCAGCATCAGCAGAAACAGAATGAGTGAGTGAGAGAGGGGGAGTGACCCACCAGAACAGAGCTCTGTCAGGACACCAGCAGATTACTTTGTGGGCAGAAAATCATGCCAACACAGGCAGGAGCACAGTACAACACAGCAGCCTGCAGCACCGGGAGAAACAGAACCAGTGAGTGACACGGGGGCAGTGAGCGAGCTCAACAGACCAACGCAACCGACACTCGGCATTGACAAATGCTTGTTTAGTCAGCTGCTTGTTCTGAAAGCAAGATTCCCTCTTCCAGAAAATAGAAGCAGGATTGTTCAAGTTTGTCAAGCAAATGTGCTACACGTTGTCTGTGTTCAGTCGTAAGCGGTTTGTCTTGACAGTAAGCCAAAGAAAGTAGTCCCACCAGAATGAAGAGGTGCAAGATAGCCATCTTGCCAGTATATCTGAAAGAAACATAAAAGGGTTGTAAGTGAGGGGTACTATTCCACCCTAAGATGGTTGGGAAAAGTAGTTAGTCACCTTTATACAACTTGAGCTGATTAGCATGGAACCACTTGTCGGTGGTCTATTTCTGATGCTGAACTCTGATCTGATAAACAGCGGGGCTGAGTTTGTTGACAATGGGGTATGAGCCTTCCCATGTGCTGGTAAATGAGTGAGCCTGTGGTCTGTATTGGAGAAGCATGACCAGATCTCCAACTTGCCAGTCGATTTCTTTGGCATGCTTATCATGCTTATCAAAATGGGCTTTTGCTTGTTATTGAGCCTTATCCATATGATTTGCAGCAAACAAATGTGTTTTCATGATGTCATCATGAAGTTTTTCAACATATTTGTCTACAGATACCCTATCTGCACTAGGGGTGTGGAGGTCAATAAACAGGTGCTCAGCTAATCTCATGGCTCTACCAGTCATAACCTCATACAGTGAGTATTGAGCAGTTGTCACGGGAGTGTCCCTGATTGCCATTAGTAGCAGTGGCAAGAGGGAACCCCAATCCTTGGGATTATCATTGATGAATTTGCGTAACATCAGTTTGATTCTGTTTGCTCTTTCTACTTGGCCTGAGGATTGAGGATGGTATGGAATATGGAATTTCTGATCTACTCCAAGCATTTGGAGTGTCTCCTTCATCAGCTCAGCTGTAAAACTGGTTCCTTGGTCTGAGTCTACTTTAAGAGGTAGGCCCCACCTGGAGAACAATTGATCCACCATTATCTTGGCAGTTGTCTTTGCCATGTTATTCCGAGTAGGGAATGCTTCAACCCACTTGAAAAACAAATCAGTGACAACAAATGCATACTTGTTGTTCTTGCTGGAGTTAGTTAAGGGGCCAATGAAATTGATTTGTATCACATTCCATGGTGCAGATTACCTTTGTGGCAATAATGTGTCATTTCTTTTCACCAAAATTGAATTGTTCTGGGCACCGACTATGCAGTTGTCCACACAGTGTTCCACGTCCTTGGTCATACCAGGCCACCATACAATGGTTTTAAGTCTCTGGATGGTATTATCTGCTCCCTGGTGTCCACCAGTGGGGGTGTCATGAACCATATGGATGAATTCAGTTTGTAAGGATCGTGGTACAATCCACAGTTTGTGACCTGTGTCATCCTTCCTATACCAGATCAGTTTCTGATCATAAGATAGGTGTATGCTGTCAGAATGTCTCTTGTATGGACGACCAGTAGGTAGGTCCTGTTCAGTTCCTTTGTCTAGGTATTTGAACACATCTTTTAGTTCTGGGTCAGATTTATGTGCAGCATAAAGGTCCAGTGAAGGTTCTGGTTGTGGTTTCTGCCTGGTGTTGGCAGTTAAGAAGATGGCTACCAAAACTACTGCGTGAGTCATTGATCATGTCTCCCCCCCACCTTCCTGAGCTCCTGCTTTGGCAAGCGAGTCTGCTCTATCGTTGAATTCATGGTAAGGGCCATTTTTGCAATAAGTCTTTACCTTGTGAATGTACAGTTTATGAGTAAACTGTTGAGTCAGGGTGTGTATGTACACAAACAAATCCCTGTATTTGACAGGTGTGC
Source organism: Neoceratodus forsteri (assembly GCA_016271365.2). Taxonomy (NCBI): domain Eukaryota; kingdom Metazoa; phylum Chordata; order Ceratodontiformes; family Ceratodontidae; genus Neoceratodus; species Neoceratodus forsteri. The sequence continues at coordinate 527,135,807 of CM057456.1, read as the reverse complement.
CATCAGAGGATGTGAAGTTATTTCTCTCTCAGAATGATAGAAATTCAGTGAGAGAGGAACAGACCCAGTTGGAGTCTACAAATATGATAGCATCCCTAGTACCATGGGGTATAACCTATAAAGCACAGGCCACAGCTGCCAATCCGGCATACTCTGAGGAAATGACAGTACATGTCCTAGCAATGCACCTAAAATCACTATCTGGATCTATTATGAGCACACCAAATCCTGCTACCTGTTCTCCCTCCACATAGGAGGCGGAGCCATCTGTGAAGATGCTATATATGCTGGTATCCTCTAAAACATCTAGTGTAGCCAGTGGGAATTGTTTTGGCTCAGGTATGTCAGGAGGTTGGAGTGCATAGTTGTGGGGCTAACCTGTGAGTAGTAGGCCATGAACCAATATAGAAGACATTATTGCAGGTATTACTTTGATGTCCCTATCCTGCAAAAGCAAAAACCAGTGGGTGAGGCTGGTATTGGAAATTGAACCATCTTTTACTTTGTCTAAAAGTAAGAAGTTGGTTGGGGTGTGGCAGGTATGCAAGACAATAGGTGCACACCCAATGATGTACATGAAATGTTTGACAACCCAGTAAGTTGCCAATAGTGTTCTTTCACAGATACTATACTTCCTCTCTACTGGGGACAGCATCTGAGAAGCATAGGCAATGGGCCTGAAATGCCCATTGTATTTTTAGGCCAGCACTGCAGACATAGCCACATCATATGTGGCAGTTTCCAAATGGAATGGAAGATTTGGGTTAGGATTGATCAGAGCTGGGACTGAGGCTAAGACCTGTTGGAGCTGTGTTACAACATCAGTGTGATTGTGGCCCCATGTCCTTGGGACATCCTTTTTCAGAAGTTCATACAAGGGAGCGGCCTTCAAGGCAAAATCAGGAATAAAATCACTGGATTAGTTTACCTTTCCTAGGAAGCATCTGAGTGTTGCCATGCTAGTAGGAAGTGGCAGATCTTGCAAGCCCTGGATCTCTTTGACAGACAGGCTCCTGCCTTGGTCTGTAATGTGTAGGCCAAGGAAGATGACCTCCTTCCCACATAGTTGTGCCTTGGAGGGGTTGCACTTGAGGCCTGTTCTCTTGAGGAGAGACAGAAGTTTATCTAGAAGAACTAAATGGTGTTCTTTCCTGGTTGTTGCCAAAAGCAAGTTATCCACATGCTGCAGGAGACACTGGAGTGTGGAGAATCCCTGCAGAATATCCATCATACGGAGATGGAAGAGGAAGGGGCTGTTGTGAAAGCCCTGGGCAAGGCAGGTCCAGGTGTACAGACGTCCATCAAAGGTGAAAGCAAATTTGAAATGGCTCTCCTGTGCTAGTGGGAGTAACCAAACCCATTAGAAATGTCAAGAGCTGTGAACCACTTTTTGTCAGGTGTCAACAGCTTGAGTACATCAGGTGCTGATGCTATGGTTGGTGCGCATCAAGGAGTAACTTGATTGAGTTTTCTGCAATCAATTGTAAGTCTCCAGGCCCCAGTTGGCTTTTTCACAGGCCACATAGGTGAGCTGACAGTGGAGACAGGTTCTGATCACTCCTTGTTGAAGCAGTGATTGGATGGTTTCCCAAAGTGATGGCAAGGCTTCAACAGGAAATGGGTACTGTTTCTGCTTCACAGGGTCGGACTCTGTGATTTCAATGGTAGTGCTCATTCTACTACATCCGTGTTTGTTGATGGCAAACACATGAGGGTGTTTTTGCAGCAAAGGTGCAAGTTCTGAAAACAGGTCATGACTTTTGAACAAAGCCATGATGTCATACTCTTTGTTGTTATGGGAAATTGCTGCTACCACGTGTGAGTCAGGGATGGTGACAGCATGACATTTTCCTTTGATCTGAATGTATAACCTGTTGTTCAGATCCACTACACAGCCATGTAATGCTAAGAAATCAATTCCCAGGATGCTGGGGTGATGACGTAGAACCATAAGGTCAAAAGCAAAACTAGTCCTGAGGTGGCCTACCACCACATGTAGAGGAATAGATTGGTAGGTGTATAGGTGGGTGATATCTACACCCTGTGTACTGGTCTTCCAGCCAGTAGACCAGTCAGATGAGGTTGGGTCCTCATCATGGAGGACTGACATGGCTGTTCCAGTGTCCAGAAGCATGGTGAGTTGGCAGACACCAACTGTGGCCTTTACACAAGGCTGTCCATTTGTGTCAACAATCAGGTTACTCACAATCCAGACTGGTGCCTGTAATTGTCAATCTGTGCATTCAGAATCAGCATAGTCATCCTGTTCCTAAAACTGAAGGCCTGCTGGATCTTTTAAGGCCTTCTGTATGTCTTGCAATGGGTACAAGTGTACTTGTGATGTCACAGGTACAGTGATGGCCTGCACTGGTGGTTCTGTCTTGGATGTTGCATCGGTCTGGCCAGTAACTGATGCAACCTCTCCTCAGCTGCATGATTGCTCAACAGCCAAGGCTAGGGTAGCTATAGTCTGTGTAGCTGTAGCTCCCCTCTTGGCATGAATTTCCTCCAACAGTTTGCAGATGGTTTTGTTCTCTGATCTGGTGATAGCTAAGACCTTTCTGGTATTGGTTCTGGCTATTTTGTTGGGCATTTGGATTTTTCCAACTGCCTCTATTGTCCCATTGTTCTGGTTATTTCTGTAGTTCTGGTCCCCCCCCCCTTGTGTGACTGTTTGTCATCAGAAGGGGAGTCATTTTTCTGGTTGTTTCCCTCCACCATACAGTGGGTAGGGGCATCAGAAGTAGGCTGGACTGTGGCTACCTTGTTGGATTTGCTGGAAGAATGGTATGGAGGTAGACCTGATAGGCATGTTCCATCTTAGCAAGAATAAAGTCAAACTTGTCAGTGTCTGGGTAAACATTAAGCTCAATCTTTTATGGCATGGCTGGAGTCATGTTCCAGATGTGCAAATCCTTGTACTCAATTTGGTTTCTATCATAGTCCTCGTTTGCGAGGGACTTTCCAGTTCTACATGTACCCCTTTGTTAACTTGTGAATGTTGTAATGACTCTTTATGCACCTTCAAGTAGAGGATGCCTCAAAACTTGAAGGATGCCTATGTTCTGGTACTGAGGAATTACAATGACTTACAGCTATGAGACCATTACACTTTGGCTTGCACATTTTTAAAGAAAGCTTATGTACTAACATACTAATTGCCAGCAGATTAGGCCTTACAGTCTATCGAGTCTGCTTGAACCTCAGATCCCTAGTTGGGTGCCGAGGCCCTCCCCCACTTGTGTTCCAGAAACCCCTCTCATCCATACCCACCCCCCTGGGCCAGGCCATCATCTGGTACATCCGCTTTCTGTGTCTATCCCACCCTCTCTTGAAGCCCTCCACTGTGGATCTCTGAACCAGCTAGCCAGGCAGCACATTCCAAGGGTCCACCACCCTCTCAGTGAAAAACCTCCTTCTCTTTTCCCCCCTCACCCTTCCACCTTCCAACTTCAAACCATGCCCTCTGGTGATACCTCCCTGCTTTAGTCTAAAGATCCCCTCCATGTTTACCCTATTTATTCCCTTGAGGTACTTGAAGACCTCAATCATGTCCCCCCGTCTCTCCTCTCCTCCAATGAAAACAGGCAGAGCTCCTCAAGTCTGTCCCCATACGTCAAATCCCCTAGTCCTCTTATCATCATCTTAGTTGCCCTCCTCTGTACCCTCCCCAGGAGCTGTTTGTCCCTCTTCAGGTGTGATCTCTAATACTGTACACAGTACTCAAGGTGTGGTCTAACCAGTCCATTGTACAGCGGCGGAATCACTTCCCTGCTCCTAGAGGTGATTCCCCTTATGATGCATCCCAACATCCTGTTTGCCTTGCTAGCCACTCTCCTGCACTGCTCAGAGTTATTCATACATGCATCCACCATGACCCCTAGGTCTTTTTCCCATGTTGAGGCCTCCAGCACCTCCCCTCCCAGGGTGTCCCTGTGTTTAGAGTTTCCCTGCCCAAGATGTAACACCTTGCACTTTGTGATTTTGAAATTTAATTTCCATGTGTGAGCCCAGCTTTCCAGGGTGTCCAGGTCCCCTTGCAGGGCCAACCTCCCCTCTTCCCCCTCAACTACTGCTCCCATCTTGGAGTCATCAGCGAAGAGACTCATTTCACCCTATACCCTCCCTGATGTCCGATATGTATGCATTAAACAGGATCGGACCCAGGACCGAGCCCTGCGGTACCCCACTACCGACCTCTCTAGGGTACGAGAGCTCCCCACCGACCACTAGTCTCTGGGTGCATCCAGCTAGCCAGTTTTCAATCCATCTGACCATCAAAGGGCCTACTCTCAACCCCATCAGTTTCTCCTCCAGACCATTGTGGGGTACAGAGTCAAATGCCTTGCTGAAGTCCAAGAATAATACATCCACAGCCTTTCCCCATCCAGTTCTGATGTTACCCATTCATAGAACTCCACAAGATTGGTTTGACATGATCTACCTGGCACAAACCCATGTTGCCAACTATCCAGACCCCTCACCTCCTCCAAGTACACCCCCAATCGTTCCTTTAGTATACTCTCCATTAATTTTCCCACCACTGAGGTCAAACTGATGGATCTATAGTTACCTGGTACTTCCCTCAACCCCCCTTTATGGATTGGCACCATGTGCCTCTCGCCAATCCTAGATACCCTCTCTGTCTCAAGTGACCTGTTGAAGAGCTCCGCCAGGGGTGCAGCCAGTATGTCTCCCAATTCCCATAGTACTCTTGGATCAATGCCATCTGGTCCAGGAGATTTATCTCTCTTTAGGGCCTTGAGGGCTAACCACACCCTTTCGGTGGAGATAGTATCATCCGTCCCCTCCACCTTACTGGCCTTTTTATCCTTATCCTAATGTGACACCCCTGGGGTACCTCTCCCTCCCTCTTGCTCCATTTCTGTTGCTCCCCTGATCCCACTCACTACTGCCTCTATCCCCATCATGCCTTGCTTTGTAGATATCCATTCCCCCTCCCTAGTGAACACAGAGGTGAAGTACTCATTTAATACCTCTGCCTGGTCTCTCGCCTCTTCCACCCACCCTCCTTCTGATCTCAATCTGCCGAGATGGCCCTTAGTTTTCATCTGCTCCCCAATGTACTGGAAGAACCCCTTTTCCCCTCCATGTATCCCCTGTGCCAGCCGCTGCTCTTTACTGGAATTTGCCCCCCTCACCATCTGGGTGACTTTTCTAGATGCAAGATGGTACATTTCCTTTTCTCTGTCCCCTCTTGTTTTATATTTTTTGTAGGCCGCCTTCTTTTCTCTGACCGCTACCTGAACCTCACTGGACCATCATCATGGTTTATGTGACCTTACTCCCTTATGTTTCACCTTAGTGCAGGTCCTGACTGCCTCATGAAGTCCCCATTTTATGACCTTCCATCTCTTTTCCACATTTGTCATTGATGTAATCCCCTTCAAGTGATCCTTGAGAATATTTCCCATGCCCACAAAGTCTGCCCCCCTGAAGTCCACTGCCAGTGTCCTAGATCTCTCCCCCCTCCCCCATGCTTATTTGAAACCAGACAGTATTGTGGTCACTCCCAGTCAGGGGATCCTCTACAACCAGGTCCCTTACCAGATCCCCATCTGCCAGAACCATGTCCAGGACATGCCACTCCCTTGTGGGCTCCATCACATGCTGAGTTAAGAACACATCCTGGAAGCTGTCCAGCAGCCTCTGCTCCTTGGCTACCTTAGAGGACATGGTTCCCAAGTTTATACCTGGCATATTAAGGTCCCCATCAATCCCTCCTTCCCTTTTGGTCCACACTGGGCAATGATGTTGTCCAGAAACCATCCTCCAGAACATCACCTATCCAGGGTGCTATATACTACACCCAGCTTGACCTTACTCTCCTGTTGTTTGTGAGGTGACCCATAAGGCCTCCACATTTCCCTCTGCCTCTTCTACCCTAGCAATTTCTATGTTATCTTTAATGAACATAGCCACTCCACCCCCTCTGCCCTCCTTCCTAAGCATAGTGTACCCCCTTATGTTTAGGTCCCAGTCATGGTTTTTGTTGGCCCACATTTCCATGACTGCCGCCACATCCACCCCCCTGAACAGCATTGCCTGGAACTCTGGCAACTTGTTTCCCAAGCTCCTGGCATTTACTAACACCACCCCCACCCCTTATCCCTGATTTCCTTTGTTGAACCCCACCCAGGTTCCTTATACTTCTATCCTCCCTCTGCACCTCCTGAAACCTCCTTCCCAGTCTGTTCCCCCTCTTGGGTTTGAAGACTACTCCCCTCATCTGGAGGAGAGGGCTTCTGGTCAGCCCATCCCTTATCCATCCCCCCTCACAAGTTTAAACCCCACCTTTCTTGAATGTAGTCAGCCACCCCCTGTTTAAGGACTTCCTTCCCTAATGGGGCAAGATGAAGCCTGTCCTTGGCATACAGTCCCTTATCCTCCCAAACTCCTTTCCATTTATCTAACGCTCCCAACTCACTCTCTTCACCCCACTTCCTGAGCAGTCATTAACCTCTGTGATCTTCATTTATTTTTCTACTGAGGCCTTTGGTACTGGCAATATCTCCGAAAAGGTTATGTTGCATCTATTATCCCGACAGACTCTGGCAAGTTCTTGGAACCTTTTTTGGATTTCCAAAATGCTATTTCTCTCTAGATCGTTAGTTCCCAAATGCACCAGGAAATCTGGTTTCCCTCCAAAATCCCTAACCAGTTCGTACACCATGAACTTTGCTCTGTGCACTGTCAACCCAGAGATACTCACTACCTTCACCTGGCTATGGCATCCACCCCCCTGTCCCTCCCACTGGATACCCCTAATCATCGAGTCTCCCAATAACAGAACCTTAACACCACCATCATCCTTATGGTTACCTCCACTATGCACTCTCAACCCCCATCCCCCCTTTATTCATGATCTCAATTCCATGGGAGTCTTCTTGCCTTATTAGAGACCCTCTTGTCACCCTCCCCTTTCTGTCTCCCTTGTTATTTTGCCCACTTAACTCAGACCCCCCTGAATAGGTGTCCCCTTTAACCCTCTCTTATCTGAACCATTTATCCTGGCCCTGATGGTTTCCCCTTCCCCCACACCACCATCCTCCCACCTTGTAATAATATCCCTACCTCCAGAGGCCCTCTGTGGGTCCCCTTTGCCTAGGGCCCCATCCTGGGTACAAACCCCCCTGCTGAAGGGGGGCCCCTCCCCTGCCTCCTTGTCTCCCAGTTTCTCTCCAGTCATGCTCTCCTCTCTCATGTCTGCAATATGTTGCATCTCCCACATCTGCTTAACATTTATGTTTCCTGATCTCCCTCTGGGACTATTTCTATCCTTTCCCTTTGCGGTCTGTGATGCCCTATTTGTATCGACTCCCCAGCCTCTGTATCAGTTTCCTCATTTCACCAACCCCTTCCTCCCCTCTAGGTTGCTTAGTAGCTCAAATTTATTGTAACACTCATGCCAGCCTCCATCAAGTAACCTGAGTTTCCCGACTGCCCTCTAAACTGCCCTCTTCCTCCCTCTTGCCCTGTTCTCCTTAGAGCTCCTTCCCACGGTCTGCTCTTTTAGGCTTCCCCACTACAGCCCCTCCCTTCTCACTGTCTGCTCTTCTAGGTTTCCCCACTACAGCCCCTCCTGACTCTTCCCCTCCACTCTCTTTATATTCAGAATGTTTACCCCGTACATTTTCCCCTTAGCATCAACATCCCTATCTAAGGGTCCTCTGTCCCTAATATCCCCCCTCCTACTTGCTGTAACATAACGTCCTGTAATCTCTGAGCATTGCCCCAGCCTCCCCTCAGCCCCACCCTTCTGCCACCCATATCCACATCCCTTATCCTTGGGCACCCCCCAACTCCCTCAGCTGACTCCTTAACCAATATACTTCACTCCTGATACAAGATAGCTGTCTACAGAGTGGGCAGCCTCCCTCTCTCCAGGCCCAATTGAGAATTATTGCCATCCCACAGCCTGTGCAGACTACAACACTTCTAATGATGCCTGCCATGGTGGAATGTTGCCACCCTGTATGTCCCTCTCTGTTCATAATGGCACACACACCACTTTTCTCAGTCCCTTCCCCCTGGAATACTGTCTATACTGACTGCAGTTTTTTACAAACCCAATTTCAACCCCACCAATAAAGCTCCCAAGTCTCACAAACCCATACAATCCAGTGTGTGTCCAGTCCCACTAACAGTGTGTGTATGCAGACATCAGGTACCGTATGATGTCACAGGCCCACAAGTTCCTGTTGCTTCAAATTTCAGTCACAAACAGAAATGCACAGCCCTTCAATACCAACCCTCAGTGGCTTTTCAGTATTTAAGAAAGCCTACAAAACAGGGTGGGTGTGAGGGCTCTACCACCACCAGGCAAACATCACATTTAAATTTCACTCTAATTATCACTGCCAAACAAGTGTTCCCACACCCAGCACACAAGCCCCAATAGTTACAATATCACAGCCCAAGTAACAGTTCTAACTCAAAGTAGTAATTTTTAACACACAGAACTAATTTCAAGTACAAAACTATTCAAATATTTCAGTTAAAACAGAAAATAAAACCAAACCTCTTTCCTGAACAACCTCCTACCTCTGTTCCCAAGTGGACAATGAAAGACAAGATGATTCTTGTAATTACCCCTCCCCCAACACCAGGCAAACATCACATTTAAATTTCACTCTAATTATCACTGCCAAACAAGTGTTCCCACACCCAGCACACAAGCCCCAATAGTTACAATATCACAGCCCAAGTAACAGTTCTAACTCAAAGTAGTAATTTTTAACACACAGAACTAATTTCAAGTACAAAACTATTGAAATATTTCAGTTAAAACAGAAGATAAAACCAAACCTCTTTCCTGAACAACCTCCTACCTCTGTTCCCAAGTGGACAATGAAAGACAAGATGATTCTTGTAATTACCCCTCCTAACACCAGGCAAACATCACATTTAAATTTCACTCCAATTATCACTGCCAAACAAGTGTTCCCACACCCAGCACACAAGCCCCAATAGTTACAATATCATAGCCCAAGTAACAGTTCTAACTCAAAGTAGTAATTTTTAACACACAGAACTAATTTCAAGTACAAAACTATTCAAATATTTCAGTTAAAACAGAAAATAAAACCAAACCTCTTTCCTGAACAACCTCCTACCTCTGTTCATGTGTGTTTCTAAATCCTATTATTCTTTATGTGGCTTGAGTGTTGGTAAAGCCTAACTGCAGGACAAACAGACTGCTTATTGCAAAGTGAAAGCTCACAACAATTTTTGTGCTGAACTTTTTTTTATAATATTTTTCTTGCCATGAAACTCTTTCCATTTATGCTTGCCTGATTTCCTATTCACTACATGGGACAAGTTCTTTGACGTCTTACGACTCTCCCTTTATTTAGCCTTCCTACAGAGAGCACGAGCTCTATCCTTGGATGGCATTCTTTTTTCATCTACTTTCCCTTGAAAACTATAGTTGTACTCTTCTTTTGTGTTTTTCTTTCACAGCAATGGATATAGTTACCACAAGATACCTAGAAAAGAGAACAAACAGAAATATTAAATTATTTTCGATTCTGAAAGTTCAAGGAATCATGCTAATGCCTCATCAAACCTCTTAATAATATTAACAAGCATTCAACCTCCAAGGAGAGAAAATGAGAAAAACACAGCAGTATGCAAACATTGCCCCGCATCCACCTTCCCGTAAGAGCAAGAACAAAGAAAGATTTTTATTGTATTCAGAAATCTATATTTACATTTTTTTTGTTTGTGACAGGGGTTCCTTAATTAAAACCACTCATTGTGCATGTATTGTTGGAGGCCATTGCATGTGAGGGGGGAACACAACACAGGGGATGCAGAGGCACAGAGGCAGGAAAGGAGAAAGGGGGACAAAGTCACTACACACAATACACAGTAATAAAAGCATACCATTAAATGTGTAGGTGTGTGTCTGTGTGTGAGGGTCTAACGGGGGAGGTGGGTTTTGACAAAGCCACCATAAACAAGAAACTCAGGTTAACTAATCACCACTTACAATGTTTTAGCCAGTTTGTGAAGATAAATTTTTAAAAATTCAAAAAAAGGGATTGCCTGAAAAGAAAATAAGTGGTTTTCGCAAACGTCACATTTTTTATAAACAGAACCACTCAGTTTGAAAAGTGCAATGCTCATATTTTTCTAATGGTCATATTTTTGAGCCTAGTGGGCAACCCCTTTTTCTGAAAGTATGGAAATGCTCAAAAAATATGACCTGGGTCTGTACAAAAACAATAGAATTTTTTAAACGTTGAGATTTTTTTCTTCAGATTGTCTGGACCTTGCACAAGAAACTCAGGGGAACTAATTACCACATACACTGGTGTCACTAGTTTGTTAAGAAATAATCTTAATGCTCAAAGAAAGGGTTTTCCTGCATCACTTCTGTTGCACATACAATGTTTTTGGAAAAACAGATGCCCAGATCCATGTAATGCAGGGATCATATTTTTGTGAACTTGATGGGCATCACTTTTTCTAAAGTATGGAAATGTGCAAAACATGCAGCCTGGGTCTGTGGGAAAACAATCATATTTTCAAACATCAATTTTTTTTCTAGATTTTTTGGCCATAGACAAGAAACTGAGCATAAGTAATCACCACATGCACTGTTGTCACTGAGTTCTGAAGAAACACTGTTAGTGTGGATGAGAAAGGTCTATTGTGACTAGTTTGTAAAGAAATATTGTAAATATTTGAGAAAAAGGTTTTTCCTGCGTCTCTTCTGTTGTTTTTTGAAAAGCAAACACTTGGCTCCAGTTACAGTAGTGGTCATATTTTTTGAACCTAACGAACATTTTTCGAAAGTATTGAAATATGTGAATGAGAGATATTTTTAGATAGATAGATATTTCTATTTATAAGGCACCCAATTCCTAGGACTCTGAGATGAACACTGAATCTGTGCAGAAACAATCACATTTTTAAACATTGATTTAAAAAACAATTTTTTTTACATATTGTTTGGGCCTTAGACAAGAAACTGAGCTTAAGTATCACCACATACACAGTTGTCACTATGTTCTGAAGAAACACTGTTAATGTGCATGAGAAAGGGTTTTCCCACCCGGAAAAAAATGCATATTTCATGCATATCATTGGTTTGGCAAAATCAAAAGCACTTGGAAAAAAATGCAGTGCTCATATTTGCCAAACCAAATGCACACCCCTTTTTTTTGAACATATGAAAATGTGCAAAACAGTGAGCGAGAAACCAATAGTACTTTTAAGTTGAGATTTTTTTCCTTCTGATTGTCCTGACCTTAAAAGTACATTTATCCCCTGAGAAATGACACCTACATCTCTACACACAAACTGTGAAAAAAATCCATTTCTCATATTTTTCTAACCTAATGGACACCCCTTGTTCCAAAAGTATGGAAATGTGAGAAAAACATGTGCTGGCTTTGTGTGAAAACAATATTTGTTTTGTAAAGGTTGACATTGGTTTTTTTCATGTTGTCCGAACCATAGACAAGAAACTCAGTTGAACTAAATACCACATACACCATTGTGAATAGTTTATAAAGAAATATTGCAAACATTCAAAAAAAAGGTTTTTCCCACTTCACATCTGTTGCGCATATGATGTTTTCCAAAAATCAAACACTCGGCTCCAGGTACTGTAGTGGTCATATGTTTTTAACCTAATGGGCATTTTTTGAAAGTATGGAAATGTGCTAAAGATAGATAGGTATTTTTAGATAGATATATATTTTTATTTATAAGGCATCCAATTCCTGGGACTTTGGGATGAACCCTGTGTCTGTGCGGAAACAATCACATTTTTAAACATTGATTTTTCTTTTTTTTTTTTTTTTACAGATTGTCTGGGCCTTAGACAAGAAACTGAGCTTAACAAATCACCACATAGACTATCACTGTGTTGTGAAGAAGTACTGTTACTGTTCACGAAAAAGGATTTTCCCACCCCAAAAACACACATTTTTCATGCATGGCATGGGTTTCCAAAAAAACAAAAGAGCTTTCTGTGAAAAAAAATGCAGTGCTCATATTTTCTGAACCGAACTGATGCCCCTTCTTTTGAAAATAGTACAGTGAGAGAAACATACAACCTGAGTCTCTGCAAAACCAATAGTACTTTTAGTTGAGATTTTTCTCCTTCAGATTGTCCGGACCTTAAAAGTATTTTTGTACCCCCAAAAATGTACCCTGAATCTGTCTGCACAAACTCTGAGTGAAAATGCAAGCAGCACAAGCCAGACCACCTTTCAGACACAATACACTATTTTTTCAGAAAATAGGACTCAACCAGATCGTTTGGACAACCATTCGACCGTGGCTGCCGGATGACATTAGTTCTTCACCTAAACTGATTTTTTTTAAAATATGAGATGAACACAACAGCATGCCAAGTTCGAGAAATCTGTCCTGTGTAACAAATTGCACACCTTCACACACTTTACAAAATATTCTTTGAAGAGAAATTAAACTGAATGTGATCATCATTCAACAAAACCATCAATATTCTGTACTACCCCAAGACCAACAAACAACAAATCTTATATTTTTGAACAATGGGGAAATACCAGAAAAAAGTAAACCAAAGAAAAAATGTAACACACTAGGCACCAGTCAAGATTTAAACCCCAAACCATCAAGCTCACAGTGCAGAGCTGTAACAAGTGCACCACAGTAAACAGATGCCTTGCTTTGTAATATATTAGATCTTCTTCCCCCCACAATTATGCATACATTCGTGTGCCAAATGCAGTACACATTTTTTCAAAAAAGAATTTACATTGCACAATACACCATTCGGACTGCAACACTTTCCAACCATAAATTAAAAGTTTTTTTTTTCATTTTAAATGTCACAGCCGAAAACTTGTGGGTCTCAATTTGATAGAAAATATAACATCCACCAATCAAACCGCTGGATAAAATTTTTTCCCTGGTAAAAACAATCCATACCTTTCACACATATCATATTTTTCAAAACATGCACAACCACAGGATCTGAAAAATATACACTGCTCATATTTTCCTACCCAAACAGACACCCCCTTCAGAAGGATACATTCATTTTCCAAATGCAGTACACATTTTTTCATAAAAGAATTTACATCGCACAATACACCATTCAGACTGCAACGCTTTCCAACCATAAATTAAAATTTTTTTCATTTTAAATGTCACAGCTGAAAACTTGTGGGTCTCAATTTGATGGAAAATATAACATCCACTAATCACACTTCCAGATAATTTTTTTTTCCTGGTAAAAACATTCCATACCTTTCGCACATATCATATTTTTCAAAACATGCACAACCTCTGGATTCAAAAAATATACATTGCTCATATTTTCCTAGCCAAACGGATGCCCCCTTCAGAAGCTACCCAGAACGGTTGAGCAACCATTTGGTCAAGGCCATCCGTTTTAATGTTTCATACAAAAAACTGCATTTTTTATAAAAAAACTAGGCAGCAAAACCAACCAAACGGTGCCCTAAACAAAGCTGTCCCATGGAACACATTCCAGACCTTTGCAGTTACAAAGTATTATTCAGACAAAAATGAAACCAAACGTAATCACTGTTTGGGAAAAACATCTATATTCAGAACTACACTGCAGCCATCAAACAAAAAATAATTTTTCAAGCAAATTTAAAAAATACAAAAACACCATACCAAAGTAGAAATATAATACAACAGGCACCATTCAAAATTTGAACCCCACACCATCAAGTTCACAGTGCAGACCTCTAACCAGTACACCACAGTAATCACATGACTCCTTATTGCTAAAATAACTGATCTTTCTTCCACACACATCATGCACACATTCCTGTTTGCTTGGCAGAAAAATGTTTTAAAAAAAAAACAATTTATACCTCACAACAAAACGTTCAGGCCGCAACATTTTCTATCACTCAAACCTTTTTTTTTTATTTTTTAATGTCACAGCCAAAAGCTTTTTCGGCAGCACTTTCATAGATAAACGAAATCCACCAATCACAGCACTGCATGACCACATTTAGCCATTTACCTACCATGCAACATTTCCTTTTTTTCCACACAATTCTGGTCTTTTGATCAAGACAAGAATATAAATATCAAGAGGATCCAAAGTTACACTAGGAAAATCCTGAGAGAAATGTAAGTGCTTTATCTTTTTTATGTGAAAACACTGCACAACACATAAACTTATTTCACTGCCTTTTCCCACAGCATGCATACACATTGCAAAATTGCAGAGAAACAGTACAAGCCCAATGTATTTAACTACCAAGGGGCACACAACATAGTTATTCTTGTTAAAATTTGCAATGTTCATGCTAATTTGCAATAGGTAATACGCTGCAGCTTAACATGTTTGTTAAAAAAAATTAGCTTCCAACAAATTGGTAAAAATGCTCATGCACACACTAAGTCTCTGACATTTTTCAATAGTAGCTTGACTGAAAAATGTGATTTTTTTCTCCCTTTCTCAACAGAGAATAGAGACTAATTGGCAACAAGAATACATTCTAATTATGGAGACCCCTTCCAGTGACCAAAAATGTTACACTACTGACTTTTTTTACAAGCAAATTGCTAGCCGCACGTGCAGGCATACATATACGAGTGTTTGAAAAAATCGTATTTTTCCTGAAAGTTATCACCTGTCATTTTCTTGCCAAACAATAACCATATCTTTTGAAAATGAATGACAGGAACATTTATTTATAAGGTGACATCCTGAGAACTGAAATATTACATTTCACACACCACTAAAATAATCAGTTTAGTACTGAAAATAAAGGAAAATAAACAAAAGTGATGATATCCAATATCAGTACATGGAAATCCATTGTTTTGAAGATCACATGATTTTACATTTTCAAAAAAAGTCCATCTTTATTTTACATTAAACACCTAACCATTTCTCAGAATCGCACCTTTAATTGTTCAAAAAATACTGTTGCTTTTTCACACAGAACACATATTTATCAAATAGAGCTATAAATTCTACTTTTTTTCACACAAAATAAATGGGAAAAGCCCAAGAGTAAACCAAATTTTAACACATCTTCTCTCAACTTTTTTACAACTTCTGAACTTTTTAGTTAGTAAACCACTGGAAAAGAAAAACTCCATTTTATAAAAAGCCACACATTAACTACAAATAAAATCCATACAGATGAAGTAATTATTAAGCATATCAAAAAGTGCAACCTACCAGCAAGACAGTCACAAGACAAAAGAGATAGAATTCCCCACAAGCTCACAGACAAAGCAACAAACACCTCACAGACACAATCAATCAATCAATCAAATCTTTATTTATCCAGGTGAACATCGTTGAGCAAGCTCATTTGCAAGATGGACCTGGTTATTACCGGGTCAAAATACATTACGAAAGTTTTACAGTCAACAGTGACAAATAACATCTACATGACAACAAATAAATATAAAGTAGGTACACAATGCAGCAACAAAAATATACAGAGGCAGGCATACAACAGCTCAGAGGGTGACTATAGTATATATAAGTGGAACTTAGATAGCTTAGATAGCTTTGGGAAAATTTATAAGGGTGCAGGGTAAGCAACTAGAGAAGAGACTGGTGAGGAATGTGGCAAGTACACTACCTAGTCCTGGCTAGGGAGGCTCAGCTAAGTTGAGGGGATGTATAGAATTCCCAGAAGACTGAAGCAGGAGAACAGAGAGGTGGAGGTGCAGTGGGGGGGGCATAGTAGGTGAGCCAAGGTATGGGGGAAGGGGACCAGTGTCTGTGACCGGGTATGCAGACAAATAAAGTGCAGGGTGCCTAGAAATCAGAGGCAGCCTAAGGGAGTGCAGAAGCGATTATAGAATTCCATCACAGAGTGATAATATAGGGTCTTGAGGTGAATCCAGAGTCATGGGGATGCATGCAGACAGTAGTTACTAAAGTATATTCTGCTGGGAGCTGAAAGCCGAGAGAATAGGATTCAGGGCAGGTCAGGGATGAGGGAGGCAATTACAGAGTTCCCTCACAGTCCGAGCATATAAGATCTTGAAGGAATCCAAACTGATCGGAATGCTCAATTTCAACAACTTTTGTAGTTTATTCCACAAGGATGGCAACACGGAGCTAATTGCCGCTCTACCAAAGTGGGAAGAAACCTTGGGAATACACAATGTGATAAATAGGGAACTTCTTAAGGCATATATTCCTGGTGTGTTTAGCAGAAGATAGTCAATAATGTATGAGGAAGCTTTTTCGTGACAGCTCTGAAGGTCCAAAGAGTTGCATTTCTATTTTGCCTAAACATGAGGGAGGACCACCCTACGGCTGCATACAAAGAACAGTGGTGGGTGGAAAGGGGAAGACTTGTTATAAACCTGATAGTTCTGTGGTAGAGCATATCCAATTAAGTGAGAGAAGCTTTTGGGCACTGGCTATATAAGAAGTCTACATAATCAACCAGAGAGAGGAAAGTTGTTTGGACCAGGCACATTTTAGCATCTCTAGTAAGGAATTGGTTATATTGTGGTTTCTCTTCAAGTCCACCCAATACACATTACACACTTTGAAAACATTTTTTCTATACACATAAACACACAAGGACCAATAACATAAGCCACAGTAAGTAACTTGTATAATCTCCACCATACCAAAAGCAATAAAAATCACCATCTACATAAGAGATTAATTTTCCACACACCAAAACAATGACCCCAGACCAAGACAAAACACACCAATGACACAGAGAACAGCTCAGTTCTAGCTCAGTACTCAGACTGAAAGGATAGCTGCACAGATAAAAGATTTTTCCTTTTCCTACTAAGCTGCAAAAATGGCAGGAACTACCACAAAGGTGATCTGCATCATTGGTAGCAGTCATATATGTATATGTAGTCAGTTTGCAAGAACAAGTCACTTTGGCAGTAACTTGTCTCTTCCAAACTCTTCTATCTATTGGTTTGGCGAGGGAGGCATGAAGTGGCACCAACTCATGCCAACCATGCACAACCTTTAGGAGAGATACCCCCACACCACATATACTGCTAATACATCTTGGAACTAATGATTTGGCTGAGAAACGGTGCATAGACTTAGTAGCAGAAGTGAAGTCTGACTTAGCGTATCTAGCTCAAATGTTAACTGGCTGTAAAATTGTGTTTTGAGATATTATGGAGTAGCTGATCTGGTGAGCACAAAAACACAATTATATGCTTGTCAGATCATGGAAAAAGGTAAACATTTACATATCTGGCTTCCTTCGTGATCTAGGCATGCACACTATTCGCCATCCCCAAATTAGATACTTCAGAGATTGGCTGTACTTAAAAGATGGTGTGCATTTTTCAGACACAGGCAATTGCATTTTCTTGGGGAACCTCAAACATAGGATCCAGACTGTTTTGTGAGTGTCCATCACCATCAGCAGAGTCAACAACCACATCCCAAAAAGGCTCTTTTCAGAGCCACACAAACTTGTTCAAAAAATAGAAGAATCTGTTATGTAACTGCAGTAGTCATACAAAATCACATTGTCTTTTCCCTCTACAATATACTGTTGTTCTTCTTCTAACACAGGTTTTGTTCCATGTGCACATCGCACTAAGAGCACAATTTCTGCCATCACAGCAACATTTGCTCATCCATATATGTCAAAACTCTTAGAAAACGTATCACTATCCATATGCAAAACAGATTTTTTGGGGACATATATAATAAATGCAGTCCCTTAAGGTTCTACTCAGCAAGAGCATCCTGTAAACCTGGAATCCTGTGCATCACTATGTGTTATCAGGGCAGGCATGCAGCACTATACAGTGATTCCTTGACGGCCAAACAGCCCCACTGATCACATATACAACTTGCAGTGTTGTACTTCATAGGATACTAATTACACATGCAACAAAACATTCTAGGTGTTGCAAAGCATGCCTCAACCCCAGGCAAAGAACCATTATATCACTAAATACCTTCTTCTCCCCTTCAGGAAAAAGTTGCAAAAATACCATAGGTGTACATATCCACATATACATACATAAGAGTGGACATAGTTCATCATAGTACACCACTCACAGTTGACTGCCATAGCAAGAAACAGCACACTCACACTAGTTACACCACTTAATCTATCAGCATTGTGCAGGAGTTGTGGGATAACAGATGGACCAGACACCAAACTTAAAGTTCAACACACAATCTCTGTGTGATGTTTATTCAAAATGCAGGGAATAACCTTAAGCAATAGCATATCCCTTCTTCAGTACATCAGTTTGCAGCAACAGGCTATGTATGTCCTTTCTCTGCACTTAGCCAGCACCTACTGACACTGATCTCTGATCTACTTAGCAGTTGAGATTCAGCTTCCACCCCTATGTGGGCCTTGTTTGCTTGGGTAGTGGGGGCTTAAATTAAATAAAAAAAAAAGCTAAAACAAAGAACCTCAGTGCAGAAGCTGAGACCTGCCAGCCATGCCAGGCTGACCACTGGTCCCTTGGGGTGACACTGATGGGCCCCCAGGGGTGATGTTGTGTGAACACAACCGTGTTCACACAGGGGTCTGCAGCCCACCGAACATGCCCGCGTCTGGCGTGCTCGGTATGCCCACAGCTGAACCCAGTGTTGACATAGTAGGTGTCGCCCGGCACCAGGAACAGGGGGTGGATATGACACTGTGCGGTGTCTGTGGTGGCTGGGCACCTAACTGGGTGCCCAGTGTAGCCATGACAGTTGTCATTGCAGTGGTCTGCTTGTCAATGGCAGCAGACACATCCACCCACTGCCAGACCATCTCTGCCAGGAGAAATCCGTGGTCCCTGCTGCACCACTCGTCTGTGTGGTGCAGTACCCCACTGAGTGTGTCCACCGCCATCACGAGCCGCATCTGCTGATCTACTGAAGCCTGGAGAAGATGGCTGTGTTCATCCAAGGGGTCGTCCGCTGGTCCAACATGCTGTCCCTCGTGGTTTTCCTGGCCCTGCTGGCCAGCACCTCTTGATGTTGGGTGCTGCACATGAAAGCCATGCTGGGGCATGTCCACATGTGGTGCACTGCCACCATCCCTGACACTGTCCCCCCATTGCCATTGGCTGACTGCTGGCGCTGCCCCTCCAGCTGCCGATTGACAGGGCATACTGGCACTGCCGCAGCAGCTGCAACGGCCCCACCGCCCTGGACACACACCAGTGCTGTCCCACTGGGGCATACAGGCACAGGCTGGGACTGAGTTGTCATGCAGGCAGCCAAGGCGGCATCACCCACGGTAATGCCCGTGTGGTTGCCTGCTGTGGGACCATCCTGTGTTCAGCATGTATCACTGTCCAGGACGTGCAGACCATCATCATCGGTGCTGGATCTGGCCCCAATCTGTGGCAATGTCATGCTGGGACACAGGCAGGTCCTTGTCTGCACCCCCACCACCCACATCAGTCTGGACAGACATGCAGTATGCACTTGGCCGGTCCCTCGGACACCTGTGGAGATGGATGGGTGATCGTCCATGTCCAGGGCCTCCTCCTCGGTGGACACACCCACCACCACTGCCCCATGTAGATGCTCAGGAGCTGTAAGGGAACACATTAGCGTTAGTGGCCCCACGCTGCCCTGTGGCATGCCGTCCAACACCCACACACTGACAGCACAGGACCTACCATGCAGTGATGGGCTCCCACCTGTCTGGAAGCTACCACCAAGAATGCCCTCATTGGCACTACGCTGCATGCTGCTGGCCACCCGCTCCTCCTGTGGCATCAGGAGGGGTACATCTGACTGGCCTCCACCGGTGGCAGCATGTGCAGCCATGCTGGCAGCCACCTTGCCCTTCATCCATCTCCTGTCCGTGCCTACCTTCTACTTGCACTCCTGCACGGACCGCTGGTGGCTGCCCTGCTGGTTCACGGCATGTGCCACCTGACCCCATGCTACAGCATGGGCCTGTGGTGTTCCCCGCTGTCCTCTAAGCAGCGGTTCCTTGTCCAGATATGCCTCAAACAGGGCATCAGATTCAGCCCTGGTGAAGTTGGGCTTCCTCCTTCTCCCCCTTCTCTGTTCCTACTCTTCGTCACGCTCGGTCATGCTTGCACCTGGTGTTATCTTGGACTGTGTAGTCCCATATAGCCCTCCCAAACCACAGTCCCCACATCCCAACAGCATGCAACCTTCCACAAAGGGCTACAATACTGAACCATGACCTCTGCAGCCCCAGGTCACATTTATATAGTGCAACGCATGCAAATGAGGGCAGTCACAACTGTAAGTGGATGCTAATACAGTGGATATGCCATGCAATGGCTAATGAGCTGATTTGCATAACCTGGCTGAATATCATGCTGTTGCGCCTTGTGCAATGTAGGTGATCATGCTCAGGCTATGGCGCAGCACTGTGACGTGCACAATTGGCACCACACGGTGCGTGTCTGGGGTGCTGACACCGACGCATGTGGTGCTGCTGACGTGCTGTGCATGGCAGGCAGTGAAGAGCATGGCCACAACTGTGCCTATGGCACTAGTGTGCTGTATGCCTGTGTGGTGCTCGTGCCATGGGCGCCATGGTGCCACAGTGCAGTAGGCCACTGCAAGGCATCACACACAAGCACCCTACCACTCTACACACAGGGCATCCCAATAGCACTGTGGTGCACCGTGCGTGGACAGACCCTTGACCCTGTGGTAGACCTTTGCCCACTAGGTGCCATGCGTCCACATGGCTGCACCCCATCACACAGTCCAGTGATGGCGCAATAGGGACTGGCAGTGTAGTAGTGCGCTGCCTTCACACATGGGGCACGTGCACTACACAGAGCACCATTTTATTGCCGTTTGAGACAGCAACATGTCAAGGACAAGAGCGTAGGTCTGGAGTGCCATTGAACTGGCAAACTTGGTGGCCCTGGTGGAGCCACATGCTGGTGCCCTCTTTGGGCAAAAACCCCTCCGCAGGCCATGGACAGCGGTGTGGCAGGAGGTCTCAGAGGGCCTAGAGGAGGTGACAGGGAGCAGCAGGTCAGCAGAACAGAGTCGCCACTGCTATGGCAACCTCCAGCAGTGGGACCCTGACCGCCTGGGGTGTCTGCAGGCACGCGTCTGGCGAGGTGCCGTGCCACAGCCAGGTAGGTGCTCCATCCCATCACTGGTAGTGTCCATCTGTCCAGGTATCGTGGTGTGCATCAGGCCATGCCACAGGGGTGTGGGGGCCGTCTAGTGGGGGTGCATCATGGCTGGGCTGTGCAGGCACACACACACCAAGGGGGGGCTATGTTACTGACCTGTACTGATGTTTCCCCCTCTCCATGTTTGCACCCTAGGCCTGGAGGATCATCATAGGGCACGTTTGGCCCAAGGACAGGGACATCAGGCCAGAGTGGGTGTCGTGGACATGCAGCTGGGCCATGTTGGTGCAGCCATGGGTCAGCAGCACCCTGCTGGTCAGGATGCAGGTGAGTGCCATCTTTCCCCTTACTTCTGTGCATGCTGGGTTGCAGGAGTGGTGGTGGGGTGGCCACCCGCACTTGGCCCCACTGCCGTGCATGCCACATGGTGCACTCAGCACTGTCCTGTGGCACTGCATGTGTGGGTGGGTGTCACAGGTGGGCTGTGCATGCACTGGGTCCATGGCTGTGCCACTGCCTTTGCACCGCATAGCCATGTCACTGTACGGCCATGTTGGTGCTGTGCAGAACATGGGCAGTGGGTGTGTGCAGCATTCTGCATGGCTATGGGTGCCTGGGTAGGCAGGTCTTGTGGGTGCGGACACTCTGGGTGGTCACATGCCATCACAGGGGTGTGGCCCATGACTGTATGCCGTGCACATTGGGTGGGCTGCAGGGGTCTGTCCAGTCACACATACTGACTCTGCTCCCTTGTCCTAGGTGGACAATGTTAGACTGTCCTGGAGCAGAACATTCAGGAGCTATTGCAGCTGTCCAGGGCTACTCTGGAGCTGCTCCAGAGGATGGATCGAGGTGAACGTAGGAGGCACAGGCAGCACCACAAGAACCGGCGTGAGGAGAGGGGCCACCATTAGGGCCTACAGTGCACGTGTTGTGCATCCCCCCCAGACTGTATCTCACACCCCTTTGTCCCACTCCCTGATGTACACCCTTGCCCCATGCCCACCTCCTCCTGGTTCGTGGCCCTCCACTTTGTACATAGTTTTGTTTATTGAGTTGTTTGTACAGTTTACCCTTTAAATATATACTTGCTTGATATGACAGCTATGGTGGTCTCTCTGATTTACAATGGGCATATGGTGCTTGGCTGCAGTGGTGTGCATGGTGTCAGGGGTGGTGCAGGCCTGGGCATGTGTATGTCCAGCAGGGCCCCGCTTATGGTGTGGGTGGAGTACTTGGTCCCTGTCTGTGGTATGCATGTTGTTCCCTGTGCACTGGATGCCTGTGTACAGTGGTCCCTGGTGCATTTGCTGTGTTCCTGATGCCCCTGTCAGTATGTCCATGGCCCGTGCAGCTGGGCCCCTTGCATGTCTGTGGTACGCACAGTCTGCTGACATGCCATTGGTGGCTGTCCATGCCGGCCACCCTCTGGGCATGGTGCAATGGTGGCTTGCCTCATGTCACCGGTTTGTTGCACGTCTGCCTTGGGTGACACTGTGGGCTATGCTGTTGTTACCCCCCTATGCTGTCGCTGGTGTTTGTTGTAGTGTCTGTGTTCTACTGTCTGTCACTTGTGCTACAGCCGCATGCTGGTGGTGGATGGCTTCATAGTGCATGCGTCAGATGGCTGGTTCACCTCGGCCATGGTGGGGTGCAGGCCATGGGTACATAGCATCAGTGGACACACACCAGTGGCATTTGTTGCCCCGCTATTGTGGCCCTGTGTTGGGGTGCCCTTGGGTCAGGGTGGGGTGTTTATCCATGCCCTGTGTCACATCCTGTGTGGTGCATGCCTCCATGCACCACAGTGGGTGGCTGTGCTGTCTGTTGGGGTCAGTGCTGGGATAGGGTGTGTGCATGGGTGGGTGTGTGGGATACTGTCCTGCTGGTGGTGGTGTCCAGGGCAGGCCTTGTCACATGCAGGGTCCCTTGGGTACTGACACAGGGTAGGCCTCTCTGCAGTGCCATGGGGGAGCCGTGCAGGGGGGCATTGTGTCTGCAGTTGTTGCGTCAGTGGCTGGTGCTGCCCACAGTGGGGTGCTCACAGTGGTGCTGGCATGTGTGACTCCATGGTGCACAGGGTTGCATTGTCACGGTGGGGTGGTGGCATGCATTCGGTGCCATGCACTGTTGGGCGCTGCTTCTGGGCTGGGTGTCTGGGGATGGCTGTACAGGGTGTGCTTTGCACTGGTGGGATGGGGTGGCACTGGGTGGCTGGCCCTCCTTGCATTGCAGTCACTGCTTGCCAGGGGGGTGTGCTGGGGCACCATGCCCTGGCTGTGGATTCGGTGCTGGTGTTCATGGGCTGGTGATCCATCCAGCTCACCACTGGTTGTGCAGTTCATGGGGTGCCGGGGGTGAGCTGTCTGGCCTGCTGCATGCTCCTCCACCCATGGCTTCCATGGGTGGTGCACCCCTGCATCCTGTCCCTGTCCCTGTGCATCCCTGGTTGTGCTACTGTGCATTGACCCTGCTCCACTGCGCATCCCTGGTTGTGCCATGGTGCAGTTGGCACGATATTCAGCTGTGTTGTGCAAGCGCACCTTGGCCTGCGCTGTGTTTGAATATCACATATGTTGCACAGGGGTGCACTGCACTTGTGCCTGCTCCTGCTATTGCACTTCTTTGTGGTGCAGTCTGAAATCCCACCCCCCAAAGTATATACATTAAAGTATTTTATGACATAGTGCCATTGCATACTAAGTCCAACAATGAAAAACACAACCTGTTTTACATATGCTCGGAGGTCACCACAATAACCTCCCTGTACGAGAACCTGAGAAGGAAAAGGAAAATTAAAGAGGACACTATAGCATAGTCAAGAAAGGGAAGGGGGTTCCCATAGGCGGCCAACCTTATGGATTAGAAATTGTAAATAATAGAGTAAGCTAAAAAAGAGAAAAACTGTTGCAACAGATATAAGAAAAGGTCAGTCCTCAAGAGTGGCAGGAGTTCCCTGTCACATATCCCCCCACCTTAAGAGGGAAGCAGTTATTGCAGACTGCTTATAACCTTCCTGTCCCAGGAAGGGATGGAGCTTCCACCCATCCATCTTCAGAAGCTTTGTTTCAGGGTACCTATTAATGATAAACATTCTATCATAAACATAGCGGATATCATCATTCTTTACCCTGAGGCATTAACACATTTCTCAAAAGAGACTAACTGTACCTTCCCATCTCCTTTAGGGGAAAGTCTGTCATATTTCTTAACCAAAAATCTGGATGGCTGTAAAGTCCAGAACCATAGAAAGAGTTTCTCTGGGGTGAGTAATTATCTGCTTCAACCCCACCAGGCCTGTCAGTTTTTAGCAGAGACCCAGTCCTAGGTTCAACCCCTCTACCTAAACCCATTGTCCATTCATTCATTCATTCATTCATTCAATCATTCATTCATTTCACTTGCTACTGATTCAGACACCTGAGGGTAGACACTCTAGGTGTTACCCCAACACAGATTCTTATCCATTTTAAACCCACCTCCTCCTTTGTAGGTTTTTCATCAAAAAATAAAGCACATGCACTTCATCATTGATCTTAATATATTGTAACATTTTTGCAATATTAGTATCTTTAGCCTGCAGTATACCCCAGTCAATACTGTTAATAGATTTAGCTGCATCAATACAAGAAAAAGTCAGCCTCATAGGCTTCTTCTTGCTTGGAGTCTTCAACCCCAGCACAATATCACTAGGCACAGTCTTATCTGGGGTCTCACATTCAAGTTCCATACTTGCATCTCCAACCTCTGACTCTTTATCCAAACTCTCTGGCAGGAACCTCACAAACACCTGGCACCAGTGTTCGGCCTCCAGTCATTGCCCACTCATCCAGCGAATCATTCTCATCATGGTATCCACCTCCTGGGTGCTGGCTCTCACACCTCCAGTCTGCATCAACCTGCATCTCTTCATCATCTTCAGGCTTGGCCTTCCTCAGAGCTCCCAGGCACAGTCCAGGTAACAGCTTCTCTCCATCTGTCAGACAGGGTTCTGGTCAGAACTCCACAGACTTTCTTCTCGGGTTCTCCTCTGGCACCTCCTGGTGTGTCAGTCCACCTGGGATATCTGGACACTATCCACAATGAAACTTCCCTCTTCAGCCAATCCAGATGATTCCAGCAAGTTATCCCACATCTGACACCAAGTCTGTGGAGGGGTTGTAGGATAATAGATGGACCAGACACCAAACTTCAAGTTCAAGACACAATCTCTGTGTAATGTTTATTCAAAATGCAGGAAATAACCTTAAGCAATGGCATATTCCTTCTTCAGTAAATCAGTTTGCAGCAACAGACTATGTATGTACTTTCTCTACACTTTGCCAGCACCTACTGACCCTGACCTCTGATCTACATAGCAGTTGAGATTCAGCCTCCATCCCTATGTGGGCCTTGTTTGCTTGGGTAGTGGGGGCTCAAATAAAAAAAAAAGCTAAAAACAAAGAACCGCAGTTAAGAAGCACTGAAACAAGGGTTGCCCCAGAGGGAATTGACTATAAGCCAAGTTTCAAAGAAACACAACATCGCATATACTTACATAATGCAGAGCATCGTGGGATATATCCAAATCAATATGGCATTTCAGATTGTCTCAGTTTAAAGCAATTTACATGCATTTTAAATAGCACAACTAACTTAATTTTTATGATACAGTCAACTAGTACTTTTTACCTTTATCGAAAACATCTATGGCCAGATATTCAAAACTTTGCGAGGGCCAAAAAACATTTGCGCAGGTTTAACGTGGGATTAGCACGGGTCTGCTATATTCAAAAGGCCAAATAGCGCGGGCAAACTGCATTAGCGCCGGGCAAAATTATAATGTATGCAAGGGGCAAACTGACATGAATACAGGCGCAATTCTATATTCAGCGACTAGCGCCACGCTAAGTGGTTTTGCGCAACCTAGCGCAACACTTAGCACGGTGCACATTACCACCCAGGAAAAGCTTGTCTTAATCCTGGGCAATCAGCTTTGCGCGACACTATGGCTTTGCGCGGTGTTTGCGCGGGCTTAGCGCGGGTTTTGCGACCCTAACAAATAAATATGACACATAGATAAAGCCAAACATAGAGTGAAGCATGCTAACTGATGGCATCAATGATGCCATCATCTGCCATCAGTCCCAGTCAGTGCCAGGCAGTAAGTGGTGACCTGCCACCAGGTGGACAGCACGGCAGTGTGGCCATACAGCACACACTCGCGGACCGCATTCCGTGGACACCAACAGATGCCAGCACACATGCAGCACTGTGGGCATGGAGGATGTTGAGGGGAGCATGTATGGGTGGCGAGGCTGTGCTACAGACCAGGTGTGGTCACAAGGCTGGGACACATCATGCAGTGTACATGGGCCAGTATTGGAATACCCCAACACCAGTGTGTCTTTCGGATAATATATGCCCCCCGGCCATACCTCACAGGCTGTACAACTGCCATAGCAATACAAAGCCAGGAATGTACATGTCACTGTGAGCATCCATGCCACAGGTGCAGCATCTGTGGGTCACACAACAGCGTGCAGTAATGTCCAGTGTCAGTAAACATCCACAGGTTGGGCCTCTCACTGTGTATAGTGCAGTCATCATCACCCCATACACTACAGGCATTGCTGTGTACACACACTACTGGCCCCCTTGCTACTGTAGTTTCTGCCGTGCACTGTAGCATGCCCTACAGTGTGACAGTTGCATGCAGCACCACCACCACCTGTGCCTAGGCTGTCCTGTCCCCTGGGGTACAATATGCTATGCTATGCTGTACTGTTTACATGTAGCCTGCAGTTATCATTGCGCACTGCCAGACTGGCCTACAGGTGGAGCTGCGGTTGGACCTGGTCAGCCCCTGTACTTCCAGACTGACCTACAGGTGGCTGTGTGGGACCCTGCAGTAACGCTGGGCAAACTGCATGCAAATCAGGGTATAATGAGATACTAATCTGGTTGTTTGCCCAGAGACTTCCTAAGTAGGCTCATTTGCATGGCACTTTTGAATATGGCACATTTTAGCTCCGAACAAGCGTGTTTGCTCTGAATGCCTAGCAGCTCTGCGCTAATGCCATGCTAATGTGTTAGCGGCTAACGGTACGGGGAATATTATACAGTTTTAATCACTGTTCTTTCACATCTGCTGCTTCCTGCAGCTGTACTGAGTCCATGCATTTGCTGGCACACACATTGACCACGTAGTTCGTCTGTACCTGCCCTCACGTTGCTGTGTACTGTGTTGTTGTTGTGGGTTGCACTTCCTGGTTGCTTTATTCAGTGCTGTCTTATTCCAGGGCTATGTTTGCCCTGCACTCCCAGCCCAGTTTGCATGGCCTCATTACCATGCTATATTTGGATGCTGTTTACCCTGGGCTATTCCTTTTGAATATAGCTTGCTCTGTGCTCCGGGCTAAGTTTGCCCACCGGGCAGTGCTAATTTTGCCCCGGGGCAAAGTTTTGAATATCTGGCCCCTAGTGTCATGGCATTTTCAACATTTACAGGTTTTAGACACATAAGGTATATACACTAAAGTATTTTATGACATAGTGCCATTACATACTAAATTCAACAATGATTAACACAACCTGTTTTACATGTGTTCGGAGGTCACCACAATAACCTTCCTGTATGAGGACCTGAATGGGAAAAGGAAAATTAAAGAGGACACTATAGCATAGTTAAGAAAGGGAAGGGGTGCCCATAGGTGGCCAACCTTATGGACTAGAAGTATTAAAGAATAGATTAGACTAAGAAAGAGAAGAACTGTTGCAACAGATATAAGAAAAGGTTGGTCCTCAAGAGTGGCAGGAGCTCCCTGTCACAGACATATGTCACAGAATTTCATTGTACTGATGTCAATATGGTCTAAACATTTCCTATTCTTTCCTCCCATCAGAAAAATGAAGAACTGTTGGAGCGACAATGAAAACTTGCATCTTGTTGAGGTAGTGTCCACACTAGCTGATCCTAAAATAGTGATGAGAGGCACTAATCAGCCTCTCTTACAACTATGGCAGGTTGTGAAGTGATCTCCTTAAACCTGTGAATAACATAACCAAAGACCCTGTGTCTTGTAAGAAACAATGGAAACTCATCCGACAGAGTTATTTCAAATTAAATGCTTCAGGCCATATCCCAACACAGCACAAGAAGTGGCACAAACTGGCCCATGAAAGGTAGCATAAGGCAGGAAAATCAAAGCTGGGAGACAGAATATATGGCAGTAAGTTTGTTTTTATTATTAAAAAGTGAAAAAGAAACACATGCCCCTGTGCAAACCCATGACACAGTAATCTTTATATGAATGTCTTGCAGAATGCAGGAAAGGTGTGAAGTACCACAAAGCTAGGCAGCAACTACAACAGCCTGTATCATCTAGTTCTGAAGACCAAAAAGAAGATGAACATGCAGAAAAGGAAATAGAGGAAGACCAAGAAGAGGATACAGAACATGATGAACCAGTAGAAGTGGAAGATTCAGAACAACAAGAAAATGAAAATAAAGAAAAGCAATGTCCTGATGAACAAGATGTACCAGAACAGAACAAGCAAGATGAAATTTTGACCTCTAACGGTAAGCACTATAAAACTAAGTACCCTAACCGGTACTCTCAAAATACACAGCTGCACAATGCAGCCAAGTAATGTCAACCCTAGGAAAAACATATATCTCATCCACAGATGAATCAGAACAGCACACAAGCACCACCCCCACAAAGGAGTGTATGTCTCAAGGATAATAATGCTAACTAATAATGTAAACTCCTTGACTGTCACTTAGGGACCAGATGGCTAAACTCTGATGGTCAAGAATTTCTCGCAGACAGCGATTTTGACAGTTCGCAAATGGTTATTGATCTGATGGTCGGGAATTTTACTACCTCACGAACTAGGAATTTTTAAACTTTTAAAAATGTTCCCGCTGCATTGTGACTTAACAGTTTGGTCTTTTTGTATGTTTCAGGGTATTAAACGGATGCCTTAGAGATGTAAATTATGATATTTTGGTGTTGGATAGTTAAGCGGTTCCATAGATATGCCATCATGAAGTTGAGATTTTTCCCTTAGGATAACATTGTGGCACCCCTTGCGCTTTTCATCACCCTTATCTCAAAAACAAAGCGAGATACAGACTTTTCACTACTTAAATCCCACATCACCCGATCTAGGCTATAGGAACAAGATTGAAATCCATAGACTACATCTGCAGTGGGATTTTTTTCATAGGTTGAACGGTTACTGAGATATAGGAAAATTAGTGTCACAAGGGTTCCAAGGGTGCTTTTTTAGCACTTTTTGGTGCCCATATCTTGTAAACATAGAAACATAGAAGTTGATGGCAGATAAGGACTGCAAGGAACATCCAGTCTGCCTATTTATTTTTCTACCTTATAAAATGTGTCATTGGCCTTTGCTCTGTCAATGGCCTATCTATTCATACTCATCTGTATTGCTCGCTTATGCCTATCCCATGCCTGTTTGAAGCCCTGCACTATATTCATATCCACCATTTCCTGAGGTAGGCCGTTCCATGCATCCATCACCCTTTCTGGGAAAAAGAACATCCTCATATTACCCCTTAATCAGCCTCACTCTAATCTCATGCTGTGTCCTCTTTTCCTGCTAATTTTCTTATAGTGAAACATGTTAGACTCTTTCACCATGTTAATGCCCTTAAGGTGTTTGAATGTTCTGATCATATCACCTCTCTCCCTCCTTTGCGCTAGGATATACATATTGAGCTCTGTTAATCTGTCATATGTTTTCTGATGCAGTCCCTGTTCCATTTTGGTTGCCCTTCTCTGGACTGCCTCAATTTGGTTAATGTTCTCGTTAAGGTGTGGCCTCCAGTACTGCATGCAGTACTCCAGATGGAGCCTAACCAGTGTCTTGTAAAGAGGGACTATTACCTCCCTCTTCTGACTTGTGATGCCTCTACTAATACATCCCAACGTCTTCCTAACCTTATCTACTGCTTTAGTGGTCTGCTTGGATGATTTCAGGTCATTGATGATGATGATGCCCAAGTCTGTTTCTTCTCTTGTGACTGCTAGCAACTCCCCTCCCAGCCTATAGGTGGCTTCAGGGTTTCTCTTCCCTATGTGCATGATCTTGCACTTCTTTACATTAAACCCCAGTTACCACTCTTCTGACCATTTTGCTACTTTATGCAGATCTCTTCTCATTCTGCCCACTCCATCTGGATCATCTACTCTGTTGCAGATCTTGGTGTCATCTGCAAACAGACAAACCTTACCCTCCAGTCCATCTGCAATGTCACTGATGAAGATATTGAAGAGGACTGACCCCAGGACTGATCCCTGAGGTACCCCACTTGTGACTTGCATCTCTTCTGACCTTATACCGTTTACCACCACTCTGTTTTCTGACCGTCAACCAGTTTGCCACCCAGTTGACCAACTTCTGACCCACCCTGAGCCTACCCAGCTTATTTATCAATCTTCTATGTTTAACAGTGTCGAAAACTTTGCTGAAGTCAAGGTAGGTGACATCAACTGCTCCCCCTTGGTCCATCACTCTGGTTACCCAGTCAAAGAAATCTATGAGATTAGTTTGACAGGACCTTCCTTTTGTAAACCCATGCTGTCTTGAATCCTGTGCTCCTATGGATTCCAGGTGTTGCATGATCCTTTCCTTAAAGATTGCCTCCATAATCTTGCCCACTACTGAGGTAAGACGGACTGGTCTGTAGTTCTCTGCCTCCTCCCTGCTACCAGTCTTGTGAAGCGGGATCACATGAGCCATTCTCCAGTCTTCTGGAACCTCTCCTGTGCTCAGAGACTCACTAAACAGTTCTGATAATGGCTCTGCTAATTGCAGCCTTAGCTCCTTTAGTACCCAGGGATGTATGCCATCTGGTCCCATTGCCTTGTCCATCCTGAGCTTATCAAGCTCTTGTAGGACCCTTTCTTTTGTGAAAGGAGTAACGCACACTGCACTCCCCCCTGTGTCCATGGTGCTGAGCTGTGGGCCCTGCCCTACCTTCTCTTCAGTAAATGCTGAGGAGAAGTATCTATTTATGATAGATGCTTTTACATGGTCCTCCTCCTCACACGCACCCTTATCTCCTTTGATTTAAGCAATATCCCCTCTGGACTTTCTCCTTTCACTAATGTATGTATAGAAAGTCTTGTCACCTTCTTTTACTGTTTGTGCTAGTGTTTCCTCAGTTTGGGCCTTTGTCTGCCTTACTGCCTTACCTGCTTCCCTTAGGGAAGTTTGGTATGCCTCCCTATCTTCATCCCACTGCATTCCTTTATATTTCCTGAAGGCCAGTCTTTTGGTTCTGACCTTTTCTGCTACTGTTTTTGAGAACCAAAGTGGTTTCCTTCTTCTTTTGCACTTCCTTTTCTCTCTAACACAATGGGATGTTGCTTCAAGTATTGCATCCTTAATGCTTGCCCACTTTGCCTGTACCCTCTCACCTGTATTTCTTTTTGCCAGGGCTAGCTTAACTCTGTTGGCCATCTTATCAAAGTCAGCTCCTCTGAAGTTCCATATTTTTGCCTTGGAATGGGATGATTTAGTTCTAGTGGTCAAATTGAACCATACCATGTGATGGTCACTGGTCCCCAGGTGACCTTCTCACCTGGAGATCTGTGATCCTTTCCTATTAGTCAGTACTAGATCTAGGATAGCCCTGTCTCTTGTGGATTGTTGTACCAGTTGTTTGAGGCCCTCCCCCTGCAGGGAATCCACCATGTGTCTAGTTCTGGTAGATGTTCCTGCTGGTATTGACCAATCTGTATCTGGCATGTTGAAGTCTCACATTATCAGAACCTCCCCTTTAGCTGTCATGTTTTGTATATCTTCTAACAGTAATGTGTCTATGTCCTCCCCCTGGTCTGGGAGCATGTAGACAACCCCAGTTTGTATGGCTGTCCTATTTCCTGTTTCCAGGGTGACCCACAGTTCTTCTGGCTCCTTATGTGTATTCTGAATTTCTGTAGCTTTGATATTTTCATTGACATACAAAGCCACTCCACCCCCTCCCCCTTTTTGCACCTCGGTCTCTTTTGAACCATACATAGCCAGGTACTGAAGTCTCCCAAGCGTGGTTACTGGTAAACCATGTCTCGCTAATTGTTACTATGTCCAGTTTAGCCTCTGTCATTATTGCCTGCAGGTTTGGTATCTTGTTTCCCAGACTGTGTGCATTTGTGTTCATGATTTTCCATTGGTCAGATTTTGATGTGTTAGTTGTTTGGTGAGGTCTGCCGTTTCCCCCTGTGCATCACATGGGGAGCTGGACCTTTTTCCTTAACTGGTGATACAAATGAACTGCAAACATGCTGAACTCCTGTTTGACCACTAGCTGAGGGGGGAGGGGTGTTTTTCCCATTCGACGTATGGAGTGCTGCACCCCTCTCCCCATTTGCTAGTTTCAATATTCTCTAAAGACGTCAAACTTCTGCCCCAATGCACTGACTCCCTCCTTAGTCAGATGAAGTCCATCAAATTTAAAGAACTTTCACTCCCAAAACTGTTGCCAGTTCCCTACAAATCTGTGTCCTTTTTCCTGGCACCAGCCCTTGAGCCACATGTTTAGCTCCCCTATCACCCCTTCTCTGACCTTCTGTCCATCTGCCCCCCTCTCCCAGACAGCAGGATCTCAAAGAAGGAGATGCCAGAAGAAATGGATAATAGTTTGTCACTCAGCCTGGTCAGGTTTTCCTTGGTCTCCACAACTGACCAGCTGGCAAGATCATCAGTCCTTATGTGTACCAGGATGTCAATGTTTTCTCCTGCTTCCTGAACAATTTTAGCAATGCAGTCAGTGTCTCTACATGCTGATGTTCCTGGTAGACATCTGACCATTATCCCTGGCTGGAGATGGGTATCAACTTCTCAAATAATGGAGCCTCCTATGATCAGAAGTTTTTTGGACTTCCTTTTTGCTTTTTTTGTTTTGGTTCCTGTTTTGGGATAGTTTTGTTGTGCTAGCTCCTGCCCTGCAGTGTACTGCTCTGCAGTGTCCTCTGCACCTTTGTTTGATTTCAAAGCTAGAGGCAGATACCTGTTTGTAGTTTTTATATGGTTTGTGGAGGTGATATGTTGGAGAACACTAAGTGATGGGGCACCTGATTTGTCCCTTCTAACCACCTGCCAACCTCCCAGACCAACTACCCTCTGTGGTCGAGGTGCTCTGTTGGATGTTGGGGAAATGGCGGGTGGTTCTTATAATATATTTCATCTTGAATATGCAATTTGAGGTACGCAATCTCTGTCCATGCTGCCTGGAGCTGACCCCTTAGATGTCCAATGTCCCAGCATGTAGGACAGTGTCCTAAATCCTGTAAAACTGCCCTTCTGAAAAGTGTTCCACAGTACTTGCAGTTAATGATATCCATTCCAGATAAGTTGCTGGGTTTATAACCTGGTCAAAGTAATTAGAAGGAAGAAAATGAAAGCAAAAGTTTGATTTTGTGTTTTGTTTGTTTTTTGTATAAATTGTTACACCAAGTTAAATTACTAGTGCCCCTGTAAATGAGGTCACTATGTGGATACCCCACTGATCTGCCCCTTCCTGCTTTGCCACAGGAAATTTCACAACTGTGCTACCCTATAAAAGGAGTGTAGTGTGCGATGGCTGGGGATGGGGGTGGGTGGCTGGGCCCTTCCCCCTGACAAAAAAGAAAACCACGGACAAAAGAAACAAGAAGGTAAGAGCAGAAACAATCAGCCAACAACAAATGCAGTAGCCCTGAAAGCTTATCCTAATAATAGATAAAACTGTAAAACCTGTAAAGCACCACTATAATAATTTCGCAGAAGATATACCCTGTAAGAAATACTATGCTACAGAGACAAATAAAGCAGTAACAGACGATATACCTTGCAAAAGACAATTTGAATCAGAAGATTACAGCAGTAATCTGTTAGCACACACCTGTGGGCACGTCCTGTAATAATGGAGCACAAGGTATACCCAGCAACAACAATTTGAATCAGAGAAAAATAAAGCAATAAAATGTTAGCAACAAACAGTAACAACCTCTGTAAGTATAAAATAAAAATAACACACACTAAATCTGCCTAGCCAAAAGAAGCCTTAATCCTTTCCCTTGCTCAAGTAAGGTTCTTTGCTCTGTCCTTTCAAGCAACCTAGAAGGAAAGTGTTCAGGTGAAGCTAGGCACCTTGGCCAGCAAACCTAGTCTTCCACCTCCAAGATATCAACTAACATGACCTTATAATCCTTCTTTCTGTTGGAAGTTACTGACAGTTTGTCAGCTCCACCACCCAGATACACACCTAATCCCCTGGAAGAGCTGTGGGAGGAAAGCAATTAGCTCCTTCAGTGTGAAAAGGAGACTGCAACACCTCTGAGACTAAAAACCTTTTAGAAAAAAATAAATAAAATAGTGGCAAACAGTAATTTTGCTTAGCCTAATGATAAAAAGTCACACAAATGTAAGCAACACCTGTAATAATTTCACAAAAGATATACCCTGTAAGAAACACTTTGCTACAAAGAAAAATAAAGCAGTAACAGAAGATATACCTTGCAAAACACAATTTGAATCAGAAGATTACATCAGTAATCTGTTAGCAAACACCTGTAGGCACACCCTGTAATAATGCATGCAGCAGAAGGTATACCCAACAACATTTTGAATCAGAGAAAAATAAAGCAATACAATGTTAGGAATGAACAGTAACAATCCCTCTGAGTACAAAATAAAAATAACACACACTAAATCTGCCTAGCCAAAAGAAGCCTTAATCCTTTTCCTTGCTCTGGTAAGGTTTTTTGCTCTGTCCTTTCAAGCAACCTAGAAGGAAAGAGCTCAGGTGAAGCTAGGTGCCTTGGCCAGCAAACCTAGTCTTCCATGATGAAAGATACGGTTTTGGTTTATTGATGTCATGTGGAGGTCTCGCTTTCATGATTACAATGACACTTTAGTTTTTTCCCTAGCTGCAACGATTCTTGAGATATTGGCAAATTACTGTTACAAGGGTTCCTTGCCATATAGTGCTGCTGTATGGCTCTGTAGCTATGTGTAAGTGGGAGGGCAGGGCCTGGAGGGCCCATACTCCCACAGACACATATCGTTATGCAGAAATGGGCAGCTTGGTGGGAGCGGGGCCCACAAACACATGCTATTTACTAGTTATAGTACACTTTTTCAAAAAGTAAGGAAATTCATTGCAAAAAAACTTTGTTTAATGCATCAGTTAGGGTTGAAGTGACAAAAGTGGGGAAATGAGATGTTAGGGTTAGGCCTCTAACCCCCACCCCCATCCTCCATAAATTGACAGACATTGGGGTGTGCCATGGGGTCATGAGGCCTAACTCTCACCCCATTCTCCTTTACTGTAGCATGTCAATCTTTTTACACATGGAATGGGGTGAGAGTTGGTCCTCACAACCCCATGGTATACCTTGGCATCTGTTGGTCTGTGGAGGATGGGGGTGAGGGTCTCAATCCTAACATCTCATTTCCCCACTTTTGTCACTTTAACCTTAACTGATGCATTAAATGACATTTTTTTGCAATGAATGAATATATATATATATATATATATATATATATATATAGGATGGTGGATGCACTTTCTACATACGTGACTCCCTCCAAGCTCATGCCCTCCCTACTCCACAGCTCGATCATGGTTCCCAAGCACTCACAATCAAAATCCTACCTGACCCCTCCAGGGCTCCAATATTCATCAATGCTGCCTATTTCCCCCCTGCCACCAGAAACCTGCCCTCAAATACATGCTTGATCATCTCTCCCAGCTCCCACCCAAAGCAGAGCAAATCACCCTGTGGAACAAACATAAACTGGCTCTCCAGCTCAGCAGACCAATCTAAAGATGCCACTGCTACCCTAGGCATCACACAACTGGTCACTCAGCCTATCTGTACCAATCCTACTAATGGTTTCTCCTCGCTTCTTGATATTGTCCTCACCAACCAACCACACAAAATTACCAGTACCACAGTCCTACCAAATGCCCTCAGTGACCACTCCCCTATAGTATTTTCCTGGTCCAGCAAGTCATAAAAATCGCCCCCAAAACCACCCTCAGGCATTGCCTCAATCCAGGGTGTTTGGAACAGCTAAAAGCCTACCTATCCCTCTGGGACTGGTCCCCAATCAACCAGGTACTTGACATTGATGCAGCCCTATCGTACCTTAGCTGCTCCTTCAATTCAGCCTGTGACCTTTTCACTCCCCTCACAAAACACCTTGTAAAAAACCCTAACACCATGTGGGTCACCCAAATTTTACTCAACCGTATCTGCCATCGGGATAATCTTTGGCATAAAGCCCTCAACTCTGGAAAGGCCTCTGATAAGCAACTCTACCATGAGGCCCATAACAAATGCACCTGGGCCATCCAAAAAGCATAGGCTGACCACTACAAATCGTTACTGGCCTTCTCCTGGGACTTGGCCCAGAAATTCTGTGATAACAACAAAGAGATTAATGGAAAGTCCATGTCCCCACCACCCTCCCAGATCACCATCAATGGCACCCTCTCCTCAGACCCTAACTGTGTTGCAGATACTCTAAATTCCACCTTCTCTGACCTTAGCTGATACCTCCTCCAAATTTCTTTGACCCCATCCCCGCTCCTCCACGGCCCCCTCACCAGCCCCAGCTTCTATTTTCATGCCCTCTCAGAGCAGGAGGCAATACCCTACCTATTAAAAGTCCTAAATAGGCACAGTCTCAGTAATGACTCATTGGACCTCAGACTGCTCCGTCAGGTCTCTGATGTAATGCTTACCCCTCTCACCTGCCTTCTAAACCACTCCCTTTGTCTTGGCCAATTTCCTTCTGCTTGGAAAGTGGCATTCATTACCCCAGTGCACAAGAGTGGTGATCGCACCTCTCCAGGAAACTATCACCCAATGTCCATCTTCCCCCCAAAGTCTTAGAAAATATCATCATTGACCAGCTATCTGAATATCTGTCTACCCACAGCCTCCTTTGTGAGGAGCAACATGGCTTCCACTCAGGCCATAGCACTACGACTGCCTTACTGGAATTCTCCAGCTTCCTCCACTCTACCCTTGACAAAGGACACCTGACAGGGACTCTATTCTTAAATCTGTCCAAGGCATTTGACATGGTAAGACACCCTCTCCTCCTATCAACCCTTACTCAGCTAAGGCTCTTCCAGGCGGTCACCTCCTGGTTCTCCAGCTATCTCTCTTCATGGTCCCAATGTGTTAAAATAAATGGCACCATCTCTGCCAGTTGACCTGTTCTTTTGAGGGTTCCCCAAGGGTCCATTATGGGTCCCCTGCTTTTTAGCCTGTACCTCAACTCACTCCCAACTGCCTGCTCTGAGTGTGTTCTCCTTTATGCTGATGACACAGTACTATTTCACTCCCACTCTGCCCCCCACTCCATTCAAGCTATCCTCCAGAAATCTTTCAGCCAGGCCAAATCATGGTTCACTGACCACAGTCTCATACTCAACTACAAAAAAAACAAAATCCATGCTTTTCTCCCATAACCAGAGTAAGCACCATGGCTCCCCTCTGAACATTATGAGTAGCAAACATCTCCCAATAGAACAAGTTCTTAGCTTCAAATATCTCAGCATTACCTTTGACGTGACACTATCCTTCCATGAGCATGTCCATCTCCTTTTCACCAATATAAATACCTGTATTGGCCTACTTACCACCACCACAGGGATTGCTTCCCTCCTGATGCCCTATGACTCATTATCACCTTCTCTGTCCTCTGTCTTGTGGACTATGGACTCATAGTTTGTGGTGTGGCTGCTAACTCTACCCTCCTGAGAATCAAAATCTCACTAAACAAAGTTTGCTGTTTACTTGCTGGCTGTGACAAACTCACCCACACCTGCACCCTATACGACGTAACCAACCTTCTCAACTTTGAGGAGCAACTCCAGTACCAGTCCTGCCTCTTTGCCAAAATAATGATGGTTGGACTGGCCCCACCTAGACTGTCCACCTTACTCCAACCTGCCCCTTCACTCGCAGCACTGCCTGGACCATCCTACATGTACCCAGAGTTAGGACCTCACTGGCCTAAAGGTCCTTCTCCTACAAAGCCCCTGCTTGGATAAACTCCCTCCCTGCACCCATCTCCACTGAAAACAGACTTGATCCTTTGAAGGCCTCACTCCAATGCTATCTCTGCACACCTGCAACTGCACATAGCCCACTCAGCATGCCCAGCTCCACCCAACCCCCCACCCTTCTCAGCCTTTGACACTGGACCCATGTCCTGACTTACCCCCCTTTTTAGATGTATGCCTGCTACTGTCTAATGCTCTGTGTTCAACAGATATATTCCACACTGTATATATACTGCACTATTTGTATTTATTGTATTGCACTAGTTAACCTACCTATTTGCACTGTGTGTGTGTGTGTCTATATATATATATAAATATTGCACTGTATAGTGACTGCACATCTCTGTATTCTCTGTATCACTCTGACACAACATTTCCATGCTTTTGTCGCTGTGGTATGAACCCTGATGCATTAATGGATTTTTTTGTGATAAATTCCCCTTCTTTTTGAGAAAGTGCAATGTAACTGGTAAGTGGTATGTGTTAGTGGGAGTGCAGACCCTCTGGGCCCTGCGCTCAGTTCACATTGTCCATTTTTTTGCAATGGTATGCATATGTATACATACATGCACAGCCATACAGCAGCCCTATAGGGCAGGGAACCCTTGTAACTGTAATGTGCTAATATTGCAGCAACCATAGCAGCTACAAAAGAAATTCAAGTGTCATTGTAATTGTGACAGTAAGACATCTATGCAATATAGATAACCGAATCCGTATCTCACATCATTTATGAGATATGGGCACTGAAATGCACTGAAAAAGCACTCTTGGAACCCTTGAAACCTGTTGCCAATACCTCCGTAACCATACAAGGTAGGAAAAAAAAATTCCACTGCTGGTGTAACCTATGCTTTCTAAACTTGTTTCTGCAGGTTAGTTCACTGAATGTGAACTAAGCTGTAGGTAACAAAAAATCCATAGCTCACTTTGTTTTCAAGATACGGGCACCGAAAGGTGTCACAGGCACCTCAATGCTATCTTATGGGAAATTACTCAACTTCAGAATGCTGTAACATTGGTCCTCTTGAATGTTTTGGCACCAACACACCAAACCTCACATCTGTGGAACCAGGGCTTGCCACCCTGCAAATTTTATCCCAAAAGGCCTAACCGTTCAGTTGCAGGGTAATAGCAAGATTTGCTGTTTGTTTTTTTAAATACTTTCACAAATCACAAAAGTTTCGTAAAAATTAACACAAAACTTTTGCATTTGTGAGAGTATTTCAGCAGTTTCTTTTGTGATTTGCCAATGTATTTTTTTCTCCAATGTTTAAAATGGCATTTCTGGGGGGGTTTATCCCCCCCCCAAAAAAAAGATAGGACTGGCATCCTCAGGACCTGACTAGGTAAACCAACAGTCAGTGCTTACCTAGAGTGCCCCAAATTTAAATGCCAGGCATTTTCTCTCTCACTAACTGAAAACAAGATGTCTGCAACATGAAAGTAAAAGGGCCATTTGTGAAAGTAAAACTGCATTTGTGAAACTTTCGTGAGACACATATATTTATTTCCCCTTTGACAATAATGGGAGATTTGTTTTTTTGAATAACCTTTGAACAGTTTAATATTTTCACACCAAATCTTCAAAAGGCACATCGGTGACCCAGACTGCATCTCTGCATCTTCCCTGAAGATTTAGGACCAAACAAGTATATCATGCAGGCTGAGGGTGACAGTAAAGAAACACTCCAAAAGTCTGTTTTTCTGAGTTTTTTTGCATTCTATAACCCCACACCCGTACATCCAACCATGAAGCAACTTACCAGATCTAGAGATCTATGGTCCAAATCTGTCATACGGTGACAAAATTATTATGGTGCAAAATTTGAAGTGCTTACTTGATCCTTACTATATTGGCATACCTTGCCAGTATAATATTTATAAAATGGGTAGGGAAACTGTAGCAATTTTATTGGCTGAACAGCATCACATGACCATGCGTATATCAGAGTGCGACCGCACACCTGCACTTTTACCCCACTCCAAAGCAATTCTACCATTTTATAAGATAGATAACCTACTCTGAGGTGTGTGGTCGCGCTCTGATATATGCATGCCTTGGGTGGTTGATGCACTCAGCCTGCGGCCTTGTGCATAACAGCGCACACCAGGGCATGCATATATCAGAGCGCGACCGCACACCTCAGAGTGGGTTATCTAGTACATATATATATATATATATACACACACATATATATAGATAGATATATATAGCTGTGTGAACAGTATTCGAGAGACAAAGTGTGACATTCATGCACTCAAAAAAAGTTTTATAATTAGGCATGACTCAACCTTAATTTTAACGTCTATATGTGGTAGTTGCATAATACAAAATATAAAGATAGTTCTGTATTTCTAAATTTGGAAAAATGGCATAGTTAGTTATGACATGCAACTACTTTCATGGGTAACTCAGTGTCCATTATGAATTATTTCCCATTTCTAGTAATAAATAATATTTTCAAATGCAGTGTCTCTGTCTTCTATTTAAGTGTATTAGTTTACAACATTTATTGATTTGATGTTCTTCCATACCTATGTGTCGCCATCTATTCTCCAATGTAGACAGCACTAAAAATACAAACAAGAGGTTACCAAAGTTTCATTACTTCATGCTTATACAGTTTATGCCCAATCTATATGCCTTTCACACTTAAATTGGACAATAAGCAGAAAGATAAACATGAACAAATCACTTGGCTGCACTTGATTTATTATGTGCTGCATGACATCCCTTGGCAACCCAGTGCCAGCCATTGTCGGGAAAATTATGCCAAAATATCACACAGTCCCACCCTGTGCTCACCACCAAGTGCATCACAGGGACGCTGCTGCTGTGGGGGTCGTGTACTGCACATGGAATGCCACAACAAAACTGCTCTACAAGTCAAAACAATCCACCAAAATGCTCTACAAACAACCAAAGATAAGACCAGAAACAGATGGATGTTACCAGGTGGTCCTGAGCCACATCAGGGGTCATTTTGACGTCATTGTAAGTCCGCAGAGTCAGACCGAAGGCAGGCCAAACCACAATTAAAAAACAGAAAGCACCCAGGCAAGCAGCTTGGCTCTGATAACTACTGATGTGGAAGCTGCATGACATCCTCTGGCAACCCCATGCTGACCTTTGTGGGGAACATTATGCCAAAATATCACATGGGCCCACCCTGGGCTTACCACCATGAGCATCACAGGGATGCTGCTGCTGCAGGGTTCTTGTTATGCACATGGAATGCCACATCCAAACTGCTCTACAAGTCAAACCAATACACCAAAGTGCCCCACGAACAAGCAAAGGCAAGTCCAGAGACAGCTGGATGTTATACAGTGGGCCTGAGCTACATCAGGGGTCATT
The DNA here is from genome assembly GCA_016271365.2 of Neoceratodus forsteri. Lineage (NCBI taxonomy): Eukaryota > Metazoa > Chordata > Ceratodontiformes > Ceratodontidae > Neoceratodus > Neoceratodus forsteri. The sequence continues at coordinate 527,094,294 of CM057456.1, read as the reverse complement.
TTGACATCACTGTACCTCTGCAGAGCCAGACTGAGGGCTGGTCTTGCCACAGCTATCAACCAGAAAGCACCCAGGCAAGCTGTTTGGTGCTGATCACTGTAGATGTGGGTGATGTACAATGCCCACTGTCAACCCCGTGTCAGCCATTGTGGGGACAATTATGCCAAAATATCACATGGGCCCACCCTGGGCTCATCACCAAGTACATCACAGGGATGTCACTGCCACAGGGTTCTTGTACTACTGCACATGGAATGCCACATCCAGACTGCTTGAGTTAGGCCCAGGTGATGTATTTTTTATTTTCAAACAGTTCCTAGATATTATGCCAACACTTGACATTTAATGTATAGGCACTCATATTATAAATACATCTGATAAATGTTTTCATCAGATGAATCCAAACTACTGATGTTACCCAACAAGCACTAGTACACTCAGGCAATGACCAGATTACAGTACTACACATGGTATCTCTCCCATACCCCTGAAGGTACTAAGCAATGCCATGAACAGCCTTTCTGAGGTAAGCCTCCAGTGCCGTCTTTTTAATTTTTAAACAGTTTCAACATACTGTGCCATCACTTGACATCTAATTTAGAAGCAATTATTATAAATAAATCAGGAAAATGTTTTTGCCAGATAAAGCCGTTGCCCTACAAGTACTAGATCACCAAGGCAATGACCAGATTATTACACATGGTACCCACCCATGCCATGAGCAGGCATTTTGAGGTAGGCCAAAGTGCTGTATTTTTTATTTTTAAACAGTTCCAACATATTATGCCACCACTTGATGTCTAGTTTAGAAGCAGTCTCATTCCTACAATGGTAACCCCCTCATAACTTCGAATGAACTGGCCAATGCTATGAGAAGCGTTTTCGAAGTAGGCCTCATTGCTGTAGTGTTTTATTTCATACAGTTCCAACATATTATGCCACCATGCACACCTGATCCCCTAGTTCAGTATAACAGTAAAATAATGCTCCTTTACATCAAGAAAGGCAACTTTTTTATTTTAAAATAACACACACACACCTTACCAGAGCCAGCATTACCCCTTCTTTTCAAAAATTATTAGCATCTCACACAAATTGCATTTTTTTCATTTAAAACATATTAAGAGTGCAACTTTTATATTCAGTCCACATACACACTTCTAAAATAGAGCCATTGTCACATCAATAGGTATAGCATTCATTCAACAAATACACATTCTCAGAATTTACCAGTAGGAACACCACAGGTGTTGTTTTTCCCACTTTAAACATGATTAAAGTAATCACCAGAGGAAAGTTCACCAATATTTGCAAAATTCTGAAAAAATCAAATTATATAATGAAAACCCTCTAGCTGGATTGTAAACAAAATACTATTAAATCACAAACAAAAGTCTTTTTGATTAGATTGGTCACATATATGCACAGCCCCATTTTGAAGAGGAGCTCTTCACAAACAGCTAGACCATGACAGAACACACAAATTTAACTTTTCTGCCCCCAAAGATGACAGAACACAACTGCTGCACTGTAGTCAGATAGTATTTCATATGCCCCATTTAAACAGTGCCAGCACCAGAGGAAAGTTTAGCTGATACACTTCCCAAACAAAACTTTAAAATATACTATTTAATATGCCCCATTTAAACACTACCAGGACAAGAAGAAAGTTCTGCTGATATACTTCCCAAACTCAGCTTTAAACTGTACTATTTAATATGCCTCAGTTACACAGTGCTAGAACCAGAGGAAAGTTCTGCTGATATACTTCCCAAACAAAACTTTAAATTATACTATTTAACATGCCTCAGTTATGAGTGCTAGAACCAGAGGAAAGTTCTGCTGATATACTTCCCAAACACAACTTTAAAATATACTCATTATGCTGCACAGCCACTAATCCAATCATCCTCTGTTTTGAAGAGGGGCCCTTCACAAACAGCAGGACCATGAAGTCCTGAGGTGAAAACTTTACATTTTCTGTCCCCAAAATGACACAGAATAACTGCTGTACTTTAACCAGTCACTATTTAATATGCATCCCAGAATTTTAACTTACTGTTTTGTAGCAGAATGCTGAGAATCATATGTTTTCTAGTGACTGGAGACCTTTGAGATCCGTCCGAACTCCTGTGCAACACACCAGATTTAAAATGTGCGACACTTCATTCTCCCTGTTTTTAAGAATGGCAAATGGGAGAAGCAGTGGAAAGAGAACAGTTTTGCTTAGAGCCAGAGTATCAAAACCGAATGCCTGATGTCACCTTTGGTTCCTGACTGTTTGTACCAATACCAGCATCATCAGCCACATGGGTAACATGGACATGACAGCAAGAGCCACAGCTTTTGATGCTGCTATATGTACCACTGCATTAAGATTGCAGACTTGTGTGGGGGGAACACTTTAAGCAATGTGAACTGACGCTGAAAAAAAAATACAAAGCATAAAGGCAGAATACACAAAAGAAATTATGCAGCTATACAAGACACCACAGTAATACATGAAAGTACAAGTGGTGTCACGTAAATTTAATTACATTTGCATGAAAACAATAATCACTGGGGGACAGTTACACATCCACTCTGTCCATTAAAAAAGAAAACTTTGGTATTGTGCTTTAAATACAGTAAATTTAATGGTCACCAAGATGTGTATCACAGCCATGTCACAAAATGGCTGCTGTTTTAAAGACTATTTTCATTATTAAAATGTTGCCACAATAAAATAAAAACACATACACCCTTTTTTATGCACACTATCTCTTGACCACATTGACAACAGTACAGAGCACAAATTTTGTATTTTTAATAAATTATGAGTAAAATACAGACCTTATTTTAAGTGCACACTCAAGTCTCCCAAATACTGTCAACACACCTATATCTATCTATCTATCTATCTATCTATCTATCTATCTATCTATCTATCTCTCTCTCTCTCTCTCTTCTCTCTATATATATATATATATATATATAGATAGATAGATAGATAGATAGATATAAATAAAATAGGGTCACTGTCATGCCCCTAAAGTTTGGGTTGAGTAGCTAGTTTAATGTTAAACCCCAGTTTGTGCACTTTAATTACTTTGCAACCGTTCAACGGATTTGCATGACATTTGGAATGCTCAGTTTGGTATGGTAGATCTCTTGATCTGCTAAGTTGTGTTTTGGTTGGACTTACGGTTTCTGCACAGCAAAATGCTGAAAATGCATTATTCGCCACTTGTGTTACCTTTTTTACCCAGTGCACTGCGACCACACTGTTTGATCTTTTGGTCTGAAGTTTTTGGGGTTGAAGGAGTTTGGGTCAAACAAACAATTCAGCTTTGGTTAGGTTGAAAAATATTAATCCATTCCAAAATTATTTCATTTTTAATTTTGGGGTTCTGAGCATGCTCAGTTCACTCCAAGATTTGTATGTATTTTTTTCGAAAGGGAATTGGGCCCACAGTCAAGGGTTTTGTCAGCTCATGAATGGGGATTAAAAAAATCCTTGTCTGTCAGCAAAAATTCCTTGTCCATGAGCCGCCATCTTGTTTAAATGTTTTCCCCAAAACAAAATGTCATAACTTCCTCCACAGGTGAATTCTGGTTGTAATAAGGCATGGGTTTTGTTCAGGATGATGCTCTCTATAAACCTATGCCTTTGGTTTGCTTTGTTTTGGACAGAAAATGACCATTTCAAATTTTTAAATTCTTTGTTCATGACTCGCTTCTGATCCCCTTTAGCGAGCTGACAAAATCCCAGTCCTCAAGCTGATCCCCTTTTGCGAGGCAGCAAAATCCTTGACTGTCACTTAGAGACCAGATGGCCCTTCCTGCAGATGAGGATTGACTTGACGGTCAATGATTTTGTTGCCTCGCAAAAGGGGATCGACTGATGGACTGGGATTTTGTCAGCTAGCGAAAGGGGATTGGGTTTTTGAATCCCATTTTGTGAGCTGACAAAATCCCAGTCCGCGAGCTGACAAAATCTCAGTATGCCAGCAATCCCCTTTTGTGAGGCAGGAAAAGCCTTGACCACCTCTTAGGGACAAGATGGTCAAAATCTGATGGTCAAAAATTTCTCATGGACAGTGATTTTGACAGTTCACAAACAAGGATTCACCTGGCAGTTGGGGATTTTGCTACCTCATGAATTAGTAAATTTTAAACTTTTAAAAACTTTCCCACTGCATTGTAAATTAAGTTTGGTCTTTTGACTTGAAATGTGCAGGGTATTAAGGGGATGCCTCAGAGATGTGAATTATGCTGTTTAGGCATTGAAAAGTTAATCGGTTCCATAGCTATGCTAACATGAAGTTTTTATTTTTCCCATAGTATAACATTGCAGTGCCCATAATGCTTTTTGGAACCCTTATCTCAAAAATGAAGCAAGATACGGATTTTTCACCACCTGCAGCTTAGAACACCTTTACGTGATCTAATATGCAGAAACAAGATTTGAAATCATAGATTACACGGTCAGTGGAATTTTATTCCAATTTGCTACTGTTACAGAGATATTGAGAAAAACATGTTACAAGTGTTCCAGGGGTGTCTTTTCAAGGCTTTTCTTTGTCCATATCTTGTAAACAATGTGAGATACGAATTTCATCAACTTATCTCATGTGGAGGTTATGCTGTCATGATTATAACAGCACTTGAATTTGTTTTATAACTGCTACAGTAGCTAAGATATTGGCAAATTAGTGTTACACGTGTCCCTTGCCTATAGGGCTGTTGTATGGGTCTGTAGTTATGTGTAAGTGGGAGCACAGGACCAGACGGCCCACGCTTCCACAGCCACATATCGTTATGAACAAATGGGAAGCTTGGTGGGAGGCCCGGGCCCGAAGAGCCCCACGCTCCCACCAACATATGCTATTTACTAGTTATATTACACTTTTGCAAAAAGTAAGGAAATTCATAACAACAAAAATCATTAATGCATCAGTTAGGGTTTAACTGACAAAAGTTGGGAAATGACGCATTAGGATTGAGCCCCTAATGTCCCCCACCACCCTTCTTCCATAGACTGACAGATGCCAGGGTGTGCCATGGGGTTGTGAGTCCTAACTCTCACCCCATTCTCCTTTACTGTTGCATGTCAACCTGTTTACACATGGAATGTGGTGAAAGTTGGGCCTCACAACCCCCATGGCACACCCTGGCATCTGTCACTCTGTGGAGGATGGGGGGTGGGGTGGTGGTGGGGTTTAGGGGCTCAGTCCTAACATGTAATTTCCACACTTTTGTCACTTTAACCCTAACTGATGCATTAACAAAGCTTTTTGCAATGAATATAGATAGACAGACAGACAGACAGACAGATAGATAGATATAATTGGTGCAGTCATGTCAGTATAGTTAGGGTTGAGTAAGCAGTTTAGTGTTAAACCCCAAATTTTGCTCCTTAATAACTATGCAACCATCAAATTGTTTTGCACAAAATTTGGAAGGTGCAGTCTTGTATTGTAGATCTCTTAATTTTCCAAGTTGCATGTCAGTAAGACTTGTGGTTTTCATACAGCAAAGCACTGAAAAACGTGTTTTTTGCTTTTTTTTGGCACTTTTTCTGCTGATTTTACCCATCACACTGCAGCCATACCATTTGGTATTTTGGACTGACATTTTAAGGGTATAAAGAGGTTTGGTCAAAGAACAATCCAGTGTTGGTTTGATGAAAAAAATATTAATCCATTCCAAAGTTAATTAATGTTGAATTTTCAGGTTCGGGGCATGCTTAGTTCACTCCAAGATTCATATGTATGTTTTGCAAAAGGGAAATAGGCTCACGATAAAGGATTTTGTTACCTCACAAATGGGGATTTATAAAATCTCTGTTTGTGAGGAAAAATTCCTCATTCATGAGCCACCATCTTGTTTTCATTTTTCCCCCAAACAAAATGTTGAAGCTTGCCCCACTGCTGCCTTCTTTTACAAATGAGGCATGGGTTTTGTTCAGGGTGACACCCTCTACAAACCCATGTCTTTGGTTTCCTTCATTTTGGACAAAAAATGTCTGTTTTAGATTTTTAAATTCTTCATTCGTGACTCATTTCTGATCCTCGTTCGCAAGGTGACAAAATCCCTGTTCGTGAGCCGACCCTTTTCGCAAGGTAGCAAAATCCTTGATCGTGACTTAGGGACCAGATGGCCCTATCTTGTGAAGGAGGATCGGCTCACAAACGGGGATTTTGTCAGTCCATGAAAGGGGTTTGGCTCTCAAAAGGTGATTTTGTCAGCTTGGGTTTTTTAGTCCCCTTTCAAGAGCTAACAAAATCTCCTTTCACAAGGTGTCAAAATCCTCTTTCACGAGCCGATCCCCTTTCATGAGCTGACAAAATCCTTGATCATCATTTCACGACCAGGTAGCCCTTCTCACAAATGAGGATTGGCTCATGAAGGGGATTCTGACACCTTACAAAAGGGGATTGACTTCGTGAAAGGAATTGTTTTTAATTCCTCGTCAGAACTAACAAAACTCTATCCGCCAAAGAAATCCCCACTAGTTAAATAATCAACTGGCCATGAGCTGACAACATCCTTGATCATGACTTCTAGAGCAGATGGCCAAAATCTGATGATCAAGGATTTCATGACCTGTGATTTTGACAGCTCGCGAATGGGGTGTGGCCTCGTGAATGGGCATTTTGCCACCTTATGAACTAGGAATTTAAAAACTTTACCGGTTCACTGTAGATAAATGGTTTGGTCTTTTGGCTTGAAATTTTGTAGGGTATAAAGGGTAACTCCTAAAGATGTGAATTATGCTGTTTGGGTGAAAAAAACAGTATTCAATTCCATTGATATGCCATCACAAAGTTGAAATTTTTCCCACAAGATAACATTGTGGCGCCCCCAGTGATTTTTGATGCCCATATCTTGGAAACAATGTGAGATATGGATTTTTCGCTCCCACAGCTAAGTGAACTAAGCACACATGGAAGATTTGAAGTCATGATTACAACTGTAGTGGAATTTTTTTCATAGCTTGTACGGTTACTGAGATACTGGCAAATTAGTGTTACACGGGTTCCTTTTCGGCCCTATGGGGCTACTGTAGGGCTCTGTAGAAATGTGCAAATGGGCCCACAGTCCCACACATGCATATTGTTATGCACAAATGGGCAGCTTGGTGGGAGCATGGGGCCTGGAGGGCCTTTGCTCCTACCAACACATACCAGCTACCAGGTACATTACACTTTCCACAAAAATGTTTTAAAAACTTTGCCAGTGCACTGTAAAACAGTTTGGTCTTTTGGCCTGACATTTGCAGGGTATAAAGGGGGTGTCCCAGAGATGTGACTTATGCTGTTTAGGTGTAAAAAATGTTATTGGTTCCAAAGATATGCAATTATGAAGTTGAGATTTTTCCCATAGGATAACATTGCGGCACCCACAGTGCTTTTCAGTGCCTGTATCTTGGAAGTGATGTGAGATATAAATTTAGTTAGCAAACATTGCATGGATATTTTAAAGCCATGATTACAACAGCAGTGGAATTTTTTTTGTAGCTGTTACTGTTACTGAGGAATTGGCAAATTAGTGCTACAAGGGTTCCTTTTAAGGCCTATAGGGTGCTGTATGGCTCCATAGATATGTGTAAGAGGGTGCACAGGGCCTATGCTCCCACAGACACATATCATTATGCACAAATGGACAGTTTAGTGGGAGCACAGGACCCACCAACACATATCATTTACTAGTTACATTACACTTTTTCAAAGAATAAGGAAATTTACTGCAAAAAACATTGTTAATGCATCAGTTAGGGTTGATGTCACAGTGACAAAATTTGGAAATTCAATGTTAGGATTACCCCCTTGCCACCCCACTCTCACCCCCCATCTTCCACACACAAACAGATGTCAGGGTGTGTCATGGGGTCATCAGTCCTAACACTCACCCCATTCTCTTATACTGTAGCATTTCATCTTGCTTACATGAAGAATGGGGTGAGAGTTGTGCCTGCTGACCCCATGGCACACCCTGACATCTATTGGTGTGTGGAGGAGGGGTGGTGGTGGTGGGAATAACCCTAACATTGAATTACCAAACTTTTGTCACTACATCAACCCTATCTGATGCATTAATAAAGCTTTTTGCAATGAATATATACATATATATATTTTTGTTTTCACTGTTGTCCACCGTAATTGTAATCTTATGAAGTGTACTGTATTGTATTAATGCCCAGGACCACCTTGAAAATGAGCTTGCTCAATGGTGTTTATGCCTGGTTAAATAAAGTGATTGATTGATTGATATATATACATATATATATTATAGTGGCGCAGTCATGCCACTATAGTTAGGGTTCAGATGTCACTTCTATGTTAAAGTCAAACTTCTGTGCATTAATAACTTTTGACCCATTCAGCAGATTTGTCTGAAATTTGGTATACATGGTGAGGCATGGTAGGTCTCTTGGTGTGCTAAATTTTGTTTTGGTTGGACTTATGATCTTAGTGTACGAAAACACTGAAAAATGCAAATTTATCTGTTTTTGGGGGCAGCTTTTGGAATTTTGGACATGGCCCTGCATGGCTGTTGTGTGGTGTGCCACTCTGTGAGATGGCTTGTTCAAAAGAGCTTCGGTGGCCGAATATGCTGCATTTCATTTGGTGAAAAAATATTAAGGCATTCAGAAGTTATGCCACTTTGATGTTCCCATTATACGTTAATGGGATAATTTATATGTATGTTTTGCGAACAAAGAATGGGGTTCTGGCCATCTGGTCCTACCTAACGATCAAAGAATTTTCAGCTTTGCAGTTCAAGAATATTTGTCTCTGAGAATTCTAGAAATTTTTTGATTGCGAGGTCTGCCATCTTGTTTTTAGTTTTCCAATTGGAAAAACACAAATATCTTGGCTCAGGGGTCACTCCTGAAGTAAAACTTGGATGGGTTTTACTCAGAGGCCTCTGATCTATCAAGCCATGCCTTTGGATTCATCCACAATTGGTCAAAAAATAGAGTTGTAAGCTTTTAAAATCTTTGATCGCGGCTCGCTAACGATCTTTGCTCGCGAGCCTGCAAATTCTTTGATTGCAAGATTCTTTGATCACAATCTTGCATCGAGACCTAAATTCACAAATATCTCAGCTCAGTAGCTCAGGGCTAGGGACACAAATAAGGGTGGGTTTTGATCAAGGGGCTTCTTTCTATCGAAGCATGCTGTTGGTTCGGTTCAAATCTGTCAAAAAATCACATTTCACCATTTTTTATTCTTTGGCCATGAGCGTGCAATTTCTTTAATTGCGAACCTGCAGATTCTTTGATCATAATCTTGCATCGCAAGCAGGGGATGAGATGGCTGGATTAAAAATTGTGATTTCTCAGCCAAGGGGTGTCCTACGAAGATAAATGAGGGTGGGATTTGCTCAGGGTGTTTCGTTCTGATGAACCATGACAGTGGTTTACTGCAATTATTTGTATTTTTTGTAATTACAGCACTTTTTATTCTTTGATCGTGAGCCTGCAAATTCTTTGATTGCGAGATTCTTTGATCGTGATCATGCATCTTGAGCGAGGGACGAGATGGCCAGATTAAAAAAGCAATCTTCTCAGCCCAGGGATGCCTTAGGAAGTCAAATGATGATGGGTTTTGCTCAGGGGGCTTGGTTCTGTCAGACCATGGTGGTGATTTACCACAATTCCTTCAATTCTTTGATTTATAGCACTTTTTATTCTTTGTTCGTGAGCCTGTAAATTCTTTGATGGCAAGATTCTTTGATCGCGATCTTTGATTGCAAAATAGGGTCAAGATGGCCAGATTTTTTATAATGGAATAGATAGGGAAATTTTACCAATCTTTAAAGAGCTAGTGTACTGAGCTTCATTAAATATATAGGGCTGACTGGAGTTCTGAAATAAGCACAGTGTAATATCTATTGTATATTTTTAAGTAACCTTGCATATTTCTCCTCAAATGTAACTTTTATTTTAAAAGCAATTTGGGTTGCTCCCTGTGAAGATCAGTGTGTCACATGCAGGGTGACAGCCAGGACAGTGTTGAAGTAGTGGGGGGTACTGCTGCAGGTAGCTGACGAGTGAATGCAGTGCCTCAGTTCAAAACACACAAAAAAGAGCTCACCTCCCAATCTGAAGTGCACCTAACCAAGGAGACAAAAATCACAAAAGAAAAAGACTGCAGTCCCTAGACTGTCAGCCACAATGCCAGGTCAGCACCTTCACTGTTAAATACAAAATTAAACAGCAGTCTAAGCCGTAGCTCATTTATTAATTTAAAGCAACAGTCAGATCCAACAGTTCACTATCACCATTCATAAAACTATGCCATACCACTCCTCTAAGTTCCAAATAGTTGGCTGGCTGGTACATAAAGGCACAGTTTTTTCAGGCACAGCAGGATTATTCTGAAAGCCACCAAGTGATAGAAGCACCTCGACTCAGCTATGCAGTTGTGTGTTTACAGACCAGTCAGATGATTGTTTGGCATGTACGGGAGTGGTACAAGATTGTTTTATGAATCAATGAATAACATAAATGGTCATAGTGAAGTGTTGGATCGGACTCCTCCTTGAAATTAGTAACCAAGCTATGGTTTAGACTGCTGTTTAACTTCATATTTAACAGTGAAGGTGCTGACCTGGCTTTATGACAGTCTACAGACTGCAGTCTGTTTCCTTCTTGAATGAAATGCCTGGCAGAAGTTTTCAATACACAGAGAATATAACAGTAAGTTCTGACCAATGCCACTGGAATTACAAAAAGAAAAATAAACAGCTGCAATTCAAGGGGTTACAGTCATTTTCTCACCTCTGTGACACAATGTGAGACAGAAATGCAATCTGCTTGTAGTTTGTGACACTCTCTCTTGGTTTGCCAATGTCATGCTAGCAGAATGAATGGAAATAAAAAATAATAATGCCAATCATGTTATACACATATTAATGTAAATATGTGAAAATAAATTGCCTTCTAGCATTGTGCGCTCATGGCACAAATTTTAGTAGTGGGAATTTACTGTCAGGGCTTTCACCATGCGTTGAAGAGCAGTATGTCACGGTTAATTATAAACATACAATATATATTGCATAGCACTTATATCGGAAAATAAATATGTTTTTAAGTTGACAGACTTAATTAATTCATTTTTGTCCCCCTCTTTCTCGTTCGAGCTGTAAGGGGATTAAGCGATCCTCAGAGAGGTCATTTGGGACTCAAGGTCAGTCAGCAGGTGCCCAGTAACAGACTTCTTCTTTCAATTAAACATTGGATTCTTTGCTCCCATTATTTAAAATTGTTGTGTGTTCAAGTTTTTTTTTTGGTGTCCTATCTGATTCACAGGGGTGGGGAAGGGGTGGAAGTTAACTGCTGCCACCCGTCGAACACCCACTGCTGTTACAGAGAGCACTGTAGCTGGAAGGGGAGCAGGAAAGTAGAGGGGACAAAGGTAGACACTACCTATTTCAGTAAGTTGTAAAAAACAACAAATTCAGACAGCAGTCAAAGTCATGAGGTAGGAACCTGTGGGAATCGGAACCGGAAATTAAACAGCTGTATTGCTGAAACCATAGATTGCACTCCTTATGTTCACTGTAGACAAAGTCTGAATGCTAATCAAACCAGCTTCAACATTTGAAATTTAGAGTTGATTGACATCCCCTACAGCATCACTTCTGGTTCTCTAGATGGTGCATGGCAGCAGGCACAAAAAAATATTTCCTCCCCAAAATAAAATGTCAAAAACTAGCCTGAGGAGTTCATAAACACACAATGTGATTCTACAACAGCTTCTGGTTACTGACTGCTAAGTTGGTAAGTGTTGAAGGATGTTGCTGTCTCAGTTTTAATACACTACCTCTTTAACATTGAATAGCTCGGAAACGGTTTGGTCTTTTTCACTTGAAATTTGGAGGGAGTTTACGGCATGTCCTGTGGATTTAAATTACAGTGTTTATGTGTCAGAAAATATTTTTTGGACGGAGATATGGTGTGGTTCAGTTTACGTTCTGTGGACAGTGTTTTGCTTGTGGTGGTGGCTTGAAATTGATAGGATACCTAGCCTTAGTGTCATGGATGTACTTCAGTCATTGTGTGTGTTAAAGGGGACAGGAATGGGTTAATAAGGTTACTATATAGATACAAACAGATTTCTACTTCTCTAATCTTTCTTAAAAAGTAAGGAAATTCTATGCAAAAAATATCATTAATGCATCAGTTAGGGTTGTTCTACAGCAACAAAAGTGAGGAAATTCGATATTAGGGTTGCCACCCCTTGCACCTCACCCCCACCCGGCCCCCACCAACAAGCATCGGGGTGAGCATTGGGGTCATCGGCACTAACTCTCACCCCCTTCTCCTACACTGCACCACCTCAGCTTGTTTACACATGGGATGGGGTGAGAGTTAGGGCCGATGACCCTAGCGCACACCCCTGATGCCTGTTGGTGGGGCAGGGTGTGGGGTGCAAGGGTGGAAACTCTAATATCGAATTTCTCACTTTTTGTCACTGTAGAATAACCCTGACTGATGCATTAACAAAGTTTTTGCATAGAATATATATATATATATATATATATATATATAGAGAGAGAGAGAGAGAGAGAGAGAGAGAGAATGGGCGCTAGTCATGCTCCTATAGTTAGGGTTCAGTATGCAGCTTATATATACGGGATAGATAGATAGATAGATAGATAGATAGATAGATAGATAGATAGATAGATAGATGTATAGAGATATATACTGTATATTGCAAAATAAACTTCATTAATGCTCCAGTTAGGGCCAAAATGACAAAAGTTGGGAAATGTGGCATTAGGGTTTCCAACTCTAACACCCAACCCCACCCAAACCAGGAAGGAGATCAGGTGTGGGATGTGCCATGGGCTTCTCAAGCCTAACACTCACCCCATTCTATCTGTAAATAAGGTCAGCTGTGTAAACTTAATGAGAATCGGGTGAGCGTTAGGTTTGAGAAGTCCAAGGCACATTAAACATCTGTTCTCCTCCCCGGTTTAGGGGGGTGGGGTGTTAGGGTTGGAAACCCTAATGGTACATTTCACTATTGTCACTAATGCAACTGGAGCTTAAGAAGGCTTTCACCCATAATTGCTCCTTTTCTTTAATAGTGTTTTAATTTAGTACCATTTTGTATAAGATTGTCAAGACCTCTTTTAAATGTCTCTACCTGCACTCTGTACCAAGTCCTCTGGCAAACCATTCCATAAATTCACCAGTCTCTCTGTATAAAAATATTTTCGTTTATTAGTTTTCACTCTATTTACCTGTACTTGTAGTGAGTGACCTCTTGTATTTACTTCCTGGTTTTTTAACTTTATATCCAGTTCTTGTTTAAGTAAATTATTCTTAATAATATCAAAGTATAAAATTAAATCCCCTTGTATTCATCTTTCCTCTAAACTGTACAATCCCAAAGTCTCCCTTCTTGCTTTATATGTTAACATTTTTAAATCTATTATTAGCTTGGTCATCCTACGCTATACTTTCTCCAGTCTTATAATATCTCTTCTTTTATAAGGAATCCAAAGCTGACTACAAAAGTCCAATTGAGGTCTCACATATGGCCTATAGAGGGGCATCAACCCCTCAGTCTTTCTGCTTTTTATGTTCCTACATATTGTCCTGTTTGCCATTGAGATCACATCTGTACATTGTTTACTGAAACCCAGTTTGCTATCAATATATACTCCTAAGTCTCGACCACCCACTAAGTTGTTTATTATTGTGTTATTCAGCATGTACTGATTTTTTTTGTTCTTTTTACCTAAATATATGACATTACATTTATCAGTGTTAAATACCATTCCCCATTCATATGCCCAACTAGTTATTTGGTCCAAGTCATGTTGAATTGATGCAGTGTCATAATTAGTTTCACATGGTCCTCCCAACTTAATATTATCTGCATACTTAATTAGCTTGCTTTTTGTCCTACTCCAAGGTTGGCCATGAATAACTGAAAAATCACAGGGCCCAAAACTGAGCCCTGTGGTACACCACTAGTCACCCTCCCAGCTTTGGATAAAACTCCATTTATAGACACTCTCTGCCACCTATTGTCCAACCAGTTTGCTATCCAGTTTGTTAAATATGGATCAATTTTTAGTGTCTTTAATTCATATTTTATAGCCCAGTGTGGTACAGTGTCAAAAGCTTTTGAAAAATCCATTAGTTTAATGTCCACCGGTATGCCTTTGTCCAAAGATTTATTGACTGGGTCATAAAAACATATCAAGTTCGTAAGACATGACTGACCTGCTGTAAATCCATGTTGTGTGATGTCCGTCGGGTCGTGAGATTTGATATGCTCATTTATCTTATCCTTTGTAACAGATTCAAATATTTCACCTGGGACTGATGTTACACTGATTGGTCTACAGTTTGTTATATTATTTTTTGGTCCTTTTTTATGTATTGGAGTTATTTTTGCCAATTTCCAATCTGACGGCACATCGCCTGTTTCCAATAGTTTATTAAACAGTATTTCCAGAGGTATACATATGGTGTTTTTTGCAATTAAAAGCATTTGGGGTGTGATGTTATCAAGACCTAGTGCCCCAAATTTTTTCAGTTGTTCGATCTTTCTGACTATGATATTCCTATCACAAGTAGGAATTTTGTTCTCATTTGGGCGTGAAAACACTTCTCCTTGTTTACCTGAATCAGTATATACAGAACAAAAATGTTTATTAAACAATTCTGCAACTGGTACTGGTTCACTAATTATTTCATTTTTGTCCACCACTGCAGTTAAACCACTTGTAGCATTTCCTAGTGAGTTTATATATCCGTAGAACTGTTTACTATTTCCTTTGTTTGCTGTTTGTGCTAATCTTAGTTCCATTGTTTTTTTACCTGTTTATAGCATTCTTACACAATTTCTGATTTATTTTATATTTATTCCAAATAAGACCTGTTTTATTTTTTTTATATACTATGTATGATGTTTTTTTTTGTTTAATCAATTTAATAATAGTCCTATTCATCCATTTTGGTTTTAACCCCTCTTTGTTATTTTTTTTATTATCTTTATATGTCTAATGCAAGTATTTAACAGTACTTCCTTAATTATTAACCAATTTTCTTCTCCACTCTTGTTCTTACATAGTTGATGCCGATCAATTTTATCTATATCATTATTTAGCATCCTTTCATTATCCATCTTGTGCAGAACAATTTCTGTCTGCTCTTGTAATTTGTCCAGTACACATTGTATATTACAGAGTCAGTGGCTCAGTAGGTAGCACACTCGCCTCTGAGGCCGGGAGATCGGAAGGCTGTGAGTTCAGTTCCCACATCTGGCACTTGGGTTAATATCCCAGTACTGACACTGTAGTGCAGCATGAGAGGGGTGCTGTACTTCTGAGGTGCCGTCTTTCAGATGAGATGTTAAACCGAGGTCCCATCTGCCTGGATTGGTGGTAGTTCAGGTGGATATTAAAGATCCCATAGCACTTATCAAAAAGAGTAGGGGAATTTCCCCGGTGTCCTGGCCAAATTTCCCTCATTCACTAAAAATACCACCAACAGCTTAATCTGGTTCAAGGTCAGTTGGCATTCATCTGTATCCCCCTCCCCCAGGTTGTGCCTGAAAATAGGCTTGATTTGTCTAGTGCACTTATCCGGTCAACAAAATCTAAATAAATAAATAAAATAAATGTTACAGTACTGTGGTCACTGTCTCCCAAGGGTGACACCACCAAACAGTCTGTAATGATAACACATTCTGATGATAGGGCTAAGTCCAAGATGTTTTTATCCCATGTAGGTTCCATAACATTCTGGCCCCAATTGATAGACAGGCCTACCCCCAAGGTAACACCCAGCAGGGCTACCTAGAGAACCCTGCCTCCATTCCAGCCTAGCCAAGGGCTTAAGTAAGCTATCAGTCCTCTTTAAACACACTTGGTACTGCCCCTCTCAAACCCCCCCCACACACACACACACACCATAGTCGACAAAGACCTCTGGAGCTGTTCCACCCATCACAGCCCCCCATTTCACTATCCCCCCACCTCTCACTCTCTGTGGTTGGTTTTAAACCCAATCCCCCTTGTTTCACTGTCACCCAGCCTCTTGCCATCTGGGATCATGTTAAACACTATGCAGTTACTCTGCCATAGTCTATCAACCGATTTGGAGGTTTCTAGGGGTGTGCTACCTAGGGCAACCGATTAGAAATAGTTTAGTATTCAATTACAACTGCTCAGTTTGTTTCTCCTATTTGTCTAATTGTCATGTAATTGCTCTTTAATGCCTAATGATCAGGCCTCTGTAACCATTGAATATGTGTATTGTCTTATTGTCCACCCTGATGTGGAACCTTTGTGAAAGAGCTCACGCTCAAAGGTCTTTCCAAAATACTAATTAAACAATTAAACAATTATAACACAGACCCAATATATAAGTTTTTGTTGTATTAATATTCAAATGAATCCATAGAGTTTCAGTCTCTAATTCATGCTTTTTAATTAAAGATGTTATATCCACTGCTACTATCTGTTCATTTATAAAAATTGCAGTTCCTCCCCGTTTTTTTTTATTCTGTCCAACCTGAACAATTTAAATCCAGGTAAAGCACTGCCCCATTCTTCAGTGTTTTTCCACCATGTCTCTGTTATTAAAAAAATATCATTATTCTGGTCCAGTGCAGCAAGGGCCTGAAGCTCATTCATTTGGTTTTTAAGATTTCTAGCGTTGCACAACATACATTTTAAGTAGTCTTTACTAATTTTTTTGCTTCCTCTTCCTATGCTTTGTGTTAATTTTCCCTTTTCAGTCTCTTGTATCTCTAAGGTCTGTACCATTTTTCCCTGGGTAGTCAGTTTAAAGGAGAAACCTCCATGTGATTTTTTATTAACCTCGCTAATATGTCAGTCCCTTTTTCATTTAAGTGTAGTCCATCCTTTTTATAAAGGTGGGCTCTGTTCTTAAAATACAATCATGAATCAATAAACCAAATGTTTTCTCTTTCAGTCCACTTCTTCAAACGAGTATTAATTCTATGCATTGTATCATTCTTTTCCTTCTGTGCTCCTATTATTGGAAGTACCCATGAGATTATCAGTTCTTCCCCCAATTGCTTCAGTGTTCTTACTGCACCCACTAATTCATGGCAAATACCCTTTTCATGGTTATATCCTACATCATTTGACCCTATGTGCAGTGTAATAATTGAGTTACTTTTATTAGATCTTAATACAGCTGGTGTCATTTGTGCAATGTCTCTAACTTTAGCTCCTGGACAACATAGCACCACTCTATGCTCTTTGTCCTCCTCAGAAATCATGGTGTCACATTTTCTAATTAATGAGTCTCCCATCACTATCATTTCTTTGTTATCCCTTTTCTTTGATGTGTTAAACTCATTCCCTTCTGTTTCTAAATCTTCTAATGTTTGAAATCTGTTGTATGTCGGTAATATGTTTATTTCTGCCCTTCTAGCCTTTTTTACTCTCTTTCCACTATTAACCTCTTGCCACTGATCTCTGTCTTCACTATTCTCATCCTCTTTTCCATTTTTTGTTAGTCTGAAATTATGCTCTGTGACACTACAGTCTAAATCTTCAGATCGCCCCCTTTTTCCTTTATGCCTGTTGTTTTCTACTATGGTCATTGTTTGAGTTATGTTCTGCTCTTTACCTATCGGCAATTCTGCTATTTCCTTTTCAAGTTTATTTAGCTTAGCTTGGAGCATGAGGTATGCTTTACATAGATACATAGATACATAGACAGTGTCGGCAGATAAGGGTCTATGGCTCACCCAGTCTGCCCATTTGAGCTTGTAAGTTCAGTTTATGTTTTCCTAGAAGTCTCTTGCCCCTTACCCCTGACCTCCAGAATTCCTTTATGTCTATCCCATGCATTCTTAAATCCTGTGATTGTTTCAGCCCCCACCACTTCCTCTGGCAGGGTGTTCCACTTGTCCACCACCCATTCTGTGAAGAAATTCTTCCTCACGTTTCCTCTGAATCATCCTCCTCCAACCATCATCCATGCCCTCTAGTCCTGGAACATCTTTTCACTTAAAAATAGTGTATTCTTGCACCCTGTTCCTCCTGTAAGATACTTGTATGTCTCTATCATATCCCCTCTCTCCCTCCTCTCCTCCAGGGAGTACATGTTCAGCTCCTTCAACCTGTCCTCATAGGACTTGTGATGCAATCCATGCACCATCTTTGTTGCCTTCCTCTGAACCTTCTCTACCCTGTCTATGTCCTTACATAGATAAGGTCTCCAGAACTGTACACTGTACTCCAGGTGGCTTTACATTTTATACAAGTGAATGACTTCGTACTTAATTGTGGTGTTGTTTCTGCATATGTTTTACATTTCTGACATCGAATTAACATACCTTCCTGACATAATAATACAAGTAGTTCCTCTGCTGGGTCTTTTCTATACATTGTGTCCAAACCCCCTTTTATTACTTTTATTTATTCGCTCTTATTTCATTATTTTATTTGGGCAGTAAGTACAGTCCTACTTTGTTTTCCCTTCTCCCCTGGCAGATGCCGGCAGATGCCATTGGCCTCTGCCCGCATCACCACTACTCCGCACTCGACTCTGCTTACTAGAGCTGAGTGCAATATACCCCACTCTGATGATGTTACTGAGGACTTCTTAGTTACCACCTAGCAACCAAGTTAGTGTCTGTCAGGCAACGGGGGTAACCTGCCCTTAAAAGAACAAGTTATACCCCACAAGGCAGCCAAACGCTTCTCCAAGACACCAAGTGTCTGCCCAAAGCCTGAGATTCTTGAGTAGTGGAAACCCCAGGTTACGGTACACTACACAGTTCTCTGTAAAGTTATTGACTTGTGCTTCTATTTGCAGCCCAGTTTACTGCTTCCAGGAATTTGTTGCTTTACTTTAAAATATGACAGTCCCCTTAATAAAACAGACTTTCCATTGCCCTTCTGTGCTGTGCTACACTTGTCTGCAATGTTCAGCGGTTTTAACTCTGTGCTGTTCTCGCTCACTAGAGCCGAGCACAATCTATAGCCCCCTCTGATGACTTTACTGAGAACTTCCTAGTTACCACCTAGCAACTGAGTTAGTGTCCATCAGGCAACGGGGGTAACCTGCCCTTAAAAGAACAAGTTATACCCCGCAAGGCAGCCAAATGCTTCTCCAAGACACTGAGTTTCTGCCCAAATCCTGAGATTCTCGAGTAGCAGGATCCCAAGGTTACGGTACACTACACAGTTCTCTATAAAGTTGCTGACTTGTGCTTCTATTTGCAGCCCAGTTTACTGCTTCCAGCATTTCCCAACTTTTTTTGCTTTGACCCTAACTGGAGCATTAACTAAGTTTTTTGCAATTTATTTCCTTACTTTTTGAGACAGTATAATTGTATCCTTATTTGGCTGTTGGCGCACAGGTTCCTTCGGACCCTACACTCCCATGAATTTTTGTTGTGAGAGCACTGGGTCCTGTGGACTCTGTGCTCCTATATATACATATTACTTGATCATATATTCTGTTAGAAAATGCACATTTGTCTCTTCCCTGGTATCCAATGGAAACCCCACCCAACAACTGTGAACAGTTCCCCATTAATTTTGAGAGTGAAAAGCCCTGGTGTCTAGTGGCACCCCCCCCACCTGCTATGTCTCCAGTGGCACATCAGATGGAACATTAATGTCAGTGGTCCCCCCATTGTCTAATTTTTGCCCCCTGACTAAATTTGTATTTATGGTGTCTAGTGACACAACTCACCCGCCATTGCCATACATTTGTAACACAGTTTTATTGCTGGTACTAACCCCCCCCACCCTGTAATACTTAAAAGTCAGTATTACCTCCAAATGTATAGCCCTGGTGTCCTACATTGGTGGTCAGTGGCATACTCCACCCTTGCATGTATGTATTAACCTGCAAAGGAGAAAACAGTCCCTCACTGACTTTTTTTTAACCTGAAACAAAAGAAGTTCACTGACAACTGCACCTACACCCCCACCTGACTTCCCACTGGACACCCACCAGCCCATACTTCCCTTGACACCCCCCACACCCTCACTCACCTGAAGTGGCCACACACTGAAGATCCACTCTCCGATCAAGGACACATCTTGCTGCTGGAACCGGCGACTGCTGTACAATTGTCATACGGTAACTGCCAGTTTCAGCAGGAAGACACATCTCAATTGGAGAATAGATCTTCACTGGAGGTGGCCGGTTAGGAAATGAAGATCGAGATGCAGATGGTGGGTGTGCAGTTGGAGGTCAGGGTGTGGGGTAAGGTGATATTGTCTATGGACTTTTTCTTTTAGGTAAAAAGATCAGCAAGGGTTAATTTTCCCTTTGCAGGTTAATACATACACGCAAGGGTAGGGGGTGCCACTGACCACTAATGTGGGTATTAGTACAAGTAATTTGGGGACCAGAGTGTGGGGAGTGCCACTAGTCACCAGTGGTATACATTAGGGGGTAATACTGACTTATAATTATTACGGGGAGGTTATTACCCACAATAAAACTGTACTACAAATGTATGGCAATGGTAGGATGAGTGGTGTCACTAGACACCATACATATAAATTTAGTCGGGGGTAAAAACTGGAAGATGGAGGGGTACCGCTGACACCAATGTGGCACTGGAAAAAAGGTAAAAAATCCTTTTTCACTACAGGGAATTCTTTTCCACAAATGCTTTGCAGTGTTCACAGAAATGGAATCCTTTGCCATGGTTGTGGAAAAGGATTCTGTCTCTTGAAAAAGGATTCTGGACTTAGTTTTTTTTTTTTCCACAATCATTTTTTGTAGGCCGATTTCTTTTATCATGAGAATGAAAAGAGATTCATGAAAAAGAAATTCAGCGAATTGCAAAAAAAGATTTCAATACTGAAAAGAAAAAGTGTTCTGGGGCCATGGGAGCTATTACAAACTACAGAATGAAGCTTGTCGTCTCCTGATGAGCAAGATACATGTTTGGATGTCTATAGAAGACATCAATATGCAGAGTTATGACAGTTTGTTGTGTGGAAAAAGTGAAAACAAGATGGCAGCAAACAAAAAGGAATTTTTTCTCATAAAAAAGGATTGAGCCCTCAAGACAGAGAATACTTTTTCATGAGACCAAATTCCTTTGTTGTTTCAGGAAACTATCCAAAAGACTGTACTGATCATGCTCAGAACCCACAACGTTAAATTTAAATAACTTTGGAATGGATTATTATTTTTTGCCAAACTAATGAAAGACACTTTTGTTGTTCAAGACCTTTGTACCCTGAAAATATCAAACCAGAGTTCCAAACCATCTTGATGCTGCGTGATGACCAAACAAAACCCCACAAAAAGATGAATCTTAACAGTTATTTCTACTATATGCAGCTCGAAATTTGAACATCTGACTAAAACAGAAATTGGTATGTCATGAGATCTACCACACAAGACTGCGCATGCAGAATTTTGAGCAAATCCGTAGAAGAGTTGCAAAGTTATTAAAGTGCAAAATTTGAGGTTTAACTTTAAAGTGCTTACTCAACCCCAACAATAGGGGCACTACAGCACCCCCATAATATGTTAGTTTTTATTAACAAAAAAAGAGTTTTAACAGTGTTCCTGTAGCAGGCAGGTGGAGTCAGTTTAGTACTTGAACTGAATGCTGTGCATGGTGGTGCTGTGAAAAACAGCAGCTGCCTTGAGGATTTCTGATCAGCTACAACATGCTTGTACCACAAAGAGGTACAACCATGTTCCATGACCTTTGAACTGTGTTACAATATGGTTGCAGCTGGCATGGAAATTCATGTAGAACAAACTGGAACTACATACTATAAGTGGATCACTGGCTATACCCCAGATAACTTTTCCAATGAAATGCTTAATTTTGTAGTGGTACCTGAGGACAGAAGGACTCCAAATGTGATGCACATTTTTAAAAGTGGGGATAGGAGCAAACAATGAACTTATAGGCCTGTTGGTTTGAGTTCCATCTTTGTAAAACTTATTGACTCATTACACACGGGAAACATAGTAACAGTTCTAGACAATCACTGTCTTACAGACTCAAATCAACATAGGTTCATAGTGGAACAATCATGCCAGCCTAACATGACTAGTATATTTAGTAACACAGTTTGTCAATAACAGCCAAGCAGTAGACATTCTTTACCTGGATTTTAGTAAAGATTTTGACTTAGTCATACAGTACTCAAAAGGATTATACAAAAATATAGGGCAAATGGGGCTTGGGAGAAGATTACAAATTGGATAGGCTGCTGTCTTATTGGTAGAACTTAAAGGGTAATCCTGAATGGCGAACCCTTAGATTAGGGCTGGGAGAACTTGGTGAAGTTCTGACACTTATTAAGTAAGAACTGGTACACGGAAGAGTTTCAGTTTGCTCTGATTAGTTCTGATTATTAATAAAAACTTGAAAAAAAATGCGATAAAATGAATAAAAGTGGTCAAAGTCAGTCATATTCAACAGATGCCAAAAAGAAATAGTTTAATAAGCATGTAAGAACATAAATTAAAGCATTGGCAGATGGGGACTGTGCGATCCATGTAGTCTGCCATAGAAACTACCCCCCAGGCAGCCTTTGTCCTAACTTGTCCTTTATTCTGTCCCATGTGATTTTGAACTCCCTGATTGTCTTTGATGCTACCACCTCCTGGGGCAGGCTGTTCCAAGGGTCTATCACTCTCTCTGTGAAGAAGTACTTCCTGAGGTTGCTTTTGAACCTTCCTCCTACCAGTCTTATATCATGCCCTCTAGAGCGTGCTGCCATGTTCTGTTGAAACAGATTGCCTGTCTGAGCTGTGTTAAATCCCCTCATGTACATAAATGTTTCAATCATGTCCCTTCTGTTTCTTCTCTGCTCAAGAAAGTATAGGTTCAGCTTCCAGAGTCTTGATTCATATAACCTGTGATGCAATCCATGCAACATCTTAGTAGCCCTTCTCTGCACAGCTTCCAAATGGTCAATGTCCTTCTTGAGGTGAGGTCTCCAGAATTGAATGCAGTATTCCAAATGTGGCCTCACCAAGGGCCTGTAGAGAGGCATGATAACCTCCTTCTTTGTACTATAAATATCTCTACTTATACATCTGAGGATGCCACTCGCTTTCTTTGCTGTTTTCTCACATTGTTTTCCTTCCTTTAATTTGTCATTGATGATTATGCTGAGATCTCTCTCTGTTTGTGTATCCTCAAGTTGATGTCCTCCCAGTGTGTACTTTTTTTCCCAGGGTTCCTCTTCCCCAAGTGCTTTACCTTACACTTTTTGGTGTTAAATTGTAACCGCCAGTCCCTGGAGCAATCTTCTAGCCTTCTAAGATCAGCTTCCATGTTGTCTGCTCCTTTCCTTGTGTCCTGTCTGTTGCAGAGTTTTGTATCATCTGCGAGCAGGCAAACCCTCCCTGTTAGTCCATTTCCTATGTGTGCTATAAATATGTTAAATAGGATTGGTCCCAATACCCGATCCCTGTAGGATGCCACTGGTCACCCTACCGTCCCTTGACAATGATCCATTGACCAGCACTCTCTGGGTCCTATCTTTCAGCCAGTTACTGATCCAGCTGACCATCTTCTGGCCAACTACTGTATGTTCCAGCTTGTTGGTTAACCTTCTGTGAGGGACAGCGTCAAAGGTCTTGCTGAATTATAGGTATACAATGTCCACCACCCCTCGCTGATCCAATGTTCTGGTGACCCAGTCAAAGAAGTCAATAATGGAGTTTGCCCTTTAAGGGGAAGACCATGTTGTCCTGGTGCACCCCTTCCCTCCTTCTTAGAATGGTTGTGCTCAGGTGGGGAGGGGGGAAGGGAAGGGATGGGCTAAGGGCTAGAACAATGGGCAGGCAACAGGAAGTGGAGGGGCCAAGGAGGTACAAAAGGACAGCACAGAGGGAGCCTCAGCCACTTTTGCTGGAGTTTTGATCCCTCCACCCACCCTACTAGACAGAGCAAGAGGGGAAGACAGTCAAGATGAGACTGTATGGTGAGTCTGTCATGGTGGAGGACAGACGTGTCTGGTAGGACAGTTTGGGACTGCCAAAAGTGGATGGCAGGTGGTAAGATAGTTATGGACTGCCAAAGGTGGATGGCAGGTGGAAAATGGGTAAGGACTGCCAAAGGTGAAAGGCAGGTGAAGAGATGGGTATGGACTGCCAAAGGTGGATGGCAGGGGAAAAGTGGGGAAAAAAGGGGGGGAAGGGGAAGAAAAAAGAAAGGAATAACACAAGAAGAGGAGGAGGATGAAGGAAAAAGTGGTATCGGTTTTCACCATTACCTAATGGAGAAGGAGAAGAAGAAGGCACCCAGGTTTTCACCTGGGGGAGGGATAATCGGAGATTGATATATGGATGGAAATAAAAGGAAATTTATGGAATATGATAATAAAGAAATGAAAATTGAATATGGAATTATGAATATAAATAAATTAATTGCCAAATCTGAGCACAACAACAAACAATGGTCTCTGTCTTTTTTGTGAGGGATAAGGGGGGAATCCGGGACAAAGTTGGTTTGACAAGAGCATCCTGCTGTGAAACCATGTTGCTTTGGGTCCATTTTTCCAGTATCTGTTAGGTACAGTACACCACTATCCTTTCTTTTAGTAATGACTCCATCATTTCCCCCACAACTGAGGTCAAACTGACAAAGCAGTAATTTCCTGCCTCTTTCTTGTTTCCGCTCTTTTATAAGGGCACAACAGTTGCCCATTTCCAGTCCTGAGGTATTTTCCCACTGTCTAGTGACTTGTTGAAGAGCTCAGCCAGTGATGTGGGGAGCTACTTCAATATCCTAGGGTGTATGCCGTCCAGTCCGATGGCTTTTTCCACTTTCAGTTTATTAAGCTCTTTTAGGACTCTGTCCCTTGTGAAGGGACTAGTATCTGCTCCCTGGATATCTTTCTTTGTCCTGCTTAGTGTAAGGCCTTTGTCGCTGTCTTCTATGGTGAGGACAGAGCAAAAGAACTTGTTTAGCACTTCTGCCTTGTCCTCATCACTCTCTGTCATCTTACCTTGCTTGGTTGCTAGTCAGACTATTGCTCATTTCATTTTTTTCTCTTATGTATCTATAGAAGATTTTGTCTCCTTCCTTAACACCCTGTGCTATTTTCTCTTGCATCTGTGCTTTTGCCTTTCTAACAGCTTTCTCTGCCTCCTTTAACTTGTTCTCGTATTCTTCCATTTCTGCTTTGTGTTTTGTTTGCTTGAGTTGTGTTAAAGCTTTTTTCCTCTTTGATTTTGGTTGGCACTTCATGAGAGAACCATAAAAGTATTTTCTTTCTTTTGGACTTGCTGATCTGCTTAGTGCATACAGTTGTTACTGCATGCAGAGCAGCCTTTGGAGTATTCCAGCAGTCCTCTACATCTCCTGTGATTCCTTCTTCTAGCATGGATGTGATCATAGCTCTTATTTTAGAGAAGTTGACTTTTCTGTAATCTAGTACCTTGATTTTGGAGTGACTATTTTCCTCCATATTGTTCACAGTAAACCAGATTGAACTGTGATCACTGGTCCCTAGATTGGCTCCCACCTCTGCTTCTGGGATCATTGTGCTGTTTTTCAGCACTAGATCCAATATTGCTTTGTCTCTGGTGGGTGAGTTCACCAGTTGATGCAAACCTGTTCTCCTTAGTACAAAAGGAACTCTTTGCTCTGGTCTGAGGATATTGTGTATGAGGACCAGTCATTATCCAGTAGACTGAAGTCCCCCACAAGCAACAACTCACACCTGTCCGCCATCATTGGGATGGTTTCCAAGAGCTCCTTGTCTACATCAGCCTCCTGGAATGGGGGTCTGTATATGACTCCTACCCAGATAGGGGCTTTGTCTCCAGCTCCTAGTGTAATCCAAAGTGCCTCTGCTTTACTGTGTTTTCCATGGATTTCTGTTGTGCATATGTCATCTCTGACATACAATGCCACTCCCCCATGCTTTCTTTCCCTCGTGATCTTTCCAGAGTAATGCAAATCCTGGGATTGTGACATACCAGGAGTGGTTCCCAGTGAACCATGTTTCCATAACAGCAACCCAGTCTAATTGTGCATCTGCCATTACGGCTCTGAGATCAGGAATTTTGTTTGGCAGACTATGAGCATTGATTCACATTGCCTTCCATCCCCTTCTGTTTTGGTCATTTGCATTTTTTATATGTTTTTTTTTGTGAAATTTTGTTGAAATGCTTGGTCTGAGTATGTTCGGTGCAATGTTTGGTCTGAGTATGATTGGTGCATCCTTGTGCTGAACTAGTTGGTGATGAGGGAATGGCATTTGGTAACCCTTTTTATGCTAGGGGTACCTGTGCCACCCCCCCATCCATTAGTTTAACTGATCAATGTGAACATTGAATTTTGCCCTAGTGCTCAGGTGCCCTCCATTAAGAGGTGTATGCCATTGCATTTAAAAAAAACTCCAGTTCCCAGAAGTCCTGCCATTTTCCAATAAAGTGGTGACCTTTTTCCTGGCACCAGTTCTTTAGCCAGGTGTTTAGCTCGGAGATGTCCCCTTCCCAGATCTTCTGCATACTGTCTCTTTTTTTCAGACTGGCAGAATTTCAGAGAAGGTGATAGTGGATGAAAGGGAAGCAAGCTTGTCACTCAGCCTCTTGATGTTTTGTTTTGTTTCTTCTTATGACTTACTGGCTAGGTCATTTGCACCTATGTGGAGAATAACTTGTGTGAATTGATCAATGCCTTGAACGAGTTCCTCTATGTGACTGGTGTCCCTCCATGCTGATGTTCTGAGGAGGCACCTTACCATAGTTGAAGCATGGTCATGCTGGAGGTGAGTCTTTACACCCCTAATCATTGAGTCACAAAATATTAGTACCTGATTCTTTTTGTCCTTTTTAGTGGGTTTAGTTGTGTGCTATACCTCCGTGTGCCACTCTGGGTTCAGAGAATTTTTGATGTTCATTACGCTATTCATCATGGTAGATAGTGCAGTATAACTATATGATGTTTGAATAGATTTGCTACCTTCCTGTACTGAGGATTTTGTGCCAGTTGTATGAGCCCTGACCTGTTGCCAGCCCCTGGCCTGTTTGTCCTTTGGGGTAGGGGTACTGGTGTGGTGCACCTTGAAACTAAAGGTTTTATGCTGTTGCCCTGTGGGGGCAAATTTAGTACATCATGGAGATATTTTATCTCAACCCATGCTGCTTGAAGCTGTGATCAGAGGTCTCTGATTGTGGAGCATGTTGGACAGTGCCACACTCTGTAAATGAAGTCCTTGGTAAAAAGCGTGCCATAGTTATTGAAGTTCAAGAGGTTCATAGTGGCCTTTATTTCTCTGTTTAAGTTCTTGGTGAGAGAAATAGATTGCCTAGAGGCACTCTTCAGATGAAAGAAAAAAGATGCCTGCTGTTTTGCTGAGGTGTGTATTTGCTCAGCAGGAGGTAGGAGGTGGCTTTTGTCCTGAGCTGTTATGGACAAAAGGAATATATGGACAACTAGAGGTAAAGGCTGTGAGTGGACCAAAAAATGTGTGTGTGTGTGTATGTATATATATATATATATATATATATATATATTCATGGCAAAAAACTCCATTTAATGCATCAGTTAGGGTTCTTCCTCAGCGACAAAAGCGAGGAAATTTGGTGTTAGGATTGAAAACCCTAACTCTGAATTCACCCCCCCAGCACCACACACACACAGACGCACACACATATGCAAGTAGGGGGGAGGACCAAGGCAACACGACCAATGACAGACAACCAGCAGCAGGTGACAGAAATAAAAAAACAATTGTCTAAATGTACTACAAGACGTCCCCACCCACCTGACCAGGTACTGCATGCTCAGTGGAGATCAACAGCAAAACTGAGGCCATGTACACCATATGTACACATCCCTGATTGCAGGTGCACACAACGTACCACACTTAGTAGTTGCATGGCCTTACCTAGCAATGCCCCACACTCCACCACACCTGGTACTGCACCGTTACTGGACATCAATGATGCAAGTCTATGATTGCAGTTGTACAAAGGTTTTTACACTGATGAGTAAACATTAATTAAGACAACAACATAAATTTATTACAAGACACAGCCATCATCAAGATAAAAGAACTGTTGCATTTACTATGTGATTTACATAGTAGTAAATTTACTGCAACTGTATACTCAAGATAGAGAGGCTGATGTCAAGGTATGGAAAACTACTGCCTGTACAAGAATGTGCAACTCCTAATGTCAGTATCAGCTATACAGTTTAGTGATGTACCTGTAGGTGTACTGTTGCTGTACATATATATACCTTCAGTGTGTCTGTATACTAAAAATGCAGTAACTATTCTTTCTAAGAAACAATTTAATTACCTGGCTGAGGTCAAGCAACTTCTAAATATCCTAACATTACTGAACCAATAATTATGTAGGTGTATCACAGATGTCTATAGGTTAAATTTTCCTGTAGGTCCTTACTGAGGATGTACTATCTGGTAAAGACAATGTCATTGCCTCTCTGATGCCTCACTTATTGAAATAGTGATAAGTTTAGTATTGTTGCAATGAGTGATCTATACCA
The DNA here is from genome assembly GCA_016271365.2 of Neoceratodus forsteri. Taxonomy (NCBI): domain Eukaryota; kingdom Metazoa; phylum Chordata; order Ceratodontiformes; family Ceratodontidae; genus Neoceratodus; species Neoceratodus forsteri. The sequence continues at coordinate 527,065,822 of CM057456.1, read as the reverse complement.
CTTATGCACACAGCCTCACTTTTTTAGTAGTTGTTCTATACTCAGGCTGTAGTACCTAGTCTCTGGGTTTGGCACAATTCTGTCACTGACGCTATCAAAGTGATAACTATGTTAATTGTACTACAACAGGAATCAAGTAGGTATAGTGTAGATATAAATAGAATTTATTTCAGTATAGATTTTAGTCACAATGGGATAAGTGTTGTAGGATGGGAGGGGTCATTCTCTATCACAGACTCTGTCAGTTATAATCACACTAAGCTTTGGATGGCTGCAATCATCGAGTTACAGTGTTGATCTTCATGGCTAATTTTTAACTGCTGTTCTCCAGTAACTACACAGTAGAGGGTCTGAGTGGGTGGGGCACTGCCTTGCAAAGGTCCTGCAGTACCTAGCAGAGGGAGAGTGTGTGTACATGAAGTCAAACACACATATTATACCTGTACAACTAATTAGTTTTGCTGTGCTCTATAGCTGAGGTGGCCCACCAGGTGTGGTGGAGTGTGGGGCATCGCTAGGTAAGGCCATAAAACTACTAAGTGTGGTACGTTGTGTGCACCTGCAATCAGGGATGTGTACATTTGGTGTACATGGCCTCTGTTTTGCTGTTGATCTCCACTGAGCATGCAGTACCTGGTCAGGTGGGTGGGGATGTCTTGTAGTGCATTTAGACAATTGTTTTTTATTTCTGTCACCTGCTGCTGGTTGTCTGTCATTGGTTGTGTTGCCTTGGTCCTCCCCCCTCCTTGCATATGTGTGTTTGTGTGTGTGTGTGTGTGTGTGTGTGTGTGTGTGTGTATGTGGTGCTGGGGGGGTAAATTCGGAGTTAGGGTTTTCAACCCTAGCACCAAATTTCCTCACTTTTGTCTCTGTGGAACAACCCTAACTGATGCATTAAACTGAGTTTTTTTGCCATGAATATCCTGTCTTTTTGAGAATGATAAGTACCAATAGTATATGATTTTTTGTTGTACCAGGACTGCACATACATAGTGAAATGCACCAAAATGAAGAACACAGTAACTCATCTAATAGTATTTTCTGTTATGAAGACTAGGACAACATCCATCTCAACTATATTCCTTTTTATATTTATGTATTTACTTTCACTTACCACTGTTATGTCAATACTAATTTATTATGTTGCAGTGTTTTACTCATTATCTTTTTGCAGTCAATGTACCTACTCTTCTGACACATAAAGAATGTAGTACTCTATTTGTAAGTATACTTTTAAATATTCATAACTTACATCTTCCTCTTCTGTATCTTTACTAGACAAAAAAAACAGACATAACTCATACTTACTAATGTAGGTACAAGAATGGTCTCATAACACTGCAACATCTGTAACATAACAAGAATTGAAATGTGTCTTCTGTTAAAACCTTGAATGCTTTCTATAACAATCTTCTTCACCAAACTAGGTAAACCAAATGGTTTCTAATATAATATATAACCAATAAAGCATGACCAGCAGTTGTGTTAATGGTCTGTTAATCACCTGCTACTGGTGTAGCACAACTCAATGTGTACAGCCTAACAGATGCACTCAAAGGCTGATTAACTGTCCATTAACATAATCCCTGGAACTCCCTTATGGCCACAATTATTAAACTCATTTTAAATAGTGTGAAACCTTTTTCAACATATATTAGCCTACATATGTATGTTGATTTAAATTCCACATGAATCTGCTAGAATGTTTGAGGGAATGATAAAATCACAGTTGGCTAATCCTTTGTCACAAATATTGATGATAAACATCCCCACAATTGAATAATACCACAAGCAAAATGTTATATTCAAAAAATATTTATTGTGTTTGTATAAAAGTAAAAAAAAATTTTTGTAAAATCTTAAATTAAAAAGTCAGTCTTGACAAAACAAAATAGTAAAAAATCAGCTTGTCAACTGGTAAAGGAAAGAAAAAGAGAAAATATATTGATTAGATATCATTTACAAAAAAAAATGCATACAAAAATATATTTTTTTATAAAACCTCTTTTATATATAAAACATACAAAAAAATAATAAACAACAATAAATACAACAATCTCACAACAGTTATTTACAAAATTAGCAGCCACTGTTTGCTGAAGGTGTGTGCTGCTTGAGGCAGTCCAAGCTGTAAGCTGGATTCAATGTGGAGGCGCAACGGAAGTGGAAGCTGTTGCACCTTCCAGAGGAGATACCGGACTCTGGTAGAGAATGGTCACTTCACCCCAGGGAAGCTGGATCTTACAGCTGGAGGTGGAGGTGAAGGTGAAGGGCTGGTACTGGTCACGGTGTTCCCAGCCACTGTCACCACAGGCTGAAGCACAAGGTTGAAGGTCCGCTGTTGCGCTTCCATGAAGGAAAGCAATCTCTGCTGTCCTTCACGGAGTGCAACATTATCTTTAATGAGACCGTCAACCTTGTGCTCAAGCCTACGGTAACAGCGGCAGTGGCCAGTACAGAGTTTTTACACAGCGTCACCCTACAAAGAGTCAAAAAACATAAATCAATACATCAACCTCAAAACAGTTATTACCTTTCTGTCTTTCACTTTACAATATGTATATCTAATTCACTAATTGTTATACAATTTGTTGCCACTATTAACACTATTTAGAACTGTGATACAAATATTGATTCCTGTCTTGCCTGTTCAGTTATCATATTTTTTTGAACCATATTGTGTCCTTTGTTGACAACATAAAAAGATTTATAACAACAGTACATTTCCTATACTATTCTTGTATTTAACTTACTATACAGCAATACTCAGTATCTAAATGTTTTAAAATAATAAACAGCACAGTCTCATACACTGATACTACCTCTTCATAGTGTGTGAACAAGTATACTTTAGCATCTGTGCCTATATTATTTCTTCACACCTGCAAGAGAATATTTGACTACCTGCACACCAACAGTATGATTACATAATCCAATGTTTACATTATCATCAGTTTAATAACCATGACAAAAGACACACACATGTCAAGTTGTTATTTACCCTCTGTACATATTTACATTTATAAAAATCTTTTACTGCCATAACATTGATTAAGCAGCAAGCCATGAACAAATGTCATTTTTATGTTGTTCTGATTATCTGCATGCCTGTAGTGTGGCAGAAAGTATTACCAAATACCAAAATGTCCTAAATGGTGATTAACTGACCACCTACACAATCAGTGGAAGTACCTCATTTGTATTTTAATAAAACAACTTAATAACACTCTTAAACCTTGTTCACCATATGATCAATTTCTACATTAATGTTTGTGAAAGATGTACATAACCAGTTAGAAAGTTTACAGAAAATTTAAAAACTGCATTTGTCACAATGGTTTTTTAATACTTGAAACCATCTTACAGATTTAGTAAGCAAGAGTTGACTTACTTTACTAAGTACTTAATCTAATACATTCTGTACACATCATGTAAATAAAGAGTAGGAGATATGTACAGAAGTGTTGTGCAAGATGCACAACTGTGACACCATGCACAACACACTGATGCATGCCGGTGTGATATTCAAAAGTGCTATGGCCCTGCCATTAAATACCAATCTATCTAAACATAACAGGAATACATACAACACAATTAGCAGGTTCATTCTTATTCCATGTTACATACAACCCAATATTCAGCCCAGGATGTAGTAACACATCAGATGGATAGCCAATTGGCTCCAGGAATGGACCCAGAGGTTTGTAATTGGTGGGATAATCTCATCCCCAAGGAGGGTCATTAGTGGGATCCCACAGGGATCAGTTCTTGGGCCCCTCCTGTTCAACACCTATGTCTCTGACATAAGGACAGGTATCAGGAATAAGATGAGTCTCTTTGCAGATGACTCTAAACTCAGGGTGGTGGTGGATGGGGAGAAGGGGCGGGTGGCTCTACAGGGGGACCTGGAGGCTCTGGAAAGATGGTCTAGAAAGTGGAAGCTGAGGTTCAATGCAGTGAACTGCAAGGTACTGCACCTGGGGTACAGAAACCTGGACCAAGTGTACACCCGGGGGGGTGAAATGCTGCAAGTCTTGATGGCTGACAGGGACCTGGGGGTGTTGGTGGATGTCAAGACGAACAACTTGGAGACTTGTAAGAAGGCAGCAGCCAAGGGCAACAGGATGCTGGGATGCATCGCTAGTGGGATCGACTCCAGAAGGAGAGAAGTGATACTACATCTGTATAACTGCTTGGTGAGGCCGCATCTTGAGTACTGCATGCAGTTTTGGATGCCACACTTAAAGAGAGACATTAAGCTCCTGGAGATGGTCCAGAGGAGGGCAACCAAAATTATTTGGGGCTTGGGGGACAGGACATATGTGAAGAGGCTCAAAGAGCTAAATATGTACACATTGTAAGAGAGAAGGGACCGGGGGGACATGATAGAGGTCTTCAGGTACATGAAGGGGGTAAATAGGGGAGTAGCAGTTAGGATGCTTCAAAGAAAGGATGAGGGTGGCAACTAGAGGGCATGGCTGCAAGCCAGAGGGGGGAAGATTCAGGGGAGAAAGGAGGAGGTGCTACTTCACTAGGAGGGTGGTGGAGCCATGTAATGCGCTGCCCAGGGGGCTGATGGAGGCAGAGATGGTGCAGGGATTCAAGAGGATGTGGGACAGGTATAGGATAACGGTTCTGGAAGCAAAATCCAATGCAGTCAGAATATCTGGAACTGGGAAGGGAGAAGCCAGAGAAGGCCAGGGGGCAGCAAGGTCAGCTCCCAGGGCAGTGGCTGACCAAACGAGGAGACGTGAAAGACCGTAATGCCTATTCTGCTGGCATTTTAGTATGTTAGTATACACTCAGACGCACTGCTTGTACTTTACTGAGTAGATTCGCTCATTTAAATGTTCAACAACTGCCACTCACAGCTTGGTTACCACATCACACCTTGCAACATGACAGCTGATAGCTCTGAGTGACCTCCCAAGCTACAGCTGCACCTTCATCCTGCCCCCCCCCATGCTGACTGTGTGTATTACTATAGTAATAATGCTTCCTATGTCCCTGGTGTCCCAGTGCAACACTCACAGGCCTAATGCGGGAATCCTGCAATATTATATCAAATAAAGCATCTGCCTTTGTTAAGTAGCCACACCACTCCTCTCCCAACCACTAACAACAACATGTCCACTCCCAACCCCTTCACTCCTCTCAGTGGCAGTACGTAGCTGCTTGCCAACTTGTAAGCCTAATGCACAATCACTGACTCTGTGGAATAGGGCTGTACACACATTGTCCACAACAGAAGCAAATGAGCATGAACCTTGTACCATACTACTGAACAGAGATGTATAAATGAATTCATTTGAATTTATGTACAATGTAGTACTATATAGCATTCACAGGCATTGTTTAGGTTATGAAACAATGTTGAACAGTCCTACTATATGAGATCAGTTATTACGCAACTGCCTATCAAGCAGACAATGAGCATAACATACATTCTGGGTTCAGTATACTGTAACACTATATCTTGTATGAATATCTGTTGTGATGGTACTTATGTGGAGAGCTGGTGCCTGGCTCCTGCTTCACCTCCACAGGTCTCTCAACCACAGCTTCCCTGGGCTCTATAAAACATACAAGTAAAAAAAATTATTACATATACCACAAAATATTAAGGTAGTACTATACTTTTATTGTGAAATGCATTGGTTTATACTGTGTCATTGTGTTACTAAACCATGTAAACACATCCTCTTTGCAATGACACTTCTGTGTTTATATGATGTTCTGTCATTGAGCAACAGTGACATGCACACAGCAACTCTTCTCATCTGTACAGTAAAAAGTGACTTACATGAACAGTATCAACAATGCCACAGATAATTCCTACAACTTGTGACCACATCATCGTTGTACACCCCACTGTAATTTTTACACTATGTCTGTACATTGCTGAAGATGTCCATAGAGCTCTTCAGTGATGCCCACTCCATTTCCAGCTAGTACACCAGTGTTACTGTACACATAGAAACATTCACTCATTCACAGATTCTGATAATATGTAACAAGGACACAACAGGTGCAAAATCATAATCTGTAACATATACATGGGTCATATCACCAAACTTCATAAAGAGATGCAACTATTTTTACCGTCTCATATCACAATCTGCATAACAGAAATGTTCTTGTGTATATTGTATCTGGTCACATCAGTATGTATCACATAAGTGAGTAGTATAGCATTCTGTAATAACTCTGCTCATATACTATACAAGATCTAGGTAACACATATATTGTAGTGAGTACCTCTATTACTCATTTGTAAGATGACATAACACAAAAAATACAATTCAAATGTGTTCAAATATTTTCTTACACTGGAATGATCACAACATTCACTTATTTAACAACTGAAAAAAATTACAGTACTACAATATTTTATATGTTATTCTTGTGCACAACTGTCATGGACAGTTATGGATCATCTTCATTTAAACCAAACTGAGAAGTGTATAACTGACGTACCTCTGTCTATAATATCTGTTTCTTTCTAATCACAATTAATATAATGAAATACCATGCTTTCATTTTTTTACAATTCTCAAGTAACATACTCCAACACGGTGTTTGTTTACTGTAGATGTCTCATGACTGCTGTAGTTCAGTCACAAACTACGGGTTAGAGACTTAACCATGCCACATGTGGCACATCCTACAGTATACCCACTCTCTTTAGTAGTATATTTAATTAAACAAAAGCCCAGATATTCATGCTGTGCCAGTCTGTGACGCAGGCCTGGGTACAGCTGGATGTGCCTGTGCAGTGACGTGCACTGGGCGATATTCAACAGAGCTGCAGCATGTTCCAGCATTGTTGAATGTCACACCCTGGCCACCATCAGTGCACATAGCACAGAGGCACTGCACCAGAATCAGTGGCCAGAGTGCACCATGGAGATATAGTAGCACTAGTTCCATTATGTTAGGTGCAGCAACCACAATATTTGAAAGTCAACATGCAAATGGGGCCTCAATGCATGCACAGCACAAATGGGCAATTAGCATGTTATTATAGAACCATTTGCATGCAGATGTACCAATACCCCAAAACTTGGGCCTGGCACCCTGACAGACAGCAGTCCTTGGGTAACAAACCACCTGCAGCACATCAATGTGCCCCACCGCCCAAGCACAGACTGAAGTAAAATAACATAAACCTATATCCCTGGTGTTCCAGTGGACCTGTCCATCCAATTCGGTGCAGAATTTATATAAAATAAACCACTATCCCTGTTGGTTCTGTGGACATGTCTGCCCAATCACAGGTGAAAAAAACAATAAAAGAAACCTATTATACCTAGTATGCAGTGGACACCCTTCCCTACCTACCCATTAATCCCTAACGTCCAACTCACCCCCCCGTTAGCAGTGGGCAGCAGCAACCCACCCACCCCGCCATCCGCCAAGTAACATCGTTAGTAGGGCTGTGCACCCATTGTCCCACAGCGTGATCCACTGAGCCCATACGATACTACACATTACAGATATGTGCATAGATCAATTCACATATGTGCATTGTGTTGAACAATATGTGTTGCACGACCATTGCCCCACACCATGTGGTAATGGACATACAGCCCTACCGACAGTGTCAGTTAGCAGGTGGCAGAGCAGCAAGTGGGTGGTGTACTGCGCCGACTGTTGACCAGGGGTGAAGCGTGACAGTGAGGATTAGTTGGCAGTTAAGGAGGGGTTCCACTGGAACAACACAGATAGCAGCTTTCTGTTATTTGTACTTCAGTCCACAATTGAGCACACATGTCAACTGGACTACCAGGGAAATAAATTTATTTTTATGTTGGTCTGCCTGCGATCACTCAGACACACCTCCACTGGGCACCAGGATAGTTAATATATTAACATAACTATGATCAGGCGGGCAGCCATCCACTGGGACACCAGGAATATAGAGTAATTATTTTATTATAGGTAGCCCACAATGAGGCAGGCAGTGTTGCACTGAACCACCAGGTATGTAGGAAAAACGTAATTATACTTACCTGTGGTTGCAGTGGTGTTCTACTCTACCATGAAGAATGTAGGAGAAAAAAATGTTTACTTAGCCCACGATTGGACATGGGTTTGTAGCCACCACCACAGAGGTTCAGACGGAGCTTGGGTAGCCACTGAGAGATGGCAGCTGCCGTTTTGCACCCTGCAATACAGCAGCTTACGTGTACATGACTAGCTGTTCATCCTTTTTTGGGGGGAATCAAGTTTGTGTGGCACAAGCATACATTGCGGATGCATGGTTGATCACATCCCAGACTGAATGTCAGGCTGTGCAGAATATGCATGAGAACACTCCCCCTATCTGTGCCAGCATACATTGCAGATGTACTCCAGCATATTGGGATTTGTGACAAGTGTAATTCCTGTTTAAATATCACAGCAGGGCACATCAATTGCTTGCGCATCTTGCAAGACTGTTGCAGGATGCACAAGCCTTTTGAACATCTGAGCCAAAGTGTAAAATCATTTTTTTAACAATAAATTAACTCTATACATCCATTTGGTTGCAAACTTACTTCTCGTTTCTGTGACATACATCCATTAGGTTTCCAGCAGTCTTTTAACAATTAACATGTGCATTTGCCACAGAGATCCTGATGTGGCTGACTGGTGACTGCCATTTTTCACAGCAACTACACAGTATCAGCTGCTACACTAAAAGCGTTACTTGTACACAATCAGAACTCAGAATTGTACAGATCACATTGCTGTACATTGTATTAATATAAATACTACATAGATGCTTTAAGTAATACTAACTTACTAAATAGTATTTCCTAAAAAGAATTGAGTTAAGCAGTGCAGGTCACACCTTACATGATACCCTCATACCAACCCCAATCACACAGTATAATTATTTCTATCAGTATCTTACCATCTGACTGACAACAATGACACTGTCAGTGTCCGGAGACCACCCTCCACAGCTTCAGACTGTGCTGGTACTACCTCGCTGGCAGGTGGGGAGCCCCACATTGGCCTGTGAAAAAAGAAAAAATAGACCCACTAAGTCTTGCATGTAAATTGCATCACATTATAACAACAGTTGATGTAACCATTAAACATGCTTCACGTAGCTAACATTGCCTCTCATCAGGTACACCACAAGCATTGCAGGTACATATAAAATAACAAGTGCTGTTAATATCAGTAATAATGCTTGAAGAGCAGGATACAACAACAGTTAAATCACCTTAAGTAGTTGTTTGGGTAAAATGGACAACCTTGGGACTACAACTGAGATTAACAATCCCCAGTAACTACAAATGGTGACTTTACCATATTTCACATGAGATACCCAGACATCATGTTTCGTTTCATACTACATGATAAAAAACACTATTTGCATTGCATGTGTCAGAATACTGCAACTCACATACATTCGCTTTTGTTATACCAGTCTTTAAAAGTTTAAAATGTCATTTTACAACTTGTGAAACACTAAACTTTACATCACTAAGTTGCATGACTGCATATTATGGTGCCTAATACACACTAGCCATACAGAGCAAAACTAAGTTAAAGAAAAGATCATAAACTCACTAAATGCACAACACTTAATAGTTATATAAACCTTACATGAAGTAAAATCCTATTTAGATACAATGGATACTGCATAATAACTACAACACTATCATTAACTGATTATTAAAAATCATCATAAAATACATGTTATACAATGGATTATTAAAATTAAGTAAACTAATTGTTAAAAACGCATCATATACCAATGCTAACTTCTTCCAGTATACCTACTATTAAAGTTTGATATCAGTATTAACACAACAACACAATTCCAGCATTGTATCTTAGCAAAATGCCATGACAGGGAATGCATATACAGGTGTATTTGCTACTTGTGTTGTTGTTCAGTCACTCAGCTAAACTTCACAGCTGAACCACACCACACGCATGTCAAATAAGCAATTTACTATTAACTGTCATAGCGTGATTTCATAATTTTTATCTGAATCTATATCAAGACACATGCATTTACAAAGTTCTGTTGAGTAACTTCACGATGGAGTTAGGCGTTCCCCGCTGCTGGCTTCCCAGCAGCCACCCACAACTCATATGCGGTAGTACCAGCACTATCATTGTCAGTGGCTCCTCCGCTGTTTCAGAACATAGAAATGCTGAGCGCAACAACTTCCACTTCCTCTTCAGTTGCAGAATGGTCTTATTTTTAACTTTCAAAATAGCATGCAAAAAGCTGTTAATGCACTTCCACATCGAATCCAGCTTACGGTTAGTGCTCCACATTAATATGTGGGCACTCCCCCTGGCTTGGACTGCCTCAAGCAGCAAGCACACCTCTCGCAAGGTCCATTGCCTCATCTCATGGTTTTCATTCTGCAATAGAAACATAAAGAAAAATTTCCATTACTGTCATGTCTCATAGTCTATGTATTTTTATGTATTATATGAAGTTTTGTGCCTAGAACATGACAAGAATACATTTCATAATGCTACCAAGCTCCTTCAGACAGAAATAACTTTGTACATGCGTTGTTTTGTGGAACATTATAACTATTATGCACACTTAAGACATACTGGTATTGACCCTGTAATGACATGAGTATCTCCAACCATGACCTGTGATTCTGCTTCACAGTGTCAAAGCCCCCCCAATAAAAATTGTTTACAAATGAGAACAACAGTATAGCTGAAGTATTGCACAACACAATATGCAATCAATAGCTTTGTGTTGAGAGACAAAGTTAACTATACCGTGTGTTTTCATCACTTGCGACACAGCAAGTATGATGTTTGCTATGAAAATATATCCATGGTGATACTGCACCCTACCCCCTTATCCAATTGTGTTCTTTTCTGTTTAAAGTAACCATTGTGCTGTACTGCAGCTACCACTCCATGTTGTATTTAACAACAAACTAGAGCTAACGATGCCACAAAGGATTACTTAAAAAAGTTACTAATTATAACATTATAGAGCAGCACTACACTGTACTACCACCATTTGTTTTTTCAAAAAACTAAGTATACTTTGAAATAGATAACCAGCAAGTTAATGGGGGGTTGGCATCAGTACACAACAGATCCTGAGTCAGCCAATCACAACCAACAACTTACTAATAAAGAGGATACCTGCATACTAATAATGCCTTGATAATATGAAAATAACTGTGTTTATGCCTTGCATGTATCATGGCTCCATTTTCATGTATGGTACTAAATAGTGTAATACATAGCCTACCACCACCACTGCACTTCACTGTTATAACACCCTACCTCTCTGCCCACTGAAACTTCGCGCAGTGTCACAGTAAAAATGTACAATGTGCCTTACAGAATGAAATATTAAACAATGCTAACCACCACGCAACAACATCACGAAATTTTGTGCCTAACAACAACATGCTGCATTGCTATTCCACTTTCCCAGTATTGTTACACAGCATGGCACAATCTGAATATTCCCAACCCATGTGTTACATGTGTGAGTGATGTATGCAGTTGATCTATTTTGACCACATTCTTTTGGTTCTGAAAAGAACTTTGTTACACACTTTGATATTTGATCAAACAATCTGACATTCTTAGAGGACTTTGAGGAGTGCATCTCGAAGAAGGTCCTCCAGGAAATGGAAATTGCCAGCATACAAATGTACACCGTCTGGTATGTATAGCCAATCATAAAATACTTAATTTCTGGGTGGCAGTGATGGTGTACATTCCATACGCGAAATGCAGAATATTTGTATGTTGACTTTTCTCGAGCCTGTCAATCAGATACATGGATGTTTTGCTTGCCAGACCCTACGCCTCTGTAATATCTGAAAATATGATTATACAGGCAGGCAACATACTCATAACAGAAGCAAGGTCCAATTTTACTTCTGTAACTAAATCTACCCAGTGTTTGGTGCCCAAATCATTGCCTCCGAGATGTATCTGCAATATGTCAGGATGAGGCTGAGTGCTACAAAAAGTCTGTGCATGGTTGGCATGAGGTTGCTCCCATCTCATTCCACCCTACCAAACCATTTCTCAGAGCAATTTGGGAGCTGCAGGTTTCTCCCAAATCACTATTGTGAGCCTACTCAGATGCTCTCTCACGATACTGTCTCAACTATCCACAAAGTTCCTTTTGTTATTTTCCTGCCATTCTCAGTTTTTAAACTCAGAAGTACACGAGAGCTACCAAAAGTCAGTGTTCACCTGCAGTGGCTATAGCAGTAGAGAAGTAAAACTGATATTTTTCCTCTTTACTTCAAGCCAGCTTCACTGGAGGGCTGTTTGTTTACTGTAGATGTCTCATGATCATGTAGTTCAATACAACCACGGGTTAGAGATTTCATTCATGCTACATGTGGCACATCCTACAGTATACCCACTTTTAGTAGCATATTTAATTAAACAAAAGCCCAGATATTCATGCTGTGCCAGTCTGTAGACGCAGGCCTGGGTACAGCTGGATGTGCCAATGCAGTGACGTGCATAGGCCGAGAATTCAACAGAGCTGCAGCATGTTCCAGCATTGTTGAATGTCAATTCCTGGCCACCAATCAGTAATATAGCACAGAGGCACTGCACCAGAATCAGTGCGGCCAGGAGTGCACCATGGAGATATAGTAGCACTAGTTCATTATGTTAGTGCAGCAACCACAATATTTGAAAGAAGTCAACATGCAAATGGGGCCTCAATGCATGCACAGCACAATGGGCAATTAGCATGTTATTATAGAACCATTTGCATGCAGATGTACCATACACCCAAAACTTGGGCCTGGCACTGACAGACAGCAGTCCTTGGGTAACAAACCACCTGCAGCACATCAATGCACCCCACCAAGCACAGACCGAAGTAAAATAACATAAACCTATATCCCTGGTGTTCCAGTGGACCTGTCCATCAATTCGGTGCAGAATTTATATAAAATAAACCACTATCCCTGTTGGTTCTGTGGACATGTCTGCCCAATCACAGGTGAAAAAAACAATAAAAGAAACCTATTATACCTAGTATGCAGTGGACACCCCTCCCTACCTACCCATTAATCCCTAACGTCCAACTCACCCCCCCGTTAGCAGTGGGCAGCAGCAACCACCCAATTCTCAGCCATCCGCCAAGTAACATCGCTAGTAGGGCTGTGCACCCATTGTCCCAGCGTGATCCACTGAGCCCATAATGATACTACATACAGAGACGTGCATAGATCAATTATTATATGTGCATTGTGTTGAACAATATGTGTTGCACGACCATTGCCCCACACCATGTAGTAATGGACATACAGCCCTACCGACAGTGTCAGTTAGCAGGTGGCAGAGCAGCAAGTGGGTGGTGTACTGCTGACTGTTGTTGACCAGGGGGGTGAAGCGTGACAGTGGGGATTAGTTGGCAGTTAAGGAGGGGGTTCCACTGGAACAACACAGATAGCAGCTTTCTGTTATTTGTACTTCAGTCCACAATTGAGCACACATGTCAACTGGACTACCAGGGGAAATAGGTTATTTTTATGTTAATTCTGCCTGCGATCACTCAGACACCTCCACTAGAGCACCAGGGATAGTGGTTAATTTTATATTAACATAGCCTATGATCAGGCGGGCAGCCATCCACTGGGACACCAGGAATATAGAGTAATTATTTTATTATAGGTAGCCCACAATGAGGCAGGCAGTGTTGCACTGAACCACCAGGTATGTAGGAAAAATATTGTACTATACTTACCTGTGGTTTAGCAGGTGGTGTTCTACTCTACCATGAAGAATGTAGGAGAAAAAAATGTTTACTTAGCCCACGATTGGACATGGGTTTGTAGCCACCACCACAGAGGTTCAGACGGAGCTTGGGTAGCCACTGAGAGATGGCAGCTGCCGTTTTGCACCCTGCAATACAGCAGCTTACGTGTACATGACTAGCTGTTCATCCTTTTGGGGAATCAAGTTTTGTGGCACAAGCATACATTATGGATGCATGGTTGATCACATCCCAGACTGAATGTCAGGCTGTGCAGAATATGCATGAGAACACTCCCTATCTGTGCCAGCATACATTGCAGATGTACTCAGCATATGGGATTTGTGACAAGTGTAATTCCTGTTTAAATATCACAGCAGGGCACATCAATTGCTTATGATCTTGCAAGACTGTTGCAGGATGCACAAACCTTTTGAACATCTGAGCCAAAGTGTAAAATCATTTTTTAACAATAAATTAACTCTATACATCCATTTGGTCTGCAAACTTACTTCGTTTCTGTGACATACATCCATTAGGTTTCCAGCAGTCTTTAACAATTAACATGTGCATTTTGCCACAGAGATCCTGATGTGGCTGACTGGTGACTGCCATTTTTCACAGCAACTACACAGTATCAGCTGCTACACTAAAAGCGTTACTTGTACACAATCAGAACTCAGAATTGTACAGATCACATTGCTGTACATTGTATTAATATAAATACTACATAGATGCTTTAAGTAATACTAACTTACTAAATAGTATTTCCTAAAAAGAATTGAGTTAAGCAGTGCAGGTCACACCTTACATGATACCCTCATACCACCCCAATCACACAGTATAATTATTTCTATCAGTATCTTACCATCTGACTTGACAACAATGACACTGTCAGTGTCCGAGTGACCACCCTCCACAGCTTCAGACTGTGCTGGTACTACCTCGCTGGCAGGTGGGGGAGCCCTACATTGGCCTGTGAAAAAAGAAAAAATAGACCCACTAAGTCTTGCATGTAAATTGCATCACATTATAACAACAGTTGATGTAACCATTAAACATGCTTCACGTAGCTAACATTGCCTCTCATCAGGTACACCACAAGCATTGCAGGTACATATAAAATAACAAGTGCTGTTAATATCAGTAATAATGCTTGAAGAGCAGGATACAACAACAGTTAAATCACCTTAAGTAGTTGTTTGGGTAAAATGGACAACCTTGGGACTACAACTTGAGAGATTAACAATCCCCCAGTAACTACAAATGGTGACTTTACCATATTTCACATGAGATACCCAGACATCATGTTTCGTTTCATACTACATGATAAAAAACACTATTTGCATTGCATGTGTCAGAATACTGCAACTCACATACATTCGCTTTTGTTATACCAGTCTTTAAAAGTTTAAAATGTCATTTTACAACTTGTGAAACACTAAACTTTACATCACTAAGTTGCATGACTGCATATTATGGTGCCTAATACACACTAGCCATACAGAGCAAAACTAAGTTAAAGAAAAGATCATAAACTCACTAAATGCACAACACTTAATAGTTATATAAACCTTACATGAAGTAAAATCCTATTTAGATACAATGGATACTGCATAATAACTACAACACTATCATTAACTGATTATTAAAAATCATCATAAAATACATGTTATACAATGGATTATTAAAATTAAGTAAACTAATTGTTAAAAACGCATCATATACCAATGCTAACTTCTTCCAGTATACCTACTATTAAAGTTTGATATCAGTATTAACACAACAACACAATTCCAGCATTGTATCTTAGCAAAATGCCATGACAGGGAATGCATATACAGGTGTATTTGCTACTTGTGTTGTTGTTCAGTCACTCAGCTAAACTTCACAGCTGAACCACACCACGCATGTCAAATAAGCAATTTACTATTAACTGTCATAGCGTATTTCATAATTTTTATCTGAATCTATATCAAGACACATGCATTTTACAAAGTTCTGTTGAGTAACTTACGATGAGTTAGGCGTTCCCCCGCTGCTGGCTTCCCAGCAGCCACCCACAGCTCATATGCGAGGTAGTACCAGCACCTATCATTGTCCGGTATCTCCTCCCGCTGTTTCAGAACATAGAAATGCTGGCGCAACAGCTTCCACTTCCTCTTCAGTTGCAGAATGGTCTTATTTTTAACTTTCAAAATAGCATGCAAAAAGCTGTTAATGCACCTCCACATCGAATCCAGCTTACGGTTAGTGCTCCACATTAATATGTAGGCACTCCTGGCTTGGACTGCCTCAAGCAGCAAGCACACCTCTCAAGGTCCATTGCCTCATCTCATGGTTTCATTCTGCAATAGAAACATAAAGAAAATTTCATTACTGTCATGTCTCATAGTCATGTATTTTATGTATTATATGAAGTTTTGTGCTTAGAACATGACAAGAATACATTTCATAATGCTACCAAGCTCCTTCAGACAGAAATAACTTTGTACATGCGTTGTTTTGTGGAACATTATAACTATTATGCACACTTAAGACATACTGGTATTGACCCTGTAATGACATGAGTATCTCCAACCATGACCTGTGATTCTGCTTCACAGTGTCAAAGCCCCCCCAATAAAAATTGTTTACAAATGAGAACAACAGTATAGCTGAAGTATTGCACAACACAATATGCAATCAATAGCTTTGTGTTGAGAGACAAAAGTTAACTGTACCGTGTGTTTTCATCACTTGTGACTCAGCAAGTATGATGTTGCTATGAAAATATATCCATGGTGATACACTGCACCCTACCCCCCTTATCCAATTGTGTTCTTTCTGTTTAAAAGTAACCATTGTGCTGTACTGCAGCTACCACTCCATGTTTATTTAACAACAAACTAGAGCTAACGATGCCACAAAGGATTACTTTAAAAAAGTTACTAATTATAACATTATAGGCAGCACTACACTGTACTACCACCATTTGTTTTCCAAAAAAACTAAGTATACTTTTGAAATAGATAACCAGCAAGTTAATGGGGGGTTGGCATCAGTACACAACAGATCCTGAGTCAGCCAATACAACCAACAACTTACTAATAAAGAGGATACCTGCATACTAATAATGCCTTGATAATATGAAAAATAACTGTGTTTATGCCTTGCATGTATCATGGCTCCATTTTCATGTATGGTACTAAATAGTGTAATACATAAGCCTACCACCACCACTGCACTTCACTGTTATAACACCCCTACTCCTCTCTGCCCACTTAAACTTGCGCAGTGTCACAGTAAAATGTACAATGTGCCTTACAGAATGAAATATTAAACAATGCTAACCACGCCACAACATCACGAAATTTTGTACTAACAACAACATGCTGCATTGCTATTCCACTTTCCCCAGTATTGTTACACAGCATGGCACAATCTGAATATTCCCAACCCATGTGTTACATGTGTGTGAGTGATGTATGCAGCTGATCTATTTTTTGACCACATTCTTTTGGTTCTGAAAAGAACCTTTGTTAACACTTTGATATTTGATCAAACAATCTGACATTCTTAGAGGACTTTGAGGAGTGCATCTCGAAGGTCTCCCAGGAAATGGAAATTGCCAGCATACGAGAAATGTACACCGTCTGGTATGTATAGCCAATCATAAAAATACTTAATTTCTGGGTGACGTATGGTGTACATTCCATACATGCGTAGAAATGCAGATATTTGTATGTTGACTTTTCTTCGAGCTCTGTCAATCAGATACATATGATGTTTTGCTTGCCAGACCCTACGCTCTGTAATATCTGAAAATATGATTATACAGGCAGGCAACATACTCATAACAGAAGCAAGGTCCAATTTTACTTCTGTAACTAAATCTACCCAGTGTTTGGTGCCCAAATCATTGCCTCCGAGATGTATCTGCAATATGTCAGGATGAGGCTGAGTACTCAAAAGTCTGTGCATGGTTGGCATGAGGTGCTCCCATCTCATTCCACCCCTACCAAACCATTTCTCAGAGCAATTTGGGAGCTGCAGGTTTCTCCCAAAATCACTATTGTGAGCCTACTCAGATGCTCGTCTCACGATACTGTCTCCAACTATCCACAAAGTCCTTTTGTTATTTTCTGCCATTCTCAGTTTTTAAACTCAGAAGTACACAGAGAGCTACCAAAAAAGTCAGTGTTCACCCTGCAGTGGCTATGCAGTAGTGAAAGTAAAACTGATATTTTTCCCTCTTTACTTCAAGCCAGCTTCACTGGGCTGATTCATAACACACAAATAAAAAAATCATTGGCTAGTACTCTGCCTTCATTAACCAATGTAGGCTATGCACTGACTATTACTAGACTTCTGCTACTGCTTAAATGTGCAAACATTGAGAGGTGGGAAAAAATGCATCTTTTTCATAAGCAGTTTTAAACAATTACAACTGCAGAAACATATCTGATTGGTTTTCTCTTCTGTTATGGGTCCACGTGCAGCTTCCTATCTCCCTCTATTTGCAGCTGTATCTGTACAAGTTAGTACTAAACTACTATCTGACTTTAACAGTTTTACCTAAATAATACAGCATCTTAGATTATAACAAGTAACATAATCAAATACAGCACTAAAAAAACATTTTGATTAATAGTATTTACATGTTGCTAACTCTTTTTATCATACTAGAAAATTGCTTTATAAAATATACTGTACTTACAGTTTTGAAAATGCTGTGTCTCAGTATGAACTAAGATGGCTGCTGTTGACTTCTTCTTCAGTGTTGTCCATCTCTGATTGGTTGCCTCACATGGCCTGACAAATCATGCATAACATTGGTAGAACAAGCTGTCACTCAAATACAATCAGGTCTGATTCGATAATGAATGCACTTTCCACTCCCAAGTTAAAAATTAGCGACACTTTCGAACACACAACAGTAATTTGTGACACTGTCGAATGCACAAAAGTACTTTTGCAACACTGTCAAACACACAACATTTTTTTGTGACACTTTCGAATGTTCGACATTGCTTCTTGACATACTGTCGAATGCACGACAGTACCATTTGTGACACTGTCGAATGCACAACACTACTTTTTGTGACACTTTCGTGCACACGACACTATTTTTTCCAAATTGTCTATTTTACCACAATTTGATGCTTAATGGCAAAAACAACCAAATTTTCAATGCCGTACACTGTCACACTGCATTGGCACTGTCACAACTGGAGACGCATAGTGTTGTGACTTTGTAAATACAGCCACAAAAAGGTGGTTATCTTCAGTGAGTACAGTACCGTGCAACAGACTTGCAGGAATGCATTGTTTGGCAGTTGTTAATCACCCTCATAAAGCAGTCATTTTTATGCAGCACTGCCACCAAATTTTCAACAAAGTCATTTCAGGACCTTTGCTCAACAACAGTTCAATGGTCATTTTAGTTATCTGCTCCGAACACTGTTTTCACAGACAGACCACGCCATCCTGCATTGGAATTGCTAAAAGACATTTAAGGCAGAATAAGAAAAACTACACCCATACATTTCACAACTAACTGTCTCAAAATGTAAACATTGAGAACCTGGCATAAAAATATGCTGTGAATACGCTAACTTATGAGTTTGCATTGCACAGTTCCTACACACACTCATAAAACAGTGATTTTATGGACTATTCAGACCAAAATTTAAACATAGGACTTTTAGGATCTCTGTTCATTAAAAATGACAGCTGTACAATTCACAAGAAGATATAGGTAAATGCAATGTTCCCAAACTGCCATGAAAATAGCGTAAATACACTAACTTACAAATGTGTGTTGTGAAGTTCATATGTACACTCACATAAACAGTCATATTACAGACTATCAATACCAAATTTTATACGTTCTCATTTCCATACCTCTGCTCATGAACAGTGTGACTGTCATTATCACAATGTGCTCTGAACAGTGGTTTCACACACCACCTGTGGCAGTGGTCACTGTAACTGCATAAAAAACATCTCAGCAAGGATGTGAAAAATGACAGCTGTATAATTGCAAAACAGTTGTAGTAAAATACCAATCTTAACAATGTCACATGAAAATATTGATAATGCAGTAACTTAAGCTAAGTGTACAAAGTTGACTTATTAATGTGTTACTAATTAACAGAAAGATCATTAATAAAGTTATTGTGTAACCAGCAGTGTGACAGCATTAGCTATATAAATGTTTCTTAATAATACTAATTGTTAATAACTGAACAGTGAAATCATACGAAACAAAATCTATATGCTAAAGTGATAATGATATACAAGATAATGTAACAGAAATAAAATACAACTGTTACAATGTCAATAACTAATGCAATTCAAAGATTGAAAATATATTTTTTAAATTGATGTGATACTTAAATCATATGTCTCAATGCACAATGTTAGAAGGCATGAACACAGGCATATAGTAATATTGTCTTTTTCTCTGTCTTTTATACAGGTGCCTGATACTTCCGTAAGATTGCTGACTGCCACTGTGAACTATCATATTAAAAGATGCAGATCAAATACAGACGTAGATGTATAGGGAAATGAGACAGGTATCATAGTACTTCACTGTTGCTTAAGGGCGATAAAGAAAACACTTATGTGAGATCATAATATGAAGGAAAACAGACCTCTGCTGCAACAGTGAGCTCTACAACAACTCATTGCACATCAAAAGCACATACTTCCTCAAGAGCAAGTAAAAAATGCTTACCTCTGCAACAGTTGTGTAGATCTCTCAGATGAAACACAACTATTGTAACAGCAACCATCAACAAACCTCCTGAACAACGCCGTAAACTCACACCTGGTGATTTTCATCTGAGAAAGCAAAAGTATTTTCGATCACTAGCAAGTAATGCTAAGATCGACAGACTTATTGCAGCTGTGATGAGACATGAGCGCAAAAAGACAAAGAGTCATCTGTCTTTGATGAAATTGCGTCTCAAAGTACACACTTTTGTTAACAGAGCAGTGTTTGTACTGCAACATTTGTGGCATAAGATGTCTCATGTGCTTGAACAATTCAGAAAAGTTGTGTATGACATCAAAAAAAGGCTACAACAGTATCCTTCTTTGACTGTCTACAATTTCTGTGATGTTTTCACAGGTCACTGGATGCACACACAGCACTCAGAGGCATATTTATGGGAAGAATCTTATTATTCCCAGAAAAAGGAAGTCAAGTTCACCATTGAGGAGTCCAGTAAACTGGTCAATGTCCTCAGTATCTGTAATGACACCGCAATGGACACAGATGATGACTGTGATGCAACCACTGTGTCCAATAAACAGCACTGTCTGGCATGGGCGTGTGATGACACCTGCAACCATAGGCAATCATCATTTGAAAACGTTGAACAGTTTGTTAACCTATTTGTGATTACAGATCACAAAGAAAGATATAAACTGTTTAACAAGATTGACCATTGTGAAATTTATCCACATACTGGACTTATGGGTCACTCACTAGCATGCCTCGATAGTGGTGTTTGTGATAGTATCTTTCACAACATGCGGATGCTTGGAGTGCATCAAACAGGCATGCAAAACTTTGTATACAGAGTATATGAAGTACGACGAGTTGTAAATCAGTACACTTGTTTAAATGACTTATTGCAGTCAGGTGACATGCAGGATGCCATCACATTTCTCAAACAACTGCAACATGTAACTTCTGTACCAGACACAACAATTTCTCAGTTAAGCACTTCTACTGAAACGTCTGTTTCACTCTTAGAAACTGACATACTGAGACAGTACGGCAAAGAAATAGCAAAATTTGAATTGGCAAAGTCTCAGAAGTTTGACTCTGTATGTGTGTCATGTGACCGTTTGTGCTACAGTAAACAAAGAGTCACAGTGAACCTGGAAACCTTGTCACCATACAATGACATGTGGTTCCGTCTTTCAGCATTTTTGCTGCCAAAATCTGACTTTCAGTTAGAAAACACCATTCTGCTATGCAAGCACTGTTTCTCCAAACTGAAGTCTAACATTTTACCACCAAGGTCATTGCTGAATAATATGGAGGCACATTTTACACCAAGTGAGATTTCAACATTGAATATGTTTGAAAGCATTCTAATTCAGACAATGAAACCATTCCAAATCATTCTACGTCTGAACACAAAGACACAGAACATTCCACAGAAAGAACTTGTTAGATCTCTAAAGGGTTCCGTGATGTATCTACCACTTCCTCTACAGGAAAATGTGGAAGCAATCTCTATGGAAAATAGTTTGGTGATTCTTGTAAATGGTGTTCCAACAAAGTCCAAGGTCATCTGGCAAGATGTTGTAAATGTACAGAAGGTGAAGCTTGCTCTTACTTATTTAAAGAGTAACAATCCCTTTTCTACAGACTTTGACATTGATCAGATGACTAATCTCAGTCCAACATGATCTATTAGAAAAAACTAAACCAATCATTGAGAAGGTCAGTGGACAGACAAGTGACAATGTGTATGAACAGTACACAATTCACCCACTATATGGCAGAGATCCAGTAGGAGACAGCATTGATCTCTATCAAATGAAACAGGTGGAAGGTGAACCTGTCAGCATTTGGGAGGCAACACTAGAAGCATGCTGTTTCCCAGACCTATTCCCAAAAGGGTTAGGTGGACACCTAGATGAAAGAGAAGTGTGTGTACAGGGTGCTGAGTACCGCACTACCCATGTACTCAGTAAAGATGGCAAATTCAGACGTAACATACAGTACCTGTTTCATCTCCTCTGGGAGAGTGAACTTAGCATTCTGTCTGCATCCATTGCACATACTATTCGTCTCATAAGTCCACTAGATGGAATAACAGCTGCTCAATTTCTAGAGAAATTAAAGCAGAAAGATGAAAATGTGCAAGTGAATCTGTCTTCCATTCTTTCAAGACTTCGAGGTACCAAAGAATATTGGTATCGCAGACACTCCGAAGTGATGACAATGCTGTGAGAGTATGATGCAGCCACATGGTTTGTCACACTTAGTTGTGCTGAATATGCCTGGGATGAGCTCATTGAACTGTTGAAGTGGGCAAATTCTGATGTCGACGGCATCTCATCAGTGACTGTCGGAGAAATGTGTTCACTTGATTCTGTGTCTGTCACAAGACATTTTCACAAGTGGTTCCATGACATTCTGACTTTCATATTGTCAAAGGACAATCCACCTCTTGGTATTGTGGAGCATTGCTTTAGGAGGACGGAGTATCAAGCACGAGGTGCCCCTCACATCCATATGCTGTTGTGGATCAAGGATGCACCACGCATAGATGAACATGAAGCAACACAAGTGCTATCATTCATCAAGAATTACATCACTTGTCACATTCCAGACAAGTATGACAGTCCTACACTATGGAAGTTGGTTCAAAAGTTCCAGTGACATATTTGTGCAAAATACTGCCGGCGAGTAGTAAAGAACAAATCTAATTGGTACACACAATGTCGCTTCAGATTTCCTAGATGAGTTTGTCAGGATGGTGCCATGAATGACCTTTTCTCAGCAATGCAACACCACTTGAAGGCAGAATCAACCAAGAGGGTATACGAGTTACCCAGAGATGAGAAAGAGGTCTACTTCAATGACTACAACCCAACTCTTCTCCTAATGTGGCAAGCAAGCATAGATGTTCAGTTTGTGGCTGATAACTCATTGGCTCTAGTGTGGTACGTCACTTCGTACATAATCAAACATGAGCAGACTAGCTTGCAAGATCTTTGGGAAGATAGTGCCAGTTCAAGCAGAAGCCTGACATCTCAGCTCTGGTCATTGGGCTTGAAGACTGTTTCGCACAGAGAATGTGAAGCTTATGAAGCCAGTGACTGTTTAATGGGTACACATCTGTATGGGAAATCTGATGCTGTCTGGTTTCTGATTGTTAACTACAAAGAGAAACACAAACGTGTACTGATTCCCCATGCCAAAATTGAGGAGCTCGTTGCCAATAGACCTTCTTCAAAACATATCTTGAAGAATAACCTGATAGACACATACTACCCATGTAGACACAACGACATGTATGACATGTGTCTCTTTCAGGTGGCTAAGTGGTATGACTACAAGGCAGATATATCACCTGACTCAACACACCAGATTTACAAGGTGAATGGAGTGGATGGCTGTCTCATAAAGAGACACAAGCCATGGCTCATAGACCACTGTAAGTTGCATCTAGGCATATCGGAGAGCAGAGAACACTATTACTTTGCTCTCCAATTCCTAATTAGACCCTGGAGGAGTGAGTCTGAATTAAAAGGTGACTGTGATACATTCGAGGAAGAATTCAATCGCAGTTATGAGACTTTCAAAACTGAATACTCAGAGATATACATACAGAGACTAGAGGCTGAGAAAGAACAGCTTGAGGAGGCAGAGAAGCAGCTTCAAGAAGACACTCCTGTTAGCTCACAAGACAACCTTGATCCAGAAGGACAAGCTGATCTAGGTGAAACTCTGCCCTTAAATGCCCCAGAAGTGTTAATGTCAGAAATTGAGAAAACCATGGAACACGGAACACACTCCACTGTCAACCCAGCTGACTTGAGAGAAAGACTAAATCAGCAGCAGCATACAGTTCACTCTCAAGTAGTAGCCGCTGTACAACATGGCCTACAACATGAAACAAAAAAATGTGACTGTCGTGACTATAAGCCACTACTGATCTTTGTTGGCGGTTCAGCTGGCACAGGAAAGAATTTCCTTATCGAAGCCATCACTGCTGAAATACGGAGCCTGACAGGGTCATCAATGTCTGTTGTTGTTACTGCTCCCACAAGACTAGCTGCATACAACACTGGTGGAGTAACATTACACCATCTCTTTATGTTGCCAGTGGAACATGGCAGAACTGGACAGTATAGTAAACTGTCATTTGAAGTTGCATCTCAGCTCCATTCCATGTTCATGAAGATGAAGTTACTCATCATTGATGAAATCAGCATGGTCTCCAATGTCATGCTTGCCTGTATTCATCTACGTCTACAGGAGATCTTAGGTACTGACGATGGAGTACCATTTGGTGGCAAAAGTATTGTTGTTTTGGGAGACCTTTTACAGCTTGCATCAGTTAATGCAGAGCATGTATTTACAACTCTAACTGCCAAGCAAGCTAAGAATATTCCCAGCTGCATTGCAGGCTATAACATTTGGGAGTTATTTACCTATGTTGAGTTGTATGAGAACATGCGCCAAAGTGGTGATCTGGCTTACAAATCACTTTTAGATGAAGCTTGTACATGTTCTCTATCACCAGAACATGTTAGCATGTTAAATGATCAGAGAATCACAGTAGATACTGCATCAATAGAAACAGCATGTAATGCTTTCAGCGATGTACTGTATGCTCTACAGGGACACACATAGTGTGTCTTATGCCACGACTAAAGAAATGCACTGAGTTCAACAATGTAATGCTGCAGAGAGAAAACCAAGAAATAATAACTCTGCATGCTGTTGATACAGTTGATGGTGTCATTCTTAGTCTCAACCTAGTTGCAAAGATGACTGAATGACTCAGTGAACTCAAGTCAGATGTTTCACACACAGCTAGCCTAGAAGCTGTTCTCACACTTTGTAAGAATGCAGGTATCATGCTGCGATGTAATCTAGATGTTGAACGAGGCATGGTAAATGGTGCCATGGGAAACATCACTGACTTTGTCTACAATGTCCAGAAGACATATATCGAGGCACTTGTAGTTCACATTGACAACATGGAACAGCCTGTACACATAGAACAGACCTGTGTAAAATTCCAGGTATTTAAGGATATCTATGTAAACAGGAAACAGTTCCCATTATGCGTTGCATATGCTGTATCCATTCACAAATCTCAGGGCTTGAGTTTAGATTCAGCAATGGTGGACATAGGTACAGACATTTTCAAGGATAGCATGAGCTACGTGGCACTTTCACGTGTCCGCAGTCTTTCTGGGTTGCACATTATAACTCTAGCACCTCAGAAAATACGAGCTGACACGCGATGTATTCTTGAGTACAACAGGTTATGTACTCTACATCAGCCTCAAATGTCTTTAATACCACTGCCTACATATCTGGCTGTCTCACATCATTCAGTCAAATCTACAGGTTTCAACAAACAGCCACAAGCTTCCAGAAGTGATTCAACTCAAAAGAGTTCAACAAAGGTCACAACTTCAAGTAAACATTCACAGCCAGCAATTCATCAGAAATCAGTTGGTGTAGCTGCTGTACCAGTCTTTGACAACAGCACTAGAGTAAACTGCTATGCTAACTCAGCTATGCAAGTTTTTCTACACATGCCACACTTTGTGCAGGCAATATCTGCTTCACAAGACAATCCCCTATCAAACACTTTGAAGCAGATTGTCAACATGACTTCTGACCAGTTTAACAATGTACAGTCACTAACACCACTACGACGGGCATTAGGTACATATGACAGATGTAGTACATTTGTTGCTGACATACAGCATGACACTAGTGAGTTTATGATGGCTATCATAAACAACTTGGATGAAAATGGCACCCCAATGCGACACTACTTCACGGTGTCATATGTAACCAAATATGTATGTGTTTCATGTGGGCATTCACACCGTGAAACCACAGAAGACATGGTGTGGATTACTCTTTTTGTCCCTCAAGCCAAAAGTGTCAAATTCTGACAGCTATTAACCAATGCTCAATGTGGTCACTCCTGTAAAAGGTGTGGAGGCAGATGCATTCAGTCCATACATCTCAGGAGTTCATCTCAATATCTGATGCTTATGTTGCACAGATTTGACTCCAACGGGCTCAGACTTGACACTCCTATCACAGATTACACAGCTGGTAGAAATACCACTTTCTCTCATTGCAGTTTAACCCCTGCAAGGTATACATATTTTTAAATCAAGGATGGAAATGAGAAAGGAAAAGTGTGGCCTACTGGGATTCAAACCTCAGATCTCTGGTATGCCGTTCCAGCGCTCTAACCATTAAGCTACAGGCTCACTGATCAAAGTGTCTGAGGAATTTCCTTACAGCCACACACACATTCTTTCTCTAGTGTTGCACAATTATGCAACTAGGAACCAATGTTAGAAATACCACTTTCTCTCAGTGCAGTTTAACCCCTGCAAGGTATACATATTTTTAAATCAAGGATGGAAATGAGAAAGGAAAAGTGTGGCCTACTGGGATTCGAACCTCAGATCTCTGGTATGCCCTTCCAGTGCTCTAACCATTAAGCTACAGGCTCACTGATCAAAGCATCTGAGGAATTTCCTTACAGCCACACACACATTCCTTTCTCTAGTGTTGCGCAATTATGCAACTAGGAACCAATGTTAGAAATACCACTTTCTCTCAGTGCAGTTTAACCCCTGCAAGGTATACATATTTTTAAATCAAGGATGGAAATGAGAAAGGAAAAGTGTGGCCTACTGGGATTCGAACCTCAGATCTCTGGTATACCGTTCCAGCGCTCTAACCATTAAGCTACAGGCTCACTGATCAAAGCGTCTGAGGAATTTCCTTACAACCACACACATTCCTTTCTTGTTGCTAAGAAAGGAATGTGTGTGGCTGTAAGGAAATTCCTCAGACGCTTTGATCAGTGAGCCTGTAGCTTAATGGTTAGAGCGCTGGAACGGCATACCAGAGATCTGAGGTTCGAATCCCAGTAGGCCACACTTTTCCTTTCTCATTTCCATCCTTGATTTAAAAATATGTATACCTTGCAGGGGTTAAACTGCACTGAGAGAAAGTGGTATTTCTAACATTGGTTCCTAGTTGCACAATGCGCAACACTAGAGAAAGGAATGTGTGTGGCTGTAAGGAAATTCCTCAGACGCTTTGATCAGTGAGCCTGTAGCTTAATGGTTAGAGCGCTGGAACAGCTGGTAGAATAGTTTTAAACCAATCAGTGTTTGACACTCACAGTATAATCTATCACCATGGTCAATCCATGCATTCTTGCCATTACACCTGTTTACTAAGGTACAGAAGTGGATGGGTAGAGTGCGATGACTCTACAAGCAGTTTTAAACAGAGACTACCACAACACTTGAAAAAATGCATATCTTCTAACATTGAAGAATTATGATGAACTTCGTATTTCAGAAGAATAGGACAGAACATGTTGCATTTTTTAAATGACTACTTTGTGACAGAAACAGCCGTAGGTCAGTACAATTGTTTCCAACCTACGACTCTCGATAAACCATAGCATTTTCAATAAAATGCTATACTGGCAGACATATTTCCTGCACTATGACATCTAAGATATTGTGTTGATCAGTGACAACATGGAAATTGTTATAGTGGCTTCAATGGGCACCAACAGTAGTCACAGTCACTAGAGAAACCATGCTTACATGTCTATCAAAGATTGTACATCTCAAAACAGAGGCCTTCCTGCCTTTCCTATTCTGTACATATCTTTTCTTGTTACTGTATCATACCCATACATAACAAGAAGTCGGTGCCAGTTTCTAACTGTTACTCTCTGCAGAGAACAAAAGTTCTCAGTTACCATCGTAAATAACTGAGCAACACATGGCTCACTCACCAAACGGTACAGTCTGTCACAAGTTGTTTATCACCACTTGTTTTTGTCTATTAGCTGTTGACATGTAGACAACAACATTATTCATTCACCATGCAACAGTGTTGAACTATGACTGCTTTATCTGTTATACTGACACTGTACATATGTTAAAATAACAATTTTATTCATAATGTAACAAGTTAAATGAAGCAACTGTAAATACTGAACGATTGCATCTTATAAGTAACTGACTTTGCCATGCCTTTGTAATTACTTGTAAATAATACTTACATTCTTATTCCACCTTGCCATTGTTGCTAACTACTTTTACTGTTCTAGTAAAAGTATTAGTATAAGAGTAAAGTACTAATGAATGTTTAACATATAATACAATACTATACTGATTAAGTTCAATGAACCATATCTTTGATAAAAACAGCATACCATGTACATTTTTGTACTTACTAGTTAAGAGGTAACATAGAAACCAATGTAACAATTGAAAACAATGCTTTTGTTCCTGTAATAATATGATATTTTTGTACTTGTCATACAAGTAATTCTAACCTATGTTAACAATACGACAATTGTAAATCAAACACTGTTACTGATCACAACGCACTTCATACCTGTTCCTGACTATATTTATGATTGCCTCTATTGAGGGTCGGTGGAATTTTCCATATGTGCCTAGTCGGTGACATATGATTAAATATTTAACTGAACATACCAGTAATCTAATGTAACTGAAATAAGATTTTTGTAATATTCTATTACTTGAACAGTTAGCATATGTTTTTTCACCCACCCCAGGAACATCCACATATCAGTCACACAATAACAACTAAACATTTCTGTTTCACGTGTGTAATCACTGTTTAGAAGCTCCAGACATACCGTTATTCATATAGGACACAACTAATGGATGACACATAATTATAACATTCAACTACTTAAAAATATTAATAATATTGTTAACCAAAGTCTCTTCAAGTTCAGTAGCAAATATATGATGAAGAGCCACAGGTTCACCTTGAGTGTTACAAGTTCAGGAGGAATGTCAGAAAGCACTTCTTCCCACAAAGAGTAGTGAACACAAACTTCACTGTCAACACAGAACACCTAATTAAAAACAGTGACCAGCTATTAAAGAACCAGGTATATGCATAGAAGGAAGATAACAACCCCACCAACAAAAGATGGTAGAACTCTGCAGGGATAGCAAACACTTTCCTCAGATGTGAACCCTGTAACATAATCACAATTAATAGAAAAAATTACCTTCTTAGGCTACCTTCTTTCTATGCTGTATTATAATATCACATACTTGCTCCAATTCATATAATCTAGTTGCTATAAATGTGACACATTTACATATATTACAAGCAATGATTACACACAAACAAAGATTGTACTGTGAGACTGATTTTGTAAAAAAATACAGTCTTAACAGGGCCTTTTCAGTTTCACCAATTGGCAATAAATCTTTTAAAACATAACCACCTGTGTTGACTCTACTGAAAAATAGCATAACAACATTAGAACATAACTGTTGTTTCTATTAAGCATGCAAATTAACTGCAACAAATAGTGCCACAACTATGTGTCCATGAATTTTTATGTTTGCTTGCATGCATGTGCAAGAAACATAGTGCCATCATCTGAGTTTTCGGAGTGTGTCAGCCCTCTTCCAATTCAGTCAGTGTGTTTGCAGGCGTGGCTGCAGTTCTCCAATGTCTGCTGGAGCTGTGTATGACAGCTCCAAAATGCAGTGGCGTACAGTTGAAAGGGGGAGCTATGCTTCAGTGAGCAGTGATAAGATATCGCCTGCTCATGCACACTCCCTCTACACACACACACACACACAAACACACACACACATATGCTGCGTGCTGGCCCCCCCATGCACACACTGTATAGCCGACAGGGGTGCCCAATCCCCCATTGGCTGTGCTGCACCCCGAAACACAGGTCCATATGCCATGCTCGGTGCCCAACCCAGCATGGCTACACATCGTATAGCCAACAGGGGTGCTCAATCCCCCATTGGCTCCACTGTCTCCCCCCCAGTACAGGGTGCCATGCTGGGAGCCCACCCTAGCATGGCAACAAATGCTATGGCCGACGGGGGTGCCCAATCCCCCGTCGGCTCCACGCCCCCCCAACCAGCCATCCTTCTGCCACACTGGGAGCCCACCCCAGCGTGGCAAATGTCCCGCGTCGTTGTCATTAAAAAAAACAAACAAACCTGAAAATCAAAAACGGTCCCTCGCTGTGTCCACACCCACCAGCGCCCACCCACTGCTCACCCTGCCTCCCCACACCCTCACTTCATACTATACTCCGACTTCATGCGCATGATCTTCGTGGACCGGAACACATCTGCACTCTTCAAAGCCGACCACAAACTGAGGAAATGCCGGTAAGCTGTATAATGTATAATGATAGGGTTTTTTCAACTTTTTTGCATATCTCAGGCATTTTTGGGAATTTTGGGCCCAAATTTTTAACATGGGGTTTTTGGGACCCCTCCTCATGAATTATTGCACTGTCATGGTGTTATTCGGGCCTGAAGGGTGATTTCACATTCACTGCATGAAATCACCTTTTGGGACTGAGTAATGAAATTACACTACCACTGTTCATAAGGTGGGCTCTCAAAAAGTGTATGTTGAAATTTTGGTGGAAAAATTCTTAAAAATGACTGTTTTACAAGCGTGTGTTGCGCAGTTCCTACGCATGCTTGTAAGTTCGTGGATTTTCAATATTTTCACTCCAGATTTTCAACATTGCCATTTTACCACACCTCCTTATGAGCAGTACAGCTGTCATTTTGCACATCTTGCCCAAAACATGTTTCCGCCCATGTAGCGCACAATGGCGCAGTCGGTGTGCGAAATCAATGTATGGGACACATTAAGAAAATCACAGTGACACTTTTAATGAGCAGAGGTCTTAAGATGGCTATGTTGAAAATTTGGTGAAAAATTCTAAAAATGACTGTTTTACAAGCGTGCGTTGCGCAGTTCCTACGCACGCTCGTAAGTTTGCGAATTTTCTATATTTTCACTCCAGATTTTCCACATTGCCATTTTATTACACTTACTTATGAACAGTACAGCTGCTATTTTTCACATGTCACCCAAAATGTGTTTCCGCACATGTAGCGCACAATGGTGCAGTCGGTGTGCAAAAGCATTGTTTGGGACAGATTAAAAAAATCACAGTTACACTGTTCATGAGCAGAGGTCTTAAAATGGCTATGTTGAAAATCTGGTGACAAAAGTCCATATAATGACAGTGTTACGAGTCAGCATTGCGCAGTTTCCACGCATCCTCGTTAGTTCATGACTTTGTAACATTTTCAGTCCAGATTTTCACCAGTTGCATTTTTCCACACTTCCTTATGAACAGTACAGCTGTCATTTTTCACAACATGGCCGAAATGTGTTTTCACACTTTCAGCGCAGAGATGCGTGGTCGCTGTGGGAAATCATTGTTCGGGGAAAGATAAAGAAAATCACAGTGACACTGTTCATGATCGGAGGTCCCAAAATGCCTGAGTTGACAATCTGCTATAAAAAATGCCCACACTAATTACATTACGGGTGTATGTTGCACAGTTTCTATGCACGCTCGTGACTTCAACAGTTTTTATAATATTTTTACTGCAGATTTGCAACATTGCCTTTTTTTCCACCTCCCCATGAACAGTACAGCTGTCATTTTTCACATCCTGTTTGGAATGTGTTTTTGCACCTGTGGTGCTAAATGCTGTAGTCGCTGTGCATAAGCAGCTTTCGGCTAACAAACTGATATTGCCACTGTTCATGAGGTGGGGGTCTCAAAAAAAATGTTGAAAATTTGAAGTGAAAATACCAACGAATGTCTGAGCTGTTAGGGTTTCCAACCATAATGCCCCACCCTGTAGAGAATGACAGGCATCAGGGGTGTGACTTGGGATTCTTGCCTGTAATGCTCATACCATTCCACACCCTGCAGCCAGCGAGAGGCATCGAGGGTATGCCTTGGACCTCGGCCCCAAAGTTCACCCCATTCTCCTATACCGCACCTATCTCACCATATTTCCTGATGGAATGGGGTGCGCATAAGGGCCAAAGACTCCAAGGCACACCGTGACACTTGCCAGTGTCTGCAGTGTAGGGTGTGGTGAAATGGCATGGCCTTATGCCTGACGACCCAAAGGCACACCCCAATGCCTGTCACTCTCTGCAGGGTGGTGGTGGGGTTGGCTTCAGTTTAATACTTCGCTGCCATTCCTATTATGCAGCTCTGTAACTTCTGCACTACCAATGCCAATGCCAGCAAGCAAACATTTGGCATTGACAAATGCTTGTTTTGGTTGTTATGCTGTCCACTCAGTATCCACACCGTAGACTACAATGTGGCACATTGCATGTCACACTTCCCATAATTCTTAAGAGTGTTAAAAAGTCAGCAATGCACTTACTTTTCCTGTGCCTCTACACTCAGCATGCAGTAATTACTGTAGCAAGGTGCCACACATCACTACCTAACACTATACAGCTATGACAATACACTTAGGATGCAGTGACTGCTATATCTACTGCAATTACCTGTCTAAGCTTCTGCAACTCCTAACTGTGGTAACTTCACTGTACCTACAATTACAGAGGTGTGCCATAGATCTCCAGTCCCCTATGGTTCCTGTAGATAACCAGTCATAATGCACTACTAATCTTGGGAGGTGCAGCAGTTCTAGCTGCCTAAATCCATGCAAATCCTAACTGAGGTAACTTCAGTTTCCCTGCAATTAGTGATGTGTACCATTGACGTACAAACCCTCACCTGTGTTGTGTATGTGCACTAATATGTGCATTCCCTGCCTTGTGTTCTGTATCTCCACCTACAATGTAATACCTACTGTCACATTTGTAGATACATTGCCTGTCTGAAACCATTCAAGTGGCAACTGTGCTAACTGGACTATTCCTATAATTAGAGAGCTGTACAACTGATGTACATTACCTATCTTTTCCTGTGGCTGTTTACTCAGAATGCAGCAAGTGCTGTGGAAGTGCTGTTCCCCCATCAAACTGTTCACCTCCATGTTTTTTTCTGTTCTGTACTGTCAACTCAGTGTGCAATATGTGGGCTAGGTGTTCAGACATTGAGTTAAAGATCTACTGTAATTCCTAACAACGTTAACTACCATGTACCGCACTCATATCTACTGTCAGTCTACAGTAACAGTACAGTACCTGGTCTAGAGAGCTGTGTGACATTCTACCTAAGGACATGCAGTTGTGACTGTACAGTCAGGATCAGTAACTGGTATGCATGTGAAAATCGCCTGTGTGAAGCCATAGAAATCCTAACTGTGCTAAGTTGTGTGTATCAACAATTACAGAGCTGTACCATTGATGCTGCTTGCCTCATTCTTGCTGCGCATCGGTACTCATGATGCAGTAGAGCCTGTAGCTTAATGGTTAGAGCGCTTGAACGGCATACCAGAGATCTGAGGTTCGAAATCCCAGTAGGCCACACTTTTCCTTTCATTTCCATCCTTGATTTAAAATATGTATACCTTGCAGGGTTAAACTGCACTGAGAGAAAGTGGTATTTCTAACATTGGTTCCTAGTTGCAAATTGCAACACTAGAGAAAGGAATGTGTGTGTGGCTGTAAGGAAATTCCTCAGACGCTTTGATCAGTGAGCCTGTAGCTTAATGGTTAGAGCGCTGAACAGCTGGTAGAATAGTTTTAAACCAATCAGTGTTTGACACTCACAGTATAATCTATCACCATGGTCAATCCATGCATTCTTGCCATTACACCTGTTTACTAAGGTACAGAAGTGGATGGGTAGAGTGCGATGACTCTACAAGCAGTTTTAAACAGAGACTACACACACACTTGAAAAATGCATATCTTCTAACATTGAAGAATTATGATGAACTCTGATTTCAGAAGAATAGGACAGAACATGTTGCATTTTTAAATGACTACTTTAGGAGAAACAGCCGTAGGTCAGTACAATTGTTTCCAACCCACGACTCTCGATAAACCATAGCATTTTCAATAAAATGCTATACTGGCAGACATATTTCCTGCACTATGACATCTAAGATATTGTGTTGATCAGTGACAACATGGAAATTGTATAGTGGCTTCAATGGGCACCAACAGTAGTCACAGTCACTAGAGAAACCATGCACATGTCTATCAAAGATTGTACATCTCAAAACAGAGGCCTTCCTGCCTTTCCTATTCTGTACATATCTTTTCTTGTTACTGTATCATACCCATACATAACAAGAAGTCGGTGCCAGTTTCTAACTGTTACTCTCTGCAGAGAACAAAAGTTCTCAGTTACCATCGTAAATAACTGAGCAACACATGGCTCACTCACCAAACGGTACAGTCTGTCACAAGTTGTTTATCACCACTTGTTTTGTCTATTAGCTGTTGACATGTAGACAACAACATTATTCATTCACCATGCAACAGTGTTGAACTATGACTGCTTTATCTGTTATACTGACACTGTACATATGTTAAAATAACAATTTTTATTCATAATGTAACAAGTTAAATGAAGCAACTGTAAATACTGAACGATTGCATCTTATAAGTAACTGACTTTGCCATGCCTTTGTAATTACTTGTAAATAATACTTACATTCTTATTCCACCTTGCCATTGTTGCTAACTACTTTTACTGTTCTAGTAAAAGTATTAGTATAAGAGTAAAGTACTAATGAATGTTTAACATATAATACAATACTATACTGATTAAGTTCAATGAACCATATCTTTGATAAAAACAGCATACCATGTACATTTTGTACTTACTAGTTAAGAGGTAACATAGAAACCAATGTAACAATTGAAAACAATGCTTTTGTTCCTGTAATAATATGATATTTTTGTACTTGTCATACAAGTAATTCTAACCTATGTTAACAATACTGACAATTGTAAATCAAACACTGTTACTGATCACAACGCACTTCATACCTGTTCCCGACTATATTTATGATTGCCTCTATTGAGGGTCGGGTGGGAATTTTCCATATGTGCCTAGTCGGTGACATATGATTAAATATTTAACTGAACATACCAGTAATCTAATGTAACTGAAATAAGATTTTGTAATATTCTATTACTTGAACAGTTAGCATATGTTTTTCACCCACCCAGGAACATCCACATATCAGTCACACAATAACAACTAAACATTTCTGTTTCACGTGTGTAATCACTGTTTAGAAGCTCCAGACATACCGTTATTCATATAGGACACAACTAATGGATGACACATAATTATAACATTCAACTACTTAAAAATATTAATAATATTGTTAACCAAAGTCTCTTCAAGTTCAGTAGCAAATATATGATGAAGAGCCACAGGTTCACCTTGAGTGTTACAAGTTCAGGAGGAATGTCAGAAGCACTTCTTCCCACAAAGAGTAGTGAACACAAACTTCACTGTCAACACAGAACACCTAATTAAAAACAGTGACCAGCTATTAAAGAACCAGGTATATGCATAGAAGGAAGATAACAACCCCACCAACAAAGATGGTAGAACTCTGCAGGGATAGCAAACACTTTCCCTCAGATGTGAACCCTGTAACATAATCACAATTAATAGAAAAATTACCTTCTTAGGCTACCTTCTTTCTATGCTGTATTATAATATCACATACTTGCTCCAATTCATATAATCTAGTTGCTATAAATGTGACACATTTACATATATTACAAGCAATGATTACACACAAACAAAGATTGTACTGTGAGACTGATTTTGTAAAAAAAATACAGTCTTAACAGGGCCTTTTCAGTTTCACCAATTGGCAATAAATCTTTTAAAACATAACCACCTGTGTTGACTCTACTGAAAATAGCATAACAACATTAGAACATAACTGTTGTTTCTATTAAGCATGCAAATTAACTGCAACAAATAGTGCCACAACTATGTGTCCATGAATTTTATGTTTGCTTGCATGCATGTGCAAGAAACATAGTGCCATCATCTGAGTTTTCGGGTGTGTCAGCCCTCTTCCAATTCAGTCAGTGTGTTTGCAGGCGTGGCTGCAGTTCTCAATGTCTGCTGGAGCTGTGTATGACAGCTCCAAAATGCAGTGGCGTACAGTTGAAAGGGGAGCTATGCTTCAGTGAGCAGTGATAAGATATCGCCTGCTCATGCACCTCCCTCTACACACACACACACACAAACACACACACACATATGCTGCGTGCTGGCCCCCATGCACACACACTGTATAGACCGACAGGGTGCCCAATCCCCATTGGCTGTGCTGCACCCACCGAAACACAGGTCCATATGCCATGCTCGGTGCCCAACCCAGCATGGCTACACATCTATAGCCAACAGGGTGCTCAATCCCCATTGGCTCCACTGTCTCCCAGTACAGGGTGCCATGCTGGGAGCCCACCCTAGCATGGCAACAAATGCTATGGCCGACGGGGTGCCCAATCCCCGTCGGCTCCACGCCCAACCAGCCATCCTTCTGCCACACTGGAGCCCACCCAGCGTGGCAAATGTCACGCCGTTGTCATTAAAAAACAAACAAACCTGAAAATCAAAACGGTCCTCGCTGTGTCCACACCCACCAGCGCCCACCCACTGCTCACCCTGCCTCCCCACACCCCTTACCCCATACTTACCTCCGGACTCTGGCGCGATGATCTTCGTGGACGCGAACACATCTGCACTCTTCAAAGCCGACCACGAACTGAGGAAATGCCGTAAGCTGTACAATGTATAATGATAGGGTTTTTCAACTTTTTGCATATCTCAGGCATTTTGGGAATTTTGGGCCCAAATTTTTTAACATGGGGTTTTGGGACCCCTCCTCATGAATTATTGCACTGTCATGGTGTTATTCGGGCCTGAAGGGTGATTTCACATTCACTGCATGAAATCACCTTTTGGGACTGAGTAATGAAATTACACTACCACTGTTCATAAGGTGGGCTCTCAAAAGTGTATGTTGAAATTTTGTGGAAAAATTCTAAAATGACTGTTTTACAAGCGTGTGTTAGCAGTTCCTACGCATGCTTGTAAGTTCGTGGATTTTCAATATTTTCACTCCAGATTTTCAACATTGCCATTTTACCACACCTCCTTATGAGCAGTACAGCTGTCATTTTGCACATCTTGCCCAAAACATGTTTCCACCATGTAGCGCACAATGCGCGCAGTCGGTGTCTGAAATCAATGTATGGGACACTAAGAAAATCACAGTGACACTTTTAATGAGCAGAGGTCTTAAGATGGCTATGTTGAAAATTTGTGAAAAAAATTCCTAAAAATGACTGTTTTACAAAGCGTCGTTGCGCAGTTCCTGCGGCTCAGTAAGTTTGCTAATTTTCTATATTTTCACTCCAGATTTTCCACATTGCCATTTTATTACACTTACTTATGAACAGTACAGCTGCTATTTTCACATGTCACCAAAATGTGTTTCCGCATATGGCACAATGGTGCAGTCGTTGTGCAAAAGCATTGTTTGGGACAGATTAAAAAATCACAGTTACACTGTTCATGAGCAGAAGGTCTAAAATGGCTATGTTGAAAATCTGGTGACAAAGTCCATATAATGACAGTGTTACGAGTCAGCATTGCGCAGTTTCACGCATCCTCGTTAGTTCATGACTTTGTAACATTTTCAGTCCAGATTTTCACCAGTTGCATTTTCCACACTTCCTTATGAACAGTACAGCTGTCATTTTTCACAACATGGCGAAATGTGTTTCACACTTTCAGCGCAGAGATGCGTGGTCGCTGTGGGAAATCATTGTTCGAAAGATAAAGAAAATCACAGTGACACTGTTCATGATCGGAGGTCCCAAAATGCCTGAGTTGACAATCTGCTATAAAAAATGCCCACACTAATTACATTACGGTGTATGTTGCACAGTTTCTATGCCGCGTGACTTCAACAGTTTTATAATATTTTACTGCAGATTTGCAACATTGCCTTTTTTCCACCTCCCCATGAACAGTACAGCTGTCATTTTTCACATCCTGTTTGGAATGTGTTTTGCACCTGTGGTGCTAAATGCTGTAGTCGCTGTGCATAAGCAGCTTTCGCTAACAAACTGATATTGCCACTGTTCATGAGGTGGGGGTCTCAAAAAATGTTGAAAATTTGAAGTGAAAATACCAACGAATGTCTGAGCTGTTAGGGTTTCCAACCATAATGCCCCACCCTGTAGAGAATGACAGGCATCAGGGGTGTGACTTGGGATTCTTGCCTGTAATGCTCATACCATTCCACACCCTGCAGCCAGCGAGAGGCATCGAGGTATGCCTTGGACTCTCCGGCCCCAAAGTTCACCCATTCTCCTATACCGCACCTATCTCACCATATTTCCTGATGGAATGGGGTGCGCATAAGACCAAAGACTCAAGGCACACCGTGACACTTGCCAGTGTCTGCAGTGTAGGGTGTGGTGAAATGGCATGGCCTTATGCCTGACGATCCAAAGGCACACCCCAATGCCTGTCACTCTCTGCAGGGTGGTGGTGGGGTTGGCTTCAGTTTAATACTACGCTGCCATTCCTATTATGCAGCTCTGTAACTTCTGCACTACCAATGCCAATGCCAGCAAGCAAACATTTGGCATTGACAAATGCTGTTTTGGTTGTTATGCTGTCCACTCAGTATCCACACGTGAGACTACAATGTGGCACATTGCATGTCACACTTCCATAATTCTTAAGAGTGTTAAAAAGTCAGCAATGCACTTACTTTTCCTGTGCCTCTACACTCAGCATGCAGTAATTACTGTAGCAAGGTGCCACACATCACTACCTAACACTATACAGCTATGACAATACACTTAGGATGCAGTGACTGCTATATCTACTGCAATTACCTGTCTAAGCTTCTGCAACTCCTAACTGTGGTAACTTCACTGTACCTACAATTACAGAGGTGTGCCATAGATCTCCAGTCCCTATGGTTCCTGTAGATAACCAGTCATAATGCACTACTAATCTTGGGAGGTGCAGCAGTTCTAGCTGCCTAAATCCATGCAAATCCTAACTGAGGTAACTTCAGTTTCCCTGCAATTAGTGATGTGTACCATTGACGTACAAACCCTCACCTGTGTTGTGTATGTGCACTAATATGTGCATTCCCGCCTTGTGTTCTGTATCTCCACCTACAATGTAATACCTACTGTCACATTTGTAGATACATTGCCTGTCTGAAACCATTCAAGTGGCAACTGTGCTAACTGGACTATTCCTATAATTAGAGAGCTGTACAACTGATGTACATTACCTATCTTTTCCTGTGGCTGTTTACTCAGAATGCAGCAAGTGCTGTGGAAGTGCTGTTCCCCATCAAACTGTTCACCTCCATGTTTTTCTGTTCTGTACTGTCAACTCAGTGTGCAATATGTGGGCTAGGTGTTCAGACATTGAGTTAAAGATCTACTGTAATTCCTAACAACGTTAACTACCATGTACGCACTCATATCTACTGTCAGTCTACAGTAACAGTACAGTACCTGGTCTAAGAGCTGTGTGACATTCTACCTAAGGACATGCAGTTGTGACTGTACAGTCAGGATCAGTAACTGGTATGCATGTGAAAATCGCCTGTGTGAAGCCATAGAAATCTAACTGTGCTAAGTTTGTGTATCAACAATTACAGAGCTGTACCATTGATGCTGCTTGCCTCATTCTTGCTGCGCCGGTACTCATGATGCAGTACAAACTTTGGGGAGGGTATTACCTCTCTCAGCCAACACAAACACTAACTGTGCTAACTTGAGTGTCCCTGAAATCACTGATGTCTACCATTGCTGTCTATACCCTCAGCTCTGCTGGGTCTCCACTGAGTATCCAGTACCTGGTGTTGCAGTTTGAAGAGACATTACCTGGCTGCCGCCATTCAAGTGACAACAATGCTAACTACACTTTACCTGTAATCAGAAAGTTGTACAACTGATCTGCATCACCCTTCTTCACCTGTGGCTCTTCACTTAACATGAAGCAACTCTGTGTTCATTCTTGTTAACATGGCTCTCCCTCCTACTTCCATATGTGTCTGTCTCTCTGTGTGCCAGTGTTGTTCAGGGGGTAGGGGCCACGTAATGTCTTCACACATACTAACACAGTGACACCAAACAGAAATGTTAATGCACATGGTAGCACAAATCAAAACACAAAGATAAACAGTTCTGAAAAATACTGAATGTAATACACTAATGGTAGCACAAGGCCCTTCAACCCAGTGCTCACACCACACACACAACACAAACATATACAGTACTGTAAAATACAAACTGTACCAGTAACAGGATCACGGGGCCCTTTGGGCCCATGCTACTACCACACAAAACACTAACATAAACAGTACTGAAATATACTAAATGTGATACAGCAGCAGGGCGCACAGTCCTTCAAACCCGCACTCCACCACACAAAACACAAACATATACAGTACTGTAAAATAAAAATGTGCTACTGATGGGAAAGGGCCCGTGCTCCCGCCATACAAAACACAAACATTAACAGTTCTGAAATATACAAGATGTGATACAGCAGTGGGGAGCACACAGCCCTTCTGACCCCACCTCCCACCACCCAAACTGCAAACATAAACAGTACTGAAATATACTAAATGTATGAAACAACAGCAGGAATTGCAGGGGCCGACAGGCCCTGTGCACCACACAAAACACAAAACATAAACAACACCAAAAAACACTGAATGTCACAGAAGATGGGACTGCAAGGCCCTTCAGACTACAGCTCCCACCACACAAAACACAAACATATACAGTACTGTAAAATACACATGTGCTAGTGACAGTAGCGCAGGGCCCTTCAGGCCCTGTGCTCCTGCCATGGAAAAGAGGAACATAAACAGTACTGAAATATGCTAAATGTTATACAGCAACAGAGTGCGGAGCCTTCGGGCACCAGCGCTCCGCTACACAAAATAGAAACATAAACAGCAGTAACAACACTGAATATCATACAACAGCAGGACTGCAGGGCCCTTTAGCCCCATGGTCCCACCACACAAAAGCGAAACAGAAACAGTACTGAAATGCACTAAATGTGATATAGCAGCGGGAGCACCCACAACATGATGCCTTCACACAGCAACACATAACCAGAAACACTGATGTTAATGCACATGGTACCACAATTCAAAACACAAAGATAAACAGTACTGTAGAGACAAATAGTGAAGTTACATAAACACAAGCAAAAATGAAAATGCAAGCGGCAGAAGAGTTGGAATACTAAATTGCTTCTAACTCAGGAACCATACGACATAGAAAAAAATTTAAA
Organism: Neoceratodus forsteri; assembly: GCA_016271365.2. NCBI lineage: Eukaryota > Metazoa > Chordata > Ceratodontiformes > Ceratodontidae > Neoceratodus > Neoceratodus forsteri. The sequence continues at coordinate 527,024,227 of CM057456.1, read as the reverse complement.
GTCATATGATTTATATCTTTCCTGGCTAGTTTTGTACTTAGCTCCCATTAGGGGCTAAATTTTCTGATGAAAATTCCGTATCTCACACCGTTTCTGAGATATGGGCCCTGAAAAGGCGCAGCGAAACGCCCTAATGTTATCCTATGGGAAAAAAAGAAGTTCGTAGTGCCATAACTTTGCTCCCTGTAATACTATTTCACCAAACCACTGAAAGGCACATCTCTGGGATGTTGACTTTCTTCCCTCTAAATTTCATCCCAAAAGACCAAACCGTTATTTTGCAGCAGAGCACCAAAGGATTCCTGTAATGCAACAGATGCCATAATGTTATCCTATGGGAAAACCATCAACTTTGGAGTGCCATCACTTGGCCGTCGGTGATGTTTTTACCGAACCAGTGAAAGCACATCTGTGACATCTAAGCTGCATTCCTCCAAATTTCAGCCCAAAATACCAAACCGTTCTTTTGCAGCACAGTGAAAAAATTGCTGTTATTTTCACACACCCTGGAAAAGTACTGTTGAACTCTGGAAGCTTTGCAAATTCATTCGACAGTGTTGTATGTTCTACATTACTTTGAAAGTACTTTTTCCAGAAACATGAAAACATATTTCTAGAGTGTTTTACCCCAAAATAAAGACATGCCTAGCATCCTCAGGGTCTGACTAGGTGAATACAAAAGAATTAGGTTGCTAGAGGGTTCCAATTTTAAATGCCATGCATTTTCTGATCACTAACTGAAAACAAAATTATGGATTTGTGACAGTAAATGGGCCATTTGTAAGTAAAACTACATTTGCGACACTGTCAAACTTTTGTTAACTTTCCCATTGACTTATAGTGGGAACTTGTTTTGAATAACTTTTAACCGTTTAATATTTTTCATGAAATCTTCAAAAGACACATCAGGGACCCTGGCCACATGTTCCTGAAGAATTATAACCAGTCACACAAACCATGTGACCTGTAGGCGCGACCATAGAATTCCAAAAAGCGTAAATGCACGCACAGATCATGCTTAATAACTCCGCAGCTGTATATCTGACTGGTATGAAACTGATAGATCCCAAGGCCTATGAGTCTTGATCAAGTATTCCAAATTTCACGCCATCCGTCAAATGGTTGCAAAGTTATTAAGGTGCAAAATTTTGGGTTTAACATGTAAATGGCTCTTCAACCTAACTATGGTAGCACTACCGTGCTACCATAATATATATATGTATATATATATATATATATATATATATACTTATATAATAAAAAACTCAGTTTAGTGCATCATTTAGGGTTAAAGTGAAAAAGTCAGGAAATGAAACATTAGGGTTGAGTCCCAAATCCCCCACACACCCACCCCCATCCTCCACAGACTGACAGATGCGGGGTGTGCCAGTGAAGTCATGTGCCAAACTCTCACCCCATTCCATGTGTAACCAGGTTGACATGCTACAGTAAAGGGAGAATGGGGTGAGATACAGACCTCATGAACCCAATGGCACACCCGACATCTGTCACTCTGTGGAGGATGGAATGCAGATATGTGGAGGATTAGAGGCTCAACCCTAATGTTTCATTTCCTGACTTTTCACTTTAACCCTAAATGATGCATTAAACACAGTTTTTGCCATGAATCTTTACTTTTGAAAAAGTGTAATATAACTATAACCATATTACCTCCTCTAACTCTCTAGGTGCTTTTAAATCTAGCCTATTCTCTCACCTTGCCACCTCCAACTCTTGTGACTGCCTTGATTAAATCCTAACTATTTTCCTTTTCTCCGCCCTGACCACCTAACTGACAAAGGCCTGGTAGAAGTTTCCTTTTCTCTAACCATTGTCCGCTCCTCCCTCCTTTCTCTCTCTTGTACTACCTATCACACTTCCCTTACCTATTCTTTCCCTTTCCTAATGTTCTCTAAATGATGAAAGTGTTTAACTGGTAATTTATCTGTCGTTCACAAATGTATATGGTGTTTAACTGTTTAATGTCACTGTTTATTTCCTCAATGTAATCTAAATGTGCAACTCACTGTAACCCTATTGTTTATACCTAATTTTGACAGAACCTTTGTAAAAGAGCCTTGGCTCAAGGTATTTAATTCCTAGAATAAAATAAATAAACTAGTAAAAACATGTATTGGTGGAGATACGGGGCCCTTTGGGCCCTCGCTCCCACCAACATGACCATCATAACAATATGCATCTGTGTTAGTGTGGGCCCACTTATGCAAAGCTATAGAGCCATACAGTAGCTCTATAGGCCACCAAACCCTTGTAACAGTAATTTGCAGATATCTTGCAAACTGTAACAGCTAGAAAAATTCAAGTGTCATTGTAATCATGATAGTGAGTAATTCTCACAACATCAAATTGACTGAACCCATATCTCACATCGTTTCCTAGATACAGGCACTGAAAAGCACTGGACAGGCACTCTTTGAACCCTTGTAACAGTAATTTCACAATATCTCATGAACCATGCAATGTATGAAAAATATTCCGCTGCAGTCTTACTCTATGATTGCAAATCTTTTTCTAGCATACATCACCTGAAGGTGATGTAAGCTGCCAGTAGCAAAAGTCTGTATCTCACTTCATTTCTGAGATAACGGTACCAAAAGTCGACACAGGCTGCAACATAATACTATGGAAAACGTCAACTCGTCATTGAATATCTCTGCAACTAATTAATTCTCAACACCTAACCAGCATAATTCACATCCCTAAGACATCCCATCAACACCCTGCAAATTTCAAGTAAAAGACCAAACCGTTATAGAAATATGGTCATTCCAATTTGGGCCATCTGGTCTTCCATAGGGACATCTAGGCTTCCTCTGGACATTGCAAAATACACATATAAATGTTCCCATAGGATGTAATAGGAACTTCAAATTGTAATAACTTTTGAACAGATTAATATTTTTCACCAAACAAATGCTGGCATGTTCCTTTACCAAACTATTTCTATGTCCCAAGTTTCAGACCAATAAACAATACGTGTCCATGCTGTGCCACAGACAATATATGCACAAAAAGTGGCAAAAGTCAATTTTTAGCACTTCACTGTGCAAAAACTGTATGTCTGTCCAAAACACAACTTGGCAAATAAAGAGATGTATCATATCAGACCATGCATTCCAAATTTTGTGCAAATCCATGGAACAGTTGCAAAGTTATTAACGCACAAAATATGAGGTTTAACATTAACATACCTAAAAGTGAATTTGTTGGCACTTTGCTATAACACCATCTGTCAGACTGAAATGTAACTTGGTAAATCAAGAGATCTACCATACCAGACAGTACATTTCAAATTTCATGCAAATCTGTTGAACAGTTGAAAAGTTATTAAAGTGCAAGATTTGAGGTTTAACATTAAACCGCCTACTCGACCCTAAATATAGGGACATGACTGCACCCTATAATAATTCCCTACACCTAAACATCATAATTCATCTCTAGGACATCCCATCAACACCCTGTAAATTTCAAATAAAAGACCAAACCGTTCATGAGATATGCAATTCTAAAGTTTTTACACCTTTAAAACATTTTCATCCATGAGATAGCAAAATTTTCAGCTGTGAGAAATCTTCTACTGTGAGCATGCAAAACCTTCAGCTATGAGGGAAGGCCAGATAGCCATATTGCCATTCTTCTTTCAAAATATACATATAAATATCCCCATAGAATTTAATGAGAAATTAAAAGTTTAATAAATTTTGAATGGATTCATATTTTTCACTAAACCAACACTGGCATATTCATTGGCCCAAGCTCTTTCTATGTCCCAAGTTTCGGACCAATAGACAACATGGTGTCACACAGCACCATGGGCAGTAACACACAAAGTGGTGAAAAGTGCAATTGTTGGTGTCTCGTTGCACAAAAACCGTCGCCCAACTGAAATGCAACTTGATAAATCAAGAGATCTACCAAATATGCTACCAATACTTGTGACACCTTATGAACTTCAAAAGGAAGCCATTTTGTGGGCGTTAGTGTGCTGAAGAAGCGCTCTCAGCAAACATCAAAGATTAATACAGTACTAATTTCTTGAGTTTTGAATATGCCTAGCTAAAGAATGGGGTCCATTCTTGCCACGGTATAGAAATCCTAAACATTTGGAGACACTAACCCGTGAGAGACCATGCATTCCAAATTTTGTGCAAATCTATTGAACAGTTGCAAAGTCATTAACATGCAAAATTTGAGGTTTAACACTAAAGTTCCTACTCAACCCTAAATATAGGGGGTGAGCCACACCCCTATACTATATATCAGTGATGGCTAAGCAGATAGTAAAGCTAGGGGCTGGCCCGCGCCTTGGCATATGCCTCCTAGGGTTACCCTTTGTGTCTGAACTGTTGCTGCTGGTTGTTTCTAGCTAACAGCTTTCTATTGGCCAACCACTATTTCAGTAATGGGTACAGCAGTCGGTGGAGATCAGTAGACAGCAAGGTTAGAGGCTGGACCACTCTTGGCATATGCCTCCTAGGGTGCCCTTTGTGTCTGAGTTGTTGCTTCTGGCTGAGAGCTTTCTATTAACTGAGCACTATTTCAGTAGTGGGCACAGTTAATTTACATATAGATCTGGAATTCTGAGTAAGTGTTCCAACAGCTCCTTATGCTGAGAGAGCAGCCGTTCGTTGAGTCTGAGCAGAGCGAGCTAGGAGACAAGCTGCCTCAGCAGAGAAAGGACCCCGGACTGTGTACTCCAAGGAAGATTCAGGTAGAACTGCTCTCAAGGAATCCCTGGTTCTGCACTTCTTCTGAAGATCAGTGAAGCTCAGCAGACAGTAAGGCTAGGGGCTGAACCGCACTTGGCATATGCCTCCTAGGGTGCTGCATGATTTGTATATAAAATTACAGTAAAATTGCTGAATAAAACAATAACTGCTATCTGCTTCTTAACTGGTTGTACTGGTGGCATATCCTGCTCTGACCTGTGACGTGAGTGTGCTGGGAGAGAGAGAGAGAGAGAGAAATGGGGGTAGAGAGGGAGGAAGAGAGAGACAGACAGATGCACGCACTATTTTGCCTGCCTGCCCTGTACAGTGTACACACAACACTGCACAGCCACACTGAGGCCAAGATTAATTTATTTATTGTGATTTCACTGAATGTAAAATTTCTCTTTGGCCCCAGTAGTCTCTCTCTCTCTCTCTCTCTCTGTCTCTCTGTTTCTCCTCTGGATGGTACAAGTTAAAGACTTATTTTGCCAGCCTGCACTTGCCCTCTGTGCACACACAGCCACACTGGGGCCAGGAAAAAGCTTTGTTGTGATTTCTGTGACTTTAACATTTCTCTTTGCCCCAATAGTCTCTCCTCTTTCTCTCTTTCTCCTCTGGATGGTGGCACAAATCAATGATCTATTTTGTCAGCCTGCTCTTTTCCTGTGTGCACACACGCACACACACACACACACACAAAACACAGCCACACTGAGGCCAAGAATAAACTTCATGTGTGATTTCTATAACTATAACATTTTTCTGAGGCCTGCAGTAGTCTCTCTCTCTCTCACTTTTTCTCTGCCACAAGTCAACAATTTATTTTGCCAGCCTGCCCTTGCTCTGGGCCTGTACACACAACTCTCTTCTTGTCTCTTTCTGGTATTCAATATGTTCCAAACCCACATAGGAGAGGCTACAGGACTAGGAAGTTTGTGAGGTACTACTTGCCGATCTCCACTCTGAGAACAAGATAGACAGCCGACCACGAGTCACAGACCGACAACCATTGCAGCTGCAGCCCCTGCTCAGATCTCCAACACACTACATGTGACTGTGATGTGTAGTCCTCCTGCTCCTGGGCTCTGCTCCACCCTCTCCTCAGTCTTCCTCCTTACCCATCTCCATGGTGCACCAGGCATGCAGGAAAAAGCCCTACTTTCCACGGACCCAGAACCGGACTTCTGCGGTGAAGTCTGTATTTATACATGTCCATGGATTCACAGTTCAATCTGGGGTCCAGATTTCAAGCAGAATAGTCCGCCAGCCCTACATTAAATGTGAAGAGTCAGTAGCACTACTGTGACTCTTCACATCTGAATTTTCCATTAGATGTGACTAGTCTGCTGTGTTGCACCACAGGTGTTTGTGCACAGTCCAGTTTTGCTGAATATGTTTGTTAGTGAGATAGGGTGAACTCTGCAGAAACATAGAAACATGGAATATGCTAGTAGATTAGGACCACTTAGCCCTTCTGGTCTGCCCATTTTCCTGCCTATAGTATCACCACATATCCTACTTGATCTCTGGCCCATTCAGTCACTCTCCTTCCTTACCTTTCCCAAAGATTCTCTTATGCATAGCCCATGCATTCTTGAACCCCACCACTGTTATTGTCCTCCACAACCTCTGCTGGAAGACTATTCCAGGAATCCACCACTTTTCTGTGAAGAAAGCCTTCCTCACATCTCTCCTGAATCTACCCCCTCCAGGTTCTTTCACGTCCTCCTTGTCCATGAGCACCTGTTTATCTGAAAATACTTCTCTCCTGTACCGTATTTACCCCAATAGATATTTAAAGGTTTCTATCACATCCCCATCTTCTTCCCCTCTTCCGGGTGTACATATGTCCTGAATTCTCTCCTCATGGGCTTCTAATGTTCACCCTGCACCATGTTAGTTGCCCTCCTGTAGTCTAACTGCCTTCATTCTTTTTCCCTCCAAAGATGTCATCTCCTGAAATGGTCACAGTACTCTAGATTGGGTCTTGCTAGCAATCTATACAGAGCAATACCACCTCTTTCTGCTGGTGATACCCTGCCTACCAATATCCCACTAGCCTGTCTATCTACCATTTTGCTCTGCCTGGCCACCTTTAGGTCATCCCATATGATTACCCCAGATCTCTTTCCTGCTTAGTGGTCATCAGTACCATTCCTCCCATTTTGTACTCTGCCTCTAGGTTTCTGTGCCACAAGTGCATTACTTTGCACTTTTTGCTCTGAAACCCAGCTGACATACCCTTGACCACTCCAGTAGTTTTCTCACATCTCTGCTCATTCTTTACACTTCTCTGGAGTGTCCACCCCACTGAAATGTTGGTGTCATCCACAGAGTCAGACCTTCCTTCCATCTTGCAAAAGCCACCTTGCAGGGCTGTCTACATCGACCTCTCCAAGGCCTTTGATATGGTCTGTCATCCAATCCTACTGGACAATCTCCTTCAACTAGGCTTTTCCCAAGGCCTGCTGGACTGGTTCTCTAGCTATCTCTCTTCAAGATCCCAGTGTCTCAAAATAAACAGCACCTCTCCAGCACCAACCCCATCCGCTCCTGGGTCCCACACAGCTCCATCCTGGGACCTCTTCTTTTTAGTCTCTATATAAATGTCTTACCCAACTCCTGCTCCAAGGTCCTGCTATATGCAGATGATGCAGTTCTCCTCTCCTCCCACCCTGACCCTCCTCCAATCAGGCCTCCTCCAGCACTCTTTCAGTCAAATTGGAAACTGGTTCAATGACCGCAGGCTGGTCATTAACATTAAAAAACAAAAGCGTGTTGTTTGCCCATCACCAAAATAAGGCAAATAACTCACCTCTCACATAACCATCCAGCTCACTCCACCCCTAGAACATGTTAGCGCTACAAATACCTGGGCATCACCTTCAACTCTGCCCTCTCCTTTCACCTGCATACTGACCTGCTCACCTCAGCAATTAACATGCGCATAGGCCTTCTCTACCATCATAAAGACTGCCTCCCACTGGATGTCCTCAGATTGGCTGTCTCCTTCTCTGTCCTGTCTCTTGTAGACTATGGCCTCCCTGTCTACACTGCTGCTGATGCCACCGTCCACAAAGAGAATCCAACTATCACTAAATAAGGCCTGTAAACTCCTCACTGGTGCAGACAAATGGACTCATGTATGCACTCTATACTCACTAGGCCAACATACTCAATCTAGAAAAATGGTTACAATATCAGACCTGCCTCCTGGTTAAAAATACTTCTAGATCTCCCCAGGGGTGTCCACCTCCTTCCACCCTGCTTCCCCTCTGCCTTTACCTGTGGCTCCACTGAGGCTGCTGTCAGAGTCCCAAAGTTGGACATCACTTGCCCAGAGATCCTTTTGTTACAGGGCACCACACTGGTTCAACGCCCTCCCTCCTCGATCTCCTTGCTCACTAAAATAGGTCCTTTTAAGGCAGCTCTCAAGAGCCTCATTTCTCCACCTGCAGCTGTGAATGTGATCCACAAGCAGGATCCTAGCCCATAGGTGACCCGCCCTCCCTGGCCCTTTTCTAGACTCTTGGTGACAATTGCCTTATCTCAGGCTGCAATTCTGAATTTACTGTATTTGTCCTTGGAGCCTAGCTTTGCACTGTATAGACCTCTGTACTGCTATTGTAAACTGTAACTCTTATCTGGGCACTGGATGGCTCAGCATTGCGTGTTGTTTGTTCTAACACCTGCAAATATATAAATATTGTTTGCTATTCGCTGTTTGGTATGTAACAAAAACTTCTGTAACCTCCTGTCTATCATATTGCATTTGTGTTGCTGTCTTGTGTTGAATCCCTGGAACTTACGTGGAGCCTTTGGAAATGAGTCCTTGACTCAAAAGGTTGTAATTCCAATATGTATAATAAATAAATGATAAAACATTAAAGAGGACCAGTCCTAGCACTGATCCTTGAGGTACCCTGTTGGTCAACCTCCTTCCTCTGAGTGAAACTCTGCTTACCACCACCCTCTGCCACCAACCTACTAACAAGTGTCTTATCCAGTTTACCAATTTGGACCCACTTTGAAGCTACCCGTCTTGCTTACCAGCCTCCTACAAAGAACGAGTTGTGAAAGCTTACTAAAATGTAGGTAGGCCATGATCACTGCTCCACCCAGCACTAATTTATTGGTCACTGAGTTAAATAAATCTACCAGATTGTTTGACATGACCTCCTCCATAAATTCATGTTGCCTCAGGTCTTGTAACCCAGTGGATTCAAGATATTCCACAATCCCTTCTCAGCAGTGGCTCCATTAACTTCTCACCAATGATATCAGGCTGACTGGTCTATAATTGCGGCAGAGAAAGCAGTGCACTTCCACAACCCCAAAGGTGCTGCTGTTAGCAAAAATACTGAGAAATAGCTATAAAAGTGCTCCACACACCAAGACTTCTGTTTATAGTATTATTTATTCATGGTCCCAATCTGTAGAAAAATGCTGAGCCACTGCTTCTACATATTGCCTTGCAATAAGACTTAATGAGGGGAAAAGCACGGGGTACGAACACCATTTAAATTTTATAATTGCCAGCCTCTTCCATGCTACCACTTTCGTGAAGTGGGACTATATCTGTCCATCACCGGTCCTCCCAAACCACCTTTTTCCAATGAGCTGGTAAACAGGACTGTCAGAGGTGCAGACAGTACCTCCGTGAGGTTTCTCAATAACCTTGGATGCACCCCATCTGACCCATCAATCTGTCCACTTTCAGATTAATGAGTCCTTTCAGTACCCTCTCCTCTGAAAATGGACTAGTGCACTTCCCTCCTTCCAATGCTCCTGTTAATTTTTGTGGCCCTCCATTTCTCTTTCCTCTGTAAACACCGAACAAATGTATTTGTTCAGGATCTCGATCTTCTCCTGCTCCACTCTACACTGTCCCCCTTCCCTTTTAAATCCATACAGTCCCACCCTGCTCTTCTTCCTTTCTCTTACATACCTACAACATTTCTTGTCCCCTTCATCACTGCCTGAGCTATTCTCTTCAGTTTGCACCTTTGCACTCCTTACTGCTCTTCTTGCTTCCATCTGTTGCCCCAATACACCTTCCTGTCCTCCACCCTCTGTGTCTCCTTATACCTTCTGATTACTGTCCTTTAATCTTTTCATTTTCTGCCACCACTTTCAAGAACCATAGCATCTCTTTTTCCTCTTGCTTTTGCTCACTTGCTTGATGCTGAAGCTGTTGTATCTATTATGCTCCTTTAGCTTTGCCCACTGTTTATCCACCTCACGTGGGCATTCCTGAGGCATTCACCCATTATTTTGAAATCTTCCCTCCTAATGTTCAGGACCCTCACAATTGTGTGGTTCAGTGCTGCAGCCATCCTTATATTGAACCACACTGTATAACTGTATAGTGATTGTTGTTCCCAGGAGGCCTTCTACCTTGACAGCTGCAACATTGTCCCTGTTATTGAGTATCAGGTTTAATATTGCCCCTATTGAGAAGGTTCACTGACTAGTTACCTGAGGAACACCTCCTACATGGAGTCCAGGATGTCCCTGCTTTAGCTGAAACTGCAACTGGAAGATTCTGGTCTACATCTGGCAGACTGAAGTCCCCATTATGTGTGTAGCAATGATTTACAGTATTTCCTCTGAAGAGTTGATTTATGTTAACCCTTTCAGGACCTATTCTTTCTGGTTTTGCTCAAATCAGCTTTCCTCCAAAGCCAAGAAAACTGTCTCGATGACCTTCGCACAAGGCAGAGGCGTTCTTGGCTTCCCCCCACCTACCTTCCACACCCTGGACAGGACTCCACTGGAGTTCTTCACCTCCTTTAGATACCTTAGGGTCTGGCTTGACCAGCACCTTGACTTTTCTGTACATATCGATGCTATCCATAAATAATTACACCAAAGTTGGTTGCCCTACACTACAACCATGGATGCATCCCACTGCCGCCCACCGTGCAGTTGTGCAGAAAATGAACATCTCTATTTTAGACTACAGAGATGTTGTCAACAGTGCTACTCCTAAGTCACCATAGCCAAACTGGACCCTCTTTTCCAGTTCTTCTGTCACTTGGCCCTTGACTGCCCTCCCACCACTCACCACTGCATCTTCTACCAGACCCTCAACCTCCCTCATGCCATGATTGGAACAATCTCACTCGCTGAGGCTAATGGCGAATTCTTGACCCAATCCTGCCAACATACCTCTCCTCAGTTCTAATAGCTGCCCCCTCCTGCATACCCACTCAGAAACTATGACTCATGCTTCTTGGCTGTCCATCACATGTCCACCACAGCAGACCAGGCAGCTTTTAAGTATCACATGCCTAAACTGTGGAACTCACTCCCACAGATGTTGGACATGCTCACAACTCAGCTCCTCTTCTCCTCCTCAAAACTCATTCTACCCCTGCCTGTGTATGTGACAAAGCCTGTTTTTACACTAAGCCTAGCATCTCCTTGTGTTGGCTACATATGCACAGTACTGTACTTGCATATGTTGGTGCCCACACAACTACCAGCCACTGTAAATGTGTATGCCTATGCTAGCAGCTGATGGGTTGCTCATTTTACCCTGTAGCATGTTAGTTATGTACATGTTCTCCATCCTCTGTAACTTTTCACTGTAATTATCTCTCTGTAATTATGTACTCTCTGTATTTATGTATTCTCCTCTTTCCTTACCCCAGGTCACATCTGGAATCGAACAGTACTCTGCTCAGTATGCCTTCCTGGTAAACTTAAAAAATAAATAAATATATTTAATTAGTTGCATTGGAACTCTCATGGTTTTAAACTTGTAAGAAGGTAAATAAATGCTAGGCAGCTAATGTTTTAGGGACTGTCAGAGGTTGCAAGGGCATCCAAGGGAATTATAAAGAATCATAACGGTGTCAACTGCAGTGTTCCCAGATTGAACAAAGCATTTCCCTAAGGCACCCTCCTTTACCTGTATTTTCCATGTAAAACTGAAACAAAACTCCTGTACATTTTCCTGTACAATATGCTCACATCAATACACGTATGCAGCTGACTTCATTATGCCTGTCAGTAAAATCACTAACACAAATGTTAAGGCTGTTTTTATTTATTTTAAATGGTAAAACTCACCTGCAACATATCACAGAGGCTCTGTAAAAATATTGGAATCTCTCAAGCTTTGCTCTCAATGTTCATGTTTGCAGAACCTCTTGATGGTATTATAGTATTGTTACAATGTACTGACACAGTCGGATAGCCTGGCTGAGATGCAGTATGTCATATTCAGTCGGGTCATACTTTTATCCATTTTGGCAATGTACTGACACAGGATAGCTTTGATGAGATGCAGAATCTCATTTTCAGAAGGGTCTTACTCTTACCCATTTTTGAGTTCCAACACAGGATACAGCATCTAACTGCAGATCAATTCCAAATTACATTCTCAGTCATCTCTCCCAATGTGTGTATGTGTGTAGCAATGATTTACAGTATTTCCTCTGAAGAGTTGATGTGTGTTAACCCTTTCAGGACCTATTTAATTAGTGGCATTGGAATGCTTATGATTTTATATTTGTAGGAAGGGTAAATGCTAGGCTGCTAATGTTTTAGGAGTTTTAGGAGTTTTCAGAGGTTGCAAGGGGCATCATAGGGATTGCAAAGAAATCATAGAGGTAGTCAACTGCAATGTTCCCAGAGTGAACAAAGCATTTCCTTGTGGGGCAATCTAATTTTCCCTAAGTTTTCCATGTAAAACTGAATAAAACTCCTATGCATGTTGCCATATGCTCAAATCAATACATGTACGCAACTAACTTCATTATGCCTGTCAGTAAAATCACTATAACAAATGTTAAGGCTGCTTTATGTGCTGTTTAGCCCTGTTACAATGTACTGGCACAGGATAGCCTGGCTGAGATGCAGTATGTCATATTCAATGGGCTTATACTTTTATCAATTTTGGCAATATACTGAGACAGGATAGGTTTGCTGAGCTGCAGTATCTCCTTTTCAGGAGGTCCTAATTTTACCCATGTTTACAATGCACTAATGCAGCTTAGCTTGGCTGAGATGCAGTATCTCATTTTCAGTGTGGTCTTACTTTTACCCCATGTTTACATCTGTGTCAATGTACTGACACGGATAGCTTTGCTGAGATACTAACGGCCACCATGTGCAACATGGCAGTGTTAACTTACACTATGCATATGTGAGTATTGCGCATATGTAGTCATATCACTGCTGTCATATTATGGCTGACTATGGGCAAACTGCACAGCGCCAGTATCACAATGCTCAGTTCTGTAATCACAGGAATATCAGTCACATCTGACTATGGTGCAGTGAGAGCACGGCATATTCTTTTCAACACTCTTGCCACTCCTAAAGCTCTTCACAGCCATATCGGCTCAGTGCTGGGAAAAACTAAGGGATGGGCAACACTGGGGACCACTACTGCCTTCATGTCCACAGTCTTTAGTGACAGGTTATTTTAGAAGGCCACCAACTTCTGGGACAAAATATGCTTCCCAATGTTACCCCTAAACTTGCCATCTGTGACCTTCAGAGCATGTCACTACGCCCTGCTGGAGAACGTATCCATATGTTCAATCTTGTCAATACCCTGAGAATGGGAAGACTGAGCTCACGTCCATCTCAGCCATTGTTCCACATGGACAAGCAAAAGGATGAGGAGCACCCACAAATGCAGAAAGCACCAGGACCACAAACTGTGTTCAAGTCCTTTATTTAACTGAAGTGCATAGTGAACACACAGTGAGCACAAAAAGTGGCGTCTGAGTCTTTCTGCAACTATGTTTCTCCTAACCCCTGCCAGGCATCATCAGAGTGATTCACTTGATGATGATTCGAAAGGGCCAGGAGAAGCATTATTTTCAGAGTGGCTCAGCCGTCACTTTTTATGCTCACTATCTGTGGGTGCACTATGCACTTTAGTTAAATAAAGAACTATCAATAATATTTTTGCAGTCCTGGTGCTTTCTGCATATGTGAGTGCTCCTCATCCTTTTGTTTGTTTCTGTTTTTCATTGCTGAGCACTATATTACTTGTCCAACCACTTCAAATCCATTTTGCTTTGGTCCACAGTGAGAAGACAGTAACAACTACTAGTAAACATAAATGTGGATATTATCTGTTAGATCCTTCTAGATATTTCTGTTTTGAAACTGCAGCTTCCCTTAACAGTGATAGCTAAATAGAAAGCCCACCAGCAAATTTATTGTTATTTTTAGTACTGAACACATTCCCTTTACTGCTGCAGTAAATGTAAACACTGGAGGAAATATGAAGAAACTGATAGCGGTAGCTTGCAAAGGATGTCAGTAGGCATTTTATGTGACTGCATAAATATGCAGAACTAAAATGCTACATAAATTCACTGACACTAAGCAAGTGGCAGACGGGGGTCATAATGGTCTACATAGCCCATTTTCTTAAAGCAGCAGTTTTGTCATTAGAAAATAAAAAGGTGGGTTGGAATGAACAACCATCTGACATTTCACAATCCCCCACTCAAAATGAATACTGGCACAATTTAACTTCCCTGCAGTATAAGACTGCACCAAATAATCTAGTAACTATGCCAAGCTGGTGTTTCTCTGCTTGACATATGTGTTGCATTCTTTGCAGGGTCTTGAGCACAGTACCACCATACATTTACTTTACCTTATCCTCACTTCCATCTGAATGCACCTACCCCTTCTACTCTGGTGTCATGATATTTAAGGCTTGATTAAGTAAAGCTGTATCCAAATTTCCTCCCTGTGGACCAAGTTAAACTTTTCAATGCCCCAAAAATTAGCAATGCATTCCATGGCTTTGAATAAATGTAATATTGGGTGGTATTATTCTTTGCACATTCTTGTGTTCTATGATTCTAGTATGTCCCTTTAAGTTATGAGGCTATGTTGAATTTTACAAATGCAGGCTCATAACTTGGGTAATATTCAATATTTTTACTACAACATTTCAACATAGCCATTTTGGTACAGCGACTCATGAATGTGACAGCTATCATTTTTAACTCCTGCCCAAAATATGTGTTTGCAGCCCAAAATTGATTTTGCAGTCCTTGCATGATATCACCTTTAGGCCAGAAGTTGAACATTTTCTGCCCTTCTTTAAGAGGCAGTTTCATCACAAGTCTGTGTTGAAAATTTGCTGTAAAAATATATAAAAAAGATGCTCAATATTCTAAACTCTGATTCTTCTTCTGCAGCCCTATCAGCTCTGGCCAAAGTTTGTTTTGTGTTTTGCCACTTGTGTCCACTGTACCTGTGTCATATCCCAAAAAATAGAGCAAAGACTCTAGGTGAGGAGATGGGCACTGGAAGGACAGTGAAGTGTATGTGTGTGGGCTGCACTTTGAGCATAAGGTGTTCTGGTCATGGTGATGGGTAATGGAGAGACAGGTGTGTCAGATGTGATCGGGTGATGGTTGCACAGGTGTATGTTGTAGTGACTGTCTGGAAGTGATTATTTTGTGTGTGGTTTCATGAGTTATGCTGTGAATAGGTCACACAGTGGGTGGACGAAGAGGTCATTGTTCCATGTAAAATTTGTAGTGTGGCGTGGTTCTGTCCGATACGATGTCTGGAGTTTATAAAGCAGTGTGCAGGTAAATCAACTATTTGTGTACAACATATTTTTGTTTGAAAAGAACAGCAGTATGGTATGTGAGGTCCCTTGTAATAAAGTGTGGCACTTGATTTTAGTGTTGTGTGACTCTGTTTTTTGCTGTCTTTACTGACATGTACCATACATAATGTCTGCTCCTCTCAATTATTTGTGCCACCTAAAGTTGGTTATATATAGTTAGAGGTGGTGTGGGAACAGCGCCTCTGTGACAGGTTTATAGGTGGCAGAACCCCGCATTACAGTGGTTTTCTCTTATATGTTTGTGTGGTTTCCACATTACCACAGGTGCTGATTGGCTGTGTTGTAACTTCTTCTGATTTGATTGGTGCTCACTCCTGTGATACCGACTTCTTGCTCACAGTCTCTTCTTATTTGGCAAGTTGTTTCACTCTAATGTGGGTGACCCACCTTGTGTAATACCCTTATACTGTTACCCTATATAGGGTGTTGCACCTATTCCCAGTTTAAGCTTATGTTTTACCCTACACTTTTCCCAGCAGTGAATGCAACAACAGGAATGAACAGGTGCATAACCTTAGCTGACTGGCATGTTCCCCACTTTCTTCCTTCTGCTGATGCCTGCCAATGTCCAAGATGCCATTCTTACATTTGTTCCACTCTTTCACTGTTTTTCTAACTCGCTGTGACACAAATGTGTGTAGGGACATGTTAGGAGTGGAAGGTTTTTATCCTTACTTTGCAGACCCCTTAAGGTGGTACTTCCTGTTGGACTACTAGGTTCCAGATTGGTCCCCTTGCTGCCAAGGCAGTCTGCCACAACCAACCATCTTGGTTGTACCAAAATATGCCCCAATCACATGAAGAACAAGTATCTTGGATCTGAATTATGATCATGAAAGTGCACACCTTGTATGTGCATGTTGATCCTAATGTGGATCAGCTACCCTTGTTTTCACTAAAGTCTGTTTGTATCTGTACACATTTAATTTCTATTTCCATTTTCCCCATATGCCTCCCTCTCTGTCTCCTTCCCCACATTTGTCACCTTCAGCCTTCTTATTAGGCCCTGTTAATTAGTCCACCTGGGGACTTTCTAATTCATTCACTCCCATTATGCCTTGTCTTTCCCATCATCACATTTTTGTTTCCAGATGTTCTCTTAAGCTTGCCATTTATCACTTCTTCTTCCAGAGCCTTCCTTTTTTCTTTTCTCACATATATATCCTTTATTTTACCTCCCTCTACACTAACTTTGTTTTTTCTCTTTTAGGTATTTCCTGAAGAAGACCTCAGGTTGAAACATAGATTTTAATTTTATCTTCTATTTTCAGCATGCATTTAACATTACCATTTTGTTGTAAACTTTCTTTGAACTACATGTTAAACAGCTCATAAAAATAATGCATCAAAGACTAGGTCTTCTTTACCATGCAAAATCATTTCTAACAGTTGACTCCAGGAGACTACTTTCACATAGCTTCCTTTTAAGTATTGTTGACTGTGGGTTACTGGTTTACTCTTCATCAGTCATCACAGTATTGAATAGTTTAAGGTTACCTAGAACTCAATATTACAGTTTATGCTACAATGCACCTTATCGAATGCATCATTGCCAGTTAAATAAACTTTCAAATAACTATCTTTGGCTAATAGAATTTCACAAAAATGGGAGTTTTCTGTTCAAAATTATTAATGGACTGCTTCCCACCTCAATTATTGATCTCTTCCCAAGATTTACCAACTCTTGTGGAACTAGGTCCCAGAGTAGATTCTCTTTAAAAATACTGCTTTAAAAAAAACAAATTGGGCAAAAGGTCACTCTTGTGTTGAGTACCTCTTTTAAAATAGTGTTCCAGTTGATGTTATTAATTGTAAAACTGTTCGCTGTTGTAGAACCCATCTTAAGCAATGGTTATCAAATATGACCGAATGCCTTGCTGATCACAATTATAATCAAAACCACTCTAATTTAATGTTATTTGTATTTTGTATAGTATATGTTATTACATGTTTTGTATATTAATGTCTGTGGTTGTTATGTTGTTGTAACTTGTTGTCTGTGAAAACAGGCAATTTTTGCTCATCAGATTTACAAGTATAAAAAATGAAATGAAAGTTTTGCTTTCAGACCACATTCTGAGAGCACCTTGTTTTTTTACATTGTGTGTGCTACATTTGCTGCATCCATTATGCCTACTTTGACATCTCTTCTGAATTCTCAGTGATGCTCCTTCATTTCATCTATGTCTGTACTCCTTCTAATACTTCTTAACCTTCTCTTGAATTATTTTCTGCCATTTGCTCCAAGTCTAAACTCTGCAGTCACTTACAATTTCTTTCCAAATGCTGCCACCAGGATATTATTCCTAAAGGTTTCCATTTGAAATTCCACCCTTGTTCATTTGTTTCTGAGATACATGTTTCCTCTACTAATATGCTTTGGAAAACATTCTCTAGAGACATGTCATGAACACCATTCTCCATTAAGAAACAGCTAATCTCTATGGACAAAACTATCTAAAAGCAAAAGGATTTCCTGCAGCAAACAGCTCCACATAACCTTCCTTTTATTAAGCACTGCATCCAACACCTTAACACCGCTTCTTTCGGTTTCTCAAGGGCACCAAATCTGCCAAACTCCAGTCTCTCACCCAGCAGATCAGCAACCAATATGAGCCTCGAGTCAGACACAACCTAACAATTTGGTATTTTGTATTCCTCCAGACCTCCTCCTGACACAAGATGAGTGTTAGCGCTGTGGTTTAAGGCTCTGAGCTGCAAATCTGGAGACCTAGGTTTGAATCCCACAGCCCCTTGAATATACTATGTGACCCTGAGCAAGTCACTTATCTTCCCTGTGCTCCCAGGTTGCACCTGTAAACAAGCTTTCAGCTTAGTGTGTCTCACCTGGTTAAACAATTGGATCTCTCCTTAGCAAAGGTCTCTTTTTGTGCCCACCCCGATATCTTGATGCATCCCAGGTTCAAGTTGACCTGCAGTGCTTCTATCGCAGAGTATGCCTTACAGCTCATTTTCTAATGAGATTCCTCTTCCCACAGATGATAACAATATCACCAGAACAATCAATGATATCAATCCCCAACAAAGTGCATAGACAACCCTCCAGAACGTTTTGCTGCTGTTGATTATTTTGTAAACCAATGTATGGAAAACACTATTAACTTCAATTTTCATTGCAGGAACAACCACTTCAGCCTGACAACTGGCGAGCTTATAGCCCTCAGATTTCTGCAATGGAGGAATGACATTGTTATTAAACCAGCTAATGAGGGAGGTGCTGTTGTGGTTTGGCAAAAGGAGCTATAAATCACTGAAGCCCCAGAGCAACTCTTTGACACCAGGTTTTGCTCTTCTTCTTCCACAGGACCCCACTGCTGACTATCATACTGAGGTTACTACCACCATCATCTCTGCTATTGAAAAAAAGAGCTCCCTACTTCTGCTAAGAGATTCACAGTTCAGCATCCCCGGTCATCTAGGTTTGATCTCCTTCCCAAAATCCACAAAACAGGTAACCCTGGTCATCCTATTGTGTCTGCCTGCTCCTGCCCCCACATACCACATCTCTGCATTTTTGGACAGCCTCATGAGACCACTCATTGAGTCCCTGGCCCTGATATGTTAAAGATACTAACCATGCTCTCCAGTTCTTTGACAGGTTTAGATTCAGTGACTCTCATCTGCTTATCTTCATCATGGTAATCAAATCTCTTTATACAGTGACACCTCATTGATAATGACATGACAGCTTTGCAGTGTTTCCTGAATAAGCGGGAAGTCCAGCAGCCACCCACACACATACTAACTCATCTGACAGAACTTGTTCTTAAACTCAATGCTTTTTCTTTTAATAACAGTTTTTTAAAACAGGTCAGTGGAGTTTCCATGGGTACCAAGATGGGTCCCAGCTTTGCTAATCTGTTTGTGGGTTGGGTGGAGGAATATATTTTTTCTCTCATTCACAGGGACTGTGCCTGAACTCTACAAATGCTACTTAGATGACTGTGTGTGAGGGCTACCACCTGCTCCAGGAGACCCTCCAAGTCTTCCTCAACAAGTTTACCACTGCCTATCCTTTCCTTCAATGCACTGTTGAATTATCCTTCTCTACAGTGCCTTTTCTGGATATCCAACTGTCAGTACAGAACACTGGCCTGAAGACATCAGTTTATTACAAACCCATCGACTCTCACAGTGTCCTCCTCCACAGCTCCTTCCATTCTAAACATGACAAGAATGGCTTGCCTCATTCATAGTTCCTTAGGATGATTTTGCTGAGCAGGCCCAAATAATGCATAATTTCTTTATTAACAGGGATATCATAAAAGAACAGTGGACAAAGCACTCTCCTGGGTCAGTAACATGCCCCGTAACTTTGACCCCTGCAGGAAGGATAATATCATGCAAGAACAATGATAAATTCCACTAGTGCTTTCTTTCCATCAAAGTACACCTTCTCTTCACAAGATCATCACCAGTAACTTTCCCATTGTGCAAACTGACCCCAACATTGGTATTTCCATTACAGAACCACTTATTGTGTCCTACCACCTGTCACTCAACCTGCAGAATCTCCTGGTAAAAAGCAGCCTACCTATTCCTAACAGTTCTTCCCTACCAGGTACCAAACCTGCAAATGAACTTGTTGCTACACCTGCAAATGTGTTTCTAGTGTGACTGAAATTAGGGGTCCTACAGGTGTTTTCACATCACCAAGGGTTCTCATTCACCTCCACTATTGTGGTATATTGTATTCTTTGCAGGAAGTGTGCAGCTATTTTCATCAGAGAGACTGGTAGATGCCTTGCTGACTGATTCAGGGAACATTACAGGGCAGTCAAGAATGGAGACACTGATAAACCCATTGTATCCCACTCTATCTCCAGGGACCACAGTGTCAGTGATCTATCTGTTTGTGTCCTTTAGCAGGGCTTATGGGATTATGACCATAGAAAAACATGGAAACCAAGCTGATCATCTGCCTTGGCTCCCAACAGCTATCCAGTTTAAATGACAGGCTTATTTTCTACTAGCATCTTTCAGCCAACCCTTGTTTCTCCTAAAGTCTGTTTGTATCTGTACACATTAAATTCCTATTTTCATTTTCACCATATGTCTCCATTTCTGTCTTCTTCACCCACATTTGTCACCTTTCAGCCTTGTTACTAGGCCCCCTTTAATTAGTCACCAACTGGGACTTCTTTAGCTCATTCATTTCCATTATGCTTTGCCTTCCCATCATCACCTTTTTGTTTCTCAGATTCTCTCTTAATCTTGCCATTTATCACTTCTTCTCCCAGAGCCTCACCTTTTTATTTCCCCACATGTATATTGCTTATATTTACCTCCCTCTACAGTACCTTTGTTTTTTTCTTTTAGATATTTCTGAAAAAGACCAAAGGTCGAAATGTAGACTTTTAACTTTATCTTCTGTTTTCAGAGTGCATTTAAAATTACCATTTTATGTTGATCCTAATAATCAAGATGGCACTAACATGCTCTAAATTCACACTTTCAGTAGTATTATGATCATACCAACATACACCATCTGGCAAGTACTCTACAGTACATATAGCTCACTCCAGGGATAATCATAAGTCCTTATTTTCTTACCTTAATAGTAAAATATGCAACAATAGACAAGTCCTCTTATCAAGGTACTTCTATAAACATCTCTGACAGACATGGCAGATACCTTTAACAACTATTTTCATCTGCACTTTCTAAAGGGAGATTCCAGTACAAATACATTTTCCACTACATCAGGAATTAACAACAACTACATTATAACCATTACTAATACTATTAATTTATTAACATTATTAAAACAGAACACGGTAGTGTTCCTGACCTTATTAACTCTAGATTCTTGATTGAAACAATAAATGAAGTAGCTGTTCCTTCATTATGTTATTCAATAAATCCTACTGGAAAAATCAGTTCAACTGACTGGTTAACTGCAACAGTCGTACCAATATTAAATAAGCATTTGTCAATGCCAAATGTTGATTGTGTTGGTCTGCTAAGCTCACCCAGTGGACCTCTGTCACTGGCTCAGTCTGTTTGTCCTGGTGCTGCAGGCTGCTCTTTTGTACAGGGCTGCTGCCTGCATTGGCACCTTGTTCTGCCGAGGAAGAAATCTGCAGCTGTCCAGACAGAGCTCCATTGAGGTGGCTCACCCCTCTCTCACTCGCTCATTCTGTTTCTCCTGGCGCTGCAAGCTGCCCTTGGTACGGTACTCCTGCCTGCATTGGTTCCTTATTCTGCCCACAAAGAAATCTGCAGCAGTCCTGATAGAGATCTGTTGAGCTCACTAAGTCCCCATCTCACTCGCTCATACCGCTTTCTCCCATAGCTGCAGGCTGGCCTTTGTACTGGGCCCCTGCCTGCATTGATGCCTTTTCTGCCCACAAAATTTCTGCAGCAGTCCTCACAGCACTTTGTGAGTTCGCTCCTCCCCTCCCTCAGTCGCTGTCTCATTGTGTTTCTCCCAGTGCTGCAGGCTGCCCTTTTGTACTGGGCCCTTGTGTTGGGGCCTTTGTCTGCCCACAAACAAACCGCGGCAGTTCCGACAGAGCTCAGTTGAGCTCGGTCACTTGCCCCTCTCACTGTCGATCTTAATCTGTCCCAAACACTGATTTCCAGAGTGACCGTGCTATTCTCTGGCAGGAGTGCAAAACATATTTTAGCTAGGATGTGAAATGACAGCTGTAGTGTTCATAAGGAGGTAGAAAATGCCACTGTTGAAAATGTGGCATGACAATATTACAAATCGGCGGGTTACAAGGGTGGGTGGAAACAGTTCAATGCACGCTTGTAACACAGTCATGTTATGGAGGTTTGTCACCAAATTTTCAACATAGGGATTTTAAGACCTCTGCTCATGAACAGTGCCACTGTCATTTTCTTAATCTGTTCGAACACTGGTTTCCCACAGTGACCACGTTATTCTGCACTGGAACTGTGAAAACACATTTTGGTCAGGATGTGAAAAATGACAGCTGTACTGCTTATGAGGAGGTGTGGAAAAAATGCCACTGTTGAAAATCTGGTGGTAATATTACAAATCCGCGGTTACAAGGGTGCATGGAAAGTAATAACGCACTCTTGTAACACTGTCAATTGATGGGCTATCATTACCAAATTTTCAACATAGGCATGTTAGGACCTCTGCTCATGAACAGTATCATTGTCATTTTCTTAATCTGTCCCAAACAGTGATTTCCCACAGCAACTGCTCTATTCTGCGCCAGAAGTGCAAAAACATATTTCGAGCCAGGATGGGAAAATGACAGCTGTACTGTTCATATGTAGGTCTGGGAAATGGCAATGTTGAAAATCTGGAGTGAAAATATTATAAATTTGTGAAGGTTGAGCGTAAAACAACTGCTAACACGCTTGTAACACAGTCATTTTATAGAGTATCGCTACTAGATTTTAACATAGCCATTTTAGGACCTCTGTTCATGAACAGTATCATTTTCATTTCTTAATCTGTCCCAAACACTGATTTCCCATAGTGACCGTGCTATTCTGCGCCGAAGTGCAAAACACATTTCAGCCAGGATGTGAACAATGACAGCTATACAGCTCACAAGGAGGTATGACAAATGCCAATGCTGAAAATCTGGTGTGAAAATTTTGCAAATCGGAGTTACGAAAGTGCATAGCAACCGCGCAATGCACGCCATAGATAGTCATTTTTTTGATGTTTCCCACCAAATTTGCAACATAGGCTTTTTGAGAGCCCACCTCATGAACACTGGCACTGTTGTTTCATTAATCAGCCCTGAAGGGTGATTCCATGCAGTGACCACAAAACCACCTTTCAGGGCCGATTAACACCATGACAGTTCAAGAATTCATGAGGGGGGTCCCAAAACCCCATGTTGAAAATTTGGTGAAAAAATTCAAAAATGCCCTAGATATGCACTAAAGTTGAAAAATCCTATTCATTACATTATACAGCTTACCTGCATTTCCCTCAGTCCTCGGTCGGCTTTGAAGAGCGCCAGGCGTGTTCCCGTCCAGTGAAGATCGTGCGCACTAAGCTCGAGGTAAGTATGGGGTGAGGTGGGTTTGGGGAGGCTGGTGTGCAGGTGGTGGGTGCAGGTTGTGGGAGGGGTGGGGAGACTATGAGGGACTGTTTCCTTTCTTTCAGGTACAACAAAAGAAAAAAACATCCCGGGACCACTTTAAACATTACAGGGGCATGTGGCACACTGGGGTTAGCTCCCAGCATAACACTGGAGTCTGGGGACAGTTGTAGCCGATGGGGATTAGGCACCCCGTCAGCAAACAACAAAGGGGATTTATTTCTGCCTACGAGGGATTGGGCACCCGTCGGCAAAGCAACAAGGAGGATTCCTTTCTGCCAACAGGGATTGGGCACCCCCATTGGCAAACAACAAAAAGGGGGGGATCTTTCTCGCCGACGGGATTGGGCACCCTTGTCGGCACACCATTAAATGGAAGATTATACCGACGTGGGAGTGGGCTCCTCCGCTGGCAACAAATATAGTAGATATTGTTTGTAAATATGGTGGCAAGCCACCACCATGTTCATAAACAATATCAGAGATCCTACATCCCACCCTGCAATGACGGGTCACCCCTCATTGCAGCGGATGGCTGACGCTGCAATGACAAAGCAGCCCCTGATTGCAGTGGCTGATTTTTAGAAAGTTGTGGCACGCTGGCTGAACTAGTGTCAGCAGCAGCATACCATCGCATTGGGGAAGCAGGACAGGTTTTGCAGGCTGTGGGGCATTGGGTACAACAGTGCCATGCCTCCACAACCTGCTTCTGGAGAAAGCTGACGCAACATGTTTCTTGTACATGCGCAATCAACATCAAAAGGGTAATCGTAATTAGTAAACAACTATCATCCCATCAGCCTTACATCCATTCCATGCAAACTAATGGAGAAAGTAATTAAGGGTATCCAGGAAAGTGAAATGCAAAACTTGACATCAACGATTATTCCCAACACAGGTTCAAACATGGACATTCTTGCACTACTAAACTAATTGTTTTCTATAATATCATTAACTGGGGTTTGGATAATAATACACATTGGGATGTTATCCTCCTGGACAATAGCAAGGCTTTTGATAAGGTAACCCATAGTATTTTCATATCGAAGCTTATGTATCTCAGATTTTCCACTGGTATAGTCAAATGGATTGACTCTTGGCTAACAGGCAGAACCCAGTGAGTCAGGATTAATGGAGTATTGTCCAGCAGGGTGGATGTTACTAGTGGTATGCCCCAGAGATCCATTCTGGGCCCTGTATTGTTTAATATTTTCATTTCCAACATGCAGATCAGCTCAGGGAATACACTTTCTAAATTTGCAGACAACACCAAGTTAGGTGGCATGGTAGGCTCTGATATAAGTAGGGCTGCACTCACAAATGACCTCTTATTATTGGAATCATGGGCCCATACAAACAAAATGACATTTAATACAGATCAGTGTTCAGTCCTCCACTTAGGTCATAACAATCTTAAACAAACATAGAAGTTGAATAATAAAATATTAAAACCTTTCACCTGTGGAAAAGATCTGGGATTTGGATAAACGACAGACTCTCCTCCACAAATCACTGCAGTCACATAGCTAAAGCCGCAAACTCACTCCAAGGTAGAATCAGACACGCTCATATCAAGAACAGAGGAATGCATCATCCCCTTGTTTAGATCTCACATTAGACCCTATGCAGATTATGGGTCACCTGTATGGAACCCTTATCTGGTTAAAGATATACACGTAATTGAACAAGTCCAATGGAGGACAACAAAGATGGTTTCTTATCTAGCATCATTACCCTACCCAGTTAGACTGCAGAAAACAGGTCTCCATTCACTTAAGATTAGGTGATATAGAGGTGATCTTCTTTTCTGTATAAAATATTAAAATCACACTCTCTTATGGCCCAATGTGGCATCAGTATATCACAAAGAAAAACAGTGCCTAGGCTCCACAACAGGCAATTAATAGTCAGCAGAGCAAGAACTAACAAAAGTTGCATTTCTTTCTGTGGGAACACCAAGACTTTGGAATAGACTACCCCAGGATTTAGTTGACAGTGACACTGTAGAAGCATTTAAGGCTGGGATTGACAAATGGCTTTCTGAGAACTTTAAAAGGTTTAATTTCCCACTGTTGTGGGGACAATCTTGATGAGCCATGGCCTTCTTTTGTCATTACATACCTAGTAATACCACAAACCTGAAGGAGCAGGTAGTAAACTCATGTACTTCTACCATGTTTGTGGAATCTCCTAGTTTCCAAATTCTTCAGCAACTTTCAAATTTGGTCATTGATTTTATAAAGTGACTATTTGTCAATTATCTGTGATGTTTGACTCCTACTAAACTTAATGCAAGGTTTTAATCTAATCTAATTGATTCAAATCTAACCTAATCAATATATCTTTTTGTAACAGTATAGTCAGGACCACTCTCAGGCTAGAAACAAACCACTAAAATATCCAATACTAGAAGCCACTTTTATCCGTTAATGGGGCATACATCTAAAACACCCAAAAGGACTGGCTTCTTTAACCAAAGATGATATCACTGTGGAAGATGCTACTACATGATGCTGTCAGGGCAAAATCAATTAACACTTTCAAGAAAAAGTTGGATATATTCATGGATATAGCAGGATAACACAATACTTTCACTAAAAGTGGCTGGCAGACTTAATGGAAAATCAGTTTCCTTCTACCAGTTAAGACCATGTATTTATGTGTTTTCTCTGAAGTGTGCTGAGGGAGTGGAGTCAATTATTAACACAGACCAATATATTGTTAATTACCAGTGTCAGTGGCTCAGCCAGTTGCACATTTACCTCTGAGGCTGGAAAATCAGAGGGCTGTGGATTGTAGCCCCACAACAGGAACTCCAGGTAAGAAACATAGAAACATAGACTTTGATGGCAGACGAGGACTGACTGGCCCACCCAGTCTGCCCATTTCCCTACCTAGAGGATAAGCTGCAGATCCTATTTAACCAACAGCCTATTTCTTCCTAGCCCCACAAAAATTGGCTTATGTCTGTCTCATGCATTCTTGAATTCTCCCACAGTTTTAGACCTCACAATCTCCTCAGGAAGGCTGTTCCATGCATCCACCACCCTCTCTGTGAAAAAATACTTCCTCACATTGCCCTGTGCTGTCCCTCTCTATTTTCCAAATTGTGTCCCCTTGTTCTTGCTCATCTCTTTTTCTGAAAGATGCTACCCTCTTGGACTTTGTTGATTCTACTGAGGTACTTAAATGTTTTATCATGTCCCTCCTCTCCTTCCTTTCTTCAAGGTACATATTAAGCTCCTTTAGCCTCTCCTCTCCTCTTGGCTTCTCTTGCAGACCCTGCACCATTTTAGTTGCCCTCCTCTGAAGTGCCTCCATCCTGTCTGTGTCCTTGCGGAGATGGGGTCTCCAGAACTGGATGCAGTACTCCAGATGGGGTCTCACCAACTGTCTGTACAGGGGTATAACAACTTCCTGTTTTCTGCTGGTGATGCCTCTCCCTATACATCCCTTTATCCCCCAGCCCGCCCTACTGCCTTCTCACATTGCTTGCCAACCTTAAGATCATCTGATATGATTACCCTAGGTCCCTTTCCATTTTGTTGTTTTACTACCCCCATTGTGTAATCTTCCCTGGGTTTTGTTTCCCAGGTGCATTACTTTGCACTTCTTTGCATTGAATCAAGCTGCCATATTTCTGACCATTCCTCCAACCTTGCAAGTCCCTTCTCATCCTTTCCATACCTCCTAGTGTATCAACCCTGTTGCAGATCTTTGTGTCATCTGCAAAGAGGCATACTTTTCCTGCCAGTCCATCTGCAATGTCACTTATAAAGACATTAAAAGGAATGGACCAGTATTGAACCCTGCGGTGCCCACTAGTAACCCCTCTTTCTTCAAGTGGACTCCATTTACAATTACCTTCTGTGTCCTGTTGTTCAGCCAATGTTTACCCAGGCTACCACCCTGGGACCCACTCCAAGGCTGGTTAATTTGACTACTAGTCTTTTGTGTGGGACTGTGTCAAATGCCTTGCTAAAGTCTAGGTAGGCCATGTCCATAGCCCTCCCTGGTCTACTACTTTGGTCACCCAGTCAAAGAAATCAATTAGATTTGTCTGACATGACCTTCCCACTGTGATCCCATGATGCCTTGGGTCCTGTGCCCTCTGGCCTCTTGGTAATCAACAATTCTTTCCTTCAGAAGTGATTCCATCACTTTCCTACCACAGAGGGTCAAACTGAGAGGTCTGTAGTTTCCTGCCTCTGTCTTACTCCCACTTTTGTGAAGGGAATCACATCAGCCTTCTTCCAGTCCTCAGGTACCACACCATCCTCCCATGATTTGTTATAAAGGGTAGTCAGTGGTGCCACTAGTTCTCTGCTTAATCCTTTTAAAATTTCAGGTGAATTCCATACGGCTCCATTGTTTTGTCCACCTTCAGTTTTAGGAGTTCCTTTCATAACCCTTTCTTCTGTGAAAGGACTGGGATCGATCCCCTCTCCAGAGTGCTTCTGTTAATTGGATTAGGCACCCCCACTTCCTCTTTGTGAATACTGAACAGAAGTATTCATTCAGTATCCCTGCTTTTTCACTGTCACTCTCTGCCCACCCATCATCCATTCTATTCAGCCTCACTATCCCTCCCTTTGTCTTTCTACACCCCTGATATACCTATAAAGTTTTTATCCCCTTGTTAACTGAGTTGGCTATCTTTTCCTCAGTTTGTGCCTTTGCAATTCTGACTACCCTGCCTGCTTCTTTCTGCCTTAACTGGTACAGTTCTCTGTCCTGCTCCTTCTGTGTTTCCTTATACTTCCTAAATGCTATCTTTTCTCCCTAACCATCACCATCATTTCTTTTGAGAACCATAGTGGCTTTTTCTTTCATTTTGATTTGTTTATTTGCTTCACACAAAGGCTTGTTGCTTCTGTGATGGCAGTTTTGATATTTCCCCATTGTTGCTCCACCCTCCTTCTAGCTTGTTTGTTAGTGCTTTTCTAAGGCACTCTCCCATCTTGCCAAAGTCAGCCCTCCTGAAGTCCAGAACCCTCACTTCTGTATAGCTTGACTCTGTAGCTGAGTTTATCATGAACCACACTGTTTGGTGGTCGCTTGTTCCCAAATGGCTACTTCTAGATCTGAGATCCTCTCCCTGTCCTCATTTAGCGTACAAGGTCTAGATTGCTCCCTCATGAGTAGGTTCCAAAACTAGCTGTCTGAGGCATGCCACCTGAAGGGCATCAAGAATGGCCCTGCTTTTGGATGTGGCTGCAGCAAAGGTGCTCCAGTTAACATCTGGCATATTAAGGTCCCCATCAACAGTATCTCCCCTTTCTCTGCCATCCTAAGTATGCCTTCTATCATATCCTTGTCCATTCCTTCCCTGACATGGGGTCTGTATACAACCCTGTGTGATTGTGGTGCCATTTCCAGTCTCTAAGGTGACACAGTGCCTCTCTCCTCCCTGTTTACTCTTTTGTTCAGTTGCTTTTATCCCTTCCCTTACATAGAAAGCTACCCCCTCTTCTGCCCTCCCTGTCTCTCCTGTTGGTTGTGTACCCTGGTATGTTAACATCCCAGTCATGGTTCTCTGTGTACCATGTTTCTGTGACTGCTACGATATCCAGGCATCCCTCTTCCATCAAGGCCACCAGTTCAGGGAGCTTGTTGCCCAGGACTAAGGAGTTGGTACTCATTACCCTCCATTTCTTGATGGCCTTACCCTTTTGCCCCATCCCTGTCCTTATTGCATTTGTCACTTCTCCCATTTACCCCTGTGCTTCCTCCCTATTGACATATCCATGTTGGTGTCTACCTCACTTAGTAGCCTGATTTTGGGGGCTAGGTTTCCTGCTCCTTTCCAATGCCTCCCCTTGGCTAGTTTAAATGCTTGCCAATGAAGTATTAAAACCCATTACCTAGGATTCTGGTTCCCCTCCTGGACAGATGCAGACCATCATGCCAGTATAGGCCTGCATTTGTCAGTTGGACCCAGGCTTCAATGAAGCCAAATACCTGAGCTCTGAACCAGTTTTTTCAACCACTGATTTAATCCCATGGTGTGGAGCACTCTAGCCTCATCCATGCCACAGACAGGCAACACCTCCGAGAAGGTTACCATGTGTGCTATTTGTCTAAGGCCCTCCCCATCTCCACAAATGCTTCTTGCACTGCTCTGATCCCTTTCTTAGCCAGGTCATTTGTCCCTAGGTGGACAATGACATCCAGCTCCATCCCAGTGCAGCTGCTCATGTGATCCTGAGGATTCATTCCCTGTCCCTCAAGCCATGGTGCCAGGCAGGCACCACCTCCCTCTCCCTTCCTCCCCAGTTCTACCTTCCTAACAATGGGTCCCCACCAGGAGTTGTTTCCTTCCCTTGTGGGGTCCCATGCCACCCTCCTGTGGGTCTCCTTTCTAGAGGTTCCCAGCATCCTCCTTGGTCTCCACTGTGGGTGCCTCCATAGAGGAACCACACTTTTCCAGAATGGCATAGAAATTGTGGAGAGGTACAACTGGAGGGATGCACCGCCGTTCACCCACCCTCACCCTCCCTGAGCCACTGCGTCTAACCACTCCTCTTTCTTGGCAACCTCTGATGCAACAGCAGTGACTCTGGTGGTCCCTGGGTGGAGAGGAGGTCCCACAAATCCTGGCCAACTCAGCCAGGAGATGAACAACCTCCTCCCTCAGCCCAGAGAGTGCCTACAGATGGGACAACACTGCATCCTCCAGAACGTCTTCCAGAAGATTGCTGCTCCACAGCCACTCACTGCACCACTCCTATCATGTCTTTTTCTAGCCCCTGACTGTTGTTTGGAATACTTACTCTTTCCTCTGTTTGTTTATTTTCTTTTTCTTTTTCTTCCCTTACTTACTTACTGTACCCTTTTAGCTCCTGATCTTCTGTTCTAAGACAAGAAGTTCCTCTATTTCTCAGTAGTCTCCTTACTTACTCATAGTCAGACCTCCAGCAGCTGGGGAGATGGAGAGCTACTCTTGCCCTTCTAGGATGGTGAGTCTTTGGTGGCTCTGTGATCACTCACTTCCTGCTCCCAAACAGGCAGTTCCTGTTGTCAGTTAAATCCTGTGCCTATAAAAGTAGAACTGGTTTAGGGTGGGGATGGAGGGAGGGAAGGAGGGCAACATAGTCCCAGTAGAGAAATTTTAGTTATACCCAGTAGATCCTTCCTCCTGGTATTCTGTCTGTTCTCTGGCAGAAGTTATCTAGGGCAGTGCTTAAATCTGGTTTTAACCTGGCTCCTTCTAGCTAAGCCACTGCCCCTACTTTGCAAATCTTTCTACACTTAGTTAATTTCCAGATAACAATTCCCTTCTGGCCCATGACAAGCACCTAGATAAGTACACAGATAACACAGATAACAGATAACAATTTACTTCAACTACCTCTAACAAACACACTAACTTTTTTTATTACTCCTAAATTGAAGGTCCCAGTACAAGATTTCTAGTTCTTAGTCCCAGTAGAGAAGTTTTAGTTATACCAGTAGCTTCTTCCTCCTGGTGTTCTGTCTGTTCTCTGGCAGAAGCTGCGTAAACCCAGTTCAGACACTGTAGTGCAACATGAGAGGAATACTCTACTCCTGATGTTCCGTCTTTCAGATGTGAAGTTAAACAGAGGTTCCGTCTGCCTGTTCTGGCAGTTGTTTGGGTAGATGTTAAAAATCTCATGGCACTTCTCAAAAATAGTAGGAGAATTTTATTAAGAAAAATCAAACAAAATTATCAACATAAAACAATAAGAGTAAGTAATACCATTCACAGAAAAAAAAAATAGATGGGATCAAAAAATAACATAAACAAGCACCTAAACCTCCTCATACTCTCAAAAAGAAAACTTAAAACTAAAGAAAACAACAAAAACAGAAAAATAGAGAAAAATACAAAAACCTTATCAAAAATATACAAATAATACACCTTGTAACTCTCTTTATTAAAATATAAAAATAACCAAATTACCAAATTAAGAATAAAAATGAAATAACCTTTCCATCCTTACTTTAAAAAGTTAAACCATGAAAATCCTACACAAAAGGCTCTAAGCTGACTACTTGTCAGTTTGTGACAGTCTGCTCTGTAAACCTCTTTGAGTGATGTCATACATTTTGTCGAGACTCATAAGACATTCACAATTGCTGTAGCATAAGACAGCACATCTTGCCTGCATAAATAAAATTCTAGGCAGGCAAAAATACATAATGTGCTATTATTATACTTCCTTAAAGTTCCTGGAATGCCCACTAGAATTAGACACCCATAGGTTAATCTTTCCAAACATGAAAACTTCCACTTACCTATATTAGCCACATATTTCCAAAAACCCTTCACAAAATCACTCTCTAGAAAAAAATGTTCCATAGTTTTCAAGTTTGTCTCACAAACTGGATATGTGAGTCCTTTCTTCTGCTGACTTGTGTTTATTATTGCTGCAGACATTCAATTTGCAATATGAACAAAGCGTATAATATCCATATCTGTAAGAGGAGTCAAAGATTCATTAATTGTGTAAGCATAAAATGGATTTTCTCAGGCACAGAATTTTTAAATTCTGTTTCCTGTGGACTAATATGTGCCATTATTGTATCAAACAGTTGACTCCTGAATGAAGATTATATTACAGAGTGGAAGATCTACCACCTATATCATTTTTGTTCAGATGATTTAACAAATCTGAGGGACTGTCACATTATTTGTGAGTTTGATTGTTCCCTCCTGCCACCGTCTTAAAATTTGCCAACAAATGTTTTGCCATACATTAGTTGTTATATTTTGTGGTTGCAAAGCCATCTTTAATATCAATGCCCAGAATAGACTATGAAAAAATATTGGATTTGGGCATGTTAACACTTCCTTTTGTTTTGGCAAATAAGTCATGTCCCTTTTAATGGGGTTTAGGTGACTCCCCAGAGCATTTGAAAAAAAAATATTATAAACTGCGGTACCAAATGGAGTGGTAGCGGAAAACATAACAACATATAATGGGAATTATGAATCATTTAATAATAAATACTCCTATGAATTTAGAAACTTTCCAACCATTCTGTCTATTCACCCTGGCAGTGTGAAGTGTTCATTTTCTGACCAGTTCAAGGAAGCCATATTTCCTTGTCCAAATTTAAGTACCAAAATTTGAAAAGGTCCTTTACCCTTGTATACCTGCAATCAGAACACCTTCAAATGGTGCCTCTCTAGTCTAATCCATATGTTTTATTAAATTTAAACCTAAACCTGATATAGTGGAAAAAGAGTAAGAGAATGTATATGATATATGTAAAGATTCCACTAATTAAATGTGCTGTTTTCCCAAGACTCTCACCCAAGTGAAAGATGAATGATGCTATTCACCCAATGGATAAATAACACTGTTTCTTTTTCACTCGCCTACATCACAATCAACGTTGAGAGCCCATTCTGCAATTCCACAATTAATCTACCCTTAACTGTCACACAGAACACCAGGTATTGCATACACAGAACATATCAATCAATCAAACTTTATTTATAAGCCACTTTTCCAATGATCAACGCCAATACAAACTTCAATACATAACAGAAACATACATGACAAATAGAAATACAATAACAGTAAAAACAATTAATTATAAACCAAATTTGAAACATTTCATACAATGAACTGTGTTCTACTATACCATTAATTTCCATTCGTCCAGGTGGCATGACTTTCATAACTCACTCACTCATGGCTTTGCCACTCATGAGTTATGATTCACCCTCTCTCATGGAAATGAATGGCATATTTGAACAGAATGTTGTATATCCTCTATGTAATATTCTCTTCAGGTATACCATACTATGCCAACACCATAAATAAATATGCATCACTGAATGTATCAAAAGCTTTCATTTGATCTAAAGAAAGCAAATAACCATGGAAGTTATATTGTATACAAGCAAAACATATGGAACAGGTCTGGCTGGGTGAATAATAGTTGCAATAATGTGTATTAATCTTTGGTAGACTAGATTTATAAGGATTTTGCAATCAAGTTCAGTAAGCAAACAGGTCTTCAGTTCTGCAAATATCTTTTATCTCTAGATTTATTAAGAAAAATCAATAAACCTCTAAAAATTCTTGAGGAATCTGAGATTTGTGTAAAGAAAGAAGAAACTAGAGCTTGCAAACAGCTAAATCTTCTGAAAATATTTCATACAACTTTATTTTTTATTTTAGTCTTTGGTAACCGGCAGGCCCACTAGCCACAAGTGCCTGTTTTCTGGGGTGACCTAGGAACACTGGGCAGTTAAGTGACTTGCTCAGAGTCACACAGAATGCAAGTGGAGGTTGTGAGAATCAAACCAAGGTCTGGTCTGTTGGATGTACCAAGCTCGTTCACAGCTCGCTACTCTAACTGCTAGGCTATACTGCTAGCCCTTTCATTGGGCAATCCATCCAAACTTGTGGAAGATCCTGTTTCAGGAGGTGAAATTATAGAATTTCTTGTTTTGAAATGGGTGTAATCAGATTATCTTTTCTAACTGGGGTATTAGTATTAATGGTAAAGTAGTAGGAAAATAGAATCTGTTTCTGCTACCTACGCATCGACTGACTAATATCCTCAGCAATGTTTGCATTAGTTATACTGGTTATCTGTAAAGGGTCAGAAACTTCATTGCCCATTTTATCTATTAAGATATTCATACAGGAAGATGCAATCATTTCTTTGTATGCTTCAAAGGTGTCACTGTAAGGGTTTTGTGTGTGCCATACTTTAACTCTGCATCTAACTCTCCTCCTGACTCCTACTCATCCTCTACGCTATCTCCATTCTGCTGAGGAGGGCCTCTAGCAGTTCACAGGGCCTGGCTAAAACATCTGGCAATCATGCCTTTGAGGTGGCAGCACTGGTCCTGTAGAACTCACTTCCCAGCTCCTTGAGAGAGACCCTTTGGTGGAAGTTTTCAACAAAGTCTGTAGGTGTACCTTTTAGAGAACCTTCAGGGCTTAGGATATTGTCCTTTACTATATTTGTTGATTTTATTGCTCATGCTTTTTATGTTTTGCATTAATTATAATTTCTCATATGCCTGTATTCAGTACAGTGCCCTGAGCCTCAGGGAAAGGGTGCTTAAAACATAAAACCTTACTTGCTTACTAGGAAAGCAGCCCTATCATATTGGTACTGTTGCAATTCCAATTTTAGATGTTGTGTTTGGGCTGCATAATTCCCAGTACCATCATCTGCTAATGAAATGAATTGTTGCAATACTTTCCTTATAGTTAGATATTTAAAATAATCAGATTGCTATTTTTCTCTTCAAAATTGTTGAGATCATGTTTATGTATAAGTAAGGCAGGAATGTACTCTGGCTCCAGGAAGCCACAACACCTGGCATTGTGGAGCCAGGCAGCATATTGCCTGCCCCATATCAGTGTCAACAAAATGATTTTTGCACTGATAGGTGAACCATCTATAAACACTTTGAATCTATGATGGCTTCTGGGGAACAAAATGTTAGATCTTTGCCCCAGTCAGTAGGGTATATCACTGTTCAACCTATTTGCAAGCATTATAATCACCATCTTTACCATGGGTTCAGTGAGTGTAATCACTATGATGTAGCTCCATAATGGTGCAGTTTTCAGATTTTATGCAGACTCCAAAGTCTCTTCAAGCATTGAGGTGACTCAAATCTAACATCAAAGTTTTCTTTACTAAATATATGTATCAGTGCACGTATTTCTGAAGCAATGAAACCCATGGATTCCTTCAGCAATGTTTCCCCACACACACACTATCATGTTTTTCTGTCATGCCACCCTATGATGTAAACACACTGCATTTTTCTGGTTGTTGGTTCTGATCTATTTTTGAAGAAGTCAGAAAACTTTCAACCAGGTTGGGGAATCCTGATTGTTAGTTCAGTTCTGATGCTGAAACCTCAGAGTCTTGGCAGAGGCAACTGCCTCTGGAGGGTCCTGAGTCTGAAATGCATGTGGACCAGTAGAAGAATGCTCAGGGTCACCATTTTGCTTGTTAGTTTAAGTACCATTTGCTCCTCCAGGGTAGAAGGAGTATCTATATGTTGCTCTTCCTGTATACCAATAGACTCACTGGAATCTGATGTGTTAATATTTGTTTCCTTAATCTCACAATTGTTCTTTGCAAAAATAGAAGAGTCAGCATTTTGCTCTTGTACTCCTATTCTGCTTTCTCCATTACTATTTCCCACCATCACCACTGTTTGTATTCAAGACAGACTCAGTTTGTGCAGTTACTAACCTCTTTGAGATGTCCTAAGTTAGTTTGTTGGATTTCTCCAATTTTCCATCAGTATTATAGTGCTCTTCACATACAGACAGACTCTGCTTGTCTCATGCCAGTCTGTGAGAAGTTGTTCTGCAAGACACAATTCTCCTTTCCTCCTGCATGCACAGATAAATAAGTTTTACTTTGCCCAGTGTGGGTTTTGTCATTATCTGCTGCATTCAAAGAATCCCAGGTCAAGTCTCAAGCAGGACTGGGGACACAAAGTTGGTCAGGTGCTCTCATTCACCCAGCTCCTGTTAATGTTGTTTCAGGGCTCCATTGTTTCTGTGAGTCTGACTCTTGCTGTAAAGGCAAGCAGAACACTTCACACATTCAGCTCTGCACTGTCAGTGGGTGTCATTGATCACCCACCAGCTGCTTGTCAGTTTCAGGTTTCAGTGTACCACTGTCTGGTTGTTGTGTGAGCTCCATGGCTGACATTTGCATTTTCTCTGCAGCAGTCTCTTTAGAAAGGATGTGGAGAGCATAATGTGATTCTCAGATGCCTCTAATTTTTACTGGCCCATTTCCTTTTCTTATAATGTTCATCCTCTTTAGAAATCATTGAGACAAGCATTTGTCTCTTTTGAAATTTCAGATTCCAGCTGTTCTTCAGCTTTTATAAGGTCGATTATAGCCATCAGGTATCACAAAATTTACTTTCAGAATCCACCACTCTAGGTAACTGGCTTTCCTCAGGTACATCAAAAAGTCAAAAGACGTTATTACAAATTCATTCTCTTGAGCTCCTTTGGCTGGGAGGAGAACAACTCCACAACCTGCTGTTCCTCCTCCTCCAACATGGGAGTCTCCATCTTAGAAAGACAGCCAACAGTATCCCTTCCTAGAGTACAGGAATTTTTATTTATTTATGCAGCAAAACATATTCCAAAACAAAACCAATTCAGTATTTGATAAATACAGTATTTTACAATACAAAACAGAATAAAAACAAAAATAGCAGTACAATTTCAGAACTAAAAGAAGAAAACACCTAAATCCAGGTAAGAGCTTTTTTTCCTGCTTGCTATCATAAGTTCACTGTTACCATAGTGGCCTGATTCAAATCAGCTCTTCAGATTAATTTAAAGGAAAGTGACAGATCTCCATCTAAGATGCAAGTGGGAGGCAGGAAGGTTTTTTTAACATAGCCATACTGAGTTCTTAATTTATGTTCAGTTTGTTAAAGTCCTTAATTGGATATACGTTTATTTCTTGAAATAAAAGTTTACAATGGCCTGCCATATAAAGAATTTTATACATGTAAAATTGGTCTCATAGTACCTGGATCATACCCCACCATAATCTGAGAGGAACATGTCACTATATTTTCATACGTTGTGTGTTCCACTGATTATTATTCCATCTCCTTGCCATCAAGGAGCAGAAGAATTTACAAAAGGACAATGTACAAACAAATGGACCACTGATTCTTCTTGTTGCAGACATGTGATTTGAGGACACATTCTTTCTTGCCAGGCTTTATGTTTTGCATTCCTGTTCACACCTAATGCGATGACAGCTAAAGCCACACACATCCACACCCTAGGAGGTGTTCTCTTGTCCAGCAAATAGGTTTCAACCTTGGAGTAATTAGTTCTACTAACTCCTGTGTAATCTGAGTCTATACAAAATGTTTGATCCTGAATCACAGCATGCCATTTTTTAGCTAGGAACTGACACCCGTTCTATGGTTAATTTCCAATATCTAATCATAAAGGTGGTAACAAACAACTGACACCTAATTATAGGCCAATTAGCCTAACATTGCTAGTTAGTAAAAGCATTGAACGATTGATCAAAACTAAAATTACTAGCCATATTACAAGTACAGGTTGTATAGACATGCCACAACATGGGTTTACCCTGGTAGATCATATTTGACAAATCTCATAAGTTTTTTTGAACCTGTCAGCAATGCCTTGGACAATAGCATTCCAGGGGATGTTGTTTTCTGGACTTTGAAAAGGCCTTTGATACTCTTTCATATGAGATATTGATAAAACAGCTTTTGAAATAAACTTAGATATTAACACAATTAAATGGATCTCATCATGGCTATCCAGACAACAAAGGGTAGTTATCCTCGGAAATGAGTCTGAATGGAGATCAGTTACTAGTGGAGTACCACAGAGATCTGTGATGGGTCCGCTTCTTTTTAATATAGCAGTCTCCAGTATGAAAACAACAAAAGAAGTCTGGATCAACAAGTATGCTGACAATTGCAAAATAGGTTGTCTTGTAAATGACATTACATATGCCAACATTTTACAAGAAAATTTAAACAGATTAACTTCCTGGGCAGCAACAAATAAAATGAGGTTTAATGTGACAAAATGCAAAGTTATGCATATGGGAAACAATAACCATAGATTTAACTATACGATTCAGAATGTGAATTTAATGGAAATATTGGAAGAAAAGATCTGGGAATCATTATATCTGATAATTTAAAATGTAATTCCCATACTAATAAAACTGTTAAAAATGCCTTATGATTTTAGGTAACATCTTGAAACACATTAAAAGTAGGAAACAATCTGTTATATTGCCATTATAGTCATGTCTTGTTCACCCACATTTGCATTATTGTGCCTCATTTTGTGCTCCAACATCTATTGGTTATTTAAGCATGGTAGGAAGAATACAACGTAGAGTAACAAAAGAGATAGAGAGAATATGTCAAACACGGATTATGGGTCCAGACTTAAATCACTTCAGCTATGTTCAATGGAATACAGAATACTAAAGGGGACCTGATTTACACTTTTAACGCCTACAAAATTAATATTTGTTGAACACGATTGGGTTAGAAAAGAATATTACTTATCATGGAATGAGATCTCATAACCTTAAACTTAAAACTTTCCTGTGTAAAACAAAGAAACAATCTAAATTTTTACTTAGAGGATCCCTCCAATTTGGAATTCATTACCCTTAGACATTGTCAATAGTGGAAACATTCAACAGTTTAAGACAAGACTTGACTACTATATGGATGACAGGAAATTTTCCTTCTG
Organism: Neoceratodus forsteri; assembly: GCA_016271365.2. NCBI lineage: Eukaryota > Metazoa > Chordata > Ceratodontiformes > Ceratodontidae > Neoceratodus > Neoceratodus forsteri. The sequence continues at coordinate 526,985,559 of CM057456.1, read as the reverse complement.
CCACTAAATGTGGCAGCGAGTTCATTATGGGCTTTTTGCTCTCTGAACTTGTAAACAACTATGAACTATGAACTATAATCATCTCTAGTACTGGCAAAACAAAGAAAGGCAATCCCTTAACCCTCCTCATTTGATGTGAGATTGTTGCCAGTTTTGCAAGAAATTCTTCAACCATCTTTCAGAAAATAATTTCCAAAATGCTGGTGACAGGGACACAAAGCTTCAATATTATAAGGAAAAAAAACTATAAAAGAAATTTATCAGATGTATCAGATCTGAACCTCCTAGTTTAATAGGTAAATATAGCATTTCCCTTTTATGGGATTCAAATGACTCCCCAAATGACTTGAAACACTAAGCTAATAGGGCTGTCTCAGATTGTTTTGGAACTGGGTAGATTATACTTAAATAAGTAAATGTAGGAAACAGAAAAGTTTTTATTAAGGCTACCTTTTTCATTGATTATTGCCATGATTTCCATATTTTCACTTTTCTTAGCATGCTCTATTTTTCCCTCCCAGTTCTTGTGGCCTATATCACCTTTCCCAAAAGTTATACCTAGAATCTCTATGGGGCCATCTGATATAGGGATATCAGCAATAGTAATAAGTTTGTTGGTCTGAGAACTAAGAATATAACTCCTACTTTTAGATATTGTTGAATATCTATCAATGTATCCTATAGCCTCCTTTACAGATTGTGACTTTGCAATGAGTAAACATATATCATCTGCATCATTAGAAACACTGACTGATGCAGAGTCATATGGATTTGTTAAACCAGTAACATTTGGATTTTCATGTAAACTTTGTAACAATGGATCAAGACAAAAACATATAATACAGGACTAAGGACACCTCTGTCTAACTCCCTTTTAAAGGCAACTTGATTTCCAAAAATAAAATGAAATGTGCAGATGTAGCCATACTATATGTAACTTCTAACCAGGCACATACTTTTGATGGAATTTCATATCTCTGTAATACTGTAAACATGTACTATGTGATACCCTGTCAAAAGCTTTTCCTTGGTCTAGGAGAGCAAATATCCATGTAACATATTTTCCTCTCTCATCTTTACCACTTCCCATGCAATAAGAGGTTATTGTGAATACTTCTCCCTGGTGCCGAACAAGATTGACTTGGGGATATCAGATATGGTCAACTTTTGCTTACCTAGCAGCAAGTATTTTCATTACTATCATTTCATCTGTATTCATAATACTCAAAGGCCTCAAATTCTTTAGCTCAAGCATGTCTCCTTTTTATGAAGAAAGATCTGTATAGTTATCCCTAGTTGGGGTTAGCAGGGCCCTCATTTAGAATCCACTTAAATAGTATATATAAGATTTCAGTCATAAACAGAAGATATGTTTTATAAAATTCTGAGGTGGTCAGTTCCAAGTCACTGAGCGATGGGCGTTTGCGTGGTATGGTGGTGACCCAGGTTCATGCCATGAGACCAGATGTCATGAGCAGAGTCCAACAGGGAGGGAGGGAGTTATGAGTATCCTATGGATGCTTCCTCCTAGAGGTATGGTCCCAAACTGCTTATAAGGCAGCCTGTGGTGGTGCCTTGTGGCTGAGTGTTCATGGTGGCGTGAGCCTCAACATCATCAAACACCCCTGCCAGACACTGCTGCAGTTGAACAGATATATGGGAGAAGGGTGGGTCAGGAGAAAAGCCAAAAACACAGCTGCTCAGCCAACTGGATGACAACAGCCAGTCCCCACCTGCCATGAAGCCCAAAAGTGTCCATGTCAATCCCTTGACATGTGTCCGATGGGAAGCAATGCCTATAGGCAAGTTTCCTCTCCCAGTTCCCCTGCTCTGGGAGGCGGGACCCCAGTAAAAGGATATGTTGGATCAACTAGGTTGCAGCAGTAATGACGACAGCAGGAAAGTGATGGGAACTGGTGGCGGGGCCCTATTCTGCCCAAAGGAGTGGTAGACCCAGGGCTTGAGGGAGCATAAAGAAACAACACAACAAATTCTGAGGTGAGTCCATTAGTTCATGGGCGGTATAATTTTTAAAAGTATTAATAGCTATACCTATTTCTTCCACTGAGATAGGGGCAATAAGTTTTTGAACAACTTCTATGGGCAAAGCAGGTATAGTAAAGAATCAGGAAATTCTGCCATATCCATTAAGTTTTATTCCATAGCTCCAGACTTGCTTTCTATATGTTTATTTATGATAGAGACATACAAGTACTTTACAGGGAGGAACAGAGTGCAGGAATACACTATTTTCCTGCATAAAGATGTTCAGGACTAGAGGGCATGGGATGAAGTTGGAGGAGGGAGATTCAGAGGAAACATGAGGAAGAAGTTCCTCACAGAAAGAGTGGTGGACAAGTGGAACACCCTGCCAGAGGAAATGGTGGGGGCTGAAACAATCAGGGATTTATGAATGTATGGGAGAGGCATAAAGAATTCTGGAGGTCAGGGTAAGGGCAACAGACTTCTAGAAAAACATAAAGGAACTTACAAGCTCAAATGGGCTGACTTGGTGGGCCATAGGCCCTTATCTGTCGACAGTATCTATGAATTTATAACCTCTAAAACCCCTTGATTTGTTGTTTTCACTGGCCCGATGGTTGTATAGTTTAGCAATTGTTTTGGCTATAACTCTAGACATACAAGTTTCAAATATATTCCCACAGGTAGTGTTACCTTGTGTTTCCAATCCGTGCTCCATCAATAGGAAGTGGTTCTAGAATATTGCAGTTGTACAGTTTTTAACATTCACAGTTTGAGTAGAATAATAGTCAATTCCCATATTTCTTGGACACAAATCAACTTCCTCAGTGCAGTAAGCCACTGCGAGGTAAATAATCAAGGAACTGTTAAAGGAAATGTATGCCCTCCACTGGGATTTGAACCCAGGCCCCTGGCATTCTGTGCTGTGCTCTAACCCCTGCGCTATGGAGGGACACATTTTCCTTTCACATTTCGTATAATTTGCCTCACAGTGGCTTACTACGCTGAAAAATGATTGTGTCTCTGACATGCTAGTTGCTGGCTTATGCAATACTTAGAAAGGAATGTGTGGGCTTGAAAGGGATGATTGGGTCTGCTAATTTATGTGTTCCTCCATAGCTTAGGGGTTAGAGCACAGTGCAGAATGCTGGGAGCCTGGTTTCAAATCCTAGTGAAAGGCACACATTTTCCTTTCACCTTTCCTTCATGATTTGCCTCACAGTGGCTTACTGCACTGAGAAAGTTGATTTGTATCTCTGACATGCCTAGTTGCTGGCTTATGCAATACATAGAAAGGAATGTGTGGGCCTGAAAGGGATTACTGGGTCTGTATACTTTTTAAGGATAACAATTTTAGCAATTGTGATCTTAAGTTCAAATATTTCTTATATTCATTCTTTATTTTACTTGCATTTTCTGAAACATTTTTTCAACTCTTTTTGGTATCAATCTACCAGTCTCTTATATTATCATATAAACCCACTACTGATTTCCTTGCATTTAAAAGATCTTCAATTTGGTGTTGGACAGCTGTGCTGTCCAATAAAATAAATTCAGCTTCAATAACCCTTACCTATTTTTAATCTGAGACTAGCATGAATTTCAAGCAGCATATGGTCCGAATGTTCAGTTGGGTATAGATTTGGCTCGTGTACCTGAACAAAACTAGAAACACAAGATCTATTCTAGTCACCCTGGATCCTTTGTAATAGGTAAAACCCTCCATATTGTGGATCATGTAGCAAACTAACCTCTGACACAATTCTATTCAAACAATTTGAATAACAGAATTATCAGTTTTAGCTCTGCTATCCTTAATATTAAGCACAGAATTAAAATCACCCAGCCATGTAATGTTTCTGGAAGTACATAGGTATGGATTAATCTGATTAGAAGGCCTACTCCTCCTTTTTTCTGGGGCATAAATAGTTTATAAACACCAAACAGTGTTATTATGACAGAAGTCAATAAGTAATACCAATCTCAGAAAAATGTCCACTATATGAGAAACAGAAAGTGAGATCCCAGAAATAACACCTTAAACCATCACAGTTGTCAGCACCAAATGAAAACAAACATTTGTCAATGCCAAGTGTTGTCTTGCTGGCATTGGCATTAGTAGTGCAGAAGTTAAAGAGATGCATAATAGGAATGGCAGTGAAGTATTGAACTGATGCCAACCCACCCCACCCTGCAGAGACTGACAGGCACTGGGATGCACCTTTGGATCGTTGGCCATAGCGATCACACCATTTCACCTAACCCTACCTGCAGACACCGACAAGTGTTGTGGTGTGCCTTGGGGTCTTCGGACCTACTGTGCAGGACCAGTGGGTGACACCAGGGTGGGGGTCCACAGGATATGGCAGCCATGCCAGTCCACCAGAGGCTGCCATTCCCCTTCCAAACAAGCCAGAAATGTGCCATAATATCAGACCAGTGCCAGTGACACCCCAGTCCATACCTCTTCACCCAGGACTGGGTGCCAGTGGAGAATGGGCTGTACCTGCCAATATAAATTGGACAACCAGTCAGAGGGGGCACATAGATGGCATGACAGCCCCAAAGTAGATGCCCTCTGTGCAAGTTGCACTTGCTTCCCTGGCAATGTGCAGGATCATGCAGTTGTCTGTCCCTTGCCTGCCCCAGCCCGCCACAGAGATGGGTCCTGTAACCATGATTTGGGCATGGAGTAAGCATACAACAATGACTCTGGATGCTGTGAGGTGCCCCAAGGTGCACATCTTGTGCATGGGGGGCCTCTGCAGCTGTCCACCCCTTTGCAAGGTGGAGCAGCTGCAAGCATTGTGTGGAGCATGCCCTTATTTCAAAGCACATTACATACAGAATAATGCATGGGGTGGAGTGTGTAATGAATTTTACACACACCTGAGGTGTGGGATGCTACATAAACCCGAGGCAAAGCCTGAGGGGTTTAGTAAAAGCATCCCACACTGATTATTGCAAATGCGTTGTTACAAGCGCAGTATCATGCAGTTGCCATGCACCCCTACATACAACAGTTATTTTATGGAGCATTGTCACCAAATTTTCAACACAGGCATTTTAGGACCTCTGTTCATGAACAGTATCACTGTCATTTTTGTAATGTGTTCGAACACTTATTTCACACAGCAACCCGTGCTATTCTGCGCCAGAAGTGAAACACATTTCAGCCAGGATGTAAAAATGACAGCTGTACAGTTCACAAGAAGCTGTGGTAAAATGCCAATGTTGAAATCTGGCATGCAAATAGTGCAAATGTGCTAATGTATGAGTCGTTGCTCCAGTTGCTATACTGCTACGTAAAACAGTCACTTTATGGAGCATTGTCACCAAATTGTCAACACAGGCATTTTAGGATCTCTGCTCAAGAACAGTGTCACTGTCATTTTGTAATGTGTCCGAACACTGATTTTGCACCACGACCACACTATTCTACTGGAAGTGCGAAAACACATTTCGCCAGGATGTGAAAAATGACAGCTGCACAGTTCACAAGAAGGTGTGGTAAAATGCAAAAGTTGAGAATCTGGCATGAAAATGCGAATTCACAAACTTACGGCGTGCGTTGTGCAGGTGCTATGCAAGCTGGTAAAACAGTCATATTTTGGATTTTCCTCCAAATTTGCAACATAGGGTTTTGAGAGCACCCTCGTGAACAGTGGCACTGTCATCTCCTTACCTTGGTCCTGAAAGGTAATTCCACATAGTGACTGCGAAATCACCTTTTGGGACTGAATAATGCCATGACAGTGCAAGAATTCATGAGAAGGGTCCCAAAACCCCATGTTGAAATTTGGGGCCAAAATTCTCAAATGTGCCTGAGATATGTACTAAAGTTGAAAAAACCCCATCTATCCCATTAAACAGCTTACCAGCATTTCCTCAGTTAAGTAGTCAGCTTTGAAGTGCAGACGTGTTCCTGGTCCACCATGATCATCGGCCGAGCTCCTGAGGTAAGTATGGGCTATGGGGTGTGTGGGAAGCAGGATGCAGTGAGTAGGTGCGGTGGGGCAGGGGCACGTGAGACTATGAGGGACCATTTTCCTTTTACAGGTAGTAAAGGAAAACAAAACATCATGAGGACAGTTTTTTCCCAGAAGATTTGTCATGCTGGGGTGGGCTCCCAGTGCCACCTAACTGTTTAGGGGTGTCTGTAGCCGACAGGGATTGGGCACCTCGTCAGCAAACAACATGAGGGGGTTGAATTTATGCCGATGGGATTGGGCACCTGTCGGCACACAAAGAGGGGCCTGAGCCAAGGGGATTGGGCATCCCCTCTGCATTAAACAATTGGGGTGCTTTATGCTGACGGGAAGTGGGCTTCCCCATCAGCACATTGACAGGGGCAGGGCAGCTGACGGGGGATTGGGCACCCCGAGTTGCTGGTTATGGCCCGTGTCCGCCATGCACATAATGGCGTGCCACGGCAGAAATGGACTGCTGCATCTGATGAGCTTTGCTCGGATAGCAGCAGACCTTCCCTTAGATATGCTCGCCACATTAGTATGCATGGTGTGGTGCCAGCATGCAAACTGATTGGGGAATGAGGATGCACCTACTGATGTGTGCCTGAATTTGCCCAACAATGACCAGCGCCTCAAATCTGCACTACCACAAGATGTTGACTTGTGCCAGGTGCAGCAAGCCAACATTAAAGGATCACAACACCACAGCTTTTGCCTGTGAAATATCTGAGGCTGTGTTCAGCTCGTATCTTGAAGGAGACGTATATCAAAGTTTAAGAATGCTGTTTACATTCAAAGAAGCAATTTTATAAACTATTGGATGGTCCAGTAAAAATTATTACGGTTTCATTATACTGTACATCTTCCATTTCTTGTTATAGTTTCAAGTGTCTTTTCCATTTCTTTAGGTCAGATGTATTCCACATTTCCTCTTCAGATTCTGAAGATGCATGCCAGAGGACCTTGTAGATGAGGTTTTGATTAGCCTCCAGCATCTGAGACTCCTTGTCAGTTGTTAGGGTCCATATTTATTAGACAGAAGAATGGGCTTCCCAGAGATCTCTGTTTTTGGGATCTTACGTTTTAGTTGCTGCCATTTCAAGTGCCCTTTCTTTTTAACAACAGTCATATCAGGAGGGCATATCGGTCAAATCTTGGCAGTTTTCTCCAGTAGTACTGTAGATGGATTTGTCACAGTTGTGTAGGTTCAAAAATCATGGTCTCCCCTGGATCAGCTGCTTGGGGATTCAGAGTGTTTGGTCATCCATAGGTGAAACAGAAATGGGAGCATCAGACTGTACAGTATCCTGAGGCTGATTTTGCTCACCAGTGTCCAGTGGCCCAGACTATCCATGGTCCTTGCTACCTGATGTAGTGTCAGTAGTCTCTTGTTATTTCTGATTGTCAGACATCTGCTTCTTCCTGCAGATGCTGTGTTTTGAGCAGTGGCTAATACAGAATCCTGCTCAGGAGGTTGCTTCTATTATGAGTAGCCCACTGATAAGTTCTATATGAATGGCTAATTTCCTCACAGTAAGTACTGACATGTACATACTCTAGGACAGGTTACAATGGACCAGCAACTTGGTAAATGCTGAGTACCATAGTTTGTGAGTTTAAATTTTAATTTAAATCTCCAAACATTAGTCCAAATATGTTCTTCATCCATTATAGGCTTATGAGGGCTTAAAATATCACATTGCTGAGAGGCGATATTTAATATCATAAACATTGACGCCTCCATTTTGAATGGGATAGTTACTATCTGAACTGCAGGCTTAGTAAGTGGAATGGCCTGGAATGTTAACCAGAATTCTGAGTATTTCAGCTTCTCATACTGAGACCAAAACCTATCAAGATTTGCCAGAGTTTTAAAGCTAACACCAAACATCTTCATGTGTATGAATAAGAGTGTAAATTTCATTTGTGAAAACTTTATGGACTCCAGTAATATTCTACCTACATACAAGTGGCCAGGGGTGTCTCTAAACCTTCTTTGTAGTATAAATGGGCAGCATTTTCCCCTGTGCAGATGCAGCACTAGTGGGAAAATGGTCCCTCATTCTAAAGCACTGCAAAGCCTATTGTGCTTTTTCAGAATTTACATTTGAAGGACCTTTAGTAGTTTCAGCAGGGTCTTCCTCAAGTTTATCATCCCATTTTACTCCCAGGTACTAGGGTCTTCTCCTGCAGAATATTCTTCTAAAGGAATGAGTCCCTGTAGTTTGAAGGGGGCAATCTGTTCTGGCTGTCTTTATTTAGAGTTTTAAGTCTAAGTGTGTAAATCAAAATCTTCTGAAAAGAATTTCAAAAGAAGCCCTGATCGGGCATCACCTCCTGGACACGGTGCCAGCTTGGAGTTTTCATCAACAGCAGCTGGCCCCGATCCACCTGAAAGCTAAACAAGGAAGCAGAAGAAGCTCCTGAATGGGCATTACCTCTTAGACCATGGCACGGCCTGGATTTTGCTGACAGCAGCTGGCCCTACCCACCCTAAAGCCAAACAAGGAAGCAGAAGAAGTCCTGACTGGGAATCACCTCTTGGACCATGGCGCCAGCCTGGATTTTTTGCCAACAGCAGCTGCCCCCCGACCCATCTGCAAGCCAAACAAGGAAGCAGAAGAAGCCCTTGACTGGGCATCACCTCATGGACCTTGGTGCTAGCCGGATTTTCCCACCCACAAGCCAAACAAGGAAGCAGAAGATACCCTGACCAAGCATCACCTCTTGGACTGTGCGCAAGCCCGGTTTTTGCCAACAGTAGCCGGCCCCATAACCCACCGCAAGCCAAACAAGGAAGCAGGCACAAAGCTTCCACCTTGGGGATCTTAAGCGCAAGTCTCATTGGACTAAACAATTTAGTGGGGCCTTGATTGGCTGATGACAGGACTTGTCTGCTACCGATTGGCTCAGCAGTTTTCTAAGCTACTGCTCTCACCAGAATTTTCTTCCACTGGCCCTCCCCACCCTGGCACTCTTTAAATCCACTCCCCAAAACTCTGCCCATTCTCTCTCTCTCTCTCTCTCTCTCTCTATCTCTCTCTCTCTCTCTCCTCCCTGGCACACACACAATATTAAAAAGGCAACAGTGTACTAATCCATGTAAGACCCAAACGTCTGGTTTCCTCCAGTATTAAAAAGCACTCCCAACACATGATACCTGCAATGAGGTGCAGGACCAGTCACCACTACCTTGATTCCTAACCTTACTAGCTGCCTTGGGCACTATGGATAATGTCGTATCTGACAATACACCACTGCACTACTCAGCACCCTACCCTGTTCTAAAACAGCTTAGTGGCACAAAGAGCAAATGTGTTACTTTTTAAGGTCCATCCCATAAGTTATTGGCTGTCACATGAGCACCACTTGATCTCCTGTCTTGGCTACGATTGCAGAACTCTTAAGTAACTGCTCCCTGAATGATGACATAGAACAATGTTGAATCTCTAGGCTCACACATACGAGTAGGATCAAGTTTCTTTGAAACACCTACTGAGGAGATTAATAAACATCCTTCTGCTATTGTCGGAAATGTGCATCCTAACCCTGGTCAACCCATGGCAGCTTCTAAGGAACTTCTGGCAATATAAAATTGTGTCCTTAAATTATGGAAGTTTGATACCTAAACTCCCTCAGTTTCAGGCTTGGGTAGGGCAGCACAACCCAGACATAATTTCTGTTACTAAATCATGGTTATCACCAAAGATTCTGGATTCCTCTGTATCCCTGGATGGCTATAAAATATTTCAGCTTGATAGGTAATCCAAGTGTGGGGAGGTTGCCTGATCTACCTGTGAATGGAATCTAAAGCCCAGGTCATGCCGAATAGCCTGCCAGCAAAGAAGCCCAAGTTCTACCTCTGAAACTCACATTAGGGCATCATGGTAAAACCTCCTCTTCCTACAGTCTACCTACCCCTGGTGGATGGGAAAAGGATTTGAGCAATTTTGCAACTTTTTAAGCAATGCCACCACAACTGGGAACATATTATTATGGGAGATTTTAACACAAACTGGCACCACATGGAGACATGGCCACAGAAAGGGACCTAATAACCAACCTATACCTAACACAGTTGGTAACTGATTCAACAAGAAGAAACTACCGCACAGGCACTTCAACCTTAATTGACTGGCTTCTTACGACTCCCCCAGAGCACTTAACCAACGTTGTGTGCTCCCAATACCTTTAGTGATCCCGAAACCAGGTCCTAAAATAAGGTCAGCTACAAAGGCAATATCTAAAAGCAGCTGACTGGTCACGTCTAAAGCAATATTGTGAGTCAATCTAGCACTTAATTTCTTTATCACCATTTTAATAAAGCAATGATATCTTGGCACCTTTCAAATCTTCAAAAACAAGAACGGTCAGCCCTTGGCTATCAGGTACTATTCTTGAGCAACTTAAACACCATGATAATCTATGGCATAGGGTGCAGATACAGGTAACCCTACCAAGGTTACTACCTACAAGGTGGCTAGGAATTATTGCATGTGGTTGGTTAGAAAGCGAAAGCAGACTTCTACAAGGAAGAGTTGAGTAGGACATGGGGCAATGAAAAAATGTTCTGGAGCAACATCAAAACATTAACCAGTAAGGAATCCAAGCCACATGTAGACCTAATTATCACTGAATCCAGCACCAGATATAGTTCTGACTGATGGGAAAGGATCACAGATCTCCAGGTAGAAGGTCACCTGGTGGTCAGTGACCATCACATGATATGGATCAATTTGGCAACTAGAACTGAATCATCCCATTCCAAAGCAAAAATATGGTACTTAAGAGGTTGACTTTGATAAGATGGCCAACAGAGTTAAGCTTGCCCTGCCATGAAGAAATACAGGTGAGAGCACACAGGCAAAGTGGGCAAGCATTAAGAATGCAATACTTGAAGCAACATCCCATTGTGTTAGGGAGAAAAGCAAGAGCAAAAGAAGGAGGAAACCACTTTGATTCTCAAAAACAGTAGCAGAAAAGGTCAGAGCAAAAGGCTGGCCTTCAGGAAATATAAGGGAATGCAGCTCGATGAAGATAGGGAGGCATACAAACTTCCCAATGGAAGCAAGAAAGGCAGTAAGGCAGGCAAAGGCCTAAACCGAGGAAACACAAGCACAAATAGTAAAAGAAGGGGACAAGACTTTCTATAGATATATTAGTGAAAGAAAGTCTAGATGGGGTATTGCTAAGATCAAAGGGATAAGGGGAGTGTGGAGGAGGACCAAGGAAAAGCATCTATCCTAACAAACACTTCTGCTCAGTATTTACTGAGTAGAAGGCGAGGCAGGCCAACAGCTCAGCAACATGGACACAGAGAAGGGATGTGTGCACAAGTCTCTTCACAAAGAAAGGGTCCTACAAGATCTCACTAAGCTCAGGGTGGACAAGGCAATAGGACCTGATGGCATACATCCCAGGGTACTAAAGGAGCTAAAGGTGGAACTAGTAGAGCCATTATCAGAACTGTTTAGTGAGTCTCTGAGCACAGGAGAGGTCCCAGAAGACTGGGAAGGACTCATGTGATCCTGCTCCACAAGAGCAGTAGCAGGGAGGAGGCAGGGAACTACAAACCAGTCAGTCTTACCTCAGTAGTGGGCAAGATTATGGAGGCACTCCTTAAGGAATTCATAGGAGCACAGGATCCAAGACAGCATGGGTTTACAACAGAAAGGTCCTGTAAAACTAATCTCATATATTTCTTTAACTGGATAACCAGAGTATGTGGACTGGGGGCAGTTGATGTCATCTACCTTGACTTCAGCAAAGCTTTTGATACTGTTCTACACAGAAGACTGATTAATAAGCTGGTTATGCTCGGGGTGGGTCAGAAGTTGGTCAACTGGGTGGCAAACTGGCTGGCAGGCAGGAAAAAGAGAGTGGTGTTAAACAGTATACAGTCACAAGAGATGCAAGACACAAGTTGGGTACCTCAGGGATCAGTCCTGGGCCAGTTCTCTTCAATATCTTCATCAGTGACATTGCAGATGGACTGGAGGGTAAAGTTTGTTTATTAGCAGATGACACCAAGATTTGCAACAGAGTAAATGATCCAGATGGGGTGGGCAGAATGAGGAGAGATCTGGATAAAACTGGCAAAATGGTCAGAAGAGTGGCAAATGAGGTTTAACGAAAGAAGTGTAAGATCATCTGCATAGGGAAGAGAAACCCTGAAGCCACCTATAGGTTGAGAGGGAGTTGCTGGCAGTCACTAGGGAAGAAAGAGACTTGAGCATCATCATCACAGATGACCTGAAATCATCCAAGCAGACCCCAAAAGCAGTAGGTAAGGCTAGAGAGATGTTGGGGTGTATTAGTAGGGCATCACAAGTCGTAAGGAAGTAATATTCCTTTACAAGACACAGGTTAGGCCCCATCTGGAGTACTGCATGCAGGACTGGAGGCTGCACCTGCACAAGGACATTAACAAAATGGAGGCAGTAAAGAGAGGGCAACAAAATGGTGCAGGGACTGCATCAGAAAACATATGAGGACAGATTAACGGAGCTCAATATGTATACCCTAGAGCAAAGGAAGGAGAGAGGTGATATGATCAAAACATTCAAACATCTTAAGAGCATTAACAAGGAAAAGAGTACAACATTTTTCAATATAAGAAAATAGCAGGACAAGAGGACACAGCATGACATTAGAGGGAGGCCAATTAAGGGGTATTGTGAGGAAGTTCTTTTTCACAGAAAGGGCGGTGGATGCATAGAGCAGCCTACCTCATTAAGTGGTGGATATGAATACAGTGCAGGCATCAAAATAGGCATGGGATAGGTATAAGGGAGCAATACTGATGAGTATGATTAGATAGGCCATTGACAGAATAAAGGCCTATGGCATATTCATAAGGTAGAAAAAATGGGCAGACTAGATGAGCCTTGCAGTCCTTTTCTGCCATCAACTTCTATATTTCTATGTTTCCTACAGGAGCCTAAGAAACTAGCAAATACCTTCAACTTGGCATTCACTGACCTCAGCCCAGTCCTACCACAAGTTTTTGACAAGCCCTCCTCTAAAAAGTATTCTAGTGGTGACCCTCATCCTGCCCATGACACGGAAACCTCCATTTTACTTTCATCAAATCTCCAAAACCACAGCAATTAAATATATCAAAATGATTCTGGATAAAACTAGAATGGCCAGTGATTTGCTGGACATGAAAATAGTGTTCTCATACTTGAAGAAATAGCTCTCCCCTCGTAAAACTCTTTAACATCTCGCTTAGGACTGGTACCTTTCCTGACACATGGAAGATCACTCATGTCACTCCTGTCTTCAAAAATTGTGACAGGACATGCTTGGGTAATTATAGACAAATATCCAGACTTCCTCTTTCTAAGGTACTAGAAAGAATAGTTGCAGACTAGGTGGTTAAGTACCTCAACAGGTATAGTCTACTGTGTACATAACAACATGGTTTTAGAAAGGACCACAGCACAATCACTGCACTTGTTGAGTATACCTCCCAACTGCATGATGTTCTCGACGATGGCAAGTCTGTAGGGTCTATTTTATAGACCTTACAAAGGCCTTTGAGACTGTGAATCATCAAATACTTCTGAGAACCTAGTGTCCTTGGGCTTCTTTTGATACTGTTAACTGGTTTGGCAGTTACCTGTCTAATCAGACACAATGTGTGAAAATAGCAGGTGCAGTGTCGGAATCCAGGGACATGACTATTGGTGTGCCACAAGGATCAATACTTGGACCCTGCTTCTCAGTCTCTTTATTAACCCACTGCCCTCTGCCTGTTCAGCATACATAGTTCTGTACGTGGATGAAGCAGTCATCTCCATCCAGGATCCCATGCAACTGAAATTATTACCACCCTGCAGGCCTGATTTAGGGAACTTGAAGCATGGTTTTCCCAAAACAAACTGTTACTAAACTATAAAAAACAAAAATCATGCAGTTTACCCTTCCACACAGCAATAAGAAAGCTGTCCCCTCCACATCACAAGCAAGACAGGAACTTTATTTATAATTTATTTATTGGGAATTCAGAATTAACACCTTTGAGACATAGGCTCATTTACAAAGGTTCCATGATGAAAGTTTGTGAAAAGACAATAAAAACATTGGAATTGGTTTACACAATCCAGGGTTACTTAACACAAGAAACAGTACAGCTAGACATAATAGCTAGGTTAGATAAAATGAGAAAAACAGGGCATTCTTTACAAATAGTGGACTGCACAGACACAGTTATACAGACAAAGTATAATGCAGCAAAATTAAGCCTTGTAGCATGGATTGAAGATACAAACTGATATAAGTATATGAGAGAGGGGTGTAATTAAGGGAGGTAGTTTAGGGTGTAGGGGGATGGGAGGTTAGAAGACATTCAGGACCTGGGCTAGTGGACAGGGAGTAGGAAGGGGCAGAAGAGTTGCAGAGCTAGTGGAGGATAGAGCAATTAAGGGAAAGGGGAGGTGAAAAACAAGAAAGAGAAAAAAGGTGTAGGGTATTATGGGAGGTGGATAGAGGCATAGAAGCAGAGAAATGGAGATGAAGGGAGACAGGGGTGTCAGCCCTAGGTAATTAAGTGAAGCAGTCACATGAGGCCCGAGTCACAAGGGTATGAGGAAAATTATGTTTGAACAGGCCTAGAGTGACTGAATTGGTGACTTTGCTGCCCTCTGAGTTGAATAAGTTAGGGCTCTACCTACAAATGACTGCTGGCCCTGGAAGGTGTGACAGCAGGGACAAGTAAGTGGCGTTATCAGAGCTTCTGGTGTGGTGAGTGCTGTTGGTTGGTCTAAGGAGATTCTGCACCCCAGGGGCATAAGACCGAGGGATGCCTTTTTATTACCAGGCAGGTTTTGTAAGTGATTCTTCCCAGAAGTTAAGCCAGTTAGCCTGCTTACAGAGGTCACAGGTGTGCATGCGGAGGGCAGCACCAGTCAGTAATCTACAGGACTTGTTCAGAGCAATAGCGACACACCATAAGGCAGACATAGAGCCAGATCCATATATAACAAGCCCATAGTCAATGACTGATACAATCGTACTTTGTATTGCAAGCTTAAGCACTTCGGAGACAGGCAGTGTTTATGTCTATACAGAAGGGCAATGTGGATATTCACAGATATGGCGACCATATCAATATGACAGGAGAAAGATGAAGTACTGTCCAGGGTCACTCCAAGGTACTTGAAAGAATGTGTCTGGTCTAAGGTGACACCAGAGCCATTTCTGTCAGCTGTTTACTTTTATGTTTATTATGTGTACTATGGAAAAGCATAATCTTTGTTTTCTTTAGTTGAGCACTAGTTTCTGTATGACAAACCATGCCTCTGCATCTGTGAAACTTTCCTGAAGGTGGCCCTCCATGACAGACAGATCAGAGTTCTTTGAGAAAATTACCACATCATCAGCGTACAGGAGGATATGTTCATGAGAGGAGGCAGGAAGTTTGTTCAGCAAGATGCTGAATCAGGGGCCTCAAAATTGACCCTTGTGGGACTCATGACTGAACAGACTGTTTGAGGAGAGGGCATTACCAATCTTAACCTGTCGAGTGTGGTCAGAGATAGCTATTAAACCACCTTAGGGTATCAAGGGATAGCCCTAGATAAGCAAGCTGTTCGATTAGTAGTGGATGGTTGACTGTATCAAAGCCTTTGACAGGTCAATGAAGGTGGTGCCGACAAGTTGACCATGATCAAGTGCCTGATGAATATAGCCCGTAAATTCAATGAGTGCAATGGTGGTACTGTGACCTTTCCAAAAGCCCAGCTGCTGTGGGCATTGCAGGTTGTATTTTTCAAGTAGTCTACCAGTTGATCTGCAACAATTTTCTCAAACACTTTGGATAAGGGAGGGAGGATGGAGATAGGCCTGCAGTTTCCGTGTTATGCTCCGACACCATTCTTGTGGATTGGGGTCACCAGGGCAGACTTCCACTTGAGAGGAACTGGGAGAACAACAGGGAATGGTTGATAATCTTGGTTAGAGGGGTCAAGACAGCATCAAGGCTGATGGCTACGAGCTTCAAATCAAGAGATTTACCACTAGTTCTGTTTTTCCAAGTACCATCAGTAAGTATTTTTGGCTTCACATTGGAGATTGCCTTGAAATAGAAATGTGGATGCTCCAGCTTCTTAACCAGTTTACCATGAGGAACCGGGAGGAGTTTGGATCAAAGAAATTAGCAGGCAGCACATGACTAAGGTCAGTGAACACCAGATTAAAAGTATTAGCAATTGAGGTGGGGTCAATGATGATGAAACCATCAAAGTTCAGCATGGTGGGTGCCTCTTTGGAACCTTTCCTCATGACTTCTGATATGTTGCTCTAGAATTTCCTTTTATCCTTCCATGTGTTGGATAGGGCTCTCCTATAATAGCTGGCTTTATCCAAGAGAATGGCTTTGGTACAGGCACTCCTGGCTGTTTTATTAGCCTGTATGTCAGCTGGTATGCCAGTAGCTCTTGCCCGTCCCAGAGAGGATCCGTGATTTCATTTTCTCCAGTAGATTACTTGTAATCCAAGGGTTATCAAGGCCCTTAATTTTTCACTTCTTGAAAAAGCATGGACATGACATGCTGCATTGAACCAGGAGATGAGTATTCAAGTGCATCATTTATATCTGTTGCAGTATCAATTAGGGACCAGTCCTGTTGTTGTAGAAGCAATTTGAACTGCTCTAGGTGCCCTCTGGGTGAATCCTACTATTGACAGTTTTTGCTGGGGTTTATTGAATGTATTTGACCATAAGCACATGGACCAGGGTGGTCATTTATAGAATCAGGAAGGACTTCCGTATGAGAGATATAGTCTAGGTGGTTTGTGATCACCCAGTCCAATAGGGTGCTTGTCCCAGTTCTGTAGTTGATCCTTGTAGGTAAGATTCACGAGCTAGGTGAAATTTGCAGCAGATAAGGCATCCTTATAATTGTTTACACTGGGGAGATCCAGTTCACATTGAAATCCTCAAACATTATAACTTCAGCGTTGTGGTTTAAGCTATTGATACAAGTTAGGAGTGGGTCCAGGCTAGATGATGTTGATTTTGGTGGAATATAAACTGATGCTATTGTCAGGGCCTTATTGTAGGCTCCGAGCACAGTCTTGATAGCTAGGACCTGTAGGTCATCACCAAAGTTGGGAAAAGGCAGAGCATGCCTCTGCAAAGAGTCTTTCAGGTATAGGGCACAGCCTCCCCTTTTAGATAGTCTATCCTGCCTGAAAAAGTATATCCTGGAATTGCAACAGTGGCATCAGGGATGCCGGTGATAGCCACATCTCAATCACTGCAAGGACATCTGGACTATGCTGGACGATCCAGGCAGTAATGGCATCAAGTTTTTGAGCAGGCTGCAAATGTTACCACAGGCTAGTGAGAGTCCCAGATCTGCTTGTGCCACTAGGTCTGGAAGGGTGGACCAGAGTTAGGGTGTCGTTTCAGACATAAGCAAGAGAAGCAATATTAGACATCTTAGTAGTTCCTTCAGACATCTGCTGTGCAGCAACCATACCCTTCTCCCTTTGTGCTGTTCACTAGCTCAGTCTGGACTGACGGACACTCGATAATAAGAGCAAGGAGCAGTAGTGAGTGGGTAATGTCATGCTCGGATGTAGGAACAATCTTGTGCATTGTAGGATTTGGTAATGGAGATTGGAGCAATTATTACGACTGCAGTTAACCATTCCAAGTGTGTAATTGGGTATTCATCAAGGTGACCAGCAGTAGGTCTTGGGGAACATGAAGAATCAGTGCTTTTGGAGAAGTCAGCACAGCCAGAAAAACATGAGCAGCATGATCAGAGGTGGAAACATTATTAATGGTGGAGCTAGGCACTGGGGTGATCATGGAAAAGCCAGATGACAGCCAGTTGGTGAGACCCCATTTGAGTACTGCATCCAGTTCTGAGATCCCAGCTCTGCAAGGACATAGACAGGATGTAAGCAGTCCAGAAGAGGGCAACTAAAATGGTGCAGAGTCTGCAAGAGAAGCCATACAAGGAAAGACTAAGGAGCATAAAATGTATACCCTTCAGGAAAGGATGGAAAGGAGTATATGACAGAAATTTTAAGTACCTCAGTAGAATCAACAAAGTCCAAGAGGGTAGCATCTTTCAGAAAAGAGATATGCAAGAACAAGGGAACACAATTTGAAGATAAGGGGGATGGCTCAGGGGCAATGTGAGAGTATTTTTCACAGAGAGGTGGTGGATGCATGGAACAGCCTTCCTGAGGAGGTTCGGGGTCTAAAACTGTGGGAGAATTCAAGAATGCATGGGACAGACATAAGGCAATTTTTGTGGGAGATAGGAAGAAATAGGCTGTTGGTTAAATAGGAGCTGCATCTTATCCTGTAGGTAGGGAAATAGGCAGACTAGGTGGGCCAAGTGGTCCTTATCTGCTGCCAAAGTGTATGTTTTGTATGTTTCTATGTAAGGATCAGAGGCCTACTGAGATGACTGTGACTAGACATTTAAAGTTGATTTCAAATGAAAATGCTGATACCTGGTGGTAAGTCAAAGCCAAAGTCAAAGCCAGAAGAAACTGTGAACTGCTGAGGTCCAGAGTCACAGAGGTTACCAAGAAAGAGGTGGTTGGACCACGGTGGGCTCAGAGAAGGTAAGGGTGGTGGAACAGGGTGCATCCCTCCAGTTGTGTCTCTCCACAATTCATTCACCACCTTGATGGAGCATGGTTCCTCTATGGAGGCACCCGTAGTGGAGACCAAGGAAGATGCTAGGAACCTCCACAATGGAGACCCACAGGAGGGTGGCTAGGACCCCACAGGAAGGAAACAACTCCTGGTGGGGACTCAATTGTTAGGGGTAGAACTGGGGAGGGAGGAAAGGAGCTAAGGTGCCTGCCTGGCACCATGACTTGGAGGGACAGGAGCGGATCCTCAGGATCATGGGAGCAGCTACAAGGGGAGAGGCTGCATGTCATTATCCACCTAGGGACAAATGACCTGGCTGAGAATGGGATCAGAGCAGTGCAACAGGAGTTTGTGGAGTTAGGGAGGGCCTTAGACAAGTAGCACACATGGTAACTTTCTCAAAAGTGCTACCTGTCTGTGGTATGGATGAGGCAAGGGTACTCCACACCATGGGATTCAATGACTGGCTGAAAACTGGTTGCAGAACTCAGGGATTTGGCTTCATTGGGGACTGGGGCTCCACATGGAGGGATGCAGGCCTATACTGGTGCGATGGTCTGCATCTATCCATGAGGGAAACCAGGATCCTAGTGATAGGTTTAAATGTTTCATTGGCAAGCATTTAAACTAGCCAAGGAGAGCGCACTGAAAAGGAGAAGAGGAAATCTAGCCCCTCCTCCACAAAAAATCAGGGTCGTTAGTGAGGTAAACACCAGGATAGAGCAGTCAATAAGGCAAAGGCAGGGGTAAATTGAGAAAAAGACAAAGGCAGTAAGGACAGGGACAGGGGCCAAAATAAATAAAGCCATAAAAATGGAGGTAATGAGTACCAATGTCTGTAGTCTAGGTAAAAAGCTCCACGAAATGGTGGCCTTGATGGAAGAGGGATGCCTGGATATTGTGGCAGTCACAGAAACATGGTACACAGAGAACCATGACTGGAATGCCAGCATACCAGGGTACACAATCTACAGGAGGACAGGGAGGAAGAAGAAGAGGAAGAGGAGGAGCTCTCTATAAGGGAAGGCATCAAAGCAACAGAACTGAAGGAAAACAGGGAGGAGAGGAGGCACTGTGGGTCATCCTGGAGACTGAAATGGCACCACAATCTGCACAGGGGTTGTATACAGACCCCGTATCAGGGAGGAAATGGACAAGGAAATGATAGAAGGTATCCTTAGGATGACAGAGAAAGGGAGATATTGCTGATGGGGAACTGAATATGCCAGTTGTTAACTGGACCACCTTTGCTGCAGCCACATCCAAGAGCAGGGCCATTCTCAATGTCCTACAGGGGCATGCCTCAGACAGCTAGTTTTGGAACCCACTTGAGAGGAGCAATCTTAGACGTGGTACTCTCAAATGGGGACAGAGAAAGGATCTCTGATCTTGAAGTGGGTAGCCATCTGGGAACAAATGACCACCAAACAGTGTGGTTCACGATAAACTTAGCTGTAGAGTCAAGCCATACAACAGTGAAGGCACTGGACTTCAGGAGGTTGATTTTGCCAAAATGGGAGAGTGCCTTAGAAAAGCTCTAGCAAACTGGCAAGAAGGTGGGATGGAGCAACAATGGGAAACATTAAAATTGCCATCACAGAGGCAATAAGTCTTTGTCTGAAGCAAATAAACAAATCAAAATGAAAGAAGGAAACACTATGGTTCCCAAAAGAAGTGGCAGGGAAGGTTATGGAGAAAAGATAGCATTCAGGAAGTATAAGGAAACACAGAAGGAGCAGGACAGAGAACTGTACCAGTTAAAGCAGAAAGAAGCAGGGAAGGCAGTCAGAATAGCAAAGGCCCAAACCGAGGAAAAGATAGCCAACTTGGTTGAGAAGGGATAAAACCTTTTATAGGTACATTGAGAGCAAAGAAAGACTAAGGCAGGGATGCTGAGGCTGAATAAAGAGAAAGGTGGTTGGGCAGAAAGCAACAGTGAAAAAGCAGGGATATTGAATGAATACTTCTGCTCAGTATTCACAATGGAAAAGCAGGGAGATACCTAATCCAGTCAATGAAGCACTCTGGATAGGGGTTGACATTAGTCCTTTCACAGAAGAAAGGTTCTGAAAGAACTCGTAAAACTGAAGGTGGATAAAGCAATGGGGCCTGATGGGATTCACCCAAAATTCTAAAAAGTAAGGGAAGAACTAGTAACACTACTGATTACCCTTTTAATAAATCAGGAGGATGGTGTGGTACCTGAGGACTGAAGGAGGGCAGATGTGATTCCCTTCACAAAAGTGGGAGCAAGACAGAGGCAGAAACTACAGACCTGTCAGTTTGACCTCAGTGGTAGGAAAATGATGGAATCACTTCTGAAGGAAAGAATTGTTAGTACCTAGAGGCCACTGGGGCTACAGGACCCAAGGCAGCATGGATTCACAGCAGGAAGGTCATGTCAGACAAATCTAATTGATTTCTTTGATTAGGTGATCAAAGTAGTAGACCAGGGAGGGCTGTGGACATGGTCTACCTAGACTTTATCAAGGCATTTGACACAGTCCACACAAAGATTAATAAATAAATTAGCCAGCCTGGGGTGGGTCCCAGGGTGGTAGCCTCTTGTCAAAACACTGGCTGAACAACAGGACACAGAGGGTAATAGTAAATGGAGTACAAAGTAAAGAAAGGGGTTACTAGTGGAGTACTGCAGGGTTCAATATTGGGGCCAGTCCTTTTAATGTCTTTATAAGTGACATTGCAGAGGACTGGAAGGAAAAGTATGTCTCTTTGCAGATGACATAAAGATCTGCAACAGGGTTAGTACACAAGGTAGGGTGGAAAGGATGAAAGGACTTGGCAAGGTTGGAGGAATGGTCAAATGTATGGCAGCTTAGATTCAACGCAAAGAAGTGCAAGTAATGCACCTGGGAAACAAAACCCAGGGAAGAGTACACAATGGGAGTGAGATACTGACAACATCAAAAATGGAAAGGGACCTGGAGGCAGCCCTTCCAGATGACCTAAAGGTGGACCAGCAATGTAAGAAGGCAGTAAGGAGTGCTGGGGGTATACTGGGATGCATAGGAGATGTATCACCAGTAGAAACAGGAAGTTGTTGGCCCTCTGTACAGACAGTTGGTAGACCACATCTGGACTACTGTGTACAGTTCTGGAAACCCCATCTCCACAAAGACATAGACATGGTGGAGGCTGTCCAGAAGAGGTAACAAAATGGTGCGGGTCTGCACCAGAAGACATATGAAGAAAGACTAAAGGAGCTTAAGATGTATAGCCTCAAGGAAAGGAGGAAGAGGGGGACATGATAGAAACTTTCAAATACCTCAAGGAATCAATAAAGTCCAAGAGGTAGCAACTTTCAGAAAAGAGATGTGCAAGAACAAGGGGCACAATTTGAAGATGGGAGATGGCTCAGAGGTGATAATGAGAGTATTTCTTCACAGAGAGGTTGTAGATGCATGGAACAGCCTTCCTGAGGAGGTCATAGAGTCAAAAACAGTGGGGAATTCAAGAATGCATGGAACAGACTTGAAGCAATTCTAGTGGGGGTAGAAGGAAGTAGTCTGTTGGTTAACAAGGATCTGCAGCTTATTCATTAGGTAGAGAAATGGGCAGACTAAGTGGGCCAAGTGGTCCTTATCTGCCATCAAATTCTATGCTTCTATTTCTTATGTGTTAAAATCCCTGAAGGTGATGAACTGTGTCTGTGCATATGCAGGAAGTGAAATCCTTTTGTCTGTATGTTTCCATTGTTCTTCAAATATGTTTTGAATAGCCCACATGCAATTCCTTTAGGAGCAGATCAGACAAAATGTGAATGCAGAGCAGGACCCCAGAATCACTGAGTTTGTCAGACTTAGTTGCCTGACTTATTTTTTCTTGGGATGCCTTCCAAAAGTCTATTTTAAAATTTAAATGTAGGTACCTGGTGGTGATGTTTTGCAGAAATTCAGTCCAGGAGACTTTCTGAATGTTGTGAGCAAGAATGGCATAGTTACTGTACTCCAGGCAGAAAAACATGTACAATTCACAAAAACTAACCTACAGACACAGACAAATACAAATAGCCACCTGTAAAGACCCAGGAGGCCTCAAGCAAGTCAAATGTCAACTTTAAAATATCTGGGTATTTACCTCGATGATTCTCTCTCCTTCACTGGTCACATTGACCAAGCAATCAAAACTGGCAACATAAAACTTTGCATACTCTACAGACACAGACACTATGACACCAGAAGCTCTGAATCTAATAACTAGGAGCTCCTTTCTGACCTCTGTCGACTATGGGCTCATCATTTATACTGCAGCTAGAGACTCAGCCTTAAAAGAGTCAGGACTCTATTAATAAGAGCCTGTCAGCTCATTCTGTGTTCTGATCTCTACACTCATACCTGCCAGCTCTAGGTAAGACTGGATGGCTGCCTTTGTTTCAAAGGGCCTAGTAACAAACATGTCTGCTTGGAAAAGATTTGCTCCTTGGACAAACACCAAAAGCAGTGAATCACATATTTCAATGTGTTAAATCTCGTAAAATTACCAGGAGATCCATTAAAAGGGTACTCCATATAACTTTCAGGTGTACCTCCTTTGCCCAGTGTGCCTTTTCCATTAGGGGCCCTTAATGGTTCAATGACCTCCTGCCCACCTGGTTGACATAGGAAAGCTGGCCCATTTAAAAGAGCTTTGCCTCCTGCTAGCACAAGAAGCAAGATCGAGTGCCACTTGTGAGGTGTGCCCCTAATTCAACCTCTCAAAGCCAGTACCCTTGTTCCCTTTACTTGCCTTATCCTTTCTTCACCCCAACCCAAATTAAACTTTCCCAAACCTTACCCTCTCCAGTCATACCAGCCCCTCTTAGATCACTTCCTTCCCAGACAAGGCCTCCCACAGGCTGTGAACCTTGCACTGGACTAGGCCTAGGATTTCATCACATCTACAGCCACTTCCTCATTACCTCTGCCACTTTCAGAATTCCTTCCTCATCCCACATTCTCCTAACTCATAATTCCACCCCTCCATTTGCCTTCCCAGTCTCAAACTCATTCCTATAGTCTCCATGATCCTCACCCTCTTACCTGGCTTCTCACTGACAAGGCCTGTAATGACTGTTTAATAACTTGTGAGACTTGCTCTTGTGCTGTAACTAATTGCAGACTAAGTTCTGACTCTGTAAATTGCACTTGGAAACTGTGTTACACTCATATCAATTTCCCCTCCTCCACTATCCCCCTCCAGCCCCCATGTCCCCATGTCATGCACACCCTGCCCCCCATCCTGCCCCTCTGCCTTCCCATGACAAAGCCATCTTAGTCTGCCTATCCCACCCCCACTCTAGCTGGGGACCCTCCTACCCCTCTGTCCCCTGCACTTATCTACCATCACACCACACTCAAGTAGTATTGTTTTATCTCAGTCTGTTAACTGAAAACTTGTACCACACTTCAAATAGTGTTGTTTTTGTTGAAACCGCCATTTTGTGCTCTGTTTTTTCTGTAATTGCTATGAAACCTACATACTATAATGTCTTGCATTGTACCTATATGACTTGAAACCTTTGTAAATGAGTCTTAGGCTCAAGGGTGGTAATCAGATCTGAAATAAAATGAAAAATAAAATAAAAATAAAATACAAAATTTCTGGGATCTCAATATTCATTTCAGTTTGATTATTAGAAGGTATATTAGGTACATTAGCAATACGAGATACAGACTAGGAAAGGTTTACCCTAATGCTTCTAGGAGCTGGTGCAGACTCTGCCCAGTAAATGCCAGAGTTGGCTATAGGCATGAGATTGTTCTGTCATTGGTCTGTGGTTTGGATACTGTATCGATTTACCAAGTTCATTCTTTTTCCGAAAGCATTCAAAAGCCTTTTCTACAGTCCATCACTGTCAAATTTGGGCTCCAGCATGTTGTGAGAGTCTCAGAGGTTGTGAGTAGGAACATCTGCTACATCATAAAAGCATACTGCTAACAGTCCTTTAGTAGCAAGTTTGTTAATTTCAACAGCCACAGTTTCAAATCTCTTACATTTTTGTAAATAGTCCTCTGATAAAATCATGCCTTTATCAGTGAAAGTTCTTTTACACTGCTGGCTGTTCAAGTGACTGCTGGCTCGCTTTGATGCTACATTTTTATTTATTTTATATTTATTGAAATTTTGGATAACACCTTTGAAAACAAGCTCATTTCATAGGTTCCACATCAGACAAACAATAAATATTGGGAAAGTATGAGACGGAGAACAAACAAAACAAGGAATTATACAAGACATTACAAGAGTGTATAACTAGAGAAGTTTCAATACATGCGGCATTGTACAATGTATGCCATGGTGCATATTTGATTAAAACCTGTAATTCAAAGGGTCATATTAGAGGGGTGGGGTCTTATGAAACGACCCTTTACTGGAAAATGAGAACAGACTCAGCCTAATATCCAATAATCAACAAGGTGAGAGACGGCATCAGCCCAGGGGCCTTGTCAGAGGTGAGAAGGTATGGGACAAAGCATGACTGTAGCTGTGGCTTGTCAGTGTCATCAGAGCTGTAGCTTCATTCCCAGAACTTTCTGTTAACTTTCCTTTACCTTGACTGCAGCCACAAGTTTCTCCTCTGGATTCGAAAGTTAGCTTCTTCTGCAGTGAAGGACAGTAAAAATGTTTAGTTCCTCGAGGCGACTTTTAGCTTCTCCTCCTCAGAGGTTACTATACTTTCTGGCTACCATGCATTTTCTGTATTTTCCAGATGTTGGACAGAAGTCTGTTAATTTTATACATCCAGTGAAACATTTTCTTCAACCTCGTGTACTGCACCTGCAGAGGGATGTAGTCTCACCTGCAGGTACACCAGCTCTGCTTCATTCATTCTGCAGTCTGCCATCTTTATCAAATGGACAGCAGCTCCTCCTTAGGAAGATTAGGGCATTTCTTTGGTGTCCTGGCCAAATTCCCTCCATTCACTCGATACAACAGACTGCTTAATCTAGTTTAGTTTTAGTTGGTTTCCATCTGTATCCAACCCCCAAGGATGAGCCTGAAAATAGACATGAATGCCTTGCCCTCCTTTCATGGTCAACAAATACTAAACAAAAATTGACCAGTGTTTTCTGATATTTCCTCTCTGTCTGCCATATGGTAGAAGCCTATTACAAACGTAACTTGCTCAGCTAGATTTGTTTCTTATTACTTTGGTTTTAATAGCAGCTTTCTTTTGGACCTCCTGAAGGACTCCCCAACTCTGCCCTCTTTATAGAAACTACTGTTTTAAATCAGCAGCTTAATGTATGAATGCCCCATTATATGAACAATTTCTTTTAGTCATAAAAATCACTTCAAGTGATGGTGTTCATTAAATTCTTTCAACTGGTAGTTTAAGACATAAAGCTGGTGTTTTCAGCACCAGTCTTCTGAAACCCATTTTTACCACATTCTTCTCCTGGTATGTCTTCTAGTGTCAAATTAAGAAAGTTAATTTCCCTTTACTGGTGACATAAGTAGAATTGAGGTTCACATCATTGTTAAACAGTTCAGCCATGAAATCTTCAGTTTTATTCAGGAGGCCAGTCCACACAACAGAACATCATACATGTACCTAACCCATATGACAGTTTTTGGTGTGTGAATGGATCAAACCTCTGCATTCCAAATCTTACAATCCTTCCAGCACTTTAGAGGTCAATTCACATATGAGGGGGCCTTAAGGCTTCCATCCCTATCACATATCTGTAGGACATATTTCTCCATTAAGCACAAAATAGTTGTGTGCTAAGACAAAAATCCAAGGCCTAGAACACAAACTTAAAGGGAATAATCTATTTTTCACTCCTGTAAGAAAAGTTCAGCAACATGCATTCCATCATGATATTGAACAGATGCATGAAAAACCTTCACATCTGTTCTCACCCATATACTGTAAAACACTCCCTCCAAATTAAATTATCCATTTTGTGCAAAACATTCATAATGTTATGGATATAGTAGGGCATTGTAGCCACAATTTCTGCAGGAAATAATTTTTCATTTCCCAGACCTTCAATCAAGGACCCTGCTCTGGACACTGTACAATATCCTAGAGGCTGTTGCAGAGTTTTGTGTACTTTGTGGATGATCTGCAGGATGGAATGATTGGATGTTGACCTTCAAAATTATAGATGCCTTTCCTGTAATCTGACAGAGTGCGGACTGCCTCATCTATAAATTCATAGAATTACTTTTGAAAATTCAATGGTTTGGTCTCCTCTAAATGTTTTAGAGTAATTTTACCATTTATAGATTTTCCACAATGCTTTGACAACAATATCCTGTGCCCTTCTATAAAATTTCATTTTTTCATCTTTTTCTGATGTTCCAATAAGAATTTCTGTTAAAACTCCACCCTCTCTTATCAACATCAATGGGGTTCCACCCAGGATCCATGACAAGTTGCTGACATCTTTAATAATGCCTTCTCAGACCTGGGTGAGTCCTTCCCCTGACTTCTTCTCCAATGCACCCTCTATACCAGGAACCCTAACAGCTCCCTAGATTTATGACCATTCCCAACACCCCCTTCTAATGTAGGACAATCTCGGCCAAAGCAACAAAAAGTGCCTCCTTTGGGTCCTTAACAGATTGTGCTACAGCAGTGATTCCTTGATCTAAAACTTCTCCACCTTGCCCTACATGCTATACTGCTACCCCTTACTAAGATTTTCAATTTGTCCTCTGCTTAGGTCAATTCTCTTTTGTGAAAGGCAACCATAGTTACCCTGTCTACAAGAGCAAAGACAAGACTTTGCACTCTAACTACTGTCCCATTTCTATACCTCCCTCTCCAAAGTACTTGAATGTATTGCTTCCTATCAGCTCTGTGATTACCTGTCCAAATACAACACTCAATGTCCACAGCTACGTGGGTTTAGGGAAAAATCATAGCCCCACTACTGCACTTTCTAATATACTACATTTATTCACAGAGCACTTGACCGTGGCCACCTAGCTGGGTCCATCTACATTGACCTAACTAAACCCTTTGACACAGTTAACCATTCCCTACTTTTGAATCTCTCCCCATCCTTGGTCTTTCACATGCAGTTACCTCCTGGTTTCAGAACTACCTTGCTAGCGGAATGCAATGGGATAAAAATTAGGGGTACCTTCTCCACCTCCCGTCCTGTGCTCTCCAGTGTACTGCAAGGTTCCATTCTTGGCCCCTTCTTTTAGTCTCTTCCTCAGTTCCTCCAACAAGCCTGCCCCAGTCAACTCCTTCTCTATGTGGATGGCGCCATCTTATTCACAAGTCAGTCAGGCCTCCCTCCTTACTAGAGAGTTGCAGCACAGCCTTTCCCTGGCCGAGTCCTGGTTTACAGAACATAAGTTAATCCTGAACTATAAAAAGACCAAGGTGATATTATTTGCAAATTCTCACAACAAGCATGAGTCAGCTCAACTCACCATCCTTAACAACTGTCATGATCCTCTGGAGCAAGCACACAAATCAAGGTACCTACAGCACCTTATCCTTTAATGACCATATAAACAGCATTTCTGAAACTGTTAATACTCACATAGGGCTTCTCTACAGACACCATCACAGCCTTAACCCTGATGCACTCTGTCTTGCTGTCAGCAGCTCTGTCCCTCTCGTAAACTAAGGGTTAGTCAATTATGGAGCAGCTACTGTAAATGTATTAAGGTTGCCCTCAGTAAGGCCTGCTGATTAGTTTCTGGGGCTCACAGGTACACCCACACCTGTGATCTGTATACCCAAACCTGCTGGCTGAATCATAGTGGCAGGATTATGTATCAGACCTGCCTACTAGGTAAGATCTGTTTGGGTCTAACCCCTCCAACAACACAACATCTCCTTACCCCAGTAACCAATCCTTGAAGGATGAGATGCATCTAGACCTACCTGTCAGGCCCCATTCTGTCAGACTAATCAAGTGCAGCAGGCCTTTCTCTACAGAGCTCCCACCTGGTTATTTGATCTCCTCTTGATGAACAAACTGTCCCAAGTTAGGGCAGTTTAAACATAACCTCAGACAGTACCTTCTTTCCCTCAACCGTTACAACTGCGAGACTTAACCTATTTCACTCTCACATATCCCTGATTTCATGGCTAAACAGCTGCCCTCTCCCCACCTCTCGTCTCCTCCTTGCACCCCACATAGGCACCTCTCGCTTGATGTTTTTCCTCTGCACTTCACCTCATTCTGTAGCTCCTGAACCCTGATTTCTACCTATTCTTCCTCCTCCCTCTTTCCCTTTTCACTACTACTTTTTATTTGTCTTGGTTGACCCATGTTAACCTAGACTTTGACAATGTTATTCTCGACCACCTATTATCACATACTGATACATTATCATATTTTATCTTAGCTCTTACCCTGGTATCTATTTTTGGTTCTTATTTGCCAACATTGACAACATCAATATAATAACTGCTCTGATTGTTTTTGGTTTTTGTTATACCCATGTCATGTTTTATTACGTTGTATTTAGTTAATCGTTATGATTTCTTTTGGACATGAAGCCTTTGTAAATGAGTCACCTACTCAAAGGTATGTCAATTCGAAACTGTAACAAATAAATAAATAAATAAAAGGGAAGTTTATGGCCACAGAATGGATCTTTAACAAGAAATTAGTATTCTTTAGGACAAATAAATTATACACAAGAAATGCTGGGTTTGTGATAGATGGACAAACTGATATAGTTGATTTAAACTGTTTGTGTCTTTCCCAAAATATAATTTTTATTTGTATTCTTTGTGGTGGCTTTGGTACCAGAACAGTACCTTCCTTGTCCATGAAACTGTTCACATTACTTGTTTGATTCATACTGAAGCCAATGACTATCTATATTGAAGCCAAAGTTTGTCAAATCCAGTTGATCAATATCAATGTTTATTCTTCCTTTAAAAAATCCCAGTTACCCAGATCCTAAAAAATCCCAGTTACCAGATCCTTAAAAATTTCCCAGTTACCCTGATGCCCATTGTCCATGTCTCAGTGCAAAGTATCTAAATAGTACTGCATCATTTTCATGAGTTTCTATAGTTTCAATTAATATAAATAAGTCTTTCTCCCAGAGAAAAAAGTATCCCTAAGCTCTGACCACAGTTTATCATAGTTGAGCTTGAAAAGAGAGAGCAGTTGGGGGTAATCTTAACACCAAGTATCTTATGGTATTACTAGTGTTTCCATTTGAAGGGAAAGTCCTTAGAGGGTCTCTTAAAAGTGACCTCCCAGTCTAATTGTTTCCAATTTGTCCAGGTGAATTTTATAGCCTGAGATTTGGCCATATTCCTCTAGCTGTCATGACAAAGCTGGTACTGATATTCATGGGGATGTAAGGAAGAAAAGGAAATCATTGGCATAGAGGAGATCTTGTGTGATCTATCATCTACAAGTATCCACTTGATATTCTCATTAGTCCTAATGGCTATAGCTAGAGGCTCTATACAGAGTGCAAATAATAAGGGTATAGATGTGCATCCTGCCTAGTCCCTCAAGTCAAATGGAATCAAATGGCAGCAACCCCATTGACCCTTAAAGTTGCCTGTGGGGAGGCAACGTGCATCCACACTGTCCCTAAACTTAGGTCCCAGGCCTATCTCCTCTTCTAGGACCTGTGCATGAACATCCACTCCACCCAGTCAAATGCCGTCTCAGCATCAATAAAAATTGCCAAGGGACTTCCTGTGCAGCTTCATTCCTGAATGGCAGCATAGGAGGCAAGCTCCTCTCACATCCCAAGTCTAATTGATAAATAGCCATACATTTACGAGACTTAATACAGCAAAACTACTTTAAAATGGATGGCTCCAGCAAGAACAAGGGAGGAGGGAACAGATTTGGTTTACTAAAGCAAGAAACAGAAATATCTGAAGTCGACCTGTCTGATTCTGAGTCCTCCAAGCAATCATTACAGATAATACGCTCCACACCGGTGAAATCCTTAAAACCTAAATCAAAAAAAACCACCAAAATGAACCAAAAACTCAACAGAATTCTTTTGGAACTACAGGACTTCAAAACTGAATTTCTAACCTTCAAACAAATGCAAGAAACCCTTCAGGCTGATTTCTCGGAACTCCACTCAAAGTCTCCATGTTAGATCAGCAAACACAGGAACAGGCCTCCATTACTATGCAACTACAGAATACAATTGATCAGGTTGTGCAATTATGCCACCTTACAGTGGAATGACAAGAAGATGCTAAAATAGAAATCTCAGCAATAACTTCCGTCTGTATGGGATACCGGAGGAGCGAAGGTGTAAACATACAAGATTTTATTGAAACTCCCCTCCGCACCACTCTAAATTTAGACATGGACTATAGCCTAGAAATAGAGTGAGTTCATAGGCACTAGATCTCAAACCCACCCAACCAAATGCACACCAGATCCATCATCATTCTTTTTGTAAAATATCAAACAAAAGAAAACCTACTAAGAAAAGCTTGGCACAGAGCAAGATCTTCTATGGCAGCAACTGCATCTTCGTTGACAATGATTATGCTCCTACCACAATGCAATGGAGCAGGACCCAGTATACTCCTTGTTCCCCTGGTTCTGGTAACAAAACTCAAGTTCAGGACCCCATATCCTAGCAGACTGATCATCCAATTCCCCACAGGATAACAAGCATATGAGACAGTGGAAGAAGTTTGCCTGGACTTAAAGAAAAGAGGCTATACCTGCCTACATTGATGAGCCTACCCCAAAGAGATCACGATTGTTAGAGGCCCATCCCGATTTGCAGTGCTGTGGGGATAGCATGATTAGAGGCTACTGTCAAATTCATTAAAAGATGCTTGTGCAATTTTCTAGACAACCTTCATAAATTTAACCAAACATTTCTCACTTAGACACAGTAGTACCTGGGAGTGGGGTGGGGGACTGCTGGAGGCTGTCCACCTTCTGCAGGGAGTGAGGCAAGGAGGCAGCACTGAGGTTGGGATTGGAGCTGGGTTCTGACCAGAGGGGCACCTGGGGGCTGGAGGTTGGTCCTGCTGTGAGCTAATCTCCCTACTCTGTGATGATCTAAGGGTTAGGGTTTGTGTTAGATGGCCCTCCTTTTGTTTAGAAGACCAAATAGTGTACATGAGAGGGATGCCTGCAATGTGGGTTCTGCCCTTGGACTGGACAACATGGGCTACAGGCAATGAGTTAGCCCAGAGGATTTGGGGAATGTTCTCTCTCTGATTATCTCCCTTAAATAGGGAATCTGGGAAGGACCCCAAATTTCTCCTGACAGGTGGGGGCCAGAGGGTGTGGGCTGGTGATATATGCTGTCCTCATGTGGGAATCCTCCTATGCTGTTGGAGACTCATATATTTTATGTCATGGCTAATAGCCAAAATGGGCACTCATTACATTACACTGCCTGTTAAACAGGGCAAATAGTAGGCTTTTTCAGTCCTGTTCTAGCAGTGTCAGCAGGAGGCATAACCATATGGGTGAAGATAAAAGATGGAGGAGGAGTTTACACACTGGCCTACAGAAGTAAGCATTGCATAAAATACCAACAATTTGACTAAAACAAAATATTTTTGATGATTGAATGAGTGTTGACTCACTAGAAATGGAGTGACTTCGTGCCTGAACCCATACTAGAAGTGCAGCCTTCGGAAGAGAGGCCTGGCTGGGGGCCTAAATGAAGATCGGCTGAGACCATGCAGGAAACTTCTGAGGTGGTGCTTATTCTCCCATTACACCTCCCTCCTCCTCCTCCTCGGAAAAAGCAAGCAGGTCTGTTCCTCCTGCTGCAATCTCCTGGACAGGAACTCTGTCTTCTTAAGGAGATTGCCTCCTGGTACTCAAGATAGTGGGTGCACAGGACCAGTTTGTCAGCATCTAGCCAGGACTTTCACCAGCACCTCCAACTTCCAACCCTTGATTTCCATCACCTTGAGATCCCTTCAAACCACAGGGATCTCAAGTGAGAAGATCTGGTCATGTATACGAACTGATGCTATGGCATCCAGAGCTCAGACACCACCTTATTATAGATGGCTACTGCCTCCCCAGTGCCAATTGCACAAGCCAGCTAGATAGGTCAGCTACCACCAAAATCTCCTTATCTTGATTTGGGGTGTATGTGTTTAGGAGGGTACAAAGGGTCACCTGTAAAATCCTTCAATAAAGGTGCCTTCTCTCTGGGACCTGTTGGATATCCTGAACCTCAAAGGGCAATCTTTATGGATCAAGGCTACCCCTCTCCTGTGAGGATGAGCTTGGTAGGTTGAATAATACACTTATCCCACCCATGACCTCTTTAATTTAGCACTCTCAGCAGGGGTCATGTGAGTCTCTTATAGGAACACAACCTCATCCCTTTGCCTCTTTAACTCATTGAGAACTTGTGTTCTTTTGATGGGACTGTTGAGGGCTCGGACATTATATGTGATTATGGAACCTGCAGCCATCTTTTTATAAACAAAACTCTTAAGGTTACAAGTAACAATTCAATTTCAATTTAAATTCAATGTATTTTTTTACCAGGAAAAGGCTCCATTGAGTTAGTTCATTCACAAGGAGGTCCTGGCTAGAACAGCTGAATTCAACAAAGTACAAAAATACAACAATGTACAGCAAACAGTAAATGAAGTACAGTGAAATAATACATGTATTGATTGAATCAACAATAAGCATCCAATATATAAGATAATACAGCAATGTTTACTAGAAATAGAGGAAAGTACTTGAAAAAAATGAACACAGTGAAGCATTACATATTTAGAGATAATCAGTAGTGGAAGTTCAGCTAACACTAAGTTTTGTAAAGTAGTACTAGCTTAGGTAACACTCGACTAGGTAACTAGTGGAATGGAATACATTAGGAGAACATGGTTGATCAAAGGTATCAATATACCAATATGCCATAGGCCTTTACTGGTATCTGAAGGAACCTGGCCATAACATATTATGTGTTATCATAATATACTGTAGAGCACAGCTAGATAGCACACCATGGACAGCATATATGATGTTTGGCATAGTACATCCTATTTATATGCACATTCTTCAGGACAAATGCTATCAGCTGAGAGATTTTAAGTACTTTCTCCTGACCAGGAGTTAAGTTTAAGTGTGCTTTGTAGCCTATTCCAGGCAACCAGCATGATGTTGCTAATGGATTTTCCAAAGTTCAAAGTAACAGTAGTCCCTGACTAACTAACAACACAGTAACAAAACCAGTAAAACAAACAATGCAGAACCTTTTAACACTTGTCATCAGACAGGCAGGGTGAGGCACCCTTCACAGGGCCTTTCACTAAATATGTGCTCGTGAATTGATCCACTCATCATCTTCCCACCTGGCAATTCTGGGAGGAGTTTACCCTCAATCTTCTTTCCAGGCACTCTTTATTCTTATAGGTGTGAATTCACCTAAGGGTGTGAGCTTTCTGCATCATCCCACTCCCGGGATGTAATATAGACATGAGGGGTCTTGGCCCATCTACTGGGGCTTCAAGCCAGAGATATTTTATATGATCTCACCCCCAGACTAAATGACTGGTAGACCAATGTCAAGCAAATTTACCTTACCTTATGGTAAGTGAACAGACCCTTTACTGTAATTTCAGGATCCTGGGTACCCAGTGTCAATGCATTCCCAGCTGAACCTTTGCTTCTGATCCTAGAGGAGAACCCACAAGTGTATGACAGTTATGCTTCCTTTTGAGAACCTAGCTATCTGCACTTCACATATTGGCATTCAGAATGAAGGCATTTCTGTAGACAGGCATCCTGTGTGAGCATTGAACCTCAGCAACCATGCTCAGAATGCAGTGTTACTAAAGACTAGGCCAGTATCAGATCAGTTCTTAGTAGTGCAACCTTCTCCCCTCTTCCAACAGTCTTATGTCTAAGGAGACTAAACCATACTGTATGTTTTCTATAATGCATGGGCAGAGAGTCCTTAATCCCCAAAGGGTTGCCTGAGTTCATTACTGACACCAGACCATGAGCAACAAAACCACATTTAAGTTGTATTGAGAATTTCAAGCCTGCTTGTCTGCTGTATTTATTGTCAGTTTTGGTTTACCTGGGTCAGTTTCCTTGCCATAAGGAGGCGATGTCCCCTTTGATGAAGAGGGTTTCTTGCATGCCTACCTTGATCAAAATCTCTTTTATCTCTGAACCTTTCTGTCCATCATGCAAATGGGGCACCTAAAATTGTACTCTCTTGGCATTAAGCCCTTTAAAGACTTAGTTATGGGATACTGCCCCATGATTTGGATACCAATGCAACAGCATTGATACAGCGGGATTCTCTTACCTTCCAGAACATCAATCCATGCACCTTAATGCTTATCTGCCTGTTATGTTATCCCCAATCTGCCCCATCGCCCCACCATAGCTAACCATGTCTGTAAGTAGAGACAGGGTTCCTATCATGGACAACCCTACCCTCATCTTTTAGGTGAATGTCTATTGGATGTTTGAGAGCTTCCATGGTCAAGAATGACCAGTGGGCTGTCAACAAGTGGCCTGTCCAGCTACCATCTCATTGATGCTGCTGTCCTCTCCCCTGAGCAGCCCAGCTGGGACCCGTTCTCACTCATTGCCTACTACTTTTGTTTCATTCTTGCAGGAAAAGTAAAGAAATGCACTATAGATACTAGCTTCCACCACAGTTAACAGGCCTTAGCTTCTGAGGTCCAGCAGCAGGTCGAACTGGTATTGAACTTGTTTTAAATGTGCTGAATTACTTTGCAACCTATTTTGTTCTCTTTTAATTGCTATATTTTCTACTTATTACTTTTTCCATTAATTGATTGAGCAGCTTATGACAACCAGAGTAGTTCTTAACTCAATGGCATTCTTTTTAAGTTAACCAATTTCTTCCATAGTCTGTCTCTATTTTCTTGTTTTTCTAATTAGCCATTGATCTTAAGTTTTTGAGAACATTCATCCAGTACAGTCTCTCATTCTTATTGAAATTCAAATGTTTCAAACCTCACAATCGATATTTCACTACTCTTAAAACTCATGGATTCAAGCCTTAATACAGATATGTTTAATTTGTTTGTTATAACAAAGATTTACTTCTGTAAAGAAAAGTCAACAAAATGCCATTTACCTCCTATTGACCTGTGGTTAGTGCCCCACTTTTAGAAGCAAATGCTTAAAAGACTTTTCATGTGTTTTATCCAAGCCATGGACAATTAGTTAACTCTTGCTATCAGAGGAAGGAGGCAGCTGAGCTGAATGAAGCAGCTAGTGGGTAAGTAGACAGATACTATATTAGAAGTATATGGTCAGCAAGATAAATTGGAACCTTTAGTCAGGGTATGAAAGGCACAGTACTTAGCAGTGTGCTAGTCTGAGTTGGGGAAGGCAGATGAAAACTGTACCTGCAGATATCTGTGGAATAACTTTTAACCAGGTCGTACCTGAAAATAGGCAAAGTTTTGTCTAGTGTACTTACCTGGTTAACAAAGGTAAATAAAATAAATAATAAATAATGGTGGGAGGGGCTTAGGCAGAAGTGAAGCAGTTGTTTGCATTTTGACATCCCTTTAGTGAGCCATTGCTATCACAGTAATGAAACAACTGAGCATAATATGGCAGCTGGAACATTTCTGAGAAGGGTGATAGTAGTCAGATACTATATTAGAAGTGTTGGGTTTGCAAGGTAAATTGGGACCTTCAGTTAGGGTATAACAGATATAGTACTCAGCAGTGTGCTGGTCTGAGATGGTGGGAGGTAGCTGAAAATCCTCCCTGCATTAGCATGGAATAACTGTTAATTAGGAGTGTGGCTTAGGCAGAAAAAGTGGTTGTCTGCATTTTAACATTGGTTAGCTCTCACTATCTGTGTGTCCCATCACACTTGTGTTCCACTGAGTGAGTGGCACAGAGCAGGAGTAGAGCATCTGTGTCTGTGTCATCAGCAGGGCATGCTCAGATAGTCTGCAGTCCACAGGAAGCTACCACTGAGGGATCAGGTAATCCTCATGTGCTGGAGCCAGTAGTCCTGTAGAAAAAGGGAACAACACAACTTCATATGATGGGCACACCAAAGTATCAACTGATCCTCAGCAACGGGTAAGTTACCTCTAATATAAGCATGACAGTGTGAAAAATGCTGTAAATTGTGGTGTTGTATTATAGCTTATGAAACAACTTAGAACCTTAGGTCAAATAATTATATAGGGTAGGAATATAGGGGCTGTGCTAAGGACATAGTATTGAGATACAGTAAATGTGTATTCCTTACCAACCTGCCTACATGGGATGGGGTCCAAAGTTGTAATCTAGAAAGGACAACCAGATAGCTGAGCAGGACAGAAAGTAGCTAGGTTGGTACTAGTCGATGTGGGCTCTAAGCAGTTAAGGAATACATATTATTTTTCAGTAGTCTAGGGTTATCATAGATTCAGTATGGAGGTGAGGTACAGCAGAGAACTAGTTTGTTGTGGTGATGGTGGGTGCTCATCTCCAGGGTTACTCTCTGGAGAAATTGGCACTACCCTGTGTCCAGAACCTTTGCAGAGCTCCATGCTTAGCTGGTAGCTGCAAGATGAGATAGCTCTGCTGCGTCCACCTGCTCAGCCGGACCCCATGCCCCAAAACCCACTCTCTTGGAGCCCACTGCTTCAGAAAGGGAAAGAGAGTATGAGGAGGGAATGGGAGGCAGGGATAGCTATAAGGAGGCAGGGATAACTATATGGAGGTTGACCCACCCATACCATCCAGAACTGCTTTGCAACTCTGGAGCAGTCTCAGGTACCTGACTCTGTGGGGACTCTGAGTCAGTCAGGACTAATGAGCAGGACAACTTGGTGGCATCTTGGGGACAAGCAGAATGAAGCCAGCCAGGAGAGTTTAAGTGGTTAGGAACTCAATGATCAGGTATGTAGGAGGGTGGTAGGAATCGGGTTGAATGGGAGTGGGTTGGTCAGGTGCCTTCCTGATGCATTAACCATCCAGGATATAGACAGGATAGGGTGAATGGCAGACATGGAGGAGGGTGATGGGGTGCTGGAATACTTGGGTACCAATGATCTGATAAACCAACCTGTGGAGATGATGAAACCACACATTCCAAGACTGGGGAAAAGATTGATGACACACTCAGCCTCCTTATCTTTTCTGATGCCTCCCTGTGTGGAGTATGAAGGGCAGAAGATTGAATAAGGAGAGATGAGATCAAGGAGTTTAATGTGTGGTTAAAGGGATGGTGCAAGGAAATGGTGTAGGGTACAGGGAGAATGCTGAGACAGGAGGCTCTTCAAGAGTGATGGTCTACTGAACACCTGACATGAGAGGGTGCCAGTGCTCTGGGCAGAAGTTTGGCTTCTTTCTTGGACAGTTAAACTGACTGTGTTGAGGGTGAGGCTATGGGAACCAAGATGGTACAAGATAGGAAAGAGAACATAGCTAGTACTCCTCTGATCTGAGGCATGTAGCAGCACAGTGGGCAAAAATAAGGCTGAGGTTCAAACTATGCTGGGGAAAGGGACCAAAGAGGGAGGATTTACAAAGCATGCAATCAACATGAAAAACAAGATGCTAAAGAGACTAGGAAACAATAAGAGTGAAAGACAAATAAAAAGCAAAGGGAAATCAGGAGCCGAGATAGAATAGTGTCTGTCTTAATGCCAGGAGTGTAGGTAAAAATCAATAAGCTCCTGGCAATTACAGTGAAAACCGCCAGGATGAAGCACAGTGTCTGCATGACAAAAGGGATTTACTACCATTGAAATTGCACTGTTTGCTGCAGTAACTCTACTGCAGAGTTCTGCAGTGCTGCACTTCATCCTGGTGGGCTTCACTGTTATGTCAGACATTGAAGTGGACCTCATAGCCATCACAGAAACTTGGGCCTTGGAAAATAATGGCTGGGACCTGACAGTCACTGGATACACAGTCTTTAGGAGAGAAACATAGATATTGATGGAAGATAAGAATACTTGAGCCACCTAGTCTGCCCATTTCCCTTCCTACCATAATATCATGACACTACTTGATCTCTGGCTTTATCCCACTTTCCTATTCACCAAGGTTCCCTTATGCCTATCCCATACATTCTTGAATTTGCTTACTCTTTTCACCCCCCCACCTCTGCTGGGAGGCTGTTCCATGCATCCACCACCCTTTCAGTGAAGTACTTTCTCATGTTTCCCTGAGTCAATCCCCTCAGCTTCATAGCATGACCTTTTGTTCTTGAACATCTTTTTATCTGAAAATGCTTCCCTCCTGTACCTTATTTATACCCTTGGGGTATTTGAAAGTCTATCATATCCCACCCTTCTTTCCTCCAGGGTGTACAGACTGAGATCTTTCAGCCTCTCCTCAAGGGCCTTTGGTGCAGACTCTGCACCATTTTGAGTAACCCTCCTCTGGACCACCTCTACTCTGTCTATGTCCTTCTGAAGATATGACCTCAGAACTACACACAGTACTCTAGATGAGGTCTCATCAATGATTTGTGCAATGGTGTCACCACCTCCTTCTTTATGCAGGTGCTAATGAGGAAAAGAGAGAAAATGTAAAGGTGGGAGCAGCCCCTATATGTCAAGGAAGGCCTTGAGGCTGTGGGAGATAGATGCATCAGAGGATGTAATGGAGTAAAGAGTTGCTTTGGTGCAGCTCATGTTGGTCTCAGGCAAGAATCTATAGTCACGGCAAACTGTAGACTGCCAGGACAAGGAGAATATATTGATGGGTGGCTTATGGATGAAGTAGGAAGGGAGTTGCAAAGGGAAATAGTGGTGGTTGGTGACCTGAACCTGCCAGATATTGATTGGGATATTTCAGGTGCCAGAAGCACCAGAAGCCAGGCACTGCTGGATACAGTCCAGGACAAAATATAGAAATAAGAAGTGTTGCAAAATGACACAGAACAATTAAATGAACAACTAGAAAATGGGTATTAAAAGACCACTTTCTGATTGGCTAATGGTACTAACTAGCTGGTCTGGTATCAAGCAACAAAGACTGGAAATAATGAGTCCCAGTCTCTGGCTGCCTGATTACCTTACAATATTACTGGGCCGATCACTTTCAATTTCAAATAGCACCTTTGTTTTCACTCTGTTAGCAAGAGATACAGCCTGCCATGATGAGTTTTAACACAGAAAGGAGGAGGTGGGCTCACACTAAAACAGGCCAGCATCCACTGGAAACCAAAGAACTATAGCTAGTTCCATTTCAGTGGCACAGACTGCACTTAAAAATTCAAACACCTGTCATCAGCCCAAGTTATTAAAAAAAAAAAAAGAGAGCAGGAGCCATGGCCAAGCAAGGAGCAGCAGCGTTGTAGAGTTCTGCTACAACAGAATTTTATTAATCTCATTTTATCTAACAAAATCCTGTTAATTGTCTCAAGAATAGCAGAACTGGTTAGCGCTCACCAGGAGAAACAAGCGATACCTTTCTCGAGTGGTAAAACATTCAGAGGCACTATGGAGAGAATGCATAAGCAGGCAGGTGGTGCTGAAGAGAGGACCCGGCTGATGGAGCAGTGCCCTGGTTCCAGTAAAGACCTACAACAACCACCATTGGAGTGATCACTCAGCCTACAAATGCTGCTCTGCTTAAGGCTATGCAAGACTTAGACAAAAATGGAGGATTTTCAAGTCCAATTGAAAAATATGACAGTAAAATTGGAGGCTTACAGAGGAGACCAAGGCTGCGAGTAGCACCACAGAACAAGCTATTACTGTGTCCACAGAGCTCACTAAAGAACAAATCGTACTCTGCAAATGCCTAGAAAATTTAGAAAATGCAGCTCGGTCATCTAATTTGAGGGTTCTTGGTGCTCCTGAAGGCATTGAAAGAGATAGCCCAAGGACTTTTTCAGCAATGGCTTGAAGAACTGTAACATGACTTCCAGATTTATCAAAGCATACAGAATTACCCGAGAGGTGGGAGATCCTGCCTTCAGCCTGGCAGCATCTTATCGAGAACTGTCATGGTTGTTCTACAGTCAGAAATAGAAAGAGATGACATTTTGCAACAAGTTAAGCAGAAGGGACAGTGGAGTGGAAGGAAAACAAGGTTCATGTCTTTCCAGACCTCAGCTTGAAAACCGGCAATGAAGGAAAAGTTTTAATGGAATTAGAGTTTGCCTAAGACAGCTGGGAGTACAGCATATGCTACTAATGCCAGCCAGTCTCAAAATTATGTACAGGACCAAAGTGTATCAGTTCTCTGACCCAAAGAAGGCCACAAAGCTGTTGGAAAAAATGGAGAAGGAATTTCATACCAGATCGTCAGAACCAGAAGAGAGAGATCAGGAAGAAGACTGAACAATTCACTGTAACTAGGACCTTGCTTTAGGAGGTATGCTCTGCTTTATGAGGACAGATTTTGGGACAGTAAACTGGGCAGAACTTGATTATAAGGATCGGTTGTTTGGTTGCTACCTTGAGACTGAGTGGGCATGTCCTTCCTATTATTGTGTGGAACTTAAATTTTTTTTTAGCCAAGTCCCGGTGAATTAAGACATCAAGTAGCAGAGCCTCCTCCTCCTCCACTTCAGGAGTCGTTTTGGCACCACAGGAGTAGCTGCACTGAGATGCAGCAATGGTGCAGTTGTGGAACTTTCCTGTTTACTGTTGCTTGTTAGGAGGCTTAAACCTCTAATTTCAATGTTTTGTATCAATTATTACTATCGCAGTTTATATTCTTTTGTCTTAAATGGGCATCCAGCATCTTCATTTAAGAGTCTTATAATCATTTAGGTATAGAAGCTGCTCTGGTTTACATATTAAAACTTAAAGTCACTCTCAGACATAATAATAGAGAGCTATTAACAGAAGCCAGTCTAATATAGTTCTTATCCGTGAGTTTTCCTGTTATTAACAAGGAACCTTGAACAAATATAAGAGTTCTTTCTTTCCCTTTTGTTACCAAGTGGTTGATAAAATATAGTCAGGAGGATTAAAATGTTTTATAACAAATGACTCTTAGCTGCAAATATTGCTTGCACCTATTATAAGGTTAAAGGGATATGTACCCCACTGTTCCTAAAATTGGATGAAAAAAAGATGTTATACCATAATAGATAGAGATTCCTGCTCATGGCAGAATGTGGTCTTTTGGTAACGTATCAAGTTTTACAAATTTTGTATATATTTTGACCCCCCGGAGAAGTAATCCAATCTAAGGTCACCTTCAATTTTATACTTTAAAAATGAAGTAATGCACTTGTAATTGTACTGTATGTTGATGTGACTGCTTACTGAAATGTATACTGTACTGTATCCAGTAAAGTAGAAATAAAGTTTAAAACCAAAAAAGAGAGTCTTACCTCAGTTTCATGTGACGCTAAAAGCTTATTGACTGATACTACGTGTATATAAAATCCCATAGCCAAAGGCAATGTAAAGCGTTGAGATACGTGGCAACAGTACTGCAGCCAAAATTAAGCTTTACTCTGCCAAGGCTTTTCTGTAAATTGCATGTCCTTGCTGCCAGAGGTTTTTATTTGGGTTTGTACACCTATCGGTTACAATGCATAATTTTTTATAATCCCCTTGTAAAAATGCTTTGTCGAGTAGTAAGACCCTAACACAACTATAAAGTAAAAATATATGTGTACAAAGTAAGCAGTTCAATTATATATGTTTAAGTGAAATTGCAATTGCTTTTGCCAATTTCTATTTGCAAAAATATTGAAGTTTGTAAAACCATTAAAATCGGTTGCATCGTTGATAAAATGTTTTTTAAAATGTAAATATTTTCAATTTCAGATTACAAATTCTTCATATAAAAGGTAGAAAGGATGAGAAGGGACTTGGCAAGGTTGGAGGAATGGTCAGACATATGGCAACTTAGATTCAATGCAAAGAAGTGCAAAGTAATGCAGCTGGAAACAAAACCCAGGAGAGGAGAACACAATAGCAGGGAGGTACTAACAACAACAAATGGAAAGGGACCTGGGGTAGTCATATCAGATGATCTAAAGGTTGGTAAGAAATGTGAGAAGTCAGTAAGGAGAGCCAGGGGATACTGGGATGCATAGGAAGGGGCACCACAAGTAGAACAAGCATTTGTCAATGCGAGCGTTCGCTTGCAGGTATTTGCAGTGGTATTTGGCACTTGGACATGGCTTAAAAATCAGTGACAAAAGAAGTACAAGCATTTGTCAATGCCAAATGTTGCTTGCTTCTATGTGCTGTTTAGGTATTTGGAAGTCATTGGAGTGCAAATATTTAAAATTCAGCGAACTTACTGAGTCGCGTAGGAACTGCGCAATGCACGCTTGTAAAACAGTCATTTTAGGAATTTTTCACCAAATTTTCAACATAGCCATTTAAAGACCTCTGCTCATGAACAGTGTCACTGTGATTTTCTTAATGTGTCCCATACATTGATTTCAGACACCGACTGCACCATTGTGTGCTATATAAGTGAAACATTTTGGGCAGGATGTGAAAATGATCAGCTGTACTGCTCATAAGTAGGTATGGTAAAATGGTAATGTTGAAAATCTGGAGTGAAAATATTGAAAATTCGCAAACTTATGACGTGCATAGGAACTATACAACGCACTCGTCAAACAGTAATTTTTAGGAATTTTTCACCACATTTTCAACACAGCCATCTTAAGACCTCTGCTCATGAACAGTGTCACTGTGATTTTCTTAATGTGTCCCATACATTGAAGTTACAGCTCACCACGACTGCGCCATTATGCGCTACATGGCCGAAACACGTTTTGGGCAGGATGTGAAAATTGAAAGCTGTACTGCTCATGAGGAGGGTGGTAAAATGGCAATGTTGAAAATCTGAGTGGAAATATGGAAAATTCACAAACCTATGAAAGTGCATAGGAACCGCAACGCGACGTCAGTAAAACAGTCATTTTAGGAATTTTTCACCAAATTTTCAACATAGCCATTTAAAGACCTCTGCTAATGAACAGTGTCACTGTGATTTTCTTAATGTGTCCCATACATTGCTTTTTCACCGACTGCGCCATTGTGCGCTACATAAGCGGAAACACATTTTGGGCAGGATGTGAAAATGACAGCTGTACTGCTCATAAGGAGGTGTGGTAAAATGGCAATGTTGAAAATCT
Source organism: Neoceratodus forsteri (assembly GCA_016271365.2). Taxonomy (NCBI): domain Eukaryota; kingdom Metazoa; phylum Chordata; order Ceratodontiformes; family Ceratodontidae; genus Neoceratodus; species Neoceratodus forsteri. The sequence continues at coordinate 526,941,987 of CM057456.1, read as the reverse complement.
GAAGTGAAAATATTGAAAATTCACAAACTTACGAGCCTGCGTAGGAACTGCATAGCATGCTAAGTAAAACATTCATTTTTGGAATTTTGCCAAATTTTCAACATGGGGTTTTGGGACCCTTCTCATGAATGATGTCACTGTCATGGCATTATTCGGACCCAAAGGGTGATTTTGCACAGTGACTGCGCAGTGACGCGAAATCACCCTTCGGGCTGAATAATGCCATGACAGTGACATCATCATCGAAAGGGTCCCAAACCATGTTGAAATTGGCAAAATCAAAAATACCTGAATATGCAATAAAGTTGAAAACCCCTATCTAGCCCATTATACAGCTTACTGGCATTTCCTCAGTTCGCGGTCAGCTTTGAAGAGTGCAGGCGTGTTCCCGGTCCACGAAGATCGTTGTGCTGAGCTCGGAGGTAAGTATGGGGTGGGGGTGTGGGAGGCAGGGTGCGCAGTGGGTGGGTGTGGGTTGTGGGGGGCTGGGAGAAGCGCCGTGGGACCGTTTTAATTTACAGGTTTAAAAAAAAAAAAGGCAGCAGGGGCGTTTGCCATGCTGGGGTGGGCTCCCAGTGTGGCAGAAGGATAACTGAGGGGCCGATGGAGTTGATGGGGGAGTTAGGCACCGCGTCGGCAGGCAATCGCGGGGCCGTTTACCCGCAGCAGGGTGGGCTCCCAGCGTGGCAGAAAAGATAACTGAGGTGAACATGGAGCCGACGGGATTGGGCACCCCGTGGCAGACAACATAGATGTTTGCCATGCTGGGGTGGGCCCCAGCAGTGGCAGCAAAGATTTGGGGGCGGTGATGCGGTGCAAGCACACAGTGGTGGTTTTCTTGAAGAGAAGACCACCACCGTCATAATATGGCACCGCGTCCGGGATTGGTGCAGGATCGCCACACCTGCTCAATGGAGCAGGGATTGCAGAGGAGGGCACACCCAAAGTGTCCCATTCTCCCAAGACGCCTTGAGCATGCACGCAAGCGAACGAAAAGGGAAGTGGTTATCCTCTGTACAGACAGTTGGTGAGACCCCATCTAGTGTACTGTGTACAGTTTTGGAGACCTCATCTATGCAAGGACATAGACAGGATGGAAGCAGTCCAGAGGAGGGCAACTAAAATGGTGCAGGGTCTGCATCAGAAACCACATGAAGAGAGACTGAGAGAGCTTAAAATGTATACCCTTGATGAAAGGAGGGAGAGGGGACATGATAGAAATGTTCAAGTACCGGAAGGAATCAACAAAGTCCAGGAGGGTAGCATCTTTCAGAAAAGAGATGTGTAAGAACAAGAGGGCACAATTTAAAGATGGGGAACGGCTCAGGAGTAATGTGAGGAAATGTTTTCATGGAGAGAGTGGTGGATGCATGGAACCGCCTTTCTGGGGAGTTGTTGGGTCTAAAACAGTGGTGGAATTCAAATATGCATGGGACAGACATAAGGCAATTGTAGTGAGGGTGGCAGGAAGTAGGCTGTTGGTTAACTAGAATCTGCAGCTTATCCAGTAGGTAGGAAATGGGCAGACTGGGTGGGCCAAGTGGTCTTTATCTGCCATCAAAGTCAATGTTTCTATGTTTCTATGTTTCTAATTTCACATTAGTTCCTCACCTGCATATAGTCTGAGTTACCAGAACCAGCCACCCATGGTAGGTAGGGCCATGCTGGCCCATGCAGGGCCCACCTATTAGATTATGGGCTACATATCACTAAATCCATAAGAGAAAAGTAAGAAGTAGCCTGTTTTACATGACAAGGAGTGAATGAGTAAATCAAGGCCCAGATTGTACCAATAACTACATCACCTGGGGTACAAGACCAAAAACAAGACTGCCGACACCATTCAGTCATTTCTCGTCAAACTGCTTCTATTACACATTTGTTGGGGAGCCCTACCTATTGTATTATAAATTTTATGCCACTGAATTCATAAAGGAAAAGTAAAGTAGACTATTTTACATGTCAGTGAAGTGAATGAGCTAAATTAAGGCCCAGATTGTACCTATATCTATATCCCTGGGTCACATGATGAAAGACAAGATTTCTGCCACTGTTCAGTCTATTTTTCAGGGACAAACTGCTTCTTTTACACATTTATAGGGATAACTAGATTATAAAAGTTGTAAATAGCTATGGATTACAACTTTTCTTACAGCTGCAGGGGTCTGGAGGACATTTCTGATCACAAATTTTACATTGCAGACCCACCTGCAGATAGCCACGGTGATATACAAACCTCCATGGGCACGCCCATGCTGGCCCATGGGGCCTCACCTATTGCATTATGGGGTACATGTCACTAAATCCATAAAGGAAAAGTAAGATGAAGCCTGTTTTACATTACAGTTAAGGTAATGAGTAAATCAAGGTCCAGATTGTACCCATATCTACATCATCAAGATCACCTGACCAAAAACAAGCTCCAATGCTGTTCAGTCATTTTCTTCATTTAACTGCTTCTGTTACACATTTATTGGATTCACTAGATATAAAAGTGGTAAATGTCTATGGAGTATGCCTTTTCTTACTGCTGCCAGGGCTTGGATGAAATTTCTTTTCAATAATTTCACATTACAGACCCACCTACATATTGCTGGGGTGCCATACCCAACCAGCCATAGTAGGGCTATGCTGGCCATGGGGGCCCACCTATTGGATCATGGGGTATATGTCTCTAAATCCATAAAGGAAAAGTAAGAAGAATCCTTTTTTACATGACAGGGAGTGAATGAGTAAATCAAGGTACAAATTATACCTATATCTACATCCCTGGGTCACATGACCAAAACAAGTGGACCACCACCGCTCAGTCATTTTCTGCATCAAACTGCTTCTGTTTCACATTTGTTGGGATAACTAGATTATAAATGTGGTTAATGTCTATGGATTACATATTTTGTTACAGCTGCAGGGACTGGATGATATTACTGATCACTAATTTCACATTGCAGACCCACCTGCAGATTGCCGGGTGCCATACCCAACCACCCATGGTTGGGACATGATGGACCATGAGGGGCCCACCTCTTGCCTCATGGGGTACAGGTCATTAAATCAATAAAGGAAAAGTAAGAAGTAGCTTGTTTTGCATAACAGGGAATAGAATAGTAAATCAAGGCCCAAATTATAACCATATCTACATCCACTTTGTCACATGACCAAAAACAATATGGCCAACACTGTACAGTCATTTTCTGCATCAAACTGCTTCTGTTTCACATTTTTGGGATAACTAGATTATAAAAGTGGTTAATGTGTATGGATTACTCCTTTCTGTACAGCTGCAGGGTCCTGGATGATATTTCTGATCACTAATTTCACATTACAGATCGACGGGTGCCATACCCAGCCACACATGATAACCCATGCAGGGCCCACATATTGCATTATGGGGTACATGTCACTAAATCCATAAAGAAAAAGTAAAGTAGCCTGTTTTACATGACTGGGAAGTGAATGAGTAAATCAAGGCTCAGATTGTAACCATGTCTACATCCCCTGGGTCACATGACCAAAAACAAGGTGGCTGACTCCGTTCAGTTATTTTCTGCATCAAACTGCTTCTGTTACACATTTATTGGGATACCTAGATTGCAAACAAGCAATAACACCCTCTGAGGTGTGGTTTATTGCCTGATAAGTGCTCTCCGGGGTGTACTAAGGAACGAGGTGCTTGCACCAAGTGCCTTATGCCACTGGGCATGCTGTTTTCAGGCGATAACCACACATCAGAGTGTGTTATTGCACTTATAAAATGGCCTTCCTCCAGTATAAAGGCCAATAATAAATATTTTTTAAAGATAAGTTAAAACTGTTAAAGATAATGTAGAGAACAGAGAAAATAGGCCCTCTATAGTGCAGGTTGCAGACTATATACTGTATAACATAAATATTATAGATTTCTGCATACTCCCAACTCTGTCTCTTACAACACATAAACAGTTTTTTGGTTTTTTATTTAATATACTTTTTGCTCCTTGGTAGCCATTCCTTCAGGCCCATCCCTAGCACCCACCTCACTTCCTTGTGTCTTACCTCCAGGATACCCCTTGGCTTCTCCCCAGGGCAGGGCCACAGCACCTTACCAGGCCCATCTATGACAGGGATGGTGTCGGCTATTGCTGACATTGCCCTCCTGGCTTCCTCTCCAGGGTGGGGTTCACAGCCTGGAGATGCTATCTGTGGAGCCATATTAGGTCAAGGAAGGCAGGGAGCAATTGAGGCCAGGCACTGGGGTGGCCGTCATCCTCGGTGGCCAATAAGTCATTTTTCTTGTTGTTCCTGGGGGCGGGGGCGTACAATGGCGTCCAGCATCAGCCCCACCCCAGAACATTTAGGTGTCGGCGCTGCTGCTACCCTGGCCTCCGCAGGGAGTCCGTCAAGTGCCAGACACACTCCCCTCCTCCTCCCGGAGAAAGAGAGCAGTCCTCAGGATGATCCATCCTTCTCCCCCAGCCAGCCATCTGATGCCCAGGGTCCATTCCAGAACCCGGGACACCAGCGTCACATGCGGAAACCAAATGCTGCGCCTAAAGGCCAGCTCACATAAACAGTTCTTAATTTTGTTTATTTAAGTTTTAGTTGGGCTTTGTTTTAAGTTGCAAACTGAGCTGATAAGTAAGCATGTCCTTTACAGGCTGCCGTACTTCATTGTTAGCGCATCATTCTGCTCCCAACTTTGTGAGTGTTTTGCCATCTCCCAAACAAAGAAACAATTTTTTTTTACTATAAGTTATCACTTGGAGACTGTGTTTGAAAGAAAGCATGTCTTTTGATGGCCTCCATACTCAGCACTGATTGTCGCAACATCTGGTAGGAGAGAATGGCTGAGCAAGCACAGCATGAATACAAGTTGGGAAGTGTGAGGATGGTTCAGCTGTCCGTTACGGTCAGTGAGGGCAAGGAACATAGGAAGGACTGAAGAGGACTGAGGAATGTGGTAGGACCTAAGAATGTAATCATCAGCTCTATGATGTGTATGCCAATTACTGTTTTTCCAGATTTATGGAATCGCTGGGTGTTAGCCGGAATGAAGAAAAGTGAAATGTCGAGTTAGTTCCCCGAGGCAAATGCAAAGCTCACTGGATTCAGGACAGCTTTTCAGAAAGAGCACAGGTCAGATTTTTTTTGTTTATATACAGGAAGGTTACAAATGTAACTCCCCTGCAAATGGGGTTCCCAAAAGACTTCCAGGAGCTTGCTTGAATGCTCCAAGCCTGAATGGTGTTTGGCATTTAAGCCATTTATCAGTGAGTGTTTTTAGAACCTCTGGTACTGTCTCTTTAAGAGCTGTCTGCTTGCAGACATAATTAGTTTGTATGGGGGACTGTGTGTTTCTTTGATTGAGTACCACTCAAGCTGCTGCCAATTCACTTCATTTTTGCAGTCACTAGAGTGCAAAGGGAACCTATCTGAAAGATGTAACTGTTTGCCAGAAATTATTTAGAGTAATAATGAAATTACAGTTTGTCTAACCTGCTTTCTTTGCAGTCAGAACTGTGTCTGCTAGTTCCCATTCTAGTTTGAACTGCTGAACTGGACCAATCAGTGTGGGGTAAGCTAGCTCTAAAATGGTGCCTTGGGCTAATGAGAACTTGGACTCATAATCTGAGCCAGCCACAAGAGGATTGTATGGGCAGTGACTCTGGGAGATGTAGTTTAGACTTAGTGCCTTTTGGACCAACAGCAGCAGTCTATTGTGAGTGACAGCCAATCCAGTCAAGAACTGGGAGGAACTCAAAGGAAATGCCGGTTTTGTCGGTTGGAGTTTCAGTTGAGCTTTGGCAGTGAAGAAGGAAGGAGCCTATGCTTTTTCAGTGTGCAGTTTTAGTCAAAAAAGCGTGTGTAAGGCCCAGAGTTCGGTCTGCAGCTTGTGTAACAGCTTGTAGGACTGAATCCGTCCTGTGAAAAGAATCAAAGGATCTCTGAAGAGTAGAAACCAGGCTCACCCTGTAGAAGACTGGAGGAATTGCTGAAAATTGCATTCGGTCTGTCAGGAACTGAATCTGCTGTGTGTTCTCCCGGTATTGTGCAGCAATTGCGATCGGGATACAGATGCAGCCTGCCTGGTATAGTGCTTTCTTTTATATGGATGTGTGAAGAGGTTTGTGTACCTCAAGTGAGCCCTGCTGACATTGAAGGACCCTATCTTATTTGGAGGTCGTGAGTACTAATTCAGGGTGCCCTGTTGAATTGCCACATTAAATCCAAATGGAATTACTGTACTGCTGACTGTTTAATTCTCCTTTTCTCTGTGAAAGGGCCCTACCAGCTGCCACGGTTTGGACTAGCCACTAGGGCTTGGGTACCCAGGGACAGTAACTGATAGGGATAGGCCTGTGCACAGAGCCATAGGTAGATTATTAGAGTGATAAGCTAATTAACCTGATTTCCCCTGTCCTTGTTATATCCCCCTAAATAAATCAGAGCTGCTTGTTTCAGCAAAGTTATACTGCCTGAGGTATTTGTCTATGTTAAAGTACTGTACTGTGATTGTTGCACTGTATCTCATTTCACAGGAGGTCCCAGTGCCGGAACCAGACCTGGGGGTAAGTGTATACTGTGAAGGTAATTCTGATATATTGTGTAGGCCACTAGTGGGAAGAAAGGGGTTGCAGTGTCCCAGAGGGCTGTGACCAAGTTAGTTTAACTATTGCAAACCCTGACCTCTGGGTGGAGGCACCCGCCATTGGATCCAGGCCCTCAACCTGTTGGTGGCAAATCAGGCAGGGGTAGTAGCCCCTGGGATAGCGCCATCTAGGGTTACACAAATATAAAACATTTTGTGTACAGATGCTCATACTGTGGAAGTCTTAAGCAGTGTGAGTCACCCCCACAGGGTGAAAAGTAATGGACATTGTGTTGGGAGGCGGGCTGCAGGTCGGAAGTACACAGGCAGTTTTGGGTGAGTAAAGCTCAAGAGCAGACTCTTTGGCACACTGATTTTGTTCTTACAAGTCCTGCCTGGCTGAAGAGGTGCCGAATGGCACAAATATGTCCTGAATAAGGACACGGCCAGAGTTGCCTCTCAGCCAATCAGGACTCAGAAAAGTCAGACCCATTTAAAAAGTAGTAAATGTGTATGGATTACACATTTGGTACAGCTACTGGGGCCTGGATGATATTGCTGATCACTAATTTCACATTTCAGACCCACCTGCAGATTGCTGGGTGCCATACCCAATCATCCATGGTAGGGACATGATGGCCCATGGGGGCCCACCTATTGACTTATGGGGTACATGTCACTAAATCAATAAGGAAAAGTAAAGTAGCCTGTTTTTCATGAAGGGAAGTGAATGAATAAATCAAGGCCTAGATTCTAACCATATCTACATCCACTGGGTCACATTACCAAAAACAAGATTGCCGACACTGTTCAGTCATTTTCTGCTTCAAACTGCCTTTGTTACACATTTATAGGGATAACTAGATTAAAAAGTGGTAAATGTCAATGGATTACACCTTTATTACAGCAAGGGCCTGGATGATATTACTGATCACTAATATCACATTGAGACCCACCTGCAGATTCAATCAAGCAATCAAATCTTTATTTATCCAGGCGAACACTCATTGAGCATCTAGCTCATTTACAAGATGGACCTGGTAAGCACAGGAACACAGGATATAAAATGTATGAACAGTCACAACATAACACCTCAGTAATTTTATACAATACAGAGATACAATAGTTAAACGTAGTCATAAGTGGAGAACAGTCTGGAAACAGTGGTTCAATTCCTTTGTGGAGTATAATGAGTCTAGTAACAGTAGTTGGAAGTATTAATATGGACACTTGTTAAGTAATGGTATATTACATACAATGCCATAATTAACAAGACAGACAGTGAGTTAAAAAGAAAAAACAAACAGTGTAACAGGGTAGATGGGGTGGTGAGGTAGGCGAGACGAGATAGGATACAGGCAGGGTGGTAGGAATAGATGAGGGACTGATGAAGCCTTGAGAGGACAGAAGACAGGAGGGTGGGGAGCACAATTAGGTATTAGAGAAATGTGAAGGAGAGGCCACAAGGTCAGGTGTAGTTCAGAGGACAACGCCATCATGATGCGCTATAAGTGCAGGGAAGTTTAGGATCGGGAAGCAGTTGCAAATGACTGGGGTACTAAGCTTCAGCCATTTTGTATTTTGTTCCATAGAGACAGCAGCAAAGCTTATAGCCATTCTCCCAAAGCTTGTTTTTAGTTTAGGTACCTTTATGAAATAAAGGAGTAGCTTCAGAGCATAGTTCCCAAGTCGCATAGCGAAGATAATCAGAGATATAGCGATAGTTTTTTGATAATAGCTCTGAAAGTCCAGAGTACAGCATTTCTGTTTCTCCTGTACTGAAGGGAGGACCACCCCATGGCAGCATAAATGGCACAATGGTGAGTGGGAAAAGGTAGGCCAGTAATGAATCTCAGAGCCTTGTGATACAACGGATCCAATTTAGCAAGATGAGAGACAGGGCAGTGACTATAAAGAAAGTCAGCATAGTCAACCAAGGAGAGAAACATTGTTTGTACCAGCCACCACTTGGCATCGCTAGTAAAGAAGTTATTAATCCTGAAAAGAGACCAAGCCTCTGCCTCAATTTCTTCAGCAGATCTTTGATATGGTCGGTAAAGGAAAGTCTAGGGTTGAGCCACACTACCAAGTACTTGAATTTATTGACAAATTCTAGGTTTCTCCCAGGATTGTTGTGATCTGTGGAATGGAGCAAGCACTAGCTGGGTTTGCAGCATGGAGAAGTGAAGAAAGTAGCATTGCCTTAGTTATATTTGACGTTTAATAGGAGCTTTTGTTTAGGAGTTGACTCTGAAGTAGACTGAATTCAGATTGTAGGTCTTCACAGGCAGCTTCTGGAAGGATGACTAAGATAAAGAACCGTGTCATCTCATGCACAGATGGATATTGATCTTAGTTATGTTGGTGTCAATGTTGTTTATGTAAATTGCAAACAGTAGGGACCAAGAATCAATCCCTGAGGGACCCCTCTTTGCAGAGGTTTAAAGGAGAAAGTTCACCTTCTGTCTTGACTTGCTCCCACAGGTCAGCGAGGTAGTCAGTAAACCAATGCAAGGATAGTGAGTCCTGTCCTAGTACCCTCAGGGAGGAAAGGAGCAGGCCATGATCGATGGTGTTGAAAGCCTTACTTAAGTCTAAGAACACTGCACTGATGAAGTTTCATTCCTCCAGGTCTTGCTGCCAATCATTGGTCACTTTGGCTAGGACCGTAATGGTGCTATCCTGTGCTCTAAAGCCAGATTGCTGGTGTGCCATACCCAATCACCCATAGTAGGACGTGATTGCCCATGAGGGCCCACCCTATTGCCTTATGGGGTACATGTCACTAAATCAATAAAGAAACAGTAAGAAGTAACCTGTTTTACATGACAGGGAAGTGAATGAGTAAATCAAGGCACAGACTGTATCAATACTGTGTCTACATCCCTGGGTCACATATGAACATACAAAATTTGCCATCAAATAAAGGGCTAGTGGTTTATTGAGTCCACTTGAGTGTGCAGCTAGTGCCCCTTATCCTGCAGCTGCTCGCCTCATGTTCTTCTCCTCCCTTGACCCTTACCCTGTCCCAGCCACTTTTGAAGAAGCCCACTGTTCTACTGGACACCACTTCCACTGGTAATGCATTCCACCCAGCTACCACCCTCTCTGTAAAAAGTGTCTCCTCATTTCCTCCTGAAGCTTCATCCTTCCCTCCAGTCTCATATCATGGCCCTGGGTGTTCCTCCCTCCTTACTTTGAAGAGCCTCTGTACCTGTCTTGTTTATTCCTTTCATGTACTTGAAGGTTTCAATCATATCCCCTGTCCCACCTCCTCCAGTGGGTACATGTTTAACTCCTCAGCCTCTTCTCTTATGGTAAGTCCCACAGCCCCTGGATCATCTTCATCACACTACACTGTACCCTCTCCAGTAACTTAATGTCCCTCTTCAGATATGGATGCCAGTGCTACATGCAGTACTCAGATTGTGGTCTAACTAATGATCTATACAGTGGCAGAATCACCCTCACTTGAGGATATACCCTTACAGTGCAACCCAGCATTTTGTTGGCCTTTGTAGCTACCTTCCTACATTGTGCCAAGTTGTTCATTGACCCATAATGAGCAAACCCAGATCCTTCTCCTCTTTCTCGGCTAGCTGCACTCCCCCAGCTGGTAACTCCTCCTGGTTTCCTCACCCAAAATGCAGCACCTTGCACTTTTGGCATTGAACCCCAGTTGCCAGGTGTCTGACCATGTTTCCAGCTTTGCCCAGATCATCCTGTAACCCCCTGCCATCCCCTAGGTCATCCACCACTGCTCCCATCTTGGTGTCATAACAAACAGACTGGTCTTGCTCTTGATGCTCAACGATACATCTACAATGAATATCCCAAACAGTGGTCCCAACACAGAGCCCTGCAGAACACTGCTCATCACTACCCATGAGGATGAGATCTCTCACCCACTGCCACCCTCTGTTGCCTTCCTTGAAGCCAGTTCTCTACCCATCTCACCAGCTTTGCACCCACCCTGTGCCTTCTAACTTGCTTCCCAGCCTCTCATGTGGCACCAAGTAGAATGCCTTACTGAAGTCCAGGTACAGGACAGCCACTACATGGCCCCCATCCAATTGCCTAATTATCCAGTCATAGAACTCCACCAGGTTGGTTTGGCAGGATCTGCCACTTATGAAGCCCTGCTGTCTGCTGTCCTGTAGCCTTTTGGCCTCCAGGAGGGCCGTCAACCTCTCCTTCATTATAGTCTCCATCAGCTTACCCACAATGGACGTGAGGCTCACCAGTCTGTAGTTCTCCGGTTCATCTTTGGGGCTGCTCTTGTGGAGGGCACCACATGAGCCATCATCCAATCCTAAGGTACACACCCTGAGTGTAGTGAGACATTGAATAGGTCTTCCAAAGATCCCACCAGGACCAATGCCAGTTCCTTCAGTATCCTGGGTTGGATGCCATCTGGGCCTGGTGACTTGTCCACCCTTAGTGCCCTCAAACCCTCCAGAACCCTGCCATCCATGATTCCTCATCCATCATCCCTTCTCCTCCATTCCTGCCCTCCCTCCCTCCCCTCTTGGCACCCCTTGTCCTTAGTAAATACAGAGCAGAAGTAATCATTTAGCGCTTCTGCCTTACAAAACCAGATTCCACCCCACTTCCTAGTCCTTACTCTATAGTCCTTACAGCTCCTTTTCTCCTCAATGCACCTGAAGAAGTCTTTATCCCCTTCTTAATGCCCTGCACCAGCCTAAGCACCTTAGACACCTTGGCTGACCCTTACTGCCATTGTCACCTCTTTCAATTCCTTCAGGTACTCCTCCTGTCCTCCCTCCTTCCTGTTTTTGTACCTCTTGAAGGCAGCTGTTTCCTCCTTACCTTTCCATGACCTCCTTGCTCATCCAGCTAGGTTTCTTTGCCTAGCCTTCTTGCTCTGGACCTTGCTGCAGGTTCTGGTTGCCTCCACTATCCCCAGCTTTATGAGCTATCACCTTTAGTTGAGTGCCCATAATGGGTTAAATTCTGCCAGGTACACTTTACCCTTCCCCATCCTCCCAAAGTCTGCCCTCCTCTAAAGTCCAGCACCCTTGTGCCAGATTCTCTCCTTCCTTTTCTATATCCAACGTGAACCATACTGAGTGGTGGTCATTCACCATCAGTGGTTTTCCACCTTCAGTTCCCTCACAAACTCCCCATTTGCCAGCATGAGGTCAAGGGCATTCCCTAGCCTGGTTCGTTCATTGACCATTTGCATCAGAAAGCTGTCCTGGAAGGCATCTAGTAGTACCTGCTCCCTTCTATTCTTGGTTGATGGGGTACTTAAATCTACTCCTGGCATGTTGAAGTCCCCACAATCACCACACTACCCTTTTCACAGGTTCTCCTGATCTGTCCCACTAATTCTCTGTCTAACTCCTCTGTTTAAGAGGGCGGCCTGTATACCACTCCTATCCTGAAAGTCCTATTTTAGAATCCTGGATTTTCATCCATAGTGACTCTGTACTACCCTCTTGGGATACCCTTGCACATATACACACTTCAGTCCTTCCTCACATATAGTGCCATCCCTCCTCCTTTCCCATTTGCTGTATCCTACAAAATATCTTGTACCCTGGTATCGACAGGTCCCAGTCATTGTATTGGGTGTCCCATGTTTGGGTGATGGTTACCATATCCACCTCCCCTCTGCCATGAGTCTTTAGCTCTTCAGTTTTCTTTCAAGGCTCCAGGCATTCAGGTGACCACCTTCCATGGCCAAAAACAAAATGGCCTCCGTCAGTCATTTTCTGCATCAAACTGCTTCTGTTACACATTAATTGGGATAACTAGATTATAAAAGTGGTAAATGAAAATGGATTACACCTTTTATTACATTAGCAGGGGCTTGGATGAAATTTCTGAGCAGCAATTGAGCAATTATGACTGAAGAATCAGTCATTTCCTAGAGATTAATGACCGGCTGGGGAAAAGGTGGCCTGAAGTGCAGCTGTAGGCCACCACCCAGCTGGTCATTAATTGAGTTAAATGACCATCTCTGAGGTCATTATTGTGATTATAAGTCTAATTGCAATAATGATGTGTAGCTTTTGATTTACTCACTTATTTCTTTGTCCTGGCACAAGCAGGTGTTTGGCTGACAGTGTGCAGTGGAGCCATTGTCTCTGCAACGGCTTATTAATTTTCATAGCAGTGACAGCAGCTCTTCTAGTAGCACCATGAACAGCTGACAGCTCTTCTGTGTAGTGGTAGACAAAGAGCATGAAGTGGCTGCCATAGATGAAGAGCCGCAATACCGTGAAGATCAGAGTGGGTGCAATATATAAACAGCCATAGTAGCGTGAAGATGGGTGGTTGCGAGCCAGTCACTTCTAAGAGGTTTAGACTGGCATGGCAACCAATGAGAAGCTCAGGAACACTCAAGAATAATTAATTAGACTTATAATTTCACATTGCAGACCCACCTGCAGATAGCCAGGTGCCATACCACCCATCCATAGTAGAGCCATGCTGGCCCATGGGGGCACCTATTGCATTATGGGGTACATATCACTAGATCCATAAAGGAAAAGTAAGAAGTAACCTGTTTTACATAACACGGAAGTAAATGAGTAAATCAAGGCCCAGGTTGTACCCGTATCTACATCACCTGGGTCACATGACCAAAACAAGAAATCCCGACATAGTTGTCATTTTCTGTACCAAACTGCTTCTGTTGCACATTTATTGGGATAACTAGATTATAAAAGTGGTAAATGTCTATGGATTACACCTTTTCTTACAGCTGCAGGGACTTGGATGAAATTTCTGATCACTTATTTTACATTGCAGACCCATCTGCAGATAGCCAGGGTTCCATACCCAACCAGCCATTGTAGGGCCATGTTGGCCCATGGTGGACTCACCTATTGCATTATGGGGTATATGTCACTAAACCCATAAAGGACAAGTAAGAAGTAACCTGTTTTACATAACAGGAAGTGAATGAGTAACTCAAGACCCAGATTGAACCTATATCTGCACCCCATGAGTCAAATGAACAAGACAAAGAATGCATACAACAGTTGATGAAGGACTGTGGACATGTAGAAGGAAGGAAGATGGATAAAGACAGATTCAAGGTGTGAAATACCACTCTAGGGATGCCATGGAGCTGCTGTGTAGCTGCCAATGTACATGCAGTGTGTAAAGAGGAGAGTAGCTGAGTGGTACCAACAAGAATATGTAGTGTCCAACAGACACATGGACATACCTTGTATATGCTGTCAATTCTGAGACATGACAATGTGTGTCAAACATATGCAATGGAATTTTTGATGAGTAAATTACATTTTGTAATGAAGAATTAAATGATTCAGTTTAATTTCTCCAGTCTGTCCATAATGGTGTAGCACATTGCAAGAGCATATGATCAACTTCTCATACTCACGTGCCTTTAAAACAGGACAAATGATTGAATGCTGATTGAAATTACAGCATGTCTCCCCATGCCATTCTTCATCGGGCTAATGGATAATATAAGTAGCTGATATCAATGATCTTTATGGCTTGAAAATGGCATATTCAAATACACAACAATGTTTGTCTTGTCTGTTGGACTACTGTGATGACAACTGCACTTGTTTTACAGTATCCACTAAGGAAGTTAGCTAAGCGGGGAGATAATGCAGAGAATTATGGTTAAAGTGGCCAGCTTAGTGGAGATTGAATCACAAGTTTGGTGCCACATGTGTCATTCCTGGCACCTGTCATTTCCAATTCCTAAAGGTTCATCAATGTAATGGAATTAACTTAGGAAAAGAGGCATTATTTACATATGACAGCAAGCTCTGTGGGATATTTCATAGTGAGGAGGGGTACAGGCATAGTAGAGGGACCTGCAAATGACAAATATGTGGTCCAAGTTTTGGCAGTTGAAATTGAATGTCAAAATGCAAGGTGAGACACATAAAAGTGAACAAGATCCAAGTACAGATTATTGTATAGGAGATGTTAAGCTTAAGCAATACCTTTTAGATCATAGTGACCATGGGAGGCATCTTAAATGACCCCATAAATAAACTAGCATATGTAACAAGCTGATCAGATGGGTGAAGTCAGTAGGTAGAACTGCCAAAGATAGAGACCATCAATTTACTAACATGAATAAAGAAAAGTTAACTGCCGCTAGTATTCAGAAAGTAGTGGGCATTAGCTCAAGCTATTACATTACTGTAACCCTCATCGTTTAGTATTCATCACTCCTTACTACCTACAGTGGCACTCCAACAAACACGTGGTGCCCAATCTCTAACCTTTCAGGTTCCCAGATGTCATACCTCCATGGGTCAGCGGTCCTTTATCTATAGAGCCGCTGAATGGTTCAATTCCCTCAATAAAGAAGCACTTTCCTCTACTACACTTGGACCCTTCAAAGGAATCTCAAACTTTACCTCACCTCTACCACTCAATGTGACTGTTTTGTTGAACAGAGATCTCTCTAAACACCTCCCAGCTCACTCATGTCTCACAGCCCGCCTTTCCCAATCTCATTCCCTCTGGCATTGGGCCTTCTTGTGACTCCTTTCCTGCTTCACATCTCCACTGGTACATGACATTTTCCACCACCATCGGACAGTGGCCCATTAGCCTGCCAACTTCCTCTCACAGTCGCATGCCTGCATACTAACTGCCTATGGTGCCTCTATCTCTATTGTTACCGCAGCCAGCTGCCTACTCAAGCTGCTCGTTTATGAATATTATCACAATGTATGTTATAACTGAGTATCATTATTTTTCTTTAGTTGTTTTGGTTGTTTATTGTGCATTCTTTTACTACCTCTGTATGTATGTTGACCCTCATCCTTTGAGGAACCTTTGTAAACGAGCAGTTTCTGCTCAAGGTATTTGTAATCCGAGAATTTAATAAAAAATAAATAAAATAAAAAATTAATAAATACATAAGAAATACTAAATATGTGTAATGCTTATATCATTTCTTTATGTTATATAACACTGGACATAATTTATGATAATGGTTGTTACATTGCATTCACACTTTCAGATAAGTGGTAGGCCCCACCCCAGGACATCTGGTGTTACAAATGCTGCTCAATGTGGTACCAACTATTACACTATAGGACACAACATAGAAACATAGACTTTGGCCAGCAGATGAGGACCCTTGGCCATTTCCCTACCTCCCAGGATAGGCCGCAGATCCTAGTTAACCAACAGCCCTATTTCTTCCTACCCCCACAAGAATTACCTTATGTCTGTCCCATGCATTCTTGAATTCTCCCACAGTTTTAGACCCCACAACCTCCTCAGGAAGCTGTTCCATGCATCCACTATGCTCTCTGTGAAATAATACTTCCTCACATTGCCCCTGAACTGCCCCCTCTATCTTTTAAATTGTCCTTTGTTCTTGCACGTCTCTTTTTCTGAAAGATGCTACCCTCTCTGACTTTGTTGATTCCACTGAGGTACTTTTAAAGTTTCTATCATGTCCCCCTCTCCTTCTTTCCTCAAGGGTATACATATTAAGCCCCTTAGGCTCTCCTCATACGGCTTCTCTTGCAGACCCTGCACCATTTTAGGTGCCCTCCTCTGGACTGCCTCTATCCTGTCTATGTTCTTACAGAGATGGGGTCTCAGAACTGGACACAGTACTCCAGATGGGGTCTCACCAACTGTCTGTACAGAGGGATAACAACTTCCTGTTTTCTGCTGCTGATGCCTCTCCCTATGCATCCCAGTATACTCCCAGCCCTCCCTACTGCCTTCTCACATTGCTTGCTAACCTTAAGGTCATCTGATATGATTACCCCAGGTCCCTTTCCTTTTTTGTTGTTGTTACTACCTCCCCTCCATTGGTATTCTTCCCTGGGTTCTCATTTCTCTGTACATTATTTTGCGCTTCTTTGCATTGAATCCTAGCTGCCATACTTCTGACCATTCCTCCAACCTTGCCAAGTCCTTCTCATCCTTTCCACACCTCCTTGTGTATCAACCCTGCTGCAGATCTTTGTGTCATCTGCAAAGAGCATTCTTTCCTTCCAGTCCCTCTGCAATGTCACTTATGAAGACATTAAAAGGACTGGACCAATACTGAACCCTGCGGTGCCCCACTAGTAACCCCTCTTTCTTCAGAGTGGACTCCATTTACAATTACCTTCTGTGTCCTGTTGTCCAGCCAATGTTTACCAGGCTACCCCTGGGACCTACTCCCAGGCTGTTTAATTTGACTATTAATCTTTTGTGTGGGGCTGTGTCAAATGCCTTCTAAAGTCTTGGTGAGCCATGTCCACAGCCTTTCCCTGGTCTACTACTTTGGTCACCCAGTCAAAGAAATCTATTAGATTTGTCTGACATGACCTTCCCACTGTGAACCCATGCTGCCTTGGGTCCTGTGCCCGCTGGCCTCTAAGTACTCAACTATTCTTTCCTTCAGAGTGACTCCATCACTTTCCTACCACAGAGGTCAGACTGACAGGTCTGTAGTTTCCTCCCTCTGTCTTGGTCCCACTTTTGTGAAGTGGAATCACATCTGCCTTCCTCCAGTCCTCAGGTACCACAGCATCCTCCCATGATTTATTAAAAGAGTAGCCAGTGGTTCACTAGTTCCCCTTAATTCTTTTAGAATTCTGGGGTGAATTCCATCAGGCCCCATTGCTTTGTCCACCTTCAGTTTTAGGAGTTCTTGCAGAACCTTTCTTCTGTGAAAGGACTGGGGTTGACCCCGTCAAGAGTGCTTCTGTTAATTGGATTAGGCATTTCCCCTCCTCTTTTGTCAATACTGAGCAGAAATATTCGTTCAGTATCCCTGCTTTTCACTGTCCCCTCTGTCACCCACCGTCCATTCTATTCAGCCTCACTATCCCTCCCTTTGTCTTTCTCGTCTCGCTGATGTACCTATAAAAGGTTTTATCTCCTTCTTAACCAAGTTGGCTATCTTTCCTCAGTTTGGGCCTTTGCTATTCTGACTTCCCTCCTGCTTCCTTCTGCCTTAACTGACAGCTCTCTGTCCTGCTCCTTCTGTGTTTCTTATACTTCCAGAATGCTATCTTTTTCTTCCTGACTTTCACAGCCACCTCTTTTGAGAACCATAGTGGCTTTTCTTTTTTTGATTTGTTTATTTGCTTCACACAAAGGCTTGTTGCCTTTGTGATGGTAATTTTATGATTCCTCATTGTTGCTCAATACCTCCTTCTAGCCTGTTTGCTGAGTGCTTTTCTGAGGCACTCTCCCATCTTGCTAAAGTCAGCCCTCCTGAAGTCCAGTACCCTCACTTTTGTATGGCTTGACTCTGTAGCTGAGTTTAATGTGAACCACACTGTTTGATGGTCACTTGTTCCCAGATGGCAACCCACTTCTAGATCTGAGATCCTCTCACTGCCCCAGTTTGAGAGTACAAGGTCTAAGTTTGCTCCCTCATGAGTGGGTTCCGAAACTAGCTGTCTGAGGCCTCTCACCTGTAGGGCATCAAGAATGGTCATGCTCTTGGATGTGGCTGCAGCAAATGTGCTCCAGTTAACATCTGGCATATTCAGGTCTCCTTCAACAGTATTTCCCTTAATCTGCCATTCTAAGAATACCTTCTATCATATCCTTGTCCATTCCTCCCCTGACATGGGGTCTGTACCAACCCTGTGCGATTGTGGTGCCTTTCCAGTCTCAAGGTGACCCACAGTGCCTCCTCTCCTCCCTGTTCTCTTTTGTTCAGTTGCTTTTATCCCTTCCTTTACATGAGAGCTACTCCTCCCCTCTTCTCCCCTGCCTGTCTCTCCTGTGGGTTATGTACCCTGGTATGTTAACATTTCAGTCATGGTTCTCTGTGTACCATGTTTCTATGACTGCTACAATATCCAGGCATCCCTCTTCCATCAAGGCCACCAGCTCAGGGCTTGTTGCCCAGACTACAGGCATTGGTACTCATTACCCTCCATTTCCTGATGGCCTTACTCCTTTTGCCCCATCCCTGTCCTTCTTGCCTTTGTCACTTTCTCCATTTACCCCTGCCCTTCTCCTATTGACACCTCTATGTTGGTGTTTACCACACTTACTACCATGATTTTTGGGGGCTAGGATTTCCCTGCTCCTTTCCAGTGCCTCCCCTTGGCTAGTTTAAATGCTTGCCAATGAAGCATTTAAACCTATCACCAGGATCCTGGTTCCCCTCCTGGACAGATGCAGCCCATCATGCCAGCATAAGCTTGCATCACTCAGGTGGACCCCAGTCCCCAATGAAGCCAAATCCCTGAGCTCCACACCAGTTTTTCAACCACTGATTGAATCCCATGGTGCGTAACACCCTAGCCTCTCCCACGCCATAGATGGGCAGCACCTCTGAGAAGATTACCGTGCATGCTACTTGTCTAAGGCCCCTCCCAATTCCACAAACTCTTCCTGCACTTCTCTAATCCCTTTCTTAGCCAGGTCATTTGTCCCTAGGTGAATAATGACATCCAGCTCCCTCCCTGTGCAGCTGCTCAAGGAATCCTGAGGATTAGCTCCCTGTCCCTCAAGCCATGGTGCCAGGCAGGTACCTTACCTCCCTTTCCCTTCACTCCCCCAGTTCTACCTTCCCTAACAATGGAGTCCCCCACCAGGAGTTGTTTTTTCCTCTCAGGGGTCCCTACCACCCTCCTGTGGGTCTCTCCTTTTTGGAGGTTCCCAGCATCCTCCTTGGTCTCCACTGTGTGTGCCTCCATAGAGGAACCACACTTTGCCAGAATGGCATAGGAATTGTGGAGAGGTACAACTGGAGGATGCGCCTCTGTTCCACCACCCTCACTCTCCCTGAGCCCACTGTGGTCCAACCTCTCCTCTTCTTGGCAACCTCTGAGCAACGGCAGTGGCACTGGTGGTCCCTGGATGGAAGAGGAGGTCCCACAAGTCCTGGACAACCCAGACTGGAGATGAGCAACCTCCTCCCCAGCTCAGAGAGATGCCTGCAGATGGGACAACACTGCATCCTCCAGAATGTCTCCCTGAAGACTGCAGATCCACAGCCACTGCACTGTACCACTCCATCATGTCTTATTTCTGGCCCCTTAACTCTTTGCAATCCTTACTCTTTCCTCTGTTTTTTTCTCTCTCTCTTACTTTCTGCCTGTGTGCCCTTTAAGCTCCTGATTGTCCTGTTCTGAGACAAGAACATCCTATATTTCTCAGTAGATCCCTTACTTGCTCAGAGGAGACCTCCAGCAGCTAGAGGGCGGAGAGCTACTCTTGCCCTTCTAGGATGGTGGGTCTTTGGTGGCTCTATGACCACTCACTTCTACTCCCAAACAGGAGGTTCCTGTTGTCAGTCAAATCCTGTGCCTATAAAGTAGAACTAGCTTTGGGTGGGAGGGTGGAGGAGAGAGGGAAGGAGGGCAATATAGTCCCAGCAGAGAAGTCAAGTCACCACGGCAGTCCTTTCTCCTGGTGTCTTCTGCCAAGCTACTAGCAAAATCTTTCTAAGGCAGTCTTTAAATGTAGCGTCCTTCTAGCTAAGCCACTCCCACTACTTACTAAATCTTTCTACAGTAATTTAAACTTCACAGCTATCAAGCCCTTTCAATCACCTGAGATTTACACCTAGATAACTGTTCAGATAACCATTCAGTTCAGTTAACTCAGACAAACACACTTTTTTTTCACCAAATCTATGAAGGAAAGGTAAAAATGTATTTGATTACATGTAAGGCAAGTTGTGTACATTTCATTTATCATTTAACATTAGCCATTTACATTTCAACTCTGGTCAGCTCAACCATTTGCCATCCTATTGTATATAAGTGAGGAGGTCACTTGCTTTTGTGACATCTCTACTAAAGCTGAATGAAAAGTCATTCTGTTTTAGCAATGACATCACTATTACTGCAGAATGACCTTTTCAAGTGTATGCATCTCCAACAAAATAGTGTTCCATCATAAGCTATACGACCATTAACGTGAAAAAAAAACTATCCTGTCCTATTCTAAAACCTGTCTAGTATTCAACTCTTCATTTTATATTTAATTCAAGCAAGCCTATTGCCAATCATTTTGGGAAAAAACTGTCTTACCTTATAACTATCAACTGCCTTCATGCTTGTGACCTGTGAAAAAAGACCTGTCTAGTATTACATTTTTATTGTAACATACTGTACATACTAAAGCAGAATGAGAAGTCATACTGTTTTATTAGTGATGTCACTATTACAGCAGAATGGCTTTTTCAAGTGTATGGATCATCATACACAAGACCGTTCCATCACATTCTCCAAGACCATAAACCTGTGGAGAAAACCCTATCCTTTCCTATTCTAAAACATGTCATTTAGTCCACTCTTTGTTTTATATGGTTCAAGAACACCACTGCCAATCCTGTATGGAAAAAATAAACTATCTTTCCCTATATCTGTCTATCGCCTTCATGCCTGTGACCTAGGGAAAAAAATATCTGTCTACTATTACCTCATACTATTATTTTTCAGATCACTGTACTGCCCCAGAAAAGGAATACATTTTTCTTAATTTACCCTATCCTACTATGCCTTAATTGTTATTATTCCATGTTTTTCTGTTTTCTTATCCCCATACATTATATAGAATAGTTGGTGGTCATCAATACACAGCAATGATACACCTTCACCCTAAGATTATAATGAGGTCAGCAAAATAAGAATGAGGTTTTTAAGAAAAGTGTTGTGTATTTAGGCCACCATACAGTATTTTATACAATGTACTATAGGAAAGAAACTGAAATATACTTTTTTTTTTTTACTACTGTTAACATTTACCATCAGTGGTCTGGTATTTCACCCTGGTCATTTGCTGTACCAACACGACATTTCAACATCCTGACATACCATGGTGTTGGGGTCACTTGCATTTAACATATATATAGTACTGCTGTAAAGCAGAATTAGAAGTCATTC
Source organism: Neoceratodus forsteri (assembly GCA_016271365.2). Lineage (NCBI taxonomy): Eukaryota > Metazoa > Chordata > Ceratodontiformes > Ceratodontidae > Neoceratodus > Neoceratodus forsteri. Next base: position 526,920,582 of record CM057456.1, on the reverse strand, counting down.
TTTTTAGTAGCAAAGTCACTACTGTAGCAGAATGATTTTCAAGTGTGTGGATCATCGAACACAATAGTGTTCCTTCAGATGTTATAAGACCAGAAACCAGTGGAGAAAAATCCTATCCTTTCCCTATTCTATAACATGTCATGTCATCCACACCTTGTTTTCTATTCATTTCAAACACACAATTGATGATCCTGTATGGGAAAAATACATTTCCCTATATCTATCTACTGACTTCATGCCTGCAACCTGTGGAAATAAAAATACCTGTTTACTATTACCATATACTATTCTTTTTTAGATCACTGTTCTGGTCCGGAAAAGGAACTAGTTTTTCTTAATTTACCTATCTTACTATACCTTGATTGTTATTCTTCCCATATTTTTTCTGTTTTTGTTTTTATCCCCATACATTATATAGAATAGTCGGTGGTCATCAATAGACAGCAATGATACACCGTCACCCTAAGTTTATAATGAGTCAGCAAATTAAGAAAGAGGTTTAAGAAAAGCGTTGTGTATTTAGGCCATCATACAGTATTTTATACCATGTGCTGTAGGAAAGAAACCAAAATAGCTTACTTTTTTATTAGTGTCAGCATTTACCAACAGTGGTCTACATTTTACCTCTGGTCATTTGCTGACGAGACACTTCAACAGCCTGAAGTCCCATATACTGCGGTGTTGAGGTCACTTGCATTGTGATGTATATGCTAAAGCAGAATGAGAAGTCATTCTGTTTTAGTAGCAAAGTCACTATTGCACTAGAATGACTTTTTCAAGTGTGTGGATCATCATACACAATAGTGTTCCATCTGATGCTATAAGACCAGAAACCTGTGGAGAAAAAGTTTATTCTTTCCTATTCTAAAACCTGTGAAGAAAAACCCTTTCCTTTCCCTGTTCTGTAACGCCATGTCATCCACTCCTTGTTTTCTGTTCATTTCAAACACACAATTGCCCATCCTATATGGAAAAAGACAATCTTTCCTATATCTGCCTACTGCCTTCATGCTTGTGACCTGTGGAAAAAATATCTGTTTACTATTACCATGTACTATATTATTTTTAAGATCACTTGTACTGGTGCAGAAAATGAACACATTTTTCCTAATTTACACTATGCTACATTACTATGCCTTAACTGTTGTTGTTCACATTTATTTTCTGTTTTACATATATATCTCCTCTTCATGCTTGTGACCTGTAGAGAGAAAAAGAATATCTGCTTTTATTCTATGCTACACCATTTCATCAACTGTTGACATACAGTTTGTAATATTCCATTTAACCAAAGTAATTTTTGTGATATATCAAACCCTCATGTGAAGTCATCACTTGGAGTGTTCAAAACTAGTCTAAGCATTATAATCCACTCCAATTTATGCGACAGTAAAGGTGAAGGTGAAGTCTGGTGTGGTGCAATGCATACTAGGTCTACAAGGCAGATTCCTGTTAACACCACAAGGTTTCCATAGCCTGTTAGACAAACTAGTTTGTCTCTACCTTAATCCTGGAAAGCTACAGTTGAATACTATCATATGATGTTGAGATGTAAAATGTTGGAATGTATCATCTTTGCAGTGTCTTGATCTTCAGTGTCATCCAAAAGAGTAATTTTGTGACTTCTGCATGTTTGTTGTGCACGTTCTCTGAGAAATGAGAATATGCAATCAGTCAATATGACAGATTCTGGATACACTTTTGACACATCCAGGCACCAAGTGTGAATTTACTGGTGAGCACCTCAAAATGGGTGCCTTTGCTAAAATGCCTCAAAATGGCCACTTTTGCTAAAATGCTTCAAAATGTCCACTTTGCAAAAGATCTCTGAATGCATCAGGGTTGATGCAGTATAGTGGTAATCAGTCATGCGACCACCCTGGACACAGTACTGCACCACTTTTGCCACCTGCTGGCACCAAGTGTGAACCACTAGGAGCACTTCAAAATATCTGCCTTTGCTACAATCCTCAAAATGACTGCCTTTGATAAAATGCCTGAAAATGGTCACCTTTCCAACAATGCCTCAAAATACCACCTTTGATAAAAAGCTCTCAGAATGGGTCAGGGTTGATGCAGTATGGTGATAATCATTCATCTGTCCACTACTGGACACAGCACTGCACCCTTTTTCCACATCTGGGCACCAAGTGTTTCTCACCGTGAGCACCTCAAAATGGCATCCTTTGCTAAAATGCCTCAAAATGGCCCCTTGATAAAATTCCTCAAAATGGCCACTTTTGCTAAAATGCCTCAAAGGTCTGCCTTTGTTAAAAAGCTCTGAATGGGTCAGGGTTGATACAGTATGGCGAAATCTGTCAGGTGACCACTTCCAGACACAGTGACTGCACAAATTTTGCCACATCCTGGCACCAAGTGTGAATTACAAGTGAGTGCTTCAAAATGGCCAACTTTGCTAAAATGACTCAAATGACTCAAAATAGCTGCCTTTGCTAAATGCCTCAATATGGCCACCTTGCTAAAAATGCTGACTTAATGTCAGGGTTGATGCGGTATAGTGGTAATCATTCATGTGTCCACTACCAGACACAGTACTCCACCCTTTTTCCACATTTGGGCACCAAGTGTTTCTCACTGGTGAGCGCTTCAAAATGTCTGCCTTTGTTAAAATGCATCAAAATGTCCGCCTTTGCCAAAAAGTTTTCTGAATGGATCTGGGTTGATACAGTATTGTGGTAATCAGTCATGTGACTACTACGGACACAGTATGCAGCACTTTGCCAAATCCAGGCACTAAGTGTGAATCACTGGTGAGCATGTCAAAATGGCCACCTTTGCTAAAATGCCTCCAAATGGCCACCTTTGCTATAATGCCTCAGTTATGTGACCACTACTGGACACAGTACTGAACCACTTTTGCTACATCCAGGCTCCAACTACCTTCAATAACAGGCACAGCAACCAGTAAAGCAGTTCCTGGAGTCCAACGGCCTCTCCATGAGCTCCATACCAGGCCCCACCATTACACAAAATTCATTCCTGGTGTCTGTGGGTTCCACCACACCATCTGAGATATGGCACCATCACAGAAAAAGCACTCCTGCATGTCTAGTGGTCCCACCTCATGCTTTGAACCCCTACCAATTACTGTTAAGCCTCCCAACATGAACCACTCATAGGTTTCAACCCTGGGACCTTGCACTGTCCCACTCAGGGAATGCCACCCCACACAATCAGCAGGCATTGCAATCTGAGGTCACAACCACAGCCAACTAAACCCCTACCCATTATTGTTACACTTTACCTGACACCAACCACACATAGGTTTCAACCCTGCAACCTTGCATGTTCCCACTCAGGGAATGCACCTCAAGCGGTAGCTCCTGAGGTCACATGCAACTGTAATTACATATTGCTTGTTTTATTATGACATGCTCCCTTGATCAACTGAGTAGCCCTTCTAAAATGTTAAAACACACACATATATATTATTTATTTTAGTTTTTGGTAACGGGTAAGGCCACTAGGCACAAGTGCCTGTTTTCAGGGGTGACCTGGGAGTACTGGGCAGTTAAGTGACTTGCTCTATAGTCACACAGTATGCAAGTGAAGGCTGTGAGAATCAAACCAAGGTTTGGTCTGCTGGATGTAGAAAGTTCATTCACAGCTCGTTACTCTAACCTCTAGGCTATACTGCCAGCCCATGTATAGGGATATGCGATGGGGTGACTGGAAATATTTCTGATACTCCCTGAGCATAGTTTGATTCAAATCATGCCACAAGTGGCTTATCTCTGACAGGTATATAGTCCACTAGACTCACATCCTCATCATCTTCAATGTAATGTAGCAGTCCTAAAAAGCAAATAACAAAATCAATTGATTTCAGTTTTGAGACAGATGATGGCAATGTTAGAGGAAACAGGAGCCATGACAGACCCTCCCTGTACTCCAACCCCTAGCTTCACCCAAATGCAACCTCAACAAGCCTTAATATATCCCAAAAAGTACACCTTTTGCAGCGAGAAAAACATTTTCAACCCCTCACAGACCAGCACAAGTTGCATGCCTTTTCAACCTAGTATTTCTGAGGTTCCCCATGGACTAACCATGTTAGCAGTTTTCATGCGGTAAAACCCTGACTGAACTTTGAAACCTGAATGTATGCATCAATACACAAATATCAAAAACTAAGCTAAACTGTAATTTACTGTTAGTGACATCACGTAGTAACCTACCTTATGAACTTATTATTGGTGATTTCTTATGTCCAAATCCAACTGTTGCATGAGTATTTCTGAAGCCAGTGGACATCTTTCATACAACTACACTGAGTATATAGATAACAATGCTCATCATATGGAAGAAAACCCCAACGACAGCCAATGGAACATTTGGTACATGTATCCTTATCTGTTGTTCGTTTTAAAGCCAGTTATTGTCTTCTACATTCTGATTTGAAAAATAAACTTTAAACTTAAAAATTATACCAATGGTGATCAGAAAGTTACAGTCAATTGGATTACATACATTCCATTCCACTATATTAAATGCTCATTCAACCTGTTATGTAGCCTAAGCACACATTAATACGTCAAAACAATAGTCATAGCATAACAAACATCCATAATTACCATCACAGTCAAAAGTACCATAGCTATGGCCTCTGCCATGTGCCCTACTAGCCACCAGAATTTTCTGGCTGTGACTTGTCGAGCTGCAGATACTAGCTGGGCATACACTTACAAGTGGTCTGCCCTGTCTGGTGACAGGTAGGCCTTGCCTTGAACTCAGTCTTGAATCACACCAATATACTGTAGGAGCTGGGTCTGCCAAATGGATGACTTGGGTAGTTTGTGTTATTCACAGAGCTTGAAATAGGTTGGAAAGTAGTTTCCATGGTCAGGACCACCTGGTCTCTGAAGCAGCTTTTTTCATTTCTTTATTTATAGAAGAATTGGAAATACAAACTTTGAATCAGAGACTCCTTTGCAAATGCTCCACATCAATAATAATAAAACAAAGTAAGAGAAAATCATGTACAGCAGGGTGAACACTATTGGATACAACAAAGTCTGAGGAAGTGGAAGTAACGGTTCTACCATGGAAAACACAGATATGCAGAGTTATAATATACAATGTGATGGGAGAATAAAACAATAATGGAAATAATATACAATGTAGTAATGAGGTAAAACAATATTGGTAAAACCAGGACTTGTTATTAGCTTATCCAGTTGGAGCTGACCTTGTACAATGGAATGGAGGGCAATGCCAGAGGGTTAGGCACAGTCTCAGGCACAGGAGGGAGGAGAAACTCTCTTAGGTTGCATTTGAAGGGCCTAATTTCAATTCTGAAGAAATAGGAGCAGGCAGGTCATTCCATTAATGGGGTGCCCTGTAGAAGAAGAAAATTCATTGCCCAAGGGACATCCTACAATGGGAACTAGTAGAGAAGCTTTGGAGTGCTTCTGCTAGCCCTTGGGTGAGAGCAGGCAGAGTTAAGTTATGAAACCCTGGTGAGGAGAGTTTGTTGAAAATGTTCCTTGCAAGCAGGCATGAGTGGTATTTAAGACTGCAGTCAAAATTAAGCCAGTTTGAAAGCCTGTATAGGTCACAAGTATGGGTCCGCCTGTCACACCCAGCTACCAGTCATCAGGCTTTGTTCAGGGCAGTCTTGACATGGTGAAGAGCAGTGCTGTTGGCTGTACCATAGAAGACTATCCCACAGTCAATAAGGGAGAGGATAGAAGAGGACACTGCTAGGCTGAGATGCTTCAGGTGGCATACAATATTTGTGTCTGTATAAGAGTCCAATTCAGGAATTGATGGCCTTGCTTAGTAGATGGATGTGTTCATGGTAGGTAAGGTAGAAGTCAAGGGTAAAACCCAGGTACGTAAAGTTTAACTTGTTCCAGTGGGGTGCCCTGATAGTTAAATACTTGTAGTGGAAAGTCCCGTGACTGCTTTGGCAATTGGAGAAGACCATAGCTTTAGTTTTTAATAATTCAACAAAAGTTTGTGTGCAGTGAACAATGCTCGCTTCTGAGAAGAAATGTTGAGGGCAAGTTGGAGGTGGGGTTGAGTGACTGCAGAAAATGACAGTGTCATCTGCACACAATAGCATTTCACCAGAGAAGGCCTTGGGGAGTGAGTTCAGGAAGAGACTAAATAGGAGGGGCCACAGGATGGAACCCTGGGGAACCCTGAGTGAACAGGCAGGCTGGTGGATAGGGCTGAGCTAATTTTGACCTGTTGAGATCTGTCACTTAAGTAGTGCTCAGACCAGGAGGTGGCTTCAGTGAGAGCCCATGGAGGCAGGGTCTTGAGGAGGAGGGTAAATTAAAGCATCAAATGCCTTAGTTAGGTCTGTAAACAGACCCAACTAAGTGTCTGCTGTCTAAGGCTTTGTGAATAGCGGTGTTGTATTCCAAAAGGGCAATGGTGGTAGTATGACCTTTCTGAAGCCATGTTGTTCTTGGCAAAGCAGGTTGTATTTGAAAGATAATTGGTGAGTTGGTCAGATGCAATTTTTTCTAGAGCCTTGGAGATCAAGAAGAATGGAGATGGGGTGGTAGTTATTCGGGAGGTGCAGTCACCACTTTTAGTATTAGAGTGACAACTGCCCATTTCCAAAGGTTTGGGAACTGGCTGAGATGGGGAGGGTTTAGAATTTTGGCAAGAGGGGTGAATACAGTATCGAGAGTGAAGTGGAGGAGTTTTAGGCCAAGGGTGTCACCACTATGATGACACTTGCCCAGAAATTTAGTTAAGTAGGATCTGGCCTCATGGGTGAAAACCATTCTGAGAAGGAAGAGTGGAGTATTAGCAGGGAGGTGGGGGAGGTGATGGCTCTGAGGAGGTCAAAGAAGCTAGGGGAAGGACACTACTAAGGACAGAAATGTGGAATTAAGAGTATTAGCTATGTGCAGGGGTCTTGGTGAGTGTTCCATAAAAGGTGAGTTGGAGGTGCTGTTTTACCAGAGTTCCTTAATGTTTTTCCAGAACTTGCACCCTGAGCCTCAAGTGGATGAGATGGCCTTCGGAAATGTGCTGCTTTAGCATTGTGAAGCTCCTGGTGCATTTATTTCTGGCTTCCCTATAGTGTTATCTATCTAAAGGTTGGCCAAAGCAAGAGCTATATGCCAGAGGTTGTCCAGGTGGTGCATGAGGTCAAGAAGTGCCTGGGAGATCCAGGGAGTGTTGTGGCCATTGATAACCTGTTTTGAGACTGTGGCAAATAGGTCACATGCAGCATTGAAGGTGGAAATAAAATGAGAGAGTACACTGTCAATGGACTGGATGAGTCAATGGGGACCAGTCACAGTTCAGGAGGTGATTTTTGAAGTTGTTCAGAAAACCCTTTTTAGGCATCATTGGTAAGTAATTATGGGGGCTGGATTTGGGGCTTTGTTTGTCCACTGACAGAGTATGGAAGAGTGGTTGCTTAAGGTGTCAGGAAGCAATGTGACATTAGTGAGCTGGTGGGGATGATTAGTAAGGATTAGGTTGAATAAGTGGTCGACCCAGTTTTATGGTTGAGTCTAGTGGGGAAGAATGACTTGTGCAAGGTCCATTGCTGCAGTGGTATCTTTGAAAGGATTTGCCACTGAAAAAAGCCAGTTAAAGTCCCTAGAGCAATTATTTCACATTTGAGGGCAACTGGGTGATGCAATTGGTCACTGCATTCAAGGTCAACCTTTGATTTCGGGGGATATAAATTGTCATAATATGGAGGGATTTTGCTGAGTTGCCCACCATCAATTTTATTGTGAGACCTATGGGGGAGGGGGTTTGAACAGCTAGGGCTCAAAGAGATTCCGAATATATAGGGTACATCCTCCTCCCTTTTGCCCAATCTATCTTTTAAAGATTACATAGCCACTGATGGCTACTGCTGTATCAGGGTGTCACGGGAAGACAGGTTTCAATCACTGTCAATAGATCAGAGTCATGTTGAACCATCCAGCCTTGTAGAATGCCATGATTTTTAGGCAGGCTGCATATGTTTATGGAGGCAATCAGAGACCACTCACCCTGCCCCTGGTGGAAGATGGGGGCAGTCCAGGGTTAGTGTACATTTCAGAAAACAGTAAGAGCAGGAGGGCATGACGTAGAAGGGCAGTTTAAGTAGCTCGGTTCCTTAGCATGGTTGTGGGGATGAAACAAATGAATAGTGCCTACTACAGGAGTCAGGAGAAATTAGCATGGTGTGCTTGGAGAGCAGATAGGGGTAAGCCAGGAGAAAGTAAGTGGAGGTGTTGCCATTGGGGTTGATTAATATTAGGTAGGAGAGTAAAAGTGGTAGCACCTCATGTCAAAGGAAGAACGGGAACAAGTGGGGCCAGCAGCTGCTGGGGAGGTCTGGAGTAGAGGAGGGGCAGAAGGATAGCAGACAAAATGAGAAATGAAGGTTCAGACTGGGATCCATTATAAGGGGAGCGAGTACCACAGTGGGGTAGAGGTTTAGAAGTCAGTTGCCCAGACAAGTAAACACATAATGACCCTGTCTACTGATGGCTGCATCAATCACTACAAGACACTTGGTAAACACATGGGGGTACATGGAAAGGCCAAAATGAAGGGCCAGGAATTTGAATATATTGCCTTGGAAGCAAAAGCAATGGAACCGTCTGTTTGGCTGAAAGACCAGGAAATGGAAATATGTGTCCTGCATACCCAGTGAGCAAAGCTACTCCTCTTGATTAAGGAGTAAACAGTAAATATTTTGTAGACAGAAAACTTGTTTAATCCCTCACAGATCAGCAAAACTCAAGCGATGCTGCATCAGGATACTAGTTGTTGAGGGCTGGAACCAAAATGAAGCCTTCCTGCTGACATCTCTCCTGGTCTCCTGGACAGCCACCCACAAGCAAACAAGTGCTCATCCATCCTCTGTCCCACTTAAGCACTGCCGAACCAGGACACAGGTTGCTGACATCAGGAGCAGAAACAGAGCCTTCACTGTTGGGATCTCTCCCTTTACTCCTGGTCAAGCGTCAACTATCAATCAAACTCTCTCCCTCCTCCATCCCGCTCAAACACTGCACCACCAGAAAATGGGTTGCTGAGAGCAAGAACAGAAAGGAGACCTCCCTGCTGGTGTTTCTCCACCAGAACTCCCTGCACAGTCATCCCCAAAAACAAGTTCTCACCCTCCTCTGTCCCTCAAGCACTGCTGCACCAGAAAATGGGTTGCCAAGGGCAGAAGTAGAAATGGAGACCTCCTGCTGGTGTCTCTCTGATTTGAATCCCTGGACAGACATCACCTAGCAAAGGGCTCTCACCCTCCCCTGTCCAACTCAAGCACTGCTGCACCAGAAAAGGGTTGCTGAGGGCAGGAGCAGAAATGGAAACCTCCCAGATGGCATCTTTCTCCAGGGCTCCCTGGACAGTCTCCCCATTACAAACAAGCACTGACCTGTCATTCTTCCCTCAAGGCCTGCTGAACTAGGACACTGCTTGTAAGTAACAACAAGGAGCAGAAATGGAGCATTCACTGCTGGCATATCTCTACATTTCCTCCCTGGACAGACATCACCTAGCAATCAAACTCTTTTTCCCTACTCCATCCCATTCAAGCACTGCTGCATCAGAAAACTGGTTGCTGAAGGCAGGAGCAGAAATGAGACCTCCTGCTGCCATCTGTCCCCTTGATTCCATGGACAGACATCACCTAGCAAACAAGCTCACACCCCTCCTCCATCCAACTCAAGCATTGCACCAGAACACAGGTTGCTGAGGGTAGGAGCAGAAACGACGACCTCCCTACTGACTTCTCCTCCTCTTGACAGACATCACCTACCAAACAAGCTCTCACCACTCCTCCATCCCACTCAAGCACTGCTGCACCAGAAAATGGGTTGCTGAGGGCAGGAGCAGAAAGGAAGACCTCCCTGCTGGTGTCTCTCCCTTGACTCACTGTACAGTCATCCACAAACAAGTTCTCACCCATCCTCCATCCCAATCAAGTGCTGCTTCACCTGAAAACAGGTTGCTGAGGGCAGCAGCAGAAATGGAGACCTCCCTACTGGTGTCTCTTCCCTTGAATCCATGACCAGACATCACCTAGTAAACAAGTTTCACCCCTTCTCTATCCCACTCAAGCTCTGCTGCATCAGAAAAATGGGTTGCAGAGTCAGGAACAGAAATGGAGACATCCCTGCTGGCGTCTTTCCCCCATGACTCCCTGGTCAGACATCACCTAGAAACAAGCTCTCACCCTCAGGTTGCATAGGGCAAGAGCAGAAACAGAGTCCTGCATGCTGGTGAACCCTTTCTGAGAGTCTTGATTTAACAATCACCGTGTCCCTGCAAGGCTCATGTTGGAGGAACTATTTTATATCTAGTGTTGGTAATAATGTCAAAAATAAATAAATAACTGCAAAACTGAGGTTCAATACCTCAAGACAAAGTTATAATTATAGCAATATTATAAAATGGTAAAAAAATACTTATATGTCATTGGCCAGACTGGGACTTTACCCATCTGCAAATCTCACTTGAATGAAAAGACAAAATGAGCTAAAATCTCTAATCCCATACAAACTGAAAGATCTTGTGGAAATACGACTAGCATGCTGACCATAAAATAACACTCATTTTGTTATTTCTGAAATATATTTCTTATTCATTTTAGCCTATTATACTGCTACCGTGATAGAACTGTGCTGCAATAATGGTCTGTGTGCAGGTTGACATATAGGCCCCAATATTCAGAGTTGTGCCAGGCAATGGAGCAAGTGGGCACGCATAGCACAACTGTGGTGCACCACTGAAAACCAAGGATATATTCAAAGGAGATGTGCAATGGCACATCCCTCTGAAATATACCAGGTGATACACACTGTGCAAATATGATGTGCTGGCGCAGCCCCGACAGGGCTGAATACCGAATGGGAACAGTGCCAGCGCAACAGAGTTATGCTGTGCACAAATACCAGATATTCAGTTGGCAGTATGCAAATAGGGCCATAATGTATGCATTTATGGCCCCATTTTCATGCCATTTACAGGCAGTGACTTGTGCCAGACACCCTGTACAGCATGCTGCCCCCAGAGGATGACAACTGGTAACCCCTCCCTCCCCATAGCGACGATCGCCATAATATACCCTTTGAACAGTCCCTGGTAGCCTAGTGGTACCCCCACCATCCCTGTGGCATGATCACCAGCAGTGACTAGATTGACAGCCCTGGCAGTCCAGTGGAACAACCCCTCACCAGTAGCTGCTCCGCCCGTACAGTAATGTGTACAATTCCCTGGTAGTCTAGTGGTAACCCCACCATGCCCGTATCCCCCAATCACCAGTATGTGTAATGGACATATCTCTCTGGTGGTCCATTGGCACCCCCACCCAAGCACCCTCCCATGGGTGGTCAGCTGCAATCCTGCCCACATACCGCCTAGCTGCCCCTGAATGACAGGTTACAATAGCAGCTGTAAGCCCATTGGTCCACACTGGCTTGCACTGCATACTGTAAATGTCCATCACAAATATATGAATAAAGTCATTCGTTCACATATTTTAGACTGACACTTACAGTATGCACTGCAAGCCCATTGGTCCACAGTGTGGACCAATGGGCCTACAGCTGCCACTGTAAGATGTCATTCGCAGGCAGCTGGGCGGTATGCGGGTGAGATTACAGCTGCCCGCCAATGATGGGGGTGCTGAGTGAGCAGGGTCCTGTTTGGGGTAACACTGGACCACTGGGAGATATGTCCATTACATGTACTGGTGATCGGGATACAGGCGGGGTGGGGTTACCACTAGACTACCAGACAATTGTACACATTACTGTATGGGCTTTGTGTCGCTGCACATCAGGACTTGCTCTGTGCAAGTCCCTCTTTCTAAATTCTGGAGGTAGTTCATGCACTATTCTCTCCCACCTCTCCTCGCCCCCCAGTTCTCAAAGTAAATAACTCCCTAGTTTCCGACCCTGGCTCTGTAACCAATGAATTTAATGCCTACTACACCTCATCCCACGTCTCTTCTAAATTCCCTCTCCCCTTGCCACCTACTAACTGCTTCGCCCTCAGCCAGTGCCTACCCTCCCTTTTACTTTTTACTATCTCCTCTGATGAAGCTGTTAGTGCCTTCCTATCCCTCAACCCCTCTTAAGGCTCCTCATCAGATGAGCTCGATCTAAACTTCTCTACCTTTCTGCTCCTGCAATTGCTTATCCTATCTCTCTAATCCTTAACTTCTTCTTTATTTCTGCTCAAGTACCCTCATCCTGAACATGCTGTAGTTCTTCCTCTTCCCAAGGGTGGTGACATCCACTCCTGGCAACTATCGCCCCATTTTCCTTCTTCCTACCCTTGCCAAACTTCATGAACATTTAGTTCTCTCTCAACTATTACCCTTCCTCTACAATTCCTCCTTCTTCACCCCTTCCAATCTGGTTTTCAGAAGAATCACTCAACAATCACCTCCCTCCTCAGGCTTACTGACTCCATCCTTTCAGGGATGGATGATGGCCTGATCACCTTAGCCATCTTTGTCGACCTAGCCAAAGCTTTCAACACTGTTTATCATCCTTGCTTCTAGATTCCCTCTCTAAGCTGGCCTTGCTCCGTCAACCATCAACTGGTTTTAAATCCTATCTCATTGCAGGACTTCAATGAGAATCCTTGATTCCTTCTCCTCCACCCCTATCAACACTGGTGTCCCTCGGGTCAGTGCTTGGTCCCTCCTTCTCCATTTTCCTTAATGATCTTCCCACAACCTGCTCATCTTCGTCTATCCACATGTATGCTGACAATACTATTTTTACAGTTTCGAAAACCCTACTGCTGTGGAAACCAGCTTACAGCATGCCTTCAATCAAGTTCAGCCCTGGTTTGCTTCTCACCAACTTTTTCTAAATGCCAAGAAGACAGTCTCAATGACGCTTGGCATCAGGCAGAGACTCTCTAGGCTCCCGGCCCAACTCACCTTCCACACCCTTTGACGGGACCATCCTGGAGGATACCTCCTCCTTTAGATATCTGGGGTTTGGCTGGACTAGCACCTCAACGTCTCTGTGCACATCGATGCTATCCTGAAGAAACTGTGCCCCAAGCCTGGTGCTCTGTACTGGAATCTTAACTGCATCCCACCCATTGAGAGGCACAAAATTGTCCAGAAGATGATACTCCCCATCTTTGACTACTGTGATGTAGTCTATGGTGCTGCTCCCAAATCTTCCCTGACCACGTTGGACACTCTCTTTAACTCCTTCTGCCACTTTGCTCTTGACTTCCTTCGCTCCCACCACTGTGAACTCTATCACTCCTCTAATCTTCCTTCCACTATCTCACAGATGCACCTCACACTGTGCCAAACTAACCTCCAAATTCTGGTTGGTGTGCTCCTTCCTATCTCATCCTGTCTCTCACTCCACCTCCCTCACCCACTCTCTCAGATCTAATGACGCCCGCACCTTAGACGGTCCCTTGCTGCTTCACCCTTATTGGTTAGACTGGTTTCACCCATCACTTCCTAATATCTGGAATTCCCTCCCCTAAAATCGACACTCCTCCTCCAACTACTCCCTTACCTCTGCCTACACAATGCCTCTCCCTCAGCTGTTACTACTTTAACCCTCCTTAATACCTATCCCCAGTTTCTGTCTTCTTTCCCGAACCCCTCGGCAGGGTTCTTCCATCTGCCCTTCTGGGTTACCCGTGCACAACCTACCCCATCCTTTTTACTCCAACAGCACTTATGTACTACCTCGAGCCTGCTCTGGTATACTAATACACTATAATGTTTCTCTCCATTATTATTATTTTGTACATTTATATGTTCTTTTATACAATTTTGGACATGTATTGTAATTTATCAAATGTTCCACTACTGTTTATTGTACAATACCTTGTGTTCCAACTGTTGCATAATCTTACAATGTTGTATTGTTTGTACTACCCACATACTGTTGTAACTGATCATCCATCACAACCCTATGTAACCCCACTCCCCCAGGTCACGCAGTGAAGACCTGAGCAACTTGTTGCTCAGTGTGCCTTCCTATTGAAACATTTAAATAAATAAATAAAATAAAAAAACATTTCATCAAGTTTCGATACGTCATCTAAATGATGAAAAACTTCAAGAAATTACATAGAAACATAGAATTTGATGGCACATAAGGACCGCTTGGTTCACCTAGTCGCCCATTTCCTACCTAGCGGATAAGCTGCAGATCCTAGTTAACCAACAGCCTACTTCCTCCTACCCCCGACTAAATTGCCTTCTGTCTGTCCCATGCATTCTTGAATTCCCCACTGTTTTTTGACTTTAGGACCTCCTCAGGAAGGTTGTTCCATGTATCCACAACCCTCTCCGTGAAGAAATACTTCCTCACATTACCTCTGAGCCATCCCCCTCTATCTTCAAATTGTGCCCCTTGTTTTTGCACATTTCTTTTCTGAAGGATGCTAGCCTCTTGGACTTTGTTGATTCCCTTGAGGTATTTGAAAGTTTCTATCATGTCCCCCTCTTCCTGCTTTCCTTGAGGCTATACATCTTTAGTTCCTTTAGTCTTTCTTTATATGTCTTCTGATGCAGACCCTGCATCATTTTGGTTCCCTCCTCTGGACAGCCTCCACCCTGTCTATGTCTTTGTGAAGATGGGGTCTCCAGAACTGTCGCAGTACTCCAGATGTGGTCTTACTGTCTGTACAGAGGGCCAACAACTTCCTGTTTTCTACTGGTGATGTCTCTCCTATGCATCCCAGTATCCCCCAGCCCTCCTTACTGCCTTCTCACATTGCTGGCCCACCTTTAGGTCATCTGATATGACTACCCCAGGTCCCTTTCCATTTTTGTTGTTGTCAGTATCTCACCCCCATTATGTACTCTTCCCTGGGTTTTATTTCCCAGGTGCACAACTTTGCACTTCTTTGCATTGAATCTAAGCTGCCATACATTTGACCATTCCTCCAACCTTGCCAAGTCCCTTTTCATCCTTTCCACCCCTACCTTGTGTATCAACCCTGTGGCAGATCTTTGTGTCATCTCTAGAAGACATACTTTCCTTCCAATCCCTCTGCAATGTCACTTATAAAGATATTAAAAGGACTGGCCCCAGTACTGAACCTTGTGGTACACCACTAGTAACCCTCCTTTCTTCACTGTGGACTCCATTTACTATTACCCACTGTGTTCTGTTGTCCAACCAGTGTTTTACCCAGGCTACCACCTAGGACCCACTCCCAGGCTGGCTAATTTGTGTATTAATCTTTTGTGCTGGACTGTGTCAAGTGCTTGCTAAAGTCTAGGTAGACCATGTCCACAGCCCCTCCCTGGTCTACTACTTTGGTCACCCAGTCATATAAATCAATTAGATTTGTCTGACATGACTTTCCCACTATGAATCCATGCTGCCTTGGGTCCTGTGCCCACTGGCCTCTAGGTACTCAACAATTCTTTCCTTCAGAAGTGATTCCATCATTTTCCCTACCACTGAGGTTAAACTGACAGGGCTGTAGTTTCCTGCCTCTGCCTTGATCCCACTTTTGTGAAGGGGAATCACATCTACCCTCCTCCAGTCCTCAGGTACCACCCCATCCTCCCATGATTTATTAAGAAGGGTAGTCAGTGGTGTTACTAGTTCTTCCCTTAGTTCTTTTAAAATTCTGGAGTGAATCCCATCAGGCCCCATTGCTTTATCCACCTTCAGTTTTAAAAGTTCTTTCAGAACCCTTTCTTCTGTGAAAGGACTAATATCAACCCCATATCCAGAGTTCTTCTATTGATCGGATTAGGTATTTCCCTGCTTTTCCATTGTGAATACTGAGCAGAAGTATTTGTTCAGTATCCCTGCTTTTCACTGTGGCTCTCTGCCCAACCACCTTCCTCTTTGTTCAGCCTCAGTATCCCTGCCTTAGTCTTTTCTTTGCTCCCTAATGTACCTATAAAAGGTTTTATCCCCTTCTTAACCGATATAACAGGTACAGGCTGCCATCCAAAGTTTCTATGACATGCTTCCACTAACTTTTCATTTTGGTCCACGGATGGGTGAGTGAAATAACAGTAACACTAACTCTCCTTTCTGCACCTCATGTGTTGCCACAATTTATTTAATGTGTCTGTGCTACATACCAAATATACTCCACTTGTCATCTCAACCCATTTCAACCTCTCTGACTTGTCTCTCATCAAGTGTTTCCCTTGCTTTTACTTCTCCATTAGTTATATTTATTCAACTCCCATACATTTTAGCTCAGATTTTTGTGCTTTCATTAGGTGAAAATTAAAATTTTTGACATCGTTACATCTTGATGATCGGAATTGGCATAGTCACTTGGCTCTAACCTTAATGAGGTCAGGAAATGATTTCTAATTAGCAGCTGTTTATAATGTTCCTAGTTTCAGAAATGATATGCTTGCTAAAATGATCCATATGTAACTGTACCTAAATAAAAGTGATGTGCAACACTGTATTTCCCATTGTTTGTTTTTATGAGCAGTATTATGTTACTGTTCCTTCACAGAACCAGTGATCTGGAATTTTAACTATGTCATGGTTTGAGCTCAGAACTCTGAACATGGTTCTTATAGGACAACAGCGCATACTTATTGTACACAAACCTTGAAATAGTAAAAACTCCAAATTATGAGTTGCATGAAGAGAATTACTAGTTCCAAAAGAGTACTATAACAGAATGCTGTCCATAAAAGAAAATAATTGAAGACTCAGATTTCCACATTGGTGTATATTCAGAAGCAGTTAAATATGGATCATTAGGAAGTGTGAATATAATTTATGTAAATAGAAGCATTACTAACTGCTTTAATTAATACACATTTGTGTCCTCTTTAATCCTTCTGATGTCCTCGGTCCTCTCAGGTCATCTTTCCTGTTGAATGGAAAAAATACATGGAAAATTACAATCACATTGACTCACATACAGTAATATGTTACTACTTTAACTTATCAAAAACATGAGACTACAGTATCGTCATGACAAAGAATGCAACATCAATTATCAGTTACTTAACATCAAATTAGACAAATGATGGCAAATCTAATTGAGTTGGCTTGTTTGGATGTTACTTTCAGGTGGACAGGATGGAAGTTGTGGTTGGTTGCTTTGAGGGTTGTTAGGCTTGATAATTTGGGCTACAATACGCCCATTTGTGGTTTGCTGCCTTGAAGCTTGTTGTCTTGAGGGCAGGTTGCTTAGGGACTGTTAGGATTGAGATTTGGGGTACACCAATTGTGTATTGTTAAATGGTGTACACCACTGCATATTTGTGGTTGGTTGCCTTGAGGGCATGTTGCCTTCAGGGCTGTTAGAATTGAATTGGTATACACTAATCACCCATTTGTTGTTGGTTGCCTTTAGAGCCATCAGCTTTGTGGGTTTGTTACATTGAGGCATGTTGTATTGAGGACTGTTAGGCTTGGCAATTGGATTGCACCAATCACCCACTGGTAAGTGATGTTCACCAATCACCCATTTGTGGCTGGTGGCCTTGAGGAAATCAGCCTTAAGGGCCTGTTGTCTTGAGGGCATTTTGCTTTGAGGGCTGGTTGCCTTGAGGCATGTTGCTTTACAGTGTGTTGCATTGAGGCCCGTCAGCCTGGAGGCTTGTTGCCTTGACTTCTGTTAGGCTATGCGGTTTTTACACCAATTGCCCATTGCATTGGTGTACTCAACTGTCCATTTGTGATTGTTTTCCTTGAGGCATCAGCCTTGAGGGATTATGCCTCAGGGATGTTAGGGCCTGACAATTGGTGTACACTTATCATCCATTTTTTGTTGTCTTGATGGCCATCAGCCTTGCAGGCTTGTTGCCTTTGTGGGCTGTCAGCCTTGATGGCCATCAGCCTTGCAGGCTTGTTGCCTTGTGGGCTGTCAGCCTTGAGTGGTTGTTGCTTTTAATGCATATTGCCTTGAGGGCTGTTGGCTTGGCAATTGGTGTACACCAAATCACCCATTGACAAGTGGTGTACAATCACCCATGATGTTGGTTGCATTGAGGATGCCAGCCTTGTGGGCTTGTTACCTTGAGGGCATGTTGCCTTGAGGGCTGTTACTCATGCCAATTGGATTACCCAATTGCCCGCTGGCAAGTGGTGTACACCAAGCACCCTATTTGCTTATGGTTGCATTGAGGGCTGCCAGTCTTGAGGGTTTGTTGCCTTGAAGGCTGTTAGGCATGCAATAGGTGTACACAAATATCCCATTGGCAATTGTACACCAATCACCAATTTGTGGTTGCCTTGAGGGCATGTTGCCTTGAGGGCTGTTAGGCTTGGCAATTTGGTTACACCAATTGCCCACCTTACTAGAATGCCTCAAAATGGCCACATTTGCTAAAGTGCCTCAAAATGGACATCTTTGCTAAAATGCCTCAAAATGGTCACCTTTGCTAAAATGCCTCAAAAAAGCTGCCTTTGCTAAAATGCCTCAAAATGGCCAGCTTTTTCTAAAAACCTCCTAAAATAGCCACCTTTGCTAAAAGTACCTCAAAATGGCAGCCTCTGCTAAAGCCTCAAAATGGCCCCTTGCTAAAAAACTTTTCAATGGGTCAGGGTTGATGTGGTATAGCAGTAATCAGTCATGTGACCACTACTGGACACACTTCTGCACCTTTTGCCAAATCAGGACACCTTCTGTGAGACTTACTGGTGAGTGCCTCAAAATGGCCATCTTTGAAAAATGCCTCAAAATGACTCAGGGTCGATGCAGTATAGTGAGCGCGGTGGTCATGTGGGCACTACTTGACAAATGTTTGCACCATTTTTACATCCAAGCAACTTGAATTACTGGTGTGTGCCCAAATGGCCATCTTTGATAAAATGCCTCAAAATGGTCAAGTTTGATAAAAGCCACCCTTGATTAAAAAAAAAACTATATGAATGGATCAAGCTTGACATGGTATGATGGTAATCAGTCATGTGACCACTATTGGACAAATCTCACACCTTTTGCCAAATCAGGACACCTTCTGTGAATTACTGGCAAGCACTTAAATATTGCTGCCTTTGATAAAATGCTTCAAAATGGCTCAGGGTCAGTGCTGAATGGTGGAAATCAGTCATCTGACCACTACCTGACACACTTCTGCACCATCCAGGCACCTTGTGTGAATTACTGGTGAGTGTCTCAAAATAGCTGCCTTTGATAAAATATCTCAAATGGGGGACATTCCCTTAGCGGGACTGTGAAAAGTCCCAGAGTAGAATCCTATGTCTGGTTACTGTCAGGAGGTTGCTGAGAAATGGGAAGGGGTTCATTTGGGCTGTGGAGGTGACTGCAGGATCCAGCACCCAGGATGTTTGGGGGACATTCCCAGAGTGGGTCCATGCAATGTCCCAGGGTTGAAACCTATGTCTAATTGGTGTCAGTGAGGTGAGAGCAGGTTTAGTTGGACTGTGGCTGTGACCTCAGGATCTGGCACAAAGTGTTTGGGAGGCACTCCTGACTGGGTCCATGCAAGGTCCCAGGATTGAAATCCATGTGGTTGGTGTCAGAGAGGTGTAACAGTAATGGGAAGTGGTTCAGTTGGGCTGTGGCTGTTACATCAGGATCCAGAGCCTGAATTTTGGGGAGTGTGGGCATTCCTGGTGGGGCCATGCAAGCTCCAAGGGTTGAAACCTATGTGTGATATGTGGCATAGAGGTGTAACAGTATGAGAACTAAAACTGAGGTACTGTCTGCCTGTTCTGGTGGTTGTTCAGGTGGACACTAAAGATTCCATGGCACTTCCCAAAAAACAGTAGGGAATTTCCTGGTGTCCTGGCCTAATTTCCCCCATTCTCTAATATACAACTAACAGCTTAATCTGGTTCAGTTTCAGTTGGTTACCATCTGTATCCCTGTCCACCATGTCGCACCTGAAAAGGAACTTCCAGTCTCAGTGGGCCTACCGAGTTAACAAATTCAATAAATAAATAAATGGGAAGGAGTTCAGTTGGGCTGTGGCTGTGACCTCAGTATCCAGCGCCCGATTTTTGGCAGGGTGGCATTCCCAAGTAGCACCGTGCAAGGTCACAGAGTTGAATCATATGTCTGGTTGCTGTCAGGGAGGTTGGACGGAAATGGGAAGGGTTCAGTTGGGTTCTAGCTGCTACCTCATGAACCAACACCTGACTGTGGGGATGGGGCATTCCTGAGTGGGACCATGCAAGGTCCCAGGGTTGAAATCTATGTGTGGTTGGTGTCAGGAAAGTGCAACAGTAATGGGCAGGGTTCAGCTGTGCTGTGGCTGTGACCTCAGGATCCAGTGCCCAGTTTTTTTGGGGAACCATTCCTGGAGTGGGACTGTGCAAGGTCCCAGAATAGAACTGTATGTCTGGTTGCTGTCAGGGAGGTTGGGTGGAAATGGAAAGGGGTTCAGTTGGGCTGTGGCTGTGACTTCAGGTTCCAGTGCCCTGTGTTGGTGGGAGTTCCCACTAAGAGAATCCCTCCCCAATACCAGTTACTCCTCCCTGACACCCTTAGGCATTATGAGAGCATTTTACCAAAGGTAGCCATTTTGAGGCACTAACACATAATTCACAAAGGTTCCCAGATGTGGCAAAAGTGGTGCAGAAGTGTGTGGGTAGTGGTCACATAACTGATTACCACCATACTGCATTGACCCTAGGATATTTTGAGAGCATTTTAGCAATGTCGGCCATTTTGAAGCATTCACTAGTAATCCACAGAACCTGTCTGGATTTGGCAAAGTGGTACAGAAGTGTGTCGGTAGTGGTCACATGACTGATTACCACAATACTGCATCAACCTTGACCCATTCAGAGAGCTTTTGTAGCGTGAACATTTTGAGGCTTTTTGCTAAGGTGGCCATTTTGAGCATTATAGCTAAGATGGCCATTTTGAGGCATTTTAGGAAAGGCAGTCTTTTGGGGTGCTCACCAATAATTTACACAAGGTGACCTGATGCAGCAAAGGTGACCCTCAAATTAACCAACCACAAATGGACTATTGGTGTACACCAATTGCCCACAGGCTATTGCTGAAATACCAATTGCCATGCCTAACAGCTCTAAAGTTGCATGATCCTTGCTTCCTGTCGGGATTCCATAATATCCTGACTCTGGGTTGAAGTAGCTGCTGGGGTGGTCCAGTACATGTCCAGCATATTGAAATCCCCAGCAGAAGAATCTCCCCTTTGCTGCCATCACATGTATGTCATCTAGCAGTTCCCTATCCACTTCCTCCCTCTGTGCTGATGGGCTGTAAATCACCCCATGTGTACTGTTGAGTGGCTGCCTTGCTCAAGGGTGACCCACAGTGCCTCTGTCTCCACTTGTCTGCCATGCACCTCTGTAGTCTTTATCCCATTCAGTTTCCCTTGGTGTAGTTGTTGAGATCCTCCCACCATACAAGATCCTTCTGCATCAAACTGGAGACAATGACTATGTGGTCCAAGTCGTCCAACCACTGATTCCATTGTGCTCTGAGTTTCCACTGTGAAATTCACATGTTTGCTCAAATGGCAACCGGCTGCAGACATGAGAGGAGGATGTGATGGTTGTAGTGTTAAGATGATAGGTGTGCCAGATGACAATTGTGAGAAATGTTGAGTGTGGATGTGGAGGTGGTATTTCAGTAGGGTTTGATGGTTTGGAGCATGTTAGTGGTGGTTAAGTGATCACAGGACCAACAGGGCTCCATTTTAATAACAACCATACCAGTTGTATAGTTTGCAGTTCTTTTGAATTACACCTCAGTTGCCGTGCCTCAAACCAATTCTCAAGCTTCTCTAGGTCACTCCTCATTGTATCCACCCATCTGGAGTATCCACCCTGATGCAGATCTTGGTGGCATCTGCAGATAGGCACAAACCTTTTCTCCAGCCCTTCCGCTATGTTGCTAATGAATAAATTGAAAAGGACTGGCGAATGACTAATCCCTGAGTACCCCACTGGTCACCCTCCCAATTGTAGCCCATTCACAACCATCCTCTGTTTCCTGTCTGTTAGCCAGTTTCTAACCCATTGCCTTGTCCATCTGCAGTTTTGAGAGCTCCTCCAGGACTCCCTCCATTGAGAATGGACTGATGTCCACTCCGCCCTCCCACTGGCATCTGATGCTCAGTTGTGGTCCCTGGCCTTCCCCTCTTTAGTAAATACTGAGCATAAGTACTTATTCAGTATTAAGTATTTCTGCCTTTCCCAGCTTCCTTAGACACTCCAGGAACACATCCCTGTCATCTTCTATTTGGGTCTCCTTACATCTCCTGAAACTCACCCTTTTAGATCTTTAGGCTCAACAACCAGTAAAGCACTTCCTGGTGTCCAGAGGCCAACACATGACCTCCCTTACTAGGCCACCTTACAAAAAAGGGATACCCTGTTGTCCAGTGTTCCTCCAATACCAGACAAAATCAGGCACCACAATAAGTAAAGCATCTCTTTGTTGTCCAATGGCCTCCCACAAGCACTTCCATATCAGACCCCATCCCAGAAAAGGCATTCCCTGTTGTCCAGTGGTCCCCAATTACCTTTCATACAAGTCCCCACACAAGTGATTCACTTCCTGATGTCCAATAGCCCAACAATGCCCTCGTATTCCATGACCCAACCCATCAAAAGGATACACAGTTGGCCAATTGCCACCCAAGTCCCTTCAAAACCAGGTACTGTATGAACTGGAACTAAAGGACACATGTCCCATACAAGCCCTCCCATACCAGACATAACCAAGTAATAAGTGGAGAGTATCTTACCAGGATACTGTGGAGTCAGAAGCAGGAATCTTGAAGGGATGACCTCTGTCACTTCTATAAAATAAAATATAGGAATAGAATCACAAAGGATTTGTAGTTCTTTAGTGAAATAATAAGACAGAACATGTTCACAATACAGCAATACTTATCTGATGGGGAAGGAGTCCTCATCCTTTCAGGCATGTGAAAGAGAAACAAAAATAGGTTAATGTGAAGAAGATACAGTAATGAGATAAGGAACCAAGAGTGGATAGATACTGTTGGTAAAGGCTACATTTGAGTGCAATGGTGCATAAGGTAAAAAGTTACTGCTAAAGCTGAGTATAATAATGGGAGGTATAGAGAAATAAAATTAGTTAACAGATAGGAGAAGAGGAGAAGAAGAGAAAGTGTTGTTAGTGGAGAGGATTAGAAAGACCAGTGCTCTCCACCTAGATGGCCTG